>CM066245.1:6673253-7873253 GCA_033675135.1 Frankliniella intonsa | reverse complement strand
AGCTACGGTGATGCACCCTGATTCAGCGTCAGCTTACGGCGAAAATTCAGCGTATGCTACAGAGCTGCAGTGTTCTCTGTAGCTTACAGCTTTTTTTGTTTAACCATTTTCTAAGAATAGCCAGTTCCCCGCGGTTCATGAAGCCTGCGGTTGCCAGAAAATCTTGAAGGAATGCTTTTCTAAATTATTGCATGAAAATCTTACGGGCACAACTGAATACGCAGCACGCAGCCCGCAGGGAGCAAAGCGGCAAATAAAACCGCGACCGCCTGTCTGTCTCTGTCCCTCTTTCTCTCTCTCTCTCTCTCTCTCTCTCTCTCTCTCTCTCTCTCTCTCTCTCTCTCTCTCTCGGCGGCAGCCGGAAGATTTGAGGAGAACGGCAGACAGCCTCACCCAGTCCGTCGTTCCAGTATTCCTGGCATGTTGTTTCCTGATAGGCCGGCGAGCGGCTTACTAACACAGACACGCACACACACACACGCACGCACGCACGGTCACGTAGGTATGCGCACGCATGCGCGCCGGCCAGCCGACTTCTTTCTTCGTCCTTGGCTGGGCAGAACCACCACCCTGACCCCAGACAAGCTTTCATTGCCAAACCAATGCAAATGGCCCGTCGCGTCGCGTCCCGTCGGCTCCGACTGGCTGGCTGGCAGGCGCACGGCGCGGCGCCGCGGGGCACGAGCGGAACCGCACACTGCTGCCGCTTTCCATTGAAATGGAAAAAGATACATCAGCAAACAAAAGGCATGGAAAAAGGAGAAATAATGTGAAGGGATGGGCGGAGCCCCCCGCCCCGCACAGCGCATCGGCTGCGCGCACTACTTTCCACACCTGGATCACGCGTGTTGGTTCTCACACATGATTCCATTCTAATGTGCGACGTTCTCACACGTTCGGTGCCCGACCCGACCCGTCGCCCGCCGCACACACGCTGGAGGCTGGCCAACGGCGGCGGCCCGCTGCAGTTATATACTGATCGGTCGCGGAAAGTATGTAGTCGCCAGTTCCAGGTTTGGAATCAATCGGTATGAAATGACAACGTAACGGGAAAATCTCACACTGCATTGGTGCAAAAATGTGCTTGACTTAAGAAATTATTTTCAACAAAAAGAAAGGGCTTAATGAAACGGCGTTGTTGTAAATGCCGTAGCGTAGCGCGACAAGAGGCGGCGAGCTCATTCAGGTGCGCAGGTCATTCACGGTTCGCGCTGCGGCGTGGTGGGGCGTGGTGGGGCGGGGTGGGGCGGGGTGAGGCGGGCGGGGGCCAGCCGGGGCGGGGTGGGGCCCGACGGCGGGACTCCTGCGCCGTATACGAGGATGCCAAGTGGATCTCCTGGGTTCCACATCCGGTAACAGGCCAGGCCCTTGGACTTTCGCCGCCCGAGCCCCGCGCGGGGCCGGGCCTGGCCGCCAACCCCGGGCCGCCCCCGGGGCCCCCGCAGCCGCCTCCCGCCCGTTTCCGGCTGCGCGTTGCGCAACCACTACTGGCCTTTTAATCAATGACTGCATGCGTTGCGATAATAGTTGGCGGGACGCGTGTGCCACCCCCGTTAGAGAGGACACAGAGACGCTCATCGCTTCAATGCCGGTTATTAAAAAAAAATTATCCACACTATTTATTCTTTCTTGAACTGCTTTTGAATCGCATTAAAAAGAAAGAAAAAAAAACAAGCTTAAAAACGTTGCGGAGCGGCAGGACCGCCTATTCGCGCCGGATTGGTAGGCAGGCCCGCCACGCACGGCGGAGCGGCAGGACGGCCTGCGCGCAGGGGCTGGGTAGGCAGGCCCGCCACACACGGCGGAGCGGCAGGACGGCCTATGCACAGGGGCGGGGTAGGCAGGCCCGCCACGCACGGCGGAGCGGCAGGACGGCCTATGCACAGGGGCGGGGTAGGCAGGCCCGCCACGCACGGCGGAGCGGCAGGACGGCCTATGCGCAGGGGCGGGGTAGGCAGGCCCGCCACGCACGGCGGAGCGGCAGGACGGCCTGCGCGCAGGGGCTGGGTAGGCAGGCCCGCCACGCACGGCGGAGCGGCAGGACGGCCTGCGCGCAGGGGCGGGGTAGGCAGGCCCGCCACGCACGGCGGAGCGGCAGGACGGCCTGCGCGCAGGGGCGGGGTAGGCAGGCCCGCCGGAGCGGCAGGACGCCAGTGTTGCCAGACAAGTAAGGCAAAACCCTCACACATGAGACTACCTATTGCCTGGTAGGCTGGCGGGAGGTACCCGTCTGCCTCAGACCGGTGTATACGTGAGAACGTTTGCCTACTTGTCTGGCAGCGCTGCAGGACGCTACGCTAGCTACGCTCGCTCTCAGTGTCATGGTCAGTGCCGCTGCACTTGCTCTCCTCGCTGCACGTAATGCGCTGCGCTGCGCCCCACTCGCCGCTCTGCTCGCACTCACACTGAACTTGTCATACTTTCTTCGCAAATTACATGCTTGCGAAAATGTATTTGCGATTCCCATGAATTTTCGCGTTTCCAGAGGTATTAACACAGGTTTTTTTTTAATATTTTTTTTTAAGACTTCACGTATTGTAATACCTTAATGATAGTTTATTGGAAAGAAAACAGTTTTAAGGATAAGCGATAATGTTTTTAATTGCATACATTGTGGGCTTGTTTGGTTATTATTGCAAAGCTGATTGCAAACAAAACATGAGTGCGCAGCCCGGAGCGTCGGGTCGCGCGTACGGACAGACGGATGCATTTCAGAAGGGGACGCCGCTGGAGACGCACCAAGGAACTTTCACCGCTCCGCTCTGCTCCGCACACCAGCGACCCGCCCGCCCCGCCCCGCCCCGCCCCGCCCCGCCCCGCCCCGCCGGCCACACGGCCGGACTCCACCGGAAGAAACGACACATATCATACGGGGCGCGGCCGATCCGGGGCGTCGGAGCAGTTAACTGTAACAGGAAACTGCTAGTATACAGCATTCAATTTTTGAATTTTATTTTTAATTTTTGATATGAAATTTTGCGGTACTTAGTTTGTTTAAAAAAAAAAAAACATTGCTCGTCATGACATGCATGAGTGCCCGGTAGCGGTAAAGTGCTGAGCTGAAGCGAAGAGTCGAGGCACTCTACTGTGCAACAAGTAAAAGAAATAGCGATTAGTGAAACGAAAAGAAGAAATAAAAACAGCCGCGTCGTTTACGACCCTCATTGAGTGAATAAAAAAAGAACAATCAATAGTGAAGGGATCTATAGCAGCAGCATTAATCGGCATTTAACAAGGCATGGCAGTACCGGTGGACCCGGCCTGCTGGGCTGGCAGTGAAAGAGCCGTTTATTCAGATGCCCACGCGGGCGACACACCCGACTACCTGTCGGCATTTTAGGCCGAGCGTGGTGGGGCGGGGCGGGGCGGGGTGGGGCGGGGTGGGGCGGGGCGGGGTGGGGCGGGGGGGTGGGGCGGGGTGGGGCGGGGCGGGGCGGGGCGGGGCCTGCGCGCGGCGGCCTGATATACGTTGTGCGTGGGGTGCAGTCTTGTTCTCACGCCTCAACCAGATCACGGCGCTGCAGCCCAACCTCTCTTTCTCCTTTTCTTCCAGCTGCCGGATACTCCCCGCCCCGCCCCGCCCCGCTGTCCCTCCCTTCTGCCCGTGCCCGTTCATCCCATAGACCGAACTGGTTCCCAAGTGGGCCGCGGCGCGGCGACTCGAGCCTGCCCGCCCGGACTGAGCAGCCCGGCCCGGCACCACCCAGACTTCATTCATCGACTCATTCAGGCCCGTCGGACAAATTTTGCGGTTCAGCCAGAAATTTGAGCGAGGATTTCCCGAGAAGATGGAGAGGTAGAGGGGTAGTTCACTGCTGGGCAAAGCGGGTGACCAGTGGTGAAAGTGAAGGGGTTTCAGCAGTAGGTCTAGGAGTCACGGCCGCGACACATGCGTCAAGTGTCTCTAAACTCTATTAGGTAGGAGATTTAAATTTATAAACGAACAACTTTCAGACTCCATCCACAGGGATGTACCGTTGAAAGATTCTTGGGGAGCCGAAAACGGGGTCTTTCTCTTTATTTTATAGAGCAAGTTTTTTGAGAGACTAGGCGGCTCCTAAAGTCAGAACGAGCGACAAAACTAGCCCCCTGTCGGGCTCCACCTGCCCGAGCCGAGCCGCCGTCGTTATACAGTAACCCCAAGTTGAGGCGTCCCCCTCTCTCTCCCCTCTCTCCGCCCCTCCCCATTTCCTCCAGCGGACCAGGCTCCAAATTAAGAAAGGTGGGAAACAGGGCTGAGAGAAAAGCCGATCGTCTCGCGTAATTTATCAAGTTTGTTATTCTCCAGTAAAGGGAAAGATACAGGATACGCAAGAAATGAAACGCATCCAATGGAACACATCAAAAGCATTGGTATACGTTGCTATCGCGGTCGATTTGTGGATCCTTCAAAGACGATATCAACACGCATTCGCTTCGCTATGAAAAAACTCTAAAACCGATTCAGCCTTTTATTTGAAACAGTAAACGAAAGTGAGAACGGTACTCGCTCACGTCAGAGGGAGTGCCTTTATTTGTTTTAGCCTCTAGTCCCTGATGCTGCCGCCGTCCCCTCAAAGGCAGCGGCTCTACGTGTTGTGTGTGTGTGTGTGTGTGTGTGTGTGTGTGTGTGTGTGTGTGTGTGTGTGTGTGGTGTGTGTGACCGCATGAATGGCGGAGTGCAGAGTTCTGGGCGTCGACCGCGTACGCCACGCCCCGCCACGCCCCGCCACGCCCCGCCACACCCCACCACGCCCCGCCACACCCCGCCAAGCCACGCCCCGCCAGTGGCCAGTCCGACCATGTCCGGGTTCTCCGCGCTCACCTCACATCCGGCACCTCCATCCGGGTCCTGTCGCTGCTGCAACCGGCAAATCTGAGTTCAAAGACTCTCCCCTACACGCACACACACACACACTCAGAGGCGCTCGCCCCGCCCCGCCCCGCCCCGCCCCGCCCGCCGGTCCTTGCGCCGGCCCGCCCTACCCAAAGAGGCCATTGCCCCCGCGTCGCAAAAGTGAAAGGGTGTGTTGGTGGTGGAGGTGGCTGCCTGCCTGGCTGGCCGGCCGCCTGCCTGCCTGCCAGCCGCGTCTGGCCGGCTGGTCCGGAACAGACGGGGCGGTGCCAATCAGATAGATGGATAGATGGAGGATAGAAAGGTGTGCGGATACCGGCCGGCCGATCTCCGGGTTGGCGCTGGCGGGAGCGGGGCGGGGTGGGGTTGGGCGGGGCGGGGCGGGGCGGGGCGGGAGCGTTCGCCGCGCAGCACGCCCGGGACATACGCGGGACAATTGAGAGAGATAGAGTGGGGAAGGAGGGGGGGGGGCACAATGTGTGCAGCAGAGTGCGTAATGTGTGAGTGTGTGCTGCATGCATGTGTCCGTGTCGTACACGATACCGCCTGCGGCCGCGGGCACGCGTGCGCGCTCACACACACACACACACGCGCGCGCGCGCGCAGACGGGTGGGTCCCCACAGGTCTTCGTCCCTGTGTGCCTTTGGTGAAAGTCATCGTGCCTCTTCATTCGCAACACCACACCGCCGCCGGTGAACGCCTCTGCCCCTCCCCTCCTCCTACCTCCCCCTCTCCCTCCCACTCTGCCGCTCTCCGTCGCTCTCAGCGCGACGTGCTCTCTCTCCCGAAGCCTTCTTGAAACTGAGTCAAGGCCAAACGTGGACCACTTTCTCCGAGCTGATTCAATATCTGGGAGCTCAGACGGGATGGAGACGGCTGGACGGCGTCCTGGCGGGGCGGGGCGGGGCGGGGCGGGGCGGGGCGGGGCGGGGCAGGGTGGGGCCCACCGCAGCAGGGCACCTCAGGGCGGTCGAGGGGGCGGGGGGTATCGGTGAACGAACGGTATCCCGAGGGGGGGGGGGGAAGGGGGGAGGGGGGTCTGACCGAAGAGGGAGGGCCCAAAAGTCAAGCTCCAGAGGAGGAACATGAGGAGGAGGAGGTGGAGGAGGAGCGGAAACTAGCGGCGGAGGGCGGAGGGGAGCAGGGATGTGGGTAAGACGCATATGAATACACCGCGCTCGTACCGAGAGAGAGTAGTCCTCTAATCTAGAGAGGCACCCAGGTCCCCGCGGGATCCGGACAAGTGACCACAGAAAAACTGACCCGAACAATAATTGACCCCATATTAGTTTTGACCACAAATTCAGACTGACCACATTTTACAAGAAACACATACTGTACTTCCCTAATCGGTTCGCGCTCTGCTGCAGGCCAACGAGTGCGTGGAGCAGGACGGCGACCGGGGGCGCATGGGGTGGTCACCCTGCCCTGCGCGCGATACCATCCTGCTCCGCCCACAGGGGCCGGCGCCAGGGCCGGCCAAAGACGCCCCCGCATCACACCATTTCACGTAATTTTTATTCAATCCAGTATTTTTTAAACGACGCGCTGGGCGGGGTTTTGCCAGGGGTGAAGGGTAAGGGGGAGGTAGGGGAGGTGTCTGCATACCCTTTACCGATTTCTGATCCAAAACGAATTTTACCCGGCATAACTTGGGAGAAAGAAATCAAACACCTCATTATTCCCGTAATTTTTGGGGAAAACATCGTCACAGGCACCCGCTTTAACCGCGCGGAGCAGCGAGGGGTTGGAATTAAGCAATATGACAGTGGACAAAAAAAAAAGTAAAAATAAGTACGTCGCTCGTATTTAAGCAGCCGACGTGGCACGGGGCGGGGGCGGGGCGAGGCGGGGCGGGGCGACGCACTCTGTTCCCTTTTAGCATATTCCCGGGAGTCACGAAGCGCAATCAGCGAGAGGCAGTGACGCAGCGACATCATTTTCCCGGTAGAAAGGGGCAGCGGGTCGGCAGCAGCAGCAGGCCTGTAGCAGCAGGCCTGCTGCCACTGACTTTCTTCCCCGATGCAGCAGGCGATTAGAATGCGCACGAGTTCGCGTCAAAAATTTTGTCAAATAATTGCACTTCCCTCCCTGCCTCCGCCGGCCGTTCTCGTCTCGCCTTTCATACTCTCGCGCCACCGTCTGCCCAATTGCTCTTTCTCCGCGGCCAGGCAGGCCCGGCCCGGCCCGGCCCGGCAGGCCCGAGCGCTGCCCAACTGCTTCTCTCTGCAGCAGGGCGTAATCGCGGCCCGCCGGGACAATATACCATCACCTTTCTCCGCCTTTCCGACAAAAAATAAAGGAATCTCATTTATATCCCTAATTTGTGGCGTATAACGCATTATGAATTTCATAATTATTTCCTGTTTTTCTTTACTTGGAAAAAAAATACAATATCTTAGTTACCACCATGTAAGTCACGTTAATGTCGCACGTCAGTGCAAGTGGGGTATAAGGTGGCAAAGTACTTTGTAACCAAGGTGCGGCCCCGCGCACTGCAAGCACCATTCCACCACAGGGCGAGGCGCCCACAGAGGCGCGGCGGGGCGGGGCGGGGCGGGGCGGGGCTGCAGCTGACGCATCTCACTCGCCATTCCTCATCACTTTTATGTTTCGGCATTGTTCCGGTTGCGGGCGCGAGGCGCGCGGGGTGGAAGCGCCGGCCCGGCCCGGCCCGGCCCGGCCAGGCCCACACCGGCTAGAAAGTTTGCAAAGCAAAAGCGATAATAATAGTGTGAGCCGACCTGCCGCCTGCCGCCCGGCCCAGCAGAGTCCAGGGCGGCGACCAAAGCCGAACGGGGCGGGGCGGGGCGGGGCGGGGCGGGGCGGGGCGGGGCGGGGCGGGGCGGCAGGAGGGGGCGCAGGGACTTTGCAGCGCGGCGATGCGGCAGGATCTCCGGCACATTCGTCACATTTATTGTCAGTTTTAATCACTAGGCTCGCGTCTTTTCGGAGGCGGCGGCGCGCCCTGCCTGCGGCGGCAAGCTGCCGGTCCTCGGCCCGCCCCGCCCCGCCCCACCCCGCCCCGCCCCGCCCCGCCCCGCCCCGCCCGCTCGGCCCGGCCGCGCCTCACCCCGCTGCGCCCCCCGAACGTGTTTGACCCGGCCGGCAGGCTCCGCCCGGACAGGCAGGCCGGGCCCACCCAGGTACCCACCCAGCCGATGTGGGTCACAAAAACGGTTCATATCCATAGCCAGCCAGCTCTACTCGGGCCGGCAGTCTGACCAGCTCCAGTCTGGGCGTGGCGGGGTCTCATCGCCCAGCCTGCCGGGACGCCCCGCCACGCCCCGCCACGCCCCGCCACGCCCCCGACACCCAGATCAAGTCCGGGGAATATCTCACCCGCCGTGGAAGGTGCGCGAGCGGAAGGGTTGAAGGAAACGTTTTCACACCAAACGAGCCCTGAGTATGGGGGGCAGTCCAGCTGCACTGTATCAACGACTCAGGTGAACCTGTCGGCCAACCTGTAGAAAGTCAACCGCGCAGGATCAGGAGGTCAACCCCGCAGGATCAGGAGGTCAACCCACAGGATCAGGAGGCCGACCCCGCAGGACCGAGAGGTCTACCCCCCGCCTGGTCAACCCCCCTGCCAGCTCCGCAGGATGAGGCCCGCAGGTCCGCCCGCAGGTCCACCCGCAGGCCCCACCTGCTCGTGCAGGTGACAGGTGTCGGCAGCGCACGCAAAATGAACGCATTCCGCGTGCGCTGGTCGAACCGCTGCTGCCCGTCCGGCCCGTCCCGCACAGCTCCGCCCTGCGACTGCAGCGCTGCGAGGGTGCGGGCGGCGGCGGGGAGCACTGCGCACCGCACCGCCGAGTGCACCACACAGAAAGACGCGTGGTTAAGGTTGATGTCAGTTGTTGTGAAGTTGCCCGTGCAACTGCCACTTTGAGCGGAGAGGAGAAGAGGCAGGCAGCCGGACCAGCAGCAGGGCCCGGCCGGCCGGCCGGCCCGTGTGGGATAGACGGCCTGGATACAGCCGAGTGATAGATAGGACGGCGGTTAGATGGGGGCCGCACGTGAGCGGAGCGAGAGAGGGAGAGAGGGAGAAAGAGAGAGAGAGAGTGATAGAGAGAGAGAGAGAGAGAGAGAGAGAGAGAGAGGGGGGGGGAGGAAAAGGGGAATAAGAGAGAAAACCGAGGGATGAGGGATACGAAAATTAAAATAATACGGGGATGAGGGAAAACAAACTGACCGCAGGCAGGCAGCGTTGATAATAAGTACTCTGGGAGGGTCTGGAGATGCTCGAGGAGCGGCCCTGCGCTGCGCCCTGCACGCCACGGCGGACGTCTGAGCCGCCCGGAGACACCCGCATCATCATACAAGGGTGTGACTTAACACGTTTTAACCGTGTTCAAGGCGAATGGCTTTGCAAAGGCATTCATTTTAACACACTAAGGGGACGTGTTCACGACTTTAGAAATGCATTATGGCGCTCAAAAAATTAAAGCGCCGATGCATTGCTGGAATGGTAAGCATTACAACACGCCAATAAAGTGGGAAATTTCGTGAATTCGCGGGTATTAGTTTAGCGTGATTCAAGAATTTCCGCGATGGATTTCGGGCAACGATGGGTAAAATGTCCCTAAGAAATTTCTAAAAGTGGGCAGAATTTATCCTAGGGTTGCTCTTTAACCAGGGGTAAAAATTCTCCTAGGGTAAATTTCCTTTAAAAAAAAACTACTACAATTTATCACACGCACACACACGCAGATCAAGCAGTTTCTGCTGCACCAACTCCCTGAAAAAGCCTCTTCCCCTCTCAGCCCCCCCCCCCTCCCTCGCCGTGTCCCCGCCTTTTCCCGTTCCTTCGATCCGTTTTTCCCGTGTAAAATACGGCCCATCAAGCCACATTCTCTGAGAGACTCCCTCATTATTCCTAACCTAAAAATCGGCTGACCTGAATGTCGGCGGCGGATATATTCATCGGCGGGCCCCGCGCCACGCCACGCCACGCCACGCCACGCCACGCCACGCCATCGCATCACTTCTCGCTCGCGCGGACTTGATACGCCGCTGATCACTACCCACCACCGTGTGCGTGCGTGCGAGTGAGAGGGGGAGAGGTCGGATCCGCTAGCCCACACAGAGCGAGCGAGCGAGCGAGCGAGCGAGCGAGAGAGAGAGAGAGAGAGAGAGAGAGAGAGAGAGAGAGAGACGTATCCGCGAGTATACCGCCCGGCCCTGCCCTGCGCTGCCATTTCAGGCTAACGAAGACTAATACGCTGTGGCCGGGCGGGGCCGGGCGGGGCCGCGCGGCTTCAGCGCCGGCCGCGACAGGAAGGACGCGGGTCGCCCGTCGCGTCGCGTCCCGCCCCGCCCCAGCCCGCCCGCTGAAATTCGAGAGCAACGAAATCAAAAGTGGAACGGAAGCCCCTCAGAAATGGCCCCATACCTCCGCTCCGACTCGATGGAGAGAGCAGCAATATTCTGTTTAAGACACAGTAGCGGCATGCTGCACCCCCGCGGGTCACGTGGTTTAAGGGCGCCCCCTCCCCCGCCCCCCGGGGAGTCGTGCCGAGGCTACCCCGTCAGTCCAGAGGCCGGGCCGGGCGGGGCGGGGGGGGGGGAGGGGGGGGGGGCAGCCCCAAAATCAAAAGAGGTGCCCCCGGCCCGGGCCCGGCCCAGCCAGGAGGCCGGGGCGCTGGCTGGCGCGGCCGAGGTGCGTCTGGATCTCAGCTTTCCATCGCCACACGGCAGGAGTAGGAGGAGGAGGAGGAGGAGGAGGGGGGGGGGGGGAGAGACAAGTCCTTTGTCGCTTTCTTTGGCTTCCACCCAATAAGACGACCGCCTCGACGAGCCTGCTTTTCTCCTCCATTTTTCCACGAATTTGTCGCGTCCAGTGTCCTCCTGATGTGTGGTCCCCTCGATTCCACGTGGGCGTATACAGAATAAAAATGAAAACGAGGCAACGGTATTCGTGTCATATACGTCGAGCGGGCCGGACACGGGTCATTTCCTTCTAAAATACAACAACGAGAATCACTGGAAACTCCAAATTTATGTGATACTGCAGGGCCGCCTGCTGACGTGTCGGGCGGAGCCAACAACAACAGATCACAGTTCACTGAGCAAGTGAAAAATAACGAGTAACGTGTACTTTCAGCGCTTCGGGTTGCAAACCGCTAGAAACTAGACGCGAAGTGGTGCGACATGTTCCTGCAAAGACCGGACAGACCAGCCGACCGGGTAGACACGCGCTGGCCACCGCCTTCCGGCCCGGGTCCCAAGGAGTGAGACGCCGACGCCTGGAAGGTAGGCAGCCAAGGACGCGTCTGTGTTGGCACGGTGGTGTGCCTGCGCGGCGCCCCGGCGGAGCCGTGCACCTGCCTGCACGGTAGGCAACCCAACTCACGGCTGAGCGGGAGTGGGGGTCTGCCCGGCAAGGAGAAGCCGTCACGCGCAGGAGGGCGGCCTGTGCGCCTGCGGACCGCCTAAGACGCTCGATGGGTTGCCTACCTAATGGGCGCCAGGAGCAAGAGCTGCTCAGCAACATCTCACTAGAACCCTTGCAGCGTTTGGGCAGACCACCAGTTCTGCGCGCGCGCTAAAACGTTCGCCTATCCACAGGGCGCGGAGCGCGGATCATATTAACTCATAGAAATTAATGTACGTAAAAATATAAAAATTGTGGGTACTCTACAAATCAACGAAAAATGATGGTGGATAAGTTGCTAATGAATATTGTAATGAGTGCCAAAAAATTAAATGCAATTGACACATATACCAGATAATAATTTTTCTATGATTACAAAATATACTTTGTAATCTACAATAATACGGTTTTCAAAAATATTGAGGAATAGCTTTAAAACTTCCGTGGTGCATTGATAACTGTATATCGTAATTTTTATAACACTTCTATACTTTAAAAGTCGGGACATACTGGAAAGCTGTCAACCAAACTTTTATACTACACACAACGTTGTTATTGTTTTTTACGTTCCTTATGTTTTATGTATTCAATATGTTTGAAAATCCTTTTTCAAAATAGTTGTTTCACATTGAGAATTTTTTAAAGCAAGAGTCATCTATAGATCATACTTTATCACATTCAAATTTGCATGCAAATTATGATTTCAATGATCTTGTCATGATCAGCTGTTTCCCCTTCCCCACGGCCGCATCGTGAACATTTGTGTTCAGGCTGTTAGGTTATGTCACTCACCAAATTGATGCGTCGAGAAGTAAGTAGAATCGACACCGTCGTCGAAGGGATCCTTGACGTTCATTTTTCAACAAAACCACACATTTTAACGAAACCACACTTTTTAACGAAACCACACTTTTTTTTAACAAAACTTGAAAACTATATCCACGTAACGGCGTAACACAGACAGCACGAATCACTCGTTTAAAATATTTCCACTAACTTCCGACCATAACGACAACAAAACTCGAACGCGTATTTTGTGTAACAAGATTAATAAACAATAATTAATTAATCATTTATAATTCTAATTTTGAAAACAAGGAAAGGCGCCACCACAGCCAGCTCTAGGCTTGCTACTGTCTCAACTGTCTCAACACGTATGGCTAATCTGCTGCTAGATGGCGCTTGCGCAAAACCTGAAGAAACCCACCTTTTGAATATTGAATGATTGAACGTTTCAAGCTACCAATCAGAAAAATGTGAATTCTAAACAACTCATACAGCGCATTGATGAGGAGATCACGGGACAATAACTTTTAAGACTGATCTAATTGATAATAATTTATACAACATAAATGTGCAATAATACATTCTACGGTATCAAGTACTCAGTTTTCACAAAATAGTACAGCTAAAATAGATTCATTCACACTTCGTACGAATAAGAAAATAGCACCTTTCTTTGGCATATTACCCGCGAAATATCCCTCCCTGGAACATTGGGAAGCTAGTAGGAACACGGGCACTTCATGCCCACGAGCGGGACAGGCCCCTATCCGTGCGACAGAGTCCCCCAGATGTTGTTGCTGGTGCGGTCGCTGTGGTCGCCGGGGCCGGCGCGCCGCTGCTCGGCCTCGGGGGCGGCCCGGGGGTCGCCGTCGTCCTTGGGCGCCTCGTCCTCCCAGCGGAAGCCCTTGTTGTTCCTGGGCGCGGTGGACGCGTGCGGCGACGAGGCGGCGGTGGCGTGGCGCTCGTCCCGGAGGTCGTAGTTGACCTTGCGGAACAAGTGCTGCGGGGTCCCCGTCAGCCAGGACGGGGAGAGGCCGTAGCTGCCGCCGAGGCCGCCGCCGAGGCCGCCGCCGAGGCCGCCGGACAAGGTCCCCGTCGTCAAGGCCCCGGGCAGGGTCCCCGGCAGGGCGTTGGCGCCGACGTGCAGAATGCTCGGACCCTCCTCGACGGGCGGAGGCTGCCGCGGGTTGGACGGGAACACCTGCGGGAGAGGAGCCAGTCAGAGCCATTCCGTCAGACTTTCTCATACTACTGCATCATGACTGCATTGTGCCTCGTTAGCGAGCAAGTGCGCGCGCGCCCCTGCTGCCCGCCGCGTGGTGTAACCCGTGAGGCCAGCCGCCCCACCCCACCCCGCCCCGCCCCCGCCCCTGCCGGCATCCCTCGCGTTCCCACCGACTTATGACGAGACGAGAAGCAGACGCCCGAATCTTTGTTTCACTTTTACGCTGATGCGTGGCGCTGCGCTGCGCTGCGCCCCGCTCTGCGTCCGCAGGGACATCCTCACCGCGTCCGGCACGCCCATCCCCGGCCTCCAGGCCCTCCAGGGACCACAATATATCTCAAGGTATCAATCCCTGAGGAATGCCTGTGGTTTCACCTATGCGGCGTCCTTCGCCGCGGTAACAGTTTATTAGTCATTCCTGTGAACCGCGGCAGCAGAGGCGCCAGAGAGGCAGCAGCGGCCGCGGAAGAGGTAACATGGACTTGGACTTTTAAAACCTGTCCACCATATCCTGCTGTCGTACTCGGAGGGTCGCTCTCGGCCGCCCTCCCCACCACCCCAGCGAGAGCGATAAGGGCGCAGAGGTGCGGTCCTCGGCGTCCTCCCCGTACAGTCGCGGAGGCGGAGGTGGAGGCGGAGGAGGGCCCCGTTGTGTTGCGGAGGGGCCGAGCCGAGGTTCAGTCCCGCGGGCGCGCCGCGTGGCGGATGTAGGCAAAGTGGTGCTCCTACCTCCCCCGCCCGCCCCGCCCCGCCCCGTCTGGGACTGCTCTCGCTCGCTGTGCTGTGCGCCCCGCGCTCAGTGCCGTGTCTCAGCCCGCGCCGCGCTTCCCAGGCATGTGGGGTGTACTGCTGAACGCACGAGTAGAGCGGCGGTGGTGCCGGGTCGGGTCGGGTCGGGTCGGGAGGGGTCATGGCGGAGCACTTTTGCTCTCCGTTTCTTTTCTCCTGCAAAAGCACAGCAGCGCAGGCGGCGCACTGACCCCACCCTGTCCCGGCCCCGCCCCGCCCCGCCCCGCCCCCGCCCCGCCCCGCCCCGCCCCTGAACGTCGGCCCGGCATGCAGCCGCGACGCCCACCGTCTACTGTTTGCAGATCGCGGCGCGCGATTGCGGCCGCGGGGCGCACCACACCACTCGGCACGACGGCGCCGCGGCCCCTGACCCTGCCGACCCCCGTCCCCCACCAAACCCCGCGGGGTACGCACCCCCGCCTTACGCCGCCATGCCGGCCATTTATAACGCACAGCGCCCAATTAAGGCCGTCTCCCTATTTAAACAGTTCTTGATTTACATACCTATAAATTTGAAAGTAACGTAATAACCTCAATATCCCGCACTTACCCACCTTGTTAATTTTCGCGAGATTAACGCATTGCTTTGAGAATAATGAAACGCTTCTCCCTCACCTGCGGGGAGGTCCGCAGCGGGACCAGCGGGTTGCCGAGGTGCTGGCCGAGGCCGCCGCCGCCGAACCCGGGGTCCAGCCCGCCGCCGACGCCCGCGCCGAAGGCGTGCGGGTGACCGCCGTAGTGGCCGCCGTACTGGCCGCCGTAGGCACCGAAGCC
This sequence comes from Frankliniella intonsa, assembly GCA_033675135.1. NCBI lineage: Eukaryota > Metazoa > Arthropoda > Insecta > Thysanoptera > Thripidae > Frankliniella > Frankliniella intonsa. Next base: position 7,858,468 of record CM066245.1, on the reverse strand, counting down.
CAGCAGGCCCGAGACGAGAGCCGACAGCTGGCTCATGAGCAGGGCCTTCTTGGCGAGGAACACGATGGCGAACAGCAGCAGCGGCACCAGCGACGCCACCGACACCTTGAGCCCCAGCAGGAACGGCAGCACGACCTGCTTGAGCACCGTGCGACCTGCGACAGCCCGGCCCGGCCCGGCCCGGGCGGGTTCGTTCGATGAATGCGCCCCTCGGTGTGGCCTGTACAACGCCTCTCGCGGCACGGTCAGTACTCACTGGGGCCCAGCTGGCGGTCCGAGTAGACCCTCCGCGGCTCCAGGATGAACTCGAGCCAGCCGCTGCCGGACAGGGTGGGCCCGACGCGCATCACGAGTCCCGGGTACAGGCCGCTCATGTCCCAGCGCAGGGCGCGCGCCGACAGGTAGGCGGCCGCCGTGTCGATGACGGAGCGCTGCTGCCCGTCGAACAGGGGGTCGGGGTCCGCGAGCGGCACCTCCCTGCCGGCGGCCGCGCCGGCGTCCTCCCGCACCAGTGACAGGTCCTCGGCCACGTGCACGTCCTTGCGGGTGAAGAAGGACTCGAGGCCGACGCGCGCGCCCTCGCCGACGCAGGACAGCGCCGAGCCGGCCGACGCCTCGCGCCCGGCGGCCGCGTCGGCGGCGTAGCACTGGAAGAAGGCGTCGCTGAAGCGCTGTGCGTCCTCCTGCCTGCCGGAGGCGGCGCCGGCGCCGGCCGGGGGCGGCTCCCCGCTCACGATCCTGCCCTCGACGTCGGCGTCCTGGCGGTCACTCGAACGGCCGGCCCTCGCCGCCGCCGACGACGACGGGTCGCGCGCGGCGCAGCAGAACCCGGCGCGTGGACTCGCGGCCAGCGCGGCCAGGACGCAGAGCACAGCCAGGGGCCAACAGGCGGCGCCAGGGCCGCGGCCAGGGCCCCGGCGGGGGCGACACGCGGAGAGCATCGCGGACCTTGGCCAGGCCCGCGAGCACGGCCAGGTGCCAGCGGCGGTGCGGCGGTGCGGCAGGGGCAGGCTCCTCTCGAGACATGGGCGCGGCGCGGGCGGCGCGGGCGCTCCTGGCAGACTGAATGATAGTGAGAGGATCGCGTCATCGGGCTGGTCCGGTCGACCTGCTCCGCCCCGCCCCGCCCCGCCCCGCCGGGGAAACAAAGGTGCGTACCAGGGCGGGGCGGAGAGGGACGACGTGTGGGAGCAGAGCGCCGCCCCGCGCCGGCCCGCCGACGCGAGCAACCCCAGGGCTCTGCCGCCGCCCCGCCCCGCGCCGCCCCGCCCCGCACCGTCCCGCCGGCCCAGAGAAAGAAATCGGCAAACGGCGTCCGGCGGCGGGCCGGGCCGGGCCGGGGAGGGACGGGGGCATTGTCCGGCAGGGCAGGAAGCGGGGCGGAGGGGCGGCGCCGGTGTTGGCGCCGGCGGGCGAGCCTCCCCGTGGGAACCTGAGCACCCTACCCTGCGAGACGGGCATCCAGCCCACCCCCGCTCCCGCCCCCGCGCCCGCGCCCGCCCCCGCGCCGGGCCACCGCACCAGGCCCGACGCGAATGCTCGGAGCGGGACTCAGAGGCTGAGTTAATGCTCTAAGCCTAAAACCTCCGAAGAAGTTAAAGAGAAAGATATTACTAGCCAGGCAAGCCTTCGGCTTGAATGCTGAGCTCAATCCCATATTCAATGTTTGTTTTAGTCAGTCGCTGTGCTTTTTTGCAGTTGCCCGAGTCACAAGGGCGGTATAGCTGAAAAGAACAATTGGTCGACAGAAAAAAAAACTAAAAATAAATAGGCGTTGTTTGAACCACTGCCCAGCTGGAGCTGTGAGCAGAGTCGATACCAATGACGCTACGCGGCCGGCGTGACGACGCACGGAGAGCAGGCGTACTGATGACACCGGGTTCGTTTCTTCGGTGACTGTGGCTTCTCGCGCAGCATGCCTCCTAGTGGTCCCGGACCAGGTACCGTGGCCACGTAGCCGTGCCGGCATAGTGTCCGCCCGGAGAATGGCAGAACAAAGGTTCGAATCTTAGCCAAAAATTTAATTTTTCTGAGGACAACAACTTGGAGTGGAATTCAAACCCCCCATTTCAACCGAGCTCCCTCGTGGAATCGCCGACGGTCTAGTGGTCTAGTGGTGCCGCGAAAACCGTGGGGTGTCTGTGAGACTCGGCACATGGGGCCTGGTTCAAACCCAGGTAGGTTCTTCACTGGTAGCGACAGCGGGTTGCCAGGAAGTTCCGTCCCATGCCCACGACTGGTGGTCGGTCGTGGGGTCATAAGTCCTAGAATCTGGCTCCAAAAATAGCGTTTCCATGCTCTGGGGACAGGGCAGTTCGGTTAACCACCGTACGACTAAATCTGGCAGTACGGGGATCAAATCTGTCGAATTGCGCGACAGGATCGCGGTCAGAAAAGCACCGGTTCCCATAAGAACACCGAAGTTGTTGGCTGCCACGGGGGGTAAAAGCCCTGTGCCTGGCGGGAACCGCAACCTCCTTCGGGAGGTTTACTGCCGCAAAAATTTTCCATGTTTTCCCGCCACCCTTTCACTTGCAGAGCGTAATTTTTCAAGTGTAAGCTTGAAAATGTTTGTATGCTTTCGATATGTTGTTGCCCAGGTTTCAAAACGCCCCAAAAAGTACATCTTGTGTAAACAATTTTTCGAGCCGACACTTGAAAATAATTCCAACCGATGAGTTTGCGCCGTTTGCGCTCAGTGACAAGCAGGCGACGCGCCGGCAAAGGAAGCCCACTCGTCCTCTCGCTCTTTCTCCACCTCTCTCCCGCCCCTCCCTCCCTCCCTTGCTCATGAATATGGAAGACACACCAGCATCACCTCACCGATCCATTGTTGTGCTCAGGGAATGAGATGGGAATCTTTCCCCCCTCACTTTCGTACACGCGTACGGAAACGACAACGCGCCCGCGCGGCAGCTGCAGCAGCTGCTGGAGGAGGTGGACGGTGAGCTGCAGCTGCCGCAGCTGCTGGAGGAGGTGGACGGTGAGCTGCAGCTGCAGCAGCTGCTGGAGGAGGTGGACGGTGAGCTGCAGCTGCTGCAGCTGCTGGAGGAGGTGGACGGTGAGCTGCAGCTGCTGCAGCTGCGCCTGTCAGCGTCATGCACTGTGGGCATACCGGCGCGTCACAGTGCGACAGCGTGGGAGTGGCGGGGCGTGGCGGGGCGTGTTACATGATCCCGCGGCCGATGGTCCCGGGGCGAATGCCATGCCGTGTCAGTCCGAGTGGTGCGGGTGGCATATGTCCCCCGTGAGTGACGGTACGGTCACACTGTCATGTCGCGCACGTGACGGTGACGCGTGCAGCGCAGTGAAAGCCAACCACTTTTTATTTTCCCTTACATTTATTCGCTTTTTCTCTTCCTCTCTTTTATTTTTTTGTGTGGCGTGGGATCAGCAGCAGAGGGCAATAGCTAACAACTTCGCCGCGGATAGGCGAGGAAAGTTTTCTGCGGGGTGGAAGTCGAAAACACTACTTGCGCATCGCTGGCGGGACGCAGGGCAGGGGCGCAGGGCAGGGGCAGGGGCAGGGGCAGGGCAGGGGCAGGGGCAGGGGCAGGACAGTCCAGTCCGCAGAGTTGACTCGTTCGTTCTGTCCGGCTGCGCGCCGCGTCCCGCCCAGCGCCGCCCTGCTGTCCCCGCCCCGCCGTGTCGTCTCGTCGCTGCCTCGTCTTCGTCCCCTCGGGCCAGGAGTTATGAGAAACCGGCGGAGCAGAAATCTAACGCCCCTGGTGCTGTCCGAAAGCTGCCCGGGCGCGAGGGGGCACCTCTGCTCTCCGCTCGAAGGCTCTTCACAGCGGGGCGCTCGCGGGGCTTTCCCAGTGCCGCTCAAAATTTGTACTATGCGCCAAAAAATTTGTTCACCCTATTATACTTTTAGAATTTGTACTAAGATAGTCGGAGAGAAATAACCTTTTTCGAGATATCGAGGTTCGGCACGCATCCCTCCCCATGTCCCTCCAGATCTGGCCGGGCCGGGACGGGCCGGGCGCGCCCCTGCAGGTGCGACACGAATGCGCAGGCGCGCGCGCGCACGCACGCCCTCAGCCGCAGCACCTTGACGGCGCGAGGCGAGGCACGGCCCTTGGCACTACTTTCATTTTTAATTCGGGGCGGCAGCGGCAATGTGACCGGGTCAGCCGCGCGTTCTGCGTGACGTGTGCTGTGCGCCGTGCCTGCCACGTGACGCGCTGCCGCCTGACCCGCGCCCCGGGGCCCGCCCCGCCCCGGGGGGAGCCATTAGGTGACGCTTTCTGCGTCTAGTTTGGCGCTCGGCGCGGCGCGGCGCCCCCGTGAGGCTGTCGCGTCGCCCAGGCCCGCCCCGCCTACCTGCCTGGCCCTCCCCCACTCTTTCTCCCATGTAGTCTACTTGACGGCTCGTCCCCAAAAAAATAAGGACAGAATAAGACAACTCGCGCAGTGCGTAGTGAACTCCACAAACCCTTTCGCTTTCATTTTGGTGCAATACGCGCGAAAATTAGAAGGAGTCTGGTTGAGAGTTTCAAATCAACTGTGGAGTATTGATACACAGTCGTGTCCTGTCCCAGCAGGGAATGAAATAAATTTCCTCATACGTGTTAAAAATGCGTACTGCCACAGGGTATCCCTGGCCCTGGAACGACACGTGTCGCCGTGTCCTGAGGGGTGCAGCAGCGCGCCCCCAACGGGGCGGAGAGGCGTCAAGAGCGGGGGTGGGGGAAGTGTACAGCTGGCGCCGGGCGCCGGGCGTCGGCCGCCGGCCGGGCGCACCCCGTGGTGGCCTTACGATTGTCAAGATTACTCATTATCCATGCTCTAGAAAGGCGGCCTTCTCCGCCACGCCGCGGCGCGCCCCGCCCCGCCCACAAGGGCGCATGGACCGTGTCCCCGGATGCTGCGTCCGAGGTGCGCGGCGACGCCTCCCCTCTCCGTCGCGCGCGGCCGCGGCGCCCTGGACCAGAGCGAGACCGGGGCGTCGCGACGCCTGGCCCGGCGGCGCCCAGCCACCCCGACATAAAAGAGCAGCAGGGCGACGCCGGCGACGTCACTCTCAGTCAGCCAGCGGGCCGGTGCACGTCGCCAGCACCTCCAGCAGCTCGCACTAGTTCACCAGCATGGCGTCGGTCAGCACTCGCCTGGGGGGCGTCGGCGTCGGGTGGCGCGGAGTCCTCGCCGTCGTGGTCCTGGCCGGCTGCGCCTCCGCCAGCGTGGTGACGCCCGCCGGCCTGCCCGCCGCCAGCCTGCAGCAGCCGCCCACCCCCGAGCCCGCCCCCGGCGCCGGCCACGGCGTTGGCGCCGCCCCCGCGGGCTTCATCCCCATCACACCGGTGCCCACGCCCGCCATGGAGGTGGCCAGCGGGAGACAGGTGGGCGCTCGTCAGGGCGTATGAATGTGTGTGTGTGTGTGTGTGTGTGTGCAATTTCGCTTCGTTCACTTTTCGCAATATGACACACCACACGTGGTGTCCGGTATCCGATTAGCCCGCCATTTTTAGCATGAAAGGCGCAAAAGTCCCACTTTAAACCGTACACGTTGATCTCTGGAAAGCGCTCGGTCTATGTATCGCGTTATTCCGTGTGTGTTCTCCTCATGGCCTCGAACTCGCCCGAAAAATAAACTTTAATCAAATACGCACGCGTGTGAGCTTCTGTGTGAGCGTGCGTTCGTACAGCACTGGTGCATGTTTTCGCACTTCTCGCTTTGAAAATTAGCGTGATTCAATTTGTAGGCCAAAAGTGGGCTAGAAACACGGCCTGGTCTTCGTTGTGATACGGGTGTTGATATTCCTAATGAGCGCTAATGCGATAAAGGGCGGAGGCTTGCACGGCGGTAAAAGGCGGGGTGGGGCGGGGCGGGGCGGGGCGGGGCGGGGCGAGGCGGGGCGGCCCAAGGCCACGGGGATATCGGAGTGTTCATTATTTAATTTCGTGTCCCACCCCCAAAGTGGGCTGCGTTCGCCGCGGAGCCACGGACTTCCGAGGTACGCTCAGCCAGAGTAGGGACGGTGAAAGGGGGGGGGGGGGGGAGCAAGGACGAGGGGTCACTACCACCAGCCACCAGCGCCTATGCGCACGCGCAGCCCAAGGAGGCGAACAGAAGACGACCGAGAAGAGGGACTTTATGATTGCAAAAGTGAGTTTGCAGAGCCAATAAACTCGAGCAAGGTAGGGAGGGGGCAGAGACGAGAGCAGGCCAGGGGCATTAGGTCTGAGAGGGGAGGGGTCTCGAGGATAGCCCGGGCCGAGTGGACTCCCGGGAGGGACAGGGGGAGTGGAAGGGGGCGCCTGCCGCACACCGCCACCTCCTCCCCGGTGGACCCACCCCCGCCCAACCAGCCCCCTCATGTCGAATGTAATGCAGAGACGTCCTCTTGCCAGGTCCCCGCAATGGGGCTCCGCTCTGGCCCCGGGGATAACAGCAGGGAACGGGCCAGGTGGAGGCAATGTCTCGTTTTCCTCCAGTTGCGAGTGCCATCTTGGGTTTAGTTTTGCCCCAAAAGTGCACTTGTCACCAGCGACACTAATTGCGTTGGAGCTAATAGCACTGCGCCTCGAACGAGAACTCGTGTTTTTCTTCTTCAAGGTGTATGAAGGAGGAAAGGAGGATGAGGAGAGCGGAGGTCCTAACGATGTTAAGTCAGAAGGAGCCGTCCGCCGCTCATCAGACGAGTCGTAACGTATTCATGTTGGTACCCACCGCGGCGCAGGACTGGCTCCCGCTCCCGCTCCCGCTCCCGCTCCCGCTCCCGCTCCCGCCGGGGGGCGACGACTCTCCTCGAGCCTCCGCCACCGTGTGGGCTGGGCCTGGGCCGCTGAAAGCGAGTCCTTAGTAATACATTAATTAATCCTGGTTGGCCTGGGCTGGGCTGGGGCTCCCGCTTGTGCTGCTTCACGGCCTGGTTGAGGTGCGAGGCGAGGCGAGAGCACGCCCCATTTCCGCCATGGCGCGGCGCGCTCTCAGTGCTCTGGCCCCGGGGGCGGGGCGGGGCGGGGCGGGGCGGGGCGGGGCGGGGCGGGGCGGGGCGGGGAGGTAAGGGGGAGCTGAGAAAAGGCGCGCCTCCATATTTGCGAGCTTGGAAGTTGCCACAACGGTTGGTAGGAAATTCATACATTTGCGCGCATTAGCGCCACCTGGAAAACCAAAAGTTTTTTTCGGTGTTCTTCTTAATGCGGGAATACTCCAGGCCTGCCCTCTCCTGTCCGCCGACCAACACCGCACTGTGTGCCCTGCCCGCAGGCCGCGGCCACCGACGCCGGCAACTGGCGGCTGGTGGGCCGGCTGCTCATGGACTGCTCCCGCACCGGCGACCTGGTCGGCTGCCTCAAGCTCAAGGCCGTGGCCACCCTGGGCCGCGCGCTCGCCTCTGACGCCGCCATCCCCATCATGGAGGACCTGTCCCTCGCCAGGGACCCGGAGGCTGACGTCAAGCTTCCCGACTCGACACAGGTTCGTCCCGAACCGGGCAAAAAATGAAATCATTGTATTGTTAGTTAGAAGAAGGAAAATAGTTCATACATTTTTATTTGAAACATTTTAAATTCAAAAGTTGTTAGCTTAAACACTTTTAGTGTGAGAAATGATGATAACCTTACGTGCTCACCTCCTGCAGTCCGAGACGGAGCTGGAGGCCACGCTGCCGCGCGCGCTGGAGGAGCGCTCGGGCCGCCTGGACAGGCTGCTCCTGGAGCGCCTGGACGCCTTCATCCGCTCCAGGACGGTGCAGTTCAACATGCCCCTCGGGCTCGGCCTCTTTGAAGGTAAGGAGAATCCGCGCCGGGGTACTTCTGTTTGTGCTGTGGCAGGGCAGGGGGAGAGAGATGTCTAGTACTGACGCTGCCGTTGGCAGGAAAGAGAGGAAAAAACGAACGGTTTAACGTGGCTGTGCGATATTTCCTCATTAACGGGGTGGACTAGTTTCTGAACTCATCCCCCGGCCTTGTCGCACGCGCGGCGTGGCGCGGGACGCCTGGGCGCCGCACCCAACCGTGTCGCGCGGGGGCGGGGCGGGGCGGGGCGGGGCGGGGCGGCAGCTTGGCGCCAGAGAGGGCATTTGCACAGGCGGGAGGAGAAGAGTTCCGAGAGGTGCAGCGGGGTCGGCAACCGGCGGCGAAAGTGTGTAAGATATGTAACTATGTCTGTTGGCTCAACTCAATCCTCAAAGTGCACTAGAAAACCTTCAATACTTGCAGCGGGTAGCCTATACTGCAAAATACTGTTTCTTAATTTTTTTGCAAATTATCACCAAGCGCACCTCACAATATTTTTGGAAGTAAAGTAAATAGGGAAACAATTAGCTTGCTTTAGTGACCGCTTTCGCCATGGCACTTTCACTAGCTTCACCCTCCGTTGCCACCCCAGTACTGATCGGAACACCCTCCTTCTAGTCCTCATCTATCGGTGGCTGATAAAAAGAGTGAGGGACCGTGTTTTCCGAGGAAACCGCCTGGAGCCCAGCCCCTGCAATGAGGTGGTCTGTTGAGCAGCTTCCCCTTCGTATTCAATGCGACCGAACCGAGGGGTGAAAGGTGGAAGTCTCAAGGTCCCTCCGCGCAGCCCTGCCCATTCGCTTCCAGAGTAAAACTTTCTAAAGTTGTCCTTCCTGTGAAAAAAATAAAAATAAATGATTTCCAGAGACATATTTCCGGTCACACTGGGCTGACACTCGGCTGCATTGGGATGTGTTTGTAGGCCGCGGGAAGAAGGACAAGAAGGGCGGGTACGCCATGGTGCTGGTGGCGGCCATGGCGGGCATGTACATGCAGATGGCGATGGGCGGCATGGCCATGATGTCCGGCAAGGCGCTCATCGTGGCCAAGATCGCCCTGGCGCTGGCCGCCGTCTGCCTGCTCAAGAAGTCGGGGGGCGGCGGGGGCCATGAGCATTCTCAGGTAGAGTAGACGAGAGCGACGAGTGGAGCTGAGCTGCATGCGGGCCGTACGGCACCGCCCGCCCCCGCCCCGCCCCCGCCCCGCCCCCGGGGGAGGGGGGCAGACTCATGAGCGCTTGCAGCAGGTCGGCGCGCGGCTGGCGGCGGGCGGACGGTCCCGGTGGCGGTGCTGGTGCTGGTGCTGGTGTCGGAGTGCTGCATGCTTGTGGTGCTCGCTACCGCTTTTTCTGCACCCGCGCTGCTTTGCCACACACACACACACACACTCGTCCTGATAAAAAGGGGCGGATCTGGTCCGGTCCATTCGCGCTAGCTCCCGTTGTCTCGCCCGCTATACATCACGCCGCGGCTCGATAATCGCGTGTAATGTGTTTTTGTGTCCACGCCACTCTTTTGAATAAATCGCACATCGCATATCTGCAGAGCCCCGCTGCCCTTTCAGCGCTCAGCTTATTCCCACTATCGATGCACGCTTCACGCCCACGCAGACTGGTCTGGTCTCTATGGCCCTTTTTTTTTTTTTTGGACTATTTTACCCAGTTTTGTTTCCAGCGAGGCTGTGTGAATGTTCGGGTGGAAATACCCCCTCCCCCTAACCCTCCCGGTAGTGACGCGTCCTCTCGCCCCGCGCGCTGTTACAGGGCGCGGCAAGGGCGGCCTAGGCGGCAAGAAGGGCATGGGCGGCTACATCCTGCTGCTGGTGGCCGGCATGAAGGCCATGATGATGCAGAGCGCCATGGGCGGCATCGCCATGATGTCGGGCAAGGCGCTCATCATCGCCAAGATCGCGCTGCTGCTCGCGCTGCTCTGCTGCCTGAAGAAGGGCGGCGGCGAGGAGTCCAAGACGCAGGTGGTGTACGCGGCGCCGGAGCACGGCGGCGGCGGCGGCGGCAGCGCCGGCTGGCAGAGCGGCGGCGGCGGCGACTGGAACCGGCGCTCCGCCAACGACCCCAACAACTACGCGCAGAGCTACGCGTACAGCGCGCACCAGCGGTACTGATGTGTGGGCCCCTGTGAGCCCCGCCCTGCCCCGCCCCGCCCCGCCCGGGCGGGCCGGGCCGGGCCGGGCCGGGCTCCGAGGTGACGGTGCGGTGCGGGAAGGACCTCTTTATTGCTCGTGGCTCTCCTCCCTGGTTCTCCTAGCCATGATGGAGGTCGTCTTTTCTCTCCCTCTTTCTCCAAAGACATTAATGCGTTTTTCTCCTCATGCGTTCCACTATGTCCTTCCCTTTGCTATCCTTTTCTCCCCGTTTCCTTATCAGTGTCGCTTTCAAACGTACCTCCTATCCTTCTCTCTCTTTCTCGCTCTCTCTGTTAGCAAATTCTCGTGAGGACACCTCCTTTGCATATTGTCATTGTGGCCCGCTCTCTCGTCCTTCGTCATCTCTGTCGTTATTTTCATGTTCTCCTCCCGCTCTTCTCTTGAATATCTTTTGTAACTGCTTTTGGGAAGGGACATTACTTCGGCGTTTGTGTAAGTAACAAAGCGGGAAGCAAACGTGTAGAGAGCACATATGCAATGGGCCTTCTGTCAATATTATATGAATGTGTTTTTCTAATGTTTATTTTTGGACTCTCGAAGACGCAAAGACGCGACTGGTAACAAATACGCCATATGATGTACCATAACATACAATTAATGTTTAATTGTACCTTGTACTGCTACTGTGAAACGAGACTACCTCAGTGTTATTTTTTAGTTTTAGATTAGTACAATACCAAAGACAAGTTGACGAGCCCCACCACATTTTACAATATGTACTACAACTATGTACCATAATATGTTAGGCAGAATTACTAACTACTAACCACTGACTTGAAGACAAACACCAAAAACCTGATTCAAAATTTGTCATCAGTGCATACAGAGGCAATGTCTTTTAACTCTAGTCAGTCCCTTTCCCTTAATACCCCTATTGTGCAGTCTATGGTGTTTCATTAATTCTAGTACCTTTTTGTTTCTTTCTCATTTCTGAAATGCAACAATGGGCTTGGTGATTGCATGGCATGTTCTATAACAAAGACAGTAGAAGTAGCTGTACTTATTTATTTCATTATTTTAATTTATTCTGTAATCTATGTTATTTATTTATTTATTTATTTATTTGTCAGTGTGAGTTGTAAAATGAAAAGAAAATACAAAAAGTTATCAAAGACACTATGAAATGCTTTTTGATGATACACTAATTACAGAAAATCACTTGGACCACATCAACTTTAGCGTTGTAAATGAAGAGTGGAATGTTAGTGAATGCGCACAGAATATTAGACTGGTAACATGAGGGTACAGAATCGCATATTGTTGCGTACATATGCAATGAAAAAATTATGTGACATTGGAATTAAATCATGTACATTTATTAACTCTACAGATTTATTTAAAATAATTTAAAAATAAATAAAATAAATATGAACAAAAATAAATAAAATGTGCTGAACAACAGGAACGGCAAGTCACATTAGTCTTGTGACAAGGAATCCAACTACTTCCTACTGGCTATTTACATGGCATCATAACATGTCTGACTGGGAAAATTTTGGGGGGTCTGCACAAAAATACTTTCCCTACTAGAAACCAAATTTCCTACCCTAACATTGAGAATTTTTGTCCAAACGCCCCACCACTACACGGCAAGTCTTTTTTACAATTTCTCTCAGTTTAAACCCTATTTTTCTAACAGAAACATTACGCGACGTTGTACTGGCTACGCGGCCGGCGCCGGGAGTGAGCCGAGTGACCGCGGCTGGTAGGTGTTGCTGGCGTCCTCGCTGACGGCGCCGTCCACGGCCCTCTCCTGCTGCTCGGAGCTGGGCGCGGACCGCAGGGACCTGTGGGCAGGCAGGCAGGGCGCACGGACAGCTGTAGTGCACCACGCGCGCTACGGGAAAATACATTGCACCGGCCGGCCGGCCAGGACAGCGGACAGCTCACCTGTCGCTCGCAGGCATGAACGCCGACCCGAGCCCCCTCCACGCCCCCCGGTCCGCCTCGCCGAACTGCGCGTAGTCCAGGGGCTCCTCGGTGAAGCCGAGCGCGGCCGCGGCGGGCCCGGGCAGGACGGGCATGTCCAGGCCGCGCTGCCGGTGGTGGACGCGGAGGTCGTCGTCGCCGGCGTCGGCCACCACGATGCGCAGCGGGTCGTGGCTGCGGATGGACAGCGACTCGACGCCGCGCCCCGTCACGAAGCTGTTCATGGGCGAGGCGGCGGCGGCCATGGGCGGCGCGGCGCGGTAGTCGCGCTTGGAGGCCACGTCCTGCGGCATGAGGTAGGGGCTGGCCGCCTGCGGGCCGTCGGCCGCGTCGTCCACCATGCTGCGGTGCGAGTAGCCGCCCGCCCCGGCCATGGGCCCCACGCTCCAGGACTTGTCGTGGTAGTTGTGGCCGTCCTCCTCGTGCGCGCTCGAGTACGAGTGCGAGTGCGAGACCTGCGGGGGCAGCAGCAGCACACCTCAGGGACACCTCAGGGACACGCGGCCGGGCCGGGCCGGGGACATCCGTCACACACTTGGGATGGGCAGAGGGCGAGGGCAGCGGAGCGGAGCGTCACTTTGATCCTGAAGTGCACCTCGTCAACAGAATCACATTCTTTGACCTGCCCACCTCCTTCGCGTCCACCTCATTCACAAAGTGATGTACCGCTCGCGCAGGGGTGTCATGGGGCGGGGCGGGGCGGGGCGGCACGTGCTTAGCGAGCAGGACAGATACGGAGGATTGCCACTCAGAACCGGGCCGCGCCGCGAAAGTGAAGAGCGAGGCGCGCATAGTTCAGTTAAAAAGTTGTGAAGCCACTCATGCACGGCAAGACCAAGCACCCGACAAAAGGGGCGGGGACTCGGGGATGGTGGTGGGGGCTGGCATGCACTTGCCACGGTACGCACCCTGCGTCGTACCTGCGGGGACTTAACGATCTCCACCGTGGTCTTCTCGTGGTCGTGGTGCGACAGGAGCTTCTTGAGCACGGCCACGCCGGCCAGGGTGAGCGCGATCTTGGACACGATGAGCGCCTTGCCGGAGAGCATCGCCACACCGGCCATCATCATGGCCAGCTTGTAGGCCGCCATCACCATGATCAGGATGGCCGGGCCGGCGATCTTCTTGAGCTTGCCGCGACCTGCCGGGCGCGGGCGGAGAGATTAGTCACGTGACAAGGACGCCCTGCTCGGAGCAGTACAGTACACAGCTTGGCGGTGCTCAACAGGACAGCGGCAGGAAGAAATGGCTCAAGTTAATCCCGACGGATTTCAGACAGCTTTAGAATATCAAGGTGAGGATCTGGTGAACAGGAAGGCAGATATTTAGGAAATTTGAAGGAAAGATTTGTGATTAAGTGGCGTCAGGGTTGGAGGTTAGGGTTGCCAATAGGAGGTTATCTCTTTAGGAGTTGGCTGAGCGCGCGAGCGAGCGAGCGGCAGCCGGAGTGTAAATGAGCGAATTTAATATATTTAAAGGGCAAAATGAGAGAATCCCCACTTTTTTTGGAAGGAAGGAAGTCGTAAGATTGTTATTCTCTACAAACTGATGAAGAAGGGCATCGTGACATGTAACTAAAATAGTTGACTCAAACCGCCCCACGTAAATGTATGTCTTTAAAGGCATCAATATTTCTACATAAAAACTATCCTTTTACTCCTCTCCATCCAAAAATACTTAGATTCACTCATTTCGCAGTTAAACTACCTTTATTTTGCTCAAAGACCATCCCGCTGCCGCTCGCTTGCTAGTTTGGCCGCTCGGTCAACTCCTAAAGAGATAGCCTCTAGGTTAGAGGAAGAGAGGGGAATCTAAAGTACCAGCAAGATTCTGTGGTCCAGCTTGTCAGGCCTTTTCTCACTCCGAGAATCTTTTCGTTTAGTGGACATATCTTTTACTTCATCGATATTCGTTGAGAAATTTTCTTTAAATTATAAAAAAGTAGCTTCTGGGTGAAAACACAATTGTTTCAATTAAAAGAATTTGCCTTTTTTGTTGCAATAGTTATCATGACTATACAACTGATCACATTTATTTGACAGAAACAAATGTGTCTTATTTAAACGTTATGATTCTCTGAGTGCCGTGACCAAGAATGTTTGTACGTACCTTTCACCTAAGGAGAGAAATAAAAGTATCCGCAAATTATTGTAGGAGAACATTCAACAAAGTATAGGATAAAGAATAATGTTGAAGAGTGAACCATATATGTACACCATACAGTGAAAAATACTTGCGTTTTGAAATCACAGAAACAAGTTATAGAGTGGGAAACAAAACAACCGTTGAAAGATTTGCAGGAAATTTGTAGAAAATAATAGGTATGTTTGCGTTTAGAAATTGACAGACACCTGAACGTTTTGCGGTTAAAGACAGTCAAGGAGAAGTATCGAACGAGACCGTTCAACAATTGCCCGAAAAATTAAATAAAAATAATGCCAAATATATAAAAAAGATGAAAACACAAAAAAATGGGGTTTATGGTGGGTGGTCGCGGCCACCCCCAGCCCCTCTAACCTCTGGGTTCACTCATCAATGGTTTCCCGGCCTCGTTGAGGTACCGACCCTCGAAGGCCTCGTCCACGCCGTCGGCCAGGCGGGGCAGCGCCAGCTGCAGCGACCGGGTCTCGAGGAAGCGGGCCACGCGGCCCCAGAGCAGCGCGTCGAGCTGGCCGGCGGCGGTGCGGCGCGTCAGGTCGCGGGGCAGGCTGGGCAGCGCGCGGCCCGCGCCCGCGGCCGAGCGGGACTCCTCGCGGGGCACCAGCACCACGCCGCCGAACAGCGGCAGCGTCCCTGCGGTGAGCAGCGCAGAGGAAGCACGGGCCGTTAGTGGTGGTGGACAAAACTCCCGGGGGTTCGTTTGAAAACATGGAAAAAGTGTAAACGTCCTCTCGCGGTAAAAAAAAAAATATCATCTACTAAAAAAGAAAAAGACTAGTCGCGTATAGCGCAGTTGGGCCCGGGCCGGGGCCGTGGCCGGGGCCGGGCCTGGCCGGGCCGGCAAGATGAAGCGCATCGCGTGTGAGGGGCGGAGCAGAGCGGCGTAGAGCGGCGCGCCGACACGGTGGCTGCCTCCCCCGTGCAGCCCCGGAGAAACGTACCGTACCGCTGTATGCGGGCGGGGCGGGGCGGGGCGGGGCGGTATGAGTGCTTCTGCTGCTATGAGTTATTGATTAGGGAAAGCAGCCCCCCCCCCCCCCCCCCCCAACCAGCCCCTCAGGCAGGGCGGGGGCGGGCACGAGTGTGTTCCGGCACATGTCCCCGCGGGAAACTATCCCGCGCGGCGCTCGCAACAAATAAATTGGAAATGGGGTGCTCCATAGGCGAAACAGGGGGAAACTCTCGGGCAACAAAAGTGAATCCCTGACATAGTTCCCCGCTTCGCTTACGCGGCTATTGGAAAAGCGCGGGTGCTGCTGTAGCGGGCCGTAGTGCGAGAATTGTGTCAAATGCACGGAACGCGACGGGCCCTCTCTAATGTTTCAACCCTCACATAGCTGGCTGGGCATACAATAGCGTGACCCTCAATTCTTTGAAATGCGTCTCTTTTATAGGGGCGCACTGCATATCATTTCAAAAGTCGTATGTATACGAATTCTCTGCGTCCACCCCAAAAATGGAAAGCCATAGTGTAGAGTAAGTTTCAGGATGCCTATCAAAAAAACTTCCATTTGACATGGTGCAACCCTTCATCCAAATCGACTATGGGTTGTGCTAAGGGCGTTACGACAACGTCCATATTTTTTTTTCCCTAGCGTGAAACTTTGGCTTCGACGACGGGTGCTAAACGTTCCCTCCTGGACTTTTTCAGCAGGCGCGGCACCCACTCACTCACCTGTGTGGAGGGCGCGGTCCAGGGCGCGCACGGCCTTGACCTTGAGGCACGAGGACACGTCCTTGGCCGCCTCGCAGTCCTCCAGCGAGCGCTGCACCACGGTGATGCCCGCGTCCCACCAGTCCCTGTCGGTGCTGTTGCTGCTGCCGGCGCTGCTGCTGCAGGTTAGTCCCAGCACGACGCACACCACCGCCAAGCACGAGGCCCTCATGTTGCCGGTCCAAACAGAGAGTCTATCACACACACACACACACACACGCACTCGCACTCGCACTAGTCACTGCACCGCACCCTGGACGCACTGTTCACCGTCGGCACACAACACCATACTATGGCGCTCTCCTCATCGCTAAGGGTATTTATCATGAGGCCGCCCCGCCGGCCTCGGGGTGGAGGCGGGGCGGGGCGGGGCGGGGGGCGGGGCGGGGCGGGGGAGTGGCCGGCCCGGCCCGGCGCTGGCGGTGGTGGTGGAGTGGTCAGTTCTGGGGGTTTAACGCTCGGGTGGTCACCACTGCGCGCACCCCGCCGTAGGCGCGCCGCGCCGCGCCGGAGCCTCGGTGCCCGGCCTATGCACTTTTGCTCTGCGACGAGGGAACCATAAACATCGGATCTGGAGCATCGTGGACGTCTGACTGACTGACTGTCTGACTGACTGACTGACTGACTGACTGACTGACTGACTGACTGACTGACTGACTGACTGACTGACTGTCTGACTGACTGACTGAATGACTAACCTGACTGGCTTTGACTGATTGGACTGACTAAACTAGTGCTGATTCTCAAAGCCCAGTTGATCTGGCGGGACCCGTACAGCCTTCAGTAAACCACTGAAAAAGTAGTTTTAAAATTATTTTCGGACTGACCTTTGAGGTCGACTAATTGGCTGACTGATTCGCTGGCTGTCGTTAACAGCTCGACAAGTCCAGCAGGTCTTAGTGTTCGTGGAAATAGGATCCGAAGTGCAGGCGAAATGTGAGGGAATAGACGTTATCTTTTGGACCCCCCACAATGGACGCTACCGGGGCGGAGCGCCTGCGACACACTGGATAGGCCAACCCGCCAAGCACTCATGTGAAGTTGGCGGCCTACCCGGAGAGCCCAAGCGCAGGGGAAAGCAGGAATTAAATTCCTAGTACCCAAAATTTCGTGCCGTCACCTCCCGATTAGTGCATTGTGGAGGCACCTTTTGTTGTAATCTCACGCTATATCTATTTGGACACGAGAGGACAGGAAAGTTCTGCTTTTGGCCAGAGGACTGGTGTCCACCCTTGCAGCCCCTCCCCTCCCCCCCCCCCTCCCCTCCCTTCCCCTCCCCTCTCCTCCCCCTCCTCCTCCCCTCTCCTCCCCTGCCTCCAAGGCCGGCCGCTGCTTGGCTGCGCTAGTCCTGCCCGGCCGCGGCCGCCGCTGCTGCTTTGGCTATCCGTCCCTTTTCAGAGCGTGTAGCGTGATTGTAATCGTACATAGCATAGCGCCCCACATGCCTCTGCGAATCACTGCGCTGCACCGCCGCATATTTTCTTTCTCTCTCTCTCTCTTTCGCGCACGCGCTCGGATGTCCCGTCAAGGGTGACGGTCCATCCCCCCTCTCTCTCCCTCTCTCTCTCTCCTGCTCTTGATATCTCTGCGCATCTCTCTTTCTCTCGCGGGGCCGGCGCAATGAGTGTATGAGCGCTTACACTTACGGTGTGTGAACGGCAGAATGATGGTGTTTGAATTGGAGTGGAGGCGAGCAGGGCGCGGGGCGGGGCGGGGCGGGGCGGGGCGGGGCGGGGCGGGGCGGGGCGCGCGCGGTACCCCAGCACCAGCTCGGCCACCCCGGGCCGGCGGGTGCGGCGGCTGGAACTCGACCAACTCTGCGCCAAACTTTTAACTTTTCTGTTTTCGTCGGTGGGAGTCGGTGAGGTTGGAGAGGACGGCGCCGGGGCGCCGCCGCGCCCTGCCACGCGGCTCTGCGCTTCATCCCGTAAAAATGTGTTTATTACTCAAGGGAAAGTGAGTCCTCCATCCGTCCGCTGTGACGGGGCGGGGCGGGGCGGGGCGGGGCGCAGGCTGCGGGCTCGTTACCCAAAGCCGGGGAGCGTTTTTATCATCGCCTGATTAGAGCCGTACTGTTTGCTTTACTTCGGCCGGCAGTCTGCTTTGTGTTTTTTTTTTTTCAATCTTTGTCCGCTGGGCTGTAAGGAGTAAACGCACGGAAGCTCTCCAGCTTCAACTCACAAGCCTAAGAAAACCCCCCCCCCCCCCCCGCCCCACTCCGGTGCCTGAACTAGGAAGGGAGAAAATGAAGACATAAAACGAATGGTCTTTTCTTTACATCTCGCTTGTTTGTCTTACATTTTGCTTGTTCGGCGCAGTGCCAGTGAACCGTGAATCTCGTCCCCATTTTCTTTCTGTATTTCTGTCTCATTCTTAGGCCTTGACCGCGGGACAACGGGCAGAACGCGCGCTCTGAGAGTCCTTTTTTATCATTTATTAGACCCTTTTTTTTGCGCAATTGCATTTTTATCGCGATATGCAGAAACACATACAATAACTTGATCTCTTGCTCACTTACTGTCTAATTTTTTTCTCTCTTATTTCTCTGCGAGAGCTGCGGATGCAAAATTTCGCAGAGGCCAGTTTTTTTTCTTCTTTATAACAATTTCTCCTGATATCGCCGCACTGCGCAGCGCGCCTCCCCGCGCCGCGCCGCGCCCGGCCGTACGCCTGTTCTTCACGCCCACGCACGAGCTGAGC
The DNA here is from genome assembly GCA_033675135.1 of Frankliniella intonsa. Taxonomy (NCBI): domain Eukaryota; kingdom Metazoa; phylum Arthropoda; class Insecta; order Thysanoptera; family Thripidae; genus Frankliniella; species Frankliniella intonsa. The sequence goes on along the minus strand of CM066245.1, from coordinate 7,840,059 downwards.
AGAGCTGCTGCATTCAAACTTTTGGCGCTTTATCAGGGCAGAGAGGGGCGGGGCGGGGCGGGGCGGGGCGGGGCGGGGCGGGGCGGGGCGGGGCGGGGCGGGGCGGGGCGCGGCGAGTATCTGCGGCAAATCGGCGGGCGTGGCGTGAATTCCGTCGGTCGGGGCCGCCGGGCCGGGCCGTGTATGTATAGGCGGGGCGGCCAGTGAAGCGCACGCACTGAGCTTGTTTTTAGTGATTCTTTCGGTTACGTTTCTTTTTCTCTGAACGCCCTGGGCCTGTGGGCGTGGCGGGGCGGGGCGGGGCGGGGCGGGGCGGGGCGGGGCGGGGCGGGGCGGGTCCGAGTCATCGGCGGCCGGCCTCCCCCGTGTATCGGTATGGAGCGGTGCGCATGTGCGGCAATTAAGGGCAATAATTAGTGCGAAGTGTGTAGCGCGTCCAGCCTGGCCGGCTGGAGCGGGGCGGGAGAGAGCGCCCGGTCCGGCCCCGCCCCGCCCCGCCCCGCCCTGCCCCGCCCCGCCCCGCCCCGCCCGGCCCAGCGCCGCTTCATATCAGCAGAGTGAGTGTGTGCAGCGGCCAGGGCGAAGTGCAGAGAGCGCGCAAAATGAAACGATTGAAAGAAAAAAAAAATTAGAAGATGGAAGAAAAAATATTTTCCACTAGCGTTTATAAAACATTTACTCACAAGGACGGTCGTATATGCTAACGCACCGCACGGTGTCCTATACTCTGGAAACCCAAGTCGTAAATGTCGCACATTTGTGGATTTTCACCTTTTCATTCGTACACACTTGTTTCTTTAAGAAGGTTATCGCTTAAATTTCATGAAATTCGTGGGAAAATTCACTCTTTACCGTTAAAGAGTTGCGAGAACTTTTGCATGAATTTTTTTTTTTTAACGGACTGTACCCGCGCTGCTGCCGTGCTCGTGCCGGTGCTTTACATCCGCTGTTGCGATAACGGCCGTGATCGACGGGGTATTCGCAGTCTGATTGGGGCGCGTAAATGTGCCATTACAAGCGCGCCATGGACATGTTTCTATTCCTCCTCCTCCTCCTCCTCCCCGTTCTCCTCCTCTTCCTCCCCGTCCTCCTCCCCGTCCTTCTCCTCCTCCTCCTCCTCCTCCTCCTCCTCCTCCTCCTCCTCCTCCTCCTCCTCCTCCTCCTCCTCCTCCTCCTCCTCCTCCTCCTCCTCCTCCTCCTCCTCCTCCTCCTCCTCCTCCTCCTCCTCCTCCTCCTCCTTCCTCCTCCTCCTCCTCCTCCTCCTCCTCCTCCTCCTCTTCCTCCTCCTCTTCCTCCTCCTCCTCCTCCTCCTCCTCCTCCTCCTCCGCCCCGTCCTCCATCTCCTCCCTCCCATCCCGTCTTCATTCGCCCCTTCCTCCGCCCGGGCCGGCCCAATCCATTTACTCCCGCGCACGGTGCGCCTGACAGAGGCAGACAAACGCAGCAGCAGAGCAATGCGGGGACGAAATGAAATAAAAATGAGTAATGCGCAGGCAGAAGGCTCGGCGGGCCGGGCCGGGCCGGGCCGGGGCGGGGCGAGCAGTAAGAGAAAGACTTTCTCTGATTCCGGACGAGAATACTCCGCGCCCAAGGGTCTGCCCCGCACCCAGCGCTGCGCAGCGGACCATGAGATGAGCGGAGCACCCGCCCCAGCCCGCCCCGCCCCGCCCCGCCCCGGCCCCGCGACGTGTGCCCGCCCCGCCTGCCCCGCCCCGCCGAAGTAACGATTTGACTCCATCAGATCCCCGTAGATTTGATCCATCCAGCCCAGCTGACGGCTTGCGGAACCCTGCTGTATTCACTGGAAGCAGAGACACAGTGTGTCTGCAGGTGGCACTGGCCGGCGGGGAGGACTCTTCACGGCCCTGGCCCTGGCCTTCCCCGGCGCGGCGGCCGGCGCGCGCCCAGGCGCACTAGCGCTGCGGAGGGGCGGCGGAGGTGCGGCGAACTAGCGGTCGCGAGGTGCAGGGTTCCGCCGCGGGGCGCGCTGCTGCAGAGCGCTCGGCTCGCGGCGAAGCAGGCCCCGCCCGGCGCGCACCGCTGCCCGGCGGGGTGGCCTACCCGGCCGGCGCTCAACGGAAGAACGTGTTGGGCGAATTTACACGAGCTTCGTCGCTTTACCCGCTATGATTGAGCAGGGAAGCGTGACCATATAGTGGCCCTGGCGTCGGCGTCGGCCCTGGGGACGGCCCTGGTGACGGCCCGGAGGCGGCCCTAGCGTGGGCCCTGGGGACGGCCCTGGAGGCGGCCCTGGTGACGGCCCTGGTGGCGGCCCTGGAGGCGGCCCTGGAGGTGGCCCTGGAGGCGGCCCTGGAGGCGGCCCTGGAGGCGGCCCTGGAGGCGGCACTGGTGACGGCCCTGGTGGCGGACCTCCCTGGCGGCGGCCCTGGCGATGCCTGCTGCACATCTTCCTCGTGGCGGGGCGGGCAGGTCGACCTGGAGCGTACTTCTTATATTTGATGAAGACCCTCCACGGATGTCCGTTATTAAAACCCCTCGCAGGAAGTAATGCAGTCATCGCCGCCTGACCCAGATGTAGGCGCCCAGGACACGCCGGGGCGCCGAGCCCCTGCCGCGCAGCGGATCCCGCATAGCCGACGCTCCTGCCTTTTATTATATAGATTTTTACCTTTTTTTTTTTGGGTTCATCGTCAATTTTTTTGGAAATTTCTATTGCGAAGGAGGGGGAGGAGGAGGAGGCGAGGGAGACGGAGAAACGGCAGAATCGGGCCGCCAGGATGCTACGTCTGATTACCGAAAGGCGACGGGTAATTTCTGGAGGAGGTGCCAAGAACCAGAGCGGAGGGGAACTTCCCTATCTGCAACTTCCTCCGACTGCTACCATGGACCACTCGGATTCCTCCCCCCCCCCTCCCCCCTCCCCCCCCTCTCTCTCTCTCTCTCTCTCTCTCTCTCTCTCTCTCTCTCTGTCCACGCTGGTCTCCACTTCTGCATCTCATTCCCGTCAGTCTCCCTCCTCCTCCTCTATACCGTTTCTTCATTGTCCATTACCACAAAGTACTACTCGGCTGTACTCCGACCCGTAGGGGTCACCCATACCGCCACCGCGGCTGGCACTGCCCGCCACCACCGCCGCTCTCTCTCTCTCCTCCCCGCCGCGCCTGCTCGTCTCGCCTGCTCCTCGCGGGTCCTCCTCAATGACCCCCCGCCCCCTCCTCTCTCTACTCAATCTGCCCGTTCCCCTTGATCACGATAGCGGCTATACTTCGTCTTGGTCCGAAACTCCTTGACGCCTTATCTACTCGGACAGCGGCGGCCCCGCCGGGCCCCGCCTCGTGGTGCAGTGCGGCCAGCTGCAGACACTGTCCTCTCCAGGGCGCGCACTAGCGCCCTGGAAAATACGAGAATGAGGGAAGAAATACCACAACTTTGACTGGATGAGTGAATGTAACGCCTGGTTGATAGGCAATTTTTTTTGTTATGCGCACATCTGCGAGGAGGGTGGCCTACCCTAGGAACGGCAGGGGCGCAAGGAGGGAGGGATGAGCTCGAGGTGCGGGAGGTGAGGCCCCTGCCGCCAGGCAACTCTATCGTTCCGGAGACAAATTGTGACGCAGCCCAACGGGTCCCTGGCGAGCCCAGCCCAGCCCTTTCCAGCTCGGCTCAGCAGAGCATGCCAGGCCCGGGCCGGGCCGGGGACTCGCGTGAGGGCGGGCCAAACAATTATTAGCACGAGCTCAAAAAACCTAGGACACACACACACACACACCTGCACACGCACACCTGCACATGCTCATCCTCCTCTGAGGCACACATTCGTCTAACGGCATGCGCCCTCGTCTGCGCCTCAACCCCACGCCACCCAGGCGGAGGGGGCCGTGGGGGGCTGGGAGGGGGGCAGCATTGCAAAGAACCAGAAAGTCAATACCTTTTTTTAAAAAGCTGGCGAAAGTTTGCAGCCTTTACGATTACTCGCCCCTAGCAGGTACTTTGCACACTGGAAAAACAAAGGTGCTAAGTCCTACCTTTAAAAGGCACTAACGAAATTTAGTGCCTTTGGAAAGGCACTAAGATTTAGTGCCCCAGGAAAGGCACTAAACTTAGCACTTGATTTTAGTGCCCCAGGAAAGGCGTTGCTTAGCACCTTTGTTTTTCCGGTGCACATTTTGCGCGAATAGTAGTTGGAGAGTTTGATCGCCGGTATTTGCGTAGTTTCGAATGGACGCGAATGGAAAGTAGCGAGTGATGGAGCTGGCGGAGTGGGGATCACGCGACGGTCCCTGCCAACCCTCCTCTTAAAGTTCCGGGACGCGCGCGCGACCAGCCACTCAGCAGGCGACTCAGGGCTCGGCCTCCTGAACACCCCCCTTCCCCCTCTCCCGCTGCTGTGATGTCCAAGAAATGACAGGTGGCGGTGTCTTTACCTTAAAGTTATGGACTCATTTTTTTTCTGAAAGCAGTCACGGATATCACTCAGTGTCAATCAGAATTTTTTGTGTACAATTATTCTTAAAACTTCCTTAGCGCTTTTTCTTTCCCCACTTGTTTGCTATATCGTGTCGAGCAGGCATGTTTGGCAGTGTACAACGCACGTTTCAGCGAAAGAGAGTCTGTTGGCGGGCGGGGCGGGGCAGGCGAGCTTTAGTGGGACTCGGGGTCGCCGCAGTCACGGAGCTCCACAGCCCGGCCGGGCCCGCCCAGGCGCCACCCACCCCGCCCCGCCCCGCCCCGCCCCGCCCCGCCCCGCCCCGCCCCGCCCCGCCCCGCCTCCTTGCACACCACATCACAGGCCGGGTGGACCGGAGGGTGCTTTGCCTTGTCCAGGCAGTCCAAGCCTAGCCTGCGGCCTGCAGGGGTTTGGGGCGGGGCGGGGCGGGGCGGGGCGGGGCGGGGCGGGGCGCACAGCCCCTAGGCCGCGCAGGAGGGCGGCGGCCCAGCTAGCACCTCCAGAGTGCGACTCGCGGGAGTTTGGACGGGTTGTCCTGAGTTCCGGCCCACAAAACTCTCTGCCCTATTTAATAATTTAGTGGTTTTAAGAGCACTATAAAAATTAGGAAAATATTCGTCGGGAAAAAACACACCTTATCTTCTACAGCTTACAGGCGTTTGCGAAAGAAGATTTTGGGTGTGTTTGCCTGGGTGTCGCGGATCGCGCGCGATGGCGGCCGGGATGGGGGGATAAGGGATACACTCTCTGTTTTCGCACACGTTTGTCTTCGGGGTCAGCACAAGGTGTGCAGGTGAGCACTTTCACTGGTCTTGCCAACACCTTTGCAGTGGAAAGCCGTCGTGTAGTCGGAAGAACAATGATTTCTACTGCCAAAAATTGTCATATTTCACACCAAAGCCTTGTTTTAATTCTCCAGGAATGACTGACACCTTGTGGTCCTTGTACTAATTATGGCGAAAATTGACGTTAGTCAGGTGTTGTAATCACTTTTGAAAGGATTTATTACTGTAAATTATCCATCGACTTTTTCCTTCAAGTTAGAAGGTTGACATTTTGTTCCGGTGCATGAGTTGTTGCGCTGTTTTCTGCAGTGTACCGGCGCTCCTACGTCATTGTCACCTCCGCAGACGAATAACTGGGTGGCGGTGCTCAGCCACCGCGCACTCCCCGCCCGGCCCCCGCGCTCCCCGCACGCGCATGCGCAGTTTAACCTATCCGCGTCGCCTCCTTTCGCGCAGCAGGCGATATTTATCCTGCGCCTGCCGCGGGGGAGAGCAGCGGGAGTAAAAATGTATAAAACTACATAAAAGACGAAATGTTTCTATCCGCGACGCTTTAAAACCCTCGCAGAAGCATTGGGAGGTAGGCATGTCGACGTCGCCGTGGCTCACTCAGCCAGCATTAAAGGATCGTAGTTGTGCGCCCCCTCTCCTTTCTCCTTCCTCTTTTGAAAATGCACCCTACATCGATGAATGCATGGCTGCGAGTGGAGAGCTGTGCAAGCAGCAGAGTGAGAAGCACTCCACTCCACTCCACTCTGCGCGGAGCGGAGCGCCCCCGGCCCGGCCCGGCCCCGAGGTGACAAGCTGTGGGAGCGTTCGACTGACCCGGCGCACCGCACCGCACCGCACCGGCGGCATTCTACTTTCCATTCATTGTCTCCTGCCAGCGCGTTACGCCACGCGCCGCCACCGTACGAAATAACTATTTATTTTGACAGCACTACATCTCCCTGCCGGCTGCTGCGTTCGTACACATGTGCCGCCCGCCCCGACCCGCCGGCGGGAATGCAATGTGTCTGCTCGGAAAGGGCGCCGCCGCTGCCTCCGCTGGGGGCAATTTGCCTGCTGCCTTTGGAGAAGGCAATAATACCGGGCGGAAGGTAGCGGAAAACAGCGAGAGCTATAGGTATGCTGGACGCGCGCCCCGGCCTGCCCTGCCCTGTATGACCTTCTTGTCCGCATCGGACGCACTTCTCCCTCTGCTCCTCTGTGCGCCGCACCGCCTCACACACACACACACACACACACACACACAGCCCAGCCGTGAGGAATCACTTTGAAATTAATTTGAAATACCCCCGGCCCGCGACGAGCTGTGCATGTATTTCACATTCCCATGACGTCCTGTAAGGATGGGCGTGATTATCCTGCTCACCACGTCGCGTCCCCGCTAAGTAGGAAGAGACGCCCCCTCCCATCACTCCCCCTCCTCTCTCTCTCTCTCTCTCTCTCTCTCTCTCTCTCTCTCTCTCTCTCTCTCTCTCTCTCTCTCTCTCTCTTCCGTGGCATCACCTCCTCAGTGGGTCAGTCAGTCGGATTCTGACCCAGCAGCGGGCGGGCAGGCAGGCGATTGGGTTTGGGAGCGTCCAGCGCTTAACATCACGCATAGGGGAGGTGACCCCGAGGAGGGGCTCAGGGGTCAGCGTGTGAATCAGGCGCTGAGCCCGCCCCCGCCCGCCCCCACCCGCCCCCGCACGCCCCCATCCCGCGCTCTAGCAGGTGTCCCTGCTAACTGCTCAACATCCTGCAAACCTACGAAGGCTAATAAATTTCATGAAAGATGTTTGTTATTCACGTCGGTAACTCCAATCACGGAAATAGCTTTTCATATTTAAAAAAAAAAATTGCGACTTACAATGCAAGCCGTGGAAGCCTCTCCACGAGGTGTTGCCCGACTGGCACGTACTAGACACCTTGCCTGTCCCTACCTCGTCTGTGCAAGTACCGCAATTCACAACAGAGTGTGGTATTTCTACTTGTTCTCGCTATGGCAGCATTCTGCAACTCTAAAATAATTATTTATTCCTCTCAAATATTTTTTCTTTATTTCCAAATTTGTCGCAAAATAATTGCAACAAGCCCGAGGGGGTATGCAGTCGCGTAATAGTCGGGTCACTTTGTCCGTATTAGCACGCGTAATAGTATGCGTAATAGTGGCGTAATAGCCGAAACTCTACGAAATTTACCTATTTAGGAGTTGTTTTAGGCTGTTCTCAGCAGAATTCCGATAATTTTGAAGCGTAATAGATCGTAATAGACGTAATAGTCGGGTCACAGGTTTTGAGAGTGCATACCCCCTCGAACAAGCCTGTCCCAATATAACTACAGTGCAAATCAGGCCCCCCTCGGAAAAAGCACGTTCCCTGGTAGGGCAGTAATCCAAGCGTGGTGTAAAAGTAGTTCAGCGCGGGTAGGGCAGCCTCGTGTCGCCTTGTACGGTGTGTCGCCTAAAGCACCCGGGATGGCGCACTTCTCTTGTTTCCCCGTCCATCGCGCTGCTGGCTCTGTGTCATTAACATTTTGCCGAGAGGCAAAGGCAGGCAACCTCATGAGCTAAAATTAAGATTTCAGCCATGCAATCTCATGGGACTTCCACTTTGAGCGCAGGGTATACGTGGCTGGGGGCGGGGGAGCATCGTCGTGGTGCACCGCCGCGACTGCAGCAACTGGCGCGCTTGTTATATGATTCGCTGAAACTGCTGAAACTACGTACGCCCCTCGCTCCTTATTTTCTCGACGACGGTCGAGTAGAGAGAGAGAGAGAGGGGGGGGGGGAGTATGCACTGTGATACTTCCCCGCCACTGTCGTGCGGGGTCGGGTATGGCGGTATGGCTCTGGGGCTGTCCTAAGGAGGTGACATCATTTTACGATTCGATTCGCCTTATATTCGAACAATGGGTGCGTTTAGTCCGACACGTTTCTCAGCGATCGGGACGGGGACGGCAGAGGGCGCGAGCGAAAGTCGTCGGGCCGCCGATAGAGTGGCGGTGATTGGGAGCGATCACGGAGATGGCGGTGCAGGCAGGCCGGGCCGGGCCGGTGGTGGAATAGCAGAGAGATCTGTTGACAATAGCTGTGCTGCAGCTGCAGGGGGAGAGACAGGGCGGGACAGCGTGTGGTCACGGAGCCATCAGAGCCACCCCGCCCCGCCCCGCCCCGCCCCGCCCCGCCCACCACACGCTGTCCGGACAACACACATTTTTGTTGTCTGGCGTGGCACACGCAGGGAATGCCACGCGGCCCAGTGATTACAGAGAGAGAGAGAGAGAGACCGCAATGTGGGGACCGGGATTGATACGAGTAGGGCGACATAAAATAAGTTGCTCACACACACACACACAGAGACGCGCGCGCGGATGGGCGGGTGCGTACTTATTCACACACGCGTGCGCTCACACGCTCACACACACACGCACACACGCGCGCGAGGCATAGAGGGCGCTGCTGTCGCGTGCTGTTCAAACACCCTATCATTTTGCACAACAAGGCTCACATCGGTCACAACAGATCCGCCCACTACCTTGCTCTTACTGTTCTCTCTCTCTCTCTCTCTCTCTCTCTCTCTCTCTCTCTCTCTCTCTCTCTCTCTCTCTCTCTCTCACTCTCTCTCTCTCTCACTCACTCACTCACTCACTCTCTCGCCCTCAGTGTTACGCGCTGCGACGACGACGTCCGACGGCCTTTGTGGAGCATTTTGGTTTGCCGTGTTTGTGGATTTGGAGCGCAGCTGGTGTCGCCGCGTCTGCTGTTCCCGATGCCATTTGCCTCCGCGTGTGAGCGGGGAGGGGCGGCAGAGGCCTGGCGCCGGAGGAACACAATAAAAGAAATGTTTGCTCTGAACAGAGGCGACCCTGCCTGCGCTCAGCTTTCTTTACCCCGGTATAAGCTATTTCAGAGAACGGGTAAAGAAGAAAAGCACGAATAACAAAGGGGCCCGTGATTGGTTGAGCAGTCCCCCCCTCCACCTGTGCAGAGTAGTGGGGGAGGCCGCTCGACCAATCATGAGCCATGTTGTTATTCGTGCTCTTCTTCTTTACCCGTTCTCTGAAATAGCTTATAGTGTTTCGCTGAATCTCTAAACTGTATTTCAGTTTTGGAGGGTACTACAATTACTTGGTGCATTGCCGTCCTGGGCGGCGGCGTACTCCCACGGCCTAGGCGACCCCCCACCCCTCCCCCGCCCCCGCCCCGATGCCCTCGGTGTTGGCGAGCCTGACGAGGTATAATGCTCTCATACACACTTGAAAGCCGCTCGGTGGCCCTCCGTGCTGTGCGCTGTTGGCGCGCGGCGCGGGCGGGCAGGACGCCGGTCTGGTCTTAGCCCCGGCGCGCAGGGCAGGGCAGGCAGGGCGTCGTGGCCGCCCGGCCCGGCCCGGCCCGACGGTGTATTCATCTTTCGTTCCACTGCTTCATTACATTTCTTGTTCCCTTTCCATCACCTCCAGTGCTTTTAATTTGACATTCATGCGCTTTGGGCGAGACAATATAAAGGCATGAGAAAATAGTCGTCGGCTGCTTCTGGCGATTCGGGACCCCCCTCCCGGCCCGACCCGCCCGGCCCGGCGCCGTGTTGTTATTGTTGTTCACTGGGTCATACTTTTGTCGATTTCTTTTTAGTGGGCTGGCTGCGGCGCGCGCCGAGCAAATATTAATTCGATTTCCGACTGCAAACGGAAACAAAGAAATAAAGTTTAGGGCTGCCAAAAAGAGCTTCGGCTCAGCAGAAAAATGAGGCGGTTGGAGTTTTCGGAGCTGCGCTGGTTACGGCCGAGAGCCATGCAGGCGGGGGTCAGGGCAGGTCTCTGGTCAGGGGCTTGCGGTCGATTCGATTTCCATGAGGTGATTTACTTTTAACGCGGTCCTGCGGTGATCCCCGCCGCCGCAGTCACCCCTATCCACATGCCGGTGGCGGGGCGGGGCGGGGCGGGGCGGGGCGGGGCGGGGCGGCTGGCTCGGCAGTAATCTCTTACTCTCTTCGGCCCGTTCCTCCTCTCGTTGCCTCCTAGCCTCCTCCTCCCCCGTTTTTCTCTCTTTCGTCTCTTTCTTTTCCCCTTCTGTCTCTCACTCGGCCCATCCGCAGTCGGAGGGGAATCTCCATCTGCGCCCGAGCCAGGCCCGGGTCTCTATTGAGGCGTGCTCCTCGGAGACGCTCCCCCCCCCCCGCCCCCTGCCCCTGCCCCTGCCCCTGCCTCCTAGGCCCCAGGACCCGCCCCCCGCCCGCCCCCCGCGACCCGGCCCTCCTCCGCCAATTGCATGCACTACTCCTACACCGGGGAGTGGCGGGGGGTGGCGCGCGGGGTGCGCGGGGCGGTCCCGCCGCGGGGTCGGGCGCGGCGCTCTCGGCCGGGGTCGCCCCTGGCGGTGCGAGAGAGACAACCCGGGACAGAGACGGGCAGAATCGGAAGTCGAGGAGGCCCCCAGGGAGGGGCGCTGGAGGGAGGGGGCGCCGGGTATTTGTCTTTTCCGCATTATAAAACGGCGCCTCCATTGACGCGGAGGGTTCAGTACGTTGGTGAGGCTGCGCGGCGCGGTCTGTGCTGTGCGTGCGTGCGTGTGTGTGAGTGTGCCTGTGTGCGTGTGTGTGTGTGTGCCCCACCATGGCGAGCTCCATGGCGTCGGCGTGCACGTGGTGCGGGCTGCTCGTCCTCCTGACGGCGGCCTCCTCCGCGGCGACCTCCAGCACGACCTCCTCGTCGTCCTCCTCGCCGCCGCCGCCCAGCACGACGCGGGCCACCTCCACCCTGGTGGAGGCCATGGACGGCGTGTCCGTGACGGTGGACGCGGACGGCGCCACGCCCGTGGGCACGGGGCTCAAGGTGCTGCTCAAGCTGTACGACGACTGCTCGCGCCGCGACGGCCTGATGCAGTGCGTCAAGGTGAAGGCCGCCACGCTGCTGGACCGGGTGGCGCGCGCCGGCGACCTGCCCATCACCGAGACCCTGGTGCTGGTGCGCCGGGGCGGCGGGGACGCGCACCGCGCCCAGGGCGGGCGCGCGCTCAGCGAGGCGGAGGTGGAGGCCGCCCTGCCGCCCGGGGACTCGTACGCCGCCAAGGACGCCCGCCTCAACGAGCTGCTGTGGGAGCGGCTGGCGCGCGTCCTGGGCTCACACAGCGTGCAGCTCAGCTTCCCCAAGGTGTCCGCCTCCGAGATGAGGGGCATCAGCTCCGGCGGCACAGGTGAGTCAGCACGTCGTCCACAATGTTTCGTTATTCCCGAGGGGGAATTCACTTCCGTAATACACTGTACACCTGATCCATGTATTACGCCGTAATACACGTAATGTAATACCGAAAAAACGAGAATATGCTCTAAGTGATTAAATCTTGTGAGTAATACAGGTGTAATACAGGTGTAATACCGTGTAATACCGAGTAGTCTGTACAAGATTTTCGGAAGTGAATTCCCCCTCGGTTCTTCCCTACCCCAATTAATTAAAAAAAAAAAGCTGTTGTCTCGTTTTTTTAAATAGGTGTTTTCTTTAGAAAATACAAATTTAAAAATTGGGGATATTTCTTCAAGGCAATTGATTACGGGCTGGTTTTAAGAGCCATATGCGCTACCTTTTCGGAGTCTTGCAATCCTGTTTTGAAAATTTCGACATTGTTTGGATGGGAGAGCAAAACGTTTCCATAGAATCGGTGGCGATCAGGCGTCGCAGGGGTGTGTGGTGTGTGCGCGGAGGGGGCTGGGGAAGAGGAGAATAAGTTTGGGTATAGTTGAGATCCTATCGATTTTTTCCGAAGAGCAGGATCTTGACGATTTCAACCCTCGTAAAAATTTTGTATTTTTCACTTGATGGGAGACCGCTGATCGCTGCGGGGCCGCTTATTCTTACTGCGGATTCGTGCATGTTAACTGCGAGTTCACAACATAATGAATTGGAAATTCGGCTTGTTAAAATTTTAATCATGTTGCATCCATTTCGCTTTGCGTGCATGCGCCTGCGAGTGTGTCTGTTGTGCCCAGTATACACGAGTCCCAGTGCCCTCCTCGACGTGAGGTCGCGAATCGCAGATAGACTTGCAGTGTCCTGTGTTTAGTTCCGTAGCGCAGGCAGTGAGACTACAAGAACGCACGCTTTTGTTTCAGGAATTTGTGCACTGAATACAAAGTACATCGGTTTCGGGGCCTGTGATAATGCAGGTACACTAGATGCTTATGGGCGAGTTGACATATGTCTGTACTCTTTTCAACTGAAAATGCTGTAGACTCTCCCAAAAGATGACGGGGGTTGGTAACGGTACGTGGCTGCTACATCAGTACGCCTGCGTTCGTTTGTTTGCTCATAATTCCGCTTTCCCCCAAATGTTCACTTTCGGCGCGGCGTCCCACTTCCCTTGCGGCGGCACACTTCCCGGATTGGAATGTAGGCAAGGTTGGCGGTGACACTTAATACAAAGTTGTCGGGGACCGCGACCGCAGGCTGCGCCGTGCGCTACCGCCCCGCCCCGCCCCGCCCCGCCCCGCCCCGCCCGCACCACCGCCACGGTAATCAGCAGAAAGTAAATAACAATCTTTGGCGCGGAATGCGCGTCCCCCTGTGGCAGTGGTGGAAAGTATAATAACTGCGTGGAGTATCAGCTCCAACCGTAGTCGCACTACCAGGTGTTGTCAGGAAAAGAGGCAATAAGTACCCGGCAGACACAGTGAAGCGAAGCGGGCTGCGTGCGCGCCTGCCTCCTGGGCAACATGCACGCACCTGTGCTAACGTGTTGCCTAGTAGGCAGGCGCGCATGCTGCCCGCTCTACTCCCCTGGGCTACTTATTGCCTACTTGACTGGCAGCCGTGCCTACTGCTGAGCGCGGTCTAGGTGGGTATGGACCATCCGCGTGTGACAGCAGCGCTGCGCCAGCACCCGCACCGCAGCGACCCCAGCCGCCCCGCCTTGCCCCGCCCCGCCCCACCCGCGTGGTTTCCACAACGGCAATTACAGGACCATGTGGTCTCGCTGTCCGCTAGCCGGGGCGACCCCACCCCACCCCACCCCAACCCTACCCCACCCCACCTCACCCCGCCCCATACCTTTTATCTCCCTGGCCGGCCCAGAACAGCAGTTAAGCGGGCGGCGCCTGGGGAGATCGAACCACCGCGCCCCGTGATGTGTGGCTAGGGGGGGGGGGGGGGCGACCGCAGCGCCGCCCCGACGCCGCGGCCCCCAGCTGACGCGGTACAGGAGGAGGGCGGCGGTGGGCGTCGCGGCGCCGCGGAGGTGGTGGGGCAGGTCAGGTGCGACGCCCCGGTCCGCGCGGCCTGTTGCTGTTCCTGCTGCCGCTCCTGTAGGGCGTGGTCAGGGTGAACTTTTGCAGCCGGACAGACAATCGGGGTCGGATTTGGAGCGGCTGGAGTGGGCGTGCTGCTTGGGGCGCGGCCGGGGGGTGGGGGTGGGGGGGGGGGAGGCCCCGGAAGTGTATTAATTGCGGGGAGATGGCTGAATAGTTAGTTAGCCCCATGGGAATGGAGCGGGCCTGGCCGGGCCCTTCGGGTACCTGCGGGGTACGAGGCCGCGGAGAGCAGCTTGCGGTAGTGAATGACAGGCTCCCCCCCTTTCCCGCCTCTCCTCCCGCTACTCCACGGCGAATGATCCTACTTTTCTTTTAAAACCGCGCGGGCGCGGCTGTAGCTCGGAACCCCAAAAAATGATCTTTCTTTTTTTTTTGAAATTTCGGTAAATAATTATTTTCTCCTGGTTTAGGAAAATACTCTGCAAATACTCCGGGCTGGTGGGGCCGCGGGCCGGCTGGGCTCGGCCGGCTCACGAACAGGGCGATACACCCATTATTTCGCCTCACGCCGTCCCGTCCGCGGCGAGGTGCGGTCCGTCGTGTCCGCGGCCCGGCCCGGCCGCGTCCGCTGGTGCTTTATACCCTTCAATTAGAGGTGTTGTCTTTCGGGCGGGCACGGCGGAGTGGGTGTCGGGACGTGGCCGTTAAGAGGGCATGTAGGTGTGGAGGGCGGGAGAGAGGGAGGGGGAGAGAGAGAGAGGGGCGAGAGAGAGAGAGAGAGAGGGGGCGAGGAGAGAGAGGGGAGAGGGAGGGAGTCCTCTCGTGACTAGCCGTAGACAATAGCCACTCATTACATGTGTTTGTGATCAGGTGTGTTGCCTCTCCATACAGCCCTACTCTCATGGTGTCTCTGTGTCGGTGTTGCAGGTCGCGGCAAGATGAAGAGCATGATGAAGATGATGATGATGGGAGCCGCCATGGGCATGATGGGGATGCTGCCCATCATGATGGGCGGGGTGTCGGTGATGGCGCTCAAGGCGCTCGTCGTGTCCAAGCTGGCGCTCGTCCTGGCCATCATCATGATCCTCAAGAAGCTGCTGGGCGGCGGCGGCGGCGGCGGGGGCGGCAGCAGCGGCGGCCACTCCGGCGGCGGCTGGTCGTCGGGCGGCGGCGGCGGCGGGGGCGGTTACAGCTACGGTGGCGGCGGTGGCGGCTGGGACCGGCGCTCCTTCGCCGACGACAGCGCGGCGCAGTACATGGCCTTCAGCGCTCAGGCGGGGGCCGCGGCGGCGGCGTCCCCCAACGCCATCAACGCCAGCGGCGCGTAGGGGGTGGGGCGCGGCGGGGCGGTCCGCACGGGGCGGCCGATCTAGCTGCCCTGTAGCTTGTGCTATGGGGCTGCCGGCGATGAGGTGAAAGCGGTTTCATTTTTTTTGTCGGGGATCGCGGTTTAAATGTTCTTGGCCGCCTCGTGGGTATTGGACCCGTGGTTTTGCTTTCATACGTTTAATACTTTCGTACTGTTCGGGACGATGAACTTGTCGGATTCCGCAGAGGGTGTTTGTGGTAGTGACATTACAATGAAGTTTGAGACGATTTAGTACAAACCGAAAACTGCATGATAATGGGAGAACAAAAACTAGCATTGAATCGAGCATTGTTCAATGTGGACTAAGTACCTTAATCTCATCTGAGAAAAGACATGACTAATCAACTCATTTTGCGAAAGCCGACTGTGATAAACAAAAGAGCCATAACAGAAGACAGCAGTTATTGACTTAAATCGATTTCACCAGAGACAAGGTAGGTAATGACTCGTGTAGCAAGAGACTTTTTACGTACGTTTGACTTTTTCTCACACTGATCTCTTTTTCTGTTGTATTATTACTATGATTTTGACCTATTGTCTTAAAGTGTAACAGTGGCAGCAATCATTTTCTTCAGGAACGAAAAGACTTACTACTTTCATATGACTAATCCCACTAAGAGAATGAAATAACTGCCAAATTTGACCAATACGACACACTTAACACCTTGCTTTTTTGTTTTAGTAATAAGTATTTTTTTATTATTTATTCTATTTATAATATTTATTTTTAACTTATTTTTTTAACTTGTTTCTTTATCTATTTATTTATTTATTTATTTATTTATTTTATTTGTTTTGGATGCATTTCCTATTGGGTGTGCTACGTATGATGAAGTGGTTTGAAATGACTTTTGAGATCTAGCCTGCGGACATTCCGAGGGACCTAATCATTTGTGAACTATGTGGGCAGAAAGCAATGACTTACACATCCAGTAAAATCATTTTATTTTATTTTTCCAGATATCTGAAAGTAATAACATCTACAACAAACATATGTAATGCATACAGTTATCGTTTCCTATGTTTTACCAGTAAAATCCCACCACCTACCGTAACCCCTTCCGTACTGGAATACTCTGTCAATGGCTGCACTTCATTTTTGCTGTGCTGTGCTCTCACGTACATTTAAATGGAGCGTAGCCAATGCATTGTAAACATCTGAATTAAATACAAGATTGTACAATTGGATTATATACCTAAAGGACACCTATCCTCGGTCTACAGTTGGCCAATCTAACTGCTCATCAGACTCTGGCTCCTGGCGCACCTCTGACCAGTCCGACCCTGCTATCGTCACAACTTCTGTCTTTGTTGGCGGGGCTGGATGGCTCATAGGGGGCTGCGTGCGAGTGAACCCACCCTGCAAGCAGAACATTCGGTTCACTACACAAGACATTGAAAAGTCTTCAGAGACAAACAAAAAAAAAATACCGCTACGAATTAATGCATTACGCGACACTGATTTAAACTCATCCTCGCGCATTTTTTGGCACATGAATGATAAAATATATTTTAGTTTTGAAATTTTTTAGACAGTGAGTCTGACGAAACATGGTCGTTTGTGGTCAGGATATAGGGCAATAAAAATGGAAAGAAAAAGGGATTCTTTTTGCAAAATATTCCGACGACTTTGCTCACACAAGCCATAGATTGAGACTGTTGATGTTCTCGTCTGTGTCCGTGTCGTCCACCCGCCGCCGCCTCTTCCGGCCGCCGTCCAGCGCGCCGCCGCCGCCGCCCCCGGTCCGCTCGTAGTGGCGGTTCCAGTAGGGGTGGGGGTAGTACGAGCCGAAGGAGGGCGTGTGGTGGAACGAGGGCGGGGGGTGGTACGAGGGAAAGTGCTCCTCCACGAACGGCTGGTGGTGGATGATGGTGGGCGTGGGGGCGGGGGGCGTGGGCGCCGGCGGGGAAGGCGACGGCGTCGGGGTCGTCTGGACGTACTTTATGACTTTGACCACCTTGGGCGGGGGAGGCGGTGTCGGGAGGGGCCGCGTCGCGCCGTTGTACACCCTCACCATGGTAATGGAGGCCCCTATCAGCGCGAAGAAGAAGCCGGCCATCCCGGACGAGGACATCATCATCATCATGCCATTGACGAGCAGCGGCACGATCAGCAGGAAGAGCAGCTTGTAGGCGAGCAGCAGCGGCAGCAGGAACTTCTTGAGCAGCTTCTTTTTCTTCTTGAGGATCTTCTTCTTCTTGAAGCGTGGCTCGCCGTCACGTACGTCTGCCTCGGGGTCCGTGGCGTTGGTGGTGTAGCCATTTGACGGTTTGCTGAGCGCGAGCGCCTGCGGCACGCGCTCGGCGCGCGTCGGGCACTGGCGGCCCGCTCCTCCTGCATCACACGCAAGAGAAATTCAGTTTGGCACGCTTTTCCGAGGCGAACAGTGCGGTCCTTTTACCGACCGTCATAACCCGTATTCTACAGAAGACACGACAAAAACAGAATCTTGACAAGATTACCCATCCTGACAATTTTGTTTTATTGTCGTGCCTGTTATGTTTCAATAAAGAGGATTTTTAAAGCAGTATTCGTTTGCAATCTTTTCCACATTTTTCCACATCTTTAAATTTTGTATCTTCAAAAATATTTTTTTTCAAAGACCTTCAGGTTTTTTTTTTAATTACTTTTTTGGCTGAAGCTATGAACGGTGCATTGCCTTACTGAACCAATTATTGTATTTATTTCAGTTAAGGCAAGCAACAAATGAAAATAGCATAACTTTAAGAGAAAATCTTGACGAGGCGGCGTTCCCTTCTAGGAACCTAGGCGAAACGAAAGGGAGAGAAGGGCGTTTGTCATGGGAGTGCGCACGCGCAGACCGGCGCAGAACGCGTTAACGCCGATGCACGCGGAGAAAGTAAATGTAGGCCACCTTGATATCTCTTTGTGTCATCTCTTTAATGCATTACCGTTTCATCCATTTCACCTTCATAGTTGTTTTAGTCATGAAGAAGAGAGGGGAAAGATAGCGAGCAAAAGAGAGGGAGAGAGAGAGAGAGAGGTATAGGGAGGGAGAGCGAGTCTTATTTACTGTAAACGGCAATACGCGCTGCTCACTTTGAAGTTGCGCGCTTTACTTACCCGAGACACATTTGACGAAAGTGGAACACTTGGTGGCGGGGCCGGCCGGGGAGCAGCACGTGACGGGCGGGCAGGGCCACGCCTTGAGGCCCGTCCCCGGCGCGCCCGTGGGCAGCAGCTCTGCCGCGTCGTGGAGCACTTGGTTTTCACGGAACACCTTTTTCACCACCTCCTCGACAATCCCACTCATATCCAGATTGGGCGGGTTCTCGAGCAGCGTGTCGTCCTCGCCGCTGTCCGCGCCGCCGCTGCTGCCGCCCTCCAGGGAGGTCTCCTCCAGCTTGTCGGTGAAGTTGGGCGGGCGGGCGCCGCTGCCCGGCCTGGTGCCGGGCTTGGCCCCGAGCGGCTTGGTGACGACCTGCACGTCCGTGAAGGGGATCTTGGTCGGGTTGAGGTGGTGGACGGCGGCGATGACCCCCGGGGTGGCGGTCGGCGGCGAGGGCCTCGGCGGCGTCTGGCTGAGGTCCTGCACCACGACGGTCGACACCATCGGCGAGCCCACGTAGTGCCCCGCGCCCGCGGGCCGCTGCGTCGTCACGAACGGGGGGTCGCGGTGGTGGTTGTCGGTGACGTCGTACGACGGCGGGTCCCGGTGGTGGTCCAGGATCTCGACGAACGGCACGGCGTACGCGGGCACCGACGGCCGCGTGACGAAGGGCGCGTACACGGGCCGCACGAGCGGGTAGTCGTACTGCTTGTCGGCGGCGGGCAGGTCGGCGGAGGCCACCTTGTCCTTGCTGGCGCTGCTGCTGGTCGAGATGAGCTGGTACTGGTCGGCGCGCGCCTCGGCCCGGTCCGGGACGCCGCCGGCCTGCGGCGCCCGGTCGTTCCGCCGGCGGGCGACGGCCTCGGCCTCCGCGGGCACGGCCAGGGCCAGGGCGCCGGCGGCGGCGAGCACCGCGCACAGGACATGCTTTGCAGGCATGCTGCCCACGGCATGGTTCGCCTGACCTGCGGCGCCTGGGCGCGCCCCGGGCGGCGCTAGCTCCTGGTGTCTACGAGCGCATGTCGCCCGCACCGTACTGCCTCGACGGGGTGCTGGGCGCGACTGGCCCGGGCTGCTGCGCCCGGCCCGCCGGCCCGCCCGCCCGTCGCAAAGGGGTGCAGCGGCCGTGACGACATGTGGGTGACGCTGGTGACGCCTGGTGACGCCGCTCACATGGGAGACAGCAAGCGCAGCGGCCCGTGTCCCGCCCCGGCCCGCCCGGAGGACGGCCTCCTGCCTGCACACTATTATTTGTACAAAGTTAAACGTCAAATTCTGCACACAAATTTGTGCGGTGATTTGACTGATTTTGTGGATACTTTTGCGCAAAGCCAAGCATTTTTTCGCATAAATTTGTGTGAAACGATTTGTATGCTTAACTTTGCACAGAAACATACAAATAAAGTTAGTGTGTGGAGGCCCTCCCGGAGGCCCTGCCGGAGGCCCTGCAGGGCGGTGGCTCCACGGGCCGCGACGCCCCAACGCAGGCGATAAGCATCGCAGATGATAGGCTCCCGTCACCCTAATTGCTCTCAGTTGGGCATGTCGCGCGGGGCGTGGCGTGGCGTGGCGTGGCGTGGCGTGGCGTGGCCTCGCACGCGTCACGTGACACACACGCGTCTTCCCCCTTTTTTTTCGGAACGCTGGCCACACACGGCCTGCTCCGTTGTTTTCTTAAAACCTAGACTTAACTAAAAAAATTATTTTTTTTTTAATTTTTAAAGAAAACAGCTTGGAACTGGAAATCCAAGTGTACGAATGTCGCTCACTCGGAAGTAAGTGATTTTTTACATACTTGTACGTGTGCGATTTGTCATCCACAGACTTGTAGGGGAGTGAACGCCCATTCGTTTATTTGTAACTTGAAATATTGAAATTGCTAGGGCATTTACGTGTACGAATTGGTATTCGCTCATCTAAAAACGTGCGTGAAAAACTCGCTCCCCTGCAACTGACGACATCCGTCCACTTGAATTTTATTCTGAACCGCCTGGCCCTTTCCGTTTGTTGGGGATGAAGGGGTTAGGCGACTCTGATTTTATCGGCATGGCGTGAACGGACCACAGCCAGCCTCGTTGAAATATGGAGTGGCGGGCGCTGCGCAGCGGCGCGTGCATGGCGTTTAATCGCACGTTTTTCCTACGATTTCCCCGACTAACTGGTAGGTGCGTTTCCATAACCCCCTCAGTCTCGGCATGCGATCTTGGCGGCGCCTAAGTGGCTATAAATGTGAGAGTCTACCTCTTTATCTCATGCGCATAGAAAATGGTTGGAAGGATTCTAAACTTCGTTGTACTTTCAAATGAAAGAGTTTGTTTTATATATTGTAGTGGTTTATCGCTGCTCACCTTTACTTTTTCCACGCTACATTTTTTGTGTGTGTTTTTTGAAGTTTTGGGGTCAACTTTGAGACAATTTCCTTTTATTGTCGCCCTCCGGGGAAGAATAGCCTTATACTTGCCGCTCTGTTGTTGCTGGGTTTCGCAAAACGCACGGACCGAAAAATTGTCACAGATTAAGGTGGGCCATTCCCATGGTGCCCAGTACCAAGACACCAAGACCTACATACAGTTGTTGGGCTGAGGTTATACCTTAAAATATTTAGAAACTATAATGTTCATGAAGCACTCCAGTCAAGGAATCTTTTTATTTGAGGAGCACATCATAAAATTGCCTAATCTATTCATGAAGAGGTATGCATGGGTAACGGCGTTTCATTACTAATGCTTATCAGTTATCATTTGTGTTTTTAACACTGTGCGAACAAGTAGAATCAAACTGAAACAAAGTACTTCCTACACTTTTAGATTTTCTTGCTTATGTGCTATTTATAATAAATACCATGTATACAACATGTCGCTCTATAATGAAATTCTTGTATGTACAAATAAATAAATAAATTAATGAATAGTTCACAATTGTACAATCTGCAATCTGGGTTCTTATTACTAAACAGGTAATCTATTTACTTAGGTAAAGTGGCCTGATTTACTCTTTATTTAAAAAAAATGGAAAAAGCTGTTAGTCTTTTGGTAAAGTTCTACTTAACTTTTCAACTTACGGTTGGACTGAATTCAATATTTTTGTTATGCGGTTTGTAGGTCTCTTAGTCAACAGTATCATGGCAAAGGAGTAAAACTTATCTTAGGTTTGCAAAGGAAGTAAGTAGTAACGCACTGTATTAAGGGGATGGCTTGCCTTAAAGGCGTGTGTTAACTATTCTACGTTCTAGAATATTATGCGCGTTTTAGGGATCTGCGAACGTCTATTCGCTTGGAAAGCAACCCCAATACTGACAAGGCAACAAAACCCCATAATCAGGTTTTTCCTTGAAACCCTCTTATGAGCGTGGAATGTCATAGCGCTGTTTGAGCAAAGTAACCGGTTCATGTCGACCTTATAGCAAATTTCCCGCACAAGTTTGAAAATGTTAAAGCGCGCCACTATGCCTTTCGACATGAGATCCATTTGACGTTTGGCGCTCGGGTCGGCGCCCTCTAGTGGTGGCCGCTGCTCTTGCCCAGCGTGAGCGCCGCGGTGAACATGGCGAAGAAGAAGCCGGCGAAGCCCGCCGAGGCGACGAGCAGCGCGAGCGTGGCGAACAGCAGCGGCACGAGCGTCATGAACTTGAGCTTGTAGCCCACGAGCAGCGGCAGCAGCCACTTCTTGAGCTTGTGCTTCTTGATCTTGAACGTCTTGGTGCCGGCTTGCTTCGAGTCCTTGTTGTCTGCGGGCAGAGAGATCAAGACAGCGTGAGAGCGGGCAACCGGGCCGCATCACCTTTGCTTTCGTCGACGGCTGAAGCGCGCGCGCGCGTGCGGTGGAGCGTGGCATGGTGGTGGCGCGGCGCGCTGCGGCGTATACCACCGCACCGAGCACGAAGGGAGGCCTACCCTCCGGGCGCCCGGGGCGCCGCAATCCCTGCGCGCTTTCTCCCAGCCGGAGCGGAACTCGGCCCGTTTCCTTCCGCCACCGTCTCCCCCCTTCTTTTCTACTGCTATGAGTCGAAAGGGTTGCCTACCCACGGGGCGCCGTGAGACGCCTTGCTATTTTCCTATCTCACCGCGGTAGCGGTAGTTTGGTGGCCCGCCTCTACGGCGCCAGGAGCTGGCCCGGCCGATCACGCTAATTTTTAAAACTTTAATATATATATATTTTAAATTTGAAATTTTGCGCCATCCGGCGGTTACCTTCCTCGTCGTAGTCGTCGTCGCTGTCGAAAAAGCCACCCCCGTCGTCGTCGTCGTCCTCCTTCCTCTGCTTCTTCCTGGGCGCGAGCGCCGTGGTGGTGGCGGCGGCCCTGGTGGCGGCCCTGGCGCCGGCCGCCGGCCGCACCCTCGTGCCCAGGGCCAGGTCGTCCAGGAGGGACCTGCCCTCGAGCGACCTGGACTGGAGCAGGGGCGCCGGTGCAGGCCGCGCCTCGGAGGCCAGGAGCGGCTCGACCGTGCGCCGCACAACTGCGTCTGGAAACAGTGGCGGGCGACATGAGTGCGCTGCGATACATCTACCATAGGCCTGTCCTTTTGGGGTAATTTTTCTTCTTTTTTTTTGGGGGGGGGGGGCGTGTCTTACAGCTACCCTACCCCCAATCCTCGCTGGCCCGCGTCGCGTCCCCCCCCCCCCTGCCCCCTACTCCACCCCCCGTGCGCGGCGCGCACTGGATTAGCCTTCTGCAGAGCAGAACGGAGATGACAAAGGCTGGACAAAGGCTACCGCCCCTCCCCGCCCGGCCCCGCCCCGCCCCGCCCCGCCCGGCCCAGTTTCTGCGGCCATTAGACCCGTGATAAAATCCAGTCCGGATACTGCCGGCGCCGCGCGACGCTGCGCTGCGGCCGACGTCGCCGACGCGCGCGCCCAAAATTTTATCTGTCAGCCGGACACTGGCGGGCCGGGCGCGCCGCGCCACCCCTAGCCTAGCACCACACCACGGGCAGCGGCACGCACCCTCCCCCTAGCGGACGGGACCGGCTGTGCGGATGGCTGGGCGCGAAAAGCTCCTCCGGGTTGGGCCGCCCTGCCCTGCCCTGCCCTGCCCTGCCCTGCTGCCCTGGCGCGTCGTTGTTGGTCGTTGTTTTACCCCATCCTCGTCCCTATCCATTGTCCTGCCGGTGCTTCTCTCTCTCTCTCTCTCTCTCTCTCTCTCTCTCTCTCTCTCTCTCTCTCTCTCTCTCTCTCTCTCACCGCAGCTGCGCCACCAGCATTAGCCGGCCGTATATTTGTGTGTCCAGATCCGCGCCAGAGGCATAGGCAAGGGGTGGGCTGGGCGAGGGCGTTCTGTCCTGCTGATCGTGCGCGCTGTCCGAGGCCGTGACCCCCCCCCCCTCTCTCTCTCTCTCTCTCTCTCTCTCTCTCTCTCTCTCTCTCTCTCTCTCTCTCTCTCTCTGACCTTCTTCACGTGGTGGTGCGGTGTAGTTACGCCCCTCGGCGCCGCGCCACGCGACTCTGCCGTTAAGAGGCGAACGTGAGGAAAAGGTCAGCACAAACAAAAGGGTTTCCGAACGAAAGGCAAAACAGCGGCATGGACGGTCTGTCCTCACTCTCACTCCCTCCCGACCATCTCTCCGCACGACAGAGAGGAGAGGGGAGGGGAGGGGGGAGGAGAGACGACGCGGTATCGTTTGCCTCCCAAACTAACTCGCCGTGAGACTGTTTCGTCCGCCTGGACCGTCCCTCGCCGCCCTGCGGGCTGCAGCTGTAACGTTGACTGCGGCAGGTAGATGATGCTGCCGCTGGACCACTCTAATTCCCGCCACCGGGTCCGGCACAACAAGGTCCGGCCCGGCCCCGCCCCGCCCCGCCCCGCCGGACCACGCCCGCCCGCCACGCCGCCGCTTCCCCGGCACGCTACGCCACGCCCCATGAAGTGGGCACTTGCTTCTCGTTCTCGTGGCCTCAGCTCTCTCTCTATCTCTCTCTCTCCCTCGCCCTCTCCCTCTCTCTCCCCAGCTCGCTCTTGCTATCCCGCTCACTGTCACGTTGATCCCCAAATATATAGACACAAATGCACAAATGCGGTGGGGCCTGATGCCACAGCGTCCCTCCCTCGTTTGCGGCGGAGCAAAGTAAAGCTCAGAGGGTCGTGGAGAGAAGAGAGGGGAGAGCAGAGCAGAGGAGAGGAGAGCACTGGTCACTGCTCTCTTTCCACTCGGGGTTAACGATGAAAAGTAATGGCGCATGACTGAGGTTAGGCTTTCCTTCGGACCCCAAAAAAATGTCGTGGAGTCGCGAAACGAGAATTATGGTACATGAATTCTAGGGGCATTTGCTTTACGACTATTTCGTTTGCTTTGGGCAGGCCTTTAGTTAGAACCAAACGGTCTTATCGAGAGCGTATACTTTTCTTTATTTAGATTTCCCAGCTGCTTTGTCGACAGATAAGCTTCTCCCCTTTTCACTCCATTCCGGCGGACCCCTCCCCTCCCCTCACTCACTCCCGCCGACTTGACTCTCTTCGCGTGAAGCAGCGCCCATTAAAATGCGTGTTGTCTTCCGTTAATAGGGACTGGGGTAGCGGCGCGTCCCGCCCCGCCCCGCCCTGCCCCGCCCCGCCCCGCCCCGCCCCGCCCCGTCCCCCTTCTCTATTTTCGTGCGCTGGACCGGTTAATTATTGGAGTGACAGGATGCGGACGGGTGTTGCGTGCAGCGCAGCGCACAGCACCGCAGAGGCGCGAAAACCCTTCCCGTCCCGTCCCGTCCCGTCCCGTCCCGTCCCGTCCCGTCCCGTCCCGTCACGGCGTGGCGTGGCGTGGCGGCCATATGGCTATCGGGAGAACGAAAGCGCCGCGCGTATATTCTGCTTCTGCAGGCTCATGCACGCGTGGACGACGGTACTCGCAGCATGTGTCACTCTGAAAAAAATAATGCGTGTTTTTTTTTTTTTTTTTTTTTTTGTTTTTTGCGTTTTTCATAGGAATACTGATATACCAGTGCGCCTAGTAAGAACAGCCGAACCAGCCAGTTTACATCGCGCGTGCCTCGTCTCAATTTGAATACCATTACCATTCGGCGAGGCCCGCCCCGCCCCGCCCCGCCCCGCCCCGCGCTTGGTGCTGGCGATCGCCCCGCTGCCCGCAGAACAAACTTGGTATTCATTGAGAGAATCCTCTAATTCTCCCCTCCCTCGCTGCTCCCCCCCCCCCCCCCCCCTAAGGTGCCCCACCGCGCCCGCAGGGCCTTGTTGGAAAGCGCTCGTATCGCGGTACTTAAGGCACCGCCAGCTGCTTTTTGAAAGGCTGCCGCTTTGCTGAGAAAAAGGAAATCCGCCACCGGCGCCCCGCCCCGCCCCGCCCCGCCCCGCCCCGCCCCGCCCCGCCCCGCCCCGCCCCTACCGCGTAATTGAATAAAGTGTGCGGTGCAAAACGTGACACCCGGCAGCCGACAGCTGGCCACCGGCGGACACCGGGCCGGCGGGGCGGGGCGGGGCGGGGCGTGGCGTGGTGGGGCTCCGCGATCCTTCCCTTTTTCTTCCTCTTTTTCTTGTAGCGAGCTTTGGTCAGATGTTCCTGTGACGTTTGGGTCCGGACGTCCTGTGACGGACGGGTACCCGCAATGGACCGACGACCGACTCGGGGTCGCCTCACCGCGGTCGTGGCCTCGATCACGCAGGATTATTTGTTACTTGACAAATGTTTAATAAACGGATAGGCTTCAGGCGCTTGGGTTGGTACTTGCCTGGTGACTGGGGTGTGGCGACGGCAGCGGCGGGCCTCAGCTGGGTCGCCAGCGATCTCCGATGTAAGCCGTCGTACCTGTGAGGGCAGGTGAAGTTACGCATAGTCGTGAGCTTACACTGCAAAAAGAATTTTTTTGGAAAAGTGGCAATATTTTTGAGGCGCCGTGGTGCCGTGTTTAGGCAGCCACCCGCCGTACCTGTACGCGGTGTGGTTGAGCTCTAGGCTGGAGGCGGCGGAGGCGGCCTGCACGCCCGCGGCCGAGGCTAGGTGGCCGAGGAGGCCGCCGAGGACTAGAAGGACGCCGACCAGAGCGGAGTCGGCCATCACGCCCAGCATCGCGGGGCCTGGAGGGACAGAAACGATATGGGTTTAGGGGAAAAAAAATAGAAAGCAGGATTAGCGTGAGAAAGAAAAGGACTAGCTAGCTTTAAAAAAACGTCGTGTGTACTTTGGTGCCTATTGCCTTTGGTAAAGCCATGATAACGGAGCGTCGGGACGCCCGCCTGTCCTGTTCTGTCCGGGCCGCAGGGCCTTGCGGTTAGGTTAGGCGTCGCGGCGCTCACCCGCGCCCGCCCCGCCACACACCGCCGCGCCGCCGCCGGCCAAACGTTTCCAAAGAAAAGAAATAAAAAACCGCAAAAACGTTAAAGTAAAGCAAAGCCATCGAAGTCAGCCAGCCGGCTGGACGGTCAGGCTAGGAGGGTAGGGGCCGGGCCGGGCGCTGCAGCTGCAACATGCGGCGCGGCTCGGCGCCCTGCCCTGCCCTGCCCTGCCCTCAGCTCCTCCCTGAACCCCCTCAGTCAGCACCGTCCAGTTTGCTCACCCAGCAGGTCAGGTGCGCGAGGACTTCTACTTAGCACCCCCCCCCCCCCCCCCCGCGACTTGTTTTCACGGCCGCGAGGAGTCACACCCACTGAAGAGGAAAATCGCCGCCTCTTAAAGAGCAGAAGAACGAGTTGATTTAGCGAGGAGCCTGGCGCCGGGCGCCGGCTGCGCGACCAGCCCGACCAGCCCGGCCTGATGGACGGACGGATTGGAGCAAAAAGATATTAATAACAAAGTTTACTCTGAGATCTTTTTTTTTCTTCTCTCGCCTTCGCGCTTTTTAAAGTCTCTCCTGGACTCTCTGTCTCTCTTTCTCTCATTGTTCCTTCTGCCCGAGTGGGTGCCGTGCCGAGGTGCCGCCGCCCCGCCCACAGTCTGTCCTGTCGTGGTTCATATTCCTGCTCTGGTCCGGCCGAGCCAGGCAGTTCCAGCCCTTTCATCATCAATTATACGCGCGTCCAGGCTTTCGCCAGCAGGCCAGCAGGCAGGAGTTTGTTTGTCCTCAGTTCATCACGGCTTTAGTATCGGACAGAGAGGGAGAGAGAGATGTGGTTCCGGTCTGCAGGAGGATCACACACACGCACGCACGCTGTAAAGGGAACCAGCCCAATATAATTATTGTGTTCTTCTGCAGTGCAGGGCGTGTTTCTCCTCTTTCTCCATAGAAAACGTTTCTTCTTGTTGTTGTTTGTTCGCAGGTGGTGCAGCAGAGTGCTAACGACGCGGAGGTGTGGCAGCTTCAGCTCCTCGACGTGAGCCCCGCCCGGCGCCCCGCCCGGCGCCCTGCCCGGCGCCCCGCCCCGCCCCGCCCTGCCCCGCCACAACCAATCGCCATCAATCGGTGAGTGAACCTGGCCGCCAGGATGTAGTGCATGAAGCTGGTGCACGCCCAGCCCAGCCCGCAGCAGCAACAACATCCTTGATGGACTGGAAGGTACACACAACGCAATTTCTTTAGGAGAGGAAGGGGGCGGCCACGCACTGCGCCGGACATTATCGACGACTCAATGGAGAAGCAGGTTGTCTGGTTCGTCGTGCAGCACCTCCCCCCCCCTCCCTCCCTCACTGCAGCTGATGCTACAACCCAATTTTCCGGCCGACGCACCAGACCATCGCGGCGGCGGCGCGCTCCTATTTCAAACGCAGCTGTGCCCCGCCGTACCACGCCACGCAACGCCACGCCAACGCCCCCCTTTGGGATTTTGGCGGTAGCCGCGCCGTGGGCGGTCGGCCCGGCACGCCCGGCAGCAGAGGCCTCTGCCCCGCGCCGCCCCGCCCACACCCCAGCATTACCTGCGAGTATTCGGCTGTGGCCCGTGGCCGGCGCCCCACTTCTGTCCTCCTCCATGCTAGCTGGCCCCCCTTTGGCTTAACCTCACGCCCATGACCAGCCGAGCTCGAGCAGGCAGAGGAGGGTCTCTGGCTCGGAGCGGTGCGCCACTGGGTCGGGTTTCAAGCACGCGGGCGTGGCGTGCCTTTGTCCGACCTCCGGGCATGGTCTTCACTCGGGGGTGGATCCAGAATCTAGGAGTCTTATTACTCAGCCGTCCTGAACGGTGTCTGCACACTCCCTCTGTAAGAGGCCCGGCCGCCCCACACAGTGCACCCTCCTCTCCTACCCTCCTCCTCCCTGCCATGAGATGTCGCACTTTTAGTCGGACCATTATAAAGACCGGCAGGCGGATTTGCGGGGTCGCTGCCCCCCAACTAGTGCAGCAACCCCCGCCCCGCCCCCCGCCCCGCCCCGCCGGCGCCATGGCGACAAGCCCTGGGGGTGAGCCCGTCCCGTCCCGGGGCAGGGCAGGTCGGCCGGGGGCCCCGACGACTTTGACCCAGGTCGCGCCGTGTTAGTTTCACGGTCTTGCGTGGTGTCTTATGAGGGCTTAATTTGGAGCGTAGGAGAGGACGAAGTTTTGAGCGTGGGGTAGGGGGGAGGGCTTGGTAAGGGTCGGCAGCGAGGCTCAAACTTCACGCCGCCTTCTATAAGTATGAAAATGAGCCCGCACACCGCCCCGCCCGGCCCCGCCCCTCTCCTCACCGTCCACCCGGAAAGTTTCGGACGCCGCCGCTGGCCCTCGTGAAAATGTAGAGCGCCTGCTGGATAGCGCGCGCGGCAGTGAGGAGGCACCCTGCCCGCCCCGCCCCGCCCCGCCCCGCCCCGCGCCGTCGAGGTGCACTCATTGCTTCCGAGAAACGTGCCGGTACGCCGCGCATCACAGCAGTAGTGTCCAAGTGCCTGAGGAGTGGGGGGGGGGGGGGGGCGTCGGGTGAGTTCGGGGGAGAGGAGCGGGGAGTGGTTGTCGTCAATTTCATCCCGACATGAACGATAAACGGGTCCCGTTGTGCTACCTGGCCGGGGCCAGGTCCGGTCAGCCGGGCGGGGCGGGGCGGGGTGGCTATCTCCTCTTCCAGCCGACCCACTGGCGCGTCGGGCGTCGGGGCGGCTATCGTCGTAAAGAGAGTGGCATTGTAAAGCCGGTCCCTCCTCACCAAATCCGGCAGCCCGGCCGGCGAGGCGCCCTGGGCGCACCCCCAGCCCAGCTAGCCCGGCCCGGCGCGATACCTTTCACTGTTGTTGTTGCAGCAGGCGGTGTGTTGTTGTTGTTGTTGTTGTTGAGCTGTGGGGCGGAGCGGAGCGCCCACCGTAGCCTCGCGATTATCCCCCCGATATACAGACACACACACACAGGACGTCCCCGCTGTCCCACACGGGCGCAGGGGCGGGTCCCGCGAGGAGCGGAGGAGACGGGCTAGTGAAAGTCACAATTAGCGTAAACAGCGTTTCCGTGTGTCCGCGGCCGTGGCATAGCGCCGGCGCCAGGGTAAGGTCGCGCCGCGGTCCTCCATAGGGCATTCTCTCTACACTTTCCAGAAAAAAAAAATAACGACAAGTGTATGGTAATGTTCCATCCAAACCGACTATGGGTGTGGCGTAAAGTTACATCGCACTGTTAGAAAAAAAATCGAATTTTACAGGAAAAGTCTTGGCATACTACTTGCCAAGACTTAGTATGGTAATATTACCATAGTCCTGTGAAATTACAGAACTGTATCTCGCGAGATAAATTTCCGTAAACCAAATAAGCAAGTAAGTCGGGGGAGTTGACTGAAATTTTGAGCGTGTAGTCTGTGTAGGTGTGAGCTGATCCCCTCCCGGGTGTTCGGGGCTGTTCCCACGGAGCCCCCCGCCCCCATGGCTAGTTGGGCCTTGTGCTCAGCGGGGCGGACGGGACGGGACGCTGGCAGTTTGCTACGCCACTTTGGCTCCATGTCGTAAGTTTTTCATACTCTTTGTCCCCGGCGTGCTGCTGTCGCTGTGCTGCTGCTGCTGGACGGGGTAGGGCAGGGCACCTCTCATTTGCGTGCCGAGAGAGCGCCGCGACGGCCGGACCGGCGTCGCCGGTGACGTCAAGCCGCACGACGCCGGCCGGAGCGGTCCGGATCCAAAACAAGACGTTCTGGACCGCGGCGCGGCACCGCCTCAACTTTTATTGTCACTCTCTCTTTTTGAGCCCGAGCGAGCAGGGGGAGCCCGCCCGGCCCGACCCGAGCCCCCTGCTCTGCTCCGGTTCCGTTCCCGACGCGTGTTCCGATTTTAATGATCCCGCGGCGACCAGATGGACGCCCTGCCCCGCCCCGCCCCGCCCCGCCCCGCCCCGCCCCGCCCCGCCCCGCCCCGCCCCGCCCCGCCCGGTCCAGGCCAGAGGCTGCTTAGTGCGGTACGGGGGTAGACGGAAAGTCAGAGAGCTGCTCGACCCGGCGGCGGGCGGGGCGGGGTGGGGCGGGCGGGGCGGGCGATGCAGAGGGGACCGCTGCGCTGGCACCACCAGACACTGTACAGGATGTATAAAACGTCCAGCTTCTACAAAAAAAAACAAAAAAAACGAGGCAATTGGCGCGAAAAGGCTCTTTTGTCATCGCGTTTCAAAGCGGCGGTATTTGTTCTTTTTATGAGGACTCTCCGTGGGCCACGTGTCATCCCTCTTAGGTGATATTTTTTTCCCCAGAAGAACGTCGGCTTCCTGTGTCCCTTTTTTGAGTAGGACCTTGTTATAGGTATAGTTTGACGACGTAGAGGAGCAGGGAGTCGAAAAAAAGTGTGTAATAAAAAAATGGCTTTTCTTCCACAAACTGATTACGTTTATCGGGTTTACAGTCCGTGAAGCAAGGCAAAGTATAAAAACTCTGCGGCCCTACGTGTTCGCTTACGTGTGTGACAGAGAAAAGGAGAAGAGAGAGAGAGAGAGAGAGAAAGAGAGAAGACAGAGAGAGAGAGAGAGAGAAAGAGAATGCGTGCGTGTTTAAACATAGCTATATCCGGTCCCGTTTCGCGGCCAAAGTGTCTAACCGCGAAGGCGGCTGTTTTCATAGCTCCGCGGCTCGTCCCATTACTCTTCCTTATATTTGAGGAAGCAAAACGCTGCGAGCGTTACGCGTTATGGCTCGGTTATATGGAGCAACAGCACCCCCCCCCCCCCCCCCGGCCCGCGCCCCGGGGCCCCCCCGCCAAGTTTGTGGGCTGATTTGTTGCAAATCGCTGATGCAGCACTTTACTTGATTTCTCGCTCCGTTCGCCTCTCTCTCTCTCTCTCTCTCTCTCTCTCTCTCTCTCTCTCTCTCTCTCTCTCTCTCTCTCTCTCTCTCTCTCCTGTCCTCTCTCTCTCTCTCCTGTCCTCTCTCTATCCATTGATTGAGTACCCCGCCCGGCGGCCTCCCAGGAGCTCGTACGCTTTAATCTAAGATGCAAATCAGCGCGGCTTGTCGGCTGTGTGGAACGCCTGGGAGGTAGGCCGCGCGCTGGCACGCCCGCCCGGCGGGGTGGCCTACCTCGACTTGGCAGGCGCCCGCGCCTCAGAGAGCGCTGGCTTGGAGATTTATTAGTTAGTCGCGTCGTGTTTGGTTGGTTGGGATTGTATATGTAAAGCGAATCTTATTCGTGCTTCACGTGCACAAAAATTATTATTATTTTTTTTTTCAATTTTCTTTATTTTTGAGGGCGTCCGTCCGCCGCTGTCTGTAGAGCATAGCCGCGAGCCGCGAGAGCGTCGAGGGCCCGACCGAAAGTGGGGTAGTCTATAGCTCGGCTCGTGACACCGCGCCACGCCGCGCCACGCCACGCCACGCCACGCCACGCCACGCCACGCCACCTGGTGCGTCAGCCCGAACAGCCGCCGTACCGGCCAGGCCCCGCCGGGCCAGCTCACTTATCGCATCCATTCAATTTCGCTTTCTCTGTTGTTGTTTGCCGCTCTGGACATTTTTGCATTACAAAGATTCTGCCGGTGCACGGCGCCGTCCTGTCCTGTACTATTATGGGGCGCGGAGCCGCGGTCGCGTCGGCCGGGCGACAAAAGCGGTCGTCTGAGGCGCGTGGGGCGGGGCGGGGTGGGCGGGGCGGGGCGGGGCGGGGCGAGGCGGGGCACCATCACCTCTCCGCGGCAGCACTCTCTGCTTTGCCCACGGATTGCGTGAGGTAGGACCAGAATGGTCACACCGGCGACGATTCGAAAATAATAATAAAAAGCAGACCCCCGACTATTTGGGCTTCTCCCAAAGATCGCCGGTGTAACTGGGACATTTCAAAAAATTTCGGTTTATGGTGGGGAAAAAAAGTATGGAATGCTGGTATTTTACAGAAGCGCCGCGCCTCGGAGATGGCAAACGCGCAAGTGTTGGATGGAGAGATAGCACGTCGGCTCAGTCTCCCCGCAGCGCTAGTCACCTGTTCGGTCGAGGTGGGGCGGGGCGGGGCGGGGCGGGGCTGCCGTACAAGGGACGCGCCGGACACGGTCAGGCATTGTAGGGCGAGCAGCCCGTACCGCTGCGCGGCGGAGCGCTCCAAGGTGAGCTCCAAGGTGACCTCCAGGTTGACCTCCTCCGATGAGCGGCATGGCGACACTGACCTGGGGAATCTGGGGACTCTACCGTTCAATATTAAAGTGACTGGAATCGTTCTAATTTTTTAATTTTTTTTAGCAGTTTTGTTGTAAAATTTTCAACATTTGAAAAATAATTTGAAACTCTGGAGTTGTATTTTTCCTTACTCTGAGGGTGAAACTTGCCTGGCCGGTCTGGTCGCGTTCACGTGACTGAGAGAGGGTAGCTAACTACTACAGATGGGCCTGTCCTGTCGCGTCGCGCCCGCGCCCTCCTCCGGTCCTCCTCCGGTCCTCCTCCGGTCCTCCTCCGGTCCTCCTCCGGTCCTCCTCCGGTCCTCCTCCGGTCCTCCTCCGGTCCTCCTCCGGTCCTCCTCCGGCCCTCTTCCGGTCCTCCTCCGGTCCTCCTCCGGGCGCTATATGCATTCCCGCAGCTGTCAGTCACCCGGAGCACCGCGAGAAGCTCTCGCCTCGCCTCGCCTCGCCTCTCCCGCTCAGACTCTAATGAAAGTCAACTGTTTCGAACGCCTCACGACTCGATGGAGAGAGGCCGCGAGGAATAGGGCAGGGTGGGGGGGGGGGGGGGGGCGAGATCGAGGAGAAGAAGACAGAGTGACAATCCTGAGAGTCTGGGGCGCGCCGCGGTGAGCACCGGACCGGACACGGCAGTGCGAAAAGTATCCAGCCGATTGCAATATAAAACTTATAAAACACGTTGCAGATAATTATTTGCAGTTTTTAAATTCGAAAAAAGTTAGTAAAATTATTAAAACATAATCGACGGAATCGCCACGAATTAGAGCTATTATTTCAAAGTCGGCAACCCAAGAGAACTGTTATATTTTTTTCATTTTTTTTTTTACTCTTTTCGCCGTGTACAGTCTTTTCTTCTCCCCTGTGATTGATATGGATAGGCGGGCTCGCTGCCGCGGCGCAGCGCCGCGACGCGCGCGTAACGAGCCAACGATGATGATGAAAAGGAAATCAGTTTTTCATGCGTGGCCCCGGCCGGGCCGGGCCGGGCCTCGGAGTAATACTACCTCTAGGGAGTCGTGACCGGGCTGTTAGGCACCAGCGGGCCAGCGTCTGTGTGTGTGTGTGCGCGCGGCGCAGCACGAAGTACGCCGGGGCGCCGCTGGCCCTCCAGAAGACCCCATAGGTGCACGTTCGGAGAGACGCCCGCTGCGGACGCCGAGCAGCCCTTTGGGGGAACAGACGACGACGCTTCTCTTTGCGCGCCTTTCACTTTTAACTGCGTTGCGGGGCGGGGCGGGGCGCGGCGGGGCGGGGCGGGGTGGGGTGCGGCGCGCCACCCATGGGCGCCTCTGCGTCCCCGCGGCCTCCTGCTCGAATCAAAGTTATTGTCGTGTTCGAAACAATGCGCGGAGGCACTAACACGGAGGGGAAGAAGATAGTTGGGGAGGGGGAGGGGAGGGGGGCGGAACTATCGCTACAGCGGAGAGGGCCGCCGCCGCTACATTGGCAAACCGAGCGGAAAAGTGCGCAAGTAATATCTCGCGAATTATTCAAGGCATATAGCGGGTCGTCGTCGTGTGCGTCAAATCCGCGTGCGCCCCGCTCCGACCCGCTCGCGAACACAATGAGTGTGCGGGGCGGGGCGGGGCGGGGTGGGGTGGGGCGGGGCGGGGCGGGGTGGGGCGGGGCGGGTCCCAGCGTGGAGACACGCTTCATTAAAATAGAAAACAGCGGAGCAGTGCGGGGCGGGGCGGAGCAGACCGGGAAACAGCAGGGGTGCGGCCTGGCCCGGCCCGTACGCGTGTGGGTCTGTCGCGGGGGCGGAACACAGAGAGAAATGGCGGAGCGGGGTGGGGCGGGGCGGGGCGGGGCGGGCGGGGCGGGGGGGAGGTGGGGTGAGATGAGGTGCGTTGGGCCCCAGCCCAAGCCATAGCCACACCGCGTGGAGAAGTTATTTCGGCTGTTCTCGATTCGGTACAGCGGATCGGTGTAGAGGGCGGAGGGGAGGGGGGGTTGATCACATGATCGTGTGCGGTGCGGTGCGGGCCGGGGCGGGGCGGGGCTCAATCGCGACCGATATATCCGTCCCTTATTGGGGTCTGATTAAGGCAGGCGTGTCGTGTCATTGCTCTTGCGTTTGCATGTTTGGGGTCGCCTCGCCCCGCTCTGCCCCGCCCCGCCCCACCCTGGCCCGCCGCGGTCTGCGCGCGCCTCGCGGGCTCGCTGGGGCATTTGGACGGACGTATTGGAAAGCGGCGGCCGAATTTCTGTCAATCTGCTCGGCGTGTCTGTATTTCGCTCATCTCCATATTAAAGCACGTATCCCAGCGGAAGCGTACGCCGCCATTTCCGTCTGAGTCACGTGTGATGTTTTATTCATTTACATGACGAATAATGTAATTTCCCAGCATGCAAGCTGCAATTTTTTTGAGGTGAAATAATCTTGAAGCGTCTGAGCAGCCGCTGAGCGGTGGCTGAGCGGTGGCTGAGCAGCGGCTGAGCAGCGGCTGAGCAGCGGCTGAGCCGCAGCCGCCCTGAAGTGGCGCGATGTCGGCGATAATGCAGCAGCGGCGCGCGGAGCAGCCCGAGATTTATTTACTTTTCGTCGTGACCTCCGCTTGGCGCCCGGAGGCCGGAGCCCGCAGCCCGGAGCCCGACGCGACGCCAGGACCGCGATGGCGCGCAGTAGATAAGGAGCTCCGGATGTCTCGACGCTCCGGAGGCCTCCGGCTGGCAGCTCGCGGCTTAATTGTGATTAGCGGCGCGTTGGGTCGGCGGGCGCCGCGCCGCGGCCGCGAGGCGAGATGTCGAATAACGCTAATAGTGGTAACAGCAACCCTTTTAGGTTGGCGTATGAGCGCACCGTACTACCGTCCCGTGCCGTCCTCTCCTCTCCTCTCCTCTCCTCTCCTCTCCTCTCCTCTCCTCTCCTCTCCTCTCCTCTCCTCTCCCCTCCCCTCCCCTCCTCTCCTCTCCTCTCCTCTTTAGTCCCGTCCCGTTGCTGCAGCTTACTGTTAAGTTTTCCCAGGGGTAAGGCGGTGCTCGCTGCTCTGTGATGGAGGGCGTCAGCGTCACTATTAGTTGCGCGGGAGGAAGTGCTGCTTTAGTGAATTAAGCCACTGAATCACTTTACGGTGGCGGGAATCATAGACGACACTAAGATAGAGAGAAACTAGGAGTTGTTTTTCTCAGCAACACAACTACGCTACAAATTTGTCTATCCCTTATTAACATACACTATCTTTTTTATGGATAAGAGAAATTTTAAAAATTGTTCCACTACTAAAGATTTGAATGAGTGCGTCTCGATGCGCGTGGCCCCAAGACTACCCCTCCCTACCCCACCCCAGCCTACTCCACCCCACACTACCCCACCCCAGGTGTGTCGGGGGTGGGGGCGGTGGCGGGGGCGTGGGCAGTGGCGGGGCAGTGGCGGGGCGGGGGCCGGGGGCGTGGCGGGGGCGGGAGCAGGTGGTTTCGGCCCGACCGCATGATCGGTCGACGAGACCATGACGCCGCCCGTTAAATCGCGCGACGCGTACCGCCTATTAGCCTGATCCCCGGTGCGGGATTATTTCGTTACGGTGCACGTCACATTTCCCTCTGTACGTTCGCTGCTCAGCCAAACAGCCATCCGTCCATCCATCCATCCATCCATCCATCCATCCATCCATCCATCCATCCATCCATCCATCCATCCATCCATCCATCCATCCATCCATCCATCCCCTGGCGACCACACTAGAACGTCTCCGGAGTTGGGATGAGCTGCAATTAGCGCCATCGCCAGGCGGCAGCCTACATTAAACCCATCCCCCCCCCCCCCTTCTACAAATTGCCGGCCTCTGCGTTTTCGGCAGCCCGGCCTGCTGAGCCTGGCGTGGACATGAGGGCCGCGTCACGGATCCCACCGCGCGAGTGTGAGTCCCGTGGGACCCTAGCGTTATGTGCACGCTGCCGACGATTATGGACCCCGAATAACAGCGTTACAGTGGCGGTAACGACAAGCAGAGCGCGCCGCCGCGCCGTGTAGCGCCACGTGTAGCGCCACGTGAAACACTAAGTGTAACGCTACGTGTAACGCTACGTGTAACGCTACGTGAAGCGCCACGTGTAACGCTACGCTACGTGTAGCGCCCGCAGCGCGCCCGGTTTTGCCCTTAAGTGCCGCCGCCGCACTGCTAGCCGCTTTACGGCGGCTTCGCGTGAATGAGGCGTAGTCGAGTGGCGGTGTGTTTCTCATGCTGTTATTATTTTGCGGCTCCTTGTGCTGCCGGGTTAACTATTCCTAAACGGCTACCCCCACCTGCATCTGCACCTGCTGATAACAGCTGCCGCCCACCTGGCGGGGCGGGGCGGGGGGCGCCCCTTAAATGCGTTATTATAATGAGATGAAATGATCCGGATGAACTGTTACTACTCGGAGGATTACCTTCCCCACTCTGGCGCCACCTTTCGCTCTCGCTCCCTCGCTCTCGAAACAGAGAGATAAGATAGTAATCGGCCCCAATGACTCCGCGGCGGACAGCCAGAAGAGAACCCTGCACAATCGTGCCCCCGAAACTGACAGTAGCAGTTTTCTGCCCCGCCCCGCCCCGCCACACCCCGCCCCGCCTCACCCCGCCCCGCCCCGCCCCGCCCCGCCCCGCCCCGCCCCGCCCCGCCCCGCCCCGCCCCGCCCCGCCACACCCCGCCCGGCGCGCTGTCCTGCCCTGTCCCAGGTCCCTACCGCGTTCACGTCCAGTGTTGAGCGATGACGGGAAAATAAATCCCATCCCGCCGTGCTTCTGGTTGAGTGGCGATGCCTGGCGCTGCCCGCCCCGCCCGCCCCGCCCCGCCCCGCCCCGCCCCGCCCCGCCCCGCCCCGGCTGGCTGCTCTGGGCTGGGCTTCAGCACCGCGGCATTATTCCGGCCTATTTCTCGGCCCGGCTTACACTGTCACTCGGGTCAACAACAAAGCGATCAAAACGGGCCGGGTGGGGCGGGGCGGGGCGGGGTGAGGCGGGGCTGGGCGGGGTGAGGCGGTTAGCGGGTCAGGAGGCAAGCTCGGCGAGCGCGCCACCCTCCCGGAAGGGGGTGGCCAGGCGACGCACTTGTCGACAACCTGATGAAGACACATTTCCTGGAGGCGCCTGGAGTGGCGTTATTGTCGTGGAGAGCGACGAAAATCTTCCAGCTGGCCTGGAGAAGTCCGGTGACGTCGATGGCAAAGCCATGGTCCCCGGAGGGAAGGAAGCGCTTTGCACACCCTTACTTTGTAGCCACTGGTAAAAGAAATCAAACTCACCGTGGGATCTCGAGACGGTGTGAGGAAGAGGGACCATATCCATTTTTTTGTTCTTCTTCTTCAATGTCGATCAGCTGTTTGTCATCTTGATGCACAACAACGATGTATCCGTCCGAGCGCCTCGCCGCACTACGTCGTGTCCACACGCGCCCCCGCACTAACACACGCGCACGCACACACACACACGCACACGCACGCCCGCAGCACGCCGCCACACACGCCGCCGGTCAGGAGCGATCTAAAAATTTCCTCGCGTCGGAATACGCTTTAAGGACGGTGGACAGGAGAGGAGTGGCCGCAGTGTAGCGGCGGCGCGCCGGCCCGGCCCGGGCTCCGGGGCTCCGGAGCGGGAGCCCGCCGAGGAAGGGGAAGTCCCCCCGCCGCCCTGCCCCGCCCCACCCCACCCCGCCCCGCCGCGCTGCACAGCAGGTGCTGCGGCCGGTGGTGGTCAGGCGGGCGGGGCGGGGCGGCAGGGGCAAGGTTAGGGCCGCGGGGGCGGGCGGGGGCGGGCGGGGGCGGAGAGCGTTCCCCCTGCTTGCACTACTGACCGCGCCGCGCCGCCCGGGTCAGGAAGAGCGCCCTGCCTCCTAATGTATGCCTACGATGAGATGGTTCCCTTTCTCTCGTTTGCGCCGCGTGTGCGTCAAGTTTTGACGCAATTAAATGTTTCGAGAAGGGATTTGGGCGGAGGAGGGGGATGGGGATCGGGAGGGGAGAGGGAGAAGGAGGAGAAGGAGGAGTGATGCGAATGCAGCCGGCGTGTTAAAGGGGAAAGCATCCCCTCATCATTACATCCTGCTCCGCTTCGTCTCCAATTACGACGGGCATAAACCTTTCCGCGGGTCGCTGGTGGTATTGACCGGACCAGCCGGTGCAGAACTAACCGATAACGAGAAAAAAATATTATTAGGCGTTTATATAACGCTTTGTGGAAGAAACGCGGGAAGAAATGTTTGTTTCGTTACGACTTTTTTTTTCCATTTTTTTTTTTTTTTATCACGAAAGCGTTGAGGTGGCCGTAGAGCCGCTCTTCTGTACTGTAGCAGCGCAGGGGGATGATTAGCGCGTCGCGTCGTGTGTTTCGCTGTCTTACGCAATTGCCGTACGCGGCTGCAATCACTGGCCGCACTTATCGATGCCTGGCGCTGCGGAGGGCGGGGCGGGGCGGGGCGGGGCGGGGCGGGGCGGGGCGGGGCGGGGGTGGCGCGGGGCGGGACGTCTGCTCTCGGGTTTCGCTTGCTAATGGCGAGGCGCTGATATGGTTGATAATCGGCCTGACAATCCTATTCCGTCACCGTCCCGCAATCATCCCCGCCGCCCTGGCCCCGCCCCGTCCCGCCCCGCCCCGCCCCGCCCCGCGCACTGCGCGCCCGACACGCACTTTCTCCCGCGCTGGACGATCATTGCAGTGGCGGTGCGTACGCACTCGTCCGTCTGTCTCTCGGACCGTCCCTCCGCCCGTCTGTCTGTCTGTCTGTCTGTCTGTCTGTCTGTCTGTCTGTCTGTCTGTCTGTCTGTCCGTCTGTCTGTCTCCGCGTGTGTTTGTGTCTGCTGGTCCCAGACGCGCGGAGCTGCGCTGCGGGGCGCGGCGGGACGTCGCGTCGCTCGCCGCAATGAGGGGGCTTGTGTTCGTGCTCGCGGGAGGAAAGTGTAGATCGCCCACGTGTGTCGCGCGCGAGGCTGGGGGGAGGAGGGAGGGGTGGCTTATTATTGTTGGCGAGGTGTCCCAAGGGTCTCGACAACGCACAGAGTGTGTATCGTCGTGGTCTGGGTGCTGTGTCAAAACATGCTCGCAGAATGCAATAATAATATGCGCAATGTACGATGCATAAACAATAGTAGTATTCATTGCAAAATAAAGGTACATACAACTTTGATTCGAAAAAACAAATGTATTCGCCTGACTGTTTTTGTCAACCCAGTACAAGATGAGCTTTATCACTTTGACAGAGGCCTTTGCCTTTAAGGCTCGTTTACAATAGAGGTCGTGCTCGTCGCGGTGGTCGTGTAGGCAGGAGGACCCTTTCTGGTCAGACCTACCCATAGAGGCCGTGCTACGACCGGAAAAAGAGTTCTCCTAGGACCGCGCCGAGGACGACAACCTCAGACCTACCCATAGAGGTTGTGGCACAGCTACGACCGGAAAAAGAGTTCTCCTTGGACCGCGCCGAGGACGACAACCTCAGACCTACCCATAGAGGTTGTGGCACAGCTACGACCGGAAAAAGAGTTCTCCTAGGACCGCGCCGAGGACGACAACCTCAGACCTACCCATAGAGGCTGTGCTACGACCGGAAAAAGAGTTCTCCCAGGACCGCGCCGAGGACGACGACCTCTGCAGTTGATGAGCCTTTACATGCATGCTGCTCGCGTCACTCGTCGTTTTTCGCGGTCTGGCTAGGAGAGGGGGCGTAGCTCGTCAGGCAGCGGGTGGGCGCGTTATGCGCACCCCCGCCCCGCCCCGCCCCGCCCCGCCCCGCCCCGCCCCGCCCCGCCCCGCCCCGCCCCGCCCCAACCCGCCCCGCCCCGCCCGTTTCATCTTTTCTCTAGCAGAGCAGAACAGTGCTGGTGGCGCTCTCCTCCTCCTCCGCGCCGCCCCCAAGCTCATGTGTGCATTCCCCGCCGTACGTCCCGCCGCCGACCCGCCCACGTGTGTTCCGGGAGGTTCCTCCGGGCGGGGCGTCTCTCTCTCCACCCGGAGCGGAGCGCTTCAAAGGGAGGGACACGGGGACACTCGCCGGGGCACGGAAGGGGACCGCACTGCCACGGGGCACGGCCCGGACGTACGTGTGCGCGCGAAATAGAGTCCTTGTGGAGAGCTTTCAAGGTGGTTTAGGGGATTCCAACCAACAAAACTTCATCGTAGAAATACCCCCCCCCCCTAAAAAAAAAAAAATTATCATTGTACGGGGGTTATGCTTTAGGACTATAGAAAGAATGCTGTTGCGGCCGACGGGCGTAAATTAGATGAATGATGTATTGATTCAATAAGAATTGTCTTTTCTGGGCGCACGACGTGTAGTGTATGATGGAGGCCTGCTGCATTCCTCTGCGCTGCCTGATGTCCCGCACCACGTGGCGGTGCAGCGCATCGCGCATCGCTCACAGCCAGGCCTAACTCGCTAACGCTCCTGCAGCAGCGGGCTTCCCAACAACTCCATAGTGTGCGCGTCTCTTTGCAAAGCGCGCCGACCTAACGACTAACGACTGGAGGAAAAACTTAAAGCCCACGGCCGCGGGCCAGGCCAGGGCATAGCGTCTCTCTCTCTCTCCCTCTCTCTCTCTCCCTCTCTCTCTCTCTCTCTCTCTCTCTCTCTCTCTCTCTCTCTCTCTCTCTCTCTCTCTCTCTCTCTCTCTCTCTCCCTCGTTAATTAGGCAGAATATGCATTTACTAAGGAATTCCAAACTGCGGCTGGAAATTTGCGTGGAATGCCTCTGCGTCAGTGCGCGCGTGGAGGAAGGGACGCGGCTGTCAAGGACTTTGTTGAGCTGGGACAGAAAACTGCTGGGGCGGGGTGGGGTGGGTGTGGTGGGGTGGGGCGGGGCGCTTGTTGCGTGCTCGGGATTCTTTTCAGCCGGTAGCTGCTGCCGTTTTGCGCCTCTCGGCTCCGTGGCGCGGGGTACTTGGCGCGCATTGCCACCGCCCCGCCCCGCCCGTGAAGGGCTGGCGCTGGTTCCCCTGGGGGCGCGCTCACGCTCGGCGGCGCTCTAGCAGCGCTCTAGCAGCGCTCTAGCGCCGCTCCAGCTGTGCGCTAGTAGTGGCGCTCTGCTCTATAGGGAGGGGCTCTTCACGACCGCCAAGTGTCGCACGACACTTATCGCACTGTGCGAGTCCCCGCATTTCTCACACGTAAAAGCGTGAATTTCCTTTAGCAGTTTCACAACTTATGTAGCGGCAAGCGGACGAATTCAAATTTACCACACCTCCGCCTATGAGCTGGAGTCACACTCCGCTCTAGTGGCTGGGCCGGTGGGGCCGGTACAGTGCCGGGCGGGGCGGGGCGGGGCGGGGCGGGGCGCCCGCTGCCGCTGGTGCCGCGCCGGCCGCGCCCTCCCTCCTTGTCCTGCTGATGAAGATCTCTATTGCTCACCACCGCCTGCTTGTCGCCCTGAGGCGCGGCGCCGTACCAGAGACGCGCTCGGGCCGGCCCGGGCCTGGCCGGGCCAGAGGGAAAGAGGAAATAACGCTTTAACGGGTTCCAAATACTGGACAGCGACGACTTTATCTCTGTGTGCCGCGCTGCGCGCTGCGCCCCGGGCCCGGCCCGGCCCGTACCCGAGCAGGCGACACGTATAAAAGGGACCAGATAGCGGGATAAGCGAGGAGTAGAGAGAGGATAGGAGAGCAAGGGGGACCCCCTAAAACTTAGTAGTGTGCAGCGAGAGGGACGGGAGGGCGGGGCGGGGCGGGGCGGGGCGGGGCGCGCGGCAGCGGCACGGCGCCGCCGGACTCAACCGAACCGATCAATTTCTCCCGACTGCTTCCTCTCCCTGATTGGCTGTGAGGGAAGGGCAGCGGGGGCTCCCCACAACCTGTTGCAGAGCCTATGTTATACGTCAGCCCGCTGAGGCTCGCTACTGCTCACTGTGGAACGATATTCTTGTACTTTCTTCACGAATACTCTAAGATATTGGCATACTTTCATGACAAGGAAAACTTTGAACAGGAACGCCAAAAAAGTTTTTACCGTCACATCCTCCCTAGGTAACCCCACCCAGCCGGCGGCGCGTGCCGAGGCTGGGTTAGCCCGTGGCTGCAGCCCCCGCACCCTGCGCCCCGCCCCGCCCCGCCCCGCCCCGCCCCGCCCCGCCCCGCCCCGCCCCGCCCCGCTCGCCTGCATGCAGGCCGTTGGCGTGGTGACCAGCGGGCGCCGCCGTACCGCCTCGTCTCGTGTCCGCGCTCAGGACGCTGCCCTGCCGCCGGCCCGCGGGCCTCCACGCGCCGCGCTGGGTTACATGTAGCGGTGTAATTGTTCCGTGTTGGGCCGCGCGGGCGGGGCGGGGCGGGGCGGGGCTGGGCGGGGCGGGCGCATCATCCCGTCAGAGCTAACGCCGCAGCCCGCCCCACCCCACCCCACCCCACCCCACCCCGCCCCGCCTCAACGGACCGCTTTGCTGCCCCATTGTTGGAGCGTTTTCCTCGCGGCACCTGCGGCACTACAAGTGCAGCAGCTGCAGCCAGCTCATGCCATGTGGCCGGGTCTGGTCCCGCTGCCGTGGCTACCGCCCCGCCCCGCCCCGCCTCTCCCCGCCCCGCCCCGCCCCGCCTTGCCCCGCCCGCCGCTGCTGATTCAGCCGCCGTCCACGCGGACAATATTTGCGTTTTTCCCACCGCATAGCTCCGTGTCGCGATTCGTCAGTGCGGGGCGGGCACGGGATCCGTCCCGTAAGGGATGACCTCCGGTCCCGGCCAGGATAAGGACCTCGCAGTCCCCGAGTCACTGCGCCGGGCTGGGCCGGCCCCGACCGGGCGGCCTGGACAGACACCGTAGGCAATATCCGCGCCGCTAGGGGCGTCCTCGCTGGGCCGCACTTGTCCCCGACCGTCTTTTCAAACGTTCCGTCTATTTCCATTATAACCAAGCTGCCTTAACCGGACATCATTTCTTTCTTTTTTTCTGGCGGCAGCATTGACCAAACGCTGCTTCCCCTCCTCTTCTCTCTCTCTCTCGTCTCTCTCTATCTCTCTCTCGCTTCCTGTGGCATGGGCCTAGGCCAAAGCCACCGCGGTGTGCGCGCCGAATTTCATAAGGAGAAGGTGAAAATACTATGGTTAAGCTTTTGCTTTCCATCCGTCCTGGCCAGGCCTGTATAGAAACAAATTCTCCCTGGGCCGGCGGGCGGGCGGGCGAGCGCAGGGCGGTCACCGGCGGGAAGTGACAGCAGATAAGTGAGTGAGCGAGTGGAGTGCGGTAGTAAACCTGCGGCGGAAAGTTTGTTGAACCGAGACGGAGTGAAGGAGGCAAAGGAAAAGCTCTAGAGGGGAGGGGTTTTCTGCAAGCATCGGCTCTCTTCTCGCGGCCGGCGGGGTCTGACCGTGCGGTGTGGACTCGCGGACATATATGAGAAACTACAGCGCCGAGTCGACGACCGGCCGCCCCGCCCCGCCCCGCCCCGCCCCGCCCCGCCCCGCCCCGCCCCACGCGCACGCGATATTCCAGCCCTCCGCCGTGCCCCTCCTAATGGCATGCACCGCCCCCTTGCTCCATGCCGATCCGCTTTCGCTCTTTTCCCTCCAGGATGTCCCGGGCCGGGCCGGGCAGGGCCGCCACCGGGTCCCCGCCGGCCATCTGCCCTCCCGCCGCCACGCGCCGCCGAGACCCCCACACAGTCCAGCCCCGCGGGCCGGGCCGCAGTCTCCTGCCGCACATAATGCTAATCAGTTTTATTTCGTAAAATTATTTTATCCATTACGTTGCTCATCAGGGGAGCAGCAAACCTTCACTTTCCGAAATTCAGAGCGGTTGTCGGAGAAAAAAAATAAAATAAAGGACCTTCGTAACGCTGACGTCTCTCTCTCTCTCTCTCTCTCTCTCTCTCTCTCTCTCTCTCTCTCTCTCTCTCTCTCTCTCTCTCTCTCTCTCTCTCTCTCTCTCTCCGCTCGTGTTTCTTCTGGTAATTTCGGTCGGCGTGGTCGTGACGGGTCGCCCTGGCGGCGCATGCGCGGGAGAGGAATGCGTCGCTAGGGCCGCATCTTATCTTTTGCCCCCGCGGGAGCTCTTGGAATCGTAGGTATGCAAAAGGACGAGGAGGAGGTACGAGGAGGGGCGGGGCGGGGCGGGGCGGGGCTGGGCGGGGCGGGGCGGGGCGGGGCGGGGT
Source organism: Frankliniella intonsa (assembly GCA_033675135.1). Lineage (NCBI taxonomy): Eukaryota > Metazoa > Arthropoda > Insecta > Thysanoptera > Thripidae > Frankliniella > Frankliniella intonsa. Next base: position 7,795,745 of record CM066245.1, on the reverse strand, counting down.
GGGGTGAGGCACTACCTCCCGCCGGTCCTGGTGCGCAGCTCGCGGGACGTCGCGGGGTGGCGATGCACGCGGAATACAGTATACGAGCGTGCTGCTGCAGCAAACGACACAAAAGTAATACCCTTTTCTTTTTCTTTTTTTATCAAAATGCCAGCGATAGTTTTTGTTAGGGAATATTTTAAACAATTTATACAGGGAAATTTATTTTAAATTGACAGCATGTGCGGCGCGGTGCGGCGTGTGGGGCGGCAGCAGCAGCAGCAGCGGGTCCGGTCCAATATGTGGCTGTCCGGGCCGGGCCGCGCCGGGCCGACAATAATAATCCGAGCAAGTCGTAGACGCAGCAGACGTCGCGAAGTTTTATGAGCGCGCGTGTTGTGGCGTGGCGTGGCGTGGCGTGGCGTGGCGTGGCGGGCCGATTTCACCGCTTTGGGCTGGAGCGGACGAAATGCCTGCTTCTATCTCCCTGACGCACATGGGCCGGGCCGGGCCGGGCCGCGGCACACACACACGCGCGCCCTTACATATGCAAAAGCCGCTCAATTAAGTATCATTGGGGGCGTCGCCCGCCCGCGCACCCACCAGAACCAGAGTATTTAGGGGGTTATAGCGGCTGGGCAAGGGATAGTTTCACTATACTCCACACGCACACACACACAGCAGAGTATTTAGAGGGCTATCGCGGCTGGGCAAGGGATAGTTTCACTATACTCCACACGCACACACACACACACACACAGCAGAGTATTTAGGGCCGGGTCATCGCGGCTGGGCAAGGGATAGTTTCACTATACTCAAAACACACACACACACACGCGCCCGCTGCTGCATGGGCCCCGCGCGGCACGCTCTCGATCGGCGTGCGGCTCGCGGCTGTGTGTGTGTTGTGTGTGTGTGTGTGCGTGTGCATTTCCATGTAGCCGGGTCCTAGTTCCTAATCAGATCGCTTCATTTTCGGCTGGTGTGCTTGCGGTGCTCGCGCTGGACTGGGCTGGGCTGGGTCCGGCCGGCCGACACAGGTGTTGCGTGTGTAGTGTAGATGTTCATCAGCTGTGCAGTGCTGTGTGTGTGTGTGTGACGGGCCGTCACACGGGCTGCTGACGTCACGTGCCCAGCAGAGGTGTACGGTCGCGCGTGACGGTGCGGTACGGCCCGGGCCGGACGGGCAGCGGGCAGCCCCTGGTATACCCGCCCCGCGCCGCCCCGCCCCGCCCCGCCCCGCCCCGCCCCGCGCCGCCCCGCGCCGCCCCGCGCCGCCCCGCGCCATTCCGTTCGCCTTGGCTGCCTTCTCGTCGGCGTCCTGGTCTCGTCTCGCGCCGCGCTGCAGCGACCAACAATACGCCGGCGTCCTCGTCCTGCCCCCCTGCCCCTGTGAGGCTGATGCACCCAGAAAAATCGTTTCTTGATCCCAGCACAATGCGGTCCACGGTCAAATTTGAACTTGAAACAAAGCAGAAATGCAATGAATGAAAGAAAATTTCTCGGTCTGAGCAGAATATTACCTTGGTATCAAGAGTAAAATTGATCTTGGGCATGTGCTTGGAGCAAGAAACGATTTTTCTGGGAGCGGGGGTTCTCCTTCTGGTACTACCGCTAACTTTTTTGGCACGGGACGGGTGCTTAATTGGCCAGCTAAGTCGGTTAGCACGGAACTGTTTATTTTTTTCCGCGTGAAAATGAAGAGCTAGTTAGTATAAAAACGGATAGCCCACAATTTAAAACATCGGTTTTAGAGATCCTGGAGAGCGAAGGTGGAGGCGTTTGCATTGCAGTGTCTAATTACAACGAGGCTGGCCAGTGGGGTCGCTGATGTCTCGGGGAGGAGAAAAGGAAATGTTTTCCCATAGACTCACTCCGGCCAGAACCGTCGGCCGGACTGGCTCGCCCCGCCGCCGCGGTGATTGCTGGTCGATTAGCAAGGGGGGGGGGGGAGTCCACAGCGCACGCAGCCTTCCCAGCAGGCCGCTTCTCTCTCTCTCTCTCTCTCTCTCTCTCTCTCTCTCTCTCTCTCTCTCTCTCTCTCTCTCTCTCTCTCTCTCTCTCTCTCCCTCGCTCTCTCTCCCTCCCTCTCGGGCCGGGCCCGGGATGCAGATACGTCGCTTTGATTTGGGGTGGCGTGCCCGATGGGTTGCCTACCTCCGCGGCGCGAGCGCGACGGGATGGCGCCGTACCGTACCGGCTGCAGCGAGGCGGCGCAGTCCGCTGAGGGACTCACCTCTGCCACCGCGAGTCAACTATACTTACGGCGGTGCTCAAGAAATTTTCGTCGCACGCACGAACGGGTTCAATTTTTATTTTTCTGCCCCTTTTCTTCACGATGCCGCCGTGATGTCGCCCACGCCGCCCCTTGCCCCGACTCCTCTAGGATGACAAGGAGACTCTGACGTCTGTAAAAGCGCGCGGGGCCGTGGCACCGTCTGCAGACTTAAACCCCCGCCCCGCCCCGCCCCGCCCCGCCCCGCCCCGCCCCGCCCCGCCGTACCGTGACGGCAGGCAGTGGGAGTCGGTTTTAACACGAAAATGAGTTTGCAGTCCCGAGTGGGTAGCGCTCGCGTGGCCCTAAAAGAGGTTTGAGGTGGTGGTGAGCCCAGCGCAAAGGAGCAGGGGTCCCCCGCTGGACGGGGCGGGGCGGGGCGGGGGGCGGGGCGCGGCGGGGCGGGGCGGGGTGGCACTTGGAAGCACCTGACCTGGATGATTCTGGAGATGTCACCCCCCCGGCCCGGCCTGCACAGGTTGTCCCGACCCGACCCGACCTTGTACCCCAAATTATGCGGCGGCCTGGTCCCCTTATCGCGTTAGAGCCGGGCCCGGTGCCGCCATGCCGCTGGGTGCCGCCGGGCCGGGCGCCGCCGCCGGGCGCTCCTGGCCGACTACAAGACAAAAAGGACCGTCGTCGCTGCGAGGTGCTTCATTTGGCGCCCGGAGCTGCGACCACTAGGACAACCAGGACGCGCAGCGCTCAGCTCGGGCTCCTACTGCACATCACACACACACACACACACACACATTCACCCGGCTGCGGACCAACGTGACGAACCTGGTGAGTAATGGCGCGAGTCGCACACTCTGGGAACTCGTAAGTGTGTGTATGTGTGTGTGTGTGTGTGTTGCTATCACTTGTAGGTGTGTGTATTCGTACACGTGTCTTCTAAAATGTTGTGAAATTCCCAAGGAAAATTCATCTTTTTGTTTGCGTGAGCAAACGGTCGGCAAACGGGCATTCACTCACCCACTACTTATATTTGGAGATGATGAGTGCCCGTCATCGGGATGACGACATCTCGCATCCGGTAATCTAAATGACGGCCCTCTTAGAAACACTTATATGAAGTCAGGTTTTTAGTCAGAGTGTTTGTTTAACTGTGAGGGGAGATCTCGCATTATCATTTGGGCATGGCGCAAAGCAAGTGCGCATCCCTTGGGTGATAAGTTGTAGGTCGTAAGTCTCCAGCCGTGTTCGAATTTATTGCCGAACCGATACTGTGGGAAGCGAGGCGGCGGGGCGGGGCGGGGCGGGGCGGGGCGGGGCGGGGCGGGGCGGGGCGGGGCGGGGCGGGGCGTGGAGTGCAATCAGCAGCGGTATAGTAATCATGTTCGGCGATTTGTGTACGCGTGTGCAGGGAGCCGTGCTGGTGGCGCGACTGCTCGGGGCGAATATCTGCGGGTACCGGGGCACTTGTGTTTGCAGACTGCATGGACGGTGTGCGCTGCAAACATATTGAAATATAGAGGTCATGGACTGGGAGAAACGTAGTATCAGTACGCACGGAATTTTAAAATATTGAAAATTTGCGATAAGAACGGGTTATGGGTTAGGTGGTATGGCTGATAAATTGCACCGTGAAAGGTTCAACGTCATTTAAGTGTCAATCTGTTTGACGGAAAAAAATATGTTTTACTAAAAAAAAAAGGAGCGTCACTTATTTTCGGGGACGACATTTTCCTGAGTTCTTTGTACTGCATGTACCACTGGAGGCTGCACACCTAGTTGGCCGGCGTGCTGATAATATTAGTGGTGGCGCCGGTCCTGGCGGGGCGGGGCGGGGCGGGGCGGCGCGGGGCGGGGCGGGGCGGGGCGTGGCGTGGCGTGGCGGGACTCCAGTCACGTACGAGGGGCGTGGATGAGCGTGCCCCGCGGGCGCCGGCCCGGGCCCCAAGGGACCCAGTCAAGGATGATTAATTTAAATGGCTCTGAACAGATTCCTTCGTGTCAACATTCCTCTTTTTATTTTTATTTTACGTTTTATGTGCTTGAAACTGCATTCATATTTTTGCGAGCGCATTATCAGCAAGTGTGTGCGCTGTTATACACACACGTGTTCTTCAACTATGTATAATTAAAAAAAAAAATCCTTGTCTTAGTTGAATCTCGCCCTTGAACCGAGTGGTGTCGGGGTTGCTGTCCGTGACCGCCCGATCGAAGCGCAGGCGAAACGAAGAAAAAAAATACATAGGAAGGGAGGAGAGAGGGAAGCAAACAAACCTTCCCGGATGGTCAGAGAAGAAAAAGAAGAAGAAACGGTAGAAAAGACGCGCTGCGAAAAATCCCCAAATCACGTCATAATCTAATTACTCCGACCTGGACAGCGACGCGCGGGGGAGAGAGGAGGGGCGGGAGAAGTTTTTGTGGCGCGTTCATTCGTTTCATTGAGCGCGGCAGACGCAGTCCTCGGCGGAACCTGGAGCATCGACGATAGTCAGTAGTCAGGAGTCAGTCCGCGTCGGCCCGAGTGCACCAGCGCCAAAGCCGTCCAGGTCACCAGCCAGCACCCCGCTCTTTGTGCACCTCGTTGGACTTTTAACACACACCCCATTCTGGTGAGACTGTTTCGGGAGGTTAGTAAACCTGAGCCAGCGTGACGCGCGGTCTGTTGGGTCACGCTGCAGTGACGGTGAGGTGTTAACACACTGGGTGCTTGGCATGACCACTATGTGATCACGCTCCCGCCGTGTTAAACCACTGGGGATAAAAACGTGTCCCGCACGGCATGTGTTAAAGTGTGTTATGGTACAGCCTCGCCCCCGCCCCCGCCCCCGCCCCCGCCCGGCGCGTGGGCGCAGTGCTGCACGGTACTGCACGTCGATGAAGAAGATGAGGCTCTTAATTACTGCGCTGCTTGTAGCTGCTTGTTTCGGGCGCCGCCCCGGGCCGGGCCCGCGGCTGCTAGTGCGCGCGTTATTCGAAATAATAGAAAGCGGGCCGGGCCTTTTCGTTTTATGACGTTCGCGGGGTCCTAAATAAGTTTGGCTGGGGCCCAAGGCGGCGGGGCGGGACGGGACGGGGCGTGGCGATTACGACTACTGCTTCACTTTTGCCGGGCGGCCGCGCGCCGTACTGACGCTGCTGACGCACGCCCACCACACCGCATATAGGAGTAACTTTCGCGCTTCCGACAATTTCGTTTCGTATTCTAATATGTAGGCCCCCCTCGTATGATCTTTGAGCACGTGGGGGCGTGCGTGCGGTACGGGAGGCCGCCCATGCCCCCGCCCCGCACCGCCCCGCAGCGTCCTGGCGCGAGGAGAGGATGTGGACACCTGGTACTGTTACCCTCTCCTCGCCGCGGCGGTAGTTCACACTTTCATCGCTCCCGGTGGCCCCCCGTCGCGTATGTAGTATATATGTTTACTGACATTCCTTAATATTCGTCTGTTTCGTTTCATCACTCCTGCAGGTCCGGTCTGGGCGCCTGCGCGGTAGGCCGCGCCGCTCGTCATGTGTGTCGCGCGGGGTGGCCTATCCCCGGTCTCACAGGCGCCCGCCCGGCCGCCGCGCCGGTGTGGGAGAGATCTGTACCCGGTACATTGTTTCCATGGCAACTGCACCCCCCTATGTGAGCCAGGGGCGGTGTCCCCTGACCGACCCGTGTATTTGTACCCCCCCCCCCCCCCTACCGGTACAGGACAGGGGATGCGGGCTTTTAACTGTGGTTTTTCACGAGACGGCGACCCCCGTGCCCGCCTCTCGCTCTCTCATAAACTCTATTCCTCGGCGCCCGATTTCAGAGGAGGTCCGGCCTGGGGGCGCCGCACACCGCGGCCCCGCTCTGGGCGCCGCGGCGCTGCTGCCGCCGTCGCGTCGGGCCGGGACGCTCAGACCATTTAATTGATTCGTCCTTTTTCTTTGCCGTCATTCGCAGGTCGTACGAGAAAAACAATAATCGAGTGAAGGAGGAGAAAAAGGAAGAGGACCGGTGGGGCCCGGCCGGCGGCAGCAGGGTAGGGTAGGGCGGGGCGATGACCCCCGTCGCCTTCCGTCTCCCGAGGGAGTAGCTCCGCGCCCAGCCCACGCGACCCCTCCGCTCCACCATGTCCGGGGTGTGTCACGCCTGCGTCGTGCTGACCGTCCTGGCCGCGCGGGGTATCTCCGCGACGGCTGCCCCGGGGCGGGGTATCGCCCTCACCCCCCGGCCCAGCGCGGCGCGCCAGCTCGGCCCGCCCGCGCCCAGCCCCGCGCCCACCACGGCGTCGTCCTCCGCCCCCGGCACCGCCCCCGGCACCGCCCCGGGCACCGCCTTCGGCCCCGACGACAGCCGCAGGATGGTCGGCGCCGAGGTGCCGGAGGAGCAGCAGCTCGGCGCCGAGGACCCCGGGATCATCCACACCATCACGACGCAGGTACCCGTCAGGCATGCGCTGCGGACAACCACTGTGCCAAAACTGTTGATCACCAGTCAGTAATCTCACCATAATTTGGCGGGTATCGTACGCCGTTGCGCGATTGATCCTATCGGTATTCTTGCGGTAATCGGCATGTAGCCGCACACGATTTCACTCGGCCGCGCCGGGTACCCCTCGGGCGTCACCCCTCTCTGGGAATAATGTCGCTTTTTAATGACTGCCCGCCCGGTCGTCAACCTGTGGCCGGGCCGGGCAGGGCGCGCATTGTCTCCGCCGTGATGGTCATACTTTCCTTCTCTGTCTCCTCCCCCCCTCTCTATCTCTCATTGTCTCTTACTCTTATACTTACTCTGGACCGCACCTGAGGCGTACGCCAATAATCCTCTCTTGTGTCCGCAGGTCCGCCTCTTCCTGGCGTGCGTCCCGCGCTGGGGTCCGGTGTCGTGCCTCAAACTGGAGGCGCTTCTCATCCTGCACGGCGAGCCCGGCGACTCCGTGGAAGGTACGTAGAGTACGTGAACCTCGGAGCGGCTCCCGAGAGAGGCCCGGACCGGACCGGTGTACTGGACCGCGAGTGCGTTGGCTTGCCTGCCTGCCGGGCGGCCCCGGCCCGGCGCCGCGCCGCGACTGCAGCGCGACGAGCTCGATGTGCTGCCTAACTCCCGGGCGCGCCGGGTACGCCTCGCCGGCGCGGCGGGTCAAGCTGTTGGACGCGAGGGACGAAAGCTCAAGTCTTTGGCGTCGCTCTGGCCGCAGGTTTCGTCGACGGCCCGGACGCGGCGAGCCGACGCGGCTCCTTCTTCTCGGAGCTCTCGGAGCGGCCCGAGACCAGGGACGCCTACCTCAACAAGATGCTGCTGCAGGCCGTGGAGGACCTGCTGGAGGACGCGCTCGGCCTCTCGAGGGACCAGGCGGAGCGGGGTGAGTCTGAGCAGCGGCAACCCGAGGGGCTGGGACTGAGAGCCCCCGTAACTTTCGGAAGCTGCGATGAAACATCAAAGACATTTTTCTCGAGTTGAAAGCGGCGGACGCAGTGCGGTGCGGAATGCCTTGTGATCGCCTTGAAGTCCTCCGCGTCCTCACTGAGAACATGTTCCCCGGAGCACGCGTGCGCGCGCACATGCCTGCGCACGCGCTAAGGGCGCGCCCGGGCCGGGCCGCGCCGGCGACGAGCGCCTCTCTAAACATTAGCGCCGCCGGTGACGCTCCTTTTGTTTTGGAGAAAGGGTCAAGCTAGAGAGCAGCGCGGCGTGTCGCGGGCGCGCTGGGGCCGGCCCGGCCCGGGCTGGGTGAGGCTCTCCTTTGTCTGCTGGCCGCTAAAGGACAACACGGGACGGGTGTGAGCTGCGAGAAGTATGTTGTCGGCGGTGCGGCGTAGGCTTCCGCTGCTGCCGCTGCCGCCGCAGCTCTGTGGAGAGAGAAAACGCGACCACGATGAGAGGTTAGATTGTCAACCGAAATGAAATGTGCGCTCGACGCGGAGGGTGCGCAGGGCGGGATGGGATGCGTTATGCGCGCGGACGTCATTGGCGCGGAGCGGTGCGGCGCGGCGAAAGTGCATCTCGCGGTGCGCCCCGCCCCGCCCCGCCCGCCCCGCCCCGCCCCGCCCGCCCCGCCTCCTCCACCGCGTTGCGTCATGTGGCGCGCCGGTCAGTAAACGGTCAGTAATGCGCTGTTCCCGCGCGGCGTACGCTGCGTGGCACGCCGCGTGGCCACGCGTTGCGGCTGAATGAAGTGCGCTCATTGATGACGGCTGTAACTGCGGCGCTGCTCCTAGTTGTAAGAAATAATTGCGCGTCCAATGCGACGTCCACCGTATGACGTGTACTTTGCGTCGGTTCATATAATAACAATATGATTTTACGAGTTTCGCGCGTTTCATACATTGTAAAGGATGGAAATGAACGGGCTTGGCTCACTAAGAATATGACTTCTAGGACTTCTTGTAAAATGAAAAAGAAAAGAGGGTGCGTGGAGATAAAAGGCATAGAAATATTTATTCTTTTTGTTTTGTTTTGACCGTTATCTTTTTTTAAAATCTTCTGGCATGTCATTAGCTTAATTGTTCGATGTTAGGTGCCCTCAGGTGCACATTCAACCCTTATCTCCGTGGTGGTGGTAGGGGGAGGGGGTTTTCGTGGTGGTGGGCGCGCCGCAAGCCACGCGTGCCCAGGATTCAGATTTGGGGAGAAAAGGCAAACGGTCCTCGGGTGTGGCGCTGCGGCGCGCATGCTAATTCTGCCCGCGGTGCGGTGCGGTGCGGTGCGGTGCGGCGTGGGGTCGCAGGTCGGGTCAGCGAGTGTCGCGGAATGGGACGCGCCGCCGCCGCCTCCGCTCCAGCAGCCGCACCGCGCAGTGGTACACGGGGGAGGGGAGGGGAGGGGCACGTCCTCATCCTGTCCTCCCGTTAGATTTAATTGGGCAATTCATTCAACAAAAATCTTTCTGTATTTTTTCTTTAACATTTCTGAATTTTTATTTCACCTTTCTGATTTTTTTTTTTAACCTTTCTGAAGTTTTCTTGAACATTCCTGATTTTTTCTTGACTCTTTGTTCGTTTTCCTTGACTCTTTCTTGAATAGCGTGGGTGTACAAATTATGCGGATTTTTTTACACCCCCTTGGACGCGTCGCCTGTTTTTACCGCTCAAGGATACTTTACTGTTTCCCCTGGGACCCGGCGGGGTGGATCCCGCAGCGCGTCCTCCTCCTAGATCTCCCCGTCGCCGTGTGTGCTGCTGTGCGCTCTGCGCTCACATCTCCCGTGTGTCCACCTTGGTGTCCTCACAGGCATGCGGCGCAAGGGCCGGCGCTGGCCCAACCCGCTGCTGGCCGTCATGTTCGGGCTGGGCTCGCTCATCGTGGTGGGCGGCATCGCCAAGACGGCCATGATCGCCGGCAAGGCGCTGGCGCTGTCGCTGCTCGCGCTCGCCCTCGCCGTCATGATGGGCCTGCGGGGCGGCGGCGCTGGCGGCGGCGGCGGCAACGCCAACTACGAGGTGAGATAGACCTTCCTCTATCGGCACTCAGGGTTATGCTGTAGGGGATCGTTCATAAACTACGTGACCTAGCGGGGGGGGGGGGGTACAAATATTATGGACCCTCATTCGTTTCAGGACCTTTATCGGAGCTTATAGACCATCATAATATTTGTACCCCTGGGTAAAAATATTATTGGATCTGTATACATTGGGGTGAAGGTCCTGAAACTTATGAGGGCCCATAATATTTGTACCCCCCCCCTCCCCCCTCTAGGTCACACAGTACAGGGACGATGCCTTAGGAAGTTTGGTGGGCACAATTTTTTTTGAACCCCGTAAAGAAACTGTCCAATGGTAATACATCTACTGGTCACGTGGTGCGGAGGTACTGATCTCTCTCTGCGCGCAGATCCTGGCGACCGGCATCCGGAGGCGCGCCGGGCTGAGCAGCAGCGCCGCCGCGGTGCAGGTGCCGTACCCCGTGTACGTGGACGCGGCGGAGCAGCCCGCCAGCGGCCAGAGCCTCGCCTACAGCGGCCACCACACCCGGCCCTAACCAGGGAGGTGTCCCTATGCTAGTCTTCTGCTGAGGCAGGCGTCCCAATCGTATTTATGTTCACTGGGCAAGAAGAGCAGCACCATGGAAATCATTCCTGCCCAGTGAACGTAGCGAAGCACTGTACTGCGCCTGGCCTGGCCTGTCTGATCTCCTCTCCACTTCCTATCATATTTGTTTCATTTCGACGGTTGTGTGGTGGGCTTGTCTGTTCATGGGCGGTTAGTGTGACTAAAAACAAATATGCCACTGATAAGTTAAGGTGGGTTTAGAGTAGTCTCACGAAATATGTTCCTTCGTACTTTTAATGCGAGCTGTAAAATAACTTATAAGTCTTAGGTATTAAGTGCCAGGGGTCGTTTTTGTCTCCTCGATTTGTTATTCCTGATAAGTTAAAAATTATTTGTGTCAATAAATTTATACGGACTCAACGCGAGCTGTCGTCACTGCAATATGTATCACGGTGCGTTTGTGGGGTCCCCAGGTCCCTACCCCACCCCACCCCACCCCACGGGGCCCCATTGTGGGCGCGCCCTTTTGTTGTCCTAACCTAGAAGGAGACCCGGCGGGGTGGGGCGGGGCGTGGCGGGCCGTGGCGGGCCGGCACAACGCCGAGAGGACAGGAGTACCCCGAGCCGATGCCATCAACTCCGTCTACACTTTCACGAGGGTGAGGGTACGTACGAAGGCCCGGCCCGGGGGAGCGCGACTGCGAAACGTGTGAAGTGTCTCACATATCCTTCCGGTTCGGTCCGGGCGGGTTCCGGGCGGGTTCCGGGCGGGTTCCGGGCGGGCCATTGATGGGTTCCGGGTGGGCTCCGGTCCCCATTCGCACATTGTCCGAAAGGAAAGTCGCCGCGCACCCGCGTCTGACTTGATAGAGGCACTGGTGACACCTATGTGTGCGCCGGAGATGTGTCTGTCGCAGGTGGCTTAGCCCCCCCCCCCCTCCTCCATCCAGCACTCTGCCTGCAGCAGGGCTGCTCCCGGTCGCATCGTAAACCCATCGCGCGTCTCGCCGTATTCTTCAATCGCAATAGCTCGAGTGCGCCTCGCAATGCGCCTCGGCGGAGAGCGGGCGAAAACGCCGCGCGCCTGCAAAAGTGCATCGCCACCAGGGCAGGGCAGGGCAGGGCAGGGCAGGGCAGGGCAGGGCAGGGCAGGGCAGGGCAGGGCAGGGCAGGGCCGGTCCGCGGCGGGAAAATGAGGAAAGGTAGCGGCGTGAGCGACTTTGTGTGGAAGAAAGTTCAAGTCGGTTTATGAAGGGGACATTAAAGTGGCGTGAAAGGGCGCCATAGGTGCGGCGGGGTGTGGTCGACCTGGGGCAAGAGCTCCCCCTTCTCCCCCAGGGAGACTGTGGTGCTGGACGGATGCGGCGTATCTTCTGTATGAATGAATCAATGAATGTGTTGTTGATTGACTGCGAGTTTGGTATACAGAGGAGAAAAAAATAATTTATTCATCATGGTCAACATTTGGCAACAGCAACAATAAATTAAGAATAAATTAGGACTAATTGGTAAGACCAGGCCGAGGCTTTAGCGCCTACGACCTCTGTGAAGTCAACAAGACAATAAATAATAAATAACGGTCCATTCAATAGACAACCCCGGGAGTTGACATTTGATTTTTCGCTCTTTTCCCCCCCTTCCCCTCCCGCGAATGTGGCTGTATTCGGAGGTAGTCGGTGCGAAACAGCGGCTCAGTCTCGAGTAGTTTCGCACGGTCTGGTCCAGGGTACTGGACCGCAAACGGTGATGGCACAAGTGTTAGTCCGTACGAGTAAGTCTATGTACATTGGTAGAAACTGGGTAAACTGCTGGTAAAGGCTCCAATATGGAGCATCATCATAACTACAAGCCTGTCTGTCTTTTGGTTTGGTTCAACTTTTGGTCAGTCTCAGTTTGGCGCGGGGCGCGGGGCGCCACGCGGTCAGTTTGGTGGGTCCTCGCCGTGCCTCGCCTCTCCTCGCCGGGTGGCCGGGGCGGAGGCTTACTGGTCCTGGGGGGCGTGCGCGCTGTAGGCCATGTCGCTGGCGGCGGCCTCGTCCATGGAGCGCTTGTAGCTGTAGCCGCCGTTGCCGGACCAGCCCGCGGCGCCCGCGCCGGACGACCAGCCGGCGCCTCCCGCACCGCCGGTCCAGCCGCCCAGGCCGGAGCCGATGCCGCCGCCGCCGCCGCCCAGCAGCTTCTGCGCGGCGATCACGGCCGCGATCACGAAGGCGATCTTGGCGATGACGAGGGCCTTGACGGCGAGCAGGCCCAGGAAGCCGATGAGGATGGGCACCACGGCGAAGATCTTGAGGGCGATGCCGGCCATGATGGGGCCCATCATCTTCTTCATCTTACCGCGACCTGCCGAGAGTGCGAGGCGGATTAGAGAGGAGCGGAGTGTGCGGATCGGCTGCTGCGATCTGTCGCCGGATCATAGGCGAGGTGATCTTCTGAACCCTAACCTTCCTTCCCGCCCGCCCCCCTCGCCAGGGCCATATGCTGGACTTTCACTTGGGCGCTAATGATAATACCTTTTTTTCTGTCGCGAGTGTCAATTTATTTTATCGTGCGCCTCTTCTCCATGCGCCCTGGGGCAGGAGCGCGGAGTGGGGGCCAATAATCGAAAGGGATATGCGAATGAGCAGCGCTCAGGCTAGGCACTGCCCGGCCACAAAAAAATAAAAGATGGTCTAAAGTTATGTGATCCATCTATAGCCGAGCTCTGTAACCGAGCTCTCAACCCCCTGGCCCCCTGTCGCTCGCGCATGATGCACCGCAGGAGGCCACCCCGCCGCGCCCCGCCCCGCCGCGCCCCGCCCCGCCGCGCCCCGCCACGCCCCGCCACGCCCCGCCCCGCCACACCCCACAACGCCCCGCCACGCCCCGCCGCACCCCGCCGCGCTATGCCCCCATGGCCTGTGACCCTGATCCCTCGAATAACGCACACTGTCTGCAGGACAATGGCGGTAAGGAAGGAGGAGGAAAGGGGCCGTTGGGGGCGCCCAAAAGAGGGGACGTGCCGCGCCCAGCCCGGTCGTACCCCCCTCCCCCCCCCCCTCCCTGCCGCGCCCCGCCGCGCCCGCCTGTGACAAACCGAACGTCTTGACGGCTGCCAGAGGGGCACTATGGCGGGGAGGGGTCGCCATGCCTCACGTGGCCCGGCGGGGCGGGGCGGGGCGGGGCGGGGCGGGGCGGGGGGCGGCGGGGCCAGACTAATGAGCCTGCCATGCAAATTCCGGAGCAGGTCGAAAGTGATAGGAGGAGTCTTCCTTTTGGGCCGGGCCGGGCGGGGACGGGCGGGGCTTGGCCGGCGGCCCGTAGCGTGACAGGGGGGAGGGAGCTGGACGGGAGCCTCACCGGCCTGACCCACTGTGAGTGAGCCGACCGAAAACGGGACGGAAGCGGCTATGCTCTACGAGGTTTTTCGAGGATTTTTTTTTTAAAATAAAGTTCGCGACAAGTATGAGGACTGACGTACCTTCCTCGATGGCGCGGGCGACGGCCTGGGGCTCGGCGTGCGGCAGGCGCAGCTGGACGGTGTGCGACTCGAAGAAGCGGAGGGCGGCGTCCACGAACATGTCGATGAGCTTGGCGGAGCGGCTGGCCGAGTCCTGGGGCAGCGCGCTCTGCAGCTCGGCCTCGGTGGGCATGGCGCGCGCGTCGCGCTGCGCCGAGGTGCGCACCAGGGTGACGGCGCCGCCCAGCACGTCCATGTTGCCGGCGCGCGCCAGGCGCTCCATCACGGTCACGGCCTTGACGCCCAGGCAGGCGCCCAGGTCGCCGCTGCCCCCGCAGTGGTCCAGGGCGCGCGCCGCCAGGCCCCACACGTCCTTGCCGGGGACCTCGTTGGCCGAGTCGTCCACGGCGGCGGGCGCCGGCACCGCCAGGGCGGCGCTCACGGCGAGCAGGAGCATCACGGAGGAGGAGGCGAACAGCTTCATGGCGGCGGCGGTATAGTCCACAGGTTCACTCACTGACGCGACGGGTCGGGGCGGGGCGGGGCGACACACTCACTGACTGCTCACTAGCTCACTCGAGGACGCCACACGGACGAATGTGCCCCGGCCACGACGGAGTCAGCTTTTTATTAGTTGCTCCAAACAAAACGGAAAGGGGTGGTGCAGCAGGCGGCGGTGGTGCGGGCGCGAGAGAGAGGGGAGAGCCCCCTCCCTCCCAGCAGCGCGGGCCGGGGCGGGCGGGCGGGCCGGGCCCCCCGCCATACGCCCGCCGGTGCGTGTGTGCTCGCGCATGTGTGTGTGTGAGTGTGTGTTTACTCGCGTTGTCGTTCGTAAGGCACGGCGGCACGCCACACATGAGTCGAAGACGAAGTTGACAGAGAGGGTGGTCGAAGAATTGTGCCGCGACATATAATATATCACCAACGGCGCAAATTTCCACTTGAGTGGTTTCAGCAGATGATGTCTGCTTTAAAAGAAACGTTCTTGAATACACTCAGTCAGAAAATGTTAATTTCTCATGCCAATAGTGCCTTTAGCAGAAAATGAAGTAATTGCCTCTGCAGCGGACATCTCATTTTGTCATTCACTTGTTAACATCAAGTTCAAAAGCTCAGAGTCGGATTTTTTTTTTTTTGAAACGATAGTTTGTACTCGAAATCCGCACCTTGGTGTCCTGGCAACCACCCTGACGGCCTGAAAGGCCTCACCACCAGTCGACCCGCCCCGCCCCGCCCCGCCCCGCCCCGCCCCGCCCCGCCCCGCCCCGCCCTGGCCCCAGCTCGCTCAGCCCAGCTCCGCCCACTGCCTCTCCGCAAGTAGTCTCATCTCCATAGTGCGTGATACACTTCCATGACGTGACGCATCCCGTGCAGCGGCGCCGCCCCACCCCGCCCCACCCCACCCCGCCCCACCCCACCGCGCCCTACCCCGCCCCGGCCCCGCCCCACCCCACCCCACCCCACCCCGCCAGACGTCAGCCAGGAGAGCTCTTTTATCCTCCTGATCCGGAACTAATTTCGGGCATCTTAGTTTTTTTTCTTCTTTTTTCCAGGCGAGATTGCCTGTACGTTTGGAGGGTATGATCGTGGCTTTGACGTGCGTGCGTGGTTCGTGTGTGTGTGTGTGGTGGGTGAGCGTGCGCGCGGGGTTGGATATACCCCAGCATAAAGTGCGTTTCCCCCAAATTAGTAGCACTAACTAGGCTCGCGGGCGTGAGAGAAACGCCTGCGAGGACTAAGAAGGTGGAAAAAATGGAGGTGCGAATGAAACTGGGAAGGACAGAGCAGGGAGAAGGTAAAAGAGGGGGGAGGAGGGGGCGCAGCTCATGACGGGACGCGAGGATGAGCCGCGCGCGTCGCGTCGCGTCGCTTCGTCGTAGTTTTTGTTTTACGAGGTTCGAAGGGACGGCGTGTGAGCGTGCATGCGTGCATGTGTAAGCACGCGGAGGGGAGGGGAGGGGAGCGTGAGCGTGAGCGGGAGAAAGCTTTCTGCGGTGCGGTGTGTGTGTGTGTGCGCGCGACCCCCGCCGCGCCCCGCCGCGCCCCGCCGCGCCCCGCCGCGCCCCGCCGCGCCCAAAGGCCCTGCTGTCCAAAAAGGTATGGGGCTGTTGGCCAAATCTGGGCGTCCTCCTCCTAGGAGCAGCGTCTGCAGTGGCGGCAGGTGTCGGCGCTGACGAGCCGACTGACAGATTGACTGACTGACTAACTGACTGTCTCCCGAACGTACGTCTCCGTCCCCCTCCACGGAATATTCTTCCTCATAAAATTTGAGAAATAATGTCTTTCGATTTGCGTGGCGCTGCTGTGAGGCCTCCCCCCGCGGAGCATTTGGGAGTGCATCTCGGCAAGGCGCGCCCCGCCCCGTCCCGCCCCACCCCGTCCCGCCCCGCCCCGCCCCGCTCCGCCCCCGGGCAGTAAAGAACCTCCTTATAAATCCCGTTTGACAACCGTTTATATGTCGTCGCGTGGCCGCTCGGCCCGCGAATGTGTTATTGGATATGGGGTGAGGGCGGGGTGGGGCGGGGCGGGGTGTGGGAACCTTACCTCAAGTCAATGCATGGCTTGATGCTTTATCAACGCCACGTAAAACGGGCCATCACGCAATATAGACTGTTACTCCAGGGTTTGTAATCTTTTGGGGGGAGGAAAATGGTTGCTACACCCTTTAAAAAAATAAAATGTCCGCGACCATGCGTGCCCTGCTCCCCTTCGAGAGCGGCCCGGGCCGTGTCACCGTGCCCCTCCCCCTCAGGCACACCATGTATGTGCCGCACCGAGTGGATGCCTCGCCTCACGCCCGGAACTGTCGAACAATAATCGGGCGTATCCTCCTCCCTCCACTCCCCACAGGACACCCGTCTCTGTCTGCGGACCGCGAGGAACAAGGACAGCCTGCTGCCCCACCCCACCCCACCCACCCCACCCCGCCCCTCCCCGCCCCGCCCCGCCCCCGCCCCGCCCCACCCCGCCCCGCCCCGCCCCGCCCCGCCCCGCCCCACCCGGGCCCCGGACAATACCTCCGCACTGCTGACCCGGGCCCTGGCCGTACGTCGTGCGGTTCAGGCGCCCCTCGCCAAAATGACCCGATTCCTGCGCCAGACACTTTAGCGGCTGGCCGGGCCTGGCCTCTGCCCCGGCCCGCGCGTCCCGGATCTCTGCGCCAGGAGGTTGAGTTTTAAATTTGAACGCGTCACTGCCCTCCACGACTTGGGTACATAGCACATTACAGAAACTTATTAAATTTCAGTTCGCGCTCGGCAGACCCGGTGGAGTAGGTTCTGCGACTGTAGTGGGATGGCAGAATTGGCCTGAGGGCCCTCTCTCAAGCCTCTGTGTGAGCTAAACAGTTGTCGGTCATGTAATCGCAATGAAATGCAAAACATTACTGGCCGGGCGGGCGCGCTGGGGGTGCGTATAGCGGCGGCGTCAATGAGCCATCCACGCGCGGCGTCCCTTTGAATGGAGGGGGGGGGGGGGGGAATGCGAGCGCGGGGCGAGCCGGAAGGAAAGTCCTGCGTCATCACAGGAGTACGTAATCCTTGATCGGGCCCGGCAGGGCAGGGCCGCGGGCAGGGCCGGGCCAGGCAGGGAGCCTCACTGCGCCACGCCGCGCCACGCCGCGCCACGCCGCGCCACGCCGCGCCACGCCGCGCCACGCGCTTCGGAGTAGGCGTCGCGCGTCCGCGTCGCAGCGGCCGGTGTAGGGAAGCGCAGGCGTCGCGGCGCCGGGGCGGGGCGGGGCGGCTGGTGTGTAGCTCCGTTTGTCCGAGACATGCTAATATGAGGGAAAGGGAGTTCCGTTGGGATGTGTCATCGCGGACCGACGCCGTGGTCGACTCGTCGCCCGCCCCGCCCCGCCCCGCCCCGCCCCGCCACGCGACCCACCAGCTCGGCTCTCCGCCAGCCAGACGATCGGGCCGAAGCACGCGCCGCGCGGCGAAACAATTGAATGGAGACCGTTCAGAAACTGAAAGTACGTGTTGTATGGAGACGGTCCAGTGGCGCCTGCGTGGCGGCGCGCCAAGGCGACCGAACGGTACAAGATTAGCCTAGTACCATGGGACGGGCGGGGCAGGGCGGGGCAGGGCAGGGCGGGGCAGGGCGGGGCGGGGCGGGGCGCGGCTGTGTTACACGCGTGAGGCCTGAAAATCCAAACCGGGTCGAACCGATACCACGTGACAGGCTGTGCCGGCTGGCGCGGCGACGACCTCAGCCCGCGGGCCGGGTCCGGGTCGGTCGGCGGCGTGGTGGCGGGCGGCGGCATTCCCCGACGGTACCTGCCCGCCGGCTCCCGCCCGCCGGCTCCTGCCCCAACCTGGCTAAGGACTGTTTAGCGCCGGGCCGACCACTGACCACCCGCGGCTCGGCCCGGGCCGTCCGCTGTGAGAATGGCTCTGATTATCGTGGATTACTCAACGGTGCGTCCCTGCCCGACCTCCGCCCCCGCCCGCCCCGCCCTGTCCCCCGCCCCACCACGCCACGCCCCGCCCGGACGCCACCTCCGTGCCCTGGCGGGGCGGGGCGGGGCGGGGCGGGTGGGGCTGGCGGTGAGGCGGTGGCCTAGGGCCGCTCGCAGACAGACGTCACCGATGAAAGTAAGCAGGTCCTTGATGGCGCAACGCGGGCGGGGCGGGCGCGTAAGAAGCGTGTGGCGAGGAGGTGCTAAGGTATGCGACACGATAGCGGCGTCCGACCGGGAGGAGGCAGACGGGCGGGGAGGAAGTAGTAGTGAGTTTGTGCTGTGTGCCTAGATGTTAATGTAAACCAGTGGTTCGCTTCACTTTTTGTTCGCACTTTAGGGTTGTTAAGCAGGATATCTGCGCTGCGACTTTCTAGTTATTCTCTGAGCGCGCAACGAACCTGCTCCTGTATAAACGGCAAGTAGGGTCTGTTTAGTGACCTAACCTGACTATGTCTAGGAGACAAGGGTTACCCGGCCGTTTCCTGCACTCACTCGGCTGTCCGGAGTGTCCAGCGCGCTCCCCCCCCCCTTCCCCCTCCCAAAACAGGCAGCGGTCCTCCGCGATTACCTGCATGCGTCTGCTCACGCTCACGTGCCTCTGATGCTTATCGCCAGAAAAGCAAAAGTAGTTGTCGGCGCCCTTAGCGTTATAAGGCTCGTAGAAGAATGGGAGCCCCGTCCTGCTGGGGCTCACGGAGGCGGCCGCGGCGCCGGCGCCGAAAAAAAGACAAGCAACGTAATAAACGCGCAAGAGTGACAATTTCGGAAGGCGGTTTTCCAGGCGGGACTGAGTCGCGGCCCCGCGTGTGTTTTCTTTTCAAGAAAGTGCGTGTGGCGGCGGCGGCAATGGGGGACCGCGACGGCGGGGCGGGGCGGGGCGGGGCGGGGCGGGGCGGGGCGGGGCGGGGCGGGGCGAGGACACGGGTCGGTTGCAGGACCCTCTTGTTTGTGGAGTGCTGTTCACTCACCCGCTGACTCCGCGCGCGACGCGGCGGGACGTGACGGGGCGGGGCGGGGCGGGGCGGGGTGGGGCGGGGTGGGGCGGGGCGCGGCGGGGCGGGGTGGGCCGCGACGTGCCGGAGGGGTTGCCCGCCCGTCAGGCGCATCGCGTCTCGGTCCGGAGCCGCCCCGCCGCCCGCCGCCCGCCGCGCTGCAGCAGCCCAGCCTCAGAGTAAGTTTCCGGTCCGGCGGCTGGACTTCGCGGGTCAGACGCTCGAAGACGATTGTGGGTCTCACCGCTACTTCCCCCCCCCCCCCCCCCCCCCAAATTGCTCACTGACCCTGTTGTGGACACTACGCGGAGCTATACACGCAAAAATAATAATAAAAATATTCTATCCTCAATTAGCTTTCTTTGACGTTTTATTTTTTTAAAGCAAACAGTTGAGAAGTCGAGTTTTTTGCGCGTGAATTTAGAATACCCATAAGCTTTAGCTGCAGCAGAGCGCAGCGTGGCGGGAAGTGACGACCTTTCGTGTCACACGGAACATATAGATGTCTGCATGAACAGCGGCGAATTTCTACCATTATTTTTGCATACATCTCTGCGGGGCAGTGGGGTCATAACTAGACAGCATTAACATTTCTTCTACTACATACCTCACGATTGACCATTAAGGACCTCGTCGCAGCGCGAAAAGGAAAAGAGATGATCGTTTGTCTAATGATCGGTCGATAGTCTCGAGAGATGATCAGCTCTCCCGGCCGCGCCTGTCTGACGTGTCCTCGTTGTGTTCTTGTCAAACTCATCCCCCCCCCCTTCCCCCTCGCACCACCTGGACCGTTAGCAGATTAATTATGTCGCCCACACCACTGGCTCTCCTCATCCTTTCTTCTCCCCGTCCCCCCCTCTCCACCCGCTCTCACTGATTATTGTCAGATATCCCATCTGATCCGATCCTGATGCGATCGCTGATTGCCTGCGCGACCGGCCGGTAATAATCGGACGCGTTATCGCAGTCCTTTTGTCGGCCCGGCCGGTAACCCCACATTTTACTCATCCGCAAGTGCGAAATATTTTGTCGGCGACTAAAAATAATGCAGACGGAGCTTTCTAACCTGAACCGGGGCGGGACTGGGTGGAGCAGAGCGGGGTGCCGATGGCAGGTCGTACTCGTCATTTCCATGTCCCACGTCCATGACTTTCAGTACCGTCCACTTCCATTTTCCTTTTTTTTCCCTTCAATTTTTTTTTCTTTCTTTTCTTTTTTTCAAAGAAAGGAGGCAGGCATAGTTAAGACAAATATTTCTCTTATTGTTATAGAAAAAATATCCCAGAGAATTAATGAAAGGCATCAATAAAGTTTGACGATTTTCATTAAACATACTTTTTTTTTTTTGTAAAATGATGAGCGCGTCGCACTATTCTTTTAAAAAAAAAATCAGAACCGCTTCGCGCCCGATTGTCCTGTGTTGAGCCGTGTGCCCCTGTGTATCACGCGACGACTTTCTTCCGTCACGCGAGGATGTGCTAAACAAAGTTTACGTTCATTGACAGACCGGTGTAGCCAGAGCACTCAAAAGGATAGTAGTGTCCTCGCCATTCAAACATACATTCCCCCTCACTTTCGTCGTTCACTTTCTCATGTAAATGAAGTTTAGAAAAAAACGAAAGAAAAGGGAACGGAGAGAGCACATGGCCTCGGAAGCAGGCCAGAGTTTGGCCCCTATGCGCCCTAGCTCTCATCTTTAGTCTATCCGTTTCATCTATCTCTCGCTCTCGGCGCTTGAATTGCAAACGAAAACAAAGTTGGTCCGAACTTCTCAACCTTGCACGGGGTCCAATTAACAAAACAAACTAGAGCGTGTATAGGTGCGTGAGGCGAGCCAATACAGTGTTCGCTTAAGCGCGGCCCCCGGAGTGCGGCTCGTGGCTGCGTCCCGTATGCTGAAGCGACTCACAGGGGATAAATGTTCGAGTCAATATTGGAAGAAAGTGGCGACGGTGCACAAACACGGTCTGCCACTTGACCTGGGGCTAGCAAGTGACAATTGTGGTGTATTTTTGCATCGGCAACGTACAGAAATGTCTATACAGACTTAAAACTTGTGTGTTGCGATATTCGGGTTTAATTAATTTTTCAACCAAATTTACCACTAGGATCTGATGCTTTTGCGTTGGTCTAAAACTTGTTTGTCATACAGTTCCGATTGTTTAAAATCCCCTCTTCGTCCTTTTTACATTTTATTTCCGAGCAATCTCGAGTTGTAGGAAGGTTGAGACTGCCGCAGTAATACAGTGAGCTGCCACCAGATGGCAGCACCCAGCAGGTAGAACGCTCGTGCTGCTTTCTCTTGAGGCATTACTTTTTTTTATTGTGGAGCTGAAGCCTTCTGACAAAAGGTGATCCACGCAAAAGCCAAGCGAAAAATTTATCAAAGACTGTCATTTTTGAACGACAGACGAAATTTTCATGTTATGATTTTCTGCGTGAAGAAACTTGTGTTATCTAACGAAAGATGTGACCGTTTTCTTTTTCACATTATTGAGTCATATTCTCTGCGAAAGAAACAGCGAGCAGAAGTACCGAGCATGCTGCATCTGCTGTCAGGATGAGTATTACATATTGATTTTATTGCAGACCAGCCTAGCTGCGCTAGAACATAGAACAGTGGTTGGCATGCACCACGTAAGTACATCTCTGCATCGGTTTTGAAAATCTGTCGTCACTTCCTAAACTGTATCGTTTTTTTCCTTGAATGAGCAGCAGTGTTGCGGGATTGCATACTCGCCAGGCTTGCAGGGCCATAGCGCCTTACGGGAAAATAGGGTAGGCAAACCCGCAACACTACTGCGCATTTAAAAGCAACGCACGGTTCATGGGTTTTTATAAAACATTCCTATACTTCTTAGTAACGATTTATAAATATGGTAAGATTACGAAACAGCAGTGATGTTAAAATATCGCGTCGTAGCGTTTCTTTTTTTTTTCGAGGGCTATGGTTTATTTAATGTCGCAGTATCAACAGAATTGTCATATCTCAGGTTCCTCCAAAATAGCAATCCATTGACTGACCTAACAAAATAACACCCTCTACAAAATTTAATAAACTTTTAACCAAAGTTCCGTACGATGGTTTGCTGTTAATTCATCGACAGCGAAAAAATGCCCGTTCCTAATAAATAAATCGACAAGTTTACGTCGCGTTAACGGCCTGCATATAAACCCTAAGTTAATCAAGCAATGCCTTATAAGAATTATAATATATCTTACAAATTACTAACTTTACCACAAAATCCCCCCGTATAGAAAACCCACAAATAGCGCGCGAATAAAAAAATACTTTCGCAGTTCAGTATTTTGCAACAAAATCACACTCTGCTCTGCAAAGTGTTTGATGTCACAACAAAAAGTGCATACTTCTCAAAAAAAATCCCAGCGTAATTTTAACATTTATGATATATTTTTCTACACGACATCAATTACTTATGTGTAAAAGAAAGTTCTCGTAGTTTTCTGAACTATCTCGTGTGTCGTGTCATATCATGGCGCCCTCTCCCGCACCGACGCCGCGACGTGCGCCCTCGCTCTGCGGCGAGGCACTGGCCGCAGACCCCGGTAGAGCCTCGTTTATTGGGGCCTAATATACACCGGCTGCCTGCCTGCCCCCCACCTCCACCTGCCTCACGGGGCGTTGCCCCCCCCTCCCCCTCCCCGAACCACCGCGTGCTTGCGGCTGCGGCGCGCCGGCCGACTTTCTACGCCGTGCCTCCGTCCGCAGACCGCGGGCGCCCTCCCAGGAGTTTTGAATTATATTTCTTTAAACAACGGTTAAATGAACATCAACTCCCCTCTTTCACCTCGTTGCTGAAACGCGGGGCGCAGAAGAGCGACGACGCGGACGTCGCGTTAACTTCAGCCCCGTCGGTGGCAAAGCAGGAAACTTGAACGCGCGATAGCACTAGAACCCTGGAGAAGTCAAGCTTTTCGTCTTAAGTTTTACGTTTATTTATTAAACTATTGTTTCTATATTCGCGAAGTTTTTACCGCCGCGCCGTGTCGTTCAAATTGATGCAGAGAGTGAGAGAGGAAAAAAGTAATAATAAAGGAACTAAAGGAATGCAGGGAGGTGGACTGAGAGGGAGCGAGGCGGGCCCCGAGCCCCGGCCGGCAAGGAGGTCACTAGGCCCTGGCATCCATGACCTCAACGTTACCAGGAATTCAAGGTGTGCCGCCGTCGGTGGGGGGAGGGAAGGAGAGAGGCAGGGGGCGGGGGGGGGGGCGTCACTGGAAGAAAGTGAGACCCACCTCGCGCCCGCGGGCAGAGGAGGGGGCAGGGCTGGAGTGGGGCGGCGGTAGGGGAAGCGCCAGCAAGGAGGGGGCCCCGGGGAGGGGCTGGCGGCCTGGTGATTGGCCCTGGCCACTGCGTGGGGGAGGGAGGGGCACCGAGACGTCGGCCACCCGGTCGCGAACGAGACGGCAAAGAGGAGACGCCGAGGAAGGAGGTGGGAAGCGGAGAGGAAGGTGAGAGTGCCGGAGAGGGGGCCCGGGCCGGGCTGGGGCGGGGCGGGCGGGGCCCCCTCGGGGCTGCGGTCGACGGCCACCTTCACTGCCAAGGTTAGCCCCCTTCCTCTGCGCCTGGCCGGGGAGGGGAGCGCCGCTGTGGTGGAGGGGCGCGCACCGCTCCTCCGGACCACCGCTGCCCCCCTCCCCCCCTCCCCCATGCTCCCCGCGCCTTTCTTCCCCTTCGATCTGTCCGATGAAAAGTGAAACCTCTGGGGAGCTCCTGGTAGGCTCGAGAAAAGACCAAATTTGTTCTCGGTCCAAATGAACCCGGGCGTTATTTGGTGGAATTACGTTTCCCGTGGGGCGGAGATGCTGCGCCCCGCCCCGCCCCGCCCCGCCGGGCTCGGCCCGGGCTGATTGAACCGATTAAGCTGATTGCACTGATTGACTGATTGATTGCCTGCAGCTGCCGGCCCCGGCCTCTGGTGTTGCTCCTGGGCGGTCCCCGGAGCCACTTGAGGCAGACGCGACCAGCTTTCGGAATTTTCTTGGAACTTAAGCAAGTGCGACTAATTTTTGTGTTGACCCAGGAGTTGTGGAGGCCGCCTCCGCCTCCCCCTGGCTTGTATCCTGACCGAGCCCGTCAGTAAGGTGTGAAGCGGTACCAACAAATGAGGCCGACGACCCAGCCGAGGCGTGGCGGGGCGTGGCGGGGCGTGGCGGGGCGTGGCGGGGCGTGGCGGGGAGCTGTGCGGCCGTGCCCTGAGTCTGTCCTTGTTCCTCTACCGGTATTCGTCTTCGCTGTGGTACCGTACGGCCTGGCCTGGCCACATCTCTCTCTCCCTCTTCGCCGCGCTCAGTTCTCGCAGCGGCCGCCAGGGCGCGGGAGCGGACAATGAGCTGTATATAGCGGTGCTGAGAGCGCCGGATCAACGCTCAGACACTGAGAGCCTTACAGTCAGACGAGTATGAACTGCTCTTGTATGAACTTGAATCGCCTCTCTCAACGTAAAGTAGTCAAGAGTAAATAAATGACTGTAGTTAGCCTCGTGTTATCATCTGAAATTCCATAGTAGAAGAAATTTAGTAATGCACCTCCCTCAGGGCGCTTTCTGACTGATTGACCCGTTTCGATGACCTTATAAAAGAGTGAACTAATTTTTTCCTAATGACACTACACGGAATTAAGGAGGAGTCCTTTAGGAGAAGCGCGTTAAAGTCGACACATTTGCTAATGTGCGCCTCGTGCCTGTTTGATCACAATTTAACGGCTTTAGCGTCTCGTGGTAAACTCAACTTTAACCCCCTTGCTTAAATTTTACTTGTTATGGCAATTGCCTCGAACCATTTTACTCTTTACTTGACCCAGATTTTATGCGTTTTCCGGCATGCACATGGTCTTGAAAAACTATTGTGTGTTACAATACAGACCCTCGATACAAAATAAACAAAACAAGAGGAGTGCCTGACGCTCCCCAGGCTGCGGTCTCGTGCTCCGCGCCCGCGCCGCGACGCTAGCTTCCCGGGTCGGCCACCAGAGGGCAGGTGCCTGCAGCGCGGGCCGCCAGGACGCACAGCCTGGCCATGGTCCTGGTCCCGGGCCCGGGGTATTGCAGCGGTACTTTCGCCGTCGGGCGCAGCCAGGCGCCGCGCAGGGAAGTACCTCGGGAAGCACCAGGCCCCATGAGGGCGCAGTGCCGCTGACGGGAACCATAAGGCTCAAGAATTTATATGACTTTTGTTTCCGTTAAGGTGGCAGCATATAATTTTCATCTTACCAAGGTGTCCCGATACGTTTGCAGTTTAACCTATACAGTTCGTGTTCAATCCCGTGACGAAAGGATAGTAAGGTTCGAACGAGTACCTTCCTGTTCCACGGCGTCGGGCTCCAAGAGGAATACTGAGTTTCACTCCTGTTCGAAAACTCTCGCAGACTCTCTCGCTGGCGGAAAGCGCTGCTGCTCGTCCACCGACCCCTCACGTAACACCTTTAATTGGTGGTAATTGCGCCCCTGACGGCCCGCCCCGCCCCGCCCCGCCCCGCCCCGCCCCGCCCCGCCCCGCCCCGGCCCGCCCCGGCCCGCCCCGCCCCGCCACGCTCCGTCACACCGCGGTGCCGCCGACCGCACCTCTGCCCGGCCGGCCGGCCCGCGGTGTTTGTGATCGCTCGAAAGTGCGGACGACGGCCTGCGCAGCCTGTGACGACGTCCGCCTGCCTGTCTCTCGAGGAGGACCTCGCTTATGGCATACGAGTCGCGCAGGCTCCTGCCCGTGTGTGGCGCTACTCCGCGTCCAGAGGCGTCTCCGCCGCGGGCCGATACCCCGCGCGGCGCGCGCGCAGCTGCCGAGGCCGGGGGGCGCCTGCGTGCTGCGCAGGTAGGCCGCCCCGTCGGACACGCGCGCCCGGCGGGTCTGCCTACCCGCCGCTCGTCAGGCGCTCCGGCCGGAGCTTGCGAGATGGGCGCGTTGCACATTACTTCCCGCGGTACATGAGTACGGAGCGCGGCGCGGCGCGGCACTGACCACCGACCACCACCGCCGCCCTCACTCTCCTTTCGCGTCAAAAACCTTCAAAAGACAGCGGCGCTTGCTTTCCTTTTCCGAGGCGCCGCCGCTGGTCGGCCGATCGACATTTACTTTTTTATTTCCTTTCCTAAAGCCGCGGCTCGCGCGGAGCGGGGAGTCCGAAAGGCACACGACTGGCGGGGCGGGGCGGGGAGGCACGCTTCTTCAATACACGCGCCTGCCGCCTTTTTGTGCCTCGATTGCCATTTCACAGCGTATCAGCCATGCTCCACCCCGCGCCCCGCCCCGCCCCGCCCCGTGCCCCGCCCCGCCCGCCCCGCCCCGCCCCGCCCCGCCCCGCCGTGCCGGCCACACGCTGGTCGGGCTGACGCGCTCGAGTGGGTATAGCCTGTGGTCGGCAGCGTGCCGGCCGGACGCGCCCCTCTCCCTCCTCGTCGTCTTCTTCTCCTCCGATTGTTATTGGCGCCAGTGGCGCCTCGCGAAATCGCGTCGTTCGGAAAGAGAGGCAATTTTCACCCCCTCCCACCACATCGGCCGAGCAGTCCCCGCCCCGCCCCGCCTCGCCCCACCTATCCCGCCCCGCCCCGCCGCGTGCCCGTGCTCCCGTCCTGTTTGGTTCGTCACCGGGGATGTAACCATGACCAAAGATAAAGACTCTTTTCGGCGCTCTCACTCTATGACGGGCTATCGCCTTCGCTGTCTTCTTCGCCACCTTCTCCACCGCCTCCTCCTCCCTCTTCTTCTTTTTCTTCCTCTTCTTCTTCTTCGGCCGCTTCACTTTTCACTTGCATTTCTTGCGAATCCAATCGGACGAGGGGCGCGGGGCGGGGCGGGGCGGGGCGGGGGCGGGTGTAGTGTCGCGATACGTCCTCCTCATTGCCGCGGTTTCGGCGACGGCGCCGAAGTTGTCGTATCCGAAACCGATAAAAGTGGCGGCCGGCGCTCACCAGGGCGTCAGTCTCGCTGTGGCAGCCTCGCCGCCAGTGCCGTGCCGTGCCGTGTCGTGTCGTGCGCGTGTGTTTGTGTCTGTGCGTGTGCGTGCGTGCGTCCAGCTCGTGTGTGTGTGTGTGTGCGTGTGTGCGGGTGCTGAGGATGGCGGTGCAGCCCGTGCCCCTGGTGCTGCTGGCCCTGGCGCTGGTCGCCGCCCCCGCCCCCGCCCTGGGCATGGCCGCTAACGCCACCCCCGAGATTGTGTCCAACTCCATCGCCAGCGAGAATAAGAGGTGACCCATCCCAGGACCCGGAGAGAGGGATCATAGGAAAACCGAGTGTGCGAATGTCAGTGGCTGTGTGAAATCCCATTCACACATTTTCCGCCCAATTTTAAACACGTGCGGGGACAAGCGTGCGAGTGGAAATTCACACGCCTGCAAATGCACAACGTTCGCACATCTGGATTACCAGAGAAGCTTCGTCCAAACCGTGTACGGGGGTAGTTCAGTTCGAATAGCTCACCCGACTGGATTACATGGCAATCCTGCTTGGATTGTTCCCTTAAATGTTGTGACGAAATAAGATGTCTCCAAAATCCAATCCTGCTACGTTGACCCTGGCAGACATAGGGGTCGGTGCGGGTGCGGGGCGCGGCCTAATCCTGGTGGGGTTTCATTGCAGCGCGCCGGTGGGCGAGGCGCAGGAGGGTCTGGGCCTGGCGCAGGACGCCGTGCAGCGGGGCTGCGCCGCCAGCTACACCATGACCTGCCTCAAGCTGGACGCGCTGAGCGTGCTGAGCCGCATGGCGGTGCCCGCCTCGTACGACCTGCTGCCGGGGGTCACCATCCACCGCCAGGAGGCCAAGCAGGCCGCGGGCGCGCAGGACCTGCCCGCCGACCTGGTGCGCTCCCTGGCCGCGGACAGCCCGCCCAGGGTGAACCGCCGCCTGGACGACTACCTCATGTCCCGCTTCGGCAGCTTCCTCGACGCGCACACCGTGCAGGTGCATCTGCTGGACCTGCAGCCGGTGGCCAGCCTGCGGCGCGCGCTCCAGGGCGGCGAGAACGACTCCACAGGTGAGGTGGTGCCCCGTCCTGCCCGTCAACACCACTGATCATTCATGTGACACCTACTGCAACTATCGTAAATTAGTTAGTACAAAAGTTACTTCACATAATTTAAAAAAAAAAATCCTTAAAGTTGATTTATCGAAAATTCTAAACTTCTTAATCAATGTCATTGAAAATTACATACATAGAAATCGGTTAATTTAAAATTTGTTTCCGTTTGTTTTTAAACTTAAAAATAATAATGCTGCATGCTGCCCCTCTCTAGGGCGGCGCAAGCAGAACGGCCTCTGGCAGCAGCTGATGGGCGCGGGCATGATGATGGGCGGCTCCACGCTGACCATGGGCCTGTCCGCGCTGGCCGCCATGGCCGGCAAGGCCCTCATGCTGTCCATGCTGTCCCTCGTGCTGTCCGCGCTGTCCGGCATGAATGGCGGCGGCGGCGGGGGCGGCGGCCACTCGCAGAAGCAGACGACCTACGAGATCATCAGCAAGCCCATCTACACCCACGGCCACTCGCACTCGGCCGAGCTGCACCACGAGCCGTCGGGCCCGGCGGGCTACGGGCTGTACGGCCGCGCCAAGGACGCCGCCGAGGGCGCGCTGGCCGCCGGCACCGGGGCGAGCGGCGTGGGCGGCAGCGCGCTGGGGCTGTCCGGCGGCCTGGGCGGCGCGCCCCCGGGCTCCGCCTACATCACGCAGTTCCCCCGCAGCCTGCAGGAGTCCACGGCGCAGGTCTCCCACCAGGGCAAGAAGGCCGAGGACGACAAGGGGCAGTCCCCGAGCTCCCCGGCCGCGGCCAACTACGACAGCCTCCTGATCCGCAACCTGCAGTACGTCAAGGGGCAGGACGGGCGCGCCAAGTACGCCATCGCCAACGCCGCAGACCTGGTGCCGTCCGAGACGGACTACAACGGGGCGGACGACGGCGGCGCGGGCGGGGGCAGCGCCGGCAGCGCGCCCAGGAAGTACGCCGGCCACGACGACCCCGCCGCCCGGAGCTTCCAGGTGAGCAGCGGCCATCAGTAGCGGAGATGCGGTTGGGATTTTAAAGGGTTTCGTGGTATTTCATCCGAGAGTTTCGAACAGATTCTTGCGAATTTTCGGTATATTTGTGGCTCTTTTGTGGGATGACGAGTATCTCCGAGCACTTTCGCCCCACCCCTCTCGGTAGGAGCATCCCTTGCGGTGACGTGTCCTTCCCCTGTGCGCCCCTGTGACGCCCGGACTCTCTGCCCCCGCAGCTCTCCGCCGACGAGGAGGAGGCCGAGGGCCTGGCGGGCGTGTCCGGGCTGGCGGGCGTGTACGAGGCGCACACGGGCGTGCTGGCCGGGCCGCGGTCCCTGCACGCCTTCGCGCGCCTGCCGCCGGCACAGCCCGCCGCGCTGGTCCAGCACCACTACCAGTCCGCGGCCTCCCGGACGCCCGCGCCGCCCATGACGTCGGCGTCGTTCCGGGAGCCGCTGCCGGCCGGCCTCGTCCCGCTGTCGGCGCCCGGCTCCTCGTGGGAGGCCGTCACCGCCGCGCCACCCCTCGCCACCTCGACGGGGCGGCCTCAGCCGCAGGTCAACCCGGCGTACGTCGTCGCCAAGCCCGTCGCCTCGAGTCGCGACGAGGAGGCGGCCGGCGGCGGCGGCGTCGTGTCCGCGGCCCCCCGGACCGTCGCCTACCGCGCCTACTCGTAGCCTCGCCCCCGGCGGCCGGCCGCGCCTCCAGGACCTGCGGCGGCCCGGGCGCCGGCGCCAAGACCCTCGTCCAGGTCGTCA
Organism: Frankliniella intonsa; assembly: GCA_033675135.1. NCBI lineage: Eukaryota > Metazoa > Arthropoda > Insecta > Thysanoptera > Thripidae > Frankliniella > Frankliniella intonsa. The sequence continues at coordinate 7,765,937 of CM066245.1, read as the reverse complement.
AGTTCGGCAGGATCCTCTACCTGCTCGGCTACGAGTTTGTGCTGATGCTCTCCGCCAGCGTGCGACACCTCATGTGTCCCAACTACGAGTGCTAGCACCCTCGGGAGAGAGCGCCGCGCAGACGCTCGCGTGCTAAGCACCGTGCTCCACAAACTTTACGTGTTTTTTTTATTTGTGACATCATTCGACTTTTTATATGCAGACGATCAGGGAACAAAATAGTGTTGGTACAAAGAGACAATGGAGCATTAACACAGGGAGCTGGTGACGGCACAGGCGGTATAGCAGCGCGGGGGAGCCCAACCGGGACCACTGTGTTGCCAGAAAGTTAGGCAAAAAGACACCCGTGATCAACGGGCACCTACTAGGCAATATCTGCGCACGCGTGCAGGCGCGCTGCCTAGTAGGCAGGCGGTGATGCAGCCCGCTGCGCGCAGGTGTGCTTCGGTGGGTGTTGCCTAAATTTTCTGGCACCACGGACTGGCATCGCTGTGGAGTCGATAGTTTGCGGAGACGACCGCGGCCAGGCCGCGCCCCGGGCCCCTCACTAGTCCTTGTGTTGATCCAGCTGACGTTACCTTGACTTACTTTCCGCACCACAGCAAGCGCGCGACTTACTTTCCTACTGAACTATTCTTACTGATTTATACCCCACCCCCTTTTTTTGGAGGGGGAGGTAAACCTGTTGGACGTGCCTACCCGGCAGAAAATTGACTTTGCGCTGAATCGACTCCTCTCGCCGTTCTGTTCTGTTCGGCGACGTGAATAGACTGACTGCCGTCAGCCAGTTGCGGCCGGACCGGCCGGCCGGCGTCGAGTGACAAAGCTTTGCCCGTTACAGCCCCGCCCCGCCCCGCCCCGCCCCGCCCCGCCCCGCCCCGCCCCGCCCCGCCCCGCCCCGCCACGCCCGCGTTGATCGTCCCGCGGAATGTACCGATGCCGCGGCGGCCCCGGGGAACCCTTGACTGTCTGTCAGTCGGGCGATCGCAATGCGTGGCGGCCGGCCATCCCCAAAGTGCAATGTACCGTACAGCATGCGGACTTGCGTTTACTGGGGTAGTATACCGACCCTGGTTCACTGTAGTGCGGTTCTGCCGACTCTTGGGGCGGCTGCTCCTTGGCGGCCGAACAGGGTAGGCAGACCCGCAACACTACTTCAGTTTTACTGTATAGTCTGGCTGGGACAGTGCCCAGAGTATTCATGAATTAACATTGAGAGACTGTATAACGCGTGACATTTTCATACACCCAGAGAGACAATTTGCGGTATATTTATTATTGTTTACAAGCCGAGTCGAGAGAGATTTAAAATTTGATTTCATTTATTATTTTTGAGGTACAAAAAGGACTGAAAGGTCCAACGAGAGTACCATTCGTACTACCCAGGGGAGATAGAGACGTCATGACTGAAATATGTTTATACATTGTGATTACATTTTAAGCCTATTTATTTCTCGCACTGCGCTCAATGATTTATATAATAAATCCTAAAGCTAAAAAAAATGTTCGTTTCCTTGTTACAATTCCTTCTTTTCTACGCAGCCATTGGTTTGCCGAGACTAGGAGGAGCCTCCGGTGCCTTATTACCCTAGTGATATGTTCGCAAATATGTCTTCGGAAACAAAACTAGAGTGCGTGCAGACGCCACTGAGCAGGGCGCTGGTGAGGCTTTGTGCTGTCGGGGGTGTGAGGCCCCGGTGGGGCCCCGGTGGGGACCCGGTGGGGAAGGACCTCACAGCGCACACAAACGTCCGGGAGCCTAATGCCCTCCGTGTCTCTTCTCCTCTCTGCTCTGCGAGTACAGTTACAATCCAATGAATAAATTGGCGGGACCGTGCGGGGCGGGAGGGCGCGGCGGGCGCCTGCTCCTCGCGACCCTACCGCCCCGCCCCGCCCCGCCCCGCCCCGCCCCGCCCCGCCCCGCCCCGCCCCGCCCCGCCCCGACTCAACCTTGCATATTCAGTGTCGCTGTCCGTCCGCGGCGGGGCGGGGCGGGGCGGCGCCTCAGCTCAGCGTAGGGCCAGGCCTGCTCTCCTCCGCCTCGCACTTCTTTCGGAGTGTGTGATCTACAAATAATGGATTGGAGTCAGAGAGACAGAGGAGGGGAGGGGAGGAGAGGAGGAGGAGGGGAGGAGAGGACAGGAGAGGAGAGGAGGAGGGGAGAGAAAGTCGCACTTGCCAATATGCAGTGGTGTGTGTGGGGCAGAGGTGTATGGTCGCACTGCGTCGTCACTACCAAAACGTTTGAAAGAATTCTTTTGGCCATACGCTGCCACGCGCCAGCCACGCCTCGTTTGATACGCCCACCGTTTAGCGCCCATTCATAGCGCGGGCTCGTGGAGGTGGCCCACCCGTGGCCCACCGGTGGCCACTGCGCGGCGGGTGGCCGGGTGGCGGGTGGCCGGGTCCCGCGCGTGGCCCGCCCCGCGGCTCCCAGTCCAAGTCATCAATCACACGAGGCTCACCGCGGTCCGCAGGCCGCGCCAAAGCGGCGGGGTGGTTCCGCGGTAGTTCCGTACGCGGATGAAAAAAAAAATATATATCACTGGACAGTCAAGTGTCAAATGTCGCACACTTGTTGATGTGTTTCATTCCCCATTCGCACACTTTGAAAAACTATAGATATAGAAATCTCGCCCGACATTTCTCGCGGACTCGCGGACAAGTGTCCTAATGAAAACTACTACGACATTCACGGTCTTTGGGTATCCAGTGTTTGCCCGTTCTGGCGCAGGATGGTAGGCAAGCAGTCCGTCTCACATCCGCGATGTGCAGGTGTTTGCCTACCTGACGGGGCCGCCGCTACCCGCAGACACGGCGGGCGTCTGCCTAAGCGGTGAGGACGCATGACTCCGGACGCCACAACGCCGAGGCAGTCTCTTCAGTTTGTCACTTGACGCCTCGCCCTGACTCTCTTCTCATTCTCATTTCCATCTGGCGGGAACACAATAGCTCGGTCGTTACCGAGTCAATCACGGCCGTTGATCGCGCCTCTCCAGCGGCACGGCTCCAGTGCGAGCCTGGCCAAATAGTGCTGTTTGAAATACCAAACAACCCCTATTACTTGGCTTTAACACAACACCTCCATTGTTCGACCTAAACAGAAAAAAAAGTGTAGTCAAACTGAGTACGATACCATATTCTATCGGTCGGCAACGGTTTTCTTTTTTAAATGAAAAACGCATGTCTGCTTTCCATACTTCTTAACTTTTTGTCTTGCCTGTACACATGAATCAATTGTGAACAGAACGATGAGCGAAATTTATTTGACGGTCCGAGAGTGTGGGGCGCGAAACAAGGAGGGGCGGGACACTGACTCGCGCGCGCGCGCACACACACACACACGGAGCTGTGCATTGGTAATGAGCCCCGGGGCGATTGGTAGCGCAGCGCCCCGCAGCCGCGACGCGACGCCTCGACGCGACACCAACTTATAAAGACGACTCGATCCGCGGAGGTCCAATCAGTGCCGTGTGGTGTCGCGCTCAGCACCGTACCGTACCGTACCGCACCGTGCGTCGTCGCCCTGCCATACGGACATGATGGGCTGGGTGTGGTTGGCGTGCTTCGCGCTCTGCTCCGGCCGGCTGGCGCTGGCCCACGAGGACCGCGTACTGCTCCGCGTGCTCGGGCACCGCGCCGATGACGGCAGGCAGCTCCCCGACGCCGCCGCGGCCGCGGTCCCCGTGCCCTCCGTTGATGTCCCCGTGTCCTCAGACGCGGTCCCCGTGCCCTCCGCTGATGTCCCCGTGGCCTCCGACGCGGTCCCCGTGCCCTCCGCTGATGTCCCCGTGTCCTCCAACGCGGTCCCCGTGCCCTCCGCTGATGTCCCCGTGTCCTCCGTCGCGGTCCCCGTGCCCTCCGCAGCTGTCCCCGCGTCCACCGTCGCGCCCTCTGTGCCCTCCCCCGCGGGCCTCGTGACTCAGTCCGCGGCCCCCGCGGACGCGACGACCCTGCGCCGGCGCGTCACGGAGGCCACGTCTCAGGCCCCGCCGCTGCCGCCGAGCCTGCAGGACCGCAAGAAGGCCAAGAAGAACTCGACGCTGGGCGAGGAGGTGATCACCACGCTCATCGACGGCTGGAGCGGCGAGAGCGAGGATTCCAAGTTCGGCTCCGAGATCCGCGAGCAGTTCGGCTTCCTGGTGCAGGCCGTGACCAAGCTCGGCGCGGCCGCCATCGACGAGTACGCCAAGCCCTCCAGGACGGCGAGGGCCGTGGACAACGTCGGGGAGGGTGAGTAAGCGTAAGCGGCGCGCCGCGGGGCGTCGAACTGCGTAGAACCGCAGAGGGACAAAGGGGATTTTTTTAAATCTACCTAGTCGCGGGTGAAAGGAAAGGGCGAGGCACAGACATGCCCGCCCCGCCCCGCCCCGCCCCGCCCCGCCCCGCCCCGCCCCGCCCCGCCCTGCGCCGTGTGTTTTTTGCGCGGCCTACGGCAAGGAAGTGGTAAAAGAAACATGGAAATAGGTGGCGATTGGGCGTTGAGCTTTCGGCCTGACAATTAGTGGCACGCTGCACGCTGGTCGACTGTCCGGTCCGGTCCGCCGATATTCGCCGCGACAGGTGACGAATTGGTGACAAAAAGGAGGGGGCAGACTGGACTGATGCGGAGTGCTTTCTTTTCTATCGCCTGATTTCTCCATCCAGGACTCTTCGGAGTAAGCCTGCACTACAAAGCACGCCCTCTTCGTATAGTATTCTATGACAGAGGTGCTGGAGGTGGCCGTCAGCCCGTTGACCCTTATAGGGCTGTCTCCGACCTGGTGTGACGTGATAGGAGAAGCAGGTGGCCTAGTTGTGGTCTGAGTGGCACCCAGAGAATCGTTTCGTACAATCACCAAAATTTGACTTAAATTGAAAAGTTAAAAAGAAGTGTTTTTTCCCTTCGGTTTCAAGAGGGATTTTTTTTAATGAAACAAAAATTTCCTGCTTTCTAAAAATTATTTGGCAAAAAATAAATTGAATTTAAACCGTATTTGCTTATTTTAAAAAATACGATTTTCTGGGTGTGGTTTTCCAGGGCGGCGGCGACAGGTGCGCCGGCTGCTGGTGCGCTACCTGGTGCTGCTCAAGGTGTTCGCCCTGGGCATCATCCTGCCCGGCGCCGTGCTGCTGTCGCTGCTCCAGTCCTGGAAGGCCGTCACGCTCTCCCTCATGGCGCTGCTGCTCGCAGGAGTCATCGGCATCCGGGGACTCGTCAACTCGGCCGGTACGGTGCATCTCAGGCAGCGCAGGCCAGGGGCGGAAATTCACATATACCTTTTTTCCCCATGCGATTAAGGTCATTTTGTATGTCACGTCAGTGCGAATGCCCCGAGGAAAGGAAAATGACTGACAGAACTGCGCCCTGTTGTCAGCCACTGCGGTGCCCTTTGGTCTTGCGCGTCCGATAATAATTTCGCTTATCGTCGATTGTTTCAGCCAAAGGCCAGACAGCAGAGGTGATCCACACGACGAGTCCCGGGGGCCACTACTGGCGCCGCGTGTCGGCCGAGCAGGCCCCCCAGGACCCGGACCGGCTCGCCTACAGCGCCTACGTCCCTGTCAGCTGATCTCATGATGCGGCTGAAATTTTTAAAAAACATAATTATTTATTTATATTTAAAATTGAGGCGTTTTACGTCGTGCTCTGTGATGACCGATAAATGACATGCCAAGCAAAATCATTTTATATTTATTTTTTTGTAATGAAATAAAAACATATTTATTTTCGCCAATAGTCTTGAGTTCTCCTTTTCAACCTCAGAAAGTACCGCCGTTTACATTTCCTGCTAAGCACCTAAGTACCTTACCTTTCCTATTCCACATTCTCCTTTTGGAGGAATTACCTGACTGATAAGTCGCCCGGGTGCGGGCGTATTCGTATGACCCGCCATCATAGCGTACGCAGCGCTGCCTAACGGGAGACGTTCGCAACCTTGCAGGTGTAGAGAAAGAAATTGAAATCTGGCTCCGAAATGTAAATAACTCAAGCAATCAACAACAAGCAAGCAACTGACAGTTGTCTTGCATCAACCGTGTTCTTCTTCCAGGGCACAGTGACGCCTCATAATGTGGATGAAAATAGCTATTCTATTTGTTACCCTTATCTTCGTCGTCACAAATGTCACGGTATGGTTATAAATGTTACTGTTATGCAATGTCTTCATTTTGTTTTCTGAAGAAAATAGTATGCTTTTTCCTTTAATTTTCATTTTCCCTTCTTCCACACATCTTTCCTAACTTTGTTTCGTATCCTGCTCTGTACTTTTATCATGATTTGAAAGGTTAGGTTTCCTTTTATTTTCTTGTGTCAAAGAGTATATTTGCTTTCAGGCTCAAATCGACAATGATGCACGGTGCAAGTGTCTCTGTCCCAGCCTTCCACTCCCAGAATCAAATGAAACCAGAAAGGGTAACCAATTCAAACAGTATAAAGGTGATCCAGACCCCAGTCAGTGGTAAGATACAGCTGATCGTAATTTTGAATAATGATTTCTAATAATGAACTATGCATTTTGAGTTCTACCTAAACCTTTTCTCATTTTACAGCACATGCCAATATGTTGTTATCCCAAAGTTGTCACCTGCTGAAAAGGTGGGACTTCCTCCAGAATTCTGTGTTAGATGTGACTGCAAGTATGAGAACAGGAATACTACGATAATAAAGGTTGGTTATGTCGTAATATATTGTCTTGCTATTTTTCATGTTATAATTTTATCATTTGTAATTAACTTACTATTGCTTCTCATTTCAGGTGGTTGTTATTATTGTGATATGGATAATCAGCCTTTTAGTTGTATACATGCTCTTCTTGATTTGTCTTGATCCATTGTTAAACAAGAGGGTCCAAAGCAATTACACAGAACATACCAATGAGGTAAGTATTTTTAGTATTAAAGTATAGTGAAATTGTCTACCATTTAAGGACAGCTGCTAAAGACTTCTTGATTGGCAAAACCTCACATGGTAACTAATTTTTATGGGGGAAAATCTGATTTTATTTCTGCTGGGCACACTAATATTTAGATCGTTCTTTCAAAAGCCATTTCCCATGTAGACAATCATTTATTAGATGATCAGACTCAACTTAAATATATCTAATCATCCTTTTGTTTTGTATAGGATGAAATGTCTGGAGGTGAAGGTGTCTCACATGCTATGGGTGTACGATCTAATGTTTTAAATCGAGTTGGCCACCAACAAGACAAATGGAAAAAACAAGTTCGTGAGCAAAGAAGAAATATATATGATCGCCACACAATGCTTAACTGATTTATTTCTTCTATTGAAATAATTTCTGGTCATTATTATTATTATTGTTAAATTTGGAATATTATGTCAACATATAATAATTTTACTGCATTCCTTATTATGTAATTGGTATGTTATCTCAAGTACCATAGGTCAACTAATGCCTCTTTCTAAGTTTTTTCTGATCTACTGCAGTTTGTGAAGTCTTACCATATTAAAATGTGTATTAATCTGTTTTCTAATATTCAGCAGATTAACTTTTCTTTGAGACTTTTACCTGCTTTTACCCAACTATCCAAGTGTTTCTAATAGGGTTTTATAAGAAAAAAAAATACAATCTCAGTAGAAACATGTATTTAATGAACTTAAGCAAGTTTATAAACAGACTAAAACTTGAAGCGAATAATTTCATTGCGATAATCTACAATTGATTTAACTTTTTCTGTATCCTCATCAAAAATGGTGTCAAATGGAGGTACAAAGTGGCCTGCTACAGGTAACTTAAGATCTTCATCATTGATGAAATGTTGTAATCTACAAAGGACTGGAACCCTTTCCTTGCCGTTAATGATAACTGTGACCACAAAGTGTTTTCCTTCTTTCTCTGGATCAGGTCCAGTTATAGGCCGATCCGGTAGCTCAATGCACTCTTCTGACAGTATGATTCCACCCTGCCTGAATGCAACTCGAGCATGCCACTTCTCAATCTGAAAAAATTAAAACAAAATAAATATGTATAAAGGGCCCATAACAATATAGGAGCAGATTGCATATACAAGAATGGTGTGGTACTCACAGTCCACGGATTTTTCATATTCATATAGAAAAAGACCATTAATTGTGAAAGAATGTGTGCAGTATTCTGAGCACTAAGGGTACTGAAGAGGGCATTCTCTTTCACTGTCTGGATTAATGATGCATATTTTTTCTCATTCTCAGGATTGTCATAAACAGCATACTGAGGCACAAGAAATTCAGCGTATGCTTCATCTCCAGGAAGACTCAGTTTTGTTCCTTTGACACCTTTTCCTGGCACATCCTTAATGAGGATAACCCCAATCTCTGCCATTTTCTGCTTAGGTGGTTTTATTTCGTCATATACTATATGTCGGCTCCTTAATTTTTTGAATGGTCCATTCAATTTTCTTAGTGGAACTTCATGTCTCCTATGGACAACAGGAACAAACAGCTGAGTTTCATCCAATAGTGGAATCAGTTTTTCAGTGTCAGTCTTCTTCTGACGAATAAGTGATTTATTTCGCACAAATATTCTGCCACACAAATTCTCTGTTGTCTTAATTGACTGACGGGCAAAGGCTTGAAACATTGTGAATTGTTTTTAAATCGTATCGGTCGAAACTTCACAAGTTCACTTTTATAAAGTCTACCACATAACCTAAGGAAACACACACAGAGCACTGTGTGAGTGGGGAGGGAGGGGGTCGTCTGCTTTGGCATAAGGGACACTAGGGAGATTTAGTGTAACGGTTGATCTGCCGTATACACTACTTTACAGCAACAAAACTTTAAAACCTCAGTTAATTTAGAAGATCAAGCACTTTCCGACGCGAAAAATGTCACAACAAGAATTGAAAGTCACTCTTGAGTTTGGGTTAGTATCAAAGCTTCTTTACAGTTGTAATTCTACCCTCCCTGTATGGGTATGGACATTACCCATGTTCTTAGCTAGGTTATATTTATCATCACATACATTTGTATTCTCTCGATCAACGCTTTCCAGCGGCGGTGCAGAGCTGCTTTTCGGTAATATAAAGAGGCATGAAGTCACTCTTCCAGTTAGTGAAGGAAAATGTAAGCTCCTGGTATTGGTTTTGAATTTACCATTACGCTATCATTGTCGAATTGTCAGTTTTACCTCTCTCTTTTCTTCTTTTTTTTTCAGGGACTATTCGAACTCTTCTGGTCTGGATGAAAGACAATCTCCTAAAAGAAAGACCTGAATTATTTATTCAAGGTGAAACTGTGTAAGTACTCATCAACAAGAGGTTTCTGCCAGCGTATATGTGCATACTACATCCATTGCTTCGTATGTGACTAAGATCTGTCTTTCTGTCAGTTTTGATTGGTATCTTACAATTTTTCTGTTTTTCTGTAGGAGACCAGGTATTTTGGTGCTAGTGAATGATGCTGATTGGGAGCTATTGGTAAGTCCAATAATTCTTTTTGCTATGATAAATGTTATAGACCCCAGTATTGTTTAGTTGTTTTTGCTCGACATTGTTTACGCATATCCGTAAATGCTTAATAGCAAGAACATCTCTTATTACAGGGTCAACTAGATTATGAAATAGAAGCTAAAGACAATATCTTATTTATTTCCACCTTGCATGGTGGATGATAAGGGAAAGAAGGAGAAACTCTATTTTTCTATTATCTGCATATTTTATTTTTTACACCGCTCAAACTTTTCATTGAATAAAAATTGATGTATTGCAATAGAAGTTAATTATCTGCCTGTGTCGCGTCTGAAAGTATTTTCCTGCCCGAATAAAACAAGACGTTACTTTTGTACCTTTTGCGCCATGTTTTTTCTTCTCTCCTCTGTCATAGATACCACCTCATCAACGTTGTCACAAACTTATCAATGTGACCCTTCCCGTTGCCTTTAAAATGGAAACATAGCTATTTTTATTATATCATGGTTTTTGGAAAAAGCCCTCATTTATTTAGTACCTTATAACAACAACCCTTGGCGTGTCGCATGCTTCCGGGGATCGAACGGCCGTGCACTGCTGGCACTTCCCTCCCCACATGCTCTCCAAGTGTGGTCGTCCCACCGAAAGAGTAGGCTATCTATCTCTCTCGCACTCATGGGAAAGCGTATTCTTTTCACTCATTTGGTGTACTAAACTCTCGGCAGTTCCACTATATGCCGTGCCGGCCAAAACTCCTTTGCTGGATAAAATCGCGTTTGGTCCAGTGCTCTTCCCCGGCTCCGCCGCCCCTGGCCACCCCTACCCGCCTCGGGGCCCGGCCGGCCACCTCCCAGGCGAGCGGGGGTCGCGGGGAGCCGGGCCCGGCCGGCCCGGCGCGGCCCCACCCGTCCCGTCCCGTCAGCCAGCCGGCCACAGCCCAACCGCTGGTCTGGTGGGTCGTGACGCTGGCGCTCGCCTCACTCAGCTCAGCTCAGCTTCAGTGCAAGAGCGCCGGCCGTACCGTCCGCGTCAGACACGGTGCGTGAGAGCGAGCGAGTGCGAGTGAGCGGGCTGCGCACAGAGCGGGCCGGCCGGCCTTCCCCGGGGAGCGCAGCGCAGCGAGTGATCGGCCCGGGTCCTGGCCGTGGACATGTGCCCCCGCACCCGGACTGCCCCCGCTTCTGCCCGTGCTTCTGCCCCAGCCACGGCCCCAGTGCGCCGGGACTGAAGCCGAGCCGAGCCGACTGCGAGCGCCACTCGAGGTCAGAGGTCAGGCACCGCGACCTTGCAGCTTCCACGGCCCGTCCTGATTCGTCTCCGGAACAGATCCGCGTAAGTCCAATGCCAGGGTGTCTACCCCCGGCCCGGCCCGGCGCGTAGGGGCGCGCGTGTGTCACTGCCACTGCGGGAGTAGAAATTTTGTGCTGGGAAAAACATTTATTTGCTCTAGAATTCTTTCACTCTTTTGGCGTCTATCAGTTTAGCTCCCTGACTCGTTGTAAACAAGCTCCGTTCTGCTTTGTTTCGCGCGTTATCTTCGAATACGCACGCCTGCGAGACTCCACCTTTCGTATCCAAGCTCCGTCAGCGTTTTGTTTCGCGCGTCATCTTCGAATACGCACGCCTGCCGGACTCCTCCTTTTGTATCAATTTTGTCTCGACATTGACCTTAGAGCAGGGAAACCGGTTGTGATTGGAGTCTCGTTCCCGCGACCACACCACGCCGGCCACCTTGCCAATGAGCAAAATAAGAGAAAGCGCCCCGGGCCAGGTGGCGCCGGGAACGTGCGACGCGGGGGCGCTGCTCCCGCCTCCCGCCCCGCCCCCGCGTCAACCCGCCCCACCCCCGCCCTACCCCGCCCCCGCCCCGTCACACGCGCCGCGCTGGGGTCGTCACCAACCAAAGTGATGGGCACCTAAGAGTAACAAGGATGTGGAAGAGACGACTACTTACGCGAAAATAAAAATAAGAAAACCGGTTGAGCGAGAAAAGTGGCAGGTTGAGCCTGGTTGCACTGGTGCTGGCGCGGCGCGGCTGGGCTCTCCTGCGCACGACGCGACACCTGCCCGGCCCGGCCCGGCCTGCTGTTGCCACCGGCAGCAGGATGAGGAGATGCATGCCCCGCCCCGCCCCGCCCGGGCTCGTCCTCATACCCCTTGGCCCCGACTCAGTTAAACTAGATTAGCCAGACGGCAAGGATATAACTCATAATAGAACACTTTTTCCCCCTTTCGGCGTGGTGCCTTAATTAGAGTAAAAATATCGTACGCGTAGACGCTAAATACGGGTATGAAGAAGTCCAGTATGTGATAGGCTGTAGTACGAAGTAGTTGTATTCATTCTAGGATGGTTCAACTCACAATGACCTCGCGTCGTTGTGAAAGAGAGACCTGCGTGGGAGCGCGTTGCGTCAAGACGCATTTCCTGAGGCGTCACGTGACTGGGGCGTCACGTGATCGAGGCGTCACGTGACTGAAAGCTCAACGCCGGCCCGGCCCGGCTCGACATGTCAAAAGACCTGACCTGACCTTCCCCGCGCAGCAGCAGCAGGTCCTCGCCGCGGCGCGGCGCCCGTCGTTGTCTTCGTTTAGGCGGGTCTGGAGCTGGCGGCGAGCGGCGCGGCGCGGGGGCAGGCCGGGGCCCAGAGACCACGCCGCGCCTCGCCGCGCCGCGCCGCGCATCTCTGGTCTGGAACTCCCCAGTCGCGTTGATATTCCCGGTGACGTCAGTGCCCGAGCCAGGCCGGCAGCATTGTACTAGTGGGCCCGGCCGGCCGCTCCGCTCAGCTCCGCCGCGAGCTATTCCGCGGCCGGGACGCTACAGGCGCGCACGTGCGCGTGCGTGCGTGCGTGCGTGCCTGCCGTTGTTCCCGTGACTGGCCCCTCTGTATTTCGCCGCGTCAGCGCTGTCGCCTCTGCTACTGGCAGCGGCAGGCCTTCCTGGTCGTCCCGATACATCCAGGTGTGTTTCGCCTCCGTCAAGTGTCAGCCCCGCGCCCGCCCCGCGCCCGCCCCGCGCCCGCCCCGCGCCCGCCCCGCGCCCGCCCCGCGCCCGCCCGCGCCCGCCCCGCGCCCGCCCCGCGCCCGCCCCGCGCCCGCCCCGCGCTCGCCCCGCGCTCGCCCCGCGCCCGCCCCGCGCGTTACCACGCACCGTGCTGCGGGGGTGCGGAGCAGCTTGAACGCAGGAAGCGATTCGATTTCTGCGCACGCGGCCGCCGATTAGCTTTGACGTCAACGAAGTCTTTAGCTGCCCCGCCCGCATCGCACGACGCGTGAGGCCGCGGCAGGGCGGGGCGGGGCGGGGCGGCCAGCAGACTGCCCTCATGCAGACCCTATACACCCAGGACATTGCACCTGGCCGTGGCGGGCCGGGCCGGGCCGGGCTCGCGTGACGGGGCAGTGACGCCGCACACTGCCGCCCCGCCCCGCCCCGCCCCGCCCCGCCCCGCCCCGCCCCGCCCCGCCCCGCCCGCACGCCCGCGTCCTGCGGGATGACGGGCGCCTCGCCTCGCGTTCTCAAACACTACGCCCGCCCCGCCCGCACCGCGTACCGGAGGCCTGCCGGAGTGCCCGCCCCGCCCGCGCCCGCACCCGCGCTCCTAAAGAGGTGTGTCTGTACAGTCTGACCGTGACCGCGCTAACGCCCCGCCCCGCCCCACCTCAGAGAACGGGATCCGTGAGGGGTTTACTGGAGTGGAGTGGGCTTTCTGCTCCAGGCCGCCCCGCTAACGCCTGCCTGACGTGTTTCTTGTGCTGCCCGCAGGATGGCTCGGCCCGCGCTGCTGGTGCTGCTGGCGCTGTCCGCGCTGGGGCCGCTCTGCGCCTGCCAGAGGTACCCGCCCACGCAGTACCCCATGTACGGCTACACCCCGGCGCCCGTGCAGCACTACGCGGCGCCGCCCAGCCAGAAGCGGGAGGCGCAACAGCCGTCGCAGCAGGTACAGGTGGCGCCGCAGCAGGCCCAGGCTTACGCCCCAGCCCCTGCGGACTATGCACAACCCCAAGCCTACGCACAACCCCAGTCCTACGCACCGCCTCAAACCGCCTACGCACAACCCCAGGCCTACGCACAGCCGCAGGGCTACGCACAACCCCAGGCCTACGCACAACCCCAGGCCTACGCACAGCCCCAGGCCTACGCTCAGCCGCAGTCCTACGTTCACCCGCAGGGCTACGCACCGCCCTCGGACCAGCAGGTCCAGGGCTACGCACAACCCCCGTCCTCCTACGCACTGCCCCTCTCGGGCGACGCGCAGACCTTCGCTCAGCCACGCTCGGACCAGCAGCACGCGCAGCCCGAGCAGCCTCCCCCGGCCCAGGTCTCGCCGTACCTGTCCACCCCCGTGGACCAGCAGCGGGTCGAACCACCCCCGCCACAGCCCCAACCCCAACCCCCGCCCCCAGCCTCGCCCGCCGCACAGCCCTCTGCATCGCCCTCCACCGCACTGCTTCCCTCGGATTCGGTCGAGCCGTACCTACTTCCCCCCTCGAACCAGGTCAGTTCCAGCGGAAGTCGGCCGGAGAGCAGCCGGATGTGAGTCAGTCGACGGGAAAGTACAGAGAGGAAATGACTGTGTTGAATGTGTCCTGCAGCACCAGCAGCAGCCTGCCGCGCAGCCGGGGCCGCAGCCGGGGCTAGAGGAGATCATCGCCTACGGCGTGACCCGCCTCACGCTCAACCTGGCCGCCACCGTGGAGCACGACGGCGACGTGTCTGGTCAGACGAGCAACGTCGTCTTCTCGCCGCTGAACGTGGCGACGGCCCTCGCCCTCGTCCTGGCCGGCTCCAACGGCACCACCTTCAACGAGATCGCCAGCGCGCTCGGCATCAAGGTGGATAACAACTTGCTGTCCAACAAGAGGGCCGTGCACGAGGTGAGCATACGGGTGGACGCGGCCAAAATGGCGCCTGGTACCTGGGGGTGCCAATATTGGTTCAGTATTTGATTTTCCCCTCACTGATTTGTTTCCTCGCAGAAATTCGGCCAGTTTCTGGCCAAGCTGGACTCTGGTCCGGCCGCCGTGAACCCCACAACCAACGTGACGGATGCCAGCCATGTCGTGGTCGCCAACGGCCTGTTCGTGCAGAAGGAGTACGAGATCCAGCCGAGCTTTGCGCAGATCGCCGCCGGCTACCGGTCGGAGGTCGTCCCCGTCGACTTCATGAATGACAACACCCGCACGAAGGACCTGATCAACGACTGGTTCTCGACGCACACCCTGGGCCGCATCCGGTCGGTGCTGCCCGAGTCGCCGCCGCGCGAGACCAAGCTCATGATCGCCAGCGCGCTCTACTTCAACGGCGCCTGGGAGACGCCCTTCCCCATCGAGGCCACCATGGTGTAAGTGCCTCTTTTTTTTCACACTCACAAAAACACTCACAAAAGTGTGTGGGTGTAGCACACACGTTAGTATCTGAATTCCTGTTCGCTCACTTTGACAACTACTTTTCGTAAAAAAAATAATGATAAGAAAGGGAACGAAAATTCACACACCTCCACGTGCGCGACATAGACACACTTCGGTTTTCGGTGTAGTAGAGTACATTATACATTGATGTGGTATCGTCTCATATTCGATCCGCCTTGTCTCCGCCAGGCGGGCGTTCAACGGCGTGACGGCCAACGGCAGCCGGGAGCTGTCCGCCGTCAGGATGATGACGAACAACATGGACCTGCCGTACGCGGCCGACAGGACGCTGGGCGTGCGCCTGCTGGAGCTGCCGTACCGCAGCCGCGACGCGTCCATGTTCCTGCTGCTGCCCGACGCGGACGGGCTGCAGGCGCTGCGCGACGTGGAGCGCCAGCTGCAGGGCAACCCGGGGCTCCTGGAGCGCCTCATCGAGTCCAGGAAGGTGGCGCCCGTCATCTACACGCTGCCGCGCATGAAGCTGCAGCGCTCCATCAGCCTGCGCACGGCCCTCGAGACGCTCGGCGTGCACAGCCTCTTCGACGAGCGCCTGGCAGACCTGTCGCAGATCAGCGACAAGGTGGTGGCCCGGACCAAAGTCCCCGCCGCCGCCCCCGCCGCCGCCCCCGCCCCGGACGTGGCGTACCCGGCGTCGAACGCGGCGTCGTCCGGGGCCAAGCCGACCGCCTCGCGGCCGCTCAGGCCGTCCCCGATCGGCTCCAACACCCTCCCGGCGCAGGAGCCCGGGCTCTACTTTTCCAACAGGATAAAGGATCGCGAGACCCTGGATGCGCAGCAGCCCGCGAGCGCTCAGCAGCCCCAGACCGCTCAGCAACCCGAGAGCGCTCAGCCGGCCAGCGCTCAGCCCAGGAAGTTCCAGCCCGTGGCCGCCGCGCCCGGTAGCTACTACCCTGCCCGCCTGTTCGCCGACGACGTCTTGCACAAGGTGAGCTAGCGTCGCTAGGAGGGCTCTCTTTGTGTCCTAAAACTGTGCTTACGGCAAACCTTAACACTAAGATCTGGCTTTCCAAAAGCGCATTATTGTGCAAGTTTAAGTTTCTCCCGGTCCTGCCTGCAGGTGGAGGTCGAGGTGACGGAGACGGGCACCGTGGCGTCCGCCGCCACGGCCATCACCATCTCCCGCGACGGCTCCAACCACGTGATGCGCTTCAACCGGCCCTTCATCTTCTTCATCCGGCACCGCGACACGCGGCTCATCCTGTTCTACGGCACCGTGGTCCGCCCCATGCCCGAGTGGATAGTGCCGGGCGTGGACGTGACCAAGCTGCCGCAGCCCAGGCCGCCCGGCCAGGCGCACCGCCAGCCGCCGCCCAGGCCGCAGCAGGGCCAGCAGGGCCAGCAGGGCCAGCAGGGCCAGCAGGGCCAGCAGGGCCAGCAGGGCCAGCAGGGCGTCCCGCAGGGCGGCCCCCAGGGCGGTCGGTGGCGCGCGCCGCCGCCGCCGCAGCAGCAGCAGAAGAACAACGCGGCCTGGCCCACCGCCGCCACCCAGGCGCCCAGGCCGGCCAACGGCTAGGATGAGGAAGTGGTCGTGTTCTCGGATTAACGTTATTTCGCCCGCGGCCGGTGTGGCGGGCGGCTGCGGCCCGCGCCCCAGCCCCTTCCCGGCCCCCGCCACGCCCCGCCGCCCTTCACCGCACGGCCACAGCCCCCCCCCCCCCTCTCCCCCTTAGGTGGTCTTCCCTAGTTCTGCTTCGTTGCCAAAGCCACCGTTGCCGTTTAGCAGCGGCTTTGCCTGCCCGTGATAGGCCCTTTTCTCCCTACCTATGTGACTTGCTCTCGTCTGGAACTTATTTGTGGGGTTGATGGTGTGTGGTTCTTTGTCAAGATCTGCGAGGGAAGGGGCCAGAGTCCGTCCTCAATGGTCTGTAAATCGATTTTGTGAACGGAACTGGGCTGCAAAAACGAAGAGATGGCGTGCAGATCGAATTCTAATTTAAGTGTTTCTCGTCTACCTGCTGCGAGGGGATGATAGTACCTCGGACAACGAACTGGCGAGTCTGACTTTGGAACAAAAGAAAGACAGGTCTAATCATTCTTGGAGATTACCCAAGTCTCCTCCCATTAAGCCTTGTGATTTGCTGTGAACACTTTTGAGGTGTACGGCCTTTAAGACTTGAACTGACAGTTGCTTCCAGCTGCCACTAAAGGGTTTGTACCTGTATCTCTTATTTGTGATCTATTTTATATACTAAGTTCAATATCTTTTACGCTAATGTTAGTGTTTCCATTTTTTTTTTAAATGTTACGACCGTAACTGTGTGACAATGAGTGACTTTCCCATTTCTTTGTTGAATAAATTTCAGAATTTTATCTCTGTAGCATTTATTTTCTGAATATTATTTATTTTTTTCTGAATATTATTTATTTTTATAAATGCGCGGAGACACAGTACCGTGCCTTCTGGTCGCGTGAGCGCCACCCCGTGCGTCGCTCGATGGGCCCGGGGATGGGAGGGGGACGGGGGGGTTGAGGATTATCACGATGCGAGAGAAAAGGGGGACAGGGGACGACTAATGGCGATACGGACTGATACGGGGCGGTGCTTCGACAAAGCTGTGGCCCGCAGGGGCACTAACGGAACGGCGTGCGGCGCGGCGCGGCGGAGGGGCGATGTTTCAGGGGCAAGGTCGATAACTACTCCGAGCGGAATAAAGACCCAGACAGCCGCCCCGTCCCGGCCGCCGTTCAATTGGGGGAATTAATAAGGAGAAATTGGTGGTTGTTTGGAGGCGTGGCGTGGCGTGGCGTGCCTGTCCGCGGATGGAGGCTGCGCGAAATGCCAGGGAAGGGACCCGGGGCGCGTCAAACTGCATCCATCCACCAACCCGCCCACATACCCATCCCAGAGGTCCGATATCGGGTTGCTTGGACTTGCTATATGTTTTTTAGACCCAGGAGAAGGTACTTTGTGAGATTGGTCGAAATCGGAAACATTTTTTCTTTCGGACGAAAATCGCAAAAACACAAAGGCTATAGCCTTTGCATTTTTACGATTTTGGGTCGATTTTTTTTTTTCTCAAAATGACGGGGTTTGTGCAGGAGGACTCTAACGTACCCCTACACCAACCCCCAAGGGTCAGTTCGTCCGAAAACCCGGTTTGTCTGCGAGGAAATGCAGTATTCCTGATAGCGCGCATTGTGTTCGGGCGAGGTGGCTTAGGGGCCTATTTTCTCACTAACGAAGTCCGGTATAGGACTCCTAGGACTTGCTATGTGTCTTTTGGTCCCAGAAGGAGGTAACCTGTGAGTTTGGTCGAAATCCGAGACAATTTTTTTTCGACCGAAAATCGCAAAAACGCAAAGGCTATAGCCTTTGCATTTTTACGATTTTGGGTCGAATTTTTTTTTCTCCAAAATGACGGGGGTTGTACAGGGAGACTCTGGAGGGGCAAAGGGCGAAAGCAGGCGAAAGCTGGGAGGAGAGCACAGCCTGCTCTACTTTACTCTTCCCTCTGCCTCTCTGTAATGCTTACGGCGCTTCTCCGGTTTAAATTTTCGCGCGGCGGCAGCTGCGATTTAACTATGGGATAAATTTTCGCGGTTTCCGGCGGCCATGTTGGCGGATGTGTGATTTCCGCGCCACCTGGTGGGCAAACTTGCAACTATGGATCCGGCATCATGGCTGCTGCGTGTGGTTTTGCGAAAAAGTGAGTGAAATTGTGATAATATTTGTTTCCAACGTAATATTTTTTTAAATAATCAATTAAGGGAAGTGTGATAATTTCTTTATGGTTAAATTCGATATATTTTATTGTGCTGGGGAGGACAAATTGAACGTCCTCGCTTCTAGGATGGCTGATGGTTCGTCTTTCTGCTGAGCGCCTACTGTAAGCCTAGAATTAACCACCAGCATTGGGTGTAACTTTTCAATGATATTCTTCTTAGCGGAATGTCGTTATTTCCTTGAAAGGCTGTTATTTTCTTGTAGCACATTATGTAGTGCCCAAGGGAGGTTATCTATGAAGGTTAGGCCACCTCATGGCAGGCTGAGGGTAAGGATAGGGATATCCATGAAGCTCTTAATTTGGGCATTAGTGTGAATCAGAAATCTATTTTTCGTTGCGTTCTTGTGTAAATGTGAAAGTGGGGGTGTCCTTAGTACTCTCTGTGAGGAAATCTTGGACCAGATGGATTCCGATTAGGCGACAGACAGCCCACAACAGTAGTAGCATTTTCTATCAGGCACACTTGCGTGTTCATTTCAAAATCAAAGGGTTTTGTATAAGTTAACATTGGGGGGAAAATAGGGAAGCTCGGACTCTTGGCTGAGTCAGTAGGGCTTGTTGCATTAGTGGGTATCCTTCCACTTGAAATCGCAGTTCTGTGCTCATGATGATTCTTCTTCTTTGAACAATATTGCATCTTCGTAGTGAGAATAATTAAATGTAAATGAGATCTTTTCTTTTTCAAGAACTGAAAGTATTGTTTAGATATTTATCATTTGGAGTAAGTCATGTTCATTCTCAAAACGCCTTCTAGTTTTCAAACAAACTTAATAATACAATAGTCTTGTGTAGATTTATTTGTTTTCAATGCAATATTGTTTAAAGTGTATGGCCAGTCACTCGTCTTTATCCAGAATTTGTTTGTCAATTGTATAAATACTAGTTGTTCACGTGTTGATCTAATTTATGGTTGGTATCTTGCCAACTGATATCCATGAGAGAATAGCATTTTATCGATGTGCAATTACCTTTCTAAGGTATTTGGCTTTTTTAAAAATAATACTTGTTCACTTTTCCATCCATCTTATTTAAGGGTGGTATCTTGCCAACTAGTCAGATGCTGGATGCATTTAATAATTCGGATAGAGGCTTTTAAAGTAGTAAATCTTGTTTTGTTGAGAACAGAGATGAGTGACGGCTTTTGCTTACTGATATTTGAGTGTTGCCCTGTTGCCCCTGTGTCTGCTGTTCTTTACTTGCCCTATTGCCCTCTTGCTCTTTGAACAATATTGCTTCTGTTTACCCAGAAAAATTAAACGTGACATTATTCATGAGGTAAATTAGGCCTTTCCTTTTGCCAAACTTTGTGAAGGTTTTAATCATTTAGAGTATGGCATGTTCATTGCATCTTTTTAACCAGAAAATTAAATGTGACATTAGTCATAAGACAAATGAGGCCTTTTCTTTTTCCAAATTTTGTTAAGGTTTAAATCATTTAGAGTATGGCATGTTCATTCTCAGAATGCCGTCTAGCTATCAAATAACCTTGTGGATCAGTTTTATGTGTTTTAAATGCAATATTGTTGAAAGTGCATGGCCCTTCACTCATCTTTATTACCAGATTTGGTGTGTTATTTAGATAAATGCTAGTCATTCAGTTTTCTCTATATCTTATTCATGATTGGTATCTAGCCAACAAGTCAAGTTTTATGTTTTTCTGAATGCATTAAATAATATGGCAAAATGCTTTTTAAAGTACTAAAGCTTGTTTTTGTTTAACATATATGAGTGATGGGCCTTGCTTCTTGATATATTTGAGTGTTGCCTTTGTGTCTGCTGCTGCTCTTTACTTGCTCTATTGCAAAAAGTATCCATTGAATGCTTTGTTTTGCGCCATTTGGCCTGCCTGCTTCCTCTCACTTTGACCTCGGCCAGACTCCTAAAGGTCAGGGTGTGAGGAGTAGGCATTTTAGTGGTAACCTTTCAAATCTAAATTTTTGCTTGCTTCCTCGCACTTTGACCTCGGCCAGACTCCTCATGGTCAGGGTGTGAGGAGTGGGTGTCTTGCTCTTGTACTTTTGAAATGTAAATTTTTGCTTGCTTTAAACTTGTTGTAGTTGCCCCCTCTTGCTGGCATGTTGACCCAGGCCAGACTCCTGAAGGTCAATGTGTGGGTGAGAGGGGGCGAATGAGAGGGGATTCCGTTTTATTTGCCCCCTCTTGCTGGCATGTTGACCCAGGCCAGACTCCTGAAGGTCAATGTGTGGGTGAGAGGGGGCGAATGAGAGGGGATTCCTCTCTTTGCTTTTGAATTTCAATTTTTGAATGGATACTTTTTTTACTGCTCTGTGCTCTGCTGTTTTCCCTTCTGGCTTTGGTATAATACGGCCTCCTGGAGTGGGACTTGTCTCACTGCTGGGTTCGAATCCCAGCGGGTCCTATGCCTCGCCTTTGTCTGCCTTCCTTCTCTCTGAATGTATGAGAAATTTAGAGGAACACAGTGCTTTGTTGACATTCTTGTTTACAATTTTGTTGACATTTGTGCTGCTCTGCCACTGGCCAATTTCTTCTTCTCTTTTTTTGGGACTTAGTATTTGGCCATTGCAGTGTTCCTCTCACTTTCTCATCCTGTCTGTCTTCTGCTCTTTGTTGTTGTTGACATTCATGCTTTGTTTACTTTTCAGCACTTGTACTTTTTTTTTTCCCCCTCCTTGGTTGTTGGCTTCGGCTTTCCTTGCTCGAGCTGCTCATTGGTTTCCACCAGTGAGCTGCTCGAGCAAGGAAAGCCGAAGCCAACAACCAAGGAGGGGAAAAAAAAAAAAAGAATTGTTTTTTGTTGCCGATGTTCCACTGCTCCAAGTCCCCTCGAGCTCAGCTGCTGCGCCTTTGCAGTCGCAGCAGCTGAGCTCGAGGGGACTTGGAGCAGTGGAACATCGGCAACAAAAAAAAATAAATAAATAAACAAACAAACAGTTGAATAAAGAAAAACAAGCTTTATTGGAAGAAGAACAAAAAGAAGCAATAGCAGCTGGCCAATGGGAGGCCCCCCAAAAAAGGCCCTTTTTTAGGCTATCTCGAGATCCCTATGTGATGCGGCCCAAGTAAAATTTCTGGGGGGGTCAAACAAAGTTCCATCTGGAAAAAACTAGTCAAATTAACTGTCAAGAGGAGTTTAATTAAAACCCCTCATAAACTGACTCTACGCAACAATCACTTCATATGAACTCAATCACAGCCAACGAGATGAAACACAGGACCCGAGAGCAAGCAGTGGCCTGGTGAACCTTCAATAACATGTCACTAAAGGAGCCTGAGAAATGCGTACCAGGACCTCGGGCCATTCCATGTTCCACTGTGACTGATCTCTCCTCCACATGAAGCAATCGTTGCTCACATTAGCAAAAGTAAGTTCAAAGTAAGTTCATTTCTTCATGCCGACAGCCTCGTCTGGAGTTGTGAAGAATCTTCACGGTCGTCCTTGCTCGAGTTGGTTGCTTGATTTGAAGAATCGTCAACGGCTGCACATTTGGTTCTGCTTTCCCCGTAAGTACGTCTTGTCACCTGCAAAAACAAATATGTATCAGAAGCAGTTCAAGAAAAGAGTATCATTTCATCACAATTCTGTTGATTTAATTAGAAAGACAAACAAAAAAAATAAACAAAAATATTCTACAATCTCTTTAATTCAATATGGCAGGTACAAGTGATGACTTGCCAAAATATTACATCTTGCTAAGGCATTTCAATTTGAAATCCAAATATAATCAGGAATTGAAAGAAGGTAAAGCTATGAGGCCAGTTACGTCTACTTCAATTATTTTATTTTAAAAAATTGTTTGGTCGAATATTAAGGTAACGCCAGACCTCAGTCACATTTCCAGCTATGGCATTTTTTCTTCTCAATAGCATCAGCGACTTCGTTTATAAGTTTTGTTCATTTCTTTCATCTTTTCTTGAAAGCGTGGACAGTGGACATTCACTCCTACAATAAAGTAGGCTTTCAGTTACTGGTAGCTCTGAGCAGACTAACTAGCATCAAGTTATTTTCTATTAATGGTAATAAAATCAATTAAACTATCAAACAAATGCGTGATGTTATTCACCATTGTACAGGTAACTTATTCAACATGACATGCATCTCTGTTTTAGTCACTATGGCAGCAACTCAAAAACATTCCACGATTTTAGTGTCAAAATTTACCCACTCTGATTTCTTGTATTTTAATGGAGACCAAAGTACTAGCAGCAATATTGCAATTTTCTATTGATTTCACAACCAGCAAAGGTGGAAAGTGGCAGTTAGTTTAATTTTGAAAGCCAGTTGCCCTCTACTTCATAGGTGAGTTTAAGAGATATTCTGATTCAGAACAGTGGTGCAATACCAAGTGAACTTTTCAAATGAAAAGAATAAGTAGACTTTCATAACTTATGTCAAAGCTTCCCTCGACAGATATTTAAAATACAAATAACTCAATGCTTTTTCACCATTCTGCAAAAGGGAAATATTTCTTACTGCCTGATCTTAAATTCAGGGCACTGAATTTCAAAATGAAAGAAATCAAAGTAACAGACTAGACATTAAAATTCACCACAGGAGTGGTGCTGTACTAGGCAAGCTCAAAAAATTCATTGTTTATCAAAGTTACTGTCATGAAAGGTCTACTCATAGTAATAGAAGTTAATTAAAATATTAAATTGCTGAATATTATCATTCATTTACTATAGCTTGGACAGCAGCCCAACCAAACAGGTGGTGGTGTGCCATGAAGGCACTTAAATGTAAGGATCAACTCGGTTCCTGTTGTCAAAGGTCTGTCTCCCCAAACCAATCACAGTCTGCTAGTGGCAAACTACCTTGAGATGGGACCCCATAAGTGCTCAATTACAAATTGCTATGATTTCTTGTATTTTAATGGAGACCAAAGTACTACCAAGGTACTAGCAGCAATATTGCAATTTTCTAATGATTTCATAACCAGCAAATGTAGAAAGTGGCAGTTAGTTTAATTTTGAAATCCAATTGACTTCTACTTCATAGGTGAGTTTAAGAGATATTCTGATTCAGAACAGTGGTGCAATACCAAGTAAACTTTTCAAATAAGAGGAATAAGTAGACTTTCATAACTTATGTCAAAGCTTCCCTCGACAGATATTTAAAATACAAATAACTCAATGCTTTTTCACCATTCTGCAAAAGGGAAATATTTCTTACTGCCTGATCTTAAATTCAGGGCACTGAATTTCAAAATGAAAGAAATCAAAGTAACAGACTAGACATTAAAATTCACCGCAGGAGTGGTGCTGTACTAGGCAAGCTCAAAATTCATTGTTTATCAAAGTTACTGTCATGAAAGGTCTACTCATAGTAATAAGTTAATTAAAATATTAAATTGCTGAATATTATCATTCATTTACTATAAGCTTGGACAGCAGCCCAACCAAACAGGTGGTGGTGTGCCATGAAGAACGCACTTAAATGTAAGGATCAACTCGGTTCCTGTTGTCAAAGGTCTGTCTCCCAAACCAATCACAGTCTGCTAGTAATTAAACTACCTTGAGATGGGACCCCATAAGTGCTCAATTACAAATTGCTATGATTTCTTGTATTTTAATGGAGACAAAGAGAAGTACTACCAAGGAGTACTAGCAGCAATATTGCAATTTTCTAATGATTTCATAACCAGCAAATGTAAGAAAGTGGCAGTTAGTTTAATTTTGAAATCCAATTGACTTCTACTTCATAGGTGAGTTTAAGAGATATTCTGATTCAGAACAGTGGTGCAATACCAAGTAAACTTTTCAAATAAGAGGAATAAGTAGACTTTCATAACTTATGTCAAAGCTTCCCTCGACAGATATTTAAAATACAAATAACTCAATGCTTTTCACCATTCTGCAAAAGGAAATATTTCTTACTGCCTGATCTTAAATTCAGGGCACTGAATTTCAAAATGAAAGAAATCAAAGTAACAGACTAGACATTAAAATTCACACCTTGCAGGAGTGGTGCTGTACTAGGCAAGCTCAAAAAATTCATTGTTTCTCAAAGTTACTGTCATGAAAGGTCTACTCATACTAATAGAAGTTAATTAAAATATTAAATTGCTGAATATTATCATTCATTTACTATAGCTTGGACAGCAGCCCAACCAAACAGGTGGTGGTGTGCCATGAAGGCACTTAAATGTAAGGATCAACTCGGTTCCTGTTGTCAAAGGTCTGTCTCCCCAAACCAATCACAGTCTGCTAGTGGCAAACTACCTTGAGATGGGACCCCATAAGTGCTCAATTACAAATTGCTATGATTTCTTGTATTTTAATGGAGACCAAAGTACTACCAAGGTACTAGCAGCAATATTGCAATTTTCTAATGATTTCATAACCAGCAAATGTAGAAAGTGGCAGTTAGTTTAATTTTGAAATCCAATTGACTTCTACTTCATAGGTGAGTTTAAGAGATATTCTGATTCAGAACAGTGGTGCAATACCAAGTAAACTTTTCAAATAAGAGGAATAAGTAGACTTTCATAACTTATGTCAAAGCTTCCCTCGACAGATATTTAAAATACAAATAACTCAATGCTTTTTCACCATTCTGCAAAAGGGAAATATTTCTTACTGCCTGATCTTAAATTCAGGGCACTGAATTTCAAAATGAAAGAAATCAAAGTAACAGACTAGACATTAAAATTCACCACAGGAGTGGTGCTGTACTAGGCAAGCTCAAAAAATTCATTGTTTATCAAAGTTACTGTCATGAAAGGTCTACTCATACTAATAGAAAATACTTAAAATATTAAATTGCTGAATATTATCATTCATTTACTATAGCTTGTACAGCAGCCCAACCAAACAGGTAGTGCTGTGCCAGGAAGGCAATTCAAATGTAAGGATTAACTCAGTTCCTGTTGCCAAACCAACCACAGTTAGTCTGATCGTGGCAAACTACTCAACTACAACTGCTCAATTACAAATTGGAATATGAACTACTGCTTGTACTATTACAAATGTTCTCCAAAAGAGACTAGCAGCCTAATTTCTTTTATTTAGAGAAAAAGTTTAATAACCTGATCAGAGCTATCCAGTATTGAATCCTTACTCCACAGGATAAGATTCAATGAATTATCTTTGAAAATATGTCCAGTATACTGGTGAGGCAGGAAATGAACATTGCCAAATTGCCAATTTAGATCTGAATTTTAAATCCAAATGGGAAAAGATCTTGGAGGCAGCAGCAACAATGTGCTGTTCGGCAGACAAAGAAAAGGATCTCTTTGAGCACTCATTTGCAAATTGTAATAATATAAATGCACCACTCTTCATTAAAGGTAAGCCATATTTGTCCCAGTTACAACGTTGCTCAAGTTAGCAGATGTGTGTAGACATTCGTCTTAGCCACGGGCATAGCCAATTATAAGCAAAGATGCTTCAAAAAATTATTACAAGTGGGTGCACATCAAAATACATGTCTTTTCTAACTTCTCAGGCTTTTCAAAGATCAATGCCGTAACACTTAAATAAGACCACCTTGGTCAGCTCCACTGGATGTTCCGCTGCGTACAAAACCCTGACAGGACCAAAAGTAAGCCACTCTGGGGACCCCCTCCTCCCCAGCCTACAGCCAGTGGTAGCAAATAGCTCTATGGTCTCCACCTGAATTACTGCTCATGAATGTTGAAGTTGTTCATCACACAACCAGATGAAAATATTCTCATAAATTAGGGGAACAATTACATCACTTTAATTGAAACTAAATTCAGAAAATTTCATGTTTTAAATAAAATCTCCACTATGGGGGTTAACAATTCTTTAAAGGCTCTGATGTAGTTCCAAAACGTCCCTAGTCCCTACCACTAAGCGGTGGAGCCAGGAGGTGGGCTTGGGAGAGGCTCGGGTTAAGAATGTGTTTTGACAGGGTATTGTACACAACAAAACGTCTAGTGTAGCTGATCGAGTAGGTCTTGCTCTTAACATTGCTTACCTTCACATAAGCAGCATGACCACAGCAGATAAGGTTTCAACAGCAAACAGCGAAGAAGTCCAAGAACCTCCGTAGATTAAGAGGTGAAATAACAGCTTCAGTACATTATGCAGAACATGGAGAATACCTGAAAATATTAAGAAAAACCTATTAGCATGAAAGAAAGGAAAGGAGAAGGGCAAGCAGATAGCAACAAATCTGATGTATAAAAGAGCACAGCTGAACCATGCAATACCCACCATGTGCTCAGCAGAAGCACCAGACATGCGACATGACATCACAGATGAAAACAGCTTATCAGCACTGCGATGGCAGACAGAGTAAAGATCTAAGCAGCCCCGTGAAGTCTTTGGAAGTGAAGTGGGAGCCGTCAAGGGCAGGGTTCAACAGAACAAATGCAACTTGGCAACCTGAAACAGACAAACAATATTTATTAGCATGGCAAGAAGATCTGGAGACTGACAGGCAGGTAGTAAAGAAATGTGATGGATAATAGAGCCCAGCATAAGCCAGTAAATGAAATACACACCTTGAGCTATTGGTCATGTATGCAGCCTCAAACATCGCAAAAGGAATTCCAAGCAGGCCAATATATTCGAGCATTCATCAGCAGGCCCTTCAATCAGCACTCAAGGTACTGGATAGACGAAAGAATCAGCATCATCCTGAAGAATAACAAAAGATAGCACTAAATTAGTATGTCGAATGTTTCAAAATAAATGAGAAGATCCCAAATTTAAGTGCGTTATTCCTATCCTGTTCCATACACAGCTCTATACTGAAATACTGAAACACGAGGCAGGCATTCTAACCTAGATGTCCCATACACAGCTCTATACTGGAATACTGAAACACGAGGCAGGCATTCTAACCTAGATGGCAACTCAGAGCAGCCCTCTCTTGAACGCGAATGAGAGCAAGTTACGCGACGCCTGCATTTCGGAAGAGTCAAGTGCAACCAAGGTAACTCGAGCTCCTCGAGCTGAAGGCCAACACCGAGAACCCAAGAACGAAATGCGCAACCGTTCGGAGAATCTGAACAAAACCTCTACACACCCCACTTCCAGTCCAGACGGACACAGGAAACGCATGTGGCTCCCAACACGTGGTGTTTCCATTCATACCCAGCCAACCTACAGCGACCTTGAACTATAGTACATCTTACCTCTTCGAACAGCAGCGGCCGAATGAGAGCCGATCCTGGTCTGACGATGGAAGGCGGCGGTAGGAGGGAGGGGGAGGGGAGAGGTGGGAGGGCGGGAGCCAGCATTGCCAACCTCTGGCCGCTACAGGGCGGTACGCGGCGCTCGCCAAGGCGGTGTTTCGGCCGCCAAGGCAAGGCGGTTCTTCGGCGCGCAACTTCAAAACGGAAGACTGCATGACGTTACCCGCGCGCCAACCGCGCAATAATTCAAACAGCAAAGCAACAATTAAACGTGAAATTCACCCTTCAACTCCTATATTTTGGCACCTTTAAACCGAGGTTGAACTGGGGACTCTAATGTACCCACAGACCAACTCCCTGGAAACCGGGTTTCCGACAACCCAACCCTCCGGGGTTGGGTTAGAAAGGCTACGTACATCAGAGTCCCCCTGCACAACCCTCGTCACATTGGAGCAAAATTTTTTTCGGAGGAAAATCGTAAAAATGCAAAGGCTATGGCCTTCGAGTTTTTGCGAGTTTTGGTCGAAAAAAAATTGTCTCGGATTTCGACCAAACTCACAGGTTACCTCCTTCTGGGACCAAAACACATAGCAAGTCCTAGGAGTCCTATACCGGACTTCGTTAGAGAGAAAATAGGCCCCTAAGCCACCTCGCCCGAACACATTGCGCGCTATTAGGAATACAGCTTCCCTGTACTGCATTCCCTCGCAGACAACCCGGGTTTTCGGACGAACTGACCCTTGGGGGTGGGTCTAGGGGTACGTTAGAGTCCCCCTGTACAACCCCCGTCATTTTGGAGAGAAAAAAAAATTCGACCCGAAATCGTAAAAATGCATAGGCTATAGCCTTTGCGTTTTTGCGATTTCCGGTCGAAAAAAATTGTCTCGGATTTCGACTAAACTCACAGGTTACCTCCTTCTGGGCGGCGCAGAGGACCCAAGGCGCGGCGACAGCGCGAGTCGCACCGGGTAAAGCCTTTTCGACTCTTAATCCACCTCGCCCGAACACATTGCGCGCTATTAGGAATACTGCATTCCCTCGCAGACAAACCGGGTTTTCGGACGAACTAACCCTTGGGGGTTGGTCTAGGGGTACCTTAGAGTCCCCCTGTACAACCCCCGTCATTTTTGAGAGAAAAGAAAATTCGACCCAAAATCGTTAAAATGCAAAGGCTATAGCCTTTGCGTTTTTGCGATTTTCGGGTGGATGAGCCGAGTGGGTGCAGTGTCCCGCCCCCCCCCCCTCGGCGCTCGCCCCGCCCACTCGCGCGGCGGTCCTAGCCCAGCTCTGCGCTCAGTTCGCTTGTTTGCGAGGGCCCCGCGCTTCGCGCCCCGCGCCCCGCCCCCTGCCATGACTCAGGAGTAACGCGCCCGAAGTGCTCTATGCTCCCGGACTGAAGCACTTCGTCGACTAATTATCTCAATAATAAAATGCTGTAAGGTGGCATAAAACTTTTCCCAGCTCCCGCGAGCCTAGTGACGCACACGGCAAACCCTCCGGCCAGGAGCCGCTCCAAGCCGGACAAATAAATTTCGCCGGAAAATCTGACAAGCCGTGAGCGATCAAGCTCAATTCGATGGCGCGTCTCTGGCACCTGTTTCGGGGGGGGGGGGGGGAGGGTGAAGTTCGGGGCGGGGCGGGCGTCGGCCGCACAAATGAGGTCCCCCGGGTGTCGTCAGCGGCGGTGCCTCCACTGGCCAGAGGCATCCAGGAGCCCGCCGAGGACGGCGATGTTGCTGCGGCCGCGGCGGAGCAACGTGCGCCCTCCTCCCGTCGTCGTGGAGGTGCAGCCGGGGCCGCGTGGCGAGCGCGGCGTGGAGGTGCAGCCGGGGCCGCGAGGCGAGCGCGGCGTGGAGGTGCAGCCGGGGCCGCGTGGCGAGCGCGGCGTGGAGGTGCAGCCGGGGCCGCGTGGCGAGCGCGGCGTGGAGGTGCAGCCGGGGCCGCGTGGCGAGCGCGGCGTGGAGGTGCAGCCGGGGCCGCGAGGCGAGCGCGGCGTGGAGGTGCAGCCGGGGCCGCGAGGCGAGCGCGGCGTGGAGGTGCAGCCGGGGCCGCGAGGCGAGCGCGGCGTGGAGGTGCAGCCGGGGCCGCGAGGCGAGCGCGGCGTGGAGGTGCAGCCGGGGCCGCGTGGCGAGCGCGGCGTGGAGGTGCAGCCGGGGCCGCGAGGCGAGCGCGGCGTGGAGGTGCAGCCGGGGCCGCGAGGCGAGCGCGGCGTGGAGGTGCAGCCGGGGCCGCGTGGCGAGCGCGGCGTGGAGGTGCAGCCGGGGCCGCGTGGCGAGCGCGGCGTGGAGGTGCAGCCGGGGCCGCGAGGCGAGCGCGTCGTGGAGGTGCTGCCGGGGCCGCTAGGCGAGCGCGGCGTGGAGGTGCAGCCGGGGCCGCGAGGCGAGCGCGGCGTGGAGGTGCAGCCGGGGCCGCGAGGCGAGCGCGGCGTGGAGGTGCAGCCGGGGCCGCGAGGCGCGTGCGCGTGCTGGCGCTCCCGGGCCGGCGCCTTCCTCGTGCAGTACCTCCGCCAGTCCTCCGTCCACGGCATGGCCCACATCAGCACCGACAGCCGCCGCCACCCGCTCGAACGGTGAGCCTCGGATGGGGTACCGGGCCGGCCGCCGGGCGCCTCCCAGGCACGCCACCAAGTACCTTACGCGCTCGTGCCACCGGTGACTTCCTCTACCACACGAGGATGCCTTATATACTAGCCAGGCAAGCCTTCGGCTTGAATGGGCACTAGGGTGGCCCCACAAGCAAGAAAGCAAGAAAGAAAGATAAGGCCCACGGAACAAAGATGGCAGGGACGCCCACAGAGAGCTTCGCTTCGCTCAGCAATAATTTTGTCTCCGGCTGCCAGGATGCTGTGGGCGCTGGTGGTGGCGCTCGCGTGGTACGGCACCTACTCCATCTCGCACTCGACGTGGCGCCGCTTCCAGGACAACCCCACCGTCATCTCGCTGGAGCGGGACTACATGTCGTGGAACACGTCCTTCCCAGCGCTCACCCTGTGCCCCAACGCCGAGGGCCGGCGAGACGCGCGGCGGGTGGAGGCCGCGGTGCGGGCGCTGACGCGGGAGTGAGTCGGCGGGGCGGGGCGGGGCGGGGCGGGGCGGGGCGGGGCGGGGTCGCTTATCCGGCTGCTGCTGCTGTTGCAGGTTCCGCGTACAGAACCAAACCGCGCTCCGCGAGTTCGTGGAGCGGCTGACGGAGGCGACGCTTTACAGCCTCGGGGAGATCCCCGCATCGCAGGGCATCCCCGGCGACAGGTTCCTGGCCATCATCGAGGATGTAGGCGCGAGACTGACGTGGACCCGGGCCCGGGCCCTCGCCGTCAACAAGACTGTGTGGTTCGTTAATGGGTTTGCCTGCTCTCCGGCCGGCACAGGCGGCCCTGCCGTGGAACTTCTCCGTGGTGGCGAGCCTGGCCTCGGACCTGGCGTCCGCCAC
The DNA here is from genome assembly GCA_033675135.1 of Frankliniella intonsa. Lineage (NCBI taxonomy): Eukaryota > Metazoa > Arthropoda > Insecta > Thysanoptera > Thripidae > Frankliniella > Frankliniella intonsa. The sequence continues at coordinate 7,734,877 of CM066245.1, read as the reverse complement.
GTACGACCCGCGCCTCGTGCCCACCATGACGGAGCTGGGGCTGTGCTTCGCCTTCAACTCGCTGCTCGCGCGCTACGTGTCGCCACGGTACGGTGACGTCACGGCGCGGCACGCGGAAATAGAGGATATACATCGTGTTTGCGATTGTGTCTTGATTTCTTTTATTTCTTTTTCTTTTCTCTGGCTCCGCGGCCCGGGCAGGTATTGGCGGCTGAGGGAGCGGGCGCTCGAGCCGGACAGCGGCCGGGGGCTGCTGGAGGTGAACATCATGGACGGCTCGGTGTTCGCCCAGCTGTCCGGCCTGCCCAGCGGCTACCAGGTGTTTTATTCACTCACGGCGTTATTCTCGTACACGAGGTCAGAGGCCTTGACGCCGAGCCCTGCCCTGTCCTGTCCTGCCCCGCGGCCGCAGCTGTTCGTGCACGGCCCCGGCGAGGTGCCGGACCTGCAGTCGCCGTCCCTGGTGGCGGCCGAGGGCCGCTTCAAGAGCGTGCAGGTGACGGCCCTGGCCATCCACACGAGCGCCGACGCGCGCCGCCTGTCGCCCGAGCAGCGCCGCTGCCGCTTCACGGACGAGCCCAGGACGGAGGCGGCGGGGGCGGGCGCGCGGCCGCGCCTCGACCTGCCCCTGTACTCGTACAACCTGTGCCGGCGCGCGTGCCGGGCGCGCTACGCGCTGGACGCGTGCGGCTGCGTGCCCCACCTCTACGGGCCCATGCGTGAGTGGCCGAGGCCTCCTACTTCTTGACCAGCTCGACCAGACGCAGGGCCTCGGCCGTGTCCTGCCGCGGCCAGTCCTCCGGGTAGGCCGGGGAGGTCTTGAACAGGAAGCGCACGCAGCCCTGGCGGCCGCCGTCCTCCCCGCTGAACACGGCCTCGGCCCGCCACGTGCCGTAGTAGAACTGCGGCATGGACACGAAGCGCCAGTCGGCGGCCAGGTTCCGGAAGGAGTACACCCCCTGCGTAAAGGCATGTCAGTGCGCTGCGTCCAGGACTGAGGCGTTCTGGCCAGTGTTGCGAGAAAAGTAGGCAATAAGTCGCCCAAACAAAGTAGGGGGAAGCGGGCTGCATCTGCCTACTAGGCAACGTGTACGCACTTTTGCTGCTGGGGTGCTGGCCTAGTAGGCTGGCGCAGATGCAGCCCACTTTACTCTACTGTTTTTGGGCGATCTATTGCCTAGGTCTGGTGGTTTGGGTGCAGGGCTGCAGACAGGGCTATAGCTGACCTCTCTGGCGGGGCAGGGCGCCGCGGGGAGCAGCCCGAGGCCGCGCAGCGCGGAGCACAGCCCGGGCAGCCTCATGATGAACGCGTTGCGCTTCCACTGGTTGTTGCTCCACTTGTCGATGGTCAGCAGTATCTGTGGGACAGGCAAGGACAGCTCGATGACAGTGTCCGGTGGCCCGGGATACGCCCCTCCGCCGCGCCCCGCCCGCGCCCCGCCCGCGCCCCGCGCCGCACCGAGCTCGAGTCGTCCAGCGGCAGGCTGAGCGTGAGGTTGCCGCAGAGGCGCTGCGGGCGCGCGCGCGCCCCCCACTGCCGGGACACCCGGGTCACGTTCACGATGACGGACTCCTCCTCCTCGGTGGGGCACTGCTCGAAGCGTTCAACCACCGTGCGGAAAGGGCCCTGTGAGCAAGCCAAAACGTCACAGAAAATTAGTTTGAATCGGGATTGCAGACTCGCCAGGGCTGCAGCCAGGGGCCATATGGTGTCTTGCGGGCGCACGGGGGAGGCAAACCCGCAAAACAGTCGCGCATTCAAAGACACAGCCGGTACTTTCGGCACTCACCGCTACGTCGGACAGCTTTCTCCCGACGTAGCCCGTAGGCTGGGCCTGCGCCCTTTGACCAGGGCCGGGACCTGCGCTGAAGAAAAGCACCAGGCAGACGCCCCACAGCAGGGATCCCACTGGCATCGCAGTCCGGAAACGAAACTGGAACGAACCAAATCACCATCATTCTTTGATTATAATTTGTTTTTGTTTTTTTCAGTTGACGGGGCCGGCTCTCGAGTTCCCACATGTAACACAGAGGACCTCAAGTGCATTGCGAGATACAGCAGTGGGTATCTGGCGACGCAGCAGCGTGGCGAGGGCAAATATTTGCAAGGGGTTGAATAGAGTAATTTTTATTACAGCCTTTATGGCGTCCCTTACAAGACCGCCGAAAGGAGAGAAAATAGAATGCGACTGCACAGCGAACTGCAATGACGTCAGCTACGTCGTCGACAGTGACACCAATCAGCCCTGGTACCCGAGCCGACTCAACCTATTTCTTTATCTTCTTTTTTTCTTGAATTAAAAAAAAAAAACACTCACTACTTGTGTCGCCAATGGAAGGTTTTTGGGAACGGACCTGAAATGGAGCTTAAGCAAGCACCCCCGAATGAGGTTTAGGAGAGATTTGATTTTTGGCATGACTGATCTGCTCGGTAAGTTATGACCTACCGCCTGGTTATCCACACTGAAATACTATCATGACGAACGCTCAATGTTGTTTCGCAGTGCACGTCGGCAGCACCGCCGGGCTCTTCCTGGGGTGCTCGGTGCTCAGCGTGATCGAGCTGCTGTACTTCCTGACGCTCAGGTTGTACTGGTACACGAGGACACCCGCCTTCTCCACGCCAGGGACCACCCCGTAGAGCGATCGACTCGTTTTTATTTACATTATGACATTATTATAGTTTCTCAGACGAGAGCTTTAGGCTTGGCTACACTACGCGTATTGAACAATATATTTAGTATGAAACGTTACTCTTACTTACCACTCACGTTTTACTTGTTACTTGTCATTCGTGATGCACTCACCGGACTACACCATGAGCTCGGACATAAGCCCCTGCGCTGTGGAGTGCCTCCCTCCGCACTCGCTCGTGACGGCAGAGTCGCTCTCCGCTCCGGGGCCCCGGCACAAGGCCGACGCGTGAGCGCATCTGATAGCGGCGCGAGCGAAACGGCGGGGCGGGGCGGGGCAGCGTGTCGCTCCCGGATAACCATCCCCTTTTGAATTTTTAACCGGCTCTCGACGGCGGCAGCGGCGGAGCAGGCGGAGGCGCCCCGGATGGTGCGGGCGGGGTGTGCATGGTTGGCGAGGCGGGGGTGGTGCGGGGCGGGGTCACCCCGCCGGGGTGCCACTGAGCCCCGCGCCGAGCTGTCACTGCCCGCGCCCCGCCCCAACAAGACCGCCTGGGGAATCCTGGAGTGTTCTGGAGAGTTCCAGGAGCGGACAGGACACTGCTACGCCACCGGCATCACCCGGCCGGGACCGCTGCGCGCCACGCCAAGGGCGCGGGTCACCCCGCCCCGCCCCGCCCCGCCGTGTGTCCGGCGCAGTACGCGCGCGGCCCGGCCCAGCAAACACCGCGCGCCCCTAGGAGACCGAGGAGCACGACTGACCCACCACCAGGATGATCCTGAGCGGGATGTTCCCCGCGCGGCTGGACGCCGTCAACCCCGTGGTGCAGCAGCCGCCCCCGCCGGAGGGCGTGCTCACGCCCCTGGACAGCGGCGGCCAGGGCCTCGCGGGTGCAGGGCTGGCGCGCCGCTCCGGCCCCGCCAGGCCCGTCCTGTCCGGGACAGGCGCGCCCCGCATCGGGCTCTCGCCGCCGGGCTCCGGGTCCGCCACCAAGACCCCCCTGTTCCGGGCGGGTACGTGAAAACAACGTGGCCGAAAAAAAAAACGCGGACGGAAAAAAGAATTCTGAAATATTCGTTTCGATCCTCTGTTGAATTGTACGCAGGTTCCAGTATGTACTCGGACGCAGATGACGGCAGCAAGAAGAAGAGGAGAAGGTGCTTCACGTTCAAATCGGTGTTCAACTTCTTGTACTTGGTGATGAAGACGTCGTCGATCCACGGCTTCAACCATTTGACGGACGAGAAGAGACACCTCCTCGAACGGTGAGATGACGCTGTGCGCCGCCTCACCACCACATGACACGCGCGTGACGTTTCGAACGCTCCATGTCGTGCCACCAGGATGGTGTGGTTCGTGTTCCTCGTGCTGGGCTGCTGGGGAGCCGTGGAGGTGTCCCGATCCACGTGGAAACATTACCAGGAGAACCCCACTGTCATCTCCATGGAGCGGGACTACAAGGAGTGGAACACCTCGTTCCCCTCCGTCACCATCTGCCCCACCGTCAAGTACGACGAGGCCAGCGTGGAACAGAAGGCCGAGGAGTAAGTTTTAATTCAGATTACTTCCATAATTTCCAACGATAATCCGACAAGAGTTTTAAAAACCACCAGTGAATTTGCTCAACACAATGGCACCTATACTTGGGCACAAGGGCTTTCACTCACTTCTCGACCAGGATGACGCACATCCAGGACAAGGAGAAGCTCAAGCTCTTCCTCATGCACCTGGCCAACGCGACGTACGATACGTTCAGTGACGTCCCGAACGACTTCGAAGACGAGATCAAGCCGTCCGAGTACATGGACCTGATCCTCGCCGTCAAGCTGGACTTCGCGTACACGGTGAGCGGCAGCAACACGGAGGCCAACAACGTGGGCGCGCTCCAGACCACCATCACGGAGCACGGCCTGTGCTACGCCTTCAACTCGGACATCGCCGTGTACAACTCGCCCGAGTGAGGACTGGACCGCTGAGTGCTTCGCGAGGCATGGGGGAATCAACCCTGATTTCTTCTAATTATTTTCTTGACTTTTTGACAATTTATCTTTTTTCCCCTAAATTTTTGTATTTTTAAATATTTTTTTTCTTAAGTTAAAAAAAAAAAATCTCATTTTTCTGAATTACGGGCCGGACGGAAAATAAATTCAGGGTTGTTAATCCCACGCCTTTGACCACACGCCAAATTTGCCGCAGAAAAAAATAGTCTAATCTAACTCCAGGTACTTCAGATCCAAGAACAAGTCGCTGGTGCAGCGGGGCTGGTCCTTCTTCGGCAGCCCGCTGGACGGCGACGTGTTCGCGCAGGTCATGGACATGAACTCCGGCTACCTGGTAAGCCCCGAGGCCTGGCCCCGGTGGCCCCGGCCCCGGCCCCGGCCCCGGCCCCGGCCCCGGCCCCGGCCCCGGCCCCGGCCCCGGCCCCGACCCCGACCCCGACCCCGGCCCCCGGCCCCGGCCCCGGCCCCGGCCCCGGCCCCGGCCCCGGCCCGGCCCCGGCCCTCGGCGCCGTGCTCTACCTGTACCGCTGAACGCTCTCCCTCCGCACAGGTCTACCTGCACAGCTCCAACGAGACGGCCGACTTCGCCTCGCAGCGGCTCGAGTCGCCCGCCGGCTCCTACAAGACGCTCGACATCTCGGCGCTCAGCATCTACACGTCGGAGGACGCGGCGCACCTGGACGTGCCGCAGCGCCGCTGCCGCTTCCTCGTCGAGCCCAAGAACCCCCTGATCCTCAGCCCCGTGTACTCGTACAACCTGTGCCGCAACGAGTGCCGCATGAAGCTGGCGCAGCGCCGCTGCGGCTGCGTGCCGCACTTCTACCGGCCTGTCCGTGAGTACCACACTTGTTTGATGTGAGCCAAACTCGCAGATAATAATCTCCCTCCTCCACGGCGCACTACTTTTTGACTTCCAGACAAGTACCGCATATGCGACGTCAAGGGGATGCACTGCCTGGCCAAGGATAGGGGTAGGACTCTGCAACGACACTGAGGTGATTTTCCATTTGCCCATCGCGCAGATATTTAAAAATTTTGACCGATCCGACAGACCTTATGTCGACGCTGAGAGATCCGGTGACGAAGAAGAAAGTCAAGTGCGACTGCCTGCCGCCGTGCGACGACGTCAACTACATCATCGAGAACGACCACACGATGCCCTGGTGAGTGGCGGGGCGGGGCGGGGCGGGGCGGGCGGGGCGTTACTCTCCAGTTGCTGTCAGCCCGCCCCGCCCCGCCCCGCCACTCAGCGCGCGCACTGCTTCCACAGGTTCCTCGGCACCAACCTCAAGTGGGGCATGACCAAATACCCTCGCATGAGGCTCAAACGCGACGTCATCTTCGGCTTCATCGACGTGCTGGGTGAGTCATGGCTCAGCGGCGCCCAGTCACTCTGCGGCAGCGGGGCTCCCTCCGCCCGTTTGTTACTCCCCTGTCACTCGCACTCTAAAACGCCCCTCCTTACCCCGCGCCCCGCGCAGTGTCCGTGGGCGGCACGGCGGGCCTGTTCCTCGGCTGCTCCGTCCTCAGCCTCATCGAGATCGTCTACTTCTTCACGCTCAAGGCCTTCTTCTACGTGCTGGAGCACCGGCACGACGGCGAGGAGGACGACGACGAGGAGGAGGAGGCCCTGAGCGAGCAGCGGCCGGACTCGGCCGGCAGCGGGGACCCCGCCGGCCGCACGGTCGGCACGGCCTTCGCGCCGCGCTCCTTCGCCACCGCCTACCTGCGCTGACCCACCCGAGCACCAACAGAAAATAAAACAGTTTCCTCTGTACCGCTCATTCTTATTGCACAGAATAACGCCCTAGGAGTACTACGCAGTACGCCGGCGAGGGTTGGGGGGGGGGGGGGGGACACGCCCCCGGATCCGACCCCGTTTACAGGTCACTGTCAGTCGGATCGGTCGCGCTGGCGTGCATGCATTAGACGGCGGGCTGTAGATGAACGGACGATAGCAGGTCGGGAGCAGGTCGGGGCAGAGCAGGGCGGGGCGTGATCAATGCCTAGGCCTGCCCGGCCCGGCCGGCACACCGGGGCCGCCGTCCCGTCACTCGCAGTGCTGGCCGCTCCGCTCGTCGACGCGTACCTGGCCACCCCGCCGCGCCGCGGCCCCGCCCCGCCTCAGCTGAGCCGAGCCGAGCTGCCGCCATGGCGCGGATGGCGCGCGGCCCCAGGATCCGCTGCTCCCCGCGGATGCTCGCGGCCGGCATCAAGGAGTACCTGCAGGAGAGCTCCCTGCACGGCCTGCGCTACCTCGCCGACCCCGGCCGCCACTGGTCCGAGAGGTTGGTGCGCCCCGCCCCGCCCGAGCGCGTCAACTTCGCACAATTGCAGATGTCAGAACTTTCATTTGTTTGTAGGCCTGTTCCTTCAGGCGTGAGTAAAATTTCAGAGGAAAATCACGCCTTTACTCGTTCGAGTGTACAAATGGAAATTCACCAACAAGTGTGCGACATTCACACACCTCGTTGCCGGCAATAAATTTACAACCATGAAAAAGAGGCAGGGACTGGAGTATGTTTCCGAGCCCGCAGGCTGTTCTGGACCATCGTGTGCGTGGCGGCGCTCATCGGGACCTACTTCCTGCTCATGTCGTCGTGGAACGCCTTCCAGTACCACGCCGTGTCCTTCGTGAGCGAGACGGCCTACCTGGACTGGAACACCACCTTCCCCGCCGTGTCCGTGTGCGAGACCGAGAGCCCCGACAAGCTCTACGAGAGCGCCACCAAGTGAGTGGCGCGCGTGGCCTACGCCGCTGCGCTCCGGGCGGAGGGTTGCCTACCCCGCATCGCTCCGGGCGGAGGGTTGCCTACGCGACTAGCGCGCGTGCTCACTCCCCGCGGCCCCCGGTCGTGACGTGCGCAGGGTGTTCGGGGTCAAGCGGAACCGGAACCTGGACTTTTTCCTGCGGGACATCGTCTTCTTCGACGGGACCTGCCGGTCATGCAGCACCCAGTGCGGCTCCGTCATGAACTGCACGGACGATTTCCTCAGCATCATCGACATGGTCGGTGCTGTTGCCCCCCTCGCGCTAACCTTCCCCGTGCTCACGCTGTACTCACGCTGTGCTGTCCAGGTGCGCTCCGACTGCACCTCGCTCATCAACAACTGCAGGTGGAACGGGGAGCCCTTCGACTGCTGCCAGAACTTCTTGCCTCTACAGACGGAGACCGGCCTCTGCTACACCATCAACTCGCTGCACAACCGCCACTTCCTGTAAAACAACCCCTAATACTGTATATCAGCCTAGTCTCCGTTTATTTTGTTTTAAAGTATTTCCTAAAACAATAACGTTACAGTAACGGGTCGCGCGTTAACAACGAGATGGTAGACTTGATCTCCAACCGGAGGACGGGCCCCGGCACGCTCGATTTCATGGCGAAGGAGTCCATTAAGGTGTCAGAGTTGACTGAGCCTGAGTAAGCCACTGTTATATTTTCAAGCCACTCTTCTTCGATTAAAACAGTTTTTCTTTCGTCAGATCTTCATCCACGCTCCCGAGGACGTGCCCAACTTCAACCATCCCCAAGACGAGAAGGAGTCCCTCTTCTGGGGCCTTAACTTCCACATGCGTTTTGCGGTGAGAATTAAGGAGGAGTGCTTAGACAAATCTCGGAGAAAGTTAAAATAGTAAATGACCGATAAGTTAACTTTGGCGTCCTCTGCCTCAAGGTGACGGAGATCGAAAACGACCCGCAACTCCTCGACGTGTCCGTGGCGCAGCGGAACTGCCGCTTCCCGCACGAGAACCCCCTGACCTTGCACGACAAGTACTCGTACTCGACTTGCATCGTGGAGTGCCACGCCAAGTACCAGATGCTCTTTTGCAACTGCACGCACCACTACATGCCCAACATGCGTAAGCACCGGCCGCGATACGGCGCACGTGGATTTTTTTTTAAAGTTGTAGCATTACTGTGAAAAATGTTCTAGTATATTTACAATATATTTTGTAAATTACTGTTGAAAAGATATGTTATAAATTTTCGACAGACGATTTTCGCTCGTCCATGAACTTTAAGTCGATTGTAATTTGACGATTTAGAATTGAAATTTTACGAAACACGCCTCAGAAAATTTCCCCGTGAAAACTGAAATGACATTTGACCATGATATCGCTCGCGTAACGCTGTGACTAAACAACTGTGCGCAGACGGCCTGCCGGTGCAGACCTGTGGCGTGGAGGGGCTCGCCTGCCTCAACCAGCACTCGGGTAAGTGTGTGTCCGGTGCAGAAGGAGCCTACGCCCACGCTCAGTGCACTCACGTTCTTTCTCTCTCCCTCTCTCTCTCCACAGAGACGCTGCGCAGCCTCAAGACGTCGTGGAGCACCAAGCCCGGGCTGGCTTGCGACTGCGTGTCCAGCTGCACCGAGCCCGAGTACAGCGTGGTCTGGAAGTCGAGTCAGGGGTAAATCATTTCGGCCTTTTTTCAAATTTGTAAAAACTTGATACATTTTTTTAAAAAATGCAATGAGAAATAATTTAAAGAGAAAAAAAAAATGGCCTATACGGAGCAGTCTTCTCTTCCGGGGCCCGTCCCGTTTCCCCCTTGGCGGCCACCTGACAGTCCCTCCCCTCCCCTCGCATCGGAATGTCCTGTCGGCAGGAACGACGCGGAGGGGGAGGCGGAGCACGAGCAGGGCACCCGGGTGCGGCTCATGCTGGACTCCCTGCCCACCACGCGCTTCAGGAGGAACGTGGTCCGAACCCGCCTCGACCTCGTGGGTAAGTCGGAGAGGCACCGCCAACCCCAGGAAAAAAAAATATCAGAGACCACAAGGACAAGGACACCGACTCACGGCGTGTTGCAGTGTCCATGGGCGGCACCGCGGGCCTGTTCCTGGGCGCCTCCCTGCTGACCCTGGTGGAGCTGCTGTACTACGCCTGCCGCACGCCGTCCTTCAGGCTGCGCCAGTGGCAGCAGCAGTACTCAAAGAGTTCGGCCGCGGCCCCGGCCCCGGCCCCGGCCCCGGTGACCAGGGGGGACTGGGAGGGGCGCGGGCGCGCTACCAACCCCTCGGCCCTCGACGCGTGGGGGCGCCTCCGCCAGGGCGGCGCCTCGCCGACGGTGCGCCGGGTGCAGCCCGCTCTGGCCGGCAAGGACAAGAACCAGGCCGGCCGCATTCAATACGCCAACGCGTTCGACTTGTACATGTAAAAGTGAAATAAAGCCATCTAATAGAATGTACAAAGGACATTTATTATGAATACCATCTGACATAATTGTATATTTGATATTGAGCCAAACCAATAATCACCGATGATAAGTGATCACTAGATTAATGCCCAAAAGGTGATTATACGTATATGTTACTGTTGGAAGTAGGAGGTTGGTCACACCTCCAAGGTATAACCGAATAGAAGTAGGTTTAACTGTCTGTGGCTGGTTACAATTGGTGCCACCTACTTGGATCCACTAATTTACCAAGTGTAACTAGGTGTAACTATAGCATTTATTTAATGTGCACTTGTAACCAATGACAAGTGGTTGGAGGTGTTCCTACTGAAAAATGTCAGAGATACAAGGAGTAGCCTCCCGTTGTAACCAGCAAGAGACCGGTAAGATTACTTCTAACCGGTTATACCTAGGTGCAACCACCCTCCTACTTCCAACAGTAACATATATAAATAGACATATACAAAAAGTTAAAGCTTCAACTCACTGTGAATTGGTTTAAACTTACATTTCATTAATATCACATCAACATCTGTTGCAAAAATAACAATAAAACCAATCAGATATATAATAATATCACGTAATGCTAAAATTTAAGTTAAGTGCACTGTTAAAGACCATTTGGATCAGTTTCAGCTGCTAATGGATACATAACCCAAATAAAAAATACAAACCAACTGTATCAAATACAGTGAAATACAATTTTAAGTCTCTTAAAATTTATGGAATTGTTTTTCAGGTTGTTAAAGCAGACTTCATACCTGTGCATTTTGTGGAACTCAAAGATCAATTGAAAGGGAAAGCCTTCTTTTTCTAGTTCAAATGCAACTTCCTCTCTCCTACCAAAACAAATAGGAGACTAATACAATTGCAAAAAAATGCACTCCATACACAGAAAAAAAATGTAAGTTCTTTTGTGGATTCCAGAATACAGCATAAAGCAAATTATTTGGTTTATGTCCCAAATAAATCTTTATGAGTGGAAAGTTTTTCTTGATAATGTATTAAGAAAGACCACATATTCTGTATCCAATTAATGTCATTACCCAAACCTCTCCCCAATGAAATATGGACATAATAAACAGCCTTTTTCTTTTAAATGCCATAGATAAAATTTGCTTTAACATTCAAAAACAACTTGATTAGTTTAAACTACTGAGCAAAAAGTATTTGAAAAGATTTAACAATTCTGATAAGATAGTTTACAATCAATAGAAAGGTTCTACAAAACTAATGTTACAGGAAGCAGAGAAAGACCAGCTGTTCTCTACATAAGAAAAAACCCTGAAAATATATCCTAAAGTACGTATTTTCACACCAAGAAAGCTTGTCAAAACAACAAAGCAGTATAGATAGGTACAAAGATTTGTTGCCTCAACATGAATCTCTGTGGTCTAAATTCTCTGCTGACAGAGACAGTACATCACATTCAAGTTGCCACATAAAAGAAATAAACATTTCTACCCTGTTGATAAACCTCATACATTACATATCACTTAAAAAGTTATTTACTAAAACTCATTTCTTTCCTTTGCAGGAGGTATTGAACATTTAAAACAGGCAACAAATAGTAACAATCATCTTAATCTAGGTATGTGGGAAACATTGGAGCAAAAGAAGTCATCTACTTCCATTTGTCAAAATCGTGAATCAGGCAGGATCTCATAACTTTTGCACAAGATGTTAATCCATTGTAGAATTTTGGAGAGTCATAATTTCAATAATTGTTTTCAGAAACTTTTCAAAGTCAAAAAAGGACCCATTTTGTGTACAGAGAGGTCATACTGGCACCAATTAGGATATCCGTGCAAAATTTCATTCAGAAAAACAATTTTTCTCTTCCTTAAAAAAATAGAGGCACATAAGAACCAATATTGCACTAAAACAGAAATTAGAAAATATACACAATTCATGGAAGGCCTATTATTAACACAGAGTAAATACTCTCCATTGCCAAAAATTACCTAAGCAATAAAAGATCACTAGAATCTCCAAATTAATAGAACCGGAAATATTTAATATAAAATGGCAAAGATAACAATAAAAAATCAGCATATTTTGACATTATTTATGTGGGACTGGCAAGGTTTTAAAAAGCTTGCGGGTTGCACAGCACTTCATTCTTTCGGTAATGTAAAACATACTGTCTAATTACGTGTCGTTGATGATAATTTTTGCTCTTCATCTGCTAGTTCTTTACATACTTCCTATAAAACAAAACCAAAAATGTTATATACAAAGCAACAAATATTATGTCTGTAAGGAGAAGTGGAGCTATAAATTAAGAAGCTGACCTGGAGACGTTGTTGCGCAACTGGTACATCTGCAAGCTGAGCCTCTAAATGAGCCTTTTCTTGCCGAAGAGTCATGGCAGTCTTTGCATCAAGAGGGCAAAGGTTCCATCCACCTTCACCATCAAACTGGAGAATATGACTGTGGAATTTCCTGAAAACAAAAAAAAAAGACAAAAATGTAGGATGGATGTATACTGTACGAACAAAACAGCATTTCAGAAACAAATATAATTAGAGGTTTACCACAGAGATGGACGATGGGTAATAGTGAGCAAAGTGATTCCAGCATCCTTTGCTGCTTGATAGATATTACTTTCAACGTCAATGCTTACAGCACTTGTGCACTCATCAAGCAGAGCAAACTTTGGCCTATAATATAAGGCAAAAAATAAAGCAAAAACTAATTAATTAATGGAGATACAGTACAATTTTCTTTCCTCAAACAACAAGGTTAAAACATACTTATGATAGAAAAGACGAGCAACTGCAACTCTCTGCTTTTCACCGCCAGACAGAACATCTTTCCAATCAGCTTGAGCATCCCAGCCTCCCTCCCGGGTAACCAATTGAGAAAGGTGGACAAGAGACAAACTACGTTCAAGATCATCATCCGTGAGCCCCTTCCTTTTCATATCCTCCACAGTGTCTGGGTAGATCACTTGGTCTCTCAATGATCCAAGTGACATGTATGGCCTGTCCAGAGTCCACAAAGTCATTAAATAATTTAGATAAATAATTTAGATGATAGATATTACAATCTCTAAAAGATCTTGCTTGCCTTTGGGGTATGTAGAACATGGGGCAGTCCTTTGGTCTTCGTAGTTCACCGGCATAAATGGGCCAGAGCCCACTTAGGATACGGAACATTGATGACTTGCCACAACCGTTTGGGCCTGTTATAAGCAGATGCATACCTTGGTTTATTACCAAAGTCAGTGATGGTACCACAACATCACAGTTTGGTGTTACAACCGGCACATCAATTAGAGCAATGCTTCCATCTGTAGATTCAGTAATTTTGCCTAGAAAAAAAAAATTATTAAAATTATGTCAGGGTTATTTTTATTTTAACAAAAAGTAAAGCCTACGAAAAATAAAATATTTTTTCTCTCTTGATGATGATAACATACCTTTGGCCACAGGCTGCCCATCTTTGAACTCAAGTTTATCAGTACCTTTAGACTTTTGTTTAGTGGCTGAGGTAGTGGTCCGCTTGTAACGGCCCTCACCAACCTCTCCAAAGACATCCAACATCTCTCCTACACGAGACGTGTAGCCTGCCAGTTCAACCACTTCCTATACGAATAAACAAAATTTATTCGACACAAAACTTTTGACCTACGCTCTCAGGCACATGCACAATAAAAATTACCTTGTAGGATGACATAAGCCTCTCCATTGCATCCGCTCCAGACACCAGGAGGTTGCGAGCCGTAGTGAAATACTGGGTGCGCTCGCTCACTCCACTGTCAGAAGTGCCATCCGTGCCCTCTGAAACACAAAGACCCGTTCAAAACAACTAAACCCTATTTAGATTCTAAATAATTAAATAGGAAATGCATTCCGATGGCTGGGGAGCCAGGGAAGAAAAAAAAAGGAAAATTAACCTCAGTTTGAACACGAAAACTTTGCAAACTTTGGTGCTCCAGACCCACCTTGCAGGCGCGTGCCCATGACGATCGGCAGCGCCACCATGACCATGCCCGTGCCGCTCCACACGTACTTCATGAGGAACTGCTCCAGCATCACGTACCACAGGCGCTGCTGGAAGATGTAGTTCTTCTGCCGGACCAGAGTCTGGTACGCCTTCTGCAGGTGTGTCAGCTCGACCTGAGCGGGGACGAAACACGACAGGGATGAGGCGAGGCGAGGCGAGGGAGGTCGTCCAATCGCGGGGCAGATCAGCGCAGACTTGACGCGACGCGACACGCGAAATAATAAAGAGACACGCGGACGGGACGGCACCGAGGGGGGTGGCACTCGGTTTCTTCGTGTACACGGTATTACGCCATAACGCGGTATTACGCACGTGATTTTTGGTATTACCTGGTATTACACTGTATTACGCGGTATTACAGTCGTATTACAGTGGTATTACTGTGAGATTTTGGTGGTATTACGCCGGTATTACGCGACACCGCGTACATGGTATTACGCAAGTGAAAACCCCCTCGGACGGCACGGCGCAGCGCAGCACTGCTCTCGCGATATTGTAGAGTCCAGTGCCGGCCGGTCGATGGCGCGGCGCTCGTCGATTCCCAACACGGACACGCGCGAGGAGGCAAGCGAGGCCAGAGAGCGCCTGGCAGGTAGGCAGCCCGCGCACGCCCGCGCGCTCCGCGGCGGAGGTTGCCTACCCCGTCAGGGGCTCTGCACCGCCCGGCCGGGCCGGGCCGGGCCGCACACCTACCTTGTGGCCGCCGTAGAACGCGATCTCCTCGGCGTTGGTGATGACCCTGGAGTGGATGGAGCGCAGGTAGCCCTTCCTGTTGGCCTCCTCGGCCACCAGCAGCCCGAACTTGGGCGACACCGCCTTGAGGATCTGGCCGGTCGCGCCGATGACGATGCACGCCAGCAGCGGACCTGCGGGGGACATAAAAACGGACCGGATAAAGCAAACGAACGAAGAGAGGAAAACTCGTGTTGTCATGGGCGGAGGCTAGCGAGTGCTGGAGGATTTACGTCACATTTTGGAAATGGGATGCTGTTGCGGGCAGAGGTTGAGGTGTGTAAATGACAAATATCACACCTAAGCAAGTAGAGGTGTGAATTTTACTCGGAATTTCCCCTATTTTGGGTTTCAGCAAACCGGCGCCTAGGCTCCGGGACGAGAGGGGCGGAGGCCTACCTGGGGATCGGATAGGTTGGACCTGCCGGGCCGGCCGGTCGCGCCAGCATACACAGCACAGGACAAACAAGGAGGGGCGGGGCGGGGCGGGGCGGGGCGGGGCGGGGCGGGGCGGGGCGGGGCGGGGCGGGGCGGGGCGGGGCGGGCAGGAAGGCGTCAGCTTTTGGACGCGACACGCATGACGCCGGCAGAGTAGAGGGGCGACGAGCTGAGCAGAGCTAAGCTATCCAGTGTTGCCAGAAAAGTAGGCAACAAGTAGCCCATACACGGTGGAGTAAAGCGGGCTGCAGCTGCGCCTGACTAGGCAACATGCACGCCTCTGTGCCAAGGTGTTGCCTAAGTAAGCAGGCGCACCTGCAGCCCGCTCTACTTCACTGTGTATGGGCTACGTGTTGCCTACTTTTCTAGCGGCACGGCCCTGTGGGCTGCTGCTCATAGCTCCGCGTAGGCGAGGCGAGCCGAGGTGTGTGTGTGTTGTGTGTGTGTGTGTGTGTGTGTGTGTGTGTGTGCCTACCGAATATATTTGTACATATTTGCACCCCCCGGCCCCACCGCCCACCGTTTCCTTCCTGCCTTCCTTTCTTTCTTTTCGTCACGGACGACCTCCCGCGCGGCCGTCACGTGAGGATGTATCATCTACCTAGAGGGGCAGCAGCTCCTCAATAACCCGCACAAAAAGAGAAAAACAACTATAACCGAGTCGAGATATAACTACACCTGAAAATTGGAATAATATAGAATACATAATTTGGAGAGGGAACACAAAAAAAAAAAAAAAAAAAAAAAAAAAAATGCGCAAAGCCGTACACGTAACCCTACACGAGACTACAGGCGCGTGCCCATTACAGGGTCCTTCCCTCCCTCCCTCCCTCCCTCCCCTCCCTCCCGCCCGCCCCGCCCCTCCTCGCCGGCGCTGAGGATCGCTGCTGAAAATTGGACGCCCGCGCTCAAAAAAACAAAACGACATACCGGTAGTTGATGACGACAAAATTGGGAATGGAAGAAAGAAAAAAATTATACTCTCTGGCCTGGTGCGGCTGTGAGTGACGAGCTAGCTCGTCGGGCTCAGCACAGAGTGCGATAGGTCAGACAGACAGACAGACAGACAGACAGACAGACAGACAGACACACCTGAGCCGAACAAGCCGGCGCCAACGAGAGAGAAATCCAACGAGCCGAACTCAGCTCACGCCGCGCTGCACCGCGTAATGGACTGCTACAAATGTTGGCTTTTTTGCGACAGATTGCTTGTTATACTTTAGCACGCAGGGTTTCATTTTCGTCAAAAGCCGGCGCAAGCAAAAAAACAAAAATAAAAAAAAATTCGCTCAGCTGAAATTAGATGTGAAAAATAATCACTATGGCTAGAAACTTGAAACAGCAGAAAAATAAATAGGAGGGCTAGAAAATAAGCACCGTAACTTAAAAATAAGCTGCGCTTATGCAGCTTAAAAATTAGTACACCTGCTAGATTTTTTGCTCAGACGCGTTTTTTTTTTTGTTTTTTTTTTTGTTTTTTTTTTTTTGGTGCTTGCGTGGAACTTGCGGGAGGCTGTTTGCATACAATTCAGGCGAATAAAAACACGTCACCCGGCGCCCCGCCCCGCCCCGCCCCGCCCCGCCCCGCCCCGTCCACCCTGCGGGACAAGTCTCCGATAACACCGCGGCGCGGCGGCTGATGGACGGGGCGGGGTGTGTGGCGAGTGGCAGCCTTGAGCCCTGGTCCGGTGAGCCAGGCCAGGCTGGCCGGGCCCGACAACACCTCATATCCTGCGCCGGGGCCGGGGTGGGGTGGGGTGGGGTGGGGTGGGGCGGGGCGGGGCAGACGCACCACCCCCTACTACCGCGTCACTCGGCGCGCTCCACCTTCCGCCACAGACGCAAATCAGCAGCAGCAGGCGGGTTACGGGAGGGCGGGGCGGGGCGGCCTCAAGGGCAGCCAGCAGGGAGCAGGGGCGGCACGCCGGCAGGAGCTGAGCTGCCTGCAGCACCTGACCTGGACCTGCAGCTCCTGGAGGAAGTCCATGGAAGGTTTGGTCGCGTCGGGTCGGGTTGGGACGGGACGGGACGGGGACGACGTAGCGATAACCGGCCCGGCCGGCAGGAGCGGGCAACCGCCGCACCGCACCCGCCCGGCCCGCCCGGAGGCGCGCCACCGCAAGGAGCACAAGCAACAACAAAAAATGCGCCTTATACCAAAGCTTTTAATTCGGGAAAAATATTAGCAGCTAATTTGTTTAGGACCAGCACAATTTTTTTTTTAAACTGTACAGCTATCTGTGGTAGCTGATCAGCTAAATGCCATTTAGCTGTACAGCTATCTTTTTTTCCTGCACTGCAGTTAGTTTTTTGGCACGGATGCTAAATTGGCCAGCTAAGTCGGTAGCAGCACAGAACCGGCTTGCTTTTTTTTTTAAATTATTTTTTTTATTTTTTTAACGTGAGGGCAGAGCGGGTTTGTCATGTTGGCGGCCACCGGAAGTAAGGGTCTTTTACCTACGTCTACATCGGCGCGTCCACAGTACAGTAGTTTGGGAGGAAAAGCGCTTGAACACATCTCTACCTAGAAGCCCCTCCCGCACCTCACCCGGAGAGATGATTGTCATTCCGGTGGGGGCGTACCGCAGTGCGCGAGGGAGTGGCGCGGGCACGCGCGCGCGCACACACAAGGCGTGCAGGACCCATAGCGGCGCCAGGCGAGAGTGAGCGTGGTGGAGAGTCCAGTAAGTAACGCAAGCTCATGGCGTTGTCTAGCCGGTGGTGTCCAGGCTGTCCAGTCGGTGTAGCCGGCCTCGCCTCTCCCCGCCCCGCCCCGAGTATCAAATCGTCCAGCAGCACACACACACACACACACACACACGAGCAGCGCGCGGCCGGCACCCCAAGGTCGTCCAGGCTGCGCTCCGCGCGGTGCGAGAGCCGTAACCCAGTTAGGACCTGGCGGTGCTGCGGAGCCGTGCGAGCCGAAGTGTCTGGAACGAGCGGGAACGAGCCGGTGTTTGGTCGCTCCAAGCCCGGAGTTTTTATGAGAGCTATGCTAACATTTAATTTTTTACAGTGTAGGAGACATTCGCACCTCTCTCTTCCCCCACTTTTTATTATTAATTTTATTATTATTATTTTTATTTTTTTCTCTTTTAGCGGTTAACAGTAAAGTGGCGGGGCAGGCGGCGGGGCGTGAGACTTTGGCAGTGGTTCGCTATTCGCACATCGCCCCGCCCCGCCACGCCCCGCCCCGCCACGCCACGCCCCGCCACGCCCCGCCCCGCCCCGCTAAGCCACGCCACGCTTCACGGGCACGGGCCACGTGGTATCGCTAGCACCTGCCTGACGTGTCGCACAGGCGGCACCGGCCGGCCAGTGCTTGACTTTTAGCCAGTCCGCTGCCCTATCTCGCAGCAAACACACACACACACACGCACACATAGACTTCCAGTCCCGGGCGGAGATAAGATCAGCAAGGTCGCCGTCGTCATATGTCGCACATAGATAAGTTGTTGTTGCGATCGTTCTCGAGGGTTGACCAAGTACATTTTCGCACACAAAGTATACCAGGGAAAAGCACGGGAAAATTCAAGATAATTAAGAAAAAAAACTCAGAGAGGAAGAACTCGTTGGGATTAAATTTTAAAAACTGGTTCTTTGAGCAGGATAACTCGAATTTGTTTCCTCTCCGGATCAACGTTATGGTCAGCAGCGGACTCTTAGACTACTTCGAAACTAGGCCACTGACCCGCTACACCGCGACACACGGAAGGCGGGGAGACATTGCAGTCTAGACAAAGCAGACGCCTCCGGCCCCGCCCGGCCTCACACACTTACTACACATGCAGTACAACACCGCGGCGGGGCGGCTAGGGTTATGCACAATGCACTCCATTACGATTGTGAGACTGTGGGCTGCATATGTGGGACTTCCCCACGCGGCCGCTGCTCCGCACTGCTAGACTAATGTATATGGCTTATATGCGCGCGGTGCCGCGAGGCGAGGCGAGGCGAGGCGGGCGGGGCGGGGCGGGGCGGGGCGGGGCGGGGCGGGGCGGGGCGTCTGCAACCAGGTACGGCCACTCCAAGGTACCATCAGCACTTTTATATGGCCAATCTGTGGACATCTATACTCATTACACCTTACAGCTTGGCCACATAGAGCAGCTATTCATATTATTCATTTAGAGAAAGTGTGTGTGTATAGAAGAAGAAAAGGACACGCTGCAGCCATTGGCCGGAGGGGGGGGGGGGGGGGTAAGACTCGGGAGTGGGTGAGAGAGCGAGACGGCGCGGAGGGAACACGTTATCCTCTACACTGAAAAAAAAATATTAGCTGAAATAGCTAATGCATTAGCTGGTATGGCCTTAGCTAATAATATTAGCTGTCTTAGCTAATTATCAGCTGTAACAGCTGAGATATTAGCTCTCACAGCTGCCTAGGAAAAAACGCATAAGCTGTGAGGGAAAATATTTTGACTGTTACAGCTGATAATTAGCTAAGGCAGCTAATATTATTAGCTAAGGCCATACCAGCTAATGTATCAGCTGTTTCAGCTAATCCATTTTTTTCCGTGTACATTTAGAGTACCGGTGCAGCCCCGCCCCGCCCCGCCCCGCCGCAACCGCACTCACAGTTGCGGTGGTATGACTTCCGGCCGAGAGGTCGCAGTAGAAACCCTCCTCTCTCCTCAGGATGTCTAATCTACGACAGCAGCGTGGAGGCGCCTGCAGCGTATGCAGGCCCGCGGCGCACGCGTGTCGAGCGGGTCTGCCTACCCACACATGTCACGGCGCCGGTATGGTTTGCGGAACACTGTAAATACCAGAGCGAGGATTCTCGCCCTCAGGAGAGCGAGATATTTTCCCTCTCTCTTTGAGAGCGAGGTGTGGTTTTCTCGCTTGATTTGAGCAATACATTTAAAAATCTCACCCTATTTGAGCGAGGATTGGGAAACCTCGCCCTTCTTGAGTGAGGATTTTTAACCTTAATCTCACTTAATTTGAGTCATGTTGCAGATTCTTTCTCAATAAGAGCGAGGTTCCTACAGTCTCACTTAAATGGGGTAAAGGAAAAAAATCTCGCTCTTTTTAAATCAGACATATCACACAAGCATTTGCAGTGAAGAAGCCGCCTGCCTACGCCACGCAGTGTGCTGCTGCTACATTTCGCGCCCGTTTATTAAACGTCGATTCACCTGCTGGACTTGGATAAACGCGGCTCTGTACGCGTCCCGCGCGCGCGTCCGCCAATACAAAGGAGATGAGGCAAGCGGGGCGGGGCGGGGCGGGGCGGGGCGGGGCGGGGCGGGGCGGGGCGGGGCGGGGTGGGGTGGGGCGGGGTTCGCCATGAGGTGCTGTGGAGCGGGGGTCCCGGCCACCACAACGTGCTTATCGTGCAGAGTACTTGGCTACCGGGAGAGACAAAGTCCGCGGCGGCGGGAGTGAAGTGGAAAACGAGATGAGAGGGGGGAGAGGGGGGGGGGGTACCACATCATCGGGACGGATCAGCTGCCGCGCTGGTTCAGAGATGATGGCCGTTGTGTTCGTTATGTTGTTGCGCTTGCTGTGCGCTGCGCCCCGCTGCATGCGCTGTGTGTGTTGGAGAGGATCGAGTGCCCAGAATCACAACGCCCATTTTCCAAAAATGAAAAAAAAAAAATACTTTTAAAATAGTATTTTTGCAAAGCGCAGTTCATTTCCCGACACTCGCCCCTCATTTCCGTCCCAATTTTTTTTTATTTTTTTATTTTTTTTAGTTTCGCTGATGGCTTACCCGGGATGATGTTGGCGCCCATGCGCCGGCTGGACTGCGCCAGGGCCAACCCGATGAGCGCGCAGTCGAACAGCGGCTTGGTCAGGTGCGAGTACAGGTGCGCCACGGAGGACGTGAAGGCCGTGATGTCGTCCGTCAGCCGGTGGTCCGCGTTCTCGATGCGCCCGTCCAGGTTGGACACGCGGTAGTAGGTCTGGCCCGCGAAGTACTTTGCGTAGGCGTGGTCCACCAGACGCGTCCTGGAAGGAGAGAGCCAAGCACGTCGCGCTGTCAAAAATACTTGTGGGTTTTACGGGAGGAAATTCATTCATTCATTTTGCAACAGCGATAAGCCACAATCGAGAACATGTTCCACTGTCATGCAGGCAAGAGGCCTGTTAAAGCCCTTTCCTTCCACGTTCCAATTTATTTCTAGCAATCCTAATTGCAACACCAGGACTGCACGTATAACAACGCTCTGAGGTGACAGTGACACTGGCTCAAGTGGCACTACCCACTCGAGCTCGACACGGCATTGGCCATGACAGCTACACCGCCGACGCGCCCCGCCCCGCCCAGTTGTCACGGCCCTGTGGACTCCTTTGAGCCGTTTGGACCCGGGGCCAACGACCACCCATCCTATCGCTCTTATCTCGCCGGCCAGATTCGCCGACACTTGACAGGACTGCATACCGCCACTGCACGAGAGTTTGTCGTTGGAGCACTTCCACGTGTCCTACATCGTGTTGCGCTCGTGCAGCTGCGCAACACGTTGCACGACGTATATGGATGCACTGCCTCATTTTTTTTTACCTCCCTGACCGGTATATGAGCCCTGCCCGAACCTAACCTTAAATACCCCATGCACGCATACCGGAGTTTCCCCAACAGCACAGTGGGGCGGGGCGTGGCGTGGCGGGACGGGGTGGGGTGGGGCGGGGCGGGGCGAGGCGGGGCGTTCCCCAGCACGGCACGCGTGTGCGGCCGCAACCTGTTACACACACGCACGCGGGACGAGACGGGTCGGGACGGACGGGCGCAACAGCCTCCCGCGAGGACTCGCGTCCTCTCCGGGGCGGAGTCGAGTTCCAGTCTGCAAGATTCGTGGGAACGCCCCGCGGACAACTAAACGCGACTCAATGAATGCTCTGCCAATACAAATGTGTACATTGTATACTTTAAATAAAGTATACATGCCGTGTATACTTTAAATAATGTATACATACCGTGTATGCATTTATATGTGTATACATGCGCATGTATACATTTGTAAATGTATACATACCCATGTACACTTTGCAAAGAACACACGTGGTGCTGTCACCTTACAGGCCATGTACACTTTGAAAGATGTGTACATTGTCATGTATACACTTATTAAAGTGTACATGGGCATGTATACATTTACTAAAGTATACATGGTGATGTATTCATTTATTAAAGTGTACATGGCATGTATACTTTATTTAAAGTGTACAATGTACACATTTGTGCTGACAGAGTGAATGAATGAATGAATGAAAAATAGCCCAAGTCTTTCAGGCCAAAGGTGGACGCACTCAGTTCAGGTAAGTTTTAAAGGGTTAACGTGCGTCTACGTTGTCATACTTCATATTTTTAGTAGTGTTTTAAAACGTTTCTTAGTAAGCGTTGGTTCTGCTATCATTTATGTAAAGCGCTACCTCTGCAGAAAATATCTGGTCGGGCTGGCTGACAGCGCAGCCGAACAGAGCCTCAGGCCCGCAGCGGTAGCCCGGAGTTTCCCGGAGCCGGGCCGGAGTGGCCGGAAGCGCGGAGCCCCCGAGGTGTATCGGCAGTGTGGGGCACAGGCGACCTCCTCCGGGGCTCCGGCGGGGCTGCAGCGGGCCGGGCCGGGCCGGGCCTGGTCAGCGGACCGGTTCACGCGGGGCCTCGCCTTATTGCAGTGCCTGGCGGGGCAGGCGGGGCGGGGCGGGCCTTGCACAAGAGGCGCCTCCCGCAGACACAGGGAGCCCCGCCCCGCCACGCGGGTCATTGGGGGCACGCGAGCCTATGGCTTGACCCTCCTTCGGCCCCGCACCGCCCCACCCCACCCCACTCCATCCCGCCCCGCCCCGCCCCGCCTCGCCCCGCAGGCGCAAACTTCCATCTCCACATTCAGACTGCGGCTCGGCTCGGCTCGGCTCGGGCAGGGGGGCCCAGCCACTGTACACCGAGATAGATCCCCGCCCCCCCCCCCCCCGCGTTCTTTTGGGATCTATGGCAGCAGCGGCGGCGGCGGCCCAGACAGCTGCTAGATTGATCCCAAAGCCTCCCAACACCCCGCCTTACCTCCCTCCTCCACCTCCTCCGCTACATTTCGATTCCCTCCCTAATCCTGCCCCGTGTAATCACTTGCTAAACCATCCCCCACGCCCCCCAATCACGAGCTTGCAAACCGGCGCGGCGGCCAATAATGATACACCGTCCTGTACACACCACAGGAAAAGTGTGTATAACAAATGAGGCTCGACTTAAATAGGATGCGGGGGAGGGGGGGAGGGGCAATTCTTCCCCTCCATTCTTATTAATGATCCATCTCGAGAGGGCATTTGCAAAGTTCCTGAAAGTAGGCAACCCACGTGGCCGAGGGGTCGTCAACTCCCTTTACCCGTGTTCGAGGTAGTATACGTATATTACCAGTAATATAGGTAATATATAAAATAATATAAAGCAATACATGGTAATATAGGGGTAATATAGAGGCGAAATTGTGGTACCGTAATATGCAAGAAATATATGGTAATATAAAGGTAATATAGCCATCGCGTACGAAGTAATATACGGGTTTACGACCCCTCGCTCTCCCGTTTGCCAGACTTGAGAAAAATAAAAATTAGCGCGATGAAAAGTCTGCACAGTGCAATGTCAATGCCTCATCCAGTCTAGTCCAGCGGCATGGCATCGAGGTTGCTGGTGGTGCGGCGCGGCGCGGCGCGGCGCGGCTAGAACAGCTACTGTTGCGCTTAGCTTCGCGTGAGGTTCGCGGGGCGCATACCAGACGTCTAGGCTCGACTAGCCGATCGAAGCGCTTGGTCAGCGGGAGGAATCGACGTGCGCGCCGCGAGCGCTGCGGAGTCAGCACGGACGGACAGACAGACAGACAGACACCTGCGGGTGGATTACGCGGACCGACCACTGCGATGCGCTAGTCATAGGGGCCGGGAAAATTGGGGTGCGCTGCACCTCAAGTTGCCTTATAACACATTGAGTGCGACATGACCACTATATGGCCACGCTCGCGTGTTAAACCATAGGGGATGAATACGTCCCGCACTGAATGGTGTTAAGACCTCAAGTTGCCTTAGGACCTTAACTCGCACCTTTACGTAACTTCCGAAAGCGATTTGTCATAACTAGAACACCAAGAATATTACAGAAAATGGAAACTGGCCTTTCATTTCACAACGCACGCACGCACGCACGCACGCATGCACGCACGCACGCGCACGCACGCGCACGCACGCACGTCGCGGGGGCAGGACAACACAGTGCAGCTGCACTGCACTGCACGCGGCTACGGTCATGGCGAGGTCACATGACAGACTCCACCGCGGCAGCCTGTCTGGTGCACCGCATTGCACATCATGCCTGCCTGGCCGGCAGCACCAGCGCCGATATGACGTCACGCGAAACACTTTGCAGCGCAGCGCAGCAGGCTCGCGTGGCGCGTGCGCGTGTTGTGCGAGAGTGTCTCAGTCGGTGTGATATAGTCTCACTGCCTCCGGCCCGGCCCGGCCCGGGCTCCGCTGTACGTGTTCCCGAGGCTCTTGAGCTTTCAGGCTTGCGCCATGCACCGGCAGCCGCACCGCGCCGCGCCGCGCCACGCTGACCATTGCACTCTGTTCTTGTCAACCTTTACGAGGGACTCCTCCCCTCCCCTCGCCTCCCCGCAGCGAGTGGCACAACCGTTTAGCGGAAAATATCGCCGAGAATGTTTGCCACCTTACTACTTTTAACACGTATTTATGATACGTTTCCAGGACACACATGCTCGATTTCTCGAAGCATTCCTATGACCTGTACGCAACTAGTAAAAATATTCACAACTGGGTGTGAGTTTGTATTGCTGTCTGAGCGCTTTTTTTTCCTCCAGCCATTACCGTTTTATGTATTAGGATTTCCTCAATTGTTTTATTGGAGATATAAATCCTGTACGACAAGGAAACTGCTCGCTGTTTTCCTGCTGCTCATGCGAGCGCGCTTGCTAATGTCGGAATAATAGCATCATAGGGTGTAAAAAGAACACAGAAATAAACGAGCCGGCCTTCCCCTTGGGCGACGCTGGAGCCGCGGGCGGTGACGTGCGGGCTGCCCACACCCACCCCCAGGGCGCTGCCCCGCGCCGCGCAACGGGTTATGTCACGAGTTAGATCAGGGCGGGGCGGGGCGGGGCGGGGCGGGGCGGGAGCGCAGGGGGAAGTGCCCATTCATGCGGGCGGAACTAGAACTCGCTGCGGACAATGCCGCCACCAGCTGTGGGCCGGGCCAGGCCGCGCCAGGACGAGTGTACCCGACCAGCTCCCCGAGGGGAGTAGCCCGGAGCCCGGAGTAGTCCCCCCCACCCAGGGGCCCACAACTTTTGAAATCAGGTGTACATTGACCCAAAAAACTCATGAAAAATCAATAAAAAAAATTCCTACAATAACTTTTTAAAATTATTTCTTTACAAAAACTTTTTAAAAATATTTGTGTAAAATTTTTTTTAAAGAGAATTTGTTCACAAAAATACACAAAACATTAGACCCAAAACTGCAAAATTAACCAAATTTCTGGTCGAACTCAGTTGACATTATGGGGAGCAAAAACTTTAGGACACGTAGGGTGGGGGTGGGTGGGCCCCTCCCCTTGCAGGGCGCGCGCCGGGTAGCGACGTCACCCTATCCTGTCATGCCCGGTTCGCGTGGGACCCAAAAAGCATGGCAGCAAGGTCCTTGGGGCGCATGAGAGGGCAGGGTCACCGCGCCCCGCCCCGCCCCGCCCCGCCCCGGCCCGCCCCGGCCCGCCCCGGCCCGGCCCGGCCCGCCCCGCCACCCCCTCACCCAGCTCATGTCCGCCGGGAGCAGCCGGCCCGCAAGCATCCCTTATTGATAGACTTGCCGCAGCTCAAATGAGCCCATTTCGAAATTCCCGGTCCCAATACGGCAGCCTAGTCAGGGCTACGTTTCGATCCGTCTCCCACCGCACCGCCCCTCGCCTGGCGGCCAGCAGGCTGGGCTAGATAGGTTTTATGTTCGTCACAACATGCGATAACAGCATTTCTCCCGATGTGGGCCGAGGTTGAATGAACGCTACGGGCTACGCTTAAATACATAACCGTCACCTCCAGACAAAGATTAAATGCTTAATAAAGATATGAGATGACCGCCAGACAATAGGCATGTAATTCCAGAGCCAATATAAGATATACATTCTGTTAAAGGAAGATTATAATATTTTTAAAATATATAAATATGTAACAAGATTGACACAGTGGGTATTAGCTGCGCAGTTTTGCCAAGTAAAATTAAGTTGGCGACCGGACTCATCGACCCTGAGCCTAGAGACTGGCTGGGCACCTGCACCAGCCGGCGCGGGGCGCGGGCGGGGCGGGGCGGGGCGGGGCGGGGCGGGGCGGGGCGGGGCGGGGCGGGGCGGGGCGGGGCGGGGCGGGGCGGGGCGGGGCGGGGCGGGGCGGGGCGGGGCGGGGCGGGCCGGGGCGGGGCTCCTCGGGCCACTGGCCCTAGCGCTGCCGAGCCCCAGCTTAGGCTGCCGCCCAGGGAGACTGGCTCCCCTTCCAAGCCATTTTACCCCAAGAGTAATGGATAAGATCAAAAGTCAATTTCACTCTTTAAAGTCACGACCCAAAGACCAATTAAATACTTGCTCAACGTGTTTGATTTAGAAATTAAAGAAGTTTGACAACCATCATTTACAGTCCACTTTTTGTCACTGCCCCCGGGCCTGAGCCCCACAGCCGCCTCAGCTCAGCACTGTCGTACTATGGCTTCCTGACCTGACCCGCCAGACACATAAGTCTCTAGGAAGACAGCATAAAAGAGGCGTCTGTAGAACGATACAGTGCCTAGAGCTTATTATCCGTGAATGAAATCTAAATCTTGAAAAAAGAGAAGAAGGTGAGCCGACACTACTGATTGACTATGGCAATAGGTGCGGTAATTACCTTCAAAAGACAATGCTGCTTAAAATTCATGAGCCACATGTCACCTCGAGCATATATAACCATAAATTACAAATTAAGAGAAATAGACAGGAGCCGTGTGAAAGTAATTAAGATGTAAATTTTAACAGCAAGTAGAGTACCAAGCGTAAAAATAAAATAAAAATATAATTTAACAATATTTAACAATAATTAAATTTAACAATAATAACTCACCTGAATGCTAGGGCCAGTTTATTTTCTAAATACCGGATCATCGAGTTGATGAAAGTTGCTGGCACTGCAACTCCTAGCCACTTCATCAACATAATTGTGAAATTCCGGATGTCTCGTCGCACTATAAACTTCACAATTTGTCCTTCCATTGATGCCACATAAATTGACAAGAAAGTACGGGTAAACAGAGCTAATGTATGAACTGAAAGCAGGCCAACTTCTCCACACCAAAATCCAGGAATCATAATGCGAATAAGTTTCTCCAATTGAAGTAAAAACTCTCGGTTGACAGCTGGCGAAGAGCGTCGTTCCTTTGTGGCTGGCCCTTTGTTCCCATTGTCAGCAGTCTTGCCATTCGCCACATGTTCATTATTGTTCATAGACACATCTTGACCATTTGCAGGAACCACAGTACCATTTCGAGTCCTTTTGCCTTCTAAATCCTTCACACCATTTAAAGATCCATTTTTCTTGCAGAGCTGTTGAATTAAAGGGTAGCCCAGTTTGATGCCGTACAAACAGACAGCAGTGCCCAGGATCGTCTTCGACAAATACTCCCGGGGGATGTTGTATTTGGCCGCCGTGCTGTCCAAAACCCTCGACATTACATTCGGCATCTTGACTGTTTTGGTCCCGACTTCACTAAAAACAAACAGACGAACCTAACCTCAAAGGTTAGGTTACGTTCCCTCGGGTGTTCGCACTCGCTCACAACACACACACATACACACGCGCGCGCGGACTGCGCGGACTTCACATGTCTCGTCTCGCAGCTGCAGGTGCAGGCGCAGGTGGCACACGCACGCCGACCCGCTCGCCCTGACACTCGCGGCGCAGCGCCTCGCAGACTGCGCAGCGCAGCGCAGCGGACGGGACCGGACGGGGCAGACCAGACCGCGACGGCCAGCGACGTCTGACTGACTGCTGCGCGGGGCGGCGCGGCGCGAGCGCTGGCTGCGCGGCGGAGCGTGGCGGGGCGGGGCGGGGCGGGGCGGGGTCGGGCGGGGCGCTGCGGCGCGGGGCCCGCGGGGCCTGCGTCGGCCGTGCCGTCCCGACTTCAAGGGGCTGTCCAGCTGTACCGTGCCACCCGCCCGCTAACAATTTTTACTGTCAGCTGCACTCGCGTCTTCGCTGGTTGCAATAAAATTTTAAATTTTATGGGTACAGAACAGATCCTGCATGAAACTGACGTCTGCTGGAACAGAAATCGGAACATGACTTTTCAGATCATTCATTCATTCATTCATTCATTCAAAATCAAAGAACAGTGGAGGAAATGGTGAACAGCACAACACTGCGAAGCGTAGCCAGAGGACAGCCCCCGACCGGCGGGCGCAGGGCGCGGGGCGCGGGGCGTGGGGCGCGGGGCGCGGGGCGCGGCGTCGCGGTGGCCGGTGGGGAAGGTGCGGGTAGCGGGCGGGGCGCGCGCTGACCACCGCACCGCCGGCCGCGGCGTGGTCAGGCGGACCGCGCCTGGCTCCTGATCACCACCTCCTCCTCCTCCTCCGCCTCATCCTCGAGACCGCGGCCCAGCTCAGCTGTTCAACGCCTCTCACTGCCCACCCCGACGCACCTCAAGTTGCCTTAACACATTGAGTGCGGCGCGACCACTATATGGCCACGCTCCCGTGTTAAATCATAGGGGATAAAAACGCCCCGCACTGAATGCGTTAACTTGCTAGTGGAGGCCGCGCGCTACTCACCCCGCGGGGCGTTAAGTACTCCCTGTCGCTCCCTATGGCCGCGGCCCATGAGTGCGACAAGGACAGAGAGAGACGAAACCGCCGTGCGAGATCACCCTGCAGGCCACTCAGTGCCGCTGCGTTTGCATTGTCATGCTGCTCTGCCCCGCCCGGTCGCTGTGGAGAGCTGGAGAGCTGCAGGCCTGAGCCCCGCGCCCCGCGCCCCGCGCCCCGCGCCCCGCGCCCCGCCCCGCGCCCCGCCCCGCGCCCCGCGCTCGGCCCGCGTGCTGGGCTCGTGCTTTCTCCTTCCTCGACGCGGCGCAGTACGGCGCGGCGGGTCGGGTCGGGGCGGCCTCGGCCGGACACTACACCACCCGACTTACAGGACTTGCGCCTCCGAGGTCCGTTACGGCACGTCACGCAATGCCGCGGATCGGCGGCCCCGGCCCCGGCCCCGGCCTGCGTATGTGTGGTGCAGAGGATTTAGATATAGACCGCGAGTACACGGAGACTTGCCGCTCTTCCAGGAAATGGACCAGTCCGAGGCCTCCAAAGCTGCGAGACGAGAGAAGAGAAGCTACCGACACGCCGGCAAACGTTCGGAGTCTTCACGCACTCGCTTTAAGTCATGTTGTCGCGCGAAAAAAAGAAGAAAAAAAAAACAGAAAATAAAAACTGAATGTGCGGGTGGGTGTGGATGGGTGGGTTGGTGCCCTTGTATGCGTGCGTCACATTCCCACAGTCCGCTCCGCCCAGCCTGCTCTGACTGAGACGCGGCTGCCCCGGGCGACACCGCACCGCCGTGGCACCGCCGCCTCCATTTCCCACAATCAGCATCAGCTGACCGCCGCACTGACATGACGGCGACGACTACCGCCGAGTGTCCAGTCCCGCGGGACTTAGAAAAATTCCGTGCGCCGAGAAGTCTTTTTTGCCTAGCTAGACCCATCTCGGGCATTGGGCATCGGGCACCGGGCACGGCGCAGGACGAGTGCCTGAGCCCGGCGGGGCGGGGCGGGGCGGGGCGGGGCGGGACAGCAGCGTTGTGACTTTCATGACAGCGAAAGCGTCGGTGGCCACGTTACATCAGTGTGACATCACGAAGGGAGAGGGGAGAGGAGCGGAGGGGCGTTATGTGATTCGCTCTGTGCCCTGTGGGTCCGTTTAATCCACAGGGGGTCGTGTTGTGTTGTATGAACAGGCGTTATTTGTTGGGAGGCGCGGCGCGGCGCGGCGCTCGCGGGCCAACATCAAGAAGCCCGCTGGGGCTGGACGAGTCTGTGAAGTGCGACAGTGAACGTGAAGCTAATAACCCTCACGATGTGCCACGAGGCCAGGCCGCGAGCCGCGCGCCGAGCCGAGCCGGTCCACATAATCGCTGTGTGTGTCAGAAGCGTCTTATCGAAAGTGCAGCGGATGCTTCGGGAGCGGCAACCACCCCGCCCCACCCCACCCCACCCCACCCCGCCCCACCCCACCCCGCCCCACCCCACCCCGCCCCACCCCACCCCGCCTCTCCCTGCCCGGCTAGTCCGAGTGCGCGCTCTCAAATAAATTGCTCGCGGCCTTAAAGTCGAAGAGACAGGGAATCGCAATCTCCATCTGCAGGTGGAGAGCCGCTGCAGCGGCGGAGCTCCGCGGGCGGGTATGCATATGCGCCTCAGTGAAATAAAAAAAAAATAAAAAAAACACGCCCGCGATGCGACGCGCCCATCCCGACGCTATATCATGGCGGAGCACACCGAGCACACCTCGCGACGTGCCCCGAAATTTGACGTCACTGTGACGTCATTCTAGCACTTTTCCAGGGAGGAGTCCTGACGCAATTGGCCCCGGCGACCTGCGCGGCTGAACAACACGCGCAATGCGGCGCAGCGCGGGGGGGCACACGCGGCACTGTTGTGGACCGGAGAGGAGAAGAGAGGAGAGTGGAGCTGGACCGGACCGGTCCAGCCGGGACCTGGAGCCTGGCCCGGAGCCTGAACCCGGCTGTCCTGTCCGAGTGGGAGTGGAAGAGTGCAGAGTGGAGAGTGCCAGGGGCGTCGGAAGTGGGGATCAGGGGGAGCGCTGAGCACCCCCGAAAATAATATAGGAGGTGCGGAGCACCCTCTAGACTACGAGCCGGGCAAGCAGGCCTTCGGCTTGAATGCTGAGCTCAATCCCGCCTTAAACTTGAAAAATTACGCACGTGCTCTGCTAGTGAAAGGGTGGCGTGAAAACATGGAAAATTTTTGCGACAGTAAACCTCCCGAAGGAGGTTGCGGTTCCCGCCAGGCACAGGGCTTTTACCCCCCGTGGCAGCCAACTACTTCGGTGTTCTTATGGGAACCGGTGCTTTTCTGACTGCGATCCTGTCGCGCAATTCGACAGATTTGATCCCCGTACTGCCAGATTTAGTCGTACGGTGGTTAACCGAACTGCCCTGTCCCCAGGGCATGGAATAGCTATTTTTGGAGCCAGATTCTAGGACTTATGACCCCACGACCGACCACCAGTCGTGGGCATGGGACGGAACTTCCTGGCAACCCGCTGTCGCTACCAGTGAAGAACCTACCTGGGTTTGAACCAGGCCCCATGTGCCGAGTCTCACAGACACCCCACGGCTTTCGCGGCACTAAGACCACTAGACCGTCGGCGATTCCACGAGGGAGGTCGGTTGAAATGGGGGGCTTGAATTCCACTCTCCCAATTGTTGTCCTCAGAAAAATTAAATTATTGGCTAAGATTCGAACCTTCGTTCTGCCACTCTCCGGGCGGTCACTATGCCGGCACGGCTACGACGCCACTGTATCAAATGCCGGACCACTAGGAGGCATGCTGCGCGAGAAGCCTTGGTCACCGAAGAAACGAACCCGGTGTCATGAGTGCGCCTGCTCTCCGGTCAGTGCTGGGCCGGCCGCGTAGCGTCAATGGTACTGACACTGCTAATAGCAGCAGGTGGACAGTGGTTCAAACACCGCGTATTTTTTTTTCTTTTTTTTCTGTAGACCAATTGTTTTTTTTTTTTTTTTTTTTCAGCTATACCGTCCTTGTAACTCGGGCAACTGCGAAAAAGCACAGCGACTGAAAATAAACATAAACTGTTATTTGAGGTATGTTGCTACTAGTAAGCCCCGAGGGACTGCCTCGCCTCCCCGGGCATCGGCCGCGCCGCGCCGCGCCGCTCACCTCCCATTACTCCGCGTCCTGCTTTGCGTGCCGTGCCGCGGAGACGTGCCGCTCGTCCCGTACTCGAGTCGTGTTCCTTTTCTCTCTCTTTTTTAAAAGTTTTCCTTCTATTTTACCGCGCCGTGAACACCGCCGTCTTTATTTTAATCGCGGCGTGGATAATAACTAGAGGCAATGCATGGGCCCCGCTTCGCCGTACACGCCATGGAGACACCACAACTTCAGAAATATTTTCTCGTTGTTGTCGTTGTCGTCCAGTTTTCTGGTCGCGACCGGTTGTCGGGTCTGGTCCCCTCAGAGGCCGCGGAGCGCCGCCCGCTGCCCGCGCGCGACAGCTGGGTTGCCTATCTCCGCGTCAGCGGGCGGCCCCCGGCGGACGGGCCACCCAACTCGCGTGGGTGGTGGTGGCGTGGCGTGGCGGCCACGGCGCAGGCACTCAGCGATAGAGACACAAAGAGAGAGAGACAGAGAGAGAGAGAGACAGAGAGAGACAGACAGAGAGAGAGAGAGGGGGGGCAGCTGTAATGGTACGCGAGTGCATGCTGTGGTGACACGATCGTGTGTCGACACACGGGACCTGTCTCGTCCCGGCCGCCCCCGTGTCCCGGGATCATCCCTGGGCACACATCATGCTGCCTTATCCCTTCTTTGTAAAACGCGCGCCGGATGCCGTGGTCGATGCCCCAGCTCGGGATAAAGCAAGAGCAATTCGAGTGAGAAAGTAATTACAAAACTCAAAAAATAAATTTTAAAAAAATATGGAAAATGTAGAAATTATCTTTAAAAGAATATGTTGATTTTTTTTTGACAATAAAGTAGATTCCAGTACATTTTTCCTAATCCAATTTTCCTAATCCAATTTTCCTAATCCATTCTTCCTAACATCGATATTTCCTACTGCCCTTTTTTCCAAAAGCGCAATTCCTAAAACCAGTTTCTCCTACTCCGCATGTCCTAAAACTAGTTTTTCCTACTGAGAGTTTCCTACCGAGTATCCTTCGAAGTTGAAGTGAAATGAGAAAATACAGTTCAATTTCAGTCAAAAATCAGTTTTAAGCAATCTCAGATACAATACACCATTCAACACAATTTGTTCTTGTTCTTGCTGAGTAGTTTAGTTTTTGACCATTTGTGGCGTGAAGGCAAGAGCAGTTCTTCCTCGAGCTATAGATTGAGTCCCGCGTTTAGTCTTTCCCTCCCTCTCTCTCGCCACAAGGATTAGAGAGATACGCATACCCGGTGGTGTCTAGCGCCGTGGCCCTGCGGCTGCGGACACGTGCTGAGCGTAGAACTCGGTCAGCCCTGCGGGCCTTGACCTGGACCTTGAATTGGACCTTGAGCTGGGTCTCGTTAGACACTCGCAGCGGACGGCACCGCGTTCAGCTTTCAGCTTCCAGCACTGACTAAAACAGTTAGAGCTGGTGAAGACGAATTCAAATGTAAAGGTATGCATACTAGGAGTACGTGCGGCAGGCACGTAGTTGCTGAGCGAAGTGAGTGTTAAAACAAAAGGATGGGTTTAATCCTTCCGCCGTGTAGATAAGCAAACCTACATGGCGCCAGTCAGCATGGAGTAATTGAGAATTCGGGGGGGGGGGGGGGAGAAGGGCAGGAGAGGTGGTGGTGTGACAACAGGCCAACAATCACCGTTCGTACTCTCAACCGCTCTCAACCGAGAGAGGGGAGCATTCCCTCTCAGATATCCTGATGTAGAAAGTCCCGGACACCCAACGTGATTGACACCAGAGGCGCAGGGCGCTGTGGCCTCCAATGTGCGGTTGTCCTGTGCGGTAACCTCGTGCCACTCCTGTGCCCGACGGGGGGGGGCATACACCATAGACGCGGGACGGTGACACCCTTCCCGAACCCAGAACGACATTATGAGTGTGACGCCTTTTTGGCAGGGGCATGCTGAGCATCCCCAGGTCGACGCTAGAGGCCCAGTGGCCAGTGGCCTACAAAATGTGGTTATCCTGAGCGGGGACCTCTAGAACACACTTCCAGAACCTCCCCTCCCTCCACTCCACTTTTCCTCCCCATCCGGAGGTGAGATATGCCACTATGTATCATTAACATGATGAGTATAAGAATGCAGCTGCATGATATGCTGTCCGCCCCCTCCCTCAACCCCTCCTATCCTTCTGAAACAAGTTTGTCTTCACACCAACACTGATTTAGTGTAAACACTCTCAGCATAATTGTTATATTACAAGTACCGTTTCTCACCTAAATCCAATCGACAGTATCGCCCCTTGTGTTTGTGAGAGTCAAATTTCTATAAACTATTCATTTTTTAGAAATGAATTTACTCCGTATCATTACTTTTATAGAGCAGCTTTCCTCTCATTCAAATTCATAGCCAAAACGGATCAAGCAGTATGTTTGGTTTAATACATTAGATAACTGGATCAGAAATCGTATCACTGGGAAGAACAGCAAAGGTTCGGAACAAAATCCTACTAAATTTCTCTGAATAATACCCATACAATTTACTTTTTCTAGTTGGGTTAAAAGGTTATAAGATTTTAATACTTCCACTACATTTTGATGTGTCTTCTTTAGTAGAATGAGACTCTAAATGTTTCTATTTAATATTTATCAATTAATAACCCTTTTTTATAACAAATGTCTCTTAGCTATGTCTAAAAGGAGCAACACTTCTACTACAACATCAATACCGTATTGGGGAAACCGTTTGGCTGGTAATTTGTATGGCGGCTAAATAAGGAATCACAACACTTGGGTACTGAGCAAAGGTTTAAAACAAAATTTAGTTAAATATCAGAAAATAATGTCACAGCTAGTAACTCTCACTCTGTCAGATCAAGGTGTTAAGTGATTTTAATACTCAGACCAAAGTCTGCTGTCTCCCAGACAGAGCTGAGTGTACTCTATTGCAAACAACATTGTTTGTTTTATTACTAGGTTATGTCACTCACCCAAATGATAAGTTCGAAGTAAGTTGAAGCGATCCTGGCTGTCGTTTCAGCAATCCGTGACGTCCATTTCACAAATCCAGTACAATCAAAGGTATTTTTGATTAGAACTTGAGGCACACACGACAAATCACTCTGCACACACACTTCTACAAAATGACGACACTTGAAACTTCGTGAGGCGACTACCACCACTCTAAAAACTATTGAAGACCGCATATTTCGTCGGACTGACAATTAAATTTCTACTTTTGATGTTGTAAACAGTCGAGGTGTACACCGGGGTCACCGGGCTTGGCTGGGCCGTCGACATATTTCGCGTGTTGCCGCTAGGTGACGCTACTGGCGTCCCCACAAAGGACGTTTGAGGCGGAGCGCCCGACACACTGGATAGGCCAACCCGCCAAGCAATCATGTGAAGGTGGCGGCCTATCCGGAGAGCCCAAGCGCAGGGGGAGGCAGAAATTAAATTCCTGGTAACTCCAAATACTGCCCGATGAGTTCATTGTGGGGCTAGCTTACCGGTGAACTCATTCGTTGCCTGCCAACCTTTCCGGAGTGAAGTTTACATGAAACGTTTCAATATTTCAAACTCTATAGGAAAAGTCTGGACAAATATTATAGCGCTGAAGTTAGTAGATTACGGAACACTACCGCTTTTTACGATTACTTCTGTACTTTAAGAGGAGAACCGGCTAACACAGAGACAGACAGACTCACGACCAAGTACACTTGATCTTGAGGTCATTAGGAGCCCTCACCAGGCTACTCCGTCGATTCGAGTTCGAGTCATGTGTATTTTAAATGGGACTCGACGCCGGAAGTAGCCCGTTCGAGACTATCGCGGGGAGCTCCCTAATGACCCTCCGGCAGGAGTAAGCTTCGCTTCGCTCAGCGATTAAGCACCCTTTGTTGCAGTGCCAGTATAAGGGATGGCCATAGGTCAGCACAGTGTTGTCAAGCCAATACGGAAGAAACAAAATGAGTATATCCATAAGCCGAAGGCTGATAAAACAATCACCTGATAATATGGAAACCCGATGCGACTTAGATTTCAAGGCTACTTCCTCTTTACCTCGTATACACCGCATTTCAAAGATACCCTCGCCGCCGACACTAAACGTAGCGGTCAAATGTCAACATTTTGACATTCTTTCGGGCAATTCAAAAAGCCATGACCATAGGCAGTCTGCGTAGAAAGATTGTAGCCTTCCTCTCCAAAATTCGGCGTTCCGAGACGATAGAATTTTGGCAATAAGTGATCTGCAGTAAAGGCAAAGCAATCCACGAGTTTTAGCGTGTTGTTGCAGGGGTGAGGTATTTCGTTCTCTTCGCCATATTCCATTTCGTTGTAATATAATTACAAATTTCCAGGTACTCTTCGACCCCTGTCTCCACGAGCAGCGCGTGCAGTACGCGTGGTCCGTGGTCCCGGCCGTGAAGTTTAGCCCGTACCGCGCCGGGAGAGCTCCTCGACCCCACCCAGCGTGTTTGACAGATAAATGAGCTTCGGAGCAGAGCGGCAGGGGGGGGAGGGGAGTAAAGGGCGTGTTTGTCCGCGTCCAATGGCGTATAGCCTCCCGCCGGATCCGTCTGTCTACCCGTCGTTCGTCCACATGCCTGTCCGTCCGTCTGCGTATGTCTGTAGTTTTGTTTCACAACTTAACGCAAGGTGCGCCGGCCCGGCGGTACGAGACTAAAACGCGACCCACGAGGTTATCACGGGAGCGAGCGGTGCTCGGTATTTGGCGTGGCCACCAAGTGCTGCAGCTCTGGCGGGCCGGGCCGGGCCGGGCCGGGCCTGGCCGGGCCGGGCGGGGCGCGGGGCGGGCGGGGCGGGGCGGGGCGGGAGTGGGTGTGGGGTGGTGCGGCTGGGCCCGGTGTGGGTGGGGTCCGGGGGAGGGGGGGGGGGCTGTGCCGCGGCCGCGGCCGCGCCAAAGACATGACGGCGTGGTGGCCGTACTATAAAGTGGACAGCTGCAGCCGCCGCACCGCACCGCACGCTAGCCGCCGCAACCGCAGCCGCACACCATGGCCCCGCACCTCCTCCTCCCGGCCCTGCTGCTGCTGGCGCTGGTCGCCGCCGCACCCCCGGTGCAGGCCGCGCCCCCGCCCGGCTACACCCTCGAACAGCTGCACGTCGTGAGTACAGAGTCCCACTCCCGTGCAGAGCGCAGCCCATGCGGCGGACTGCGGCTGCAGTCTTCCGCATGGCATGAAGTTCTTCGTAAAGGCGAGTGGACGTTGCGTAGAAGGGATGTACTTAATTACCGATATTGATTTCAATATTTTTAATTAATGGAAAGCTGTAGGTCATGTCGGTGTCAATTATTTTATTGCAGCATCACGTTATTATTTCGATTCTTAGACGTGTTCTACGCGTTGACCAATTTTTTTGTGGCGATCCCGTTTTTTCACGTGCATTCCATGCTATTCCACACTATCTCCGACGGGGGACGGGATGTTCCACCCCAGCCTGCCCTGGCCGATACGCCACTTTCCAGATCATAAGGGTCTTAAAAGCTTATGGGGTACAGTGCAGAGAAATCTCTATCCTCCGTATGGGATGGGCCATGGTACCCATCACAGAGCCGATCATTCTGTGCGACTTGTTCCTCGAGCGCCTGCTCTTCCGTGACCTCTGCACGCTAAGAGACTCCGAGTGGGACACGGGCAGTCGTTGGCGCCGGGGCGCCGGGGGTGGGGGGGGGGGGGCATGTGCCACGGCACGGAGGCAATGAGGTGGTGATTTGGTGATTTGGTAGATCGTAGCGGCAGCGGCAGCCGCAGGGTCCATCGGGCAGACACGGAGAGATGATCGGTGCGTTGGCCCCCCGAGTCCCGGGTGACAGGATCAGCGAGATTTAGGGGAGGAGGGGATTGCGGGGTGGGGCGCTTTGTGGTTCACGTCGGCGGGGCGCGGCCCCCCAAGGCGTCGCGCTGGCGATAAGGCTCGGAGGTTCACGCTCGGGGCCTTGAGGGGGAAGGGGCGGGGGGAGATGATGAGATCTCTCTTTCATTATGGCAGGGTCACCAAGGCGCATCGGAAGTATTCCAGGGCTATTTCTGTCTCAATGGGACCGGACCAGCTATTCCTGTTTGCAGGAGTCACGAAATATATGAATGGTGTCGAGGGGGGAACGCCCACGCGCGCGAAAGTTTCTTGACGTTCGATTACATGTCGTCACAGCTTCGATAATAACAAATAAGACGAATCGCCGCGGCTTGCAACATCCACACGCTCTCTCTCGCGCGCGCACACACCCACACACACACACATACACACACCCTCGCTACTTGCTGCTCTTAAGCCGAAAACTTCCACCCTCCCCAGGCGTTTCCGCCCCGCCGTGCTGTGTTATCGAGTGTTCCCTTCCTGCAGGTGTTCCGGCATGGCAACCGCACGCCGGAGGCGCCCTACCCGACGGACCCCAACAAGAACTACTCGTGGCCGCCCGTGGGCTGGGACCAGCTGTCGCAGGTGAGCCGCGTCGCATCTCGTGAGTTGTGAACGACAGCGGGCAGGAGCTGCTGACGGAGTGCTTCCCGTCGGCAGGCGGGCATCGCGTCCACGTACCGCCTCGG
The DNA here is from genome assembly GCA_033675135.1 of Frankliniella intonsa. NCBI lineage: Eukaryota > Metazoa > Arthropoda > Insecta > Thysanoptera > Thripidae > Frankliniella > Frankliniella intonsa. Next base: position 7,696,416 of record CM066245.1, on the reverse strand, counting down.
CCGGCTGTTCCGCCAGCTGTACGGCGACTTCGTCGGGGACCTGTACTACCAGACCGACGTGAACGCCACCTCCACGGACATCCCCCGGACCAAGCTCAGCCTGCAGGCCTTCATGGCGGGGCTGTTCCCGGCGCACGGCTCCGAGCGCTGGGACGCGGCCGGCACCCTCGGCTCCTCCTGGCAGCCCTTCGTGTACCACTACATGCCCAGGCACCTCGACGACGTAAGCCTCCCCTCTGGAGGGTCATTAGAGAGCTCCCCGAGAGGATCGATACTCGTTCGTCAGGTTTCTCCAGGGTCTCGAACTCGAACAGTCGAGAATCGAGCTCTCTAATGACCCTCCTGGCGCACCGCCCGCGGCGGCCTCCCACGACCACCGACAAACCCCTTTCCTCCCCCGTGCAGTTCTTGTACATGAACGGCGTGGAGTGCCCGCGCTACGACCGCGAGTACGCCCAGGCCCAGGCCGGCGAGCGAGTCCGCCAGATCCTGGCCTCGGACCAGGCCATGCTGGCCGACCTCAAGGAGAAGGCGGGCATCAACACGAACCTGCCGGCCGTCTCCAGGTTCTACTGCACCATCGGCATCGAGGTAGGCACCACCATATATAGGCTCGGATCGACGTCATTCCATTGCCAATGAAATTACGATAAGTTTTGGGAAAGGCGATGATCGAAGGGTGATGACCCGTTTACTGCCAGTGCAAAGGGTAGTAATTCGCATATTTGACAAAAAAAAAAAAAAAAGAGCGAATGCGGTGCAGGCGCGACGTGGCGACGCGGGACTTCCCTGTCGATTCTCCTTGCACCGCGCCGGACTGTGCAGCCGACACGCTAATCACGGCCCTGATAAAGTCTCACACCGACACACAGCGCAGCAGGCGAGCAGAAAGCGGGGCGGAAAAAGATGGTTAATTACTCAATTACTGAGGGTATCGCGAGTTGTTTCTGTCAGAGAGGGGGAGGCGGGGGGGATAGCAGACCAGGGACAGGCCGCGCTCTTGGACACGACTCTCGCGGCGTGGCGTGGCGTGGCGGTGTATAATTTCTCGAACAGTTTCCCATCCATACCTTGCCAGGCCGCGCTGCACGGGACCAGCCTGTATCTCAGCTCTCGTCGGGTAGTTAAAAAAACTCAGTTTGCAACAAAAAAAAAAATGACACCCGAGAGGGGAGGTTGTACTGCTCGCCCCGCGTCCCGCCCCGCGTCACCCGAGCTGGCCGGATCAATCCAGTGATGACCGGAGTCGCCCTGGCCCCGCGCCGCGGCCCCGACCCGGCCCGCCCGGCCCCGGCCCCGGGAGGAGGAGGGCTGATAAAGGAGCGCTATCACCGCGCCGCGCCGCGGCCAAGCTCGCCGTCGCCTTCATAATTTTGTGCTATAATTAGTGCCATAGCGCTTTTCCTCTCCTCTCTCTCCCTCTCCCTCTCTCTCTCTCCCACACACACGATGACCCTCCCTCCCCAGCTCGTCATAGTACACAACAGAAAATTATTTTTTTCCCCACTTCCTTTATTTCCCTAAGATCAAATGTGGCTTCTTTTCAGCTGAACGAGGGTCGCCTCGTACCCGACTGGGTGAAGCCCTACTACCCCGAGCGCCTGGAGAAGATGGCCCTGTGGCACTTCCACGCGCGCGTGCTCACCAGGACCATGCAGCGCCTCAAGGCCGGGCCCCTGGTCAAGCACATGGTGGCCACCATGAAGGAGGCGAGGGAAGGCGTCACGACCAGGCCCCGTCTCTGGATCTACTCGGGTCACGACGACACCGTGTCTTCTGTGGGGCTCGCCCTCCGCACCTGGGGGGCCATCTACCCCGACTTCAACGCCATGCTCGTCGTGGAGCTGCTGAAGAAGGCCGACACCGGGGAGTACGCCGTGCAGGTATGTAGGTCTCCGCTCTCCTCCGCGGTCCTCTGCGCGTCGTCCTGACCGCCCTGCTTGTGCTGCCGCAGGTGCTGGTGCGGGAGAGCCACGCCGTGGACGCGCACGTGGTCCCGGTGGACGGCTGCGAGGCCAACCCCTGTCCCCTCAACAAGTTCCACGACCTGGTGAAGGACGTCATCCCCGTGGACTGGAGGAAGGAGTGCCTGGCAGGGTAGGTAGCGCGGGCACGAGCGGGTGGTGGCTGCACAGCGTGATTCTTTTTGTTTCGTGTGGTGGAGGCCCTATCCTTGTCTTTTGCACACATCTAATGTCTTTTGTGGTACCACAGGGAGGACAAGAAGAGAATACTGCCTCTAAAGAACGGAATACTGGTGTCGAACGGAACCCTTCCTTCCAAGAACAAAGTATAAGCTTTGTCAGACTCACAACTCGTGTCATTAATTTGTTGTGCGACTCATCATCATGTGCCATCTTTTATATCATATTTCACGATGTAACTTATTTGTGTGCGTCTCATTGCATCCTCGACCACGAAGTAGCACGTAGCCTGCGAAGGTTGTTATTATTTTACTTTTCTAATTAATACAATTTACTTTTTTGTTACAAAATAGTTTTTCTTTCGAAAAAAAAACATCAACGCATGCAGAATAATTCCCGCATGAGAGGCCTCGGAGCGAAATATCAAGAGTATTGAACGACGTTGAATCTCGCATTTCCTTTGACCGTTTTCGTGATCGTTTTGGTATCATGTTTCGCTCTGTGGGGCCGGGCCGGGGCCACGCATGATCTCCTGGGCCGGGCCGCATGCTGTCTGCTGTCTTGGGCTCCGCTCGCCTGGCCTAGCATGACTCTGTTTGCTTTGGATGTGTTTGCAGGGGTGCGTCCCCGTCCGCGTCCGCCGCGAGCGCCGCTCACTCGTCGGCCGCCCTCCTCCTCCTCCTCGTCCTCAGGGTGCTGGCACTGCCGTCCGCCACCCTCCTCGCGGCACTTCGCTAATAGTCATAAAAACAAAAAAAAAAAACGAAACCTGATTTTGCCCCATGTTCCTATCTATTTTTGTGCCATTCGTGGGTACCGGTGTACAAATTCCTCATAATTTATTACTAATGTCGACATATTTACAATAGCTCATTACTTTGGCTTTCAATTGAAAGGCCGCTGCAACACAATCTAGGAGGTATAATTATAAAGAAAATGACATTTTACTGAAGTTGATCTGTTATCACATATCGGCAAGACTCATTGCCCGCAATAAAACGACAGGCATGATGTCCAGGTGGCGCGGCGAGGACATCCTGCACACCCACTTATCTCGCTATGGTCGCGACAGTCATGCAGATAATCCTCTCGCGACACTGAATCCTCCCGGACGTGCGGTGACCAGTGCCCGGGGCAGGAAAAGTTGTTCACATCAAGTCGAAAAGTAAGACGCGTCGACGCCCGTTTCCGGTAAGTTGAACGTCGCGTAGGTGGATCCCGCTCAGTGTCGTCGACGTGACGTCACACCCGGTCAGCCGAGGGGTATGTTGTACGGCGAGGGCGCGCCGCCCTGGCCCTGACCCTGGCCGTCCTCGCCCTGCTCGCCGCAGCGCTCGCACCGGGACTTGAACAGGCCGTCCATGTCCTCGAGGCGCACGCCGCGCGTCTCCGGCAGCAGGGCCCAGATGAGCACGCCGCCCACAGCGCCCAGCACCGCGTACAGCAGGAACACGCCTGCGGGGAGAGGGGGATAAAGAAAATCACTCATCAGCGACGTCACTTGTGTGCTCCAGTGCAGGGCGGGGCGGGGCGGCCCGGGCGGCGCACTCACCCTTGGCCGTCAGCATCTCGACGAGCGAGAGGAAGGTGAGGGACACCAGCAGGTTGAAGCCCCAGTGGCAGCTGGTGGCCACGCTGCCCGACACGCCGCGCGCCCACATGGGGTGGATCTCCGAGTTGATCGTCCACGGCACCGGCCCCAGACCTGTGGGGGAGCCACGGTTAGCCGGCATCGTAGGGCGTTACTCATTTCAGACGCACCCTCATGAACGCAACGTGGCCGGCCGGTTGAAGTTGCGTTTGGGCAGGGTGAGGGACTGACCTGGGGAGAACATGACGAGGAACAGCACGAGGGAGGCGATGGCCACCCAGGAGTAGGGGGACGGGCACCAGCCCAGCGCCCAGGTCATGCCGGCGGGCTCGGTGTCGGTGGGCGCCGTGCACTGGCCGCTCTGCGCCGTGCCGCCGCACCACGAGGACGCGTTGCCGCTCGCGGAGAAGCAGTAGCCGCAGCCCAGCGAGGACGACACGCAGGACGAGCACCGCCTGCAGCAGGGCGCCGCCCGCGGCGTGATGACCATCACCCGAGGCGGAAACCACTCGGAATTTTGGTGTACAAATGTTCAATTTTGCCTAAATTTTTCTGAATTTTTTTTTTTTTTCTTTTGGAAAATTTTCCCGAATTTTTTGAATTACAATGTGTACAAAAATTTCCGAGTTGTTTTTCCCTCGCCACTACCCATATGACATGAGGATGAGGGTCCATTCGCCGACTCGCACTTACGAGACGACGGCGCACGGGTCGTCCTGGTTGAGGATCCGCATCACCCTGGGGGAGGTGAGGTCCATGACGAGGAAGCCGGCGGCCAGCATGCACAGCGCGACCACGACGCCGCACAGCGACGCCAGGAGCAGCGGCCGCCGGCCGAAGCGCTCGATCAGGAACACGCCCGCGGTGGCGAACAGGAAGTTGGCCAGCGCCACGACCACCGACAGCCAGATGGCCGAGCTCGAGTCGCCGACGCCCGCCATCTGGATGATGCTCGCGCTGTAGTACCTGTGCGAGCACCTGCAGAGTGAGGCCCTGCCAGGAGTGGCTCGCAAGCGCTACAGCTCGCTAACGCTACGGGTCGCAAGCGCTACGAGTCACAAGCGCTACAGCTCGGTAGCGCTACGGGTCACAAGCGCTACAGCGAGAATCCGCGCGTTAGGCGGAGCCGAGCCGAGCTGAACCTTGAAAAATTACGCACGTGGCGTGAAAACATGGAAAATTTTTGCGACAGTAAACCTCCCGAAGGAGGTTGCGGTTCCCGCCAGGCACAGGGCTTTTACACCCCGTGGCAGCCAACTACTTCGGTGTTCTTATGGGAACCGGTGCTTTTCTGGCCGCGATCCTGTCGCGCAATTCGACAGATTTGATCCCCCGACTGTCAGATTTAGTCGTACGGTGGTTAACCGAACTGCCCTGTCCCCAGAGCATGGAATAGCTATTTTTGGAGCCAGATTCTAGGACTTATGACCCCACGACCGACCACCAGTCGTGGGCACGGGACGGAACTTCCTGGCAACCCGCTGTCGCTACCAGTGAAGAACCTACCTGGGTTCGAACCAGGCCCCATGTGCCGAGTCTCACAGACACCCCACGGCTTTCGCGGCACCACTAGACCACTAGACCGTCGGCTATTCCACGAGGGAGCTCGGTTGAAATGGGGGGCTTGAATTTCACTCTCCAAATTGTTGTCCTCAGAAAAATTAAATGTGTTGGTAAGATTCGAACCTCCGTCCTGCGACTCTCCGCGCGGACACTATGCCGGCACGGCTACGACGCCACGGTACCTGATGCCGGACCACTAGGAGTCATGCTGCGCGAGAAGCCTTGGTCACCGAAGAAACGTACCCGGTGTCATGAGTGCGCCTGCTCTCCGGTCAGTGCTGGGCCGGCCGCGTTGCGTCATTGGTATCGTCGCTGCTCATAGCACTGGGCGGGAAGTGGTTCAAAAACCGCGTAAGTTTTTTTTTTATTATTTTTTTTTTTGTTCGGACCAAGTGCTCTTTCCAGCTATACCGTCCTTGTGACTTGGGCAACTGCAAAAAAGGCACTGAAAAGAGCACTTGGTCCAAACCAAAAAAAAATTAACAAGAAAAAAAAATTACGTGATTTTTGAACCACTGCCCACCTTGTGCTAAAAGCAGCGTCGATACCAATGACACTACGCGGCCGGCCCAGCACTGGCCGGAGAGCAGGCGCACTCATGACACCGGGTTCGTTTCTTCGGTGACCAAGGCTTCGCGCAGCATGACTCCTAGTGGTCCGGCATCTGTACTGTGGCGTCGTAGCCGTGCCGGCATAGTGTCCGCGCGAGAGTCGCAGGAGAGGTTCAAATCTTACCAACACATTTAATTTTTCTGAGGACAACAATTTGGAGAGTGAAATTCAAGCCCCCATTTCAACCGAGCTCCTCGTGGAACAGCCGACGGTCTAGTGGTCTAGTGGTGCCGCGAAAGCCGTGGGGTGTCTGTGAGACTTCGGCACATGGGGCCTGGTTCAACCCAGGTAGGTTCTTCACTGGTAGCGACAGCGGTTGCCAGAAGTTCCATCCCGTGCCCACGACTGGTGGTCGGTCGATGGGGTCATAAGTCCTAGAATCTGGCTCCAAAATAGCTATTCCATGCTCTGGGACAGGCGTTCGGTTAACCACCGTACGACTAAATCTGACAGTACGGGGATCAAATCTGTCGAATTGCGCGACAGGATCGCGGCCAGAAAAGCACGCCGGTTCCCATAAGAACACCGAAGTAGTTGGCTGCCACGGGGTGTAAAAGCCCTGTGCCTGGCGGGAACCGCAACTCCTTCGGGAGGTTTACTGTCGCAAAAATTTTCCATGTTTTCACGCCGTGCGTAATTTTTCAAGGTTTAGCTCGGCTCGGCTTTCGCGCTCGGCTCCGCCTAACGCGCTGATTCTCGCTGTAGCGCTTGTGACCCGTAGCGCTACCGAGCTGTAGCGCTTGTGACTCGTAGCGCTTGCGACCCGTAGCGTTAGCGAGCTGTAGCGCTTGTGACCTGTAGCCGTTGTGATCTGTAGCGCTTGTGACCTACGTCCGCCCTGCCCAGTGCGCGCTCCTACCGCCACTAAGATCAGCGCTGGATCGTGTGCTCACATCACGGTGTTAACGCCGACCAGCTGCTGGATGGCGGTGAGCATGCTGGCGATGAGGAGCGGCCGGCGGGCCGACGGCGTCCTGAGGACGCGCAGCACGGTGCCGCAGGCCCTGCCCCCGTCCCCGCTGTCGACAGCCTCCCCGGGCCTCGCCTTGACCCCTGCGCCGGCCCCGGCCCCGGCCTGGCCCTGCAGACTCGACTCCTGGATCTCGCGCAGCTCGCGCTGCACGCCGGCCTCGTCCTGGGCGGAGCCGCGCAGCACCCTGAGGACGTGCTCGGCCTCGGTCGCGCGGCCGCGCATCACCAGCCAGCGGGGGCTCTCGGGCAGCAGCAGGGCGCCGGCCAGCAGCGCGAGCGAGGGCACGCCCGCCAGCCCCAGCATCCAGCGCCAGCCCGAGGGCCGCACCGACGTGAACAGGCCGCAGATGACGCTCGCCGCGAACTGGCCGAACGTGACGCCCACGTTGAACGTGGTGACGACCTGGCCGCGCACGGCCGGCGCCGACGTCTCGGCCAGGTACACGGGCGTGGACATGCTGGCCAGGCCCACGCCCACGCCCACCACCACGCGGCCCGCCAGCAGCAGCTCCTTGGAGGGCGCCAGCGCCATGCCCAGCGACCCCGCCGTGAACACCACGGCCGCCACCAGGATGGTGCTCCGCCGCCCGAAGCGGTCTGCAACGAGCGGGCGCCATTTCTCATAGACAGACGCTGCAGCCAAGTTTGAAAGACAAATTTGTACGGGAATGGTAGTTTTTGTCTTAGTTGTTCGCTCAGCGAGGCATACGCTACAGTGACGGCCAGCAGTTAAGCGCAGAATTGTCTGCTTCCTGGTCAAACCTACAGAAATAAGTGACCTATAAAACCGTGACTTTCGCGTTTTGGCAAAGCTTTAGTCGAGGACGTGGGCGTTCGATTTTACCCGGAAGAGCTAAATTATTGCGAAAATGCGGCTCTCTGAAAGTGGTCCTCGTGCCTCGGCGACGCGCCGCGCGCAGCGGCTGTGACGGGCGGCGGCAGCGGCAGCGGCAGGGGCCGGGTAGGCTCCCCGCGCCCGGCGCGAGGCACGCCCGTGCCGCGGGCCTGCCTACCTCGCGGGCGTCAGGCGCCCGCCGCGCCCGCCCCGCGCGCCTCCACCCGTTGCCGCGTCGCACCGTGCCGCGCTTGTTTTCGAGCCAAACTCAGATACACGGATCATTCCTCCTGTACCGTATTCCGTATCGTCTATAGGAATCTATGAATACACGCGGTGTATATAGTACCTACCCACGGTGTAACCGCCGACGAAGGAGAAGACCCACGCTGCGAGGACGGTCCCCGACACGATGTACTCGTGCCAGGCGTTTTCCAGGTTCATCTCTTCCCTGCGAAAAAAGTGTAAACCTGTCATTTGTTTTCTCTCCATTTAGTAAAGTAAGCGCTCCCAGTCCCACTCCCCTCCCCCCCGGGATCTTGAGTGTCAGATACAACCACGAATACTCTAGAATATTACATTGACACATTGATGTGAGCATGGACTCCTTGAAGCAAAGCGAAACGCCTCCCGTCAAGGATCGTTTTATAAGTTGAAAAATTCCAAGGAATATTTCTTGAAGTAAAGTAAACATAATTTTTATAAAAGCTAAACCTCCTGTAAAACATTGAAAATGCCACAATTAAGGTCACAAATATTTCAATAATTATTTTTTTTGTTCAAGAACTTGCTTTTCTGGGTGTGGATCAGTAGCCGACTACACTGTAATTTAGGGGTGTACTCTGAGAGTACGCCATAGGCGTATGCTACAGAAAACAGAGCGCCTTAAGGCATACTGTCAGAGTACGCCTAGGCGTACTCTGAGAGTACGCCAGGGCCTATTGATCTGACACACCTTTATATCAAAGTCGACAGAGACGCCACACAAGGCGCATTCCATGCAGACACCTCTGGGCTGCGCTGCAGCCAAACCCACAGGGTGCTCTGGCCAAATGTGTTTACATGGCAGGCACCTTTACATGCATATATCATGTAAGGTGAAGTGAAGGGTGCCTACAATGCACGCACCCTGACCAGGGCCTGTGCTGTGCTGTGGGGATTGTCTGCTACGCATGCAATGATAAAGGTGTGTCAGATCAATACGCCTAGGCGTACTCTGACAGTATGCCTTAAGGCGCTCTGTTTTCTGTAGCATACGCCTATGGCGTACTCTCAGAGTACACCCCTAAATTACAGTGTAGCGGTGAGGTCACGACGCTCTTCGCCTACCTGATGAAGAGCATGGCGCCGGACACGACGCCCGTGTCGTAGCCGAACAGCAGTCCCGCCGTGGCGCCCAGCACGGTGAGGGCCACGTTGACGGCGCCGAAGCCGGCGCAGCCCGGGCGCGCTGCCCCATGCGCTGCCCCCGCGGGGGACCGCAGCGCAGCGTCCGCGGAGAGCAGCGTCATGGCGCCGGGACGCGGAGAGCAGCACTACCGGGCACTGCCGCACGGTGCGGGCCGGCGCCCGTGCGAGAGAGAGAGAGAGAGAGAGAGAGAGAGAGAGAGAGAGAGAGAGAGAGAGAGAGAGAGGAGGAGAGAGAGGGAGTGAGAGTGAGAGAGAGTGAGAGAGAGCAGGAGAGAGAGGGAGTGAGAGAGGGTGGGGGAGAAAACAGAGGCAGTAAGCTGGTGCAAGCTGGTGCCGGCATGGGCAGGGCGGCTAGGGGTGCAAGCTCCTGTGCGGGGGTTGGGCCGAGCTCTATCACCTACCCGCTGCAGATACCGCCTGATACACTAGTACTTATCTGACGGCCTGTGCAACGATTAGGGGGGGAAATGAGAGGTGAGTCACAACAACAGCAGTAGCAGCACAACACCCCGCGCCTGCTCAACAACCCCCGCAGCCGGCACGGCCCGGAGGTGAGCACGTCATCCGCAATCATGGCCTCCTCAGTGAGCCGCACGCTCTCAACGTTGTCGGCCTGGAGTTGTCGAGCACCGGCGGGTCCGGCGTGGGTCCGCTCGGGTCAAAAATCTAAAGCAGGGGGACGTTCCGGGTCACTTTCCTCATCTCTGGCCCCACCCCGCCCCGCCACTACCCCACCCCACCCCGCCCCGCCACTACCCCACCCCACCCCACCCCGTCAGCGACCTGTCAGCTACGGCCCTTTAATTTCGCACCCACCGATTACATATCTGCGCTGTCAAAGCCGTGCTGCTGCGTGTTACAGGCGTCGGAGTGGGCGTGGGTTGGGGGGGGGGGGCGATTTTCTCATGCTGTACAGCACTATAAAACAACGCCGATTCAATCACCAACACATTTTTTTTATTAATCGGGAGAGAGACGAAAAGACACAAATTGCTTTTTATTTTTTTTGCGTACAACACCGCCGATGAGCGCGGGCTTCTCAGCAGTATTGCAGTTAAAACTGTAAAACTCAGCAGTCTTGCATTTTAAACCGCAAGATTGGAGTTTTTCAGTTTAAACTGTCATGTAGTGCAACAGTTAGATTTGCAGAGTATGGGTGACCCGACGGCGAGACTCGTCATTTATCGGCCTCCACTCTAGAAAATCGTCGGGCTAGGAGAAAAGTTTAGGGGCAGACTGGAGAATAAGTTTGACCGGCGTAAAACAAACACGTCAAAAGGCCTACGATCTCTCTGCCCCCTATTTCCCATTCCCGCTTACCCCCTCCCCTCCCCCTTGTTTCCTTTCACCTTGGCGTGCGACCCCCCTGGGGTGAACAGTTCCCCTCCCTCCTCTCGAGACCGTGGAGTAGGTGCCTGCCCTACCAGTCATGTGAGGCCCACATCGTACCCCATCGCATTTGCCAAAGTAGAGTCGATAGCAAGGGGGAAACGACTCTCGAATTCTGTTTCAGCCGAGTTACTGACTTGGTTTATCGAAGGAACTACCCTCGGGTTACCCCGGCTCACCCCGGATTTCCCTCGGGTCAACTCGGAGTATGTCAAATTTTCTCGTTTTAGCCTGCTTGGATTTCCCAAATGGCTGTCAGCCCCTCGGTTGATAGAATCAGGCCCAATTTGGTTGTGAACGTTTAGACAAATTAGTTTAGGATTTCCCCCCTCCGATTTGGTAGGACAATCATTGGGTTTGCTGCGGGTCAAATGATTGATTGGTTAGTTTTTTACCCTTTCTTTTTCTTAAGGCGTGACGAAATAAATTCACAATCCGCATTATCCAAAGTTTCTGAGCACTTATGGCGTTCAGCGCTTCAGCATTTTCGCTTTCCATGCCATTCCATTGCGTGAGCGGGACTATGACTTTACCAGAAGCACGCCTTCCTGAATAAATCAAGGTATCTGAATATCTGAAGCGCTCCAATCACCGTTGTTAGTAAGCCTTCACATAACTATTTTACTGTTATTAGGGTAGCCAACTGCACTGTACGATTCATAAATATGCCACGATGACGAAAATTTCTGTTCGCGCCACTTTCACACGTGTTGATTAAGAATATGGTGGCTTATTAATAAAAGCGCGCCTTTTGGTACTTGTATCTTGTATGTTGACTTCAAGTTTTGTGATATTTATTTTGTAGTTGATGACGGAATAACTACGGAATAACAGAAACCAATTTTAATAGTTCGATTCTTATTTTTCTGTGATCTTATCTTTCGATTCGTCCGTGACGTATATTATTTTCTGCAAGGATGAGTTTTGCAGGTCAAACTGCAAGACTGACGAGTTTTTCAGTTTAAACTGCAAGACTTTAGTCTTGCAGTTTTCATTGTCTTGTAGCACAACACTTAGATTTGCAGAGTAGGAGGGCGACGGCCGCCGCCCGCTCAGCACGTCCCTCATGAAGGAGTAGATGGCCTCGGTGTAGGTCTCCCGATGCGCGGGGTAGTGCTGGACGTGCGCCGAGCCCTCGAAGCGGACGGCCGTCACCAGCTCGCCCATCCCCAGCCGGTGTCCCGCGAAGCGCTCCACGTCCTGCACAAAACAAAGTTTTGATGTATTCGCAATTCTCAGAAGAAATGCGCACTCAGCAGCAAGTGAGTATAGCATTCGTACACTTGAATTTCCAGTGCGCCTTTCAAAGAAAAAAAAAAGTAGCTTGCGGTTGCTTACCTGGGCGAGGATGAGTTTGTCGGCGGGCGAGTAGAGGAAGAGGTGCGCGCCGGTGTAGGCGGTGGGCACGTTGTCCAGCTCGGCGAGGGGGTCGAGGGGCTGCGGCCGGAGCGACGTCATGGCCTGCAGCAGCACCTCGGCCAGCCACCAGGCCGTCATGACGAGGGCCACGGCCAGGGCGATGGGCGCCGCCAGCCCCGGCCACAGCGGCCACGACCCCAGTCCCAGGGCCGCCGTCACCCCGGAGCCCGCCGGCGCCAGCAGCCGCCACCGCGACTCCATGATCGCCTTGAAGGCCAGGTACATGGAGCGGAAACGACGCTCGCCCGGCGCAGAGTCCCACATCACGCCAAGCACCTGGGAGGGTGGGGGAAAAAAAAGCGTTGTAACGTCGGTGTTTCCGGTCCATGCACTGGAAACCTGAGCGTGTGAGTGTCGCGCACGTGTGGGTGTGTGCAACCCGAAAAGTGTGGACTTTACTAGAAAACAAAGTGCACGAGTGAATCACACCTACAAGAGTGTGCTCTGCCCTCACCTCGAGCGGCGCGGCCCGCTCCTGCATGGCCAGGGCCACGTGCTTGTACAGGTACGCGCCGCCGTTGCTGAACACGTGGAAGAAGATGGGGCGCTCGTTGAGCTTGAGCTCCAAGATGTCGTCGACCACGCGGCGGCCCAGCGCGCGCATCTTGCCGCGCCTGAGGAACAGGAACTCGAGGGGCGCGATGCAGCGCAGCGTGACGCACCTGCGGGCCAGGCCACGGCGAGGTGGATTAACACTGTGAGTCACGGGGAATACAACCACCCGGCCCTTAATATGTTGAGGTCCGGTCCGGTCGGGTCGGCAGGGGAGCAATGCACCTTGGAGTGGAAGGCTTTTAGAGGCTTTGAAGGGCAGGCTGTCTAAATGTCAGCCTCCCCCCGGGCCGGGCCGGGCCGGGCGGGCCTACGACAAGTGTCAGTCAGGCGAGCGCTTGGCTTGTGTGTGGGGGGAGGGGGTGGGCAGTGTGGGGGGTTGGCCGCTGGCAAAGGGGTGGCAGTGGAGAGGGAGGGGCTGCTGAGCTACCCGGCGAACACCCCACCCCGCGTCCACGGTGGGCAGCATATCTTACGAGTGTGTTTGCGTGGGCTTGCCTACTGCCTACTGCCTACTGCCCTGGCCAGCATCGGCCAACCCCAACCCCAGCACAGCGCACAGGTGTAGCGGCCAACAGCTGACGTCAGCACGCCTACTGCCTCTGCGGCCCCGCGGGCCCCGCCCCGCGCCGAGCTTGCACCACCTTGTCCCTCGCACACGGCGGACACGCCCACCCGCCAAGGTCGGCGACGGCCCGGAGTACGTACCCCTTGTCCGAGTAGATGTTGCCGTACTTGTCGAGGTGCTTGTCCTGGCAGCCCGCCCAGCCCAGCAGGATGACGGCCGGCGGCTTGGACTCATTGTCCACGGCGTTGACCAGCGACGAGGGCTGCTCCACCGTCGGCGTCGTGAACTCGAGGTAGTACTCCTTGGCCTCCCTGACCCTGGCCATGGCTGGTCCGCTCCGGGCTGCGCCCACCGCGCGCGGGCCTGGCCTAGTCCAGCTGGTTCCTCATGGAGGAGGTCTAGTCGAGTCGAGTCGAGTCGGCCAGGACTCGGCAATCGATCGAGGCCCACCTCTCCTCTCCACGGCTGCCAACCGTCTGGCGGCCCCCCGCGACACCACCAGCCCGCGCCCCCGCGCCTCCACCGGGCTGCCTGCGCGGCTGCGCGCCCGGCTCGGCCTGGGCCAGGATTGACTTGGAAATGAGGCGGTCTTCTTGTAATGCAGGCGACGACGGAACCGTCTTCACTCGATCCTTCCTTGCACAGCAGGGCAGGGCCAGGTCACCGGACAATTCGTACGTCGCGTCCGTGTGGTGGTCAACAACTTAGGGGTGGAAGCTGGGAGAGGGGGAGGGTGGGAGGTCTGGGTAAGGGTGGCACAGATGGACCCCGCCCCCACCCCCGTCCCCGCCCCCTACTGCTGAAGCTGCTTCTCCCCCGTTCCTTTTCTACATTATCTTAGTGCTATTTTCTCTCTCGTCGGCGGCAACGATTGTATTGCTATATCGAAGAAGGGGAAGTATTCAAACTCATTACTCTCTGCGGGAAGACTGCTGACTGCTTTAAAGGAAACTTGCTCCATTCTATTTCGGGCAAGACATTACACTGAGAGCGTAGCGTCAGAGGAAAGGCAGGGTCGCGGGCACAAGGGAGTGCCCACTGAAGGCACCACCGCAACATACCGCGATACCGCGCCCGTGCACGGCTTCCTGTGTTGCGCAAAACTTCCTTCCCTTCTCTCGTCTGCAAAGAGTCTCGTGGGGGCCGTGGAAATTAAAAATGGCAGTCTTTACCGTATGACGTAAATATTGTTCGTCTGTGTCCTTTCATCGCTTAAATTGAATCTGGCTTCTTAATTTTTGTCGACTTTGTCCTTAGATCCATGTATTTCGGCTATAATTTGATGAGCGCGATTTTCCTGGACTATCGCATATGTGACAGTTGTTATGCCAGCCTTGCCAGAATAGAAAGGGGATAGTCCTCTGTAGTCCAGCGTTTTTGGTAACTTTCATTTTTCGCCTATTCGGAAGGAATTCGATATTGACACCACCCATATCGTTCTCTTTGAGCTTCAAGTTAAAAGTGAGTGCTAGATTTGATTCAATTGCTTCAAATCAAAAGTTAAACAGTGTCTTCAGATTCCTGATGTCAGTTTCAGTCTGCATCACAAGACTATAAAAACATATGAAATAAACAGTAACAATAAAATAAATGTGAACGATCTTTTAGTCAGCGCTAGAAATATTTAAATTATTCTATGGCAGTAAATCTGATTCTGATCTTACATCATTCTGAACGTCTGATAAGAATAATCTAACCTCTGCTCTAAACCAGAAAGTAGGTCTTGTTTATTGTGAAGTATTTACTTGTGTGTTCAGGAGTGACAACATACCATGTGAATACTCCTTGTACTTTCATTATTGGTTTCTGTTTGTAACTAAAATATATACCCTTTTCCCAGAGGAGTGCCCTGTATTGTCTTCATTTTGCATATATTACTGAAAGAAGCCTAATAAGGAATTTTTGGCTTATCTATTTTCTTTTTTCTTTCAGGACTGAGGACTGACAAGACCACATAGAGAAAAACATCACTGCCATTAAGTATTGTTGCAGAATGCACCATCAAAATTTATTATCAAGACTGTCACACTAGACACTCAATGAACTTTCTGTTTTGTTTCACATTATTGCGAGCTAACTTTTTTTTATATTTGAAGAACAGAAATGTTTCGGCAATCTCATGGCAGCTTCTTAAATTTACCTAATATTTTTATTGTTTATCGAAAACTCCTGTCTGATGAGTGAACATAAAATTATTTTAATGTTTCATCCCTCAAGGGGTTTAAGGTATTGTGCTCTCGCTTAGTGTGTTAAGGATATATATCATTTAAGTTTTGGCTGTGTTGTTTTCGAGAGGACAGTACTACTCCCCTCCTGGGAGATAATATCTATTTCTATCTGTGAGCAATGAGTAGCACTTGTAAATGGACGTGCGAGTATTGTACATACGAGAACTGGCCATCAACTTTAAAATGCACCATGTGTAGAGGTGCTAAGCCTCTTTTAGGAGAAGATATTTACCGGCTGCAAGATGAAGAAGACTCACTTTCCAATACTGGTAGTGTAAGTTTGGCATCAGGACCTCTTAGAGAAACCAGGTCAGTAGGATTTTATATACTATCAATACTGCTGTTAAAACATTCTCCTGAAATCAGACTTTTAAGATGTAATTTAAATTTTCAGCTGTCCTACAAATGGAAAGTGGTCATGCGAGGCTTGCACTTATCTAAATTGGGAGAGAGCAGGAAGATGTGTTCAATGTTACAATCCCAAGTCATCAAAATCTGCTGTTATTCAAAATGACGTGCCAGTTGCCGGCCGTGCTGAGTCTCCTTCTCGTGAGCAATGTGAAGCTGCATCTGTCCGTATTTGTTCAAGCTCCCCTTCACCAAGTGAAAGAGATGGTTTGTTTTGCACATTTTTAGCTGAAAATACTGTTGCCTAATAACACATTATAATGTACCTGAATTATTTTCTTAGCCTCCCTTCTTCATGGATACAAATGGCCATGCTCCACTTGTACTTATGAGAACTGGCCAAAAGCCATAAGATGTGTGATGTGTAATAATCCTGCGCCAAACAATGCCTCAAATGCATGTCGCACATCTCCCCGTCTTTCTCCAAGAAACTCTCCCCGAGCATCACCAAGTGTGAATGACAATGGTCGTAGTTCTCCGCAAGATGATCTTGCAAATGCTTTGAGAAGGTAATTTTCATTTTGATGACAGTCTCCAATGTAAAAATGATCATAACTTTAATTTGAAAATGCCTCTGTTCCCTTAGTTTATCTGTGTCAAGAAGAGTTGAAGGGAGCAATGAAAGTGTAATACAAGCACAGTTAAACAATTGTGAATATGAAAGGCGTCTTCGCCAGCTGCGACGACAAGCCAGCTGGGGCTGGCTAGCTGCTTGCATGGGTGTAGTTGATGGTGATCCGAACCCAGTTGAAGCATACTTGTCAGCAGGAGGTGACCCAGCCAGACAACTTACAGCTTCTGAAGTTTCTCTACTAAACCGGCCCTCTGCCTTTGATGTAGGATACACTCTTGTACATCTTGCCATTCGGTAGGTACATGGAAAGGTGGAATTAAATTAGTAATTTTCTTTTTGAATACACTGGTAATTTGAGTTTGGATATTGTAACTTTAGCTTTCATCGTGATGATCTACTGGCCCAACTTTTATCACAAATTGAGGGAGGTGGCTCTGGTATGAAGAGAGTTCCATCTTATGTGGCACCCGACCTTGCAGCTGACATTCGAAGGCATGTTGCAACCACACTACGACAGAGGAAAGGCAGTTTTCCCTGTTACTATGTTACTGAAATTACTACATTTACGCTACCAGGTACTTATTATTTAATTAGGTGATATTATTTCATTACTAGGCACTCCATATTTAAATGCTTTACCTCCATCAGGCTTAATAACAGTTCATTAACAAGTTCTGTATGTGTAACTTCAATTATGTTTTCTCTTCAGATACAGACGAACTCCCTACACCAGTGCAGGAACAGCTTTTGCAGGAATTGCTTGATAATGAAGCACAAGCTACTCTTGAGGCAGAGCCTGGAGTGATCAATTGGAGCTTAGAATTGACAGTTCATTTAGGATCCAGGCTTTATGCCCTATGGAATCGCTCTGCTGGAGACTGCCTTTTAGATTCCTTAATGCAAGCAACATGGGGTGTCTTTGATCGAGATAATCTTTTAAGAAGAGCACTTGCTGACAGTTTACATCAATGTGGACATGTGTAAGTATTCTATTTCGTTTTTATTTATTTGTTAACGCATCATTTTTTTCTTTTGATACTGATTCATATATTTTCAATGGTTTGAAGGTTTTATCCTCGTTGGAAGGATTATGAAACTGGACAAGCAAGACTTCTTCATTTCAGTCTAGAAGAGGCTCAATGGCAGGATGACTGGGCTTCTCTCCTTTCATTAGCATCCCAGCCGGGTTCATCCCTGGAACAATTGCATATCTTTGCTCTGGCTCATATATTGAGGAGGCCTATTATTGTTTATGGAGTTAAGTATGTTAAAAGTTTTCGAGGAGAAGATATTGGTTATGCCAGGTTTGAAGGTGATTTTCCTTTAGTTTACTGGTTTGAGGATATTATCCAAAAGAAATTCCTTTGATCTAATAGCCCTTTGACTCCCAGGTGTCTATCTGCCATTATTGTGGGAACCAAGCTTCTGTACCAGGTCTCCTCTTGCTTTGGGTTACACCCGGGGCCATTTCTGTGCTTTAGTTTCAATGGAACCTGACACGGGAAGTGTTGGTCAGGCAATTGCGTCTGACTGTGGTGATATAAGCTTTCTTCCTCTCATGGACCGTGAACGTAAATTGCTCCCAGTTCATTTCCTTACTCAAAATGAGGTAGTTAAAACATACTACACTTAATTAAATTTTATTATCCCTTAATGTTGTTGTTGAAATAATGTTTTGTCTTTTTCTGTAGATGGGAGATGAAGAAGCATTGATGCGTCAATGGCTGGATGTAAGCTGTACCGAAAGTGGACTTCTTGTGGCTCACCAAACTCTGCGGAAGAGGCCTTTACTGGTTGGGCAGATGGTAGAAGAATGGCTTAACCATTACAGAAGACTTGCGTATGTTTTTTTATTTTTTTTATTTTTTTAAATTTATTTAATTTATTCTGATTTTAAACACACTGACTTTTATTTATCTCATGTTTCTTTGTTTTGTTTTTTTACAGGCAAATGACCAGTGCACCATTTGCAAGACCAGTTCCAGTTCAGGATTATTCAAGTGAAGGAGATTCTGATGAGGAGTAAGATCTCCTTGTAGATGTTGTGTTATAGGATTATTTTTCCTTTCTTACTAGCAATATTCAGAGCATTGAAGCATAGAAATGATAGTAGTCTTACTTTCTGTATCAGACCAAAGAAATTTCAAGTCTTTTCATTAAACATACATCCTTTTGTGGAGTCAAACTTCGTATCATTAAATGCAGTAAAATGGGTTACATCTAATTTTGTTGCCTTGTAGTAAGGCACTTAAAATGTTGCAAAGGTTACTTATCAGGCAGGGTTGAACTCTGTTACTCTTTAACTCTGTTAGAGCCATAAATTTATATGTCCATAAAACTTTTCAAAATTTAAATAACTGTCAACGTTATGATGGGTTTTACTTTTGGTCATTGAACATCTTGATTGCTTATGCATTGGATTCCAAACATTTTCCTTCAAATTTTCAAAAGTGGAAATAAGGATAAAAACCAAATAACTTCATTCCTCCTTATGTGCAAGTATTTTGAGAATGTTGGAAAATTACATAAATGCACCCCATACTCAGTTAAACAGCTCTAACACTGCCGTAGAGGTATTTGCTGTTTTGTACACATTAACATCTACCGGTAATGGGTCTTGTAAGAATTCTTTTTTCCTATCTGTTTATCATCAGACCTTGTCAACTTAGGAAACATCCTTTTTTTCATATTGTAAAAGAAACAATTTTAAAAATGCAGTAGTTTTATTAAATTACTACTAGTTTCTACTACTTTCTAACACAGTATCTCTAAATTATCAGTTTTGCTGAGCAAGACGGTTATAACTTTACGGATGGCCTATTGATATGGGATTTTTGATTAGCTGCAATCATTATTTGTAAATGTGCTAGTAGGCTCCCAGACAATTTATAAGTGTGATATCTCAGTTTCTAGTAACTTTTATACACTCATACTCAATTGCTTTCCTACTATTTGTGATGTCTTAATATGAAAGGAGAATAACTCCAAGAGTTCTGCTTACTGCAATCTATGGTTAGAGGAAATGAATGTTTACAATGTCTCAATGGTTATTTCTTGATAGAAAAAGTACCTGGTTTAAATATTGTTACTTGCTTATTGGATTTTGCTCAGTTTAAGTACTGAGATGTGTGTCTTTTTTTTCTTTTTTCCTTTTCTTTTCTTCTGTTGTCATGTTGTTTGTGAACAAATCGGCAAGTTTTTTGAAATTTGTACTCTTTTTATTGTTTGGCTGTATTGTATACCATTTCGTTCTAGTCAAAAGCTTTCCCTTTATCTTATTCCTCTTCCCTCTCCAGTTAAAACATGCTCCACCTTGATTTGAGTAGGGTAACGTTGTCAAATCATCAAGGTTTATTACAGTTTTTTCCTGAATTTTCTTATATTGTGCTCTTTTCTCTCTACCTTTTACTGGAGCTTACATTTCTTAAAATGTATTAAACTTCACAGTGGTATACTTGTATATTTTTGGCAGAAATCATTGTTGTAATAATCAAAGGTTTCAGTGTTTCTGGTATACAGTAAATCATAATTGTGTTAGAAAATCCGCTTACACTTGTTTTATCAATAAGTATTTAATTATTTTTTTTATTTGTTGAATATAGCTAATAATGCTTTCTGTTATGAACAGTTGCACATTTATGGAAGATATCTCTTGTAGGATGGTTTGGAAACAGATTTATATCATTTTCTTATTCATAATTGTTACCCTTCCAGCTATTTTTTTCTAATCCCTTAAATGCCTGGCATTGAAGCTGTCTGGCCACATAGGAGGATAATCTAGTCTAATCTTAAATCTTAGATCATATTTTCCTTATTATTGTTTTTCCCCCAATGCCCTACACAATATTTAACTTCATTGTGTTTGATACATTGTCATGGTTGGTAAATAGGGAGTCTAAAGGTGAATTTCCCTTTAGAATTATGTTCTTTTTTCTTGCTTGTATGGTTTTGTACTGCAGGTTAACTTAGTTTTGGAGGGGTTTAGAAGATAGTTCAGGTGAGTGGTGCTTTTGATTTATAAAATTAGAAGGCTCTGTAAGAGAAAGATTATTTTTGAAACATTAAATGTACTGACTTCTAAATATATCAGATATGGAACTATGAGTGCAAAGGATAGTTTTTGTTCAATTGTGTTGAATATAACATTAATCAGCCAGATATTTAAATACCCACTATATATCATAGAACTTGGCCAGTCTCTGAAAAATTTCCAGTTGTGATAACATTGGTTATTTGTATGATGCTTACTGCTTTTGGCTGATTGTACCATACCATGCCTGTACCTCCTGAATCAGGAGAAAAATCCATAGAAAGTCAACGTGTTGTTATATTGATTGTCTCATTGATGTATTTATTACTCTTAAACATGTCTGTGTGATTGCGGTACTTTATCCACATCTTTTACATACAAATGTAATTCAAGCTTGCTTGTTTGGTTAAAGGAGTTAACTTTCTGGTATAGTTGCACTTTTGCTTGATATGATTTTGATGTTGTAGTTTAAATTGCTTTATTGTTGGGGATTCTGGTAGCACTTTTTTCCTTATAAAGCTGCTCAAGCTCATGAGTTTTTAACTTACTCCAGGACCAAAGGAGAAGACTGCAGCACATGACAAGGAGCAAAACACCTAGGCCATGAATCATTTCTCATTTATGTCATGGGCGCACAGACTTCTTTGAGTACTATTGTGGTGTAGCGAATTTATGAAAATCATAAATGAAGTACTAACAACTGTATAGCCACTAATTTTTATTAACATTAACATTTGATGCTGTTTATGCACTTTGACCATATTTGAACACTGGCGAGTGAACACCAAAACTGACTTATTAAGAGGCATTGCCCTATGTTATCTTGTGTGATAAAGATTGGGTTCATTCTGGTTTTTGTTGAGAGGATGATGCTCCTTTTGTTGGGAAATAAACTGTATATATATATTGTCTATCTATAGATGGAAAAATTTATCAGAAAATTGTCTTAAAATGTTTCAAAAGTTGAGTATTTATAGAAAAAAGCATTGTTATGGCTAGTATGTAGAGTTGTTGTACTAAAGAGAGAGAGATTATATTGATTTGTTCACACCCTCCAAGCTCAAAATTATTGCATTTTATTTACTCATACAATCCACAGCAATTTGCATAATTTTTATCAAAATAAGAATTATTTCATTACAGACTACCTAAGTTACAACCAATTTAGCAACCATTTGATCCAGCACCATTAATGGCTTCCAATAATCCTTTTGGAGATGGTTTTCTTGCAGTGGCAAAAACAGAAAATCCTTCGTCTTTAATTGCTGCTTCAGTAGTTGGACCAATAGCAACCAGCTATTTAAAAGAGAGAGAAAAAAATAGGCTTGGATATAGATCTGGGGGCTGGTTTGGGAAATGAACTATGCAAAGAGTTATCTTACCTGCAGAATTTCAATGTTGACACCAATTTCTTTGAGTACACTTAAAGCTGCTTTTACTCCTGAAGGACTGAAAAACACTAAGCAATCAGGGTTTGGAGCACTACTTTGAAATATATTCTGTAAAAGTGTACTTAACTGAGGATGAGGTACACTTTTATAAGATGTAATACATTCAACTGCAATTCCAGCATTGATTAAAGAATCTAATAACAGATTCTGCTTAACTTCAGCACTAGGAAATAACAAAGGCTTTGACATTTCAGGTTTATGAGCTGAAAAAAGAAGCTGATTTTAAGACAATTTTCTTTGTTAATAGCTTAAAACAGAGATATGAGATAATTTTTAGATTTACCATGGCATATATATTGGGCTAGTTCCACAGCATTGCCAGATTCCTTCCCAGAACTTGATAACGCTAATTTTTCCAACAAAACTTGAGCCGTACCTTCCCCCACCACATACGAGGGTAAAACAGACCATGACTGTAAGTCATCGACAGCATTATCAAAGCACTGAGCTATTGATACAACACCCCTAGGACTTGTAAAAATTAAACCTTAGCAAGAAAGAGATACAAAGCTATCATTATAATCCAAAAACCAGGAATGTTCTTTACTCATTACAGGGGGAGAAAGTGAGAGTGATCTTACCACTATGATTTTCTGGATGTAATACTTTTTCACGTAAGATGTCTTGATTTATGAATTGAAAGGAAAGCACATCCAGCCCTTCAGCATCCAAACCTGCCTTTCGAAATTCATCAATGTATGGGTCAACTTCGTCAATCGTTTCTTTCGGTGCCCTTAGCACAAGAATTTTCATCTCCAAGAGAGCTGTTTAATTAATGCACCAACAACTTAAAAACCAGTTATCACCAAGCTGTATTGCAATGTTTTGATTTTGCGTTAAGGCACGTTAAGGCAAAACACAGAACAGCTGATTAAGCTAAGACGACGTGACGTCACAAGACCAGTGTCTAGATTTGACACCGTACCAGTGTTGTGCACGAGCCATCACAAATGCTCCGGGGCTACAGTCAGACATGAGAAATTCGCCGCTCAGATAGCTTTGGCTCGGTTCGCTCGGTTCGTCAGTTCGGCACTCACATTAAAAAAAAAATGGAAGATATTTCAACTTTTGAAAAATAAGATGAGATACGAGAAAAGAGAAGGATTTGTAAATGGAATTCCAATTTTTGCGTTGAGCCCAGAAGCAATGCCTTCACTATGCTCACTGCCCACTGCTGTTAGGGCCGTAGATCGACTGATCGGCTGCTAGACGATATATCGAGACACCTTATTGAAACACACCACGCCGGGACCAGACCAACGACGTAAACAGTCGAATCGGATCGTAGCGACCACGTTTTTTGATACTTGGCTGAGAAAACTGGTGAGTAGTTCTTGGTAGTTCTTCAACCTCCCTCTAATGGTTTACATTTTCTCTTGCAATGGTTAAGTTAATCGCTCTTATCTTTCAGGTTTCCGCTGAGTTTTGCTTTGATAGAGCAGAATATGATGATCTTAACACAATGTAATTTGGCCTGTCAGTTCTTGACGGTGTATGGTATAGTGGAACTGCCGAGAGTTTAGTACACCAAATGAGTGGGACGACCATAATCTTGCAAACAGCTGGAGACATCGGTAAGTTGTCATTGAAGAACTCTCCCAGATGATTGCTACTACTTAATCAGTCAACCCTCATGTTCAATTTTTATTTGCAGAGGGGCTGTGCCTGTGTGAAATTTGTGATGTCCGAGGGGACAGTGGGTCTCGGGGCTGAGTGAGGCGGACAACGGAGTGGAGTGTCAACTAGACTTTATTCCAACCGACGACTGACAAAAGTACAATGTGCACATTGTACATCTCCATACGGACTCTCACATCGTAGCAAGTTGCATAAAGCTGTTGCAAAATCAAACTAGTGTGGCCAAGGTGAGCTTGGATGCAGTTTGCCGAAACTTCATTTTGCTGCTCATTATGACAATGTACCAATATCCTGCTTTGTGAATTGCAGACTCTATGCGAACTTTGGTCTTCAGCTGTGACCGTTATTAAACTGTCAGATACCTCAACACAGCTCTGGTCCATGCAATGACGGATAAGGCTAAGGTAAGCTGACATTTTTAACCCGTCAAATTATTTTTTTTTCGTCAACATTGTTTGCAGTGCAAGATGATTACTGCTACTTAATTAGTCAACCCGTACTTTCAATTCTTATTTTGATCATTGCTTGATGTTACAGGTGTATACAGCCTGTACTCAGCTGCATCAAGAAAGCAGTCGGATGGAGGACGCTGTCGGGACAGAACAGGCCACATTCTCCCTCGTGAGTAATCTCAATGCAGTGCTAATCTACTACTTGTCAGCTGAATTTTTCTGGAGGCTAATTGTATTACTATTATTTGTGCAGGGCCTTCTTCCATCTGAGTTACTGTTGCGGTTTTAGCTCAGCAACAATAGTGAGTACCTTCAGCGCTGGTCAGTGTCATCGTTGGTGAACTCTTTGTCCTCATCGTTGAGTTAGGATTAGGGATTATAACACTGCATCACACACCATTACACACCACTACACTAATTTTCATGGTAGGAATGTAAACGTTTATTGAAATGTACGGTACTCTTCTTAAGAGTCGAAGAACACTTAAGAGTTGAAGAGTACTCAAAAGTGTTGAAGAGTATTCAAAAGAGTTGAAGAATTTTGTACGAAGAATGTATCTCTTCTAAGGAGATTGTGGTAAGAGCTGAAGTGACTGGAGAATGTGTACAATTTCCTCATTTAAAAAATGTTTTTGTTTCAGGATTTTTAGAAGTTATAAGCTATTATTGCTGTGACCTAAAAGTTAATTCCTGGTCTTAATTTATTTATTAGTTTTTCCCCTCTTTTACTGGTGGAATTTTGCTTAATTTCTGTAAGACCTTTGACAATGTGAAGGTGAGCATACATTGACAATAATTTTGAACTTGCCTGCTGCTGCTCACCTTTGGGCTTGTGTGCAAAGACAGACTTTTCCTGTGCAGAGCGGCCGTGCCTGGATTGGAGCATGCTCAGACCAGAAGGAGCTACGCTGACGAGACGCGAGGGCCATCTTTATACCACTGGAGGACTGGCAGTCGCGTTGTAATCCTGGGTGAAGCGCAACACAAGGGCGGCTATGGGAGGGGGCCGTGGGCCCGGGGCTGGAATTAATTTTCTGTTTCTAGTTTGTCGATGTCCTTGCTTCCTGGCCCCACCACTTTGCGCAGCCGCAGCGGCTAGAAGACTGGAGCCCTGGAGACAGCTTCAATGACCCCGTCACAAGCTTATGGCCAGGTAAAACTGCCTCTTGTGACTTTATTTTCCCCTGGAGCAGGTTTTTAATTATTGTATTCCGACATTTCTTACAGGAGGTAATGCAGAAGGCTTGTTAAAGAGCGACAGTTCAGCGGCGCGGCGCGGCGTTAGGGCAGAGACACAGCACTCGGACACCTTGGATCAAGACGTCACCACGGCAGCAGACGGCGCGACCTACGTTTGTTTGGTCCAGAACGTCTTTAGGAGTGGTTGGTTCTTCTAAATCTTTAGGTAAGTTGCATTGATTTGAGACTAATGCAACAAGCCCTACTGACTCAGCCAAGAGTCCTAGCTTCCCTATTTTCCCCCCAATGTTAACTTTACAAAACCCTTTGATTTTGAAATGAACACGCAAGTTAGCAGGCTGAGGGTAAGGATAGGGTTATCCATGAAGCTCTTAATTTGGGCATTAGTGTGAATCAGAAATCTATTTTACGTTGCGTTCTTGTTTAAATGTGAAAGTGGGCGTGTCCTTAGTACTCTCTGTGAGGAAATCTTGGACCAGTTGGATTCCGATTAGGCGACAGCCCACAACAGTAGTAGCATTTTCTATCAGGCACACTTGAGCAAAGTTGTAACTGGGACAAATCTGGCTTACCTTTAATGAAGAGTGGTGCATTTATATTTATACAATTTGAAAATGAGTGCCCAAAGAGAGATCCTGTTCTTTGTCTGCCGAACAGCACATTGTTGCTGCTGCCTCAAAGACCTTTTCCCTTTGGATTTAAAATTCAGATCTTCGAGCTAAATAGCCATTTTGGCAATGTTCATTTCCTGCCTCACCAGTACACTGGACATGCTTTCAAGGATGATTTATTGAATCTTATCCTGTGGAGTAAGGATTCAATACTGGATAGCTCTGATCAGGTTATTGTTGAACTTTTTTTGAATATATTATACCTTTCTCAAAATAAAAGAAATTAGGCTGCTAGTCTCTTTTGGAGAACATTTGTAGTAGTAAAAGCAGTAGTTCATATTGCAATTTGTAATTGAGCACTTGGGGGTTCCATCTCAAGGTTCAAATCCTCCTCTGTATTTCAGTTGCAGTGGGGATTTTACCGAGGACTTGCTTAAGCTGGCTGAACCGCATCTGTTTTGAGAAGTGTTCCCGTTTGAATATGACTCTTGGGCCCCAAATCAATTTGTAAGAGCTTTTTCAAGAAGTGCGTATTTTGCTGCTTGGTGGTCAAACTTAATGGTTTGATAAAATGTGGTAACTTTAAAATGTCCCATCTTTTTAAAACTGTCATTAGCCTCTGGCTGGTTCCTGTAGCCTTCTTATATTAAGTTAATTATATTTTTCAAACTAAAATGAGTCCTTGAAAATGGACAATCCTTTCTCAGAAAAGGGAGGGGAGGTGCTCTGACTTTGCCTGACTAACTCTTTTCTCTTATATGTGGTGTTGGTACTATAGTTCTGTTAGTTAGAATCTGGGATCTCAAACTGGTGGCTCCCGAGCTATTAGTTACTTTTCTACCCCACCTGCAGCCCAGTGTCACGACTTGGGAGCAGTAAACCTCTTACTTTATTACTGAAAATAGCTATGAGTTTGAGACCCTTGGTTATAAAGGTGTTAGTTAGCTAGCTTGCTAGAGAGAAGGGCGCCATTCTCTCAGGACTGTTGGTTAATGGGTGTGGTGGGTAAATATTCTATCTTCCTGTCAAAGTCAGAGCACACTGATACCCAGTTCCCTTTTATCTATTTCTATGTTAACATTATGCAATTACAAGCAAGCAAAGCACTTCACTGAGGGACATCTGTTTACCTGACCAAGCTGCAAGCTGAGAAAATATTTTGTCACCAATGTTATCTCTATAAAACTGACAACTTGTGAACTCTCACATGCATATTCGTCTTGCAGAGCTTAGGACTTTCCACTGGATGCTGCTTGGAATTGGACTCTTCCTGCCTGGGCTACTCTACAACTAGAACTACTTCCATTTGTGATTCCTGCACATGTTTTCACCTTGATTGTGAGATGTAACTTGTACTACCTGGTTTTTTCTTTCATTACTGAAATTATTTTGTAACTTGATGGTAATGTCTTGGTTTCATTGTCCAGCTAGTAGAACATGTTGGCTCGCAATCTGTCAACTGCAAATTGTGTAGTCACTTTCCTAAATATCACATTCTGTCTTGCATATGGAAAATGTGATTATTCAAACAGCTGTTCATGTGATATTTATGTCAATTTCCAATTGTGTTATTTTAATGACCTGTATGCTGTATTACTTATGTTTGTACTAATTTCATCAAAAGTGCTGTGGATATTGAAATGTGTCAATGAAATGATTTTAAACATTCCACTGATTGCATACTTCACATTCTGTAATAATAATATACTGTGTACTGCCTAGTATGCTACAAATGAAAAAAAAATAGTCTGATAAGTAATGAGGGAATGTCATAATTACATCCTTAATTTTCAAAAATTATGATTACAGTAAAAGCCGCTTATAACGTTTCCGCGTATAACGTTTTCCGCTTATAGCGTCGCGTTTTCCGTGCACCAATAAGACTTATTACATGTAAATATGTCCGTTTATAGCGTTTCCCGCTTATAACGTTGCGATTTCGGCGCAAGTAGGGGCAACGTTATAAGCGGCTTTTACATAAATAATTAAAATTTATTCAAAGGACATGTGCTAAACTGCCTTGACAGCTCCTAGTTGGCTAAGCTAATCTCAACATTTATATCTATCTCTATAGTAGCGAAGCCAATGTAACGAGCAGAGCGTATTTTGTTAATTATCACAACCAAAGTAAAGAAACAAAGAACGCACTTTAAAGTATTGTGTTTTAACTAAGGGGGTTTGTTAAAAGTGAAAGCATGTAAGAAAAGAAATCCTGACATTTTTGCCAAATTGGTGGTATTCTATTGGCAGAGCGAACCCTGAGTGTACCGCTTTGATTCAAACAAAAATTATGGATAATTGAATAACATATCCAATTTTTCGGAGCGAAACAACAAAAAGCAATAAAAAAGAAAAAAACATTTAAAAAACGATGATTCAAATTTAAAGTTCTGAAAGTGTTTGAAGCGCAGGGTGTAACTAGCTCGGCCTTAAGTGAGGACTCCACCTAGTGTAGTTTTATCGTAGCATGCAAGGTGGCATGTTACTTGCGAATTTCTCATACGTGACTACCTCTTAGCTACGGCCGCTACGGCACGTTCACAACGCTGGTACGGAGTGAAATCTAGCGCCATAATGCACCGATCTCTGCACGGCGACAATCCTCACCAACTTTAAAAAGGTTTCTTTTATTTTAAAATTTGTCATTTTCTGTCGTAGAGTGGTAAAGCGAACTCATAGTGACATTACAAAGTACCAGGTGGGAAGCGATATAAGCGATCAAAAATAGTTGTGACCAACTACTTTCCGAAACTGAGGAGTCCATAGGCAAGGCATTGGACAGCCTGACTAGGCCTTGCGCATGCGCAGGCCTGGAGCTCACAACTCACAGGACAAAAAGCGCCTGTGGTAAGTCGCTTAGGCAATCTGCCCGCGACCGTGTTTTGCGGGACTGCCTAAGCCTCAACGCTCGTCGCCGCGCCGCGCTGCGCCGCACCGCACGGGTGAGGAGGGGCATGGGATGAGGGGAGCTCAAGCCCTCGGCACAAACCCCTCGCCACGACCGGGGGGCTGTCTGTGGGCCTTCGGGCGCCGTGTGATCTTTTGCATTGTTTGGAAAAATTGGAACCACACGTAGAAGGCGATGGCGCTTTCGCCCTCCACCCCTATTTGATCTTTTGTTCGTTCTCGTCGTGGATTGAGCGGTTCGCCCTGACCTTATGTTCTCCCGTTGCCCTCCTCGGAAGCGAGCTCCCGGCGGCGGCGCGAGGCTGCGCTGCGCATGGACAAGAAGTCGGTCCGCGACATATCTTGGTAACAAAGTCGTGCGCACGCGCCCGCTCCTTGGGGTCTTTAGTCGGAGCAAACCGTGGAGTTGGGCGGGCGCTGGTTGCGCAGTGAGCTGAGCACGTGGTGCCGAGACAACCCGTGGCGTCACCCGGGCCGCCCCCCGCTCTTCCCCCCTCGGCCCGCCCCCGTCGGACAGGCGCAGGCGGCACATGGCCTTCCCCACGCCACGCAGATACCCCAGGCGCGCGGGCTGTTCCGCGGCGGGTCCCTGGCACCCTGCAAAACTGAGGTGAGACTGACTAGTGCGTTTCCCCCGCCCCCGCCGACCCGATATTCTGAGAGAGAGAAAAAGCCGGCTTTGCGCATGTTGAGCGTTGTATGTCCGCCCGCTATGCTCACGGCGCCGCCCCCTCGCACCTAGGCGAACGGCAAAGGCTCAAGTAACCGGCGCGCCGCCAAGGCGTGGACCAGCGTGACGCACTCCACGGGGGCAGGGGCGTCGAGGTCAGTACGGCCGCTGCTCGCACTGCTCTGCAGCCGCCGCCGCAGCCGCACCAGTCACAGCCACCCACTGTTCTGCCCGGCAGGGTGTCCCAGGGGATGACCGGGGAGGACGCGCTGACCAAGTACCGCGAGGCCTTCAGCTACTCCAAGTAGGTGCTGACCGTCGCGTCGCGCCCTCAAGGGGGAACAGTAGGGCCGTTGAACTGCTAGCGAGTTGAACACCCCGCCCCCCTACACCCTCAGGAACAGACTGGCCCGCACGGACCGACGGGAGCTGGTGAGACAGCTGTTGGACAACCAGGACCGCAGGGCGCAGCTAGCGAGCGCCGCCGGGGGCGGGGAGACTGGTGCTAGTCCAGGCGCCGGCGCCGCGGGAGGGCTGGGCGACGCAATCTGCCTCCTCGACCCCTTCGCGTCGCTGGTCCTGGGCCGCGAGCCACCGCCACCGCCGCCGACCCTCCGCGGCGCCGGGGCACTGCATCAGCGCGCCCCGCCCCCACACCGCCCGCCCCCGCAGCCCATCGCGCCTCTCCACGTGACCGCGCTCGTGCTGCCCCCACCCGCCCCCGGCCCCGCCCTCGGCCCCGCCCCCGGTCCCGCCCCCGGCCGCAGGCGGCCCGCGCCCGGGGGGCACACCGCATGCAGAACGACGCCCGGCCCAGGCCCAGCTATCGGTACGGGTCGTAGGCCATGAGGGAGCCCGCGCTGCAGCCACCTGCACCCCCGTGTCCCGCTCCTGCTCACCCCAGGTCCGCGGCCCCCGCGCCCGGTCTGCCCCGCCCCCGCCCCCGCCGCCACCCCCGCCCCCGTGCGGCCGCGGCCCCCGGCCCGCCCCTCCTGCTATCCCGGCAGCGAGCTGCTCAGGAGGCGGCGTTCTCGCTACTGGGTGTCTCCCCGGGAGCGGCGTCACTGCGTGTCAAGGGAGAGTTCCTGCTCCCGCTCGCCGCCCCCGCCCCAATGCTCCGGGCCCGTCGTGCCACTGCCACCCTTGCCTCACCGGGCGCGGGCGCCACTCTCCGCCTCCGAGCCTGTCTTGCTGCTCTCTGTGGAGCAGGGGCGCACCCACACCCGCGACCACAAGC
The DNA here is from genome assembly GCA_033675135.1 of Frankliniella intonsa. Lineage (NCBI taxonomy): Eukaryota > Metazoa > Arthropoda > Insecta > Thysanoptera > Thripidae > Frankliniella > Frankliniella intonsa. The sequence goes on along the minus strand of CM066245.1, from coordinate 7,665,955 downwards.
CGAGGCTCGTCTCTCGAGGACTCTGACCTGACGCGCGGCCTCACGCAGGCGGGAGAGCCAAAGTGACACGCTCTGCATTTAGTTTTGTTTTGAAAAACTCGAGTAAAACCACGAAAGAACAGTAAAAAATACACTTTAATTCTTTGATCACAAGGTCTAAGTACATTTAATACAAAGGCTGGAGATAAATACTAGAATGGTCCAAAGGAAAAGGCACTTATTGCATTTTAATCTTTACTTGATTTAGTGATTTTAGAATTATTGTTAAAGTCTTTGAATGGATAGCAGTCAGACACACTAAATGTTAAGACAACCTCGGCACAGGTCTTAAACTCCTACAGATAAAAGATATTGCACTCTTACATTAAGTTTTTCATGAAGTAAAAGGATGCTAAGTGAATAAAAAGTAACAGGAATCATGAGCTACAATACAGTATTTACAAACACATTCTAGAAACAAACTAAAAATTAATTTTTCTGGTCTTTCTAGCCAAGTCAACTATTGGCAAGCTGTAGGTTGGCAATTGTGAAGTAGGACATCCTCTTTAAGTCCACAAGCCACAAAAGAAAGGCATATAATGACGGCAAGGAAACACTTGAAAATTGATTCACATCAATAAAACTTGTTACCTCACTGGTATATATATTTTTTGTCAAGTAAATAGGTTATAAAAGTTACCAATGAAATAGAGATGAAGACAATGAGTAAAGCAAAAGAAAACCTTTACCAACACTCATACAATCCAATACAGAAATTTAAAAATAAATTTAGGAACATAACAATTATTTTCTTAGGCTGAAGTGTAATCAAAGTAAATAAAAAAATAGACAAGATGTCAAATGGTTCCGTCCAAATAAGGCACAAAGAATAGGGCACAAAATTAATGGAGTCCACACCCTCCTACTGTTTGCATAAATTATGCAAAATAAATTACTACTACTACCACCTCAACTCCTATAATTGAAGAATGAACTACAAGAATATAAAACATAATTGTAATTAATTGGTCTCTCTGACTTCTCTGACTAAATTGGGAGTAAAATCCACCACCTGAGATACCCAGAATATTTCAGGGGGTAAGAAAAACTCTTTCTAGTTGGCTGCAATACGGGAAGAGCCAAGTTTTGAGCACTATTGGAGTATGAGATTCTAATGAAAGTGGAGGGATGACACATTATGATTTCATTCGATAATTGACACATGACTATCTATAACTGACTAAAAGCAGTGGATTCAAACTGACTCAGAAACAACACTATAACTATTCCACAAGACACATTTACAACTAGGAAAATGGAATGATAATAATGGAAAAACTAGGCTTCTCTAAGAGTTGATAAAAATGGCAAGCCATAGAATAAAAAAATTATAACAAAGGAATGCAATACAATAAAGATGAGGTCTAAATCAAGTGCCAAAAAACACATTCTATACCAATACATCAATTGATTAATACTGATTTCACATGATTTGACCTCTGTCAGTTGGAAGTTCTCAACTAAATTGGTCCAATTTTAAAGTAGAAAGCACATTACAAGAAGAGAGAAATACATACCTGTCAGGTAAAAATGAATGCATTAATTCCAAAAGATACATTTAACAAAAGTTACTAGGAATACAACATAACAAGGCAACAAGGTGAGTATATAAAATAGCATGACCTGGGTATTGCCATATAAATGGAAGTCTAATACTATAACAAGATGAGTTTCAATCTCTTTTTTTGCACAAAATTACATTTACAAAATTTTAAAGCTCATTTCCAAGCCCCCAGCAACACACTGAAGACACAAAATGTGTAAAAGAATTTTCATATAAAACATACCAATATTATCCATCACTATCACATAGCAACATAGTCAAACATCAAACATATTCACAGAATGCACAATGACCAACAACTTTTATGTACATATAAAACACGCAAACATACTATCAATAATAGCATGAAAATAAAAATACTGAGATTGTTTTTAAAAATTAATGTCTACTGTTTGGTACTTACTACCCCATTTTGTTCTGATCACTCCATTGCTTTTCCAATTGATAAAAGCAGTGCCAACATAAAAACAATCTCAAACAATAAGGAAAAATGTATTTTTTAAACTGACTTATTGTTAGCAACTTAGTTGTGTATGAGGTTAAACCAAGCAGTGGTACATTAATACACAATAACACAGGAGATCATATGCTCCAATCGTCCAGAAATGGTACAGTACAGAGAATACAGTAAACACAAATCCCCCTTCATATAAGTGTGTATGACATTTCTCTGTAATGCAAGACATCCTATAAAATTACAGAAGCTGAAATTAATTGATGACAGTGTGAGGTAATCACTGGATGATACACAGGACCTGTGTACAAGATCAAGTCTTTCAAAAATTATTTGTGGAATTCCACTAAGATTACACTCCTTAAGACCACAGTTGAACATATAAGTTGAAGAAAGAGATTTTCAATGCAGCATGAGCAAATGCACAATAACTTAAATGTAAGGATGTTATGAAGGCACTGGTGAACAATTCATATCTCTCAGAGTCACTTGACGATCTGCGTCAAAGACACTTTTTTGGATTCTTTTTAGCAGTTGCTGTTACGTGAGCCACGCATCAGAGGAACAAGAAGCGCTGGTGCACCAGCTTGTCGCAGGAATGGGTGCTGAAGTAACTCTGTAGCAGTTGCTCTCTGAGCTGGGTCACGAACCAGCATTCGCTCAAGGAATCCTTGAAGGCGTGGTGAAACCTACACATAAACAGATTTTATGTAAGAAAAGAGTTCTCATGAAAATAACATGATGAACAGTAATCAAGTAATAGACCTTGTGAGTATTTTTCAGCTTTGGAGGGGGCATATCTCTAATGCGCCGCATTGCTTGGAGTGGAGGTTCATTGAAGAAGGGAGGCTCACCATCAACCATTTCAATTACCATAATACCTAGCAGAAAAAGCATAAGTTAATAATAAAATCATAAGGGTATTTTAATTTGGAAAATTTGAGGACTCTAGCTGATGGAATATTCTTTACCTAATGACCAAATATCAACTTCAGGGCCATATGGGAGTCGTGATATAAGCTCAGGAGACATCCAGTATGGTGTTCCTACTAAGGATTTTCTCTTTGGTAACTCCTGAGACACTTGGGCACAGAACCCAAAATCAGAAAGCTTCACCTATAACAGAAAATTGCAATTTTTAAAACTATGCACAATTTAAATCTAATTTAAAATGTTGAGAAAATTTTGCTTACTCTTCCATCAGCAGCAAGGAGGATAGAGTCACTCTTAATATCTCTGTGGATAACACCTTGAGAGTGAAGGTAAGCAAGAGCTTTTAGACACTGACGACACACTGTAGCTATCTGAGCTTCATCCATTCTTGCATGAGTTACAATGTCTGTCAAAGCACCACCCTCTAAGAACTCCATGACAACCCAAAGTTCATCATTGACCAAAAAGCTGTCATACATCTCTACTATATTTGGATGATGGTAATCTCTCATGATTACAACCTGATAAAAGATAACAGAAAATCAAGCATTTACACACCTAACAATCACAGGAATAGCAGTCGATGGTCAGCTAATTTCTGTATAACTAATTGCCTAGCACTTACCTCATTGAACAACAACTCTCGCCTCTGCTGTTTCCTAAGATCCATCTTCTTTACAGCAACCTGTCGGCCTGTATTGCGATCTGCTGCTATACACACAGTTCCTGTGGATCCCTCTCCAATTTTCATGAGCTGCTCAAGATGGTCACGTGGGTCACCAGGACTAACGACCATTTGCAAGGCAGCGCGGAACTGCTCATGGGTGAGCCGTAGTTGTTCATGGTGTTGTTTATTTGCTGCTGCAGCGGCGGCTGCAGCTGCGGCCGCGGCCGCTGCAGCAGACGTTTGCATACTGGCATTTGGAGCATTATTAGAGCCTGCATTCAAGTTTCCACTTGAAACTGCATTGTTTGCTCCTGGCTTCAAATTCTGGTTTTGATCTGGTGATGGATGGGGCTGGATTCTCTGCGTTTCGTTCGGCAAAACCATCTAGATAAGGGATAAAACCATGAGAGAATTACAAGATTGTTCACAATATAATCCTAGACCTTAAATCAGTCATATGACAGGTACCTTATTGACATTAGCTGGAGCTTGGACATGCAGAGGTCCCATATTTTGAGAAAGGGGCCTCTGTGGTTGGTTTGGTAATTGTTGACCTGGATGCATATTGTTATGCATAGGATTAGCAGGATTTTGATGCTGATACGAGCCAGGATGGTGATGGGGTGGTCTAGGGGGAGCCTGCTGACTGGCATAGTTAGAGGGATAGCCACCGTCTTGCAAAGGAACAGCATTGTTGTTGCCATGAGACACATGCATCTGTGGACAAAAGTAATTTCAGCATGAAGAACATAGTACAAAGTAGACTAGCTAAATATAACCATAAAATTTAAAAAAAAATTAAAAATGAAAAAAATACAAGCACAGAAAAAAAGTTAGAGCAAGAACATCAGGATTTAATATTTTAAAATACATTACCCGCAGGTATTGACATTGGCAAACATGCAACTATTCCATGAAGCAAAAGAACACAAGAAAACAACATGAACTCCCAAAACCAGAGTTTTAACTAGCCTCCTCAAAACCCTTATACTTTTTATTACCTGAGGTGGCATATTGCCATTGGTCTGATGATTTTGAAGATATGGTGGCATACCCCTGTAATCAACTTCTGACAGAGGTCTTTTATGTTCTGCAGGTCCCCAATCAGGTGTAGGGCCAGGCTTCAACTGGAAATAGAATATTAAATTTTAATCAAATGCTAAAAGATCTGTGAAGCAAAATTCTGAGACTAAAATCATACATACATAATTCATAGGTCTGTTGTCTTGACGATGAGCAGGCAAAGGATAGGGTTGCTCCATGTGAGGAGGAAGCTGACCTTGAGGTCCGTTCCCAGGACTCATCATAACTTCATTTTCGGGCACTGCAGGAGGCACATTGGCATTAGTGCGATAGTCTCTCCTAAGCCGTGGAGGACTAGATGACCGAAGGGAATTTGATCTTGCAACACTAGATGTTTTTGGTAATGCGATTCCATTGGCATTTCCATTTTCTATATTTCCTCTTATGACACTTCCTGGACGAGAATGGTCACCACCTCTCACAATAGTCTGTGCAGAAAAGTAAAATTTTCTTTAGAATATCAGAATAAATTCCAATAATACTCAAATTGAATGCAAGATACAGACCTTTAGGTCAAGTATTTCAGTGGGTGTAATTTCTGATGGATCAACCAGTGGAAGAGGGCGATTGCTACTTTTCAAAATTTGATTGTTCCCAACTATACTTGCCCACTGTAGTGGCAACCCAACATACCGACCCTCTCGTTTGTCAAACCCTGTATGTACCCGATGTTCAAAATTAGTGGGAGGAGATATTTGTGGCCTCTTCTTTTTTTTATTGAACATGGTGGTAGGAATCTGCAACAAGAAGCATAATTTATTATTATTGTGTAGGTAATGATTAATGTGATTGATAGTAAAGGAGTAGATATTTATTAACGAAGGTAAGAAATTGGCCAGGGACGGATGACAGAATGTTATGACCTCCGTAACTTGCTCAACCAGGGGCCGCGAGAATATGTATTACTAAGTGAATGAGAAAAAAGGTGTTGAACCCACATAACACTAACAGAAGGGTGCCCGCGGTACCCTTAACCTAAATGCAACGCCCACTTGATCTATTTACAAATATCCATGGCAACAGGGTCCTGTAGGGGGGTCAATTACAAGATTAACTTGGTATCTAAATGTATGGGATATGAATGGAAGATTTTTTGACAACACTGGGGGAAAACATTCAAGTGAATCACGATAATAACCTTAATTTAATGAAAGACCCAGTTCTCGAAATATGGTTCTCGTAATGGGTTTACAAAAATGGGACAGCCCAACAAGTAGAGCAAGTTTCTATACACCTGAGATAGTTTCACCATGAATTTGACAACAGTGCAAAATACGTACAGGGCAACACCCAAGTGCTAATGTAATGTTACGTGGGCTTGGCCCAAAACGATACGCCAGGAAAGCCTATAACCAAGTTTAACAACACAACACGGGAAACCCTTCAATGTCCTCGAGCCCCGCGCAGCATATGCGCACTCCGTCGAGCGGCGGCGAGACTCACGTCAATAACGGCTGTCGGCGAGGGAAACGTCAGCTGCAACTCGAAATTGCAGGGAAAACACCGCTACGAAAATTGACACAAAGCCACCATGTTGACTACAGACTCCGGACGACGGGACGGTGGCGATGGCGCGGACGCGCTCTTGCGGCAAATGCTCTAAGTCGAAGAATTCTGTGACGTTGCGCGGCGCGGGTCGGGACGGCGCGGCGGGGCGTGGCGGCGCGCGGAGCGGATAGCGGGGCGGGCGCGGGCGGAGCGGGGCGGAGCGCGGTGAGGCGCGGTTCCGCGGGGTCGCGGTGTGGTAGGTGTTCCCCCGTCCTGCTGTGGGGGTTCGCTTCAGGGACATGTGGACATGCAGCAAAGGAGAGCGGGGGCCGCGGGCGGGGCGGGGCGGGCCAGCAGGGAAGTGAAGGGGGCGTCGCCGAGGATGCCAGCGCGTCGCCTGGGGCTGGGCTGGGGGGCGGGAGACCTCGTCCCCCCGCGCCCCCGCGCCCACCGCGCCCCTTGTCCCTGCCGGTGCGGCACCCTGGGGATGCCGACGACACCCTTCCCGCTTCCGCGATGCGGGTCCCCTGCGTGTTTGTCCTCTTTGTCTTATCTCGGTGGGCTGGGCTGCAGCTCAAGGATGTGCCGTGCTCCCTGCCCCCGGGGGCTCTGGGAGCGACCTGTGGCCCCACCCGGCCCACCGCACCGGGCCCGAGGGCGTGGTCCTACATGTGCAGCGGGGTGGCGCAACACTGAACAGCCAATAGGACGACGACGTCCTCGCAGGCGACCGTCGCGCCGACAGGATGTGGGACCACCCCGCCCGGCCCGACCCGACGCGACGGCATGACGTGGACCTATACTTTTCATTGACACGCTTTGGAAATTTGAACGCAGGGCAAGAGCGCATGGAGCCCCCGCCCCGGGGAGGAGTGCTCCCTCAATGGCGTTTCCGGGGGGTGGGGTAGGAGGGCAGGACCACTAGGCAGGAGCAGGCGTACACCCAGAGGGGGTGGTGAGGGACCGGGGAACCCTGGCGCGCCTGACGCGGTGGTGGGGTTGCGATCGGCTTACCTGTTTAGTTATAAAAGCGGGTGAACCATGCCACCGTGCCAGGGAGGTTTCCTGCGACCCTTCGGCACCCGTTCATTGTGGGGGCTCGAGGTCGAGGAGGGTGTGAATATATTTTGCCAACAAACAGCAGGAACACATGCACGCATGTGGTTCATTCATGTTAAGGGCTCAAATTTGCCCTTAAGGGCGAGAGGCGGCGCGGACTTTAGCGACGGGGTGCCCTGACGTCCCTACCAGTATTCCAATATAGGTGTCTCTCGTGATGCCACTGAGGCCACGGTGGTGTTGTTTTTATTCCTCACAGTGACAGTGCACATACTTGTGTTCGTTTGATCATAGTGCGTGTTTTGCTACATTCATAGACGTCATGAAGCATGCTTTGAAGAGAAACCGCAACACACAAATCCACCTTTGAACCAGATGATATGGAATTTTAGGGAACTCCCTTATGTAACTAGCTGTAGACTAGACTGTACGGAAACTGCCTTCCCTCCCCCACTACCCTGCACCACCCCTCCCCCCGCCCCCGCCGCGGCGCGCCGTCCGGTCCGCGACTTCCCCTTCCCTTTCATTCTCTGTAACCTTTGATGCAGCTTTGAGCTTTGAGCTTTTGACTGACTCCTCGCGGAGGATTGATCCCTCCCGCCCCGTTCCTCCGCCTCCCCTGCCCCTTGTCTTCGCGGCGTTTACGTGTAGTCATCAAAAACACTTTCTGGGCAGAGTCCTCCTCGCGGCGGACCTAGTCGTATGGGTTAGTAGTTGGCGCGACTGCGACCCGAAGTGAACCCGAAGTGGGGCCGAGCCGAGCCCCGAGCGAGCGGAGCGCCCGAGGTGTCGAGTAGAGTGTTTTTCCTACCCGAGAGCTGTTGCTTGTTTTGTACGGCCCTGTGACCATTAAAACCGGCTCATTTGTGGAGAATTAGTCGTCTCGATCGCAAGGGCCAGAGCATCTGAAAACCATGGCTTCTCTGCACCAAGTGGTAAGCTTTCTTCAGTATATGTGTGCCGAGGTTACAGAGTGAAAACGTAATTCATCGTATGAATTGGGTTGACACGACCTTTGATCTTGTGTGGACTTTGACGTGACAGATAATCCTTATGTTTTTGCACGTTATTGAACTCCTTTTTCCACGCATTATCATCAAATTAATCTCATGCAGAATGGTTTCCGGTAAAGATTTATCATAGAAACGCAATGGTTCATTGAAGTGTCTCTTTAACCCTTCTAAGATGGTGCTTTTATTTTTTTAACCGGGCTTCCTCTTTCCCGTACAGATTGCTCGTGCCGTCAGCCGACCCGGCTTCAACGCGATCCGCGGTGTAACTGCAAGCCGTAATTATTCTGCTGCTACCAGCGCAAATGGCTTCCAATTTGGTATGCAATGTTTCGTTTTTGATTTTAAAATTGACGTAAAATAACCATAAACCATTAGGTGACATGTGCTACAAAACTCCTACTCTATACACTGTATTCTTTGTAGAACTCACTGATACCCAGAAGGAATACCAGGAGCTTGCTCGCAAGTTCACAAGGGAGGAGATCATTCCAGCTGCTCCCGAGCTGGACCGCACTGGAGAGTACCCTTGGGATATTATGAAGAAGGCCTGGGGGCTTGGTCTGTTAAACAATCACATCCCAGCTGACATTGGTTTGTAGAAACATTGTCAATATCACTTTGCCTTGTATCATTCTTCTTTCTACTACAAGAATTTCTGTTTGTTTTGTTCAGGTGGTCTCGAGATGGGAGTTTTTGATGGTTGCTTGATTGCTGAAGAGTTTGCATATGGTTGCACTGGTGTGAAGACTGCCATTGAAGCCAGTGGTCTTGGGGTTAGTTTCTATTTCATATATTGCTTGTCAAATTTCTGTTGCGTGTTACAATCAAGTTTTTAGATATAAGAGGGTTTGTTAAATTTCGCCTTTAAAGTGTTCCATATCTGTTCTAGCAAACTCCAGTTTTAGTTGCTGGTAACAAGGAACAACAGAAGAAGTATTTAGGACGTCTGCTTGAGGAGCCTCTTGTGGCGGTCAGTGTGTATACTAATTTTTCCTCTTTGCTTTAAGCTAGAAGTGCTGGCATCAACTGTCATTGTCTGACTAACTAAGCAATTTCTGTCAAACAGGCATACGGTGTGACTGAACCTGGTGCAGGCTCTGATGTTGCGGGCATTAAGACTCGTGCAGAAAAGAAGGGTGACCAGTGGGTTATTAATGGTCAAAAAATGTGGATCACTAATGGAGGTGTAGCTAACTGGTAGGTAAAATCTGTTTAAATTTTAACATGTAATGTCCCAGTTATTACAGTCAGTTGATATTCTACAGGTACTTTGTTCTTGCTCGAACCAACCCTGACCCTAAGTGCCCTGCTGGCAAGGCATTCACTGGCTTTATTGTGGATGCTGACACCCCTGGCTTGACTCCTGGTAGAAAGGTTTGTATACTTTGAGTTATTGTTTATTGTAATTCTTTTGAAGTTATACTCATCAATCTTATCTGATTTTCAGGAAAAGAATATGGGTCAGAGATGCTCAGATACTCGTGGTATTACTTTTGAAGATGTGGTTGTGCCAAAAGAAAATGTGCTCATGGGTGAAGGAGCTGGATTTAAAATTGCCATGCTTACATTTGACAAGACACGACCTCCAGTATGTCATTTTTATTTATCCAAAATTTTTTTTTCTAAGTCTTCTTATTTTTTCTTATAACTTATATTATTATTTAACATTTTGCCCTAGGTTGCTGCTGGTGCTGTTGGTCTGGCCCAGAGGTGTCTTGACGAAGCTGCTAAGTATTCTCTAGAGAGGAAGGCATTTGGCCAACCAATTTTCAACCACCAGGCTGTTGCTTTCATGCTTGCAGACATGGCTATTGGTATTGAAACATCTCGTTTGGCATGGATGAGGGCTGCCTGGGAAGCTGATCTTGGCACCAGCAAGAGAGTGCCATATTATGCTTCTATTGCAAAGGCCTTGGCTGCAGATGTTGCAAACAAATGTGCCACTGATGCAGTACAGGTTTGAGACTCCAAAGTTTAGTATTTTACATTTATACACGTACTTTGATTATATTTTGACACTATCCCATTTGTATTGCAGATCTTTGGAGGAAATGGTTTCAACAGCGAGTACCCAGTTGAGAAACTCATGCGTGATGCCAAGATTTTCCAAATTTATGAAGGAACAGCTCAGATTCAGCGAATGATTATCTCAAGGAACCTCATTACTGGCTATTCTAGCTAAATATTTACGTGATTGTGATATGCAAGGGAGTAACTGCTTACTCAATATTTCTACTGTCAGGCCCTCATAAAATTCGTCATATATTTTCATATATATAAATCATGTCAAATGGCAACAGAAGCTATGAGAATCAGTATTTTAGTGCTTTTTACATTGCAGGTTAATGGAGAATTGTTAATTCAGCACTATTTTTTTCTCTGAAGCAAATTGTAAATAAGTCAAAGTCAGACATGCTTTAATTGACATCACTGTAATACAATCAATTGTAACAATGTGTTTTATGTATATTTTTATACTTCATGTGTTGTTTTGTTTTTAGTATACCTTGCCCATTGTTAATTTTTAAATGAATTTTCAGAGTGATGTTTTTGTATTAAAGTTATTTAACTGAAATTTCTGAATTTCTTACTGGAGATGGACCCAAAGAAGTCTTAATAATGCACTTGTTAAAATTGCGCAATGAATTTGAAAGACTGATAGGGGGAGCTTTCGTACAAATTTTCTGTTCTGGCCAGAGAGCTTGCTAAACTGCTCTGCCAGTCAGGGGCTACAAAGAGAATATATTCTATTGCAAACCTCTTGTGATCAGGAAAACTTGCTTCTCGCGACTGAAAATTTAGTAAATAAGTGGGATTTTAGACGTGAGGCGGCTTCTTTGCTGCGTAGCGCCCGGCCGCCCGTCAACATAACTCTAACGTACGTTGGGTTGCCTGCCCACTTAGGCGCTCGGAGGCCGGTGGAACCACAACTCGGTACACAGCACTTGCACCGGTGGCGCCGAGCGGACCAGGTCGCTGGCGTTATCACCCCCGATTATCCATTCCCACCCACTGCACTCAACGACGACGGCCTCGGACGCATTCTCATCTTATTCTGAGAAGCGCATCCCCACTCGGAAGCGTTTGGAGCAGGGTTAGGGCGCGCGAAACGAGGCGCTATTTAAACGGTGTCGCGTGGGCACAACAGATCGGGACACAAGCGGGGCCTTTTACCCGAAAAACGACCCTGCTGCACTTCACGGATGGCGGCCCTTTTCGCAAGGTGCCTGTCTCTGTCTCGGCGCTCACCAGCGCTGCGGGCGATCGCCATGCGGCCCAACGCTCTCGCGCCCCTCGTCGGGGATGTCGGGGCGGGGCCGAGAGACACCTTGGCGTTGCCTCCGCCCCCCCCCCCTCCCCGCACCTCCCCCCGGGGCTGGTGGTGGCCAGTGGCACCGGACCCAAGAGTGTGAATTGGATCCATCCATGAATCGTCGCGGGCCGGCGCGGCGCGAGGTTCTCAGACAGAAGCTCACCGCCAGCCAGCACCACCGGACAGGACACGGACAGTGCTCGGGACCCGGCAGGAAACTCTCGCGGTAAGCCGACAAGAGGGCACGTTCGCACCCGCTCCAAGTCGAGTCGACCTCCAGGAGGTCCAGGGTCACCCTCACCCTGGACCTCCTCCCGCAACTCCCAGACCCCACGACTCCACCCGGGCCGCGGCCCCGCCTGCGGGCGGACATCCCTCCCGCACTCTTGCACGCGGTGCAGCAGTATAAACAGAAAACCGATCCTGTGTCTACGCGCAGAGCAGACAAGAATCAAGGACAACTTCCCGCCATGGGATGGGCCCGGCCCGGCAGGCTGGCCCCGCCACCTCGTTTGTATTTTGGACCAGCCCAGGGTGCGGCGCAGGCCGGGAGGGAGATGTGCGAAATTCTCGGCCCGCCGCGGGTTGTATGTCGCTGACGGTGCGTGCTACCCCGCCCCGCCCCGCCCCGCCCCGCCCCGCCCCGCCTGCCCTCCTGCGCCGCCGTGGGGAGTTCCCCAGCTGCACTGCGTAGCACTCCTGCCGGTACTGAAATCGGACGCCGCCTCCTCCGCTCAGCGCTCTGCTGCCTGCGCCGCACCGCGCGGTACTTTTGAGTGGCCCTGCTCGCTGTTTAGCGCCCCGCCCCGCCGCACCCCCCGCACCCCGCCACACCCCGCCGCACCCCGCTCCCCTCCGGCCAGAAGTGTGCAAAGCTTTGATTAGCACGGCCCGGCCCGGCCCGGCCATAGCACCATCATCATGGCGTATCAAATTAGCGGGGGGTTCCATTTCATCTCACGAAACGGGAGGGGCCTAGTAGAGGGGCCTGAGTAAGTACAGCGGAGGGGGCGGGGAGGGGCGGCCCGCCCCGCGGTGTGACGGCTCTCAGTCCGCAGCGCGCGGCGTCGGACAACAAGGAGACAGAGTAAATGAGTCACGTGGATCGTCGACTTTGGAGGCGCAAAGGTGGCCTTACGCACCCAGAGGAGGAGGCCCGCGCAGCGCGGCGCGCTGGGGCTGCAAAGCAGGTCTTCAAGCGGCGCGGCGCGACAGCCCGAGGCCAGGCCGGCCTGATAGGTGCCGCGTCTGATCTAGTTGTGGCCATCACCACGCCCCCTCGCCCTCACCGCACCCGCTCCTCACCCCCCCCCCCCCCTCCCCCTCCTTGCATCGCATCTTTCGCTTCGTTTCAGCGAACTCTGTCCGCTGCTGAAATCGAGTACTGGAGGGGAAAGTAACCATGTGGCTCAAGCGCCTGCAGCAGATGAACCCCATTGCGATAGACCAGCTCCCCGCCCCGCGCCGCCCGGCGCTCACCCACAGCAGCTCGGCTGATGTGTTCTGTTCGGTCAGCGCTCCGCACCCCTGGCCCCCGTGGCCCTGGCGAGCGATAATACACACCCCGGGGTTCACGGGGAGGCTACCTACCTGTTTCGCCTCGCGGTCCGGTCCACTCTGTTGTCATTCGCGCTCTCTCGCTCTTTCGAAATGCCCACACGCCTTGTTTAAAAATACTCAATGTAAGTAAACAAATCTTTCTTTTCTCGAATCGCTGTGTGTTTGATATTAAAGATTTTTTTTTAATAAAAGAAAAAACTAAAGAAGAAGAATGGCGCACCGTGTGTGCCCACCGCAACGCGCGTTCACGTGGACCTCAACGTGTTAAACGATTCTCTCATGGGAGCGAGGTGAGGCGAGGTAATTATTGTTGAGCCCGTGTGTGGGTTTAATCTGTGCGGCACAAACAGAGCTGCCGATGTCGCTTAAGCCCGACACCTGCCCTAGCGTGGTCCTCGCCGCCATAAAAGGAAAGCATTTCGAGCTGTTTATTGCGGCGTGGGGGCGGGGCGGGCGCGTCACGTGCATACCGACGTGAACAAAAAACGCACGGCGGAGCAGGGCAGGCAGGGCAGGAGTACTGCAGGGCCGAAGTTGCCTGCTTTATGGGCGGCCTGCCGATCGACGCCAAGTGTTTTATCAGCTGAGGCCGCTCCGCACCGCTCCGCTCCGCTGCGCGCCCACCACTGTCGTGGTCACGCTGTACCGCGGTACACGAGTGTCATCGCGTTGCCTACCCACCCGGGCCGTAAGGCGCCATGGGCCAGAGTCGTGACGTGACAAACCCTACGCTCCCCGCAGTGAGTCCCGCCTCGCCCCGAGATTTCAATCTCCCTCTCGCGGTAACATATTCACAGGATGCAGGCGCAGGCATATGTTATAGGCACTATCCTCTCTGTACAACTGTAAAGATTATTGTATCTTCTAAGCTGGTATTTTCTTGCCTGCCCTGTCTGTTTATGCGGTCCAAACAAGTGACTCGGTGCAGAGCAAACAGCCTGCTGAACCTAATACAATTATAACGACACGGACGCTTTATAACCGCGCAATAAATGTACCGCACACTGTGATATCTGAGCAGCAAGGTGGCCGGGCGCGGCGGGCGGGCAATTAAGGTACACACTTCCATCAAAGTATGCCAAGCGCGACATACGTCCCCGCCCCTCCCCCCACTATTCCTCCCTCCCCCTCCACAAACCTTCCCCCCTAGACTGTCTAGTACAATAATCCCATCTGTAACGTACAGTATGACGTCTTGTGCAAAAAGATCACGTGTCGGCGTCGGCGCCCTCTCCTAATCGCTTTTCGCACGCGAGTGTTGGTACCGGGACCCTTCCCCGCCTCTCACTCTCTCATGTAGACGCGCAGGCCCATCTCCTACTCCCCCCTACTCTTCATCCTCCTCCCCCTCCTGGAGTGGCCGCGCCGCGCCGCGCCATCAAAAACTCGCGTCTAGACCCGACGTCATCAAGGCGGCGGCAGGAAGGACGGCGCTGCGGGTGTGGAGCGTCGGCGGCGTCGGCGTCGGCTCAGGGCCCAGCGGATCAGGGAAAGTGAGAAGCAGAAGCTCTTGTATCCGACGCAATAAATGATCGGCGGTCAAGTGCTTTACGACACGCGGGGCCCCTCCCCTGCAGCAGAGGTGCGCGTGGCGCGCGGCGCCCGGCCGGCTGCCGACTGACTTAGAAGAGCGGCTCTGTCTCTCTCGCACTCATGAGGCGCGCCGTATAGGTGCGAGAGAGACAGGGCGAGGAGAGCCGCTCTTCTGAATCAGTCAGCTGGTCCGCGCGTGGTCGTGGTCCTTCCCCGCGAGAGGAGGAGAGCGAGGTGAGCGGCGTGGCGCGGCCGGGCCGGCGCGAGGCGAGGCGGCGGTGGAGGGGATGGTGAGCGGCGGGCGGGGCAGGGGGAGGAGCGCCTCCGAGGGCCGCGGGCCGCGCCGGGCCGCGCCGGGCCGGGGGCTCCCGCCCCGCCAACATAGGCCGCGCCGTGTCCACCTCGCCCGGTTCGTGTTCGTGTCGCTGGCGTCCCCGCGCTCCGCTCGCCTCGCCGGACCCCACTCGTCGCTCGGCGTTAGCGTCCGTCACCTCGCCCGGCCCCGCGCGCGCACGCACACCCGCGCAGCACACCCGCGCAGCACACCCGCGCAGCACACCGCAGGTGCACAACGAGGCCCTGCTCCTCCTGCTCACAGTGCCGCGCGCCTGAGCTGCCCGTCGTCCCCCTCGCCGGACGGCCGCGACCCCCGCCCTCGCCCTCGCCACCCTCCAGCACCAGGACCCCGCCGGCACGGGAGCACCCCGTCAGCCACCGCCAGCCCCGCGGCGCGCCGGACCAGCCAGGGTAAGCACAACGCGGCGGAACGGGGACGCCCCCGTGCGGAACACCCCGGCGTGTTGACACCGCCCTGCCCCGCCCCACCACTTGGTCCGCCTTTGTTCGCGAGTGTGACAGCGAGGTCGAAAAATAAGAGCTACCCCTCTCTCACGGGCGGCGCGGCCGGTGCCGGCCGGTGCCTGCCGGTGAGGGCCGGGCCGGGCCGGGCCGGGCACCGGGCAGCCCCTCAGCGTCTCGATCCTGCAGTGGGGCGGAAGATAGACAGAGAGACAGCGGCCTCGTGTGAGTGTGTGTGAGCGAGGAGCCATAACCGTCAAGGTGGAGTGCATTTTCTGACAGGGTATTCCTGTTGTGGCTGCAGTCAAGGCGGAGGTCGAGTGCGCCGCGTGGCGGCAGATAAACTCGATACATATCCAACTCCGGCCCGGTGTGCCCCGGCCCGGGGGCATTGTCATGGTAATGGGTACTCGCAACACGCTGTAACACAGTCGTATTCGCCCCTGCCGCCTGCCTCAGAGTGTTCCTGAGGAGGTGGACGGGACGGGATGGGACGGCCAGGAGGGAGAGCTGCCTTGCCCTTGCTGCTTTCGGCTCTCCTGCCACCTGATGCCAACTGCGGCGACGAGCGCGCGCGCGCGTGTCCTGCCGGGCGGGGTGGCGCGGGGTGGTGCGGGGCGGGGCGGGGCGGGGCCGGGCGGGGCGGGGCGGGGCGGGGCGGGGAGCCACAGCGTCACCGCGCGGCGCCGCAATGGACAACCGACTGATTCAGAGGACCTCAGTCCTTGACGCTGTGCCCGATGGAGACGGGGACTCGAGAGCGATCCTCGCGGAGTCTGTTGGGTTTGAGTCAGTTTTCGGTGGCTGCCGGCGGCTGGCTCGGCTCAGACTGACTGTACCTAGTACTCAAGGAGGGGGTAACTACCCCCACTACCACCCTTCTGGATCCGTGCCTGGGGTACCCCGGCGCTGTCGTCTAGGTTGCCTACCCTCCAGGCGACCAGGGTTGATTTTGTCACCGCGCCGCTCAGGCAGCATGCGCGTGTATGAAACCTCCTCGTCTTGACGCTTCCCTCGCGACGATTTGCGATGTATCACGATTTACTTGACGACCAAATAAGTTGGCGATACTCGCTGCTATTGGCATGCCGCATGGCCCCGCGCGACGTGTCGTCACAAACCTATCCTAACCTACCGGACAGCTGCTGGGTGGGGCTAGGGCTGTGGAGTGATGCCAGCTGGGCTGGCTGCTCCGCCCTCGACCCTCAGAAAAAAAAGGAAGGTTATTGAGAGCCTACTTTGCTGTTTGCTGCTCATTTACCCGCGCCTCCGCCGCCGCGCGTTATTGATCATGTCACTCGTTATTTCCGATCCACGTGTCGAAATCAATACAGTTGTTTATTAACAGTCGGGGTGGATGGCGGCCGCTCGTGTCGGGTTGGAACAGTGTCAAAGTGTCAATTAGTACCGGGATGGTCTGCCCAGGTTGGACAACACTCTGGGAACCAGCCTCGCCGCGCCGGGCCGGGCGGGTAGGGCAGTGGGGTGTCGTCTCTCTGTCCTTGTCGCACTCACGGGGCGCGGCCGTGCTCGACAAGGACGGAGGTGCAAGACCGATCCTCGTCTGAGGCAGGCAGAGCCACATAGTGATGGGCGCTGCTGCGGGGCGGGGCGGGGCGGGGCGGGGCGGGGTGCGGTGGGTAGGGGCGGGGCGGGGCGGGGTGCGGTGGGTAGGGTCGGGGCGGGGTGGAACGGGGCTAGCTGGCCCCCGCGCCACGTCGGCCTACAAGATGAGGGCCGCGGTGGCAGGGTGGGGTGCCGCGGCCGCGGAGTTAGGCAGGACGGCGAGGCATGTGGCGGGGCAAGGTGGTAGGCCGCGACCGGTACGCCCCGCCCCGGCCCGCTCCGCCCCCGCTCCGCCCCCACCCCGCCCCGCCGCGCCCGCGAAGAGCAGGTGAATAACCCCTTTTTGACCGCGGCCTGTCGCGGTCCTTACCCCCGCCTCGGCCCGGGCCCGCGGACCGTTGCGCCTCAGGCTCCAGCCCCGCCATCTGAGGGAAGGACCATCTGCAGCTGTGGCCCCGGCCCGCGCTTGTACCTGTACACCCTATCGGCCGCGCACCCCGGCCCGGCCCTCGCCAGATGGCAACTTGACAACGCCGACCGACTAAGTGGAAACGGACCCATCACGACTTTGTACTTTGTAGTGGAAGAATCGACTACAGTATCGATAAAGACTCCAACCATCTTCATAATTGGTGTTTCAGAAGAACCTCTCCTACTCATCATGAAGCACGCGTTGTCTTCTTTGGAGTGCATGGCGCGCGGGAAATAAAATAAGCTACCAGGGATTTAATTTTGGCGCCGGCCTGCTCGTTTATACCGACAGGTCAGGTCTATGGTAGCAGCAGGGCCGGGCCGGCGCGCGGTGGCTGCTGCATATTCATGACAACCGATGTGCAACGCACACGACGCACTGGCTATGATCAGGAAGGCGAGGCGTTCCTCCTGGGCGCCCCGCCCCGCCACGCCCCACCCCGCCCGGCGCCTGACCTTGTACCTTGCTCCTAACCTAGTTGACGCGACCATTGCTCTCGGCAATATGCCTGTCCCCGTCGCGCCGGGCCGGCAGGGGGCGCGGGGAGGGAGGACGGCGTGGCTTTTGGGCGCGGCTTTGAAGGGGTGCCGTCCCGCGGGTCGCCGCGTTCTAGTTTTCTGTTTTGAAGTGCCTGACCATCAGTGCGGGACAGTAAAGGCCCCCGCGGTCGGTAACGCAAACAACCCGCTGCTCTGCTTGGTGACAGGGAGTCCTTCTCCATGGCCGGGGCGGCGCGGCGCGGCGCGGCGGCTCAAAGTACCTGCCTCTCACGGCGGCCTGCTCGCGGAATGCTCCCGCTACTTTGACGCTTATCTCTGAGTTGTAACCCGGCCGTCCGGGTCGGGGCGGGGCGGGGCGGGGCGGGGCGGGTCAGGCAGTTGGGACCCGGAGACAATGCAGCTCACCGACAGCCCATTAGCTAATGAGGCGAGGCGCAGTCCTACCACTGGTGTGGGTGCGGTGGAGGCCACACCGCCCCCGCCGCGTCAAGTAGTGGCGGCACCGCGCGGCCCCGGCCCGGGCCAGCCGGGCACGTGTCTCACCGATAACCCGACCGCGAAACAGGCGCGTCCATGCCTCTGGCCGAGCCCCTCGGGAGCGCCACCCCGCCCCGCCCCGCCACACCCCGCCCCGCCGCGCCCCGCCCCGCCGCGCCCCACCCCGCCCCGCCCCGCCCTTACCGCGGGGCGGGGCTCAGCTTTCCGAGAGCCCGACGTGCTAGGTTCACGGCCCCATCCCCGTCCCGTACCATAACAAGTGCACAACGCGCGATTAAGCGGGATTCCAACTTTAAACACACAGACGACGCTTTGCCCTCGTAATCTCCACCCGGAATTGCATCAACGCAACACGTTCTCCGAAATCTTTTGCGACGCTGCGCCCGGCTACGCCTGCTGTTTCCCCTTCTTTTTTACCCTGAAGCAGGTCCCATCCAGAGCGACGCGAAAAATGAGGAAAATGTGCCAAGACAAATGAGAGATAAAGGACACAGATAAGGGGTGAATCCGCGGCGGCGGCCTTACCTCGCCACCTCTCGTTTTCCGCACTATCTCCTCCGCATTATTTCGGCCAGGTCAGGTCACCCATTTACCTCGTTCCATTTCCCCCGTATTCGCCCGCAGCCGCCGTGCGGTGAGCCCGCGGTAAATATCATCCCCCCGCCCCCGCCCGCGCCCCCGCACCCTCGGGTCGGCGGCGACGTGCCCGTCCCCGCTGGTGCCCGGTGCCTCCGCCCGCGCCCCCGCTCGCGCCCCCGCCCGCGCCCCCGCCCGCGCCCCCGCACCCTAGGGTCGGCGGCGACGTGCCCGTCCCCGCTGGTGCCCGGTGCCCCCGTTGCTGCCCCGGACCAGAGCCGTACATAGGGACTCTGCCCCGGACCAGCGGCGCCGTGGAAAGTTTTTCGTGGTCCTCGATGAGCACTACTAAACGATGCCCCGATGGCCGGGCCGGGCATGGCCGGGCCGGCTCTCGCGGGCGCCCCATCCCACACCATGCCCCGCTCTCAAGAGGGCAGATGGCTTGCGGCCGTCTTATCGTAGGGCCGGGTGGGCGATGACTGCCATGGACAAGAGGGCCGCGTCCGCGTGCGGGTGCGTGCATTGGTACCCGGCGCACGCACCCAGAGAAAAGGACAGTATTCCCGATTCAATCATAATTTGATGCGCGAACTGGCTATCACAGCTATGCGTGATCTGAGCATTGAGTATGTATAACGCTTTGCATCAAGGCTCACTCGCCGTAATGTGCTGGCTGGAAAAACAAGTATCGCGTATGCGAGGTCCACGCATCAGACGGTCGTTCCGAGCATTCGTTTTTTCTGGTTGCGGGGCAGGGGCCCACGGTCCTGGTCGCCTTCACTATTGCACCCGCACCGCGCCTGAGGACAGGGCCTCAAACCTGATTCCAAGCGTGAGCGGGTCTCGCCTTGTGTGGATTTACCCCGTGCGCCCGCTGACGTCACGGGGATCCTTGGCGCAAACGAGTACCGCTGCTGGAGGGAGGGGTAGAGGTCTTGAGACTCCCATCACATGAGAGCACTGTTCGTAAACCTTTTGACAAGTCTTTATATCTTACTAATGTGCCTGTCTTTTTTTTGCGCATTGTGTTGCAGAGCAGAGAATGGAGCGTGGAAAAGGGTCATACACCCTGGAGATGAAGCCGCCACCAACCCTGGCGTACACCAGCCCGCCGCACCCGACGCCGCCGCACTTGACCCCGCCACACCTGACCCCGCCACAGAATGGGACGGCTACGCTCAACGGGGGCTCAAAGTAAGGACCCCCTCTCACCCCAAACCTGCAAGCTTCCAGACATTCCACATGTACTAGCCAGGCAGGCCTTCGGCTTGAATGCTGGGCTCAATCCCGCCTTAAGAACAATACATTTGTAAGATCGGCCTTTATACTGGTGCTCATCGTTTGTCCGACCTTTTTTTGTCCGACCTGGCCGAATTAATGTCTGCCGCCCGTGATACGATGGCGGTGTACACGGGTCGGACAAAACGGAAATATGATGAAATATGGTACTTTCAGGAAGGGCACGGCGCCGGACTCCGTCTCCGTGTTCACCGTCAGTTCGGCGGCTCTCATCCCCGTGGAGCCTGACAACCAGGCGTCGTCGGGCGGCGCCTACGACCCCTATGACCACCGCGAAATGGACCATCCTACCAAGTAAGACGAGAATCGAGCGCCGATTTTGAGACAATCAAATCGTAAAAACCGGCTTAATTTTTTTTAGAGTCTCCCCTGTCTTACCGTCGCTCACGCGTAGCACGAGGGACATGGGGGAAAGGGGGGGGGGCGTGTTTGTACTCGCGTTAGATAGGACACTGTGATATCGTCTAAACATCCTGCGGAGCCTCACCGATTGAGTCGCACCAAGTGTTTCCGCGTTCGTACCTCACCGCCTCCGTCCGTATCGTTAAGTATCAGTGGGGGCGGGGCGGGCGACAGGAATGCGGCCGATGATTGACTCTGTTCGTGTGTTTACACTGATCGTACAGTACCCTGGTGCTGTTGGGCTGGAGCGGAGCGGAGCGGGTATTCAGCTGCCCGACCCGGCCCGGCCCGGCCCGACAGCCCATCCTGTTTGACCGCTGCGCCGCGCACGCGGATGACGAATGGAATCGCGTGGCGTGGCGTGGCGTGGCGTGGCGCAGAATTATCCTCAACATCGAACCGACTGAAAGTGTATTGGGCGTGGCCCGCGGGTCGGGCCGGGAGCAGAGCAGGCCCTGCGGCGGGAGGAGGGGAGGGAGCGGGAGACGGGCATACAGTGCTGGGGGAGGGGAAGGGCAGGGACGGGCAGGACGTCGCGGATCCCGCGGGTGTGAGAGGTTGAGAGGTGCGAAATCATGGGGGGAGGGGGGATTTTTCGTTGCGCGACACCTCCTCCCCGTATCGTCACAACATCCGGTATCTTTTGATACGAGCAGCGCCGGCAAAAAAAAAAAAAAGTCAGCAGGACCGTTGTTCTCTCGGGGGACGAGTCATTAACCCTGACCGGACCGAGCTGGGCACGTGAGCACGCGGTGACACTGGACGAGTCCAGTGGGTCCGGGTGGGGACACTTCCTCCTCGACACACATGTGGAATATCCGTGGCCTTCCACAATGGTGTCCACCACAACCAACAAACATTCTTGTAGAGGATCGAGCGGCCCCCGGAGCCCGGCCCGGAGTCATGTGACGTCCAGGAGGAGAGCGTACAGCCAGGAGGCGCGCCGCGTCCTTGAGCCTGGAGCGAGAGCCGCGCGAAACATTACAGCAGGAAAGAGGCGGAGACAGACGTCACCGCTCAAGGACAGCTCCGGGGCGTCCTGGCCCGAGAATAGTTTTCTTATAATAACTTTTAACTATAAATAAACCAGGAAAGATCTCAACGTTCAAATATCAAGAGCATTGAATAATCAAGAAAATTTCACTCAACTCCAAATCACGCTTTCTTGGGTTAGCGCGGCGCGGGCCAGGCTCAGGCTAGCAGGGAAGTCCCCGGTGGTTAGCGGTTTTCGGTCCTGGGCGCGCTTCTCGCCCTGACCTTGTCGGCGTCGCGTCGGCGCGGCTCCTGCTCACGGCTCACGGCCTCTGTGTCCTCTGCCACGGCCTCACTCCCCAGCCTAACGCGTATGTAATGCGTTCACAATTATTTTGCCGCGGCCGTTCGCGTATTTGGCTGTTTTACGTCTCTTCCGGTCTCGGCCGCGGGGCTGGGCAGCCAGGCACGTGCCGAACTGTCGCATTTCGCGAAACGGTCTGCGGCCGCGCTGTCCTCCATAAACGTGTCAAAACCGTAACGTGTGGTCTAGTCTGTCGGGTCGAGGCGAGTCGAGGCAGTAAAAATAATTTCCGGCCGGACAGTGGGAAGAAGCGCGCGGCACAGGTGACGGGCGGGGCGGGGCGGGGCGGGTGCACTGTCACGCGTGCTCAGATTGGTGACAGTAGTGGGCGCCACGCGCGAGTAGCTTTACCATTGGAGAAGAAAATTGACAAACGAACGCTTTCGAAATGACGACCGGACGGAAAGTTTTTGAGGAATAAGCCCGTGCAACATGCCCACCGTAAATGTTTCCTGGGATCCCCAGGAAAGCTGGTAATTTTCCAGGACATATCTTGGAAATTCTCGGGAACTTTCCTGTAAATGTGCAAAACTTCGTGGGAGTCTCAGGAAACAGATCTACCGTGCCAAGAAATACTTCCTTGTGCTATACCTACATTTTAATTTTTCAAATTTGGAAGTAACCCTTTGCTGACGATGCCCTGGTGGTGGCCGCACCATGCCACGTCCTATTTCTTCTGCGCCGTTATGTTGTTTCTTTCCGATCTACCTCAAACAATCAATCATCATCAGCAAAAAAGATCGTGCGAAACGCGCGCGTGGCGAGAACGTGGCGCGGCGGTCGCTGACTGGCGGGTTTAAATTACATTCACGCGGATTTTTTTTTTTTTTTTTTAAATTTAAATCCTTTTTTTTTTCTGAAATGTGCCCTGTTTGCAGCAACTTCGAGACGTGGGTGCACATGCTGAAGGGCAGCCTGGGCACGGGCGTGCTGGCGATGCCGCACGCCTTCAACAATGCCGGGCTCATCGTCGGCCTCATCGGCACCGTCCTCATCGGCTCCGTGTGCACCTACTGCTTGCATGTGCTCGTGAGTGTTCTTCCATGCGTGCCAATATTGTACTGCTGACTTATTTTTATTTTTTCAATGTAAATAAAGTCTGTCGTGACGCTGTGACTGTCCTGTCCGCCGCAGATAAGGTGTCAGTACATCCTGTGCCGGCGCGCTCGCCTGCCGGTGCTCAACTACCCCGACACGATGCGCCTCGCGCTCCAGGACGGGCCCACCAAGCTGAGGTGGTTCGCGCGCTACTCCACGTAAGTCATGCCGTCACACGAGGGCATTCCAAGGCGCCAAGTTAAAATAGCTCAAAATTTTATTTGTTTTGCAAAGAAAAGTCCAAACGAGAAGGTCACAAATTTGTATTACAAAAAATTGAAGGAACAATTTTTTTTTTTTTTAAATTTTTAATTAAAGACCTAAAGTATAATATTTTTAAAAATTGTCGATAAACTTAACCGGGTGCTTGTACTTGTTCTCGCAGGCCCATCATCGACACGTTCCTGGTCGCGTACCAGCTCGGCATCTGCTGCGTGTACATCATGTTCGTGTCGGAGAATATGAAGCAGGTGGTGGACGCGTGGACCAGGACGGACACGGCGCTTAAGTACTACATGCTGGCGCTGCTGGTGCCGCTCATCCTGATCAACTACATCCGCAACCTCAAGTTACTGGCGCCGCTGTGCACGCTGGCCAACGCCATCACCTTCGTCGGCTTCGGCATCATCCTGTACTACGTGTTCCTGGACCTGCCCGACATCTCGTCGGTG
Source organism: Frankliniella intonsa (assembly GCA_033675135.1). NCBI lineage: Eukaryota > Metazoa > Arthropoda > Insecta > Thysanoptera > Thripidae > Frankliniella > Frankliniella intonsa. Next base: position 7,642,030 of record CM066245.1, on the reverse strand, counting down.
CCGTTCGTCCGGCCCATCGGCTCTCTACCCCTCTTCATCGGGACCACCCTGTTCGCCCTGGAGGCCGTCGGCGTGGTGGTCGCCCTCGAGAACAACATGAAGACTCCGCGCTCGTTCCCGGGCTACACGGGCGTCCTCAATCGCTCCATGGTGGTCATCGTCAGCCTCTACGCCTTCATCGGCTTCTTCGGCTTCATCCGCTACGGCGAGGGCTCCATGGGCTCCATCACGCTCAACTTGCCCAAAGACGCCATGTGAGTACCCGGCGCTGACTGACCTGAAAAATTTTACATTGAACTGGAGAACTAAGTCGAAGTGCGAATGTCGCCTGGACCTGGACCTGTTGGGTGTGCGGTCGAAAAGCTTCGCCTGACATGACCAATAACGGCCTCCTTCTCTTGCGCCCACAGTGCGTCGCAGATCTGTAAGCTCGTCTTCGCCGTCGCCATCTTCATCACGTACGCGCTGCAGTGCTACGTGCCGCTGGACGTGCTGTGGGAGCAGCGCCTCAAGAAGGTGCTGGAGAAGAACAGCCACGTGCTGCTGTGGGAGTACGTCGCCAGGACTGCCCTCGTGCTCTTCACATGTAAGAAGGGAGCGCCTGAGTGGTAGGCAAGCCCGCCGCGCGGGGCTGCCTGCACCGCCGCGCCTCTGCCTATACCCGCAGTCCAAGGGGCCGGGCCGGGCCGGGCCGCAGAGGCCGCAGACTCTAACCTTTCTCTCTCTCTCTCTCTCTCCCTCTCGCAGTCGGAGTCGCCATCGCCGTGCCCAAGCTGGACCTGTTCATCTCCCTGTTCGGCGCGCTGTGCCTGGCGGCGCTCGGGCTCGTGTTCCCGGCCATCATCGACATCTGCGTCACGTGGCCCAACACGGGCCGCTTCCACTGGATCCTCATCCGGGACTTGGCCATCTTCGTGTTCGGGCTGGTGGCGCTCGCCATCGGCTCCTACACGGCGCTCAGGGACATCATCCTCTCCCTGTAGTCCGCCAGAATCTCCAGGACCATTGGCAGTATTGAGCGGCGGGCGGGGCGGCCCCGGCAGCGCGGCCCGGAACTGGACCACGGCCGTGCTAGCGTGGGCGCGGGCGCTACCTGCAGGCTGATTCCGCACAGTGATTTCGCCCCTCTGTCTGTGTCGCACTCATGCAGCACGGCCATAAGGAGCACGAGAGAACACGGTACTGAACGTTGTTCGGACTTCACTTAGCTGCGAGTAGAGCCTGCCGGGCCGGCACCCTCCAGCCCGCCACGTTTAGCCTTAAAACAAATTGGGAAATGTGATATTTTATACCAATCGACGGTGAAAGTTCAACCTTTTGGACGGGTCTAACGGGTCTACCGGAGGCCGTACGGCGTGATTGTTATAAGTAAAAGACGTGTTGAAATTTGGCTTTATACTGTAGGCTGTGCAACGTTCTAGAATTTTAGTTAACCGTTTTAGTTAACCGTCGATTTTTATGGATGGCACACGTTTGCCTCAGGGAAGATTTTATCAATGTGAAGTTTGATAATTTAAGAGACTGTCTATTACAAATCATTGACACATTGACGGGTTACAGTTAAGTGTCTAGCCGCGGTCAATGTTAGTGACTGATGTGTGTGTTATTTTATGAAAATGTTGGTATGATATGTTAGTTAACTCATGCAACGCACAAACGTACAAAAGGTCGTCACCTAGAAAATAGAACACTTTTATGGTACACCTAAAGTAATATCTTGATGTGATTAAGGCTGCCGAGAAGAGTGCATGACGCTTGAGCTGAACAAATCGCTCGTATTTTATTTCTTAGACCCAATTTTAGTTTACGGTAGAATTATTTTGAAAACGCACGCATTGTTTGCGTTTACTATTGTGATATAAAACTATACATAATTTGTGTTGTGATTGTGACTGTAAATAAAGACATTTTGTGAAGTAAGACCTGCATTAGTTTCCCTTCTCCCATCTGTTTTACCCCGCGCGCAGCGAAAAAATGTGATTAACAACAAAGGGAAAGCGGTTGCTAGGCGTATACACGGTACGGAACTGAGAGGCACCGTTCAGCAATCCAGGTGGTAAAAGAATAAGTAGTCTCCGATTGATATATCAACATGGAGGAAGACTACAACCCTTACACAGAGCGCACGGGGCACGCAATGACAACGTACGTACCTTCAACCCATAAAGACCAGCCCTGCAGAGCCGAACATAAACCCCCCCCCCCCCCCCCCCCTGGTTCTCTCTGCCACCCTTCTCGTTTACGGTACTTTCAGTAACCTGGAGACGTTCATCCACCTCGTGAAGAGCTCGCTGGGCACAGGCATCCTCGCCATGCCGAAGGCCTTCAGCTACGTGGGGTTGGCCGAAGGCGGTGTCCTCGTGTACGCCATGGGAGCCTTCTGCCTGTACAGCCTGCACATCCTGGTGAGACGTGCCGACCACACTGGTGCTCTGGGCGGACTGGGAGAGGAGGCCAGGTCGTGATATACTGAATTGTGTTGTTAGGTTAACAACCTACACCTGGTCAGCAAGAACCTCCGAGTGCCCGTCCTCCAGTACGGTGAGGGTGCCCGAGGGGCCGTCGGCATGGGGCCCAGCTGGCTGCATCCTTTCAAAGCGCCAAGCATGTGACCGTCGTTTCCGAGCTTTAATATCAAAAGACGCTGTCCGCGCTCGGGGCCCATAAACTAAACCTGCCGCCATAGGTACATCGTCGAGTTCTTCCTCTTCACCTACCAGCTGGGCATTTGTTGCATCTACGTCGCCTTCGCTGCCAAAAATATGGCCATGGTAAGAAGAGTGTGAACCGTCCTGCTCGGCGTCCTGTCGCACCCGCCCGGCTTTTCAAAAGTATTCGCTTTACCTTAGGTTGGACCCCGTAGGTGATTGCGCCGGGCAGCGACGGCGCGTCCGGGTCCGGCAAGGAGTACATGGCGTGGGTGGCGCTGGTGCTGCTCGTGCTGATTCAGATCCGCACGCTGAAGGTGCTGGCGCCCGTGTCGCTGGCGGCCAACCTCTGCATGGTGGTCGGGCAGGCCATCATCTGGTACTACATCTTCAGCGACCTGCCGCCCGTCAGCAGCAGGCCCCAGACCGGCCCGCTCTCCGGCCTGCCGCACTTCATGGGCATCGTCCTGTTCGCCATGGAGTCCCTCGGGGTCATCATCGCTCTGGAGAACAACATGGCGAACCCTGCCGCCTTCACGGGGCTCTGCGGCATTCTGAACTCGGGCATGGCCGTGGTCATCACCCTGTACGCCGTGCTGGGTTTCTTCGGCTTTTACCAGTACGGGGAGGACGTCAAGGATGTCATCACCCTCAACCTCCCGGAGGACAGGTGATCCGCGCACTGCTGGAGTGCCATCAGTAATACTCGCCGAGGCGAATGAGTTGTGATATCCCCTTCTCTACCGTAGGACGGGCCAGTCCGTTAAGGTGATCTACGCCATGGCCATCGTCCTGACGTACCCGCTCCAGATGTGGCCGGTACTGGAGATCACGTGGGAGAAGTACGTCCTGGGGCACTGGGTGCAGCGCGAGGACCGGTGGTGCGAGCTGTGGGAGACGCTGTACCGGGCTGCCTTGGTGTTGCTCACGTGTAAGTTGAGGTGCGTAATGTTACGAGGCGGGTGTAAGTGTAGGGTGGTCTACGTCTTGAGTTGACCCTTATTGGTTCGCAGATCTAGTCGCTATCGTCTTGCCCAACCTGGACTTCATCATTTCTCTTCTGGGGGTGTTTTGCCTGTCTATGCTCGGCATCACCTTCCCTGCCCTGATGGAGGTAAGAATCTTGGCAGGAGTTCGACTGATCTATTTGAAAATTCTACGGCAGCTGGAGCAGAGAGTTTTGTGGTTTGTTCACCAGATGTGCACTCACTATGAGACCGGCTACGGTTGGTGGAAATGGAAGCTACTGAAGGACGTATTGGTCGCCTCCATCGGGGTCTTTGTCCTGGTTGTCGGTTTGTGGACGTGTGTTGTGGACCTCATTGAACTTGATTGACTTTGTAATAAAAATATTATTTGTTATTAAAATGTAACTTCAGTAGAGTGAACCGTGGTTTCTCCCTCACAGCACCCAACATCGTTGTTCGTATTTATGAGTCTCTAGATAAGTAACGTGCGGCTGCAAGGTAGGTTTACAAACTGGAAAGGCGTAATGTTCGGCAAGCGTAATCACTCTTAAGTGAATAGGGTGAATATCAATCCCGCGCAGGTAACTGTTGCCACCTTAAGAAAATTCCGTTCATAATTGACCACGTTGAGAAATTGAGGTCTGGTTTTATATTTGGTGAGTAAGAAAATACCTATTCCATTATCTGAAAGATTTTATCGATAACTAAGAAGGGATACATTTTCAATTCTTAATGTCAAAAATAATATTGTGTGATGGTTGGTATAAACGTATCGATGCTACCGAGCTAGAGATACTTATTATTTGCAGAAGAGTCTGTTGGTCTTTTGCTGTTTTTATTTCAAAATCCATTATGTTTCAATTTTTAATGTCACTCTCGACATAACGAACAAGATTTATTTTGAGATGTAGTCAAGGTATGATTCTTTGCGAAGTGTATGTATTATTGTACCGTCATAACCTAAGCAGCGTTCCAATTTTACTATTTTCCCATCTGTCAAGCGTTGTTTACTTAACGTTTGTCTCTCAAAATAACTTATTTTTTTTTAAAAAGTGATCAGAAAAATCTAAGTAATTTTTTATTGCGATGCTGTGATTTGAATTTTGGTTTAATACTTCGAGGTGTCTTATGCTTTTACCCAATCTTAACTGTTAATCTTGTCTTTTTGGTTTTGATAACTTGTCCACCTTCCTTTAATTGTTTCCTTGAAGGGAGAAGAAACTACTCTCTAGCTTAAATCAAAGTTTAAATTATTTCCTCACTATCTTTATTTAATTTTTAATTATGTATTCCATGGAGCATCAGAGAACGCTCACCCATCTAACTCAGCATTCTTTTAAGATTGTCTGGCGTAGCTCTTTTATTTTACTTACTTCAGCTGTTACAGTATCTCATTCTTCTACCTTTTCACAGGATGACGTTGGATTTCCTTCAATAATGTCAAGCCAAGTCAATTCTGTGCTATCTGTTCTTGACGGTAACCAGCAGGTTGTCGTAAATAGCCAACAGTTAACCCAACATCAGGTATGCTGCTTATCTGTGGCTAATATTGTACTCAAAGACTTTAAGTCCAAAAAAAAATGTTCAATTCTCAATAGTGGTTGTAGGCATTACAAATTTCACTCTGGTCTAAATTGTACTGAAATGCAGGTTTCCCAGTTTTCTCAAGACTATCAGTGCAACAATTCCAAAACCAGTGTTATGCCTCTGAAAGGTGTGAAGATTTTAAAGGAAAAACAGTCTTTGAAGCCGACAGATGATAAAAGTGAATGGAATGAGGAAAGTAGTAAAACGTGGTCAAATCAGAAATCGTCTGAGATGGAAGGTTTTGTAGAAGACGGAGATGTAAGCATTTTTTAACCTTGACATAATTTCTATAAATTACTTGTTCATTTAAAAATATATGTATTATTTGTCTCAGGTAGAGGTACTTTTCCTAGAAGATTCCTCCCTGGCATCTACTGCAATCCAAACTTTGACTAAAGGTAAACATAAATTATTTTGACACCTGCAATATATATACATATAAACATATGTATATTATTTTTCCACTTGCAAAATTAATGAGGTTATTGCTTGAAACCACCTTTTATCATATTTTGTCTCAAACCTCAGGTAAAGTGAACCCGGTGGATGAGAACACTGATAATGAACTTGAAGAAAATATTGAAAAGTTTTCTAAAAGGCGTAGAAAAAAGCCTCCAAGGTTAGACTAATTTTATATTTTTAAATATATTTCTCCAACTACATTTATGCTTGATCTAATCTCAACTTATCTCATAACAGTCCCGAAAAGAGTACAACCAACCTTGTGGAGCAGGTGGCATGTTTCAAATGCAAATTTTGTTTATTTCTGAGTTTAAGTCAAGATGCTGTTGCTAGTCATGTCCAGAAAGAACATGCCTCTCAAGTTCCCAATGAGGTGAGCATAGCTGTTTATTGTCAATTGGTAGTGCTGAGTGAAGAATGTATAACTGAAAGTATTTTTTTCTTTCCAGAATAACTGCAGTATGCAATGCCCAGGCTGCAGGAATATTTTCTTTTCTCAAAAGTCTCTCCGGGTTCATTTATCTGAAGACCATAATGTTGCTCAAGAAGAGCTAGAGAATATTCTTAATTCTTTTAAACCAAGTAATAATTTAGTGAGAAATATGCAAGACAGTTTAGGAAATGATTCATGTAGAAAGAAAGACTCAATTGGTGATTTGCAGACATTAAGCAACCGTAGTGACCGCAGCAATCCATCTGGAGAGGTGCAACCCAAAAGATCTGCAAGAATATCCCAAAGGAAATCCCAGAATCTCCCGGAAACAAAAGCTGGTAGGGTTTTTGAGATTTTAAAATCTTTTTAAATCTTCCAATTCAGCTTGAAATGTGTTGTAAATTTACTATTGATAAATTTTCTTTCAGTGAGAAGGTATCGTTCACAAACAATTTCCTCTGTAAAACCGCCAGTGTTTGACGAAACTCAAAAGATTAGGGTTCGTAAGATGTCATCTCTAGAAAAAAACGATCAGGAGGAAAATTGTGTAGAGTTTGTTGAAATAGACTCATCCAAACTAGGTTCCTTAGAAGAGTTGCCATCTGGAATTCACATACTGGAAAACCAAACAGAGGGTGCCAATCATGAACAAATTCACATGGAAGATATTCAATACGACATAGATTCCATGCAAATCCTAGACATACCCCTTGACCAACAGCCAATTGATGCAGAGGTTCATCTGATGCAAGAGTTAAGTGAACAAAGTTCTGGCTGTGGTAAAACTCTGCAGTCTGTTGTGGTAGAAGGTGGACATAGATACACAGTTTCTGCTTCCCCCACTTCTTGTGAGGCTGTCATTGATGAGATTTGTCAAGAAGAAGTCCTGGATAATGTTTTGTATTTTGAAGGTGGTGATGATAGGGATTCACCTCTGATGGTATGTTTTGCTGCCTCTCCAGATGACTATTCAGGTAAGAATCTTGACTGGCAACAGTTACAAATCAAATGACTGTTGAATTCCTCTTTGGTATAATCTTGAGTGTATTTTTTTCAATTAACTTCAATATTTTAAAGTACTGTTATTATTTTTATGTTATCAGTGTTATTAATTTTACAGGGAATGAAGAAGAATATGATGTTGAAATGAGAGAGGATCACTCTAACTCAGCAACTTTAGGTAATCCCGATTCTGAGCGTGTAATTTTAAGCAGTTGTTCATACATAGAAGGCTCTGGTCTTGTTGGGGCTGATGGGAAAAAGCTTGTAAAAAGAGGCTTTGTGAAAAGATTAATACCTAAAAAAGGTGGACCCAAAAAATCTAGAAATACTAAGAGGAAGCCTGGCAATGCCATTGGGTCAGGTGGTGAACCGACCAGTGCAGGATACAGGTGAGGTTTCATTTACTTATGTTGACAGTAATATTTAGTTTCTGATATACATCTAGACATATTTTATCCCTCTTTAAAAGGTGTAATGTCCATGGCTGTACCGTACGTTTACTTTCCCATGACAATATGGAATATCATCTGCGCTCTCACACTCCAAGTCATGTCTCTGAAAATACTTTAAAAATTACTTCGGGAGAAAATGAAAATAGCTCTGAGCCAAAGAGAGGAAAACTTCTTAAGACCAAACTTACCTTTACATGCCCTGAGTGTTTTACTGAGGTCCCTACTTGGAAGGGTATGAAAGGACACTTATGGAAGGTACATTCTATTGACATGGAACTGTATTCCTGTGACCAGTGTGGTTACAAGACCGCTAGGTATATTGTGTTTATAATCTTTATCCTCTAGCTAATATTTTTAGCTGCTAGACATAGACTTGTTTAATCTGACCCTCTTGCACTTCACAGCTTAAGTAACATGAACAATATTCACTCAAAGATACATGGAACTGAGAAACCTTTTCTCTGCGATACATGTGGGAAAGGTTTTAAGACTACTAAACAATTGCGAAATCACAAGGTTGGTAAACTGCCTTACATTTGATAAGATATCAGAAAATCACCATATATTAATTGAAAAGCATTTATAAATTTGAAATGGGTTTTAAAATTATATTTTCTCTTAACAGAGTATTCATGTGAGAAAAGATGGTCCAGCAGAAACATGCGAAATTTGTGGTCGTACTTTTGGTTCAAATCGTATGTTGCGTAATCATATCAATACAGTCCACAACAAAGTGAGGCCGTACATGTGTAGTGAGTGTGGGCATACAGCTGCTAATCGAAGTTCTCTAAAGATGCATTTAAGACAACATACAGGTATAGAAAATGTGCTATAACTGGGTTAATGCATTTGCTTGCTTAAATCCAGTTTTATTTAAGTGTTCATCTTTTGATAACAGGAGACAGACCTTATGGATGTGATGAGTGTGATTATACAACTGCGGACCATAATTCTCTACGACGACATAAGAAACGCCACACTGGTGACAAACCCTATAAATGTCCATATTGCCCTTACGCTTGTATTCAGTCCACCACTTTCAAAATTCATTTAAGGACTAAACATCCAGGTATGTATTTATTGTATCTCAAATCAAACTTCTTTGATTATTTTTGTTTGGATGAACTTACTGAACATTTTTGTTCCTAATTCTGCATTTAGGTCAAGATTCTGATTTAATGTTTAGCTGTAAAAAGTGTCGTTTCCACTCTGTTAGCCGTGATATGTATCTTTCACATGTTGCTGAACATGATCTCTCTGAGGCTTGTGGAATTCCATTCAAACCTGCAACACGGCCCAGCAAACGAAGGGTAAGCTATTATTGTCAGCCAAACATTTGATTGTATAAAGATTCTTATCTTAATTTTAATTTTGAAGCCAAAGCGACTTACACAGCAAGATGAAGAACCAGTCAAGGAAATTCCAATTTTTGTGAGCATAGCTACTGATGATGCCGAAGAAGAATCGGAACAGCAAAATTTTGAGGTGGTTTAGCATTTGGATAAAGTGTACTCTTTGAATGTATCTAATCTGCCACAGCTTAATTTTGTATCTTGTATTCTTGCAGAATATTGTGCAACATGTATCTGAGGCGATTGAACCGGGAAGCAATTTGCATGTCCTGTATAATTCTATTTCTGTTCAAGATTCCAGCATGAAGGTAAGTAGGAAATAAATTCTAAAATTACAAAGTAACCGTATTATAATTATTTGTACACTATGAAGAATTTTACAAATTTACATTGAATGAATTTCTATAACTAGTAATGATTTCAGAATTCTATAATTCAAATTATTGATGATGAGTCTGAGCTAGAAATGGTTGCAGAAGTAAGCTACTCTACTCTATCCTTCATTTGTTTACTTATTACCATGGTTTAATGTCAGATGGCTAATTATCAATATTGTTTCTTGTTTAACTCTAGGTCAGTAATGCTGATGCAGTGATTGAAATGCCATCAGAGGAACTTGAAAAACTGCAAGACAAGAAAAGAGCACGGATTGACTCATTTTAGATAATTATTTGGGACAAAGTTGTACATTGTAAATTAGTGAAGTCCAGGATTTTCAAAGAAGTACTATTTTAGATACTCCATTGTTTGCTAGTTGTTCATCCAATAACTACTGTGATCTAGTCACAGCATTGTTTTCATGAAAAGCAATATTTTGATACCTATTGTCTTGTCAAGTAAACATGATATCAATTTTGTATATTATTAATTTGTGAAAAGCAAGGTGATTTTTTGTGCTGGAGTCATTCTTGCTTTGTAAGATACATGTTATGTTTCTAATCAATCATTAAAATTATAATAGAACCATATTTAATTTATTTCTGCATTGAGGTGTTTGGAAATAAATTGCCATTACATTGTACAAGCATAAACCAGACTGACTGATTGGACTATTGGACTTCATTCAAGTCCAGTGATTCATACGATCCACAAAATATGAAGGACAGAACGAATGGATGTTGGGGGAGAGGGGTAGTGGGGAGGGGAGATTTCCCCTCCTCCCACTGACGCACTCTTCCCCTTCGCCTCGGTACACGTTGGAACTTTCCACTGATGGGTCAGAAATATCTGTCGCTGCGGCGCCCGCACGTCGCGCGCGCGAGAGAGAAAACTTGATGGTTTCGAGCGCCACCCTTTTTTGCGCGCACTGACGCAGTGGGAGGGGTGATGGTTGCCTAGCAACCCACCCCCTCCAACTCTTGCATGGCCTTCTGGGAGGTTCGAGAAACGTGACCAACTCCACGGAGACCGGAGGTTATAAATAGGTCGGCGCGGCTATGCGTTGGCTCATTTCGCTCCACCGTCTCCTTGGCTGCGCATCTCCTGTGAGGCTGCCCCTTCGACATGGTTTGGGAGATGGTTATTGGTTCAATAAGAGTTACTCCTAGGATTCGCTGGAAGCTTCCCCTCTGTCTTTCGAGTATCGTTTAAGGAAGGAGAGGAAAAGAGGCTGCTCTGAAAGGGTTACTGAGGTATCGTATTAACATCGATCATAGTGGTAAGGCAGCTGGATATTTATTCATATTTTCAGTATCATCTTTCTATTGTTTTTGCCGCATCAGAGGTCTTATTTCTAAGCGTTTAAATGTCGACTGAAACATAGGAATAAGTTTTTAAATTAACTTAGCTCATAGTAAAGTTAACGACATTGCGCAATAATCTCTTTACGTTTCTCAGTATTACCAATGTAGAATTTAAATGTGGGGTCTTGTTCCAAGTTCCCACTTGCAACTTAATTTGCTAAATACTATTGTTACAATTCAAAGTTACAATTCATAGTTTTCCCTTTGTATCCTTGCCAACGTTTGGCATTCTGTGTCTCGGCAGTCCGCCATATTGGATTTGCGCGAAACAATTTAGTGACGTCATGAGTCAGGACTTCTCAATGTCAGCAGATGCATAGAAAGGCTTTGAAATGTTCATGGATCGGTGACGACCTAGTTCCATGCTACATTTTTATTGCCTTGAGTCCACTCTCGTATTAAATTTGCTACCCGACTCGTTGACACCTATCCTTTACTAACTTTTCTTCTATCCGTTCCACATAGGGTGCTTAATCGTTTGGCTGTCACATTGTGACAACCACTTGTCAACCATTTCTTTTGTTTACTCAAAGCGTAGCATTGCGAGTCTAAAGGACGTGTGAAGCCAGATTAGCTGTGTTCGTGTTGGTGGCCTTCTGTTCATCTTCCTATGATTGATCGCCAATCATTGGTACGCAGTCCTTGGAATTTAGTTGCGGGAAAGTTCAGCTGCATTATGCAACTCAGCAGTGCATTCATGGACATTCTTTCCTGGGCTCCAAGTGACTGTTGCTTTTGGGAGCTGCAGCTGCAGCTGTGAGAAGCCGCCACCCTCTTTATCTGGACGGGGAACATCACCTTATGCGAAATGAGTGTAACAGTAACATTTACAATGGTAAAATCTGTTATAGCTCTAATCATCATTGATTTTTACTTTAATGTCACTTATTTACATTAGGGACTATTTGTTCTTAGCTTTGGAAACTAAGGTGTTAGGTACACTTTTTTATTACAATAATATGCCATCCTTTTCTTTGGCGTCATGTTGAATGTAGTTGTAAGGTCATATGTGGAATATTATATCAAAATGACTTGACAATCATCACAGTGATCAGTTTCTCTGATATTCAGATGTCTTGGGTTAGTAATGATGGTCTTGTGTATGTTGCATAACGTTACTTAATCGCTGACAATACATAGTTCATAGTTTTATCTTTTTCAATCATACATCTGCAGGCCCTTTTCTGTTTTTTTTTCTTTTTCTGTATAATTAGTAGGCATCATTTCTTTCATCTTTTGTTGAGTAGGAAATGCTTGGTGCTATTTGGATATTAACCTGTTCTGTTTAATATATTGCTTGAATTTGGTTCAGATTGGGATTGGGTGAGGTTCTGTTGTAGTTGTATTGAACGTGTCTGTTCCTTCATTACGGAAATGGTTTGAAGGGAGCCCCCTGTTCATGTATAAATTTTTTTTTAGATGCGACAAATAGATTTATTCAGTAAACTCAACCTTACATCTCTTTACTCTGATCCTCTGGGTCACATTACCATAGAATCCCCCTCTTATCAATTCAAAATCGAGATGGTCGTAACAAAATGTGATACAAACTTGGTCTGGTACAAAAGAAAATTTTAAGAATCAATAAGGTCCTTTAGCCTCTTTGAACTTGATAAATTTGTTCTCTTATCAAAATGACAAGGATGTAAATTTATTCTATTTGTAGTGACCAGACTGGTTTGTATAACATATTCTTCTCTGAAATAATATCTGGATGAGCTTGAGTAATATTGCGAATATTAACTCAACTATTTAAAAAAAAAAAAATTCAAAAAAAAAAAAAAAAAAGACAACAAAAAAGATTTATTGAAAAAAAAAAAAAAACAACAAACAAACAAACAAAAAAGAATTGATGGAAAAAAGACTACAAAATAAATCAAGAATCCAAAAAAGCAATTAAAAAGAAAAATGATAGCAAACAGCAGTTTTACTGCATTAAAAGATGTTTGATGCTGACACTACTTAATATTTTGGCAAGACTTCCTGGTAAATTGATGCTGAACATCTCAAGGGCAGCTTCAAGGTAGGTTGACTTGTGCATTTAATTTTAATTTTACATCGTTGTGTTAGATTAACTGCAGGTACTTGATGAGGTTATTGCTATCTTTACCATTCAACCAATTGGGTGTTTGGTGTTTCCTCTCCTTTGGCTTAAATATCTCTGATAATTTGGCCTTGATTGGAAAGAAAGCCACATATAGCATTTTTCAAAGCTCTTGATACTCGAAAGGTGGCTTTAAACGTTACCATTTTGACGTCGGAGCGAAGAATGCGCCTTAATGGCCAGCATGAAGTGCAAATACTTTGTTTAATTTTCATAAGTTAATCATTGCTTTTTTGTGCGTTGGCTCGTATGCCTGAATAAAAATGGTTTCTTACCTGATTTTACAAGTGCAAATTGATCCCTCCCTCAGTCTTTTGTTTTTGAAAACAGATGGAGTCGTTTTTTTTATAGCTTAAAGTAATACCTATGTTATAATGGAAAGCTCAGAGTTTTCCCTTTTTTACAGTTGAGTTGTAGGTGCTTTGGATTTAGTACATGGTACTCAACTGCCCTGTTGGCAGTACAGTAATTCTCTGTACCTACGATTAAAGCTATTTTTTGTTATTATTATTATTTTTAATATTATTATTATTATTTTTAAGATGCATTGGCGAGATTTCGAGTGTCTTAGTTATACTGGATAGTCTGACCCACTCGCGTGATGATCAGTGCTACAATATTTGTTCCAATCATCAATGAATTCCCCTCGTAGGAAAAGCGTCTAAGGAATGTAGGGTAGGCAATTATTTCTCACAGTTGTGTCACGGGTCTGCCTATTCACAGGCGTAATGTAGGTTGTGTACGCGAGGTGCGCCTTTATAACGCATTATGGTATATTGATTACCTCGATATATGATATGGTATGACTCAAGGTTCTATTAAATATTTAGAGGTACAAAAGCACCCTAAAGTGAGCTTATGGAATGTGTTCCTGCGGTACTGGACTAGTTCGGCAGTTAAAATTACCAGAAGCACTGAGTCGTGTATTCCAAGCAGTATTATCCCTGAGACAGAAATATCCAGCATAATACGGGCGGATGAGACGCGTTCTGTACGTTCAATTATTTATGCGACTTAAATTCGTTATATTTGATTTTTACTTACTAGTGATGTGAGATATTATGATTTGGAAATCTTCTTGTAGATCATATGTAGAATAAACCTTTTGGCCTTGCGTCTAGCGCAAATGGGTATTGAGAAGCCTTTTCCTAAGTAGCAGTTTCGTATTTTGGTTTTATCTCTTAAATATTACGGCACACTTTGTCGGTGATACAGTTTTTTTTTTAATCTCTTTGCCAACGACGATTAGTGGTCCTGAAGGCCTGTTATGTTTGGAGTTAGAGTTCTTCTCTTAGTTTTGGTACATTTGAAACATATACCGGTTGCGCTGTTGTTGCTAGAGGACCTGAAATTTTATCAAAGCTAGATAGAAACACAGAAAATCCGGCGTGACGATATGTCGATGTGTCAGTTGGACGTGCTTTTTGGGAGCGTTATACGTACATTATCGTGTTTTATTTTCGGTTTGCACTCTAAAATGGCACGCTTGAGATAGCAGGGAAGGCGGTAGTTTCTTACAGATGCCTTGCGGGTTTGCCCATGGACAGGCGTTGCGCACGTAGTTGAAGCAAATTTGACGAAATGTAACACGCAAGTAGCGCGTTACGCATATCGATATTTTTTTTTATTAGTTGTACGTATTATTATGCCTCTGATGACGATTATTTTTTCTCTCAAATATCTCTTACGGGCGATGAGTGCTAAGTAGAGTAAGCTTTGGGCCTTTCTTTACCTACGAGGTTTATTATTTGGAGCACCATTCCGGGTTTTTCTATTTCAGTTATTAGGCTACGGCCAATTCAAACTTTTAGTTTTTGTTGGAATATGTGAGATTTTTAGCTTGCTTGATGGTATTTAAAATTTAACGCCACCTTAAGGTTTTTCTGCGTTTAGTTTGTAGAAGGGGTGAAGGACCTACCTTCTAAAACTCCAACCACTAAAGAACGTAGTTCAGTCCCTATGTATTGAATATATATCGTTTAACGATTTGGCGAATAGTGCTCCTCAGTTCCTGGTATGAACGGAAGACTTCTTCTCTCAGTTTCATTACGGTTTATCTATGCCCCTTTTGTACGTCAAAAACTGAACGGTCGCGCTGTCACGCGCGGAGCGGACCCCAATTTAGTAATAGGACTGTGTGGACAAAAGATTTGGAACGGAAATAGTGCAAAAGTGCTTATAAGTGGGAATTTCGAAACTAAGAATGTAAAGTATGGCGAACCATGGTGCCTCTCCCATATGGCAAGAAGAGAGAGTGTATGGCGTTTATTGTGTTGTGAGCGCCCAAGGAATGTAGGGCAGGCAACTATTTCTCACAGTTGTCTCGCAGATCTGCCTGTTCACAGGCGTTATGTAGTCTGTATACGCGTTTTTGCGTTGCTAAGGAATGGAGGATAGGCATCTTTTTCTTACAGTTGTCTTGTGGGTCTGCCTTTGCACAGAGGCGAGATACGACTTTATTGCGCATTTGTGTATTTTGTTTACTTCGATATTTCTATGATTCTATGTTCTATTTAATATTTAGAGAGGTACAAAAAGCACCCTAAAGTAATTTTATTGAGTATGTCCATTCGGTACTGTACTGCAGTGCTTTGCAAATCAATTTTACCCGAAAAAAAATGAGTAGTATATTTTATGCGGAATTCCCCCTACGATAGAAATAGGTAGCATCAAACCGCCGATCTGCCAATGCATAGTCATTAAGGCGAACTATTGTGACGCATATCGGTATATTTCCTAGTCGGTATTCAATAAGGAGTAGATATTTTCATGTTGCTGGTAATTAAAAAAAAAAAATTCGGACTGGTGAGTGCCAAGTAGAGTAAGCTCTAGCGTTTCGTTGCACCTAAAAGGTCTATTTTCCGGTGCCATTTCGGCCTTTTCTATTTATGTTTTCGATACTTGTTATTTGTTAAGACAAAATATTTGTTAAGACAAAATATTTGTTAAGACAAAATATTTGTTAAGACAAAATATTTGTTAAGACAAAATATTTATCACAAAGTTTTGCCACACGTATCTAGTATTCTTAAGGTATCTGACATTAGTGGGTGGTCCTGTAAAAGCTGCATTAACAAGTAGAAGGTCTCTGCCATTTTAATAACGAAAATTAACAACTGTGAAATGAATCGGTGTTTTGACGGTGGTTAATAATATTCAACTTACTAGTTATAGTTTAAGGAGCTGCGGCTGATGAGAAAATTGTAACGTGACACCTTTAACAGAAATTTTTTTTAGGGAGCTGGTTGTATTGCAAAGTTGAGATAGTTATGAAAACAAATAATAGAAAAACTGGCGATTTTTCACGAAAATTTCACGAATTTCTACTGGAATAGTTGCGTAAGTGTGCTGCAAAAAGAGAAGTAACGAGAACGGGCTGTGATGTTAATCCCCATCCCCTCACTGTTAAAAATTCCGTAGCATATTACAGAAATGGTTACGGAGAGTACCGTAGCATTTTTTTACGGAGTGGTCCGTACCTCCAAAATACGGCAAAAACCGTAGTTGTAAATTACGGCTGATCCCGTAGCCGTTTAAGTACGGAGAGTCCCGTAAAAAGTTTCCATAACAAGTGCCGTATTAGCAAAACTATGCAAAATACGGGATTTTGGGGTACGGGTTGCACCGTACTTTAGAATTACGGTAAGATCCGTAAATCGATTGGTACGGTCGAACCGTATACTTTAAAAAACGGTTCACACCGGCTAAAACATTTCCGGACAAAACCGTCAAAATTTCCGTGGAAATTTTTAACAGTGCTACTTATTGCATAAGTCGAGACGTGACTCGAGTACCCAGAAAAGTGTAGAGATGTGTCATAAGAATGTTTGTCATATTATTGTGAATGAATGCGGCTACAGACGTAGGAGTGGCTTATACATTACGCAAAGTTAAGTAAGTCCCCGCTAGAAAAACGGAGAAGAGCGAGATAAAGATTGAGTAAAGTAGTGTTGACAGCGCAGTGTGGGCGTGCTCTCTTTTTCTTGCACTGTAACTGTTGGAATGCGAGGCAAGTAATTTCATTTGTGGAATAATGAAGTCAACGGTAATCGGTCAATACAGGTTTGCGTTAGGGTAGAATAAACTGGAGTATATGGATTCGTTTTGAGGACTACCAACGTCTTAAGTTAAAATTGTTAAAAAAAAATTGTCTTTGTAACGTCCTTTCTAGTTATGCTAAAGGTACTAAAGATATAGAACGCTACTCTGCATTCGATGTGTGGTGTAGCCTTTCCTTGCCCCCCGCCCCCTTCTTTTTCCTCTACACTGAAAACGGGGGAATGATGCATGTTATTACGAGAGGATAACGCGCGGTATCGTGCGGTTTTCGTAAAATATCGTTAAAGCAAACTTCTGAAATTTATTTTTGATGACACCATTGGATTCCTCGTAAAATTTCCGTTCGAACGAGCATACATGTCATGGGGTTCCAACCAATAATTTACTGGGATATGATTCTTGTAAGTGTCTTTTTTCGGGTTTGAAACCCCATGACATTTATGCTCGTTCGAACGGAAATTTTACGAGGAATCCAATGGTGTCATCGAAAATAAATTTCAGAAGTTTGCTTCAACGATATTTAACAAAAACAGCACGATACCGCGCGTTATCCTCTCGTGATAACATGCATCATTCCCCCGTTTTCAGTGTACTGCATTTGATAAGATTTGCTGAATGTTTACCGTTTAAGTCGACAATATGCTATAGAGCGTATGAAGTGGAGGTACAGAGACTGAAAGTAGCAGGACTTGTGAACCAGTTCGCAGCGTTTCTGCCGAAAGAGCGACTGTGGAACTTAGAATTGGCAATTCTGTGTCACGTGTGCTTTGTGGGTCTGCCTATGCACAGGCATTACCTAAGTTGTGTACTAGAGTTCCGCCTTATTAGGCATATCGGTAAATCATTTTATTTGATTTCAATGAGGTGTGATTTTTCGTTTGATTAAAAGATATAAGGGATCCAAAAAAAAAAAATAATAAAAAAATAAAAAAGAAGTGAAGTACGTATTGCGGCTATGAATAGTACAGAGGCGATGATGATAAAAAGATGTTTTTTTAATAGCTAGTTGGCATTATGAATGACGGATAATTTTGCAACGAAAATATACAACAGGGCGTAGGAGGTTGATATACCGAGACCGAGAGTAGTAGGATTTGTGAACCATGGCAAGTCTCCCGAATCTGCCTGTGCACAGGCGTTACGAAAGTTGTGTGCTATCTGTGTTATTACGCATATCAGTATACCATTCTACTTGATTTAAAGGTGTGATTGTTCTTTTAATTGAAAGAGTAAAGTGGTCCAAAATGCTCTAAAATAAATTGTAGGAAAGTGTGCATCCGGTTCTGTTACAGTGAATTGCAAATTAAGTGTATTAATCATGTAGTATAGTTCCTCGCCGAGTTAATTTGGGCATTTTCTGTAAGGGCAGTAGGCCCTAAGTGGTAATGCGTTAAAACAATACCTTATTTATTGTAACGTACTTAATTACAAGTTTTCTGTACCCGCAAACTAATTTGAGGCAAAATATTGAGCAAAATATTCCAGGAAAAGATTTTTTTTACATTTAGTCATGGCTCTAGTCTTCATATGAAAGTAATTCGCTTATGGTTAATGACAAGCTTCGAAGGTTATCAGTCTTAATTCCCTGCTAGTTTATTATCAGAATTAATCTGAAGTATTTTAGAGCGGGGCGTTTTGTCGGTGCGTCCTGTGGGAATGTTTAATGGAAAGCGTAATGTGATGGACTATTTTCTTATTTTTCTGTGTGATTTGTCTGAAATACTAAATAAAGTGTAAAAGTGAGTTTTAAATGTGTTCTGTAGTGTTGTGGTTATGTTGCTGTTTCTAAATAGAGCTACAGATATATTAGTGGCGTACCTATCTATGGTGTCTATGGTATCTATGAACCAAAGTTTTGTGTCCGCTAGAGATACGGAGTGAGCGACAGTAAGATTGAAAAATGTAGTGTTAACCGCCTGGAGCGGGCCCTTTCTTTACGTTATTACTTTTGGGGTACAAAGCAAGTATTCCCATTCGGGCGATTAAAAAAAATAATCGGAAATTATACTACTGATTTTTAGTGGGTAGAATAAGGTGTAGTGTACTGATGTATTTTGAGAAATATCAACAACATAGATTGAAAGTGTCATGAGTCTTTACTGACCATACTGTAGATACTCAATAGGTTACTCAAGTGTGTAGAATAAGCTAAATTGTGCAGGTATAATGTTTTAAGAAATCCGATGTAGATTAAAACGGAAATATTTTCTTTACGAGTTTCCTTGTTCTGCTTAAGATAGGTAAGATTGAGAACGCTACTCTTTATCCGATTGGTGGTGTAACCTGAGATGAGATCCAAAAGGTCCTAAAATAATTTTGGGAAAGTGATTATTTGGGCTCCTTGCTGAAATAGGGCAGTAAGTGGTTATGCGTTTAGACAATACCGGAACGTATTTAGATTCATTTGGATATTAGGGAAGTATTTTCTTCTGTGCAATAAATCATAAGTTATATTGTATAACCGCTGGTGTTCGTGAGAGGGCAGGAATTCTCTAGTGTACGAATATATTCTAAGAAATCTAAACATCGGAGGTTAAAGCAACTTCTATAATAGCCATTATGTCTGCGGCATTCACTTCATGGCAATGCCGTTAATTCTATAGTTAAAGAACGCGCCCCTTTAAAATCCAAGTTAACTAACCACGTTTCTGAACGGCTAGGGTGAAAGTTTATTTTATTAATTTCGTTATGGTTTAATTATGCCACGCAGTTGCCCGAGGGAAGGGTGACCACTGGGCGCCTGCGGAAACCGAGTTAGGCAAACCTCGCTCACGGGTGTCTTGCGGGTCTGCCTATACACAGGCGTTACGTATGTGGTTTATGTGATGCTCGAGCTGCGCGTTGGTACGCAGTGATAAAATTATTGCATATTGTATATGTCCTCTTAATTATTGGTAGAACATGCTGGTGTAAAAGGTAAACAAATATCGGACGATGGGTTGCAGAACCTGGAATGACTAGGTGTGCTACGGTATTATTTTTGGTGAAATTCCATAGAGATGTATGGGAGGCTTTGTGGTATTTGTTTTTTCTTCATCTATTAAGCTCCTGTGGCTCACGGGTTAGGCAATCTATGCGGACGGTAGTCATGTGGATAGGTCTAAGCCGCGTAACAGAACTTTTTTTTTTACATTTGGTCATGGCTCTAGTCTTCTAATGAAAGTAATTCGCTTATGGTTAAAAACAAGCTTCGGAGGTTATCAGTGTTAATTCGGTGCTAGTTTATTATCAGAGTTAATCTGAAGTATTTTAGAGCGGGGCGTTTTGTCGGTGCTTCCTGTGGGAATGTTTAATGGAAAGCGTAATGTGATGGACTATTTTCTTATTTTTCTGTGTGATTTGTGATGGATATGAGGGAAGTTTTTTCTTCGGTGCAGTAAATCATAATTTATAGAGTATCACTGCTGGTGTTCGTGAGAGGGTACGAATGCTCTGGTGTACGCATATCGCCGAAGAAATCAAAATATCGGAGGTTAAAGCAACTTCTATAAGAGCAATTATGTCTGCGGCATTCACTGCATGTCTATGCCGTTAATACTATAGTTTAAGAACGCGCCCCTTTAAAATCCAAGTTAACTTACCATGTTTCTGCACAGCCTGGGTGAAAGTTTATTTATTTCGTTACGGTTTAATCATGCCATGCAGTTGCCCGAGAGAAGGATGACCAGTGCGCGCCTGCGGAAACCGAGTTAGGCAAACCTCGCTCACGGGTGTCTTGCGGGATTGCCTATACACAGGCGTTACGTATGTGGTTTATGTCATGCGCGAGCTGCGCGTTGGTAAGCAGTGATAAAAATTATTGCAGAACCTATATGATTTCGTGGGTGGGTAAAATGTCAAGCCGCGGAACAGAAATTTTTTACATTTGGTCATGGCTCTAGTCTTCATATGAAAGTAGTTGGCTTATGGTTGCTGTCAAGCTTCGAAGGTTATCAGTCTTAATTCTCTGCTAGTTTATTATCCGAATTAATCTGAAGTATGGAAAGCGTAATGTGATGGACTATTTTCTTATTTTTCTGTATGATTTGTCTGAAATACTAAATAAAGTGTAAAAGTGTGTTTTAAATGTGTTCTGTAGAGTTATGATTATGTTGCTGTTTCTAAATAGAGATACAGAAATATTAGTAGCGTTACTATCTATAGTATCTATGGTATCTATGAACCAAAGTTTTGTGTCCGCTAGAGATACGGAGTGAGCGACAGTAAGATTGAAAAATGTAGTGTTAACCGCCTGGAGCGGGCCCTGTCTTTACGTTATTACTACTGTTGGGGTACAAAGCAAGTATTCCCATTCGTGCGATTAAAAAAATAATCGGAAATTATACTACTGATTTTTAGTGGGTAGAATAAGGTGTAGTGTACTGATGTATTTTGAGAAATATCAACAACATAGATTGAAAGTGTCATGAGTCTTTACTGATCATACTGTAGATACTCAATAGGTTACTCAAGTGTGTAGAATAAATTGTGCAGGTATAATGTTTTAAGAAATCCGATGTAGATTAAAACGGAAATATTTTTTTTTTCTTTATGAGTTTCCTTGTTCTGCTTACGATAGGTAAGATTGAGAACGCTACTCTTTATTCGATGGGTGGTGTAACCTGATATGAGATCCAAAATGTCCTAAAATAAATTTTGGGAAAGTAATTATTTGGGTTCCTTGCTGAAATAGGGCAGTAAGTGGTTATGCGTTTAAACAATACCTTAACGTATTTAGATTCATTTGGATATTTGGGGAGTATTTTCTTCTGTGCAATAAATCATGTTATAGAGTATCACCGCTGGTGTTCGTGAGAGGGCAGGAATGATCTAGTGTACGCATATATTCGAAGAAATCAAAATATCGGAGGTTTAAACAACTTCTATAAGAGCAATTTTGTCTGCGGCATTCACTTCATGGCTATGCCGTTAATGCTTTAGTTTAAGAACGCGCCCCTTTAAAATCCAAGTTAACTAACCACGTTTCTGAAAGGCTTGGGTGAAAGTTTATCATATTAATTTCGTTATGGTTTAATTATGCCACGCAGTTGCCCGAGGGAAGGATGACCAGTGGGCGCCTGCGGAAACCGAGTTAGGCAAACCTCGCTCACGGGTGTCTTGCGGGTCTGCCTATACACAGGCGTTACGTATGTGGTTTATGTGATGCGCGAGCTGCGCGTTGGTACGCAGTGATAAAAATTATTGCAGAACGTATTTGTTTTCTTGGGTGGGTAAAATGTTGAGCCGCGTAACAAAGGCATAAACTAAAACATGCTTAGGGACACTTAGGCGCCTTCGCACGCTTCACTGTCGAAAATTATCAACACCAATTCAAAAGTGTGAAGGCACGCCTGTGTTTTACCAGTGGACTCTTGGCTTCTTGTACTATCCTGTTCAGAGAGCAAATGTAGACTTCTGTTGCGTGCGCAGTAGCTTTTGTCTATTTTAAAAAACAACTGCCTTTTAGGTTGAAGCGCTTGACTACGCCTGTCAGACTTGTCAACTTTAACAGAATGTTTTTTGGCATGTGTGAATCATTTCGGATGTGAATTAAAAATGTAAGGGACTGGTAAGCCAGGAAATCGCAGCGAAATATTAAACTGCGTTTTACCCAAGGCTTATGGACCGGGTTGCACAAATCGCCAGAGGCATGAACCTGCTGCAGAGCTTACGTTACTGGTGTTGCGTAGCTCTTTTTAATGTCACATGAAAAATTCGAGTCATGGTGAAGGCGAGAAAGGGTGACGGTATGCCTGTCATTACCTCGCGGTCATGTTTCCTACATATTTGTGTGGCTAAACTGCATGTATGCTGTGCTACTTTTCCATACCCACCCTTACAACTTTGACCTATTTGTGCACCCGCACTCCATTAAATTGCGATTTGACGTTTGAATTTGGGGTCTGAAGTAAAAGCTCCTACTCTGTTAGTTGGTTGTTAGAAGCTTAATAAGTTTTGGCTGCGTCAACTGTTTTATTATATCAGCATGATTCCGCCTCATGACTATCGACACTTAGTGTCCCTTTTTTCTGGATTGGTTTGAACAGTTTACCAATTAACTTACCGCATTGGGCCCACGCCATGTAGTGCTTTCTGAATGACGCAAATTAAGTATCTAACATGGGCAGACTCTGTATAGTCATTAATTCCTACACCGTATTCTGGAGGTGGGGTTTTTGTTGCGTGTGGTCTTTGCCTAGAAGTGTGTGTCTTTAGCGTTTATCAACTTTTATCAACGTCCTTCCTCTGTTCTGTTCTGCTTTATCAGAGAGGTGGAGAGAGAGTAAGAGCGAGGGAGCGTGAGCGAGCTAGCGTGTGTATGGGAGCTAGAACTTTGCGATCACAGCGGCCTCTTTGCATGCTCAGGTTTTAATCTCTGTCATTGATAAAGTATGTTGTATTGTGTTTCGGACCCAATTAGGTTTCGGTAAATGCAAAATACTAATTTGCTTGCGTAAGTGGATAAAACGTACACTAGAATCTTTAACTATCTAATATGATCCTTCGATGATCCATCACCATGTGAGCTTTAGATGTATGGCTTTTGTTGTAATACGGAGCAGCCAGCAAATTGCACCTGGAAAATGAATGCCCAGAACCAGTTTTGCGAAGTTTCCTAATTACTGAAATGCCTTTTTCGGTTAAATAATAACTTTTGTACCCACGTTCTCTGTGTTTGAGTCTATTGTTATTATTTTTCTGATGACTAGCTATCGTCTGTGTAAATTTATCATTCGATTTGACACTTTATAGGGTGCTGTATGCAGCAGTCATTATTTCAATCCTTGACAAGTTTTTCGGAGGCACTAGTTTTTAAAAATGTGGAGAAAGAGAGAGAGAGAGAGAGAGAGAGAGAGAGAGAGAGAGAGAGAGAGAGAGAGAGAGCGAGGGAGAGAGAGAGAGGGAGAGAGAGATGGAGGGGGAGTCAGAGAAAGTGACGGGTGTGCCGCTACAGTGTAGAGAGGAAAAAGAAGGAAAGGGTAGCGAAGTGGCCCGATTAATAATTGTGTGGTGAGAGGAATTTGAAAGAAATCTGACCAGAAAACGGGTTGATTTTGAAGCTCAGGTGTTGCGAAGTAAAGGGCTCATATGAATCAAACGAATTATTTCAAGTTGACAAAGTTTCGTAAAATGTCCTGTTCTAAAGGTGTATAGAGTTCAAATGTTGATATCGGCGTATTAGACGTTTGCTTTAAGATTGCAGTTAATAAGAGGTAAACACCTAGTATTCAGATGAGGAGAAATACTTAACGGAAAACGTGTAAATAGAAAAGTTTCAGAGTCCTCTTTATTATTGGTAGAACATGCTGGTATAAAAGGTAAACAAATATCGGACGATGGGTTGCAGAACCTGGAATGACTAGGTGTGCTACGGTATTATTTTTGGTGAAATTCCATAGAGATGTATGGGAGGCTTTGTGGTATTTGTTTTTTCTTCATCTATCAAGCTCCTGTGGCTCACGGGTTAGGCAATCTATGTGGACGGAAGTCATGTGGATAGGTCTAAGCCGCGTAACAGAACTTTTTTTTTACATTTGGTCATGGCTCTAGTCTTCCAATGAAAGTAATTCGCTTATGGTTAAAAACAAGCTTCGGAAGTTATCAGTCTTAATTCGGTGCTAGTTTATTATCAGAGTTAATCTGAAGTATTTTAGAGCGGGGCGTTTTGTCGGTGCGTCCTGTGGGAATGTTTAATGGAAAGCGTAATGTGATGGACTATTTTCTTATTTTTCTGTGTGATTTGTGATGGATATGAGGGAAGTATTTTCTTCGGTGCAGTAAATCATAAGTTATAGAGTATCACTGCTGGTGTTCGTGAGAGGGTAGGAATGCTCTAGTGTACGCATATCTCCGAAGAAATCAAAGTATCGGAGGTTAAAACAACTTCTATAAGAGCAATTATGTCTGCGGCATTCACTGCATGTCTATGCCGTTAATACTATAGTTTAAGAACGCGCCCCTTTAAAATCCAAGTTAACTTACCATGTTTCTGCACAGCTTGGGTGAAAGTTTATTTATTTCGTTACGGTTTAATCATGCCACGCAGTTGCCCGAGGGAAGGATGACCAGTGGGCGCCTGCGGAAACCGAGTTAGGCAAATCTCGCTCACGGGTGTCTTGCGGGTCTGCCTATACACAGGCGTTACGTATGAGGTTTATGTGATGCGCGAGCTGCGCGTTGGTACGCAGTGATAAAAATTATTGCAGAACCTTATTTTTCTGTATGATTTGTCTGAAATACTAAATAAAGTGTAAAAGTGTGTTTTAAATGTGTTCTGTAGTGTTATGATTATGTTGCTGTTTATAAATAGAGATACAGAAATATTAGTAGCGTACCTATCTATAGTATCTATGAACCAAAGTTTTGTGTCCGCTAGAGATACGGAGTGAGCGACAGTAAGATTGAAAAATGTAGTGTTAACCGCCTGGAGCGGGCCCTGTCTCTACGTTATTACTACTGTTGGGGTACAAAGCAAGTATTCCCATTCGTGCGATTAAAAAAATAATCGGAAATTAGACTACTGATTTTTAGTGGGTAGAATAAGGTGTAGTGTACTGATGTATTTTGAGAAATGTCAACAACATAGATTGAAAGTGTCATGAGTCTTTACTGACCATACTTTAGATACTCAATAGGTTACTCAAAAATATAGAATAAGCTAAATTGTGCAGTTATAATGGTTTAAGACATCCGAAGTCGTAGATTGAAACTGAAATAAAGTTTTTCTTCTTAATGTGTTTCCTGGTTGCGCTAAAGATACGTAAGATTGAGAACGCTACTCTTTATTTGATGGGTGGTGTAAGCTGAGATGAGATCCAAAAGGTCCTAGAGTAAATTTTGGGAAAGTAATTATTTGGGTTTCTTCCTGAAATTAGTCAGTAAGTTGTTATGCGTTTAAACGATACCTTAACGTATTTAGATTCATTTCGATTTAAGGGAAGTATTTTCTTCTGTGCAATAAATCATAAGTTATATTGTATAACCGCTGGTGTTCGTGAGAGGGCAGGAATGCTCTAGTGTACGCATATCTCGGAAGAAATCAAAATATCGGAGGTTAAAACAACTTCTATAAGAGTAATTATGTCTGCGGCATTCACTGCATGTCTATGCCGTTCATACTATAGTTTAAGAACGCGCCCGTTTAAAATCCAAGTTAACTTACTATGTTTCTGCACAGCTTGGGTAAAAGTTTATTAATTTCGTTATGGTTTAATTATGCCAAGCAGTTGCCCGAGGGAAGGATGACCAGTGGGCGCCTGCGGAAACCGAGTTAGGCAAACCTCGCTCACGGGTGTCTTGCGGGTCTGCCTATACACAGGCGTTACGTATGTGGTTTATGTGATGCGCGAGCTGCGCGTTGGTACGCAGTACGCAGTGATAAAAATTATTGCAGAACGTATTTGATTTTCTTGGGTGGGTAAAATGTCGAGCCGCGTAACAGATTTTTTTTACATATGGTCATGGCTTTAGTCTTCATATGAAAGTAATTCGCTTATGGTTAATGTCAAGCTTCGAGGGTTATCAGTCTTAATTCCCTGCTATTTTATTATCAGAATAAATCTGAAGTATTTTAGGGCTGGGCGTATTGTCGGTGAGTCCTGTGGGCATGTTTAATGGAAAGCGTAATGTGATTGCCTATTTTTTTCTTTTTCTGTGTGATTTGTCTGAAATACCAAATAAAGTGTAAAAGTGAGTTTTAAATGTGTTCTGTAGTGTTGTGGTGATGTTGCTGTTTCTAAATAGAGCTACAGAAATATTAGTGGCGTACCTATCTATGGTGTCTATGGTGTCTATGGTATCTATGAACCAAAGTTTTGTGTCCGCTAGAGATACGGAGTGAGCGACAGTAAGATTGAAAAATGTAGTGTTAACCGCCTGGAGCGGGCCCTGTCTTTACGTTTTTACTACCGTTGGGGTACGAAGTAAGTATTCCCATTTGTGCGACTAAAAAAGAAAATCGGAAAATATACTAGTGAGTTCTAGTGGGTAGTTTAAGGTGTAGTGTACTGATATATTTTGAGAAATATCAACAACATAGATTGAAAGTGTCATGAGTCTTTACTGACCATACTGTAAATACTCAATAAGATATTCTAGTGTGTAGAATAAGCTAAATTGTGCAGGTATAATGTTTTAAAAAATCCGATGTAGATTAAAACGGAAATATTTTTTTTTCTTTACGAGTTTTCTTGTTCTGCTTAAGATAGGTAAGATTGAGAACGCTACTCTTTATCCGATTGGTGGTGTAACCTGATATAAGATCCAAAATTTCCTAAAATAAATTTTGGGGAAGTAATTATTTGGGTTCCTTGCTGAAATAGGGTAGTAAGTGGTTATGCGTTTAAACAATACCTTAACGTATTTAGATTCATTTGGATATTAGGGAAGTATTTTCTTCTGTGCAATAAATCATGTTATAGAGTATCACCGCTGGTGTTCGTGAGAGGGTAGGAATTCTCTAGTATACGCATATATTCGAAGAAATCAAAATATCGGAGGTTTAAACAACTTCTATAAGAGCAATTTTGTCTGCGGCATTCACTTCATGGCTATGCCGTTAATGCTTTAGTTTGAGAACGCGCCCCTTTAAATTCCAAGTTAACTTACCATATTTCTGCACGGCTTGGGTGAAAGTTTATCTTATTAATTTCGTTATGGTTTAATTATGCCACGCAGTTGCCCGAGGGAAGGATGACCAGTGGGCGCCTGCGGAAACCGAGTTAGGCAAACCTCGCTCACGGGTGTCTTGCGGGTCTGCCTATACACAGGCGTTACGTATGTGGTTTATGTCATGCGCGAGCTGCGCGTTGGTACGCAGTGATAAATATTATTGCAGAACGTATTTGTTTTCTTGGGTGGGTAAAATGTCGAGCCGCAGGTTTTATAAAATATGTCACAATATTATCAAAAGGTGATGTGGTCTAGTTTACATCTGTCATTTGAATTAGTTGTTTGTGTGTGTGTGTCACTATAAATTTTATTTTGTAAAATATGTTTTTTGGTGGCTTGAACACTTTTTGGTAGCTTATTGATATAAAATAATCGCCTGCTTTGCTTACATGTCATCTATCTGCAATCCTCTTTTCCGTATGGATGGCTCGTAAATATTTGAGGTTGATGATTCTTGTTCTTTATGCGATTTCTGTTTTTGTACACTACTTGAAGTTTGCATCTTTGGTTATTTACATATATGAGCATGTAGGTCCTTGTTAAATGTTGATCATTCAGCATGAAATTGGCTGTGGTGCCCCCTTATTAGGGACGAAAGTTAAACATTTTTTTGGTAATTGTGTGAGTACAGGTGAGGGTAGGAACAGTATGGTAACTTGATCCTCCGGGTCAGTACGCTGTTCCTATAATTTTATTGTATCCTGAATGACAATGATCTATATTCCTTCGGCGGTGTTTCCTCTTCATGGGGTCACCTCAGATCAGAAAATTTGAGTTTTCTCCTAAATCTGTGTTTTATTCCTTTTTTTCCCCTTATAAATCAGATTTTTTTTCCTCTTAGGATTTGGCTGGTTTATGTTTTGGTTTTGTACGTATGCAATGATTTATCTTGAAATTATAATACCGGTATTATTGGGAACGCGAATATGAAAAATTGCATTGTAGATGTTACTAACTAGGATTCCATGCAGCATTCGTCAAATGAACTGGCCGTCATTTTATTTTTGACAGTAGCGCTCAACTAATCTGTAATCTCTCTTCAGAAAATTAATTGGTACGCATCACTGCTTTAATTTCGAAGCATAATAACCCGTTAACGTTTGCCTTGAAATAATTTGTTAATTTGTGTGTGATCTTCTTCCTGAATTTCAGTGATTAAGCACTGCAGTGATAAAGCATTGCAGTTTACATCAACATAAAATCTTCCCCGTTTGTATGTTTAAACTGGAATGCTTGAATCTTTAATTACAGATATTTCTTGCATTTCTTGTGAACATAAGTACTGCTCTAGATTTCAAAAGCCTTCCGTCTAATTCATAATTTTACATTACAACTAGGAGTGTTACAAGTTGCGGTGTATCGATGTCTGTTTTTCTCTCACCTCGATGGTTTGGTTTAATGTGTTTACTTCCCTTAAGACTTAACATCGCCAGTATGTTGACTTCCAATGACTGAAATCGTTACATTTCTCATAGAGAACAGGAACGTTATCTATGCCTCAATATGACATGAACTTCTTTCGAAAAACAAAGGTGCTTAGCAATGCCTTTCCTGGGGCACTAAATCTTAGTGCCTTTGCAAAGGCTTTTGATACAGTGTTGATGCAAAACGTTCCTTAAAGTACTTTGATGTGACTTAGGCTTAAATATTTAAAAAAAAATCACCTGTTAAGACTATTGTTTTCCTGGAGGTTACCGTGTATTACCTTCCACACCGGTAAAATACTCTCACTCCTCCTCTGAGCCCTATACAAATTGCGTGATGACCAGGAAAAAAGGCTATACCCATCTCCCCCCCCCCCCCGAAAAGAATACCTTTATTTTAACGGGTATTGGAAAAAACAAGGAGAAAATTAAGTTCTTAAAAAAAAACATAAAATTTGTTTGACTGCTCTGCTGAGAAAAGTTTCAAATGGTTTGATGGAGCCGGAAAATGCAATTAAAATGAAGTATTCAGCCAAATTGTGCGTTGGTTCGACTTGATCCCTGTGCCAATGAGCCAGGCCGCAGTAGTCCTTTACTTGTTTTGACAAGTGGTGTTACAAGAAATGATCATGTGTTCATCTTGACTTAGGTCTGAATAATTATATTTACTTATTAAACCGTTGAGGGCATATCAGGTGGACGGGTGTGGAGAAGACAGGCAAGCGTTTCGTTTTAAAAGGCTCTATGCGTCGCGGGCGACGCGATTTTGCACGCGTAGCGCGCCTAGTGGCCAGTTCTCAAAGCTAGCGGCGCGATACGCGCTCGGTTCGAACTTGTGCTCCAGCCCTCTCACCCTGGCCAGCCAGAGAACAGAAACGTAAACCCGATAAAATACCTTAAACAAAAACAAGCCAAGCTTCAAAAACCGCGAATCAATTAAACTGCAAAAGACGAGTACGCAAGCAGAAAGTCTTAAGGAAGAAAAGGTTCATTAAATTCTCAGCCTTAAAACATGGACCGGGGCGCGAGGCAACCCCAACAATAATCGAATAGCTCCATGCTTCTCACTTTCTGAAAAATTAATGCATTTGTACGCGTAGCGCAGGCTACCAGGGCGCTTTCAAAAATGTAATATATGCCCAACTATTAGTGTTCAATCTAGTCATTGTGTCGTTTTTCTGGACGTAGGACAATGTAAAAGGAATGAAAGAGGGGGATATAACAGCTTCACCCTGTTCGGATTCCCATACCTTTCCTGTGCAATGTTGGTGGCTAGCAAGGGCTATTATACCAGCCTGTACGGTGAGTTTCTGGTTATCGTCTAGCTCATTATAGCTCGTAGCGAATAGGCTTACTCTCCTTTTCGGTCTTCTGAATTAAATCTTTAGTTCAAAATCTCACCTGGTGCACAAGCTTTCCTCCACATCTAATATCCCTCCTTAAATTTGTATGGATGGCTAACGCTACAAGCATTTCAGCTGCTATGTGCTACTGAGATAAGCTAATTAGTCATAATTTTCTGGAATGCTTTTGGTCTTGTCTTTCTAGAAATAGACTTACTAGAGAATTTTTCCCCATGACAATCCTTTATTCCTATCTACCAATCAACCAAAATCCTTTATCCTAGCAGGTTGCTGCTGTTACATCCATGGATGTTTGGGTGGACATTCCTTTTACATTACATTTATTATTGAAAGGAAAATACATTGATTGAAACTAAAATAGATTGAAACTGAAAAAAAGTTTTTTTCTTTACGTGTTTTCTGGTTCTGCTAAAGATACGTAAGATTGAGAACGCAACTCTTTATTCGATGGGTGGTGTAACTGTAACCTGAGATGAGATCCAGAAGGTCCTAGAATAAATTTTGGGAAAGTTATTATTTGGGTTCTTTGCTGAAATAGGGCAGTAAGTGGTTATGCGTTTAGACAATACCTTAACGAATTTAAATTCATTTGAATATTAGGGAAGTATTTTCTTCTCTGCAATAAATCATAAGTTATATTCTATAACCGCTGGTGTTCGTGAGAGGGCAGGAATGCTCTAGTGTACGCATATATTCTAAGAAATCAAAATATCGTAGGTTAAAACATCTATAAGAGCCATTCTGTCTGCGGCATTCACTTCATAGCTATGCCGTTAATACTACAGTTTAAGAACGCGCCCCTTTAAAATCCAAGTTAACTTACCAAGTGTCCGCACCGCACGGCTTGGGTGAAAGATTATCTTATTAATTTCGTTATGGTTTAATTATGCCACGCAGTTGCCCGAGGGAAGGGTGACCACTGGGCGCCTGCGGAAACCGAGTTAGGCAAACCTCGCTCACGGGTGTCTTGCGGGTCTGCCTATACACAGGCGTTACGTATGTGGTTTATGTCATGCGCGAGCTGCGCGTTGGTAAGCATTGATAAAAATTATTGAAGAAGGTATTTGTTTTCTTGGGTGGGTAAAATGTAGTGTCGCGTAACAGAATTCTTTTACATTTGGTCATGGCTCTAGTCTGCCTATGAAAGTAATTCGCTTATGGTTAATGACAAGCTTTGAAGGTTATCAGTCTTAATTCCCTGCCTGTTTATTATCAGAATTTGAAGTATTTTAGGGCAGGGCGTTTTGTTGGTGCGTTCTGTGGGAATGTTCAATGGAAAGCGTAATGTGATGGACTGTTTTCTTAATTTTCTGTGTGATTTGTCTGAAATACTAAATAAAGTGTAAAAGTGTGTTATAAATGTGTTCTGTAGTGTTGTGGTTATGTTGCTGTTTCTAAATAGAGCTACAGAAATATTAGTGGCGTACCTATCTGTGGTGTCTAAGGTATCTACACTGTTAAAATTTGTGTTGTTCATATACAACACCGGTGTTGTATAGTTTCATAGCAATACGTGTTGATTCAAAACAAACAGTTTTGTAATTTTACAAGAAGCAAAACTACTCTGGAAAAGATTTGGATGAAAAAGTTAAGGGCTTCTTCAAATTTGAAACAATAGTTGTTACAGTAAAAATTGTTTCTTCAGAAACAACACATATTGCTATGGAAGTTTACAACTCAGGATTTGTAATGTTACAACCAGGATTGTACCTAATTTCTACTGTTTCAATCAATAACTCCTTTAATTATAAAATATCTTTGGTGTTCGGGCTGAATACAGCTATCTTGTTAGCAAACAAGAAAAGTCATTAGGGGTAGAACCATCACCTGACAACTTTTTTCAACAGTGTATGAACCAGAGTTTTGTGTCCGCTAGAGATACGGAGTGAGCGACAGTAAGATTGAAAAATGTAGTGTTAACCGCCTGGAGCGGGCCCTGTCTTTACGTTTTTACTACCGTTGGGGTACAAAGCAAGTATTCCCATTCGTGCGATTTAAAAAAATAATCGGAAATTATACTACTGATTTTTAGTGGGTAGAATAAGGTGTAGTGTACTAAAATATTTTGAGAAGTAACAACATAGACTGAAAGTGTCATGAGTCTTTCCTGACCATACCATACCGTAAGTACTCAACAGGTTACTCAAGTGTGTAGAATAAGCTAAATTGTGCAGGTATAATGTTTTAAGAAATCCGATGTAGATTAAAGGAAATATTTTTTTTTTCTTCACGAGTTTCCTTGTTCTGCTTAAGATAGGTAAGATTGAGAACGCTACTCTTTATCCGATTGGTGGTGTAACCTGAGATGAGATCCAAAAGGTCCCCCTTTGGGA
Organism: Frankliniella intonsa; assembly: GCA_033675135.1. Classification (NCBI taxonomy): domain Eukaryota; kingdom Metazoa; phylum Arthropoda; class Insecta; order Thysanoptera; family Thripidae; genus Frankliniella; species Frankliniella intonsa. The sequence goes on along the minus strand of CM066245.1, from coordinate 7,609,450 downwards.
AAGTGATTATTTGGGCTCCTTGCTGAAATAGGGGAGTAAGTGGTTATGCGTTTAGACAATACCGTAACGTATTTAGATTCATTTGGATATTAGGGAAGTATTTTCTTCTGTGCAATAAATCATAAGTTATATTGTATAACCGCTGGTGTTCGTGAGAGGGCAGGAATGCTCTAGTGTACGCATATATTCTAAGAAATCTAAACATCGGAGGTTAAAGCAACTTCTATAAGAGCCATTATGTCTGCGGCATTAACTTCATGGCAATGCCGTTAATTCTATAGTTAAAGAACGCGCCCCTTTAAGATCCAAGTTAACTAACCACGTTTCTGAACGGCTTGGGTGAAAGTTTATCTTATTAATTTCGTTATGGTTTAATTATGCCACGCAGTTGCCCGAGGGAAGGGTGACCACTGGGCGCCTGCGGAAACCGAGTTAGGCAAACCTCGCTCACGGGTGTCTTGCGGGTCTGCCTATACACAGGCGTTACGTATGTGGTTTATGTGATGCGCGAGCTGCGCGTTGGTACGCAGTGATAAAAATTATTGCAGAACGTATTTGTTTTCTTGGGTGGGTAAAATGTTGAGCCGCGTAACAAAGGCATAAATTAAAACATGCTTAGAGACACTTGAGCGCCTTTGCACGCTTCACTGTCGAAAATTATCAACACCAATTCAAAAGTGTGAAGGCACGCCTGTGTTTTACCAGTGGACTCTTGGCTTCTTGAGCTATCCTGTTCAGAGAGCAAATGTAGTCTTCTCTTGCGTGTGCAGTAGCTTTTGTCTTTTATTAAAAAGAACTGCTTTTAGGGTGGAAGAAGCGCTTGACTAGGCCTGTCTGACTTGTCAACTTTAACAGAATGTTCTTTAGCATGTGTAAATCATTGCGGATGTGAATTAAAAATGTAAGGGGCTGGCAAGCCAGGTTATAATTAAAACCGAAATCGCAGCGAAATATTAAACTGCGTTTTACCCAAAGCTTATGGACCTGGTTGTACAAATCGACAGAGGCATGAACCTGCTGCAGAGCTTACGTTACTGGTGTTGCGTAGCTCTTTTTAATGTCACATGCAAAATTTGAGTCATGGTGAAGGCGAGATAGGGTGACTGTATGCCTGTCATTACCTCGCGGTCATGTTTCCTACATATTTGTGTGGCTAAACTGCATGTATGCTGTGCTACTTTTTCATACCCTTACAACTTTGACCTATTTGTGCACCTGCACTCCATTAAATTGCGATTTGACGTTTGAATTTGGGGTCTGAAGTAAAAGCTCCTACTCTGTTAGTTGGTTGTTAGAAGCTTAATAAGTTTTGGCTGCGTCAACTGTTTTATTATATCAGCATGATTCCGCCTCATGACTATCGACACTTAGTGTCCCTTTTTTTTCTGGATTGGTTTGAACAGTTTACCAATTAACTTACCGCATTGGGCCCACGCCATGTAGTGCTTTCTGAATGACGCAAATTAAGTATCTAACATGGGCAGACTCTGTATAGTCATTAATTCCTACACCGTATTCTGGAGTTGCGGTTTGTATTGCGTGTGGTCTTTGCCTAGTAGTGTGTGTCTTTAGCGTTTATCAACTTTTATCAACGTCCTTCCTCTGTTCTGTTCTGCTTTATCAGAGAGGTGGAGAGAGAGAGAGAGTAAGAGCGAGGGAGCGTGAGCGAGCTAGCGTGTGTATGGGAGCTAGAACTGTGCGATCACAGCGGCCTCTTTGCATTCTCAGGTTTTAATCTCTGTCATTGATAAAGTATGTTGTATTGTGTTTCGGACCCAATTAGCTTTCGGTAAATGCAAAATACTAATTTGCTTGCGTAAGTGGATAAAATGTACACTAGAATCGTTAACTATCTAATATGATCCTTCGATGATCCATCACCATGTGAGCTTTAGATGTATGGCTTTTGTTGTAATACGGAGCAGGGATTATTACTTCAGCCGGCAAACTGCACCTGGAAAATGAATGCCCAGAACCAGTTTTGCGAAGTCTCCTAATTACTGAAATGCCTTTTTCGACTAAACAATAACTTTTCTATGGAAAAGGGTATACCCACGTTCTCTGTGTTTGAGTCTATTGTTATTATTTTTCTGATGACTAGCTATCGTCTGTGTAAATTTATCATTTGATTTGACACTTTATAGGGTGCTGTATGCAGCAGTCATTATTTCAATCTTTGACCAGTTTTTCGGAAGCACTAGTTTTTAAAAATGTGGAGAGAGAGAGAGAGAGAGAGAGAGAGAGAGAGAGAGAGAGAGAGAGAGAGAGAGAGCGAGGGAGAGAGAGAGATGGAGGGGGAGTCAGAGAAAGTGACGGGTGTGCCGCTAGTGTAGAGAGGAAAAAGAAGGAAAGGGTAGCGAAGTGGCCCGACTGATAATAGTGAGGTGAGAGGAATTTGAAAGAAATCTGACCAAAAAACGGGTTGATTTTGAAGCTCAGGTGTTGCGAAGTAAAGGGCTCATATGAATCAAACGAATTATTTCTAGTGGACAAAGTTTCGTAAAATGTTCTGTTCTTAAGGTATAGAGTTCAAATGTTGATATCGGCATATTATGTTTGCTTTAAGATTGCAGTTAAAAAGGGGTAAACACCTTGTATTCAGGTAAGGAGAAATACTTATCGAAAAACGTGTTAATAGAAAAGGTTCAGAGTCCTCTTAATTATTGGTAGAACATGCGGGTGTAAAAGGTTAACAAAGATCGGACGATGGGTTGCAGAACCTGGAATGACTAGGTGTGCTACGGTATTATTTTTGGTGAAATTCCATAGAGATGTATGGGAGGCTTTGTGGTATGTGTTTTTTCTTCAGCTATCAAGCTCCTGTGGCTCACGGGGTAGGCAATCTATGTGGACGGAATTCATGTGGATAGGTCTAAGCGCAGGCGTTACACTTATGACTATGAAACTTGCATTTTTCGGAGAACTACTCTTTGAGTCAATAGAATAAGTGAACACTGTTAAAATCGTAATTTGACAAATAATTGACTGTTTTGTCTTCAGAAACAGTTAGTTTCAGGTACGGAATATAAATTGGTGCGGCATTCGTCTGTATTATTTTGCACATCGATTTTACTGTATTCTGATTTGACGAAAAATATTTGTAATTTCTTGTAACATCATATCAGCATATGGAACATGTTTACAGATGTAAGAAGACTATTTTGAAAAGATTGAAATTAAATGGCATGATAATCGGTATACAGGCCTGGTAATGAGAACTTGTCTATATATGATGGAAAATATTCGCTTATACATGAGAAGAGAAGAAATTGTGTTAATATTTGGGATGTAAAGGTCAAATTAATATACATCAGTCATCTAGGGGAAACAATTTCTTTCTTTTTTTTTTTTTTTTTTGTTCTCCTTGACTATTCTTGCGCAAAGGTTCTTTCAAGAGTCACCCCCTCCCGTCCTCCTCTCTACTTTTTACTAGCTATATTAAGTTAAACCCACGCTTGGCGCACGCTCCTGCAAGCGTGGAGCACGCTTAATCCACCCCACTGTCCCCCGCTCGTGACCCGGGGAGCGCTCGAGCACGCTCCGCCAAGCGTGCTCCACGCTTGCGAGAGCGTGCGCCAAGCGTGGGCTTAACAGAATATATTGTCCGTAATATTTTATCATTAATTTGTGCTATGTTTTAATAATTTATTTACCTTTTTAGCTGCCACTTGTTTCCCTTATCGTTACATTCTTAACCGTACCGAGGAAATAAGAGATTCTCCATTTATAACCCGTTCTTGCTCTCCTTTTTAACTTTTGGGAAGGTCATGCTGCAAACATGTCTGTTTGAATGGCTAGTGCACGCGTCGTAGCTTATTGTATGATAAAATATGTCACAATATTATCAAAAGGTGATGTGGTCTAGTTTACATCTGTCATTTGAATTAGTTGTTTGTGTGTGTCACTATAAATTTTATTTTGTAAAATATGTTTTTTGGTGGCTTGAATACTTTTTGGTAGCTTATTGATATAAAATTATCGCCTGCTTTGCTTACATGTCATCTATCTGCTATCCTGTTTTCCGTATGGATGGCTCGTAAATATTTGGGGTTGATAATTCTTGTTCTTTATGCAATTTCTGTTTTTGTACACTACTGGAAGTTTGCATCTTTGGTTATTTACATATAGGAGCATGTAGGTCCTTGTTAAATGTTGATCATTCAGCATGAAATTGGCTGTGGTGCCCCCTTATTAGCGACGAAAGTTAAACACTTTTTGGTAATTGTGTGAGTACATGTGAGGGTAGGAACAGTATGGTAACTTGATCCTCCGGGTCAGTACGCTGTTCCTTTAATTTGATTGTATCCTGAATGACAATGATCTATATTCCTTTGGCGGTCTTTCCTCTTCATTGGGTCACCTCAGATCAGAAAATTTTAGTTTTCTGCTAAATCTGTGTTTTATTCCTTTTTCCCCTTTATAATTCAGATTTTTTTTTCCTCTTAGGATTTTGCTGGTTTATGTTTTGTTTTTGTACGTATGCAACGATTTATCTTGAAACTATTAATACCGATATCATTGGGAACGCGAATATGAAAAATTGCATTGTAGATGTTACTAACTAGGATTCCATACAGCATTCGTCAAATGTATTGGCCGTCATTTTATTTTTGACAGTAGCGCTCAACTAATCTGTAATCTCTCTTCAGAAAATTAATTGGTACGCATCACTGCTTTAATGTCGAAACATAATAACCCGTTAACGTTTGCCTTGAAATAATTTGTTAATTTGTGTGTGATCTTCTTCCTGAATTTCAGTGATTAAGCACTGCAGTGATAAAGCATTGCAGTTTACATCAACATAAAATCTTCCCCGTTTGTATGTTTAAACTGGAATGCTTGAATCTTTAATTCTTTAATTACAGATATTTCTTGCATTTCTTGTGAACATAAGTACTGCTCTAGGTTTCAAAAGACTTCCGTCTAATTCATAGTATTTCATTACAACTAGGAGTGTTACAAGTTGCGATGTATCGATGTCTGTTTTTCTCTCACCTCGATGGTTTGGTTTTATGTGTTTATTTCCCCCCAAGACTTAACATCGCCAGTATATTGACTTCCAATGACTGAAATCGTTACATTTCTCATAGAGAACATGAACGTTATCTATGCCTCAATATGACATGAACTTCACTCGAAAAATATGATGTGACTTAGGCTAAAATATTTTTTAAAAAATCACCTCAAGACTACTGTTTTCCTGGAGGTTATCGTGTATTACCTTCCACACCGGTAAAATACTCTCACTCCTCCTCTTAGCCCTATACAAATTGCGTGATGACTAGGAAAAAAGGCTATAACCATCATCTCCCCCCCCCCCCCCCCCCGAAAAAATACCTTTATTTTAGCGGGTATTGGAAAAACAAGGAGAAAATAAAGTTCTTAAAAAAACATAAAATATGTTTGACTGCTCTGCTGAGAAAAGTTTCAGATGGTTTGATGGAGCCGGAAAATGCAATTAAAATGAAGTATTCAGCCAAATTGTGCGTTGGTTCGACTTGATCCCTGTGCCAATGAGTCAGGCCGCAGTAGTCCTTTACTTGTTTTGACAAGTGGTGTTACAAGAAATGATCATGTGTTCATCTTGACTTAGGTCTGAATAATTATATTAACTTATTAAACTGTTGAGGCCATATCAGGTGGACGGGTGTGGAGAAGACAGTCAAGCGTTTCGTTTTAAAAGGCTCTATGCGTCGCGGGCGACGCCATTTCGCACACGTAGCGCGCCTAGTGGCCAGTTCTCAAAGCTAGCGGCGCGATACGCGCTCGGTTCGAACTGGTGCTCCAGCCCTCTCACCCTGGCCAGCCAGAGAACAGATAAAATACCTTGAACAAAAAAAATAAGCCAAGCTTCAAAAACCGCGAATCAATTAAACTGCGAAAGACGAGTAGGCAAGCAGAAAGTCTTAAGGAAGATAAGGGTTATTACTGTGTTAGAATTCTCAGCCGTAAAACATGGACCGGGGCGCGAGGCAAGCCCAACAATAGTAGAATAGCTCCATGAATCTCACTTTCTGAAAAATTAATGCATTTGTACGCGTAACGCACGCTACCAGGGCGCTTTCAAAAATGTAATATATGTCCAACTATTAGTGTTCAACCTAGTCATTGTGTCGTTTTTCTGTAGGTAGGACAATGTAAAAGGAATGAAAGAGGGGGATATAACAGCTTCACCCTGTTCGGATTTCCATACCTTTCCTGTGATATGCCCCGCTTGTGCAATGTTGGTGGCTAGCAAGGGCCATTATACTAGCCTGTAAGGTGAGTTTCTGGCTATCGTCTAGCTCATTATAGCTCGTAGCGAATAGGCTTACTCTCCTTTTCGGTCTTCTGAATTAAATCTTTAGTTCAAAATCTCACCTGGTGCACAAGCTTTCCTCCACATCTAATATCCCTCCTTAAATTTGTATGGATGGCTAACGCTACAAGCATTTCAGCTGCTATGTGCTACTGAGATAATCTAATTAATTAGTCATAATTTTCTGGAATGCTTTTGGTCTTGTCGCTCTAGAAATAGATTTACCAGAGAATTTTCTCCCATGACAATCCTTTATTCCTATCTACCAATCAACCAAAATCCTTTATCCTAGCAGGTTGCTGCTGTTACATCCACGGATGTTTGGGTGGACATTCCTTTTACATTACATTTATTATTTAAAGGAAAATACATTGTTGGTAAGAAGTATTTGCGGAAAACTGAGCAAGTCTTATTATTTTTCTCAATTGTAGTGGACTTACTTTAGGGTTAACAGCATTAGATCAAGAATGGGTATATTTTATGAGAAGAATGAGAGAGGGAGATCTAGTAGCAACACCTGATAGAGGACAGTTATTATCACTATTTGTAGTAATGTATCTTATGTACTTTATCAAGTGAGGCTACTTTATCTATGGATGGGGTGGACATTCTCCTCATAAAACATACACTGTAGCTTATTGATACCATAACTTTAGTTTATTATTTGGTAAATAAATGCTTTTGAACTCTGCCAGGAAAGGAAATGAAATAAATAAAGAAATAAAATGAACTTTTTTTTTTGTTTTAATTCTGACCCCTTACCATTATATACAATTAAACAATAATAAAAACACAATTCACTTTGAAGCAGTCTCCTTAGTCAAGCTTTCACAAAACACAAATTTCATACAAGAACTGAAAACTTTATAAAATATACAGAGAGAACAAACTTGAAAGGCACATATGACATATGTGCTAAATGTTAACTCAAAAATCTTTGACTTGACCCTCCATTAATTTAAATGAAATAAGTGAACATTTGTAGAACATGAATTGCTAATGTAAAGAAAAAAAAGTAAAATATTCTTAATTTTTCCTGTTGTCTGTTGATTATACTGAAGTGATCAATATGCTTCCCATTTAAAACAATGAAAAAATCATAGGTTGTAACATTTTTAGAGTGGATGAGGCAAATGTTTCATCTCCTCAAAGCACTCTTCATAAAGCTCTTTGTAGTCGTCATGTGGACGGACCAGAACCATTACAGATGCTCGCTTCACACCCATGGCAGCACCAATATCAGACTTGGCTGGTGTGTAACAGTAGGGAATATCTTTATCTTCGCAAACTGCAGGCATATGGCACATAATTTCTATGGGTGACACATCCCCAGCAAAGATAACAATTCTGTAACAAGAAAACGAACCTTAAATAAGTTAAATGTAGCAGCCTACAGATTCCCCTGGACAATTTAGATAGCAATTGGGGATTAACAAGCAGGAAAAAAAATAACTCACCCAGTTTCACCTTTACGAATCCTAGCCTGCACATCCTTCAAGCCATTGCGTACGTAAGTCTTGTGTTTGGAGGCTGTAAAGCAAAGTTAACATTCCACATTGATATCTCTCTCGTATGCTATGACTAAACGACAACAAAAAGAAAGACCACACGTAACATGAGAATTAAGGTGGATTTAGTCTTGTGAGGAAAGGAGTAAACAGATATGTACTAGTAGCCTTCCAAGCCCTCTGAATGGCTAATTTTTTATGAATATACCTATCTCCTCTTTCCTCATGAGAATAAGTCCACCTACAGTCACATATATTTGTGCTTACCTTTCTTAATAACTTTGTACAGCTTCTTTGTTAGTTTTTTCGAAGCCATGGGCTGAGCTATTGCGTTAACGAAGCTCAACTTCTCTTCGTAACTTTGCCCATTTTCTTTATCTCCTTCCAAAATTCCAGAATTATCTGCTTCACTGATTGACTTCTTGCCCATTTCTAAACGAAAAAGAAACTAGCTCAGAGGGATGATTGACTAGCAAAAATTCACTTTCGGCGTTCCCAAACAACGAGCGGGCACCACTGCTGCACGTGTACACACAAACACACAACCACAACATGTGATTGAAGGTTAGACGCTCGAACGTGCCGGCAGTGCGCCCCCCTTATGACACGGCACGGAGCAGATCGGAACGTTGTCCGAGGTTTTGTAGAAAGCGGTAGACGCTATTTCCAGCAGAGCTCAGCAGCAGCAGCAGACGCTTTTAGTATGTTTTGGTGATGAAAAGAGCGAGGACTGATGTAAGTCAAGTTTCTAGATTTTAAAAAATAAATATTTGTCAATAGAGCGAGGACTGAAGTAAGTCATGTTTCTAGATTTAAAAAAATATTCGTAAATAAAAAATGAAAATAATAAATGGCATACGACCAGCAATTCTTCTAGAGAAAAGTTACCATAACACCATAACATTAGGGTTGTTATTTTTATGTCCTAAATCAAATAAATACCTTAAAAACTTTTAAAAATCTTATCACCTCCGTCTGGTTGAGAAGTTAATGTAAGCGGCGTTCATTGTTTATCTCCAGCTTCGTGTACAACTGTTTACTATGAACAGGCCATTTCAATTTCTGATTGAATTCAAAGGCAATTTATTTTGTGGTTCAATAAAACTTTAACCTCTTTCATGTCAATGGCAAATAAGTCTCATCAAACAATGTCTTTCCTTTGAAACTTTTTGCAGGTTTATCTGAATATTAAGTGTCTGCGGCAGGTGGGTCTCTCACTGCACCCTTCCACAGCTGTCCACAAAATGGCAAGCAGGGATGAATACTGTGCCACTTCTTATGGAAATAATCTTGTTGAAGTAAAAGCAGATCATTCAGCATCTTCTCGCAACTCTACTAATGCATCCAATAGCATTCATGACTCATACGGCTTGACATATGACTGGCAAGTCACGAAAACCACTATACGTGAACGTGGGCAGCAACTTTTGGAAACAGGGCAGTGGAGTGACTGCAAATTTATTGTAGGAACAGAACCTCACCAACAGGTAAGGATTTTAAAGGTGCTCCAACTCTAGGAACCCATCACTCACCATAATGTGCATTTAACGGCACAAACAGGGTTGTAGATGTTATTTTGTGTGTTCGGTGTAGAATACAGAATATTTATAATGGTTCTGTCAATTTTTTGCTATGAATTGTTTTACATCATGGGTTGTGACGGTTCCCTATCATGGGGGCACCTTAAGAGTTGTAGCTTATTTTAAAATGTTTAATACTTGTTCACTAATACATATATTTAAAATTTTGAATTTCTCTCTTAGGCTTTTGAAGGTCATAAAGTGTTTCTTGCCATGTCAAGTCCAGTCTTCGAAGCTATGTTTTTTGGTGGTATGGCAGAAAAAGATGGACCCATCCACATTTTTGATGTCCAGCCTGAAGGATTTAAAGCATTGCTAGAGTAAGTGTCCATTATTTTTTCCTTGTAATCAAGTTTTAAGTGTTCTAACTGATCACTTTGCAACTTTTCCAGGTACATTTATTCAGATAAAATAAGTTTGCGCTCTTTTGATCAGGCCTGTGAGCTTTGTTATGTTGCTAAAAAGTACATGCTTCCTCACCTTGTTCGTGAGTGCACAAAATATATTTGGAAGGATATATGTCCTGATAATGCTTGCCGCGCATTTGAATTTGCTAAACTTTTCGAGGAACCCGATCTCATGGAGAAGTCCCTTGAGGTATTGAAAAGCCTTCTAATGAACTCAGACTGTACTAAATCTAACTTGCTCTAATTTCTTTTTTGAAATATGTTTATTAGGTGATAAGTAATAAGACTAAAGAGGTTTTGGCTGAAACTTCCTTTGAAGAGGTAGAAATCGCCACAGTGCAGGCTGTTCTCGATCAGGAGGAACTGAATATCGATTCTGAGCTAGAACTATTTGATGCCTTACAGAGATGGGCAGTCAGGGAATGTGCTCGCAAAGGTTCGTTGTATTTTTAGTTCTCTTCTTCAGCAAAGTAACAACTGGTCTTTTCTTTAAGTTTTTTCTTTCTGTTTGTTTTACCTATTAATAAGATAGCTTTTGTGTCTTGTTGACAGGTCTGTCTTCATCTGATGGAAAGGCACTGCGATCTGTTCTCCATGGAACTGTTGGAAAGATTCGGTTCCTTACACTTTCCCCATCCCAATTTGCTGAGCGTCCAGCAGTTTCTCAGCTTCTTTCACAGGACGAGGCTTTTGCAATCCTGGTTAATATTTCAAGTCCCAATACAACACTTTCTCTACCTTTACCTGAAGGCTTTACATCATCCAGGGTACCACGCAAAAAAATACCTGAGCCAGAGGTAGAACCTGAATCTAGATCACAACCTTTCAGGGGCCCCACTCTCTTTACTGCTAATACATCTGCAGATGTAAGTTTTAAGAGATTAATTGAAAGAGACCTATAAAAAATATTTGAACCAAAAATGTAAATATTTTAATTTTCCCTGAAGCAGGTGGCATTGCCAAAAATTTATTGTATACGCAGTCCTCTTCCTGGTCAGCAACCTCCACCCATTTACCACAGTACAATTTTGGACAGTACACTGCAGTTCACAGTGGATCGTGACATTTGCATTTTAGGAGCTCAGGTTTGTTACATGTTATTTTCCCATTTTCTAAAAGTTTGAAATGTGATGTAACTAGAATGTACTTTCCATAACTGTAGATAATTGTTCAGTTTTCATGGGCAATGGTGCTTTGTCAAAATTTGACACTGACCTAGTAATGCAGCATTTTAACTCTAATTTCTCATGAATTTCCTTTGTGCAGGTTCCCACTCAAATTGAATCCATTGATGGTCCATATGTCAGACATCAGTCAAGCTATACTGAATTACTGTACGCTCACCTTCTGGACTCAAACGGAGCTCGACTGACCTACACACATTTTACATCTCGAGTAGGATATGGGACATTCATGGAAATATCTTTCAACAGGCACATATTTATACAAAGAAACAAAGTTTACCGAGTAGGTGTAGTCTTAAATAAGGGTGGATCATATCGAGCAGAGGCTTATGCTGAAACAGCTATATGTGATGGAGTTGTGTTTAAATTCAATGTAGGTAATCCTAATGATTCAATTCGTGATGGACTTATTCACTCTATAGTTTTTAGACATGTTTAAGCTCCATTTGTTGTTTCTAAAAAAATTTTTACTGTTATTACTCCTCTGTAAAAAGCATATTTATCTTAATTTTTACAACAGGCATAGCATAGCTAATTTATCAAAATGTTGGTTCACTGTTAGAAATAGTTGTCTGGTGATGATACTCGTCTTAGTGACTTTTCTTGTTTTCAAATCTCAACATCAGAAAATTGTGTCAGTTTTAGAAGTTATTTGATGAACAGAAGAAAAATTGCACCAGGTTGTGAAATTACAACTTCTGTGATGTACACTTTTATGAAATATTTCTTGCCCCAGAATCAACAAGTTTTGTACTGGAACAAGATTTTTTCTTCCTGAAGGTTTTTTTTTTAACTTTTTAATAATAAAAATCTTTGCCAGAGTATTTTTTTAAATGTTAAATTGCAAAATTATTGGCTTAGAAACGACATGTATTGTATGTGTTGTAGTTTACAACACTGGTGATGCAATTGAACATCACTAATTTTAACAGTGTTTTAAAAGCTAATTTATTGTAAGAACTTACTTCCAAGGCTAAAGATAAAAGTTATCTTTTCTTAAGAGTACCTTTTAACATATGCTTTATTAGCAAGTAAGGCATAAAAAAATTTGACTGTAAAAAATGCCTGTGTTTTGGGTTTTATTTCTAAACTGTCATGGCTTTTCAAGCTAATAGTCGGGCAGAAATACGGCGCAAATTGGGCTCTAACGTACCCCTAGACCAACCCCCAAGGGTCAGTTCGTCCGAAAACCCGGTTTGTCTGCGAGGGAATGCAGTATTCCTAATAGCGCGCAATGTGTTCGGGGGAGGTGGCTTAGGGGCCTATTTTCTCACTAACGAAGTCCGGTATAGGACTCCTAGGACTTGCTATGTGTTTTTTGGTCCCAGAAGGAGGTAACCTGTGAGTTTGGTCGAAATCGGAGACAATTATTTTTCGGCCGAAAATCGCAGAAACGCAAAGGCTATAGCCTTGCCATTTTTACGATTTTCGGCCGAAAAATAATGATGCTCTAAAGTGACGAGGGTTGAAGAGGATGACTCTTACGTTCCCCCAGACCAACCCCCGAGGGTCGCTTGTGAGTTTGGTCGAAATCGGAGACACTTTTTTTTCAGCCGAAAATCGCAAAAACGCAAAGGCTATAGCCTTGCCATTTTTAAGATTTTCGGCCGAAAAATAATGATGCTCCAAAGTGACGAGGGTTGTGCAGGGGGACTCTAACGTATCCCTAGACCCACCCCCAAGGGTCAGTTCGTCCGAAAACCCGGCTTGTATGCGAGGGAATGCAGTATTCCTAATAGCGCGCAATGTGTTCGGGCGAGGTGGCTTAGGGGCCTATTTTCTCACTAACGAAGTCCGGTATAGGACTCCTAGGACTTGCTATGTGTTTTTGGGTCCCAGAAGGAGGTAACCTGTGAGTTTGGTCGAAATCCGAGACAATTTCTTTTCGACCGAAAATCGCAAAAACGCAAAGGCTATAGCCTTTGCATTTTTACGATTTTGGGTCGAATTTTTTTTTCTCTCCAAAATGACAGGGGTTGTACAGGGGGACTCTAACGTACCCCTAGACCAACCCCAAGGGTCAGTTCGTCCGAAAACCCGGTTTGTCTGCGAGGGAATGCAGTATTCCTAATAGCGCGCAATGTGTTCGGGCGAGGTGGCTTAGGGGCCTATTTTCTCACTAACGAAGTCCGGTATAGGACTCCTAGGACTTGCTATGTGTTTTTTGGTCCCAGAAGGAGGTAACCTGTGAGTTTGGTCGAAATCCGAGACAATTTTTTTCGACCGAAAATCGCAAAAACGCAAAGGCTATAGCCTTTGCATTTTTACGATTTTGGGTCGAATTTTTTTTTCTCTCCAAAATGACGGGGGTTGTACAGGGGGACTCTGGAGGGGCAAAGGGCGAAAGCAGGCGAAAGCTGGGAGGAGAGCACAGCCTGCTCTACTTTACTTTTCCCTCTGCCTCTCTGTAATGCTTACGGCGCTTCTCCGGTTTAAACTTTCGCGCGGCGGCAGCTGCGATTTAACCATGGGATAAATTTTCGCGGTTTCCGGCGGCCATGTTGGCGGATGTGTGGTTTCCGCGCCACCTGGTGGGCAAACTTGCAACTATGGATCTGGCATCATGGCGGCTGCGTGTGGCTTTGCGAAAAGTGTGAGTGAAATTGTGATAATATTTGTTTCCAACGTAATGTTTTTTAAATAATCAATTAGGGGGAGTGTGATAATTTCTTTATGATTAAATTCGATATATTTTATTGTGCTGGGGAGGACAAATTGAACGTCCTCGCTTCTAGGATGGCTGATGGTTCGTCTTTCTGCTGAGCGCCTACTGTAAGCCTAGAATTAACCACCAGCATTGGGTGTAACTTTTCAATGATATTCTTATTAGCGGAATGTCGTTATTTCCTTGAAAGGCTGTTATTTTCTTGTAGCACATTATGTTGTGCCCAAGGGAGGTTAGCTATGAAGGTTAGGCCACCTCATGGCAGGCTGAGGGTAAGGATAGGGTTATCCATGAAGCTCTTAATTTGGGCATTAGTGTGAATCAGAAATCAATTTTACGTTGCGTTCTTGTTTAAATGTGAAAGTGGGGGTGTCCTTAGTACTCTCTGTGAGGAAATCTTGGACCAGATGGATTCCGATTAGGCGACAGACAGCCCACAACAGTAGTAGCATTTTCTATCAGGCACACTTGCGTGTTCATTTCAAAATCAAAGGGTTTTGTATAAGTTAACATTGGGGGGAAAATAGGGAAGCTCGGACTCTTGGCTGAGTCAGTAGGGCTTGTTGCATTATTGGGTATCCTTCCACTTGAAATTGCAGTTCTGTGCTCATGATGATTCTTCTTCTTTGAACAATATTGCATCTTTGTAGTGAGAATAATTAAATGTAAATGAGATCTTTTCTTTTTCAAGAACTGAAAGTATTGTTTAGATATTTATCATTTGGAGTAAGTCATGTTCATTCTCAAAACGCCTTCTTGTTTTCAAACAAACTTAATAATACAATAGTCTTGTGTAGATTTATTTGTTTTCAATGCAATATTGTTTAAAGTGTATGGCCAGTCACTCGTCTTTATCCAGAATTTGTTTGTCAATTGTCTAAACACTAGTTGTTCACTTATTGATCTAGTTTATGGTTGGTATCTTGCCAACTGATATCCATGAGAGATATCATCAGCACTTTATCGATGTGCAATTACCTTTCTAAGGTATTTGGCTTTTTAAAAATAATACTTGTTCACTTTTCCATCCATCTTATTTAAGGGTGGTATCTTGCCAACTAGTCAGATGCTGGATGCATTTAATAATTCGGATAGAGGCTTTTAAAGTAGTAAATCTTGTTTTGTGGAGAACAGAGATGAGTGACGGCTTTTGCTTACTGATATTTGAGTGTTGTCCTGTTGCCCCTGTGTCTGATGTTCTTTACTTGCTCTATTGCAAAAAGTATCCATTGAATGCTTTGTTTTGCGCCATTTGGCCTGCCTGCTTCCTCTCACTTTGACCTCGGCCAGACTCCTAAAGGTCAGGGTGTGAGGAGTAGGCATTTTAGTGGTAACCTTTCAAATCTAAATTTTTGCTTGCTTCCTCGCACTTTGACCTCGGCCAGACTCCTCATGGTCAGGGTGTGAGGAGTGGGTGTCTTGCTCTTGTACTTTTGAAATGTAAATTTTTGCTTGCTTTAAACTCGTTTAATTTGCCCCCTCTTGCTGTCATGTTGACCCAGGTCAGACTGCTGAAGGTCAATGTGTGGGTGAGAGGGGGCGAATGAGAGGGGATTCCTCTCTCTTTGCTTTTGAATTTCAATTTTTGAATGGATACTTTTTTCCTGCTCTCTGCTTACTGATATTTGAGTGTTGCCCTGTTGCCCCTGTGTCTGCTGTTCTTTACTTGCCCTATTGCAAAAAGTATCCATTGAATGCTTTGTTTTGCGCCATTCGGCCTGCTTGCTTCCTTGCACTTTGACCTCGGCCAGACTCCTCATGGTCAGGGTGTGAGGGAGTGGGTGTGTGGGTGGTAATGTTGCTGTTGGACTTTTCAAATTCAAATGTTTGCTTGCTTAAAACTCGTTTAATTTGCCCCCTCTTGCTGGCATGTTGACCCAGGCCAGACTCCTGAAGGTCAATGTGTGTGAGAGGGGGCGAATGAGAGGGGATTCCTCTCTTTGCTTTTGAATTTCAATTTTTGAATGGATACTTTTTACTGCTCTGTGCTCTGCTGTTCTGTGCTCTGCTGTTTTCCCTTCTGGCTTTGGTATAATACGGCCTCCTGGAGTGGGACTTGTCTCACTGCTGGGTTCGAATCCCAGCGGGTCCTATGCCTCGCCATGCTCTGCCTCCTTTTCTCTGAATGTATGAGAAATTTAGAGGAACACAGTGCTTTGTTTACAATTTTGTTTACATTTGTTTACAATTTTGTTGACATTTGTGCTGCTCTGCCACTGGCCAATTTCTTCTTTTTTTGGGACTTAGTATTTGGCCTTTGCACTGTTCCTCTCACTTTCTCATCCTGTCTGTCTTCTGCTCTTTGTTGTTGTTGACATTCATGCTTTGTTTACTTTTCAGCACTTGTACTTTTTTTTTTTTCCCCTCCTTGGTTGTTGGCTTCGGCTTTCCTTGCTCGAGCTGCTCATTGGTTTCCACCAGTGAGCTGCTCGAGCAAGGAAAGCCAAAGCCAACAACCAAGGAGGGGAAAAAAAAAAAAGAATTGTTTTTTGTTGCCGATGTTCCACTGCTCCAAGTCCCCTGAGCTCAGCTGCTGCGCCTTTGCAGGCGCAGCAGCTGAGCTCGGGACTTGGAGCAGTGGAACATCGGCAAAAAAAAAAAAATAATAACTAAACAAACAAACAGTTGAATAAAAAAAACAAGCTTTATTGGAAGAAGAACAAAAAGAAGCAACAGCAGCTGGCCAATGGGAGGCCTGCAAAAAAAGGCCCTTTTTTAGGCTATCTCGAGATCCCTATGTGATGCGGCCCAAGTAAAATTTCTGGGGGGGTCAAACAAAGTTCCATCTGGAAAAAACTAGTCAAATTAACTGTCAAGAGGAGTTTAATTAAAACCCCTCATAAACTGACTCTACGCAACAATCACTTCATATGAACTCAATCACAGCCGACGAGATGAAACACAGGACCCGAGAGCAAGCAGTGGCCTGGTGAACCTTCAATAACATGTCACTAAAGGAGCCCGAGAAATGCGTACCAGGACCTCGGGCCATTCCATGTTCCACTGTGACTGATCTCTCCTCCACATGAAGCAATCGTTGCTCACATTAGCAAAAGTTCAAAGTAAGTTCATTTCTTCATGCCGACAGCTTCGTCTTGAGTTTCGAAGAATCTTCACAGTCGTCCTTGCTCGAGTTGGTTGCTTGATTTGAGGAATCGTCAACGGCTGCACATTTGGTTCTCCTTTCCCCGTAACTTTGTCTTGTCACCTGCAAAAATAAATATGTATCAGAAGCAGTTCAAGAAAAGCGTATCATTTCATCACAATTCTGTTGATTTATTTAGAAAGACAACAAAATAAAAATGAAAAAAAAAATATTCTACAATCCCTCTTTAATTCAATATGGCAGGTACAAGTGATGACTTGCCAAAATATTACATCTTGCTAAGGTATTTTAATTTGAAATCAAAATATGTTCAGCAATTGAAAGAAGGTAAAGCTATAATGAGCCCCAAGTTACATCTACTTCAAATATTTTATTTAAAATGATAACCACAAACCAAAGTGGCAAACAGACATAAATTTCACTCCTACCATAAGTTTGCTTTCAGTTATTGGTTATTGGTAGCTCTGAGCACTTCATCACAACTTGGTTGATTTATTTAGAAAGAGACAAAATAAAAAATTGTTTGGTCGAATATTAATTTAATATGGCAGACCTCAGTCACATTTTCCAGCTATGGCATTTTGAAATTGAAATATATTCAGCAATCAAAAGAAGGTAAATATACATGAAGTGAATAAATTATTCTCCAATCTGGCAAATTAGAAATGCCAAAATTTTACATATTACTATTGCAGCATTGAGCAGTCAAAAAGAGGTAATCCATGTCATTAGCAAATTACTTGAAGGCTACTAGATTTCCAACAAAATCTATATTAAGTCAAAATCACACCCACCTCAGCTTGAAATATATAAACAAAATTTACCACATCTAAAGTATGAATCAGACAGGTGAATTTCACTCCCATCATAGAAAGTAGGCTTTCAGTTACTGGTAGCTCTGAGCACACTAACTAGCATCAAGTTATTTTTAGTCATCAGTAATAAAAAAATCAACTGTTAAGCTATCAAACAAATGCGTACATGTTATTCACCATTATGCAGTTGACTTATTCAACATGACATGCATCTCTGTTTTAGTCACTAAGGCAGCAACTCAAACATTCTGGGATTTTTTGTTAAAATTTACCCACTATGACAACTTGTATTTTAATGGAGACTAAAGTACTAGCAGCAATATTGCAATTTTCTATTGATTTGACAGCAAGCAAAGGTAGAAAGTGGCAGTTAGTATTGTTTTGAAAGCCAATTGCCTTCTACTTCATAGGTGAGTTTAAGAGATCAATCTGATTCAGAACAGTGGTGCAATACCAAGTGAACTTTTCAAATGAAAGGAACAAGTAGACTTTCATAACTTATGTCAAAGCTTCCTCAACAGATATTTAAAATACAAATAACTCAATGCTTTTTCACCATTTTACAAAAGGATAATATTTCTTAAAGGCTGATCTTTAATTTAGAGCACTGAATTTTGAATGGAGAGGAATAAAATTAACAGCAGACTAGACATTAAACTTCACCACAGGAGTGGTGCTGTACTAGGCAAGCTCAAAAAATTCATTGTTTACCAAAGTAACTGTCATGAAAGGTCTACTCATACTAATACAAGTTAATTAAAATATTAGATTGCTGAATATTATCATTCATTTACTATAGCTTGGACAGCCGCCCAACCAAACAGGTGGTGGTGTGCCATGAAGGCACTTCAATGTAAGGATCAACTCGGTTCCTGTTATCAAAGGTCTGTCTCCCCAAACCAATCACAGTCTGCTAGTGGCAAACTACCTTGAGATGGGACCCCATAAGTGCTCAATTACAAATTGCAATATGAACTACTGCTTTTACTACTACAAATGTTCTCCAAAAGAGACTAGCAGCCTAATTTCTTTTATTTAGAGAAAAAGTTTAATAACCTGATCAGAGCTATCCAGTATTGAATCCTTACTCCACAGGATAAGATTCAATGAACTATCTTTGAAAATATGTCCAGTATATTGGTAAGGCAGGAAATGAAAATTGCCAAAATGCCTATTTAGATCTGAATTTTGAATCCAAATGGGATAAGATCTTAGAGGCAGCAGCAACAATGTGCTGTTCGGCAGACAAAGAAAAGGATCTCTTTGGGCACTCATTTGCAAATTGTATTAATATAAATGCACCACTCTTCATTAAAGGTAAGCCATATTTGTCCCAGCTACAACTTTCCTCAAGTTAGCAGACATTAGTCTTAGCCACGGGCATAGCCAATTATAAGCAAAGATGCTTCAAAAAATTATTACAAGTGGGTGCACATCAAAATACATGTCTTATCTAACTTCTCAGGCTTTTCAAAGATCAATGCTGTAACACTTAAATAAGACCACCTTGGTCAGCTCCACTGGATGTTCCGCTGCGTACAAAACCCTGACAGGACCAAAAGTAAGCCACTCGGGGAACCCTCCTCCCCAGCCTACAGCCAGTGGTAGCAAATAGCTCTACGGTCTCCACCTGAATTACTGCTCATGATTGTTGAAGTTGTTCATCACACAACCAGATGAAAATATTCTCATAAATTAGGGGAACAATTACATCACTTTAATTGAAACTAAATTCAGAAAATTTCATGTTTTAAATAAAATCTCCACTATGGGGGTTAACAATTCTTTGAAGGCTCTGATGTAGTTCCAAAACGTCCCTAGTCCCTTCCACTAAGAGGTGGAGCCAGGAGGTGGGCTTGGGCGAGGCTCGGGTTAAGAATGTGTTTTGAGAGGGTATCGTATACAACAAAACGTCCAGTGTAGCTGATCGAGTAGGTCTTCCTCTTAACATTGCTTACCTTGACATAAGCAGCATGACCACAGCAGATGAGGTTTCAACAGCAAACAGCAGAGGGATCGAGACCCAGGAACATCCGTAGATTAAGAGGTGAAATAACAGCTTCAGTACATTATGCAGAACATGGAGAATACCTGAAAATATTAAGAAAAACCTATTAGCATGAAAGAAAGGAAAGGAGAAGGGCAAGCAGATAGCAACAAATCTGATGTATAAAAGAGCACAGCTGAACCATGAAATACCCACCATGTGCTCAGCAGAAGCACCAGACATGGACATGACATCACAGATGAAAACAGCTTATCAGCACAGCGATGGCAGACAGTAAAGATCTAAGCAGCCCCGTGAAGTCTTTGGAAGTGAAGTGGGAGCCGTCAAGGGCAGGGTTCAACAAAACAAATGCAACTTGGCAACCTGAAACAGACAAACAATACTTATTAGCAGGAAAGATCTGGAGACTGACAAGCAGGTAGCAAAGAAATGTGATGGATAATAGAGCCCAGCATAAGCCAGTAAATCAAATACACACCTTGAGCTATTGGTCATGTATGCAGCCTCAAACATCGCAAAAGGAATTCCAAGCAGGCCAATATATTCGAGCATTCA
This sequence comes from Frankliniella intonsa, assembly GCA_033675135.1. Classification (NCBI taxonomy): domain Eukaryota; kingdom Metazoa; phylum Arthropoda; class Insecta; order Thysanoptera; family Thripidae; genus Frankliniella; species Frankliniella intonsa. Next base: position 7,589,324 of record CM066245.1, on the reverse strand, counting down.
TCAGCAGGCCCTTCAGTGGTGAGCATTCAAGGTACTGGATAGACGAAAGAATCAGCATCATCCTGAAGAATAACAAAAGATAGCACTAAATTAGTATGTCGAATGTTTCAAAATAAATGAGAAGATCCCAAATTTAAGTGCGTTATTCCTATCCTGTCCCATACACAGCTCTATACTGAAATACTGAAACACGAGGCAGGCATTCTAACCTAGATGTCCCATACACAGCTCTATACTGAAATACTGAAACACGAGGCAGGCATTCTAACCTAGATGTGAACTCAGAGCAGCCCTCTCTTGAACGCGAATGAGAGCAAGTTACGCGACGCCTGCATTTCGGAAGAGTCAAGTGCGACCGAGGGAACTCGAGCTGAAGGCCAACACCGAGAACCCAAGAAGGAAATGCGCAACCGTTCGGAGAATCTGAACAAAACCTCTACACACCCCAATTCCAGTCCAGGCGGACACAGGAAACGCATGTTGCTCTCAACACGTGGTGTTTCCATTCAAACCCAGCCAACCTACAGCGACCTTGAACTATAATACATCTTACCTCTTCAACAAGCAGCAGCCGAATGGAAGCCGATCCTGGTCTGACGATGGAAGGCGGCAGTAGGAGGGAGGGAGAGGGGAGGGGAGAGGTGGGAGGGCGGGAGCCAGCATTGCCAACCTCTAGCCGCTACAGGGCGGTACGCGGCGCTCGCCAAGGCGGTGTTTCGGCCGCCAAGGCAAGGCGGTACTTCAGCGCGCAACTTCAAAACGGAAGACTGCATGACGTTACCCGCGCGCCAACCGCGCAATAATTCAAACAGCAAAGCAACAATTACACGTGAAATTCACCCTTCAACTCATGTATTTTGGCACCTTTAAACCGAGGTTGAACCAGGGGACTCTAATGTACCCACAGACCAACTCCCTGGAAACCGGGTTTTCCGACAACCCAACCCTCCGGGGTTGGGTTAGAGGTACGTACATCAGAGTCCCCCTGCACAACCCCCGTCACTTTGGAGCAACATTATTTTTCGGACGATGATCGTAAAAATGCAAAGGCTATAGCCTTTGCGTTTTTGCAATTTTCGGCCCCCAAAAAAATGTCTCCGATTTCGTCCAAACTCACAGGCTACCCTCGGGGGTTGGTCTAGGGGTACGGTAGAGTCCCCCTGCACAACCCCCGTCACTTTGGACAAACATTATTTTTCGGCCGAAAATCGTAAAAATGCAAAGGCTATAGCCTTTGCTTTCTAGCGATTTTCGGCCGAAAAAAAATTGTCTCCGATTTCGACCAAACTCACAGGCTACCCCTGGGGAGTTGGTCTAGGGGTACTGTTCAACCCCCGTCATTTTGGAGAAAAAAAAATTCAACCCAAAATCGTAAAAATGCAAAGGCTATAGCCTTTGCGTTTTTGCGGTTTCCGGTCAAAAAAATATTGTCTCGGATTTCGATCAAACTCACAGGTCACCTCCTTCTGGGACCAAAAAACACATAGCAAGTCCTAGGAGTCCTATACCGAACTTCGTTAGTGAGAAAATAGGCCCCTAAGCCACCTCGCCCGAACACATTGCGCGCTATTAGGAATACTGCATTCCCTCGCAGACAAACCGGGTTTTCGGACGAACTGACCCTTGGGGGTTGGTCTAGGGGTACGTTAGAGTCCCCCTGTACAACCCCCGTCATTTTGGAGAGAAAAGAAAATTCGACCCAAAATCGTAAAAATGCAAAGGCTATAGCCTTTGCGTTTTTGCGATTTCCGGTCGAAGAAAAATTGTCTCTTATTTCGACCAAACTCACAGGTTACCTCCTTCTGGGACCAAAAAACACATAGCAAGTCCCAGGAGTCCTATACCGAACTTCGTTAGTGATAAAATAGGCCCCTAAGCCACCTTGCCCGAACACAGTGCGCGCTATTAGGAATACTGCATTACCTCGCAGACAAACCGGGTTTTCGGACGAACTAAACCTTTGGGGTCGGTCTAGGGGTACGTTAGAGTCCGCCTGTACAAACCCCGTTATTTTAGAGAGAAAAAAAAATCGACCCAAAATCGTAAAAATGCAAAGGCTATAGCCTTTGCGTTTTTGCGATTTTCGGTCGAAAAAAAATTGTCTCTGATTTCGACCAAACTCACACGTTACCTCCTTCTGGGACCAAAAAACACGTAGCAAGTCCTAGGAGTCCTATACCGAACTTCGTTTGTGAGAAAATAGGCCCCTAAGGCACCTTGCCCGATCACATTGCGCGCTATTAGAAATACTGCATTCAGTCGCAGACAAACCGGGTTTTCGGACGAACTGACCCTTGGGGGTGGGTCTAGGGGTACGTTATAGTCCCCCTGTACAACCCCAGTCAGTTTGGAGAGAAAAAAAATTCGATCAAAATCGTAAAAACTCAAAGGCTATAGCCTTTGAGTTTTTGCAATTTTTGGTCGAAAATTAATATTCTTCGAAATGACGGGGGTTGTGCAGGGGGACTCTAAAGCACCCCTAGATTAACGCCCAGGGGTGAGTTCGTCCGAAAATCCGGTTTGTCTGCGACTGAATGCAGTATTCCTTAACGCGCAATGTGTCCGGGCGATGTGCCTTAGGGGCCTATTTTCTCACTAACGAAGTCTGGTATAGGACTCCGAGGACTTGCTTTGTGTTTCTTGGTCCCAGAGGAAGGATACCTGTGAGTTTGGTCGAAATCAGAGACAATTTCTTTTCGACCGAAAATCGAAAAAACGCAAAGGCTATAGCCTTTGCATTTTTACGATTTTGATTCGAATTTTTTTTTCTCTCCAAAATGCCGGGGGTGGTTCAGAGGGAGTCTAACGTACCCCTAGACCCCTAGCCCTCACAGTAATGCCTGCTTCGCACATCGGCCACGGAATGCGAGCAAGCTTGAATAGCACCGCGCGCACAACAACGCTGGGTCAGGTCAAAGCGCCATCTAGCGGCCGTGTCATGATGTGATATATTATTTTAGGGGGTGCTCAGCGCACCCACTGATCCCTACTTCCGACGCCGCCGGGGCTGTATGGGTTGGATCGAAAAAAATATATATTTTTGTTGTTAAACATATTGCTCGGGATGGAGAGTCGAGTCGCTCAAGCCCACTGCCCATAGTACGTTAGGCTTCGCCTTTACATACCGTATCGTAGTATACTTTACTTTACTCAGAGGCTCAGCCAAATATTTGTCGGAGGCCCTTTCCTCCCCCCCCCCCTTTTTTTTTTGGGGGGGGGGGTGTCATCCCCCCACAACCGCCCTATTTGCGCACGGGTGTGCCTGGCCCGGGCCCGCGCCCCAACGTGCCACATCATGCGGCTCTTCAGCCTGCAATATAACAAGTTGGAGGGAGAAACTTATATCGCATCAATAATTCGATTAGCCTTCGATAATTGATAGCGGCCGGATGCGCGCGTCACGCGACGGTAAGGTCCACCGACCCGGCGGGGCGGGGCAGGGAAGCCCGGCACGCTCCGGCGCACGCTAGCCTTTGGAGGTAGCCTAACCACCCACTCCACATTCCACCTCCCTATTATTACACGCATGTTATCTATTGGCTAGTAGGCAACCTGCTATATTTTGAGAAACTCGTCCAAAATAATTATTGTCAATAATACATGTCAAACATTAAACAAGATGGCAGCTTCCTCAGTTTGCTACGTCGTGCTCATCCAGCAAGTGTAGAAACATTTTGTACTTTTCGTGTAGCCTAAGGATAGGCTTTTGTTTCCGTGGGATCTGGTGCTGGGTTTGGGGGTACCTCACCTGCAAAGACCAAAGTAACGCATTAGTTAACACTAATTTTCATTAGATGTTCTTAAAACTTCGAAAATCTATGGAGAGACTCGAGAAACTGCGCTCGAAATGTTGAGCCAGAAGCGGGCTGCGCGGCTGCGTAGGGCTGCGCAGGGCTGAGCCTCGTGGTCACCTGGGCACGTTCGCGCCCGGCCGGCGTGGTGCCCGGCGTGATTGTGTGCGGGGAATAATGATGGGTCAGGAAGAGTAAACCTGCCTCCTCCTGAAGAGCAGGGGGCGGCTAGAAAAGAAGGAACACGAAAATGAGCGAGAAAAGGGGGGAGAGCAGAGCGAAAGCAACACTGTAAAAAAAATTAGGGGGAATTTTCCCCTCCCGGCGTGGCAACGCTCCCTTGCCAGCTAGTCTTCAGTAAATTTACAAACCCAAATAGCCAGGAAATCCCCGGCCCATGGTGGGGAAAATTACATGCCAAACTGGTGGGGAAAGGAGTCTTTCCTGCCCACCCGAGTAAATTTACTAAGTGGGCAGGAAAGGAGTCTTTACTGACCCACCGTCTGCAAATTTCCAGCCCACTGCATGGAAGGCGGCGTTGCCATGCAACTATCAAGTGAATTTCGGATGCGTGATCGGGGAATATTACCATATGTTAAAAGTAAAGAGTAGCGCGACGGTAGTCGCCATTCAGTAAGATTTTACTGACTCAAAAATGTGATGATGTGCAGGGCACCTCATGCCCGAGTGAAGTGCGCAGCTGCACCTAGCCAAGGAGAGTATGTGGAGACACCCCCGCGCACTGAACTTCAAGAGCGTTTTTCTGAGAGATGATAACCGTTTTTAGTTAATGGCGTACCTTAAAGGAGGGGCACTGTCTAACCAAGCATAAGACATTTTAAAAAATAAAATTATTTCAGAAAATTTTGAATTAAGAGCAAATATTCATTCACGTAAGAAACCTTCTGACTGCATCGCCATCTAGCGGTACTTTCTGACAGCACACCCTTTACCGGACACCCATGCTGTGGTAGGACAATTATGACAACAAAATGGTCGGTGCTGGTAAGTTTCCTGCTCTCGCGTTATCGAAGAGCTGCGAAAATGGACCGACTACACTTATGGCAGGAATTATCCAATCCCGAGGCGTGGAGATTTCCTGGTGGTGGGCTGCGCGAGTACACTTTCCTGCCCATGGGAACGGAATTCCCCTACCGCGGCGGGGAAATTCACCATCGATGGGCGCAGACGGCACCCTTCCCTGCCCACGTAGGGAAATTTGCAGTCAATGTTGTCAGTAAATTCACTTGCGTGGGCAGGAAAGGATACTTTCACAGCCAAAGTGGCATGCAAAGGCTTCTTTCCATTCCAGTAGGCAAATTTCAAACCCATATAACTGCAAATCCCGAACCTATGTGCATGAAATCTCCCCAACCAGTGGCTGGTAAAATTACTAATATTTTTTACAGTGAAGGGAGGGAAAATCGTGCTTTTGTCTGACCTGGGAGCAGAGAAAGGGGGAGGGAGCGGGAAAGCCTGGCCATCCAAGAGGAAAAGAAGGAGCAGAGGGTGGGGGTGGGCGTGGGGTGGGGTGGGGGGGTTGGAATACGAGGGCCCCAGCGAAAACGCAGTTGGTGAGGAGAAAATAAAAGCCGTTATGTGCGTTTCTGGCAAGAATATGGCTGCCCTGAGCCAGCAGCAGTGCCGGGGAGGGAAGGCCAAAGGGCAAAGGCGGGCGAGGCGGGAGGTAGGAAGGGAGGACCAAAGGCGGTGCGCCGGAATGGGCGGGGCGTGGCGGGGCGCGGCGGGGCGCGGCGGGGCGCGGCGGGGCGCGGCGGGGCGCGGCGGGGCGCGCAGCCCGGGGACGTCCCAGTGCGTCCCCGCGTCCCTCCCAGCAGCCACCTTGTGTGCATGGCCCTATGCGCGGAGAATTTTTATTCCGGGGTTCCCGTTATATGTGGGTTGGGGGTGGAAACAGAGCGCAGATAGGGCGCGTTGGGGCGGGGCGCGCTGGGGCGGGGCGGGGCGGGGCGCGGTCGGGGCCTCCGCAGCGCCAAGTCACGAGATTAAATTGTAGCTAGAATAATATATATCCACGAAACGGATAAAGATTTTCTGTGCATGCTGATTACCAGTATTGTGTTGGCTCCAGTAAACAGCCGATTATTTTTGAAATTCAGGAGTTTTTATCCACTGCATACATTTGAGCACCAATAGAGTTAAATCGAGTGGAACTCTTGACTTGAATGACTCGTTTCGCGAGAGTTGAGGGTAACCCGATGAGAGGTTCGTGTGTCGGCGGAGAGGCGACCGCCTGTCGTAATGGGGAAAAGACACACGGTCTGTCGGGCCCCTCCAGGGCCAGGTCGCCTTTCTCCTCGTGATTGACATGGTGCTGTGCCGCGCGGAGGTGGGCGGGGGCGGGGGCGGGCGGGGGCGGGGGGGGGCGGGGTCGGGCGGGGGCGGGTGGGCTGCGGTTACGGGTATACGGTACAGGACGTCACGTGAGGCAGGTGGAAACGCGATCCCCGCCCCGCCCCGCCCCGCCCCGCCCCGCCCCGCCCCGCCCCGCCCCGCCCCGCCCCGCCGCACTGCAGCGCACCGTCACAGTCCGCGGGTCAGCAACAAAAGACCCTTTTGCTTTGGGCTCGGGGCCCGTTGCCCCGCCCCGCCCCGCCCCGCCCCGCCCCGCCCCGCCCTCCCCTACCCGGCCGCGGTATACAGGGGCGGTACAGAGCTACCTACATAGGGGTAAGTCCGTTCTGACGAGCGCCCGCCCCGCCCCGCCCCGCCCCGCCCCGCCCCGCCCCACCCCACCCCACAGAGCTTGGACAGGTGCAGGGAGGGAAGGCCGTGTCGTGGGAGAGCACAACACAACGAAAGAGAGTACGTGGCGTGGCGTGCACTGCCGGGCGTGGCGGGGCGGGGCGGGGCGGGGCGGGGCGGGGCGGGGCGGGGGGGGGGGGGGCGGGGCGGGGCGGGGCGTGGCGTGGCGGGGCGTGGCGGGGCGGGGCAAGGCAGGTCCGTAATGAAGACGAGAGCCAAGGGTTAAGGCTCGACCACGGCTTGGCAGTGTTACCGAATTAAGATAATGAATATTTGAGGGGCGTTGGGTCCAGGCCGTGCCGGGCGGTGCGGGGCGGGGCGGGGCGGGGCGGGGCGGTACAAGGCGATGGCCGGCCGTGGCCAGACTATCTCGCTGTGGACTCATCTTGGGCGGGCCGAGGCCGCTGCGCACTGCGCCCTGCGGGACTTACACAGGCCCCGGCCCGGCCCGGCCCGGGCCCCGCCCCAACCTACCCTGGCCTCAGCCCGGCCCGCCCGTTTGGCCTTTGCTTAGACTCGACCAGCAAAACTAATTACCTTGACCGTGCGGAGGATTTGGCGCCGGGCCGGCTTGTAGTGCTGCAGGAGCGGCGCGGTGCTGGGGCGGTGCTGGGGCGGGGCGGGGCGGGGCGGGGCGGGGCGGGGCGGGGCGGGGCGGGGCGGGGCCTCGCTCTCGCCGTGGGGCCGCAGCGGCCGCAGTGGCAGGATGGACTGCAATTGTGTTCCACGAAGTGCGAGCGCTGTGGACACGACCTGCGGACAAGCATAACGTTACCTGTGAATTGAAATTGAATCGAATTTCGACAAAAAATTTAAGAACACCTCTTAATACCTCTTCCGTGAAGTTTGTTTTACTCTCATGATTTTTGGCCAACTAGCTAATCTGATTGACCGTTCCGTTGCATAGAAATCTGGACGAGATTCATTTTTCGAGCGCCTTCTAATAAGAGGCTGCGACCAACATGGTGGCGCAGTGAAGGGCTGGCATAGGTGGGTTGTGACCCCCGCCGTGCCGCGCAGCGCCGCCGGCCGTCATTCGACTTATGGGGGTGCGTCTCGGGGGAGGCGTGCCGCTCATAAACAAAATTCTACTCCTGGCCGACCAAATGTTATGACCTCACACGTATGTGCCTGGCGGCCGGCAGGGTGGGGCGGGGTGCGGCGGGTCGCGGCGGGGTGCGGCGGGGGCGTACTGGGGGCCGCCCCGCCCCGTACTGTTCCCTGAGCCCCTGGCACGTAGACACAAGGCGTCGCCGGTCCCGCCTTCGCCTGCAGGCCCTCAAGGCCCTGCTCCTACTAGCCCCAGCCCGGCCCGGCCCGGCCGACCTGGGCTGAGCCCCAGGGGCATACGCGTGCCAAGCACGCTGCCGGGGAAGGCGGGGCGGGGTGGGGCGGGGTGGGGCGGGGCGGGGCGGCACAGGGCGTGGTGTAGTGGGGCGTGGCGGGGCGGTTGGTGCGTCGCGTCGCGTCGCCAGGGTTCCTGGGGACTGCCGTGGGAACAACTTGGTAGAAGGTAGCATTGCCAAAAACTTGCACGGGAAAAAAGTTAGTTGTGTTAACGATCATTTACCGATAGATGACTGATGACTGGTAAGCACGCAAAATGGAAAAAATCTTCCTTTTATCAAGTTTTTGAATGGATGGAGATGAAATTGTGGTCTCGAATAAATAAAATATGACATATTAAACTCCGGCGAGATCTCGAAAAATCTAACCGGACATATTGAGTGTAAGCTGAGGAACTGAAAGGCGACTTATGTTCTCGCCACGAGACCTCGCTTAATCGGTAGCATAGTTTATAAAAAATAGAAAACCAAATTTTATCCAGAATTTTGTTATCCTGTCGGTTCCCAAAGTTTTCTACCCAACTTTTTTCAGATTTTCATCTGGGCGTTGCACAAGGAAGGCCAGACCGTGCGACATTGTGACGACTATACCGGCGACAAAAGTTAAGGGTCGCGTGTCGTGTCCCTTCAGCAGGCGGGGGCGGGGCTGAGCAGCAGCAGCAGCTGTCTCGCGGACAGAACAGGGGACAGCAGGGCACGGGACAGCTGCGGCCACAGGGCAGGACTGGACTGGACAGCAGGGCTGCGTGGAGACGGGCCGCTAACCCCACCCTCTCTGTCACTGACGCCAGCCCCGCCCCGCCCCGCCCCGCCCCGCCCGTCGTGCGCGGTGCGCGGACTGTCCGCTAGAACAGGGTGCCGAAGATTACAGGGAAGTAGTAGTCGCGTGAGGCTCGTGAGGACCTCGCGTACAGCTCTCCTCTGGCTCCGCCCCGCCCCGCCCCGCCCCGCCCCGCCCCGCCCCGCCCCGCCCCGCCCCGTCATGCGGCAGGCATTAAAGTTCCATGGACACACAAGGAGACTACATTAGGTCTTACACGCGGAGCTCCGCTAGCGGACCACGCGGATAGAGGGGCGTGGCGGGGGGCGGGGCGGGGCGGGGCGCGCGGGGGCGGGCAGGACAGGGGCCTAAGCCCGCACCTCCCGCACCGCACGACGCGGCAGACCAACAGTCGGATTCGGATTCGCCGGAGAGTTCCATTCCAGCGTGATGACTTTACAACGGCCCAGCCGGGCCCAGCCCAGCAAGCAGAGGCCCAGCATCTCGTTGTCGAAAAAAAAAAAGTAGTCTTCATTTTTGATCCCCGTCACGCCATGCAGATGATGGTCGGGACCGGGCCGAGGGTGAGCGGACCCTTTAGTCCCGAAACACCGCCGCTGCCGCTGCCGCCGCCGCGCTCCCAACCCGCTCACCTTCTCAAAATAACAAACGAATTCACTTTGAAGATACATGCGTGCCATAAAAGTACGCACTGGCATTGAATAGTAATGTAAGTGCGCCCGATGCGGCGGGGGTGGGGGGAGGTCTAGGGGGAGGGTGTTTGGGGCTGCAGGAGAGCGCCCCGCCACGCCCCGCCACGCCCCACCACGCCCCGCCACGCCCCGCCAGACTGACAGTGAGTCGTTACCTGTGAGAGCGCGTATTTATAAATTCAATCGGGCGTGCAACGCCTCTTCTGGACCTATTAGTGTTTTCCTGCCCCCTCCGCCCCGCCCTCATTTCCCGCGTCGTTGTTGTCACCCCCCACCCCTTTTCCCCCCAAAAAAAATACGTCGCAGAACTTGGAGTCCGCTTTTCTCCTCTGTTTGTTGGGCTACTTATTGCCTACTTGTCTGGTGGCACTGGAATAACGTGGAATAACCTATCGGAATCGGATATCCTTATACGACTCAAAGAGAACGCGGGCGCAAACTCGGGCAGGACGCGGGGCGGGGGCGGGGCGGGGGCGGGGCGGGGGCGGGGCGGGGGCGGGGCGGGATGTCGTAGGGGAAAGATGGAGGTTAAAAGTCGTGCTCTCCGCGAGAGCAAAGGTCTTGTATCGCAAAAAGCGCGCCCCCGCTCCGCCCTGCCGCCCCGCCCCCGACATAACGTCTTTGAAGGGGAGGCACGATTTCCGATATGCCACGCCGAGTTCAAACGATAAACTTTGCATAACGTCAGCAGCTTTCTCCTTCGCGTATTGGTCCCGCGCGGGGCGGGGCGGAGGGCGGGGTGGGCAGGCCGCGTTTCTACCAGCAGCTCCACCAGTACAGCCGGGCCAGGCCGCGGCCGCCCCGCTGTCCGTTGTATCCATATCAGCGGAGCTAGTTTTTGACATTGCCGTCCACGACATAAAAGTGTAAGAAGAAAAAAAACATAGAGGGGGAAAAATGAAAAGGAACGGAAAAAAGAAATGTTTCCCTCTCCTTGTATCGGCGTAGCCGACAGCACTTTTGCGTCCTTTGCAGATTAGCCGGCCGCGGCGCGGCGCTGCCTTGCCTGATCCGCCTCCTACATTTTGACCTTTCCAAAAGGCTCCATTGGCTGCTGATGTGGGGAAGGAGGAGGGAATGGGTCGGCGGGGCGAGGGGCTGGGCGGGGCGGGGAGGGGAGGGGGTGTTTGACATCGGCCCGAGGGCGGGGCGGGGAGAGGCGGGCGGGGGCAGTGGAGCTAGCAGCACCGCAGCGCAGGGGCGGCGGAGGGGAGGGGGTGCTACTTGGCCTGCGGCATCAATTACCCTGCCAAATTGCAAAGTAATACAACAAAGTCTTTCAACATCAGCGGACCGAGGCAAGAGAGAGAAACCGACTCCGGGCCGCGCCCCGGTGCCGTGCCGCGGACCCATTCAATGGACCCCTCCCTCCCCTCCTCCCCCTCCTCCCGGTCTAACCATGTCCTGCCGCAGCACCATACCGTTCAGTTTTCAGTTTACATAACACAAACTTCGGACGGCCAACGCTATTCAAGTGGAGCCGAGCACAAGCGGCCCTGGCGGTCCTGGCCTTCCCTCCCCCCCCCTCACCCTCGCGGCTTTGGAGGCGAGCAGCACAGCGCACATTTCTCCCCACCTCTCTCTCTCTCTCTCTCTCTCTCTCTCTCTCTCTCTCTCTCTCTCTCTCTCTCTCTCTCTCTCTCTCTTTCATTCTCTCTCTTTCGTTCTTTCTGTCCCTCTCCGACGCCGGGGCTTGCCAAATAAAAAGGGCAAACATGACAGTGTATGGACAGCCAGTGTGGGGCCCGGGCCGGGCCAGGCCGGCCGGGGTACAGTACCCCGTGAAAGTAAGCCAAAGTCAACACTGTGCGGCCTGGCTCTACCTGGCATGGGCGGGGCGGGGCGGGGCGGGGCGGAGCGGGTGCGGGCTGCACACCGCGGCCGGAATATTATTGGCCCTGCCGGGCCGGGCGGATGGGGGTTAATGGTCAGTCTGAGCTAAAAGAAGAAATTCGGGAGGGGCAGTCCAACCAGCAGACCAGCGCAGGGGCGGGGCCAGCCACTGTGTGTGTGTGTGTGTGTGTGTGAGAGAGAGAGAGAGTGCACTGAACACGCAAAGAAATAAAGATGTTAGTCTTATTTTCACTTTTAAGGTTTGTAGGGTGCATATTTCTTTTGCCGAAAAGTCTCTTATGTTTATGCTTGACGATTGCCTCTTATGCGTAAAGCGTTGGAAATACATTTGCATAAAAGATTATAACGCTGCTTAAAACTGGCGTAGATACGTTTTAGTGTATAAGTCCTCATACCTTATATGTGCCGCACACTAGCGTTGCTATTTTATTTTTATATTTGCTATAATCTCGTGATGTATAACGTTATACCTATCACGGAAAAAACTTCCTCCTGGTTTTCAAGCACCCCCAGAAACCCCGTGTATTTTCTCCATAAGAGCTGCTTGTTTTTTCCAAAACTGCTTGGAAACCAATTCATCGTTTTCCCCGTGTACTTTGATCTGGGGCGTAAGGCAAAAAGTAAGCAGATCTGCGAAGAGCAATGAGCTTCAGCACCGCTCACCGCTCACGCAAACAGACGGTCATGCGACTGTGGGGACAGTAAACTTGGCGGTACTTTTAAGGGTGCTTCTGGAGTGCACCAAGTAAAGGGCCCCGCCTGCTCCAGGACTCCAGGGTGTGGCGTGGCCCTGCGGCCGCGCCAGCCAGGGCCGGGCCTGCCGCCCCACTGTACTACGGTCGTATTCGCGGTCCTGAAGGGCGAGGCGGGGCCAGGCGGGGCGAGGCGGGGCGAGGCCGGGCGGGGCGGGGGCGGTCTGCCGCACACAGAGGGGCACTCGGAACAGAGCTAGCTCAGCAATTTTTTCTTGCTTGTATTTAGGATGGAGATCCGGCAGAAATGTGGAGATGAAAAATTCAGGTAGCGAATGTAAGCTGCGCGCAGGGCCCGGGTCGGGCCTTCCCCTTTCTCTCTCTCTCTCTCTCTCTCTCTCTCTCTCTCTCTCTCTCTCTCTCTCTCTCTCTCTCTCATTTCTACATTCTTCTCCTCGCTCTTCCTCATCCTCAGCTCCCGAGCCACTGTTGGAGGGGTTACGCATGTGGGCCGACAAATGGGGCGGAACGGGGGCGGCAGCGCGGATGGCCCGCGGGTCCCAGCCCTGGCGCCTGCGAACAGCGGGATAGGCAACCCGGTGCACCGCGGCGCGCGGCGGGCCGGCCTAGGCTGCGCTGGCCCGGGCTGTTCCGGGCGGGGCGGAGTGGGGCGGGGCGGGGTAAGCCGAGGTGCGTGATGAGGTGGCAAGGCCGAGGGCGGTCCGGTCCGGGTGTTCAATATTTCAGCGTGTAATTTGAGAGACACTGAGACACGCATGCGAGAGGGTACAGGGTAGGGTCCGTGCAGGGGCGGGGCGGGGCGGGGCAGAGCGGGGCGGGGCGTGGTAACATGCTGTGCACAGCGGTGCGGAGCTGCTAGGCGCGGGGATGACGACTTGTCCTCACACGATTCCACACTGCACAATCGTGGCTTGTTTCTTCAGACGTTATGCGGATGCAACTTGCAACGACAATTGCACGTAAAAAGCACGTTTCTGTCGCCACGAGTCAGGCTAGGTTCATCCGCTTCACTACGAGTAGGAATCTAAAAATGTCCTCTTTTGTGAAGAGTACACAATTTTTAGGTCGTAACACTGTAAGAAATATCGTAGGCAGCAAGTGGTGTTTCCATAAGATTCATGCAAAGTTGCCACGGCACACAGTTACCAATAATAATTACGGTCCGGACCGGGAAACAAATTTACGGCTCGGACCGCGTAGGCATATACCGTGGGTTTTTCTAACAGTTGGAAGCCGATGACTGATCTTCGCATCCGTTTTCCCGATACGGTGCAGCCACTTGAGCATGGCACGGTGTTTACGCTGGATCGTGCAGTGCCCGACCGCCCCGCCCCACCCCACTCTACCCCGCTATCGCCGATGGCGCCGTATCGGTTCTCGATTGTTCTATAAGTCGTCACCGGCATGACGGCGCGACGCCGCCGCCGCCGCTTTGCGGTAATGTATGCGAGGTCGATCCAGAACGCCTCCGGCTCCCCGCCCCGCCCCGCCCCGCCCCGCCCCGCCCTACGCCGCCACCACGCCCCGCACGCTCCCGGTGCCACGCTGCGACCCACACTTTCGCATAACACCAAGACATGTGTGTGTGTGCGTGTGTGTGTGTGTGTTCTGCGCCGCGCCACGCCACGCCACGCCGCGCCACGCCACGCCCCTCAGGAAGGACACGATAATGCCAAAGCAGGCGGCAGGGGCGCTAGGGCGGCGGCGGCGGGAAGCTAGCCGAAGATGTTCTCGGTGTCACGCGATAGGGGCGGGCCGGGCCGGGGCCCCCTACCCTCCCCTCCCCCGCTGGCATTCTTCAACCCCCTCTTCATGGTGTGGAGGGACGAGCAGGGGAGGGGAGGAGGGGGGAGGATCTGACCCTCTCGGTCTAATCGAAACCCAATTACTAGGCCGGCCGGCCGGCAAGGAGTCATGCGATGCCATCGTTGTGGACAGGGCAGTCATCAGCTCCATCCAGAGAGGTGGCCGCCGATACCAGGGCGGGGCGGGGCGGGACGGGGCGGGGCGGGGCGGGCCCGGGTCGTCATCATCTACGATACCTCTTGCGAGACGGACATTTAAGTGTACGAATGCGTATTGAACACCAAGACGTCCGCGAATAATTTGGCGTTCACCTGCAATAAGCGTATAAAACAAAATTCGGAAACCTCCAACGGAGCAAAATTCCCGTGCACTTGGGGAGAGAGAAAAAGGAGAGATGGAGAAAATAAACAGGAAAAGGAAAGAGAGAGGATAGGAAGAAAAGGTTTGTTCGAGACGCCGCTGCTGCCGACATGATGCTGGAACCGCCAGAGGTTTGCTGCGTGGCGCGGATACAAGAAGATGGCGGGGTTGTACGTAAAGGGGGCGAGGAGGAGGGGCGGATACAAAACGCGGCGCGGCGCAGAGCAGAGCCGGGGAGCGGAGCGGAGTAGGGCGGGGCGGGGCGGGGCGGGGCGGGGAGGGGCCTCCTCTGGGGACGAATTCAAAACTCGCGCTTTAAATTGCCGCCGCTCTCTTGTTTCTTTATTTCGGCTCGCAGGGCATTGCTTACGGTATCCCTGTTCCGTCTTGCCTGGCCTCCCCCCTGGAGTCAGTCGGCTGGATCGCTTCCTTCCTGCCCGACACCTCGCCTCGCCTCGCCTCTTCCTTACTGTCTCTTCGGGTCCCCTGTATACTCACAGGCAGAACATATCTTGTTAAATCGTGAAATGCTTTCTTAAATGAAACAGCCAACAGCATATTTCCGATACGACAACTACAACGTACTCCACATTTTTCAAGATGTTACGGTGAAAATGATGAAGTAAGTTGGAGGAGAAGACAAGGTGGTCGTCGTCCTGTGAGTGCGCACCGCCACAGTGCCTGATGGACCACACCGACCGAGGACCGCGCCGCCCCTCTCGCTCGCTCCTCTGCGTGTCTCTTATTTCCGCGTCTCTCTCCTGGCCTTTTCTCTCTCCTCTCCTCGCGTCTAGTCTCCCGCAGGAGCGATTTCAGGCCGAATAGATTCGGCACGCGAGGAGTTCCACACGTGTTTCTTCATTCCGGGGCCCTCCTGGGATGCGCTTCTCTGCCGCCCTCGCCTGCCCCGGCCAGATACGGTATCTCTCTCTCTCTCTCTCTCTCTCTCTCTCTCTCTCTCTCTCTCTCTCTCTCTCTCTCTCTCTCTCTCTCTCTCTCTCTCTCTCTCTCTCTCATCATTCTCCTACCGAGTCGGGCATCCTCCGAATACACTATACGCCGTCACTAACTGTTTTTTACCCAGAATAATAGTGGTCTTCTTGTGAAAATTTTCGAAAAATAGATGAATTGTTTTTTTTTTTCCGCAAATGGATTTAACACTATACGCATCGCAAATGGTCAGTAGACAAAACGTGCATAGACAAACCAGAAGATCAAGAATTCACAGCGTCGTGAGGGAGGCAGCGGTGATCGCTCTGTAACGACGAGGTGGTTCGCGCTCCCCTCCCTCTCCCTTTCCCTCCTCTCTCTTCTCCTCCGCGCCGTTCGTTCGTTACTCGCTCGCTTCCGTCTCATTTCTCTCTCCGCTTAACACCAAACTTCAGTCTGGGCCGAACGGCAGCCGGCCTCGGCCCCGCCCCGCCCCGCCCCGGCGGCCCTTGGAGTTTGAGCGCGAGTTTAAGACTCCCTCCTCGCTCCCCCGGCCCGGCCCGGCCCGGCCCGCCGCAAAAGAGAACAGTGCAGACAAGTGGAATTAACAAACATATGAGCGCGCGGTGGGGGTTGGGGCGGGGCAGCCTCCCCGCCCCGCTCCGCTCCGCCCGCCCGCGGCCAGCGGCAATACAGTCAACTAATTAGGGGAATCAGTCTCACTGAGGGTGCGGCCGGCCGGCGCTGGAGGGGAGGAGGAGGAGGGGGGGGGGGGGTAGACCGGCCGGCCGGCCCGCGGCGCAGCGCAGCAGGTCTAATCGCAACACATGTAATGCGTTTCCCACTTTATGAATGCAGGCGGCCGCGGCCCACAAGGAAAATCTAATGGAAGTGGCCGGGACTGGCCGGGCCTCGGCCCAGGCCCGCCTGGCCTGCCTGCCAGGCCTCGGAGTCTGCGCAATAAAAATGCCCGTATAAGGACGTGCGCCCCTCGGCCCGGCCCTGCCCGGCCCTGCCCGGCCCTGCCCGGCCCTGCCCGGCCCTGCCCGGCCCGCAATGATCAGATTGCACGCAGCCCGCCCGCAAGAGAACAGCCCGCCGTGCCGTGCACGCCCAATGAAAAGCAATTTGTGTTTCCATAACACACCAGAAGAATGACTTTTGAACTAAAGTATATAATTGTGACCTCACTACAGTATCTCATCAGAGTCTCACAGTTTCGGGTGTCGCGGTGCCCGGCGGGTTACGGTGTGCTCGGAGGAGCCGCGACGGCACGGTGGCGGTACAGCGCGCGGCGGTGAACGGAGCGGAGAGGGTTGCAGCCCCTAAGTGCAATATCCTCATAAAAGCGGGCCGCGGGTGAGGCGGGGCGGGGCGGGGCGGGGCGGGGCGGGGCGAGCCGGAGGGGCGTGGCCGTCAGCCTCGCCTCAACGGCTGATTTTTAAGACCCCATCTCCTTCCCGCAGGTATTGAGTGAAAATTATTACCGACATTGCGGCGGTGCAAGGGGGTGGCGTGGCGTGCTGGCGAGGTACTCAAGGCAGGGCCGGGCCGGGCCGTGCAGCAGGGCCAATACCGCACAGTGCGAAACAAGTGTGTGAATGTAACACACTTTGCAGAATGTCAAGAAAAAGTACGGGTAGGAATTTTCCAATGAACGTCACACACTTGAAAGGCATAAGCGTGCGAATGGAAGTTCACTCACGTTACACGTGTGCGACATCCTCACACACTTGGCTTTCCAGTGTATAGTTTCAGTGCGCACCACCAGTACTCGCCGGGCCGGGCCAGGTGGTTTGATGACGTCGTCACACTGCAGTAGCGGCGCCGATCCACTTCCACTACCTCCCCGTCGTGCCCGCTAGGATCAAGCGGCGGCGTTTTAAGGTCTACGTGGCAGAAGGGGTTTTCAGGGGCGCTGAGTTCATCCCTGGTGACGTCCGCGGCGACCTGGTGACGCCCTCAGGATGAATTAAACCCCCAAAATTCGAAAATTTACACTATCGCCCCTAGCGTCTCTCATATGCTGGCTTAACTTCTGAAAATCACATGGAAGGTGTATCTCGATGTCCTGAAGACGAAAAAACATCCTGCGGAAGTTAAGCCAGCAATGGAAAAAAGTTGCGTTCGAGACATGGTTCAAAACTCGACGAAAATGCGAAAATTCACACTATATCGGCCCTAGCGTCTCTCCTATGCTGGCTTAACTTCTGAAAATCACATGGAAGGTGTATCTCGATGTCCTGAAGACGAAAAAACATCATGCGAAAGTTAAGCCAGCAATGGAAAAAAGTTGCGTTCGAGAAATGGTTCAAAACTCGACGAAAATGCAAAAATTCACACTATATTGGCCCTAGCGTCTCTCCTATGCTGGCTTAACTTCTGAAAATCACATGGAAGGTGTATCTCGATGACCTGAAGACGAAAAAACATCATGCGAAAGTTAAGCCAGCAATGGAAAAAAGTTGCGTTCGAGACATCGTTCAAAACTCGACGAAAATGCAAAAATTCACACTATATCGGCCCTAGCGTCTCTCCTATGCTGGCTTAACTTCTGAAAATCACACGGAAGGTGCATCTCGATGTCCTGAAGACGAAAAAACATCATGCCAAAGTTAAGCCAGCAATGGAAAAAAGTTGCGTTCGAGAAATGGTTCAAAACTCGACGAAAATGCAAAAATTCACACTATATTGGCCCTAGCGTCTCTCCTATGCTGGCTTAACTTCTGAAAATCACATGGAAGGTGTATCTCGATGTCCTGAAGACGAAAAAACATCCTGCGGAAGTTAAGCCAGCAATGGAAAAAAGTTGCGTTCGAGACATCGTTCAAAACTCGACGAAAATGCGAAAATTCACACTATATCGGCCCTAGCGTCTCTCCTATGCTGGCTTAACTTCTGAAAATCACATGGAAGGTGTATCTCGATGTCCTGAAGACGAAAAAACATCATGCGAAAGTTAAGCCAGCAATGGAAAAAAGTTGCGTTCGAGACATGGTTCAAAACTCGACGAAAATGCAAAAATTCACACTATATCGGCCCTAGCGTCTCTCCTATGCTGGCTTAACTTCTGAAAATCACATGGAAGGTGTATCTCGATGTCCTGAAGACGAAAAAACATGCCTCGGAAGTTAAGCCAGCAATGGAAAAATGTTGCGTTCGAGACATCGTTCAAAACTCGTCGAAAATGCGAAAATTCACACTATATCGCCCCTAGCGTCTCTCCTATGCTGGCTTAACTTCTGAAAATCACATGGAAGGTGTATCTCGATGTCCTGAAGACGAAAAAACATCATGCGAAAGTTAAGCCAGCAATGGAAAAAAGTTGCGTTCGAGACATGGTTCAAAACTCGACGAAAATGCAAAAATTCACACTATATCGGCCCTAGCGTCTCTCCTATGCTGGCTTAACTTCTGAAAATCACATGGAAGGTGTATCTCGATGTCCTGAAGACGAAAAAACATCCTGCGGAAGTTAAGCCAGCAATGGAAAAAAGTTGCGTTCGAGACATCGTTCAAAACTCGAGGAAAATGCGAAAATTCACACTATATCGGCCCTAGGGTCTCTCCTATGCTGGCTTAACTTCTGAAAATCACATGGAAGGTGTATCTCGATGTCCTGAAGACGTAAAACCATCATGCGGAAGTTAAGCCAGCAATGGAAAAGAGTTGCGTTCGAGACATCGTTCAAAACTCGACGAAAATGCGAAAATTCACACTATATCGGCCCTAGCGTCTCTCCTATGCTGGCTTAACTTCTGAAAATCACATGGAAGGTGTAACTCGATGTCCTGAAGACGAAAAAACATCATGCGAAAGTTAAGCCAGCAATGGAAAATAGTTGCGTTCGAGAAATCGTTCAAAACTCGACGAAACTTCAAAAATTCACACTATATCGCCCCTAGCGTCTCTCCTATGCTGGCTTATCTTCTGAAAATCACATGTAACTTGTATCTCGATGTCCTGAAGACGGAAAACCATCATGCGGAAGTTAAGCCAGCAATGGAAAAAAGTTGCGTTCGAGACATCGTTCAAAACTCGACGAAAATGCAAAAATTCACACTATATCGGCCCTAGCGTCTCTCCTATGCTGGCTTAACTTCTGAAAATCACATGGAAGGTGTATCTCGATGTCCTGAAGACGAAAAAACATCCTGCGGAAGTTAAGCCAGCAATGGAAAAAAGTTGCGTTCGAGACATCGTTCAAAACTCGAGGAAAATGCGAAAATTCACACTATATCGGCCCTAGGGTCTCTCCTATGCTGGCTTAACTTCTGAAAATCACATGGAAGGTGTATCTCGATGTCCTGAAGACGTAAAACCATCATGCGGAAGTTAAGCCAGCAATGGAAAAAAGTTGCGTTCGAGACATCGTTCAAAACTCGACGAAACTTCGAAAAACATTCACACTATCGCCCCTAGCGTCTCTCCTATGCTGGCTAAACTTCTAAAAATCAAATGGAAGGTGTATCTCGATGCCCTGAACTCGGAAAAACATGAGTCGAAAGTTAAGCCAGCAATGGAAAAAAGTTGCTTTCGAGACATGGTTCAAAACCCGACGAAAATTCGAAAAAAATTCACACTATATGCCCCTAGCGTCTCTCCTATGCTGGCTAAACTTCTGAAAATCACATGGAAGGTGTATCTCGATGTCCTGAAGACGAAAAACATCCTGCGGAAGTTAAGCCAGCAATGGAAAAAAGTTGCGTTCTAGACATGGTTCAAAACTCGACGAAAACGCAAAAATTCACACTATATCGGCCCTAGCGTCTCTCCTATGCTGGCTTAACTTCTGAAAATCACATGGAAGGTGTATCTTGATGTCCTGAAGACGAAAAAACATCATGCGAAAGTTAAGCCAGCAATGGAAAAAAGTTGCGTTCGAGACATGGTTCAAAACTCGACGAAAATGCAAAAATTCACACTATATCGGCCCTAGCGTCTCTCCTATGCTGGCTTAACTTCTGAAAATCACATGGAAGGTGTATCTCGATGTCGTGAAGACGAAAAAACATCATGCCAAAGTTAAGCCAGCAATGGAAAAAAGTTGCGTTCGAGACATCGTTCAAAACTCGAGGAAAATGCGAAAATTCACACTATATCGGCCCTAGGGTCTCTCCTATGCTGGCTTAACTTCTGAAAATCACATGGAAGGTGTATCTCGATGTCCTGAAGACGAAAAAACATCATGCGGAAGTTAAGCCAGCAATGGAAAAAGTTGCGTTCGAGACATGGTTCAAAACTCGACGAAAATGCAAAAATTCACACTATATCGGCCTAGCGTCTCTCCTATGCTGGCTTAACTTCTGAAAATCACATGGAAGGTGTATCTCGATGTCCTGAAGACGAAAAAACATCATTCGGAAGTTAAGCCAGCAATGGAAAAAGTTGCGTTCGAGACATGGTTCAAAACTCGACGAAAATGCAAAAATTCACACTATATCGGCCCTAGCGTCTCTCCTATGCTGGCTTAACTTCTGAAAATCACATGGAAGGTGTATCTCGATGTCCTGAAGACGAAAAAACATCCTGCGGAAGTTAAGCCAGCAATGGAAAAAAGTTGCGTTCGAGACATCGTTTAAAACTCGAGGAAAATGCGAAAATTCACACTATATCGGCCCTAGGGTCTCTCCTATGCTGGCTCAACTTCTGAAAATCACTTGGAAGGTGTATCTCGATGTCCTGAAGACGAAAAAACATCCTGCGGAAGTTAAGCCAGCAATGGAAAAAAGTTGCGTTCGAGACATGGTTCAAAACTCGACGAAAACTCGAAAATTCACACTATATCGCCCCTAGCGTCTCTCCTATGCTGGCTTAACTTCTGAAAATCACATGGAGGGTGTATCTCGATGTCCTGAAGACGAAAAAACACCAGTCGGAAGTTAAGCCAGCAATGGAAAAAAGTTGCGTTCGAGACATGGTTCAAAACTCGACAAAAACTCGAAAATGCACACTATATCGCCCCTAGCGTCTCTCCTATGCTGGCTTAACTTCTGAAAATCACATGGAGGGTGTATCTCGATGTCCTAAAGACGAAAAAACACCAGTCGGAAGTTAAGCCAGCAATGGAAAAAAGTTGCGTTCGAGACATGGTTCAAAACTCGACGAAACTTCCAAAATTCACACTATATCGCCCCTAGCGTCTCTCCTATGCTGGCTTAACTTCTGAAAATCACATGGAGGGTGTATCTCGATGTCCTGAAGACGAAAAAACACCAGTCGGAAGTTAAGCCAGCAATGGAAAAAAGTTGCGTTCGAGACATGGTTCAAAACTCGACGAAAACTCAAAAATGCACACTATATCGCCCCTAGCGTCTCTCCTATGCTGGCTTAACTTCTGAAAATCACATGGAAGGTGTATCTCGATGTCCTGAAGACGAAAAAACATCCTGCGGAAGTTAAGCCAGCAATGGAAAAAAGTTGCGTTCGAGACATGGTTCAAAACTCGACGAAAATGCGAAAATTCACACTATATCGGCCCTAGCGTCTCTCCTATGCTGGCTTAACTTCTGAAAATCACATGGAAGGTGTATCTCGATGTCCTGAAGACGAAAAAACATCATGCGGAAGTTAAGCCAGCAATGGAAAAAAGTTGCGTTCGAGACATCGTTCAAAACTCGACGAAAATGCAAAAATTCACACTATATCGGCCCTAGCGTCTCTCCTATGCTGGCTTAACTTCTGAAAATCACACGGAAGGTGTATCTCGGTGTCCTGAAGACGAAAAAACATCATTCGGAAGTTAAGCCAGCAATGGAAAAAGTTGCGTTCGAGACATGGTTTAAAACTCGACGAAAATGCGAAAATTCACACTATATCGGCCCTAGCGTCTCTCCTATGCTGGCTTAACTTCTGAAAATCACATGGAAGGTGTATCTCGATGTCCTGAAGACGAAAAAACATCATGCGGAAGTTAAGCCAGCAATGGAAAAAAGTTGCGTTCGAGACATGGTTCAAAACTCGACGAAAATGCGAAAATTCACACTATATCGGCCCTAGCGTCTCTCCTATGCTGGCTTAACTTCTGAAAATCACATGGAAGGTGTATCTCCTACAGAGGTTTTCAGGGGCGCTGAGTCCATCCCTTGTGACGTCCGCGGCGACCTGGTGACGCCCTCTATAGGCTGTAGCCTTTGCGTTTTTGCGATTTTCGGTCGAATTAAAATTGTCTCCGATTTCGACCAAACTCACAGGTAACCGGTTTTCGGACGAACTAACCCCTGGGGGTTGGTCTAGGGGTACGTTAGAATCCCCCTTCACAACCCTCGTCATTTTGGAGCAAATTCGTTTTCGCCCGAAAATCGTAAAAAATGCAAAGGCTATAGCCTTTGCGTTTTTGCGATTTTCGGTAGAATTAAAATTGTCTCTGATTTCGACCAAACTCACAGGTAACCTTCTTCTGGGACCAAAAAACACGTAGCAAGTCCTAGGAGTCCTATACCGGACTTGGTTAGTGAGAAAATAGGCCCCGAAGCCACCTCGCCCGCACACATTGCGCGCTATCAGGAATACTGCATTGCCTCGCAAACAAACCGGGTTTTTGGACGAACATACCCTTACGGGTTGCCTATTAAGAGTGTTTTTTTGGAGTGCGTAGTGCCTACCTATCAGGCGGATGACTAGAGGACAACAGGAAGGACATGTCCCCCCCCTCCCCCCCTCCTTCACCACCACTAACTGGCGAGGAGCGGAGCAAGGCCAAGCTCAGGCCGGGCCGAGGGGAAAACTCTTGGCCGCCGCGCCGCGCAGACCCGTTGTCCAATTTGTCTAACTTTGCGGGGAGAGTGGCGTCTTAAGACGCGGGCGTTTGGGCCGCATTTTCTTTGAGGTGGGGCTGGCGCTGCGTCGGCTGCTACTGCCGGGCGTGGTGGGGTGGGGCGGGGTGGGGCGGGGCGGGGCGGGGCGGGGCGGGGCAGGGTGGGGCGGGGTGGGTAGGAGACGAGGGCCGCCTTGTCGTTCACGATGAATAGCTCTATTACCCAACTGGGTCGCCGCTTCGCCCCGTTGCCATTCGTCGACGCCGCCCCGCGCCGCCCCGCGCCGAGGCACAAACTTTGGCCCCTCATCTCGCTCCCTCCACCCCTCTCCTTCCCCTACCCTCCTATCCTAAACCCCCATCCCTTTCCAGCGACCCTCACCTCCAGAACAACAGCGAGTGCGCCCTGCTTCTGCTTACGCAAGTGAAGCTACCTGCAGGCCGTGCGGCTGCACCAGCAGCGACTGGGCGTGAGAGGATCACACTGAAAACCAAAGTGTGTGAATGTCATACACTTGTCGGTGTGCGCATTGCCAACTTGCCGCCCTTTAAGTCTGTGAAATTCCTCGGAAAATTCACACTTTTTCTTGTTGACAGCAGCAAATGAAAAATTCACATGTATGCAAGTGTGTAACGCACGCGGTCACACACTTGGGCCTCCTGCAGTGCAGAGTGGAGGCGGGGCGGCGGCAGCAGACCCCGCGTGGCATAGAGCAGCATGTCGGTGTTGGGCTTCTCGGGGAGCTTAAAGTCTGCTGAACAAGCAGGGCGCCAGCGAGCGCCGGGCCGGGGCGCCCCGTGTGCCGCTGCTGCCAAGGGCGCCCCCCCCCCCTGCGCCCCACCCCACCCCGCCTGGCCCCGCCATCAAACTACGTGTAATGGCGGGCGGGGCGCGCGGGCGCCCGCGGGCAGAGATCACTCGCGCACTGGTGTGGCGGGGCGGGGCGGGGCGCGGCGGGGCGCGGCGGGGCGGGGGGGGGCGCGGCGGGGCGCGGCGGGGCGCGGCGGGGCAGGGCCGTAGGTGCGGCTGGCTGGTGGAGCAGAGCCTGCTGTTGCTGCTGCTGTTTTACTTTCTCTTCTCGTGTAAATTTTCTCCCCCTTCAGCTCCTGCGCCACCGCCCCAACCCCGCCCCCAGCCCCTGGCACTTCCAGCTCACAGGTAACGCGCGGCACGTAGAACCGCCATCACCGCCGACGCGGCGGGGTGGGGCGGGACGGGGCGGGGCGGGGCGGGGCGGGGCGCGTCTTTCCAGCAGCTGCCTCTGTCTGCTAGGCTCCAGCAGCCCAGCCCTGCCGGCCCGGCGCGGACTGTTTTGTTACAACGCACATTTTCCTTTCTCCCGTCGTTTTCATGGTCAAGTGCGGACAAGAACACGGTGAGTATAGGCTTTCTTTAAAAAAAATAAAAAAAAGTGAGCAGGCACCCATGTCGCTTTCCCTCAAAGAATGCAGGGGAAAATACGGTAAGACGCCGAAAAAAAAAGTTGACGTCAGGTGGGGGCGAAATAAGCGACATACGAAACCAAGCGCCTTTCCGTCCTCGCGCACCCCGCCTGCCACACCCCGCCCCGCTCCGCCCCGCCCCGCCCCGCCCCGCCCCGCCCCGCCCCGCCCGCCGCAGCTCCACCGCCGCCACTCATTCGCGCTGGAGGAGGGCTTTTGTCCGGGGCGTGTATGTTTAATGAGCCGGAATAAGAGACAGGCTGGAGAAGGGAAAAAAATTGCAGAATAAAACATTTTTGCCGGCGCTCTTTCCCTATTTATTTAGCGCATATGGTGGGCGGCTGCGTGTGGGGCGGGCTTGTCTTGTACGCGCGGCCGTCTGACGGGGTCTGGCGCGTGCGGGCGCGCGCGCGCCGCGGAGACAGCCCCGGACCCTCCGCTCCAGGCCAAGGGCCGGGCCCGGGCGGGGCAGGGCGGCGCAGGGCTCGGCAAATAGACCTCATCAAATTAAGAGGGGTGATGATGCGGCGCCCCGCCCCGCCCCGCCCCGCCCCGCCCCGCCCGCGTAACTGAACGTGTGTAAGGCGGGGCGTGGCGGGGTGGGGCGTGGCGCGGGGCGGCTTTGTTTGGACGAGTGTCAAAATCTCGTCAGCCCGACGCGAAAACGAAACAGCCAGCGGGTACGAGAGAGGAACAAGATACCGCCTCGTCGTCGTGACGAAAGTGAAGGGCGGTGGCAAGAAATTACTATTCCGTGCTCTGGGGGCGACATTGTCAAGAATCTTGTACAAGAGTATGAGCCAGGTGTTATTCTTGAGAACACGTAACGGTGAGCGCGGGTCTGCCTACCCGTAGGGCGGCGTGGCTCCTCGGGTAGGCAGACCCGCAGTGCTGTTACATGTTCTCTGAAACGCCCCGTGCACGAGTGGTGAGGTGCGTAAACGTAGTACTGTTTTTTATTGTAACGCCCATAAGACTCCGCGAAAAAGGCACGCCCTGCGTGCAGTACATCGATTTATCATACCCCTTATTGTAATGTAATTGCAACAACCCATGATACAAAAAAAAAACACAATTAAAGTACAACAAATCCGTATCCGCCACGAAACAAATTGGCATGAGAATTCTTTTTTTTTCTTTTCTTGCGGCGTTGGAAACAGTTGTTACATACAACAACAGCTCCGCGTGCGTCGTGCCCGCGGGCCGGGGCGGGGCGGGGCGGGGCGGGGTGGCCTGCACGCTGGTGCACGCTAGGCGCGCCGCGCCGCGCTACCCCGAGGGCAGCGCCGCCTGCTGACCGTGCGCGGCGCCTCCAACCAGACCGCAGCCGAGCCCGCCCCGCGAGGTGCCGGTGGCGGCGGCGGTGGCGGCGTTGTTGTCGTTGGGAGGGCAGGCCGTCACTGAAACCGTTGCCTTCCCTTCCCACGCGGGTGGCCGGCCGGCTGGCTGTGGCTAGGAGTTCTGCGGAAATACCGCCCCAGGGTGTTTAGAATGTGAACTAGCGGAGTGAAGCAAAGCCTCGAGCGAACCTAACTACCGGTCGTTTTTCACGGACTGAACGACCCACTAGAGCTGCTGACCGGGACCGGGCTCCTTGCACTTGTTACATGCTTTTTAGACCTTGAGGAAGGTATACTGTAAGTTTGGTCGAAATCGGATTCAATTTGTACTCGGCCGAAAATGTCAAAAAACGCAGAGGCCTTTGCATTTTGACCGAGGGCCGACCACTTGACATTTTTTTGTACATAGAATTTACTCCAGTTCGAATATCTTGAATATTTTTGGAATTTTTTTCAATGTGTCCATGGAATATCCAAGTGGTCGGCCTCTCGGCCTCGAGGGAAAGTAACAAAAGTTTTAAAAAATTAAATAGTGATGTGAGTCCTTCCCGGTGGGATGGCTATGAAGTGTTACTAAAATGTGAAGTGCATCAAATCACTTTATTGGAGGTATCGGGGATAAAGGGGTACAAGTACGCTCCTACACCGGCACCGGCACCAGCACCAGCACCAGCACCAGCACCAGCATCCCTTCCAGTCGAGCGCCACTTTGCCGCCATATTGCTGCTGTGCCTGGGGCGTTGCCAAAGTGCGGGGGAAGCGGACCGGGCCGGGAGAGGGGGGGGGGGTCGATCCTCATAATCACTACGATCAAGAGGCTGCGCGCGGAGGCGGGCGTGGCGGGGCGGGGCGGGGCGGGGCGTGGCGTGGCGGGGCGGGGCGGGGCGGGGCGGGGAGGGGCAGGGCGGGGCGGGGCACAGTGCCGCCGCCGTGCCCTGCTGCGGGGAGCGTGCGAGGCCCTGCGAGAGCAAACCAGTCGCTAGCTGATTAAGATTGTGGCCCGAAGCTCAAACTGCCATTAATCGAGTTTGTTGCCAGGCAAACGGCTACCCCTTTCCCTCCGCCCTCAGCTCTCCCCCCCCCCATTCCCCCTCTTTGCGTCCGCTCGCGCGAGCGAGAGTGGAAGAGAAGAGAACGAGAGAGAGAGAGAGAGAGAGAGAGAGAGAGAGAGAGAGAGAGAGAGAGAGAGAGAGAGAGAGAGAGAGAGAGAGAAAGCAAGAGAGAGCGGGAGGGAGATGTAAAGTAGCGCTTACATAGAGTTGATACGGGAAGCGGGGTGAGAGGAGCACGTCTATAGTCGCAACGCCACGACTCTCTTGAGCGTTTTAGTTTGTGCGCGAATTTCGAGACGCGCGGCGAACCGAAGCCCACCTAGTCGGCCCCACCCCGCCCCGCCTGCGCCTCGCCCCCGTTCCACCTCTGCCACGCCCCCCATCCCGCGCTATCACCCCTTACGGCCATACGGCACGGCAGGTGGTTCCCGTTGAGTCTGCGGCTGCGCGGCCACGGGGCCCTGCCCTGCACTGAGAGAAAGGCGGACGCCTCCAGGGCGTACGGGCGCGGCGGGGCGGGGCGGGGTGGGGTGGGGCGCGGCGGGGGCTGGCTCGCTATTCAAGACAGGTGAATTTGAGAACCCACCCCCTGCGTCCTGCGCTGGCAGCAGTTCTAGTCGTGCTGGACAATCGCCCCGCCACGCCCCACCACGCCCCACCACGCCCCGCCGCGCCCCGCCACGCCCCGCCGCGCCTCGTAATCTGGCAGCTCCCTTTTGCACGCCCCCTATGCGACTCGGTCTTCCTGCTGGCGGTCCTGGCCTGGCAGTCCTGCTCCAGCTCCAGCCCGGCCAGTGGCGGTGGGGCGGGGCGGGGCGGGGCACTCGACATCATTGTGCCCTCTCTATATACGCCCCGCCCCGCCCCGCCCCGCCCCGCCCGGCCACCGCGCTCAGCCAACAAACGCAACCGCCGCCACCGCCAATGCTGCTGCTGGAGAGAGAAAGAGAGGGGTGGGAGGGGATAAAAAGAGGAGGAAAATAAAGCGAGGAAAAAGGGAGGAAAATCTGGTGGTTCTGGGCGGGCGGTCCTGAGCGCAGCACACGAGCGCAGGGCACAACGACGGGCAGCGCACACCCGCCCCGCCCCGACGCGCCGCACCCCGCCCAGTAGGAGTCATGCTGTGAGAATGGTATCGACACTGGTGATTGCACCAGGCGGACAGTGGCCCTCGGTTCGTCATTTAGGTGGGCAGTAGATCAAATCCCAACCGATTTCTTCAGTTTTTTAGCAGATGATACATCTTACATCTTAGCAAAAAAATAAAATAAAATAAACTAAAGAGATGTTTCATCGGCTTGTACTCTCGCAATAGTATAGAGCGGGCCGGGTTGTCACAGTGCGGCGTCGGCGCGTGCAGGCGCGTGTGCAGGCCTGGGGAGGGGGAAGCCAGGCGAGGCTCCTACCCATGGTATTGTTGCCTTGCGGCGCCCGGCGGCGCGGTTCTCCCGAGTGTAATTTTTACCCGTTCTCGGGAAAACGTTATAAAAATGAAAAGATGACGTGTGTATACAACTATATAAGACTTCAAAACGGTCACTTCTAAACTATAATAATCAAAATAAATATAACACCATAGAAATTTTCAGCTAGTATAAGATTTCAATATCATCTGCTTTCATTTCCAATCCTGATTGGAATTTTTTATTATTCTGTCGCTTAGCGTTTCTTTAAGTTGTAACCACCGTCGTTATAAACGTAATCCTATCACCATCTGACAACAGAGCTGTCACTCGACGAAGCAAAGAAAAAAAAGAAGAAAAAAAAAGAAAGAGAACTGGCGGTTGTTGAACCACTGTCCTCCTGGTGCAAACACCAGTGACGATACCAATGACGCTACGCGGCCGGCCTCGCAGCGCACGAAGAGTACTGATGACACCGGGTTCGTTTCTTCGGTGACTGTGGCTTCTCGCGCAGCATGACTCCTAGTGGCCCAGCATCTCATACCGTCGCATCGTAGCCGTGCCGGCATAGTGACCGCCCGGAGAGTGGCAGAACAAAGGTTCGAATCTTACCAAAAAAAATTTAATTTTTCTGAGGACAACAATTTGGAGAGTGGAATTCAAGCCCCCCATTTCAACCGACCTCCCTCGTGGAATCGCCGACGGTCTAGTGGTCTAGTGGTGCCGCGAAAGCCGTGGGGTGTCTGTGAGACTCGGCACATGGGGCCTGGTTCAAACCCAGGTAGGTTCTTCACTGGTAGCGACAGCGGGTTGCCAGGAAGTTCCGTCCCATGCCCACGACTGGTGGTCGGTCGTGGGGTCATAAGTCCTAGAATCTGGCTCCAAAAACAGCTTTTCCATGCCCTGGGGACAGGGCAGTTCGGTTAACCACCGTACGACTAAATCTGGCAGTACGGGGATCAAATCTGTCGAATTGCGCGACAGGATCGCAGTCAGAAAAACACCGGTTCCCATAAGAACACCGAAGTAGTTGGCTGCCACGGGGGGTAAAAGCCCTGTGCCTGGCGGGAACCGCAACCTCCTTCGGGAGGTTTACTGTCGCAAAAATTTTCCATGTTTTCACGCCACCCTTTCACTTGCAGAGCACGTGTGTTTTGTTCTAAAGTTGAGGTGGCGTACAATTTTTTCGGCGCATCCTCCGGCCTGCGCGCTCTTATTCGCCCTGCTGTTCCGTGCCGTGCCGGCTGGCAGAAGCTCGCACGTGGCGGAGGGGCACTAGACCCATGCCGTTGCTCGTGTCATCCCCCCCGGCCCGGCCCCGTTCATGCGTGGACCACCGCGGAGCTGCCGGTCGGCTCGGCGCGAGGACTTGTGTGTTTCGCATGACAATTCCGGTAATGCACCTCGGGGAGCCCGTTTTACAGGGAAAGAAGCCTCGGTGAGACCTCAGCTCGAAGCTGTATTTTGTCCCCTTCTTTTTTTCTTTTTTCTCTGCTCCTCTTTCCTCATCCTTCCGCGTACCTCTCGTTCCTCACTTTCCACACTACTTGTACTACACACGCCCTGGCCGCGCCTAAAGGCACATGGATTTTCTTTTCTGCTCTATTCCCCACGGCTGCAACGAACATTAAACAAACTGTTTTCAGTCCGGCGGCCTCATAGGTTTTCGCTTCGTGTCGTCGTTACCGATCTATGGGTCGGCTGCAAAGACAATATAAGGACTCCGCCTCCGACAATCGATCGCGGGGCGGGGCGGGGCGGGGCGGGGCGGGGCGGGGCGGGCGGGGCGGGGCGGGTAGCGAGGCTATTTCCATCCCAATAGGAGCGCCACGCTCGTCGGCGGCACGCCACTGCTTGCGTCCTCATGGTGCCTCACCCCGCCCCGCCCCGCCCCGCCCCGCTCCGTCGAGGCCTGCAATACAAAATGTTTATTCCCGCGCCTGTTTGGTCACCGGCACCAAGTTTAGAATTCACCCCTCTTTGGTCAGCCAAATAAAATAACACCCACTTAACCCCCAGAAAGTTATTGAATCTTTGGCCCACGGTCCAAGAAAATCACAGCGCGTTTAAAAGTGCGGCTTTATCCTACAGCCACACAATGCTGGTCAGACCGCCATCCCCCTTCGGGTACGCGACGTCCGACGCCCTCCCACTTGCGGCGAACAGGATGAAGGGGCAGGAGGGCGAGGTGGGGGCACTGAGAAGGAGAGAAGAGAGAGCAGAGCCGAAGTCCCCACCTGGGGCTCAACAGCTTCCCGACACGTCCCACCCAGGCTCCCTTTGGGGCACGACGCCCCGCCCCACCCCGCTGTGCATGCTGCTGCATTGCCCGCCAGAGGGTACGCGGACACGACGGGCAAGGGGATGAGCGGAAAGGGGTGAGTTGAGCGGGGCGGGGCGGGGCGGGGCAGGGCGGGGCGGGGGGGCGGGGCGGGGCAGGGCAGGGCGGGGCGGGGCGGGACCCGAGGGGCACCAGTGAGCGTTGTCAAGCAAGGCGCCGACAAGAGCGGCCCCGCCCGGCCCGGCCCGGCGCGGCAGCCCAGAGCCGCACAAAGAAACATTAATTTTCACCGGGGATCACGCCTTTAATCACCCCTCAATCCCCTCTCTCTTCCTCCCTCCCTCCCTCTCACTCTCTCCCTCCCTCTCTCCTCCCTCCGCGCGCGCCACGCGCCGCCACCGCACCCGGACGACACGACGCCAAATTACCGGATCCGAGCCGAGCGCGCCGCGCACGCGCGCAGGCCGCGCCCGGAATGAAACAATATCCGCAAAAGAGCAAATTAATGTCAGGCCAGCTCAGCACTGCTCCGCGCATGCGCGTGGAGCCTGCAGGGAGGGATTACGGGGATTAACCCTTTAACTACCCGCGTGACCCCGACGACTTAGCCTTTACTTGCTGGTGTGCGACAGAAAACACTTGCCTTCCTATAATCATGCCGTATAGTGCACTCTTCCGGCAAGACTGTTACCTACATGACCGAATGGCCGTGTCGTGTATTTTTCTTTTATCCCCTAGGTCATTGTGGCCAGGCAGGCAATCCCAAGTGAAGTCAAGGCGGTACTGCGGCGGGTTTCCTATAGGACACGTGGATGTAAGACCTTAAAGTTTACATTTTAAAAAAAGCGAAGCACTGCAATGATGCGGACAGACAGAATGACAGGTAGACAGATAGACGAGCAATAGAGATGCGTATCGCTGCGTGTCATGCCACCCGTCCCGTCCCAAGTCAAGCTCCACCCTTCTCTCTCTCTCTCTCTCTCTCTCTCTCTCTCTCTCTCTCTCTCTCTCTCTCTCTCTCTCTCTCTCTCTCTCTGCCCCTTCCATTCCTTTTCTCACTTCCCGCACAAATAATGCACACGAAATGAAAGAGCTAATTGAGTTGCCGTTTTGGGAGCCGCACGTCCAGAGAAGAGCAGGAACACTGCTGCTGCTGCCCTGCGCGACACAGCAGCAGCGGGCGCCTTCGGCCCGCCGCGCCCCGCCCCGCCCCGCCCCGCCCCGCCCCGCCCCGCCCCGCCCCGCCAGCTAAATAATTTGCCAGGCGCTGATGAAATATGTAGCCGCGCCGTGCCGCTTGGCGCCGCTCCGTCCCGCTGCTCTCGCGCGGGCCGACACCTTGCTCGCCCCTGGGCGGTAGGCAGCCCGCGTCACCTGTCCGCGCCACGCCGCGCCACGGCCCGCTCCGGCACCGGCTCAAACTGACGCGCGCCCGCCCCGCCCGCCCCACTCCGCTGCCAGCAACTTCACGCGCTTTGCGACAATCACATTTTCCTCCTTAAATATTTTTTCCTGTGGTTTAACCCCCAGGAAGGCCCCGTTCGTTTTTCCTGCTCAGCAGACCTCCTCGTGACCTCGCGCGACACCCTGGCGCCTGGCGCCGTTCTTGCGGGCACGCCGCTACGCCTTTTCGTGCGGAAACGTTGGATAAAGGCTGTCACGTGGAGCATATTGTCTGCGGGTGACCGAGAGAGGGCGCTTCACTTCACAGAGACCAGACGGTTCCGCCTCACTTTTGCATCATTGCGGGTCCGCCTACTCGAGGAGCCATGGCGCCCCAACGGGTGTAACCCAGCAAATCCAGGGCCTAAAGGAGGTAGACCAGACCCGCATACTGTCACGTGTTCTCCGTTACAACCGCGGATGCGTCGCGAGTCAATAAACTATAAGCGATAGACTGACTAGACTAATAGACCCATGGAACTTAATCGCACGATGCGTTTGGTGCGCACGAGATGCCACGCCAGAGGGGTGCACGACGTGGACCTCCTCCCTGCGTGCGTCTGCCTGCACAGCCTCTCCGCCGTAAATATTAACGCCCCGGCCCGGCCCGGCCCGGCCCGGCCCGCGCCAGCACTGCCGGCACCAGGACCTGGTTCCCTCTGGTTCCCTCCAAAAGCTTTGAACCTTAAGCTGAGTCGCTCTGTGAAGTTAACCCCTTTCCTTTCCTGCCTGCTGCCAGCTTTAATTCCATCCCTCGCGGGGGCGATACAAGAGCGCCTCGCCCCGCCTCGCCTCGCCTCGCAGGGCCTCAACACCAACAAGACTTGCATATCTAATCCCTATTTTGGAAAAAAATGATAAAAAAAAAACTCTGTCTTGTGAAAATTACGTCACACATGAAATATAAATTAGCGACAGTTTCTTTAAGTTAGGCGAGAGAGTCAACATAAGGGATGAATTTCCCAAAGGCAAGTTATTCCTCCGACTCGACCTGGCCGGCGGCTCACCTGCACGAAACAAAATAAAATTCACTCAATGCATTAAAGTCGAAAACGCCCTCGGTCCGTGTCAAACAGCAGTAAATTCGAATATTTTTATCCGATCAGGGGCGGATCTATACCAGGACCAAAGGGATTATAAGGGAAAGGGGAGGGGGGGGGGGGACTTTAACTTTTTGCCTCCTTTCACACGGCGGTATGCGAGGCCGAATGTGTCGCGTTTTGCCTACTCACAAGGCGTTTTATCAAGGGCTTTCAGGTGAGAGCAGAAAACCTTGTGCCGCCCTCCCCAAATCCACCCCTGTTCCCGATGCCGCACGCCGCTGGCGGGGGTGCCTGACCACCGTGCACTTATGCCCTCTGAGCGACAAGAAGCGGCCGGCCAGCAGGTGATGGCGGGGCGTGGCGGGGCGTGGCGGGGCGTGGCGGGGCGTGGCGGGGCGTGGCGGGGCGTGGCGGGGCGTGGCGGGGGGTGGCGGGGCGCGGGCGGACTCATCAGAAATGCCGTCTACACCATACACTCGCAGTACATCGCCGTCCAGCCAGAACGAGAGAGATAGAGAAGAGGGAGAGAGCTGGGACATAAGAGAGAGATAGGAGGTTGAGGAGAGTACGGAGTGCGCTCGGAAAAATCCCACCTACTGTGCACTTGTTTAAGTGTACAAATAGACAATCGCACTTCTACAAAAAGTGTGAAATATGGACACTTGCGGGATTCCAGCGTGCGTGGAGTAGGTGTACGCATTAACAATTTCGGAAATGGGTATAAAAGTGAAATTTTGGTGGACACAAGGTCGGCTCTTTCTTTTTTGTTTGTAGTCGTAATAGCTGGCTAGGCGTGTCCCCACATCCACCCGACAACCCCCGGCACAGCACACGACAAACGACGTGCAAGAAGAGTGCCCGCGCCGAGCCGCGGTCAGGCTAGCGGTGCGGGGCGGGGCGGGGCGGGGACCACCAGCCCCTCGCCGGCACGCCCCAGGGAGGCGCGACCCCCGGGCCCCGGGGCCCCCGCGGGGCGGGCTGGGGCACGGCCGTAACTGCACCGCCTCCGCCCCAGAGATACGTGGGTGCCCCGGCCGGGCCGCCGGTGCGACGTCGCCTCCTCCTCTCGCCGCGAATCACCCCGCCGCGCCCCGCCGGCCGCGCGTCGGGATATCACCACGACATCGCCTCGATATCGCCCCGATATCGGCACCGCCACCCGACAAATTGAATTTGTGCGGCGGGTTTACGACTGAGGCGTGGTGCGGGGCGGTGCGGGGCGGGCTGGGGCGCCGGGGCGGGGTGCCGTGATGGCACCCTGGAGGACCCGGGCCCGGCCCGCCCGGCCCGGCCCGGCGGGTTCTGACAGAGCGCCGTCTCTCTCCGTCGCGTCCTCGGGATCCTCGACCCGCGGCCCGACACAAGCCGGCCGGCCCGCAGGCCCAGCGCCACAGGCCCTATTCGGTCCGCGCTCTGCTGCAGGCCAACGAGTGCGAGGAGCAGGACGGCGACCGGGGCGCATGGGGTGGTCACCCTGCCCTACAACTTGCGCGTGATCCCGTCCTGCTCCGCCCACAGGCGCCGGCGCCAGGGACGGCCAAAGACACCCCCGCAGAAACACATACGTCATGACGTAGGTACTTACAACATGTTTGCAAAGAGAAGGAGGAGAGGAGTGTGCGCCCCCGCAGTGTTCCGTAACTTTACGGACTTTTTAAGCTTTGTGATGACTATTATTTTTATGGGTGGAGCATCTACCTTATTTTCTTCGCCTTGTAAGCAAACACAAATAAACCTTATTTGGTAAAATTATTTAATAAAATGATTTATATATTTTTGTTTTCTTTTTTTACTTCTTCAGTTTTATAGAATTTGAAACAATGACAGCAGTCTTGTGATAAAACTTTCAAAAATTCCGCCGGTAACCCGTTGGCATCAATGGTATGGAAACCCCAAGACTCGCGCCGAGGCTGAAAAACAGGAGGGGAAGTCGGTTCCCGGCCGGGCGGGGCGGGGCGGGGCGGGACGGGGCAGGGCCGGGTCGCGCTAGCGGAGAAGCAAGCGACGCACAGCGACGACCCTGCATCATGCATTGAGGGAATCACTCCCATCCCACTCGCAATAACTTTCAAAAGTCGTGCATTCGACATGGATGTCGGCATCAGCAAAAAGCATACGGGCGATCAGTGCGCGATACGGAGCGTGCGGGGAGGGGAGGAGGGAGGAGGAGGAGGGAGGAGGGGAGGAGGGGAGGGGAGGGAGGAGGAGGAGGGAGGAGGGGAGGGGAGGAGGGGAGGGGAGGGGAGGGGACACGGCTGCCGCTACATGAAGGGGCCGATCACGGTGTCCCACGCGCAACCAGTGCCGCATGTCTTCAATATGAAGAAACAACGGGCTTGTCAAAAAGTGGCTCTTTCTCCGTCATAGCTAACGCTTTTTAATCTTTCAGCGCGTCTTATTATGCATCCTGCTGAACGCAGAAACCTGTGTTCTTGTTGGATTTTATTATTATGTGAGCCAGAAGATAACGGAGTCGCAATAATTCCAGAACGTCGGCGCAAAAGAATGACTCTCGCGGACTTCCCCGCCCCGCCCCGCCCCGCCCCGCCCCGCCCCGCCCCGCCCCGCCCCGCCCCGCCCCGCGCGGCCCCTCACCCCTTGTACCTCACCCCTCTCTACTCTCCAGGCAGCCCATCGTTCTTTCGCATAGTCCGCGCGCGGAATTTGATAACGCGATATGCGATGCAGAAAATTTGCCAAATTTGCCTGCCGTGTTGGTTGTGCAGCGCCTATGAGACAGCGCGCCTCTCGCCCGCCCCGCCCCGCCCCGCCCCGCCCCGCCCCGCCCCACGCTACTTTGCTGATTCCTGCTCGCGGCTCCCCGGGGGGACGGCTGCAGAGGAGGAGTCTAATCGCCATAAACAATAACGACCGACATCCATTCCGCCGCAGTTCTATGCGAAAAAGGCGCACGCGGCGTGGCGGGGCGGGGCGGGGCGGGGCGGGGCGGGGCGGGGCGGGGCGTTTTTGCGAGCGCTCCCCTCTTGGTACACCTCCTCCGCCTCGTCCCCGCGCGCGGGTCTAAAGGCGGCGAGAGTAGCGCCGCGGCCGCGCTACTTTCCGTGCGAAAAATAAAGGTATAATGGGCGAAATCGAATTACAGTGGAGACCGCCGCAGATCGCGCGCCGAGCGGGGCAGGGCGGGGCGGGGCGGGGCGGGGCGGGGCACGCAGGAGGCCAAGGAGCGCACGGCACAGCACGCCGAGGCGCGGGGCCCTGCAATATAAATGGATTCGAAGGCGACCGAGGCACCAGCAGGGGCGGGTCTAGGGGCAGGGGGCGACGGGGGGGCAGCGGGGGTGAGAATGGAACCGGGGCGGGGCGGGGCGGGGCGGGGCGGGGCGGGGCGGGGCGGGGCGGGAGGGGTAGGCCCGCGCGCTCGCTGTTCGCCGCGCCCTTTCACAACTGCAATACGTGCGGGATAATGGCCTCATATACTTGCCAGGAACTGCACGGCAATTGCTTCTTCTTCCGCCGGCCCTTTTCTTTTGGTACTGTGTCTTGCCCCGGGCCGGGCCGGGCCGGGCCGGGCCAGCGGCGGGACCAGACCTGTGCCTCGAGGAAGTGGGAGCACGGTGGAACCTTCGTCCAGGTTTCCAGGCGGCCATAATTTTCTTATGGAGAAAATACAATGGAACGTCTTGGTTTTTCCAAAACTGCTTGGAAACCTGGACAAATTTTTTACAGTGTGCCTAGCAGGGCCCGCGGAGACGGACCGAACCGGCTGTCTATCTGTCTATCGAGCAAGAAAAAGTATTGCCTATGGGCGACTTGAGAATCACTATAGGGTGATCCTTCACTTATTCAGAAAATCTAAACATGGTGTTTCTAATAACATTTTGAGAAATGATTTTGTGATTCAGTGTATAAGAAAAAGCGGAAAAACTCTCCACCAATGATATTCATCAAACAGCACTCTGTTTAGCATTCGCACGCATTTAATTGCGATACACAACCCATCACAACCACCTAGTAAATTTTAGAGAATTTTCCATGCAATTATACACTGGTCCCGATTATTACATGTGGTTGCAACTACAACGCAAGGGCCACACACACACACACTTGCCGTACGAATACCACTCAATTTTTCATCGCGCTTTCCTGAAACCCGAGGAAACTTTGGCCACCCGTTGGGGTTGGGATGGAGCAGGGTGGCCGGCGGAAAGTGACGTTTTAACTTGGCACGTCAGTGAGGGAAGGAAGGTGGGCGTCTACAGCGGGGCGGCCGGAGCGTCAACGTATCGTCGTGGCGTGGCGTGGCGCGGGGCGTGGCGCGGGGCGTGGCGCGGGGCGTAGCGCCAAAGCGACGAGAGAGAGGTTGGCAGCCATGTCAATCAACAGCGACGATATGACTCATTAATCGCCTCGACTTTCAGCGGAACGGCGACATGTGGATGAGGAGTGAGGGCAAAAGAAAAAAAAAATAATAAGAGGGGCAGGAGAAAGAGAGAAATAGAAGAAAGAAGGGTGCCCCGGAGCCGCGCCACGCCACGCCACGCCTCGCCGCCGGCACGCGAACCAGCCACTTTTACAATTTTTATATCGCGCGCAGGTTGGCGCCGCCGCTCCGCTCCGCCGGGGCCCGCCGTCGGACTCATGTGTCTCCAGTGGGGCGGGGCGGGGCGGGGCGGGGCGGCCGGGGGTCGCATGATGTAGGTCGGTCACTGCGTAGCGTTCGCCTGCTTATTATGTCCTCCGAGGCTCCCTTGGAAGGACGGCCCACTATATTATTATTAAACTGCGTGTGAACGCCGCGGCAGAAAGCGCGGCGCGCTTCGGCCTATTAATATTACGCCGAAGGGACGCACATAATAAATAACTCACGGCAAAACAATGTTAAACATTTCCGCGTCAAACCAACCTCGCACTGAGTCACACACTATAGCGTGCCGCGGCCCCGCCCCGCCCGGCCCGGCGAGGGCGTACGCTCGCGCAAACGTTACGCATCGAAAAACGATTTCATTTTCCAAGTCTCGTTGATTCTCTTACTACGAAAATTTCTAAACAACGACTCTTCAACGTGGTAAAAAAGACAAAGAGCCTATGTCTTTCAAGTATGTGCACAAAAAATGCAGTAAGGACGAGTGTCATCAGCAGGTTTGCGACGGAGGGTATCCAACACATTACTTAATGTGTTCAAAAGATTTCAGCACTTTGATTATCAGTGTTCTTTCGAGCACACATTTTGAAAGACTCTGCGTCATATCAGGCACTTTGATAAAACAGGACAAGTTTCTTTGGAGGAATGTGTGTGAATGTCACACACTTGGATTTCCAGTGTTCTGATCGTGTACCGCTTGCTGTTAGATGGGGCGTGGTGATGACCGTCGCCACCATCCACGGTGCCAACATGAACAGCGGGGCGGGGCGGGGCGGGGTGGGGCGGGGCGGGGCCAGCACGGTACGGTACGTTGGCACACTACGTGACTGCGGCAGATCAGGGTGGAAGGAGTTGGGGGAGGCGTGGGCAGCGCAGAAAAGAGAAGAGGTAAAGGAACGAAAAAGTGAGAAGGAGGGAGCAAAGTCAGAGTGAGCGAGGGAGAGAGGGTATGGGGGAGGGGGGGTCGGAGACCAGCAGCACCAGAGAGGGAAGACCAGGCCCGAGCCGACGATATGACTGCGCTGGGAATCGTTTAGTCCCGCCATTTCATTGCGAAACTCGTGTGGAGCAGAGCGAGGCGGGGCGTGGCGTAGCGTAGCAGAGAGGCCAAGGGAAGGGCGGGGCGGGCGGGGAGGGCGGGGAGTATGCGGAGCAGAGGGTTGCCTTCTCCGATAGAAATAACTACTTTCCACATTTAAAAAAAAAATAATTAGATTAATAGTTTATTTACACCCCTCACCCCTTCCTCCCACAAAAATTGGTTGTCATTGTTTCTTACAGTTAGCCTCAGCTGAAGGACTCTACGGGACTTACAACGAAATAATCGTCATAAGGTCAGGATGACTATATTGCGTTACAGGTGCTGGACCACAGGAGGAGGGAGGCAGCAGGGATCGCACCTCGCACTGACCGCATTTACAGCGCGGACAATTCACAACACCAAGCCTGTCCCTGTTCCCACCCCGCCCCGCCGCGCCCCGCCGCGCCCCGCCGCGCCCCGCCCCGCCACGCCCCGCCCCGCCCCGATCCGTCCTCATTACCCGCGGGGTTGCGGGCCGGGCCGCGGGACCGTCCGGGGCTCATCTCGTTACCATGCGCGTTTTTCTCGGTGAGCGGCGCGGGTCATCCTGAGCACCCCCTCCCCCTGCCCCGCCCCACCCTGCTGGACATCAGACGGCGCCCCCGCCACCCCCGGCCGCCCCGCCCCGCCCCGCCCCGCCCCGCCCCGGCCGGGTGAGCGGTGGGGGTTCTGCTCGTGCGCAGTAGCGCTGCCGCCGCCGCAGGCCCGGCCCACCGCGTCACGTGACTCCCCCCACCCCTCCCGCGGGCACCCCCACCCCTCGGCTCGCCCGGCTCGCCCCTATCCACAATCCCAATAAAATTACCGATTCTCCGCCTCCGGCCTCCAGGAGGCAGCCAACCTGAGCGCCCCCCACCACCCCTCCGCCCGCCCCCAGCCCCGCCCCGCCCCCGGCCCCGCACCCAGCGCCGCCTCCCCGCCGGCCGCCCGCCCGCCCGCCTCGCCCGGCCTGGCCTGGCTGGCGCTTTTTATCAATTCCTGACAATAGTCGTTCTGCTAGCGCGAGCAGACGCACCGCCGCGCGCGAGGGGACGGCCAGGACGCGAGCTCCGCTGGGCTCCGCTGGGCGCCGACCCGACCCGACCCGACCCGACCCGACCCGAGCCCGACACCGCGCCGAGAGGCACCGCGAGGCGCCGCGACGCGAGGCACCGCGACGAGCCGCGCCGACCCGCGCCGAGCGCCACGCCCGGGTGCGCGGGCGCGCGACCTGCAGCCTGCGCCGCACCGCTCCGCACCGCACCGCGCTACCGCACCAGAGGACATGCCGGGCCAGGGCGCCGGCCGGCCGCGGCCCCTAGCAGCCCGTCACAGCCCCCGAGACCTGCCAGCGTGACGTGGCGGCACGGCCAGCGTGACGACGTGACGTCGTGATTGTGTTTGTGTGTCTGTGTTGTGTCCTGCGTGTCCCGTGTGTGTGCGTGTGTCTTCCCGGCCCGTCGCTGGCGCGCGCGCTCGCTGGCGGCGCCGCCCTCTCGTAAGGCAAATCGGATATAGCAGACGACGCGAATAGTGACGTCGCAACAGCCATGGCCCGGCACTGCCGGCCGCGGGCCGCGGGCCAGCAGCAGGCGAGGGCCGCCGGCACCCAGCGGCGCTAGCGCCTGAGGCGAGGTGTGCCGGCGAGGAGGCCGGCGAGGAGGCCGGCGAGGAGGCCGTCACACAGCCTGCACGCCACCATGTACAGCCCGGACAAGATGATGAACGGCAAGGCCCACGGGCCGCTGCACCCGACCTCCATCGCCCCCACCCCGTGTTTCCCCGGCAGGTACTCGCCCACGTACCGCGGCCAGGACCCCATGCGGAGATGCGTGGCCAACCCCTCGGTGAGTACTCGGGGGCCTGCCCGGCCGGCGCACCGCAACCACGAAGCAGGGACAACCATCATAATAGTAGGCGAGGGAAAACCATGAAAATATGCTTGAGGCACCATTCAGTTTGTTGAGTTGACCACACGGAGAATTTTTATTTTTTTCATCACAATACTTTTGTTTAATGTTCCCATGTGTACTCATGGAACAAAAATGTTGGTGCCACGATTTAAATTGGGTGCATTAATCAAAATAAAATTGTGCCTGTCACTTTTCTCAGTGCACGCACAAGTACCACGTCATGGCTAGAATGACAACTGTGTGGGCGTTCGCAAAAGCATATTCTTTAAAGGTTTTCCCTCGTCTGCTATGAGATGGTTGCTACAGATCACTACTTTTCTAGGCGCCCTGTCCGGGACGGTCGTCAGGACCGACTAGAGCCATCTGTCCTATATAGCCATCTGACCCATACACATTTTGGTTGTAGTAACCATATTATGGTTACTTCACTTCAGGGAGCACCATGAAATATAGGTGAGGTGCCATATGGCAATAGAAAGTGCGCTTTAAAATTACGATTGCCTCCACTATGTGATTGGTGCCTACACCAAACTTTGTAGTGCTCTCCGAGTCAACCATAACGTGGTTTACCACAGCCAAAACATCTCTCTAGGTGCGGGCAGTGCGCGGCGCTGAGCTGCGGCGGCCACATCGGGTCTCGTGAAAGACCCGCAATCATCATGCATGAGGGAGACCTGACCGTCACAGAAGGCGGCTGATATTTTCCGCTCATTATGGCGAATGGATTGTTTAATGCGACCTTCTAGCTTAATTTCATCATCGCATTTACCTCACTTCATTCTCATACCTCATATGTATACATAATATTGGCAACACCTGGAAAACGATAAGCAACTGAGGAAACTCCAGAGACAGTCGAGCCGAAATTATACTCGCCCGTAAACCACTGCAAATATTCGAATCCAGATTCTCGCCCGAAAAGGGAAAGGACACTTTTCCTTGCTTATTTAGAGTGAGAATTTTAATCCTCACTCTATTTGAGCGAGATATTTTTTAGCCTCGCTCAATGTGAGTAAGGATTTCTTAGCCTCACTTTATTTAAGCAAGAATTCTCACTTTATTCGGGCGAGATCACAAAATTCTTTCTCAAATAGAGTGAGGAAAAAAATTCTCACTCTCCAGAGAGTAAGAAAATTGCCCTCAAAATCTCGCCCGTATAGGAGCGAGAATCAGGATTCGTTCATTTTCAGTGACGATACTCTTCCTCGTGTTACACACACCTGTCTGTCGTGCAGAGCAACACGGTAAGGTTCAAGACGGTGACAGAGGCGCACACGTGACCGGGCGGGGCGGGGCGGGGTGGGGCGGGGCGGGGCGGGGCGGGGCGGGGCGGGCAGAGCGCAGCAGCGGGCGCGGCGGCGGCGTGGGCCCAGCTTGTTTACCTGTTAATATTTGATCGCCTTCAACACTTTAATGTATCATGATCGGGCCGGAGAGAGGAGGGGCGGGGGCGCTAGGGGCACGGGGGTGAGGAGCTGGACCACATACTTAACTCGCTGCATCTTTGATGGCATTGGGAGAGGGGGGGGGGAGGTTCCGGTCAGACGGACGAGCTGAGGGTCTGGCGAAAGGGTTATCAGTTGGAAAGAACCTTAGAGGATGGTGTGCGTGTGTGTGTGTGTGTGAGTGAGGCGTCCCCGCTCCAGAAGCTCGACATGTTTTAGGTATAACGCGTTGCCCTTGGCTTCACTCTCGATGGACCAGGCACAGGTGCTAATGTGGTCTGCTCCTGAATAAATCCAGGCAGAGACCTGAACGCCGGGCCCGACAAGGGGTCCAACCGCACGGCTCTGGGAGGGAGAGAGAGACCAATCAGGCTTAGCCCAGTGAAGTTTCGTCTGTAAAAGAAAACAAAAGGCAACACTGCCAAACAAAACTAAATAGGTTTTGTTTTTATATTTTTGATATTTTTGGGGGTAACGCGTAGAGGTGGCCAAACACACATGTCGGCAGTGACTTTGGTCCGCACCACCCCGGCCCGGCGGCAGAGGGGATAACAATGTGTGTCGGTGCGCGCCGGGAGTGTCAACAATATTTGCTGCTTATGCAAGGTGAGGGGGGAGGGGGCGTTCTGCCCCTGCACCGCCCCACCCCACCCCGCCCCGCCCCGCCCCGCACCACACCCCACCCCCACCACCTGGCACCGGCCGCGGCCCCTCCGGACATCGACCGCGAAAACGAAACACGTACGCCGTAGGGAGGGGAGAGCCGGGCCGGGGCATAACCTAACTTTACGCAGGACTCGACAACACACACGCGTCCGCACGGAGAGAAAGACTTGATGCTTTAGCAAACCTCGTAGCAAATATAGCGCCTACAACTTTTTCTTTTTGCTGCCCTGGTAAAAAAAAAAAAGATTGCTGCGACAGCAAACTGTGAAGCTGTGACTGCAAACGGCTTTGAGACAGCAATATCGTGGCTGCCCCCAAAAATTGTAGGCACTTTATCAGCAAGTATTTTTTCTCCGAGCGTCGTGCAGGGAGCCTGCGAACTACCTTTAGGCGACGTTTTCATCCGTAGGGATGATCCGTAGCAGTCTTCATTAAATACTGTAAACACATTCCACCTCCAAACACACAGCAAACTCGAGTGTCTACACACTTATAATAAGTGCGTGCTTGTTAGCACTTGTTAAGTTGACTGCTAGCAACAATCGACCTGACAGGCACACCTATAAGTGTGTACTTGGTACACACTTAAGTTTGCAAATCCAACCGAGTCATGCGTTCCGATAGTCACTTGTATACACAAAAACAATCTTCGCCTGTAGTGATGTACCCTGTCGAATCAAGCGTACAGTACAACTGGTAAATATTTTTAAAAATGTCCAATACCTACACTGTAAAAAAAAACAGCCTCTGGCAGGAAGCCTGGTATGGAGACGACCGTACAAAAATTAACAGGAACATTTCCCTAAATCTTCCGTACCCACAGTTTTAATAACATGCTCTCTCATGGGGCAGATCTGAGCTCGAGCTGAGCGGTCCAGATGAGGGCGGTGCAGAGTAGCGCGGGGTGGAGCGGGGCGGGGCGGGGCGGGGCAGGGCGGGGCGGGGCGGGGCGGGGCGGGCAGCGGAGGGGTAGGGCTGTGCGCAGCGTGCTCAGAAATCAATAGCGCTGGTGCTGGCCGGGGCCCTGCCCTGCCCCCGGCCCGGCCCCGGCCCGGCCCCGGCCCCGGCCCCGCCAGCCCAGACTGACTGGCCCACCCCGTCCATCATGTCTGCAGAGGCGGCCGAGGCCGGGCCTGGCCGGGCCTGGCCGCGGCAGCAGAGGCTGCTACAGCTGAGCTGGACCAGGCACGGAAGCCTTCCCTTTTCAGCTCCTTTTGGGAGGTCCTC
Organism: Frankliniella intonsa; assembly: GCA_033675135.1. Lineage (NCBI taxonomy): Eukaryota > Metazoa > Arthropoda > Insecta > Thysanoptera > Thripidae > Frankliniella > Frankliniella intonsa. The sequence goes on along the minus strand of CM066245.1, from coordinate 7,545,610 downwards.
TTTAAAGGGTTTTTGTTTTTCTTTTTTTTTGGGGGGGGGGGGCGCTTTATTATTCAGGGTTTTTCCTTCTATGTTCCTATGTAAGCTACTTTTTGGGGTCCTTTGATGGTCCTTTTGGGGCATTTTCGCGTCCCCTTTCTGGCGCTGTTTTAGACCCTGTTTCGGCCCTTTTATTGTTGGTGGCAGATGGGAGAGTATAGTTGCGTGTCAAGAGCGCCCCCTACCCTCCCGAGCAAAACAAAACGTTTTCATATTTTGTTTATTTTTACCCATTCTAAAAAACAGATGCAACCATTTTGGACCAAAATACTATATTGGGTGGCTGTTACGTCCAATAACGGGGACGGCAAACGGCCCGCTGGGCCCGCTGGCCCGCCATGCGCCCTAACGACCCGCCGACATGCAGCCCCGCTGCGCTGGCCGGGCGGGGCGGGGCGGGGCGGGGCGGGGCGGGGCGGGGCGGGGCGGGGCGGGGCGGGGCAGGGCGGGGCGGGGCCCTAATTGAGCCCAGTCCCGGTATAGTAATTGGCCAAGGACATGCTCCTCCAGAATGAATTGAACGCGGCGGCTCACGTGTGCTAATCGCGAGGATAAACACGCGCATGCGCGCAGCACACGGGGGCTATATCAGCTGGCCAAATCACAACTCGTCCACGAGGGTCTTTATTGCACACACACACACACACACACACACACGCGCGCGCGCGCAGAGGGGCAGGGGCCCTTCACGCCCCATTGCCCGGCCCGCGCCCGGTCTCAGCTGTCCTGTGTGTTATTGTGCGGCGGGGGGGAGGGGGGGGGGGCGTTGCGGGTCACCCAGCATGGCCGTTGACGAGGCCCCCAGGGGAGCCCCCGTTCGTGCCGCTCTATCAATAGAGACGGCGCTTAACAGCAGCTGGAAGGGGGCTGGTTATGGCGATATCACAGGTTTTGTTTGGACTTTAAACTGCTGTGAAAAAAATACACCGACGTGCGACTAAATTTTCTTTTCAATTCTGTGACCCATTACTCATTTAAATTTTCAACATGAGAGGAATTAAGAATTTGAAGGAGAAAAGGGCGCTATGAAAAAGTGCGAACGCTGCATGGGGATCGCGCAGAAATAGGCCAGGCCGTAAAAAATTAAAAATTATTTTCAGTTTGGTGAAGGCTTATAGATGCGGTGAGCCCAGCACCGAACACAGCTAAATGTGCAAGATAGCCCACGGGAGGAGAGGAGCGGCAGAGGAGCCTGCATAGCGCCCGGGTGCATAGGCACGCCCGCGCGACGGGCCTGCGTCACGGGCCTGCCTACGCGCCGACCCGCAGGGGCACAGGCAGCGCGCCGTGCGGTCAATCCTTGTGACCCTCTCTCTCTCTCCCTCTCTTCTGCGATTTGACACTTTGACGGAAAATTTGGCTTACCCACAGTTAGTGCGCGTGAAAAAGTTCCTCCTCGGTAGTGGCGCACACATTTTCCCACTTTACGGCGAATAAGGACGGTGCCGCCGAAAATGTACATTTACGTCAATCACTGTTAGAATCCGCGACGAGTCTCTCTCCCGGCCTCTCTCTGATGGCGTCGCGCCCGCCCCGCCACGCCCCGCCCCGCCCCGCCCCGCCCCGCCCCTTGGCATGGCAGCGTCAGGGCCGGCTCCGGCAGGGCGGCAGGGCCCCCGTGTCTCATTTGACTGGCGCCAACCTGAACGCCAGCGACTTGGGCCCCTCGCGACACCTGTCTCATCCGTCACGCCGAGACAACCGCGGTGCTGCCGCCCGTCAGCGACCGGCCGAACGCCCGCCAGCCCGCCCCGCCCCGCCCCGCCCCGCCCCGCCGCGGGCAGACGCATTGCCGCCACAGCCACCTCCGCCGCCGCCCGCCACCTCCCCACGTCGCTCTGTCTCCGTATTAAAAATGGATAGGGGCCTTTAGTGTCACAACGTTGGAGCACCGAAGTGAAAGGCAAGAGAGAAGGCTATGAATAATTTGCCTGCCAATTGGGGGAGGAGGCACGGGCTATTGTGCCGACATCTATTGCCTTTTGCCTTTCTTCTTTTCTTTTGTCTTGGCGTTTCGGGTCGAGTTCGGCACCTTCACTCACCCCCCGCCCCGCCCCGCCCCGCCTCTCCCGCCCACCTCCGCGTCCTCGCGTCCCCCTATTCAAACCCCAGCCCGCTCCAGCGCTGCCGGCGCGGCGGGAACTGCGGCGAAGGTTAGCGCATGCAGGAGGCGCCAGACCGCCCCGCCTCGCCCCGCCCCACCCCGCCCCGCCCCGCCCCGCCCCACCTAGCGCCGCTGCGCCGTCCCCGCAACTACACCTTCAAACCCTGACAGTGCGACATTATCATACTACAGAGACACCGTCTCACTTTTACAGATGACATTTCAAATGTATGAAGCCTCGCCTGGCCATAACTTCAATCATCATGGTGTGTCATATGATCATGTCTATTGCCATCTCGACCATCACCCAGTGTCTGTCTATATGTCTGTATGTGTGGCTGCCTTGTTCTGCAGAGTGTCTCACTGTTCCATCGCTCTCACTTTTGCAGTTGTCGGAAGTGACTGACCTGAAACCATCCCTTGTTGCATGTCCGCGGGACGATCAGAAGGGCTCCGAGTACCTGCCATCTGTTCATGAAGACTACAAGGTGAGTGCAGTGCGCCTTCTCTCGACCTTACCACGTAGTTCATTCGGAAAAGCTTTTAGAAATAAGCAAGACCGCATTAGGTTTTAAGGCATATGTTGCGAATTAATTATGTCATAAATAAAACAATAGGTTTTTACTTGTTTAAAAACACAAAAAAAGCATACACTGCTAACCGTATTGCCAGCTTCGTACAGCTAATTTTACTTTTTTTTTTTTCTTTTTCGAAATAATTGCTTGGTCGCGCGCTGAAAGACTCGACTAAGTCTTCTCAAAAACATCCATATTTTTTTCGGTCATCGCCGACTTAATTGCAGACGTAGCCAAAAATGAACACACCATGCAACTACAACGCAAGTGTTGAGGACCAGGAAAAGAGGACTCAGACCACAGAGAGCAGACGGTAGCGTGCATGCATATGTGTTAAGATGTGTGCGGTTTCTTCCCCTCGCGGTACGTTTCCCTCGCGTTCATTTTGACGAGGCGTGGCGTGGCGTAGCGCGGCGCGCCGCCCCACCGCCTGATTTCAGGATCAGTGTGGCACCGCAGTGTGGCGTGGCGGCGGCCGGCGGGGAGAGGAGGGGAGGAGGGGGAGGTGGGGCGGGGGAGGGGAGGAAGGGGGAAGAGAGGAGGAGGAGGAGGAGGAGGAGGAGGAGGACGGCGAGGAGGGGAGGAGGAGGCGGCAGCACGTCGGCATTACCAATGCATGAGCGTCTTCAGTGCAACGCATGCTGGGCGCCACCACCACCACCCCTAGGCCCCACTCAGCGCCCCCGCCAACCCCCACCCCCACCCCCACCGCGGGGCCCTCCGCTCCGGCCCGCCCGAACTTACCCGCCGTGTAAAGATGTAAACTGTGACATCGATCGTTGACGTGCCCGCCCGGTCGGCCGCCCGCCCAGCGCCCCTGGGCCGGCCGGTGTGTCCCCACCGGGGGGGGGGGGGGCAGGCCAGCGCCTGAGCTGAGCCCCACTTGGTGCAGGTACAGGAGCTGCTCCCGGGGGATCCTCCCTGCGACGCTTCTTTTGTCCCCTTTGTATTCGATCTGCGAGGGCCGCGTCAGCTGCGGCTCTGTTCCGCAGCCTCGTCTCGTTAGGTCGGAACTCGTGACCATACCCTTATTCTTTGACTTTTTTTCCCCCTGCTAGGAAATTTCCAAGTTTCAGAGAGAGAGAGAGAGAGAGAGAGAGAGAGAGAGAGAGAGAGAGAGAGAGAGAGAGAGAGTGGGGGGAGAAAAAGGAAGGAGAATTTTCCTTGTGCAATTTGTTTCGCCCTACAATAACGTAGCGTAGTGCTCCCCGCCGTGGAACATGTCGGCTACGAGCAGCAGACATCCCCCCGTATGCAAACGCGCGCGCACACACACACGCGCGCGACTACAAACATCTCCGGTTCTGTTCTGCCGTTGTTTCTTCGGCCCGACGCCAAAACCTTCCATTTTCCTCCCTTGTTTCTCCCCGGGCTCCGTCGGGCTCTCCCCCTTCCCCAAGACTTCCTGCATTCCCGTGCTCCCACCCAACCCCTCTCTCTCTCTCTTTCTCTCTTACTGTCCCTCTAGTTCCCTGCTGCTCCTCTCTTATTTTGAGGCGTTCTGTTTTCATTTCACGTTCTTTTCGCATGTACTGCTCGTGTTTGAGTATCCCCCATTCGGATCACACATATGCTACCGCCGCATATACACAGTCACAGCTCTTTCCATGGTTCTCAAAGTCTAAAATTCGGAAACTTTTAAAAAATTAAAAATAATAAAAAAATTCCTCTAAAACCCAAATGTGTTAATGTCGTACACTTGAACTTATGTTTACACACTTGGAGATCTTAAGGTGTGAATTTTTTTTATGAGTGTCATGTGCCAGTATACGAATGGAATATAACGCACGTACAAAGTAGTGTGAGGCATTCACACACACTGTAAAAAATCCTGTACCAAAGTACAGGATTGGGTACGGAAAACCGTAGTAGGGGAAGTACAGGATGACCGTACCCTATTTACTGTAGTCTCATAAGGTCCCATGTTAAAAATACTGTGGTCCGTACCGAAAATACTGTACTCGGGGAGGTACGGGCTGACCTGGCAAATTGTCTACCAGACTTTACCGTACCAATTACCGTGGTTTTTTCTGACAGTGCACGCGGAATTCCAGTGTGGAGGACAGTTTTTCTTTTCTTTTTTTGTACTTTTTGTTTGTATGTTCTCAAATTAAACATTTGAGGCAGTGCCCCTACCATTACGACCACCCCAAGATGTTGGGGCGGGGCGCATCGCGTGACAAGGCACTAGCCAATGACCGGGGGGACCCCCGCCGCGCCCCGCCCCGCCCTGCAGGGCAACGCTACGCCCCGCCACGCCCCGCCACGCCCCGCCTCGAGACCCGCCCCGGCTAGCGAGGCAAAAGGTAAGGACCCGGCTAAAACAAAATGGCCGCTCCGGTCCGCCATGCAGAAACTGTCCCCGTACACGCGTGCAGCCCGGGCTCAGCTCGCCCTCATGCTCACCACATACAACACCACAATAAAAAGTGTTTCTTTTTCTGTTACAACAGCGGGGCGATGCGCTAGCTCGCCCGATGACAACACTTTTTATTCTCATTACAGATGTCACTTGTGCCCACCGCGCACGTGTATTACGCCGTAAGTGTGTGTATCCAGCGTCCTCACAGTACAGAACACATACAGAGGACAACACACCGCGAAGGAACACCAACGACAATATGTACTGCTGACACAATTTTTTTTTTAAATCTTTTCAACAGCACGACACTTCACAAACGACATAAACGATATAATTTAACTGGATGATGAGACTTTTATGCAACTAATCTCACCAGAGAGGCTGATTTTTATTTCTCATGATTTCATTCTGGTGACACCTCACAGCATGTCGACACTCGAAGTCCTTCGTGGAGTAGTGTACCCATGTCCGCTATGCCCCTGCCGCTCCTGGACTGCCAGGCATGGGCCATCTCCACAACACAGGTAAATGTCCAGCTTGTTTCTCACACATGATCACTACACAATAGGGTGTTCAAAACTGACTTTTTGAGCACGACTTGTACATGGTTCGCGATCTCGAATTGGGGCTGAACGCGGCTTGTTTGCAAGAGAGCCAAATTCTTTTAAACAACCCGCGTTCTGGCCCAATACGAGATCGGGAACCGTGCCTAAGTCGTGCTCAAAAAGTCAGTTTTGAACAACCTACTACACAAGAGAAACTGTAAGCTTGATGGAGCACCACATCAGAACTACAGTGCGGAACAATACGTACACATGCTTTCTCACCTAAACTCCCAACAAAATAACAAATACAAATGATACCACCACATTTTTTAAAAAACACTTTTCGTTCAGACCTCAGCACACTAGCCAGCACCGCCAGAATGTTACCATTATCGCTCCCTCTGCGTGTATGTCAAATTGGTTTCGTGTTTGTTGCTGATAAAAATATGGAAACAGACACAATATTTACGAGAACCCCGGAGATACTTCTAATTTTTTTTGGCAGGGTACATGATATAACTTCACACAATTGCCTCGAAATCACTTCCGATTCGCTGTGAGACACGCCGTTTCAATCAGGCGAGTTCCCAAACCTCACCCTCGGCCGGGCCATATCTGCGGCCGTATCCGCCTCCCACACGCCCCCACCCCCCTCTCTCTCTCTCTCTATCTCTCTCTCTCTCTCCGCCACGGGCCCGGGCGCTCCGACAGGAGCAAGAGAGAGGGAACGACAGAGCCGGAGCGGCTCTTGAGTGTGATGCGAAGTGACGCGCAGGATGGGGTGGGGCGTGGCGGGGCGGGGCTGCTGGGGAGGCGCCTAGCGCTCCATCCCATCACGTGACACTTAGGAGGCTCATGCGAGATTTGCGGCGCGGTTATCAGATATTATATGGATCCCTCGGTTCGACCCGATCGTGTGGGCTGGGCCCCTAGAGACGCGTGCCATGATACTTCCTTTCCGAAGCCTTCTTTCTTACTCGCCTAGCCTCCTCCTTTCTTTCTTTCTTTCTTTCTTTCTTTTTTTTTCTTTCTTTCTTTCTTTTTTGGTCTATAATTTTCTTGTAGATTTTTGTGAGCAAACTATGGTCACAACATTCCAAGAGCGTGTATATTACACTAGATTAATGCCACACTAAATAGACGTCAGTACGCACCCCCGTATTTTTATTTTATATTTTATTGTTTTACAGGTTTTTGATTTTTAGTCTGAAGTGATGTATCAGAGTCAAAAAAGTAACAAGTTTACATCAACTTATAGGCTGCCGTGAATATTGGCGACAACGTGAATATCCCATTCGCGTGGCGCTGAGCCCCTAGTCTGCCCCGCCACCCCACTAGGCCTGGCTCGGTCCGCTCCGCCCCACCCACTGCCTCTCTCTCTCTGTCTCTCTCCCTCTCTCTCCCCTACGGCTCACCTCCCACAGCGGCCCGCCCCGCCCCGCGGACCAATCAGGAGGCTCCTCCGTCCTGATCGATCTAAACGTGTATTGCTGCTGCTTCATCCTCCGGCGCCCGAGTTACGGGGAGGAGAGGAAGAGGGGAGTGAGGAGATTTTGAGAGAAAGGAGTAAACGAGAGAGAGAGAGAGAGAGAGAGAGAGAGAGAGAGAGAGAGAGAGAGAGAGAGAGAGAGAGAGAGAGAGAGAGAGGCTGGACGAATCAGCAATCAGGGAAGCGTTGGTGGAGTTGGCCGGCCCACAGTAACCTGCGGCCTGCGCGTCCTGATGACTTAATGCCTCCGCAAAATAATAAACGAGTCATATTCCTGTCATGAAACTTTCCTCGCAGATTACAAAGTGGGCGCGGCGGAGTTTAAAACTGCGTTTTCCTTCTGTCCCATTCGTTATTCCTGCGATAAAGAGCGAGCGGAAATGCTAGGGGGTGGGAAGAGGAAAGAGAGGGAGAGAGGGGAGGGTGAGGGAGAGGGAGAGGGAGAGTGAGAAAGAAAGAGAGAGCGAGAGAGAGGGAGAGAGAGAGAGGGGGGGGGGGCTTGGGGGGGGGGGGCGGGGGAGTCTGGCACGCGACGGTCCCCTTAATGACTTGTTTCGCGTTGCATTATTGAGTCCCCGGTATCGATAGAAGACGTCCCCCGCCTTGCCGACATGGCTCTAACACGCGACCACGCGGCGGTGACGGCGCACGACCGCCGTAGCCTACCACCACCCGGAAAAAAACATTGTTATTTGCATGAGTTGAACCACCGTACACTACTAGACTTCGCCAGAACTCTGTAGTCTCTGTGGGCTACGTTGAATCAGGGGCCTGATTCACCGGTGAATTGCTGTAGGTTACAGTGATATTTAACGAAGCTTGCGGTGAAAATTCACCGCGTAAGCAAAAAGGCTTACAGTGAAATCCACCGTAATCTTTTACTAGTGCATGACATGACATAATGCGGTTTGTGATGCACTCCCTCCCCACCCTATGTAAAGGAATACGACCGTCGCCAGACGGCGCGCATTACAAACGCGTCCCGAACACGTTGTTGCGATGAGTATGCATCAATAATTGGTGTGACATATCTGACACTAGTTGCACCAGTGCATGCGAAATTCTCTCAAGTTATCTCCTGGTCAAGCCAAGCAAGTTGCAATATTTACTTTTATTATTACGACGAGGTTCTCATGCATACCTCTGTAAAAGCTTTCTCTGTGAAAGGGTCCGGCCCGGCGCGGCGCCACCCCCTGGTCCATTAGGCCACTCGGCCCGGTGCGACACGGGTGGGCGCGCGCCCGGCCCGGCGCAAGGCTAGGCTAGCGTGCCCACCGGGTGGTCCCTCTGATGTGCAAATCAGACCATTTCGCGCCTAGCACTGCCCTGCCCTGCCCTGCCCCCGGTGAACCGGGCTGGTCCGGAGTGAGGGAGAGGGCAGTAGCGGTAGGGCGCCGTCGCGGGGCTGCCGCAACCAGCGCAACGCATATAGAAATTTAAAAAAAAATTAACGAAAATCGACGCGATTTAGCAGAAGAACGCGGCATCATGCGTGTGACTAATCGACGCCCCCTGTTTCTTTCTGATTTCAGAGTCGGATTCTAGAAGATTCAATAATGTGTAATTCTTGGTCGCCGAGGCATAATGTGAGTATTCCTTTCGCCGAAGAGTAAGAGTGTTGCTTACTATAATGAGGTGCGTTAGAAAAAAGAACAACAAGAAATGTCACAATAAGTTTCTAGACACGGGCTATAGTGTGATTTTCAATGAAAAAGTTCATAAATAATTTAACGATGGACTTGAGGTTTTTTTTTGTACACTTGCGCCGAGCGCCGCATCCGTCCATTGCAGCAAAGCACTGTTCTGGTCGGTCGCCCCGCCCGCACGTGACCATCCAAATGTGTGAATGTCGCACCTATGTAGGTGCGTGAATTTCCATTTTGTACACTCAGACAAGTAAAGGTGAGAATTTGCCCAAAAATTTCTTACACAAGAGTGTACGGATAAACGGCACACATCTCCCACGTGCGCGACATTCACACACTTGGGCTAAGAGTGCACACCTCAGCTCAGGGGTTCCGGCCCGGCCGGGCGCGGCCCAGCAGGCCCCTCGCCGCTCGAAAATCTACTCCCAGCAGCGAGCCAGTAGTCTTTGCGCCTCGTTTCTGCCAAGCGTTCGTAAGCTGGCGAAGCCCTCCCCGCCCCGCCACGCCACGCCCCGCCAGGCTATCCGGACGCGCCCTCTTCCCGTGCCTCACTCGGTTACCACTGATGCGCTGCTTACGAGCCATGTATTATGCATGGAGGTGGTTTTAAAGCTCCCCGCTGCCCCCCCCCCCCCCCACCACCACCACCGCCAACCCCTTTTGCGAGCCTATGCAGAGCACCCCCTCCTGATGAGGTGAGCCGGCGGCACCGGCCCCGGCCTCGGCCCCGGCCCCGGCCCCGGCCCCGGCCCAGGGCGGGGATGGACCTGGCTGCGTGTCCAGCGCGACCCTGGGCGCGCCCAGCAGTACGTCCGCGGGCCGGGCTGGGCCGGGCCGGAGCGGACCGGGGGCATTGGAAAAGTTTGGGCCATGTACTCAAAACAGCGGGGCGGGGCGGGGCGGGGCGGGGCGCGGGCCCAGCGCGGCGGAAGGGGTGGGGGGCGGGGGACGCCGCCGGGGTCCCGCGTGGTGGGGTCATGGCACGGGGTACGGGAGAGCGGGGCGCTGCGGGCGGAGGTGGCCCGTCTGGCCTGGAGGAAGGATTGTGTGCCCCGGTGGGTGGCGCGGGCGGGGCGGGGCGGGGCGGGGCGGGAGGGCGGCGCACAGTGGTGGGGGGTGGGTGGCGCCGGGCCGGGGCCGGGCGGGCGGGCGGGCGCGCATTGCGTTTGGGGCCGGGGCCGGGCCGAGGCGTCGCAGGCACGCCGTCGCCCTGGTCCGCCTGCTCCACCGCGGCGCAGCAGCGGGGGCAGGGCCGCAGCACGCCGCACATAGGGGGCGGGGCGGGCGGGGCGGGGCGGCGCCCCAAGAGGAGCATATCATTTAGAAACATAATTAAACCAAAATGCGCGCATTTAGAATGCATGGAAGTCTCCCATCCCAACCCTTCCATCCGCGCCGCGCCGCGCCGCTGCTGGGGCCTGGCGGTCATGATGATGCTGGCGCCGGGGCGGGGCGGGGCGGGGCGGGGCGGGGCGGGGCGGGGCGGGGCGGGGCCTTGTTAGCTCCAACCACGTGCAAACCGACAATCAAAAACGAGAGAGATGTGATGCAGGGGGCGGGCGGGGCGTGGCGGCGCGGTTGAGAGTAGGAGGACGGTGTGGGGGGGTGAGGTCGGGTTCGATACACACAGTGAGGCATGCGGAGGGGGTGAAGGACCATCCTCACGTCCACGCTCCTGAGCTCTGCAGCTCCCCCTCCCCCTCCCCCTCCCCCTCCCCCTCCCCCACCCTCCTCCTCCGCCAAAGTCTCGACATACGTTCTCATGCATTATTTAGCCGGGCCGCGCTCACTGACTCCCCGAACAAACTAAATACCTCCGCCCGCTCCACTTGTCTGTTCGGCGGTAGAGAGATGATAAACAGAGAGAGACGGAGAGAGAGAAAGAGAGGGAGAGAGAGCGTAGGGTGGAGAGATGGAGGGTGTCAAGTGAAAGGGACCGGCTATTTCTACTCCTCAATACGCCGCCCGCCCGCCTCCTTTGTCAGAGTGTGTTTACTCGCTCTTTGTCGTGCCTTCGTCTGCTTGTGCCGTGCCCCCCTCCCCCTCTCTCCCTCCCTCCCACTCTCTCCTCCCGCTCTCTCCTGCTCTCATGTCTGACCCGCGATGCGGACCTATTCAGGCCAGTGTCACGACCAGCCCAAGTGCATATCGACTGAAAACACAGCCGCGCCCCTAACGGCTCCGTAACAAAAATGTCAGTCCTATGTTTCACGCTAGTGACGCATGGAAGAATTTACCCTAAGCGCCATAGGCGAGGCTTTGTACGGAGAGGTGCAGACAGAGGGCCTGGACCAGGGCAGACCATGCAGCTTGGGTAATCAGCTTGGCTTGGCACGGCACGGGTCAATGCGGAGTGTGGAGTAGTCTGGCGGTAATCCGGGGGGTAATCGAAGGGGTAATCCGGAGGTAAATCAGGGTTATGGTATAATCCAGGGGCAGTTCGGAAGGGTGAATTCGGGTTGGGGTAATCCAAGGGGTAGACCTGAGGTACTCTGGGGGTAATTTAGTGGTAGTTCGAAGTGATTCGCGTACAATCCAGAGTAATCCGTTGCACACGAGTAGATCTCAGAGTCGTTCCCCCTTGCCCTGCGGGGCCTAAAGGGGTGAGCTCCCCCGCACTGTTACCCCCCCCCCCCCCCCCAGCCCATCCCCCACTGACAGTGCAGACCGCGCCGGGCAGCTCCGGTAGTGTGATGCTCGGCTCGGCCGACACGCATGGCCGCCTCCCCTCCCTCTCAGCCGGCGCCCTCCCCCTCCCCCTCCCCGGTGTCGTCACCTGGGCACCTGTGGGCCACCTGTCCACTGTCCACTCTGCACGCACGCACGCACGCACGCGCACGCAATGAATGAAGTCATGCCCACCCGCCACCTCGTGAATGAGTAACACTTGCAGACATACGATGAGCACTAAGAAAGGCGAACAAGAATTTTCTGATAAGGGCAAAGCAAATATATAGAAACTCCCGAAAAAGATGTAAAATGACCTCCAAAAAAGAACGAGTCAGTGCAGACCTGCACCTGCGTGGTCAGTGCGGTTTGATGCGGATCGGTGTCAATCACGCGGCGGTTAGGAAAAAAAATACCGAAAATAAAACACTGCATAAAAAAGAGAAGAAATAAAAAAAAAACTGCATCTGGTTGTGGCTAGGCAGGGCGGGGCGGGTGCAGAGTTGGTTGTATCGATCACAACTGAAGTGTGCGTTGCAGTGGCACCATATGTGGCTGGCCCTGCCGGGCCCGGCCTAGCGCCACCCTCGGCACCCCTCCCCCGCGGCTCACCCACCCCCCTCCGCCCACCCCCTCTCACCGCACCAGCCGCGCACCGCCGCCGGTGTCCACTTGTCCGCCCGCCGCTGACCAGAGACACGTAACTATAGGGGTGAGGCGGCAGAGTTACCGTGGCCGCGTGTTCTCCTGCTCCAACCCCCCGGGGGCGGGGCGGGGCGGGGCGGGGCGGGGCGGGGCGGGGCGGGGCGGGGCACGCACTTCCGGGACGCTTTATCAATCACACGGCGTTATCCCCGAGACTAACCTCGACGACAATGGGCTCTTCACCCCTCGCTGTCGTGCTGTACCGGTTGGGTTGGTAACTCTGCGGTTTCCGGCGCGGTGCGGGCCTGTGTGTCGGGCGGGGCTGGGCGGGGCGGGGCGGGGCGGGGCGAGGCGGGGGAGTGAGGGTTAAGGGGTTCGGAGCGGAAGGGGCAGGCAGATAGTGTACCGGAGGGTAGGCACCCCGTTCCCTTTTTATTTTGGCTGTAGCACTGACTGAAAAAGGTGCCACAACTGACTATACCAAACGTCTATGGGTGAGGGGGGAATTTCCTTCTGATTTTCCTGAGTAAAGCGAGCATATGGTGAGCACACAGGTGTTGTGTAAAAAAGACACTTCCGACGCCCCTGTTGTTTACCGTCGCATTTGAAAAATTGTTTCATATCAGCAGTAATTTGCTGAACTGAATCAGGTTCTTGCATAACAACTCCTCAATTTTCATAGCAATAATTTTTGTTCTTCACTAGCAAATTCGATGCGACAAGGCCACGTACAGCTTACTGTGGCGGGGGCGGGGCGGGGCGGGGCGGGGCGGGACTCGGCGGGGACAGACCGCACGGCACGGCAGGTGGTTCGGGGCGTGTCCCGTGTCACGTGTGGGTCGGACACGCTGGCCGGCCCGGCCCGGCCCGGCCGCCGCGGCGCTGTGGACAATAGATGCGTGTCTCGTCCGAGACCTGCCTGCCTGGTGGTTTTGTACAAAAAAAACCAACCCCGATATGTAGGGGGGGGGGGGCCGGCCTACTGCCGCGTCGAGTACGGGATATTGTTAGCTGCATCAGCTTACGTGCCGGCTGATATCGAGACAAAGCAACGTTTTCAAGCTACTTTAGAGAAAAGTTTGCTCTGAGAGCTACTGCGTTGACGCCTTCGAACAATCGAGCTGGGTAGTTATACCGTTTCGCTAAGGGTAGCTAGTGATTTCTCGACAGTAATACCAGTGCAGAAAAGTTGTTCTCGTCCTACCGTTTACGCCAAGGGCTCCTCGGTCGCTCGCCGCGTCGCAGCAGTGCTCGTGGGGTTCAGCGTGTTCCTGAAACAAAAAGAGGAAGAAAAGGTTTGCGTCATTAAGGACACCTTTGCAAGTCTTAAAGTAAATCTTCCAGATTTACCTATTTTTTTTCTCTACAGAACTAACTACTTTGTAGACTTCTGGGGAATCACTGCGAAAAATAGTTGTAGGTTTACGGGATAATTTTCCACGAAGTGCATTTGTAAAATTATAATGAGAAATCGTAATATTACAAGCACTTCATTTCGACTTAAAATTCAATCACGAGCAAGATTAAGCTGTCGTAAATTTTCAACATATATCGTAAATCGTAATAAACAAAATATATCGCATTTTTTATATTTGAGATATTTTCCACAGTGATAAGATGCTAGCTTGAAAAAGTTTGAAATGACGATATCATATTCCCCGTAAGTATTTTCCAGTGTACGGGCCGGGCCGGAGCAGCCCGCTGGCTGCTGCTGGCGCGGCTGCCCGCCCGGCCGGGCGCCGGGCCCCGGGCGCGCAGGTGCAGGGGGTGGCGGGCGGGTGGCCTGAGCGCCAGGGGCGGGCAGGGCGGGGCGAGGCGAGGCGAGGTGAGGTGGGGTTAATTACGCATCGCAAATGGAGGCGTGGCTGGGGGTGGTTGGAGCGCGGCGCGGCGGGGTTGGGCGGGGTGGGGCGGGGTGGGGTGGGGTGGGCAAGGGTGGGGTCGGGTGGTGACGGGCCAGCACAGGGAGAGCGGCAGCGGAGGGGGCAGGGGGTGTTCGTCCGGAGACGTTACTGTCCGGAGAGAGCGCGGTTGTGGGACACGGGCAGAGTGGCGAGGCGAGGCGAGGCGAAGCAAGGCGAGAGCCACCTGCCGACAGCGCAGTGGCGGGGCGGGGCGGGGCGGGGCGGGTGGGCCCCACGCTTCCCCTGATCCAGGCCCGTGGCGCGCCCACGACAGGAGGGGCGGAAGGGGACCGTCGCAGCCCTCACCCTCGCCCCTCACCCCCGCGCCGCGCCGCCCCACCCGCCGCGCCCGCCGCGCTCAGTCCACGACTCGCCTTCCGTCCCCACTGCCAGCCACTAGACCAGCTGTATTCTCTCCCTGTCCCGTTCTCAGATCCCTTTGGATTCTTACTCCTTGCATTTTTTTTTGACAAAATAAAATTTAGCGCCTTTTTGATAAGGGCCCTGGAAAAAACGAAGGTGATTTAACACCATTAGAGGTGTTAAAATTTTTAGAGCGAAATGCCACCATCTGTTCATGTGCATTCAAAGTCCAATGTGCACCTGCTCCATCTCTCTCTCTCTCTCTCTCTCTCTCTCTCTCTCTCTCTCTCTCTCTCTCTCTCTCTCTCTCTCTCTCTCTCTCTCTCATTCTCTCTCCTCCCCCTACAACCCCCTGCCCGACCCGGAATACTGCGGCGCCAAATCGCCGGAACATCCCCTTCAGCGCTCCGGCCCGCCGCGCCGGAAGCGAGTGGCATCCTGACCGGAAATGAACATGATGCGCTCCCCGGCCGCCGCCCCGGCCCGTAGCGCACACACTGGACATGGGCGGCGCACTGCCGCGACCTTACTGTTACTCAGCACAGACTGGTTTGAAAGAAAAGAGCTCATAAAAAATTTGCTTCGGGTCCTTAAACAGCGACAATTTGTCAAGCGCTCTGTTCAGATTAGAATATTTAAAACGGCCGCATCGCTAAATTCAGCGTAAAGCCAGAGAGTTAAAGAAGGGTGGGGGAGCTGCTTGCCTGTGGCGCGGGGCGGGTGGAGGAGTGGGGGGGGGGGGAGAGACCGCGGTGAGATATCGAGAGACAACAAGTTAATAGAGCATTACGGGCCGCACCTGAGAGCTAGGCCTGCCCGCGGAGCTAATCTCATTGCAGCCAACACCTGTAATCATGATGATTTATTTGGCTCGGCTCGGTGGGGCGGGGCGGGGCGGGGCGGGGCGGGGCGGGGCGGGGCGGGTGCGTATCTTGCCGTAGCGTCCCCACGCAACAAGTTTGCCGGTACGGTTGCGGCCCGCCTGCCGGGGGTTGCGAATGAAATGGGACTCATTACTGTGTAATACACCGCCCCGCCCGCCGGGCCGAGCACCGCCCCGCCCCGCCCCGCCCCGCCACCGCATAACGGCGGCCCAGGGGGCGTTATTGCGTTATGCCCCAACTCGACTAGCCCATTGGGCTAATACCCCCCCGTTTGTCGCTGCCAAATGAGCGCCACTATGAAGATTTGTTTCCCGGCGCACGGCGACGGGACGGGACGTACGGCTGCTCCTGACCCTCCGCTGCGGCCCTGGCCCGCCTGCCCGGCCCCGCGCGCTCCTCTCTCCCTCCCTCCACTCTTCTTCTGCTACTCTCCCTCCTTCGCACACTTCGACTCTTCCACCACCGCTCTTTAACCAACCTCACTCTTCTACTCTTCTACCCTTCCTCCTCCGCTCTTCTTCCTCTTCTCTACCCTTCCTCCGAAACCTTCCTTCTCCTCTACTTCTTCCCCACCCTCCACCCCCTCCTTCATCACGTGACCGGCCGCCATCGTGTTGCAGGGCGACCTGTTCTCCGGGCTGAACGACGGCCTGCTGTCGCGGGCCGAGGCGCTGGACATCGGCAAGCACCAGGGCCAGCCCATCAAGCACGACATGATGTACCACCACGCCATGCCGCCGCACAACCCCAGAACGCACCAGGTGAGTCAGCATCTGCGCCCTCTTCTCGACTTGAACAGTTTTGTGTCCACGGGTGCGCGGCGTCGTGTACCTTACTGCTGACTCGCGTCTGAGAAAGATATAACAGTCCTACACGGTAAAAAAAAAGTTCCTTTTATTTCAAGACCCGGTCTTGGATGCCATTGGCGTTCTCCATAAGATCCAAGACCGGGTCTTGAAATACATGAAACTTTTTTTACCGTGTACTGCTGTTCCGGGTGCGCGCAGCAAATAGTTGTAGAAAAATGAGCTCAATCAGCGACGACTGTCTCACCTGGAGGTCAATCCGCGCCTATGGGTTTAGATAGACGTTTGGACACCACCTAGTAAATATTGACTGAAACCGACGTTTATCTAAAAGATTCATCCCGGGTTGTCGCCTCCGCACTTGTCGGCATGCGTGCCGTGCGCGTGCTTGGGAGTGCCGTGGCCGCACATTTTTACGAGCGGGGAGAGAGAGGGAGGGAGGGAGAGAGAGGGAGGGGGAGAGAGAGAGAGAGAGAGAGAGAGAGAGAGAGAGAGAGAGAGAGAGAGAGAGAGAGAGAGAGAGTTTTAGTTTATAACAGGATTTATTGGGGGATAAGAAATCACAAAATGGGGAAAATGAGGGGCTGAGTAAATTTTGTCACATCGAGATGCATGCGGTTTTTTTTTGTTTGTGTCCTAAAAGGTGTAGTGTGAAAGAAACAACAGAAAAAATTTTGAGAGAGAAAACTGAGAAGAGGGTAGAAAGATGTGTGCTAAGGTTTCGTAGCGCCTGGAGCATAGGCAACGGTGGTGCAGCGGTCCGTGGCGGGCGGCCTACCCAGAGGCCTGCAGGGGACCAACAGCTGATCAGGAGGTGGGGGGATCAGCCGGCGTGACGTAGCGATGTGATGTCGTGCAGTTTGTTGTTATTGTTTCTTTTTTCTTCTTTTCTTCCTCCCGCTCCACTGCTGCAGTCTGAATTTCTTCTGTTTTCTCATTTTTGTTGGATTTTTGTAGAGCAGAAAACTCGATGGAAATTATATTCAGTATTGGTGACTTGGGCATATGTGTTTTCAAGTAGCAATCTATATTTAAGTCTTCTTTTAAACATTGCCAAGTAGTTTGGAGGAATGGGATTTTCTTCTTTAATTACCATCATGTAGCTTCTGTAGATAGTGCTTTTGCTGAGGCATAGTAGAAAGTTTGAGAGTCTATCACAATCAGTCTTATCTTGGTAGCCAATGAGGGCTTCTTCATATGTTGGTCTTCTGCCTTGAATTAAGAATATTTTGTGAGACAAATATCTCCAAAGAGATGTGGTGGCATTGCACTTGAAAAACATATGTAGTGTGTCTCCTATTTCGTTATTACACCAGGGGCACTTGTCACTTGGTATTATTTTCCAAAGGTGAAGTTTTCTTGGTGTGACAAGAGCATTATGAAGTAGGCGCCATGTGATGTCACTGTCTCTTCTATCAGTTGGTTTGGAATAGATTTGATTCCAGGAGAATTCTTTGTCATGCCATTTTGCTTTTCCATTAACTTGTGGATTAATAATAATATTATTTAGGCAGGCTGCATAATTTTGTTTCTTCTTTCCAGGAAAAAATATTTTCTTGGATGTGTTGAAGTCTATAAAACTGTATTTAATGGGAGGTGCATTAATATTTATGATCTTGTCAAAATGGTTTTGAATTTGTTTCAGGTTGAAGGTTAGTCGTCTTCTTGTTGATGCTGTGACTTGTTGATCTTCTTCCAAAGGCTGGCTCCACTTTCCTTCTTCATTTATTAGTTGTCCTAGTCTGGTTATACCTATTGTGGTCCAGTCTTTTAAAATATTGATATTTTCATTTTGCACAATGGGATTGCCTTGAAGGGGAGTATTTCTAATAAAACTGAGATGGAATATTTTGGTGGAGAGCTCTGGGCGTATGTTGTGCCAGGCGTCTAGCAGACTAGAATAGAACGGGTCTAAGTTGGCCATGTAAGTTGCATTTCTCTCTTGAAGGAAGAAATGTTGATGAGAGACATCTCCATAGAGTGACATGTTGTACTGGTGGAAAAGAAAGACAGGTTCATCGCTTGTGTTATTGTTTTGTAGATCTTGTATTAGCTTGAGTCTTAAAGATGCAGTTTTTGCTTGGAGGTTAGTGACTCCCATTCCCCCTTTAGGAACAGGAGCATATAAATAATTCATGTGGAGCCAATGTTTTCCTTGCCAGATAAAATTATTAATTGCGGTTTGAACTTCTTTGTAGAAAATTGTTGGAGGTTGTAGGACAGTCAGTGTGTGGATGAGTTGAGATCCGGCTAATTGGTTGCAGATTATTTTTCTGCCATGGTATGAGGTAAGTTTTACATATTGTGACCACTTACTAAGGGTTGCTTTTAATTTTATGGCAAGGTTAGTCCAATTTTGCTCTTCCCATTTTGGGGTGTTGCCAAGGTAGATTCCTAATGTTTTTGTTCCTTCAGTATACCATTGGCAGTTAAGAGGTTTGTCTAATCTTGTTTTCCATTGTCCACAGAATAAACCTGATGACTTTTCTTGGTTGAGAATTGCTCCTGATTGCTTCTGATAAGTAGTGAAGGCTTGAGTGGCTTCTTCGAAATCTTGGTTGTCAGTGATTAGCAAGTTAATATCGTCAGCAAAAGCAGTTAGTTTTGTGTATGATGGTGACTTGGGTATGTGGTATCCTTTGATGTTATTATTTTGAATAATTGTTCTTAAAAATGGTTCAATGGAAAGTATGTATAGGAGTCCTGCAATGGGATCACCTTGTCTGACTCCTTTCTCAAAGGGGAAAGGGCGAAGTAGCGTGGAGTCAATCTTGATAAATCCTCTTGTTCCAGATAGGAAAGATGAGACAGCTTGGCATAGGGATGGGCCAAATCCATGTAATTTTAGTAGGTAGTTAATGTAGTGATGAGAAACATGGTTAAAGGCTCCACTTTGGTCCAAAGAAAGCACTGCCAGTGGGGTACTGAATTTGTTGGAGTGTCTGATTGCATTTCGAAGCAGATGAAGATTATTGTAGATAGTTCTTCCTGGCACACAGTAGCTTTGATCTGATGATAAAAGGGAGGAGACAACACTAGAAATTCTTTTGCTGTAAATTCTTGAAATGATTTTATAGTCTGTGTTCAGCAAGGATATTGGCCTCCAATTTTGCAATTTTAATCTGTCACCTTTTTTGGGGATAAGTGTCACTACAATATTTTTCATGGACTTGGGTAAAACACCATTCTGGTGGAAAGTTTTGCAGAGCTTGAGGAAAATTGTTTTTAGTTCTAACCAAAAATACTTGTAAAATTCAACAGGTAAGCCATCCATACCAGGGGCTCTATTTAATTGTGCTAATGAGATAGACTGGTGGATTTCTTCTTCTGTTACTTGTTTTTCACATATGAGAGCATTTTGACTAGAGAGTTTATGAATTCCATTAAATAAAATGCTTGTGGGGTCAATAGCATTTTTGTTTGGATCTGAAAAGTCCTTTTGATATTTTTCATAGAGAGTGAGATAAATTTTTTCTTTATCTGATGTTATTTCTCCATTTATTTCTAGTTCTGATACATTTTTGGATGCTTTAGCTTGGTTAGCAAGGCGAAGAAAAAATTTGGATTGAGTGTTGCCTTCTTTTATGAATGTGGTTTCCATTAAGTTTAAATTTTTTTCAGATTTATCTTTGTATGCAGATGAAATCTCTCTTCTGATTTGTGACATTAGCTGCTGATCTTGTATGGATAATTCTTCTTTGTTATCAATGTATTTCAATTGGGATTCTAATAGAATAATATGTTCTTGACTCTTGATTTTTATAGTTTTCATGAAGCGTTTGGATGCTTGACTGATTTCTTCTTTTAGTTGGTCCCAAATGTCAGTGATATCACTATTTGGGGTTAGGGATTTTTCTTCAAAATACTTTATTATATTCCTTATAATGTTCTTGTATTCTTCGGATTTGAGGAGGAGAGGATCAAATCTCCAGTAAGGGGCTTTGTACTGCGCTTGAAGGTTGTTGATTTTGATGGAGACCGCATCATGATCAGAAAAGGATGGGATTATGCTTGTTTTTGAGATGAGGTGTAGATCTTGGGATTTTGTGTAAATTCTATCAAGTCTTGCCATCGGAAGGTTATTTTGTAGTCCTCTATATGTGAAAGCTTGTTTGAGGGGATTGAACTCCCTCCAAACGTCAGTGAGGTTGTGCTGCTCTATTATCATTTTAATTCTATTGACAAGTTGAGGTCTCATTTCAGAACAATTTTTCCTGTCCTTCTCTTCTAATGTGGTGTTCCAATCACCACCAATTATAACTCTTTCTTCATTTTCTAGGGACATTAAGTACTGGTTAATTTTGTAGGTTAACTCTTCTGCTAGAGTGTTTACATGAGGCATGTAAACATTTATCAAGTGATAACTTTGATTTTGTATTTCAGCATGGACAATTTGTAGATAGCCTGGGACTGCATTTTGGGAGGAGATGATGTTAGTTTCTTGAAAAATTTGAGACTTGAAAGCAATGGCTACTCCGGATGCTGGTTGTACAGGAGGGTTAATTAGCAAATGAAAATCAAGTGAGTAAACAAGAGTGGAGTTTTCAGAGAGGTTAGTCTCTTGTAGGAAAATAATAGAACAGTTGGTCTTCTGAGCAAAATCGATTAGTGACAGTTGTTTGTGATGACTGGATAACCCTTTTATGTTTAATGTCAACAGGGAAACCATTATCACCGTGATTTGAAGAATGTTGAATTTCATTTGAAGAAAAATATAATTAAATTGAATTAAATTTCATGTGGCGTAATTAGAGCTTCAGCAGCCCGTTTGAATCTTCGTTGAAGATTATAGTCAGCAGTACAGCATAGTTCTGCATCATTTAATTGAACAATGAGTGCACTAATGTTTGTTATGTTTAGTTTTTGCACAACAATTTTTGCATTGGCTTTGCCTCTGCAATTCTTCATGAACTCAATGAAAACTTCATCTGGTACATAGGAGTCTTTCTTCTTCATATTTTTTAGAACTTGTTTAAGTGAATCTTCATTATTCTTCTGCTTTTTTGAAACAGGAGGCTTTGATGCACTGTTGGGGTTTTCTGAGACTATAGATGAACTTGAAGAATAATCCATGTCACTTTCATCAGTTTGTGGTGGTGGTGGTGGGGATTGAGGGAGGCTTCTCTTCTTGGTTCTCTTTTTCTTGGGTGATTTTTCTTTGTCAGATGTGTGGAGACTTTGTATTTCATTTGCTGAGTCACTATTTGCAACAAACATTTCACTTGAGGTGAGGGGCACTTCACAGTCCATTATGTCACCCCAAATGGATAAGGGTTTTGTGCTACTTTTGGGGGATGATTGAGTGTTTATTGGGATGTCTATGAGAGAAACTTCTTGGTTTTGTGGAGGAGCTTGGAGGCCGGTGTCTTCATTTTCTTCTGTGTCCTCTTGCTGTTCTTCAAGTCTTCTTGTGGCTTCTGAAACTAGGGCATCAAGGGGATTTGAAGATGTAGTAGTAGCAGTGTTGAAACTAGGCATGAATGTATTTTGATTTTCAGGTTGGTTTCTCGGTGTGAAGATCGGGTTTTTCTGAATTTTAGGTACATAGAGGCGGCGGGAGACAGGGGGTTGGAAAGCTGGGAAGTCTTCGTCATGGGATTCTTTCTTCTTGCAGCGTTCTACTGTGTGCCCTGGAACTTGGCAGTGTGTACAAAACAGTTCATCTTTGGTGATGTACAGGGTTTGTTTCAAACCATGTTCATTTTGAGTGATGTTCATAGTCTTTGGGAGCTCTCTCTCTTGGTTTAGAAGAATGTAGACTGATCTTCTCCAAGACTTAATATGCCTGAGATCATCATGGTTGGTGGATACTCTGAGTCTTGCAGGTGAGGAAACTACACGACCAAAAGGTTCGAGTAGGGACGTGAGGAAATCGTCAGTAAGTTCAGGTGGGCAATTGGAGACTATGATTTTAGTAGCTTCGGAGATGTATCTTCTGCATGGGTAAAATTGTGAGCCAATTTCGACTCCTCCAATGTCGCACAAATGGCGAACACAGGATTCGTCTGTGAGATACAAACAAATTCTACCACCGCTTAGTTTGTGACAATAGTGAATGTTTTTGCCTTGAATTATATCCGCGACAGCTCTTAGACACGAATCTTGTGATAGTCGTTCGGTGTTTTCAAGAACGACGGCATTTCGTCTTGAAGGCTTGTAGGTTGGGGGTTGAATGTTGTTGTTGTCGTCTTCTTTTCTGCTGGGGGCGGCCATGATGCCACCGCCGGTGTTGTTGTTGATGACAAATCTTGTTGTGCGCTGGGGAGAACTTGTGCGCGAACTGGCGCGACTTGAATCAAGATGGCCGCCAAGTCCGGAGAACAAATTGTTGGTTAGGTTACTTGCTGAGGTGGAGAAATCTTCTTGTCTTGATCTAGGGTAGGTTTTTGTTGAGGATAGGGCGGATGCGTACGATGCAGATGAGTAGCTCTCACCGTAGGCGGTTGGTGTTGAAGTTGTGATGAGTGGTGGATTCATGGTGCGGTTAGTCTCGGTGATGATGGCGGAGGGCCGCCGGCTTGGGACGACGAAAGCCATTTTCGCCGGATCCGACCGGAGTACAGCACTACTACCATTCACATGGCTGCAGACTAGTTTAGGGCACACTTACAGTTCGAAATAATAGTTCACTCGTGTCTAGAAACACTAGTAGAAAGCAAAAACTGAGGAGCGAGACGCAGAGCTGTTTTCGCGGGCTTTCTCAGAGAGAGAGAGAGAGAGAGAGAGAGAGAGAGAGAGAGAGAGAGAGAGAGAGAGAGAGAGAGAGAGAGAGAGGAGAAGGCCGTGCATACGGCCTCGTGTCCTGCGCCCGTACACCCCGCCTCCCGGGGGGGCACTTCGGGCTGGCGCAGCGGCTCCGCCCCGCCCCGCCCCGCCCCTCCCGCCAACGACGACGACGAAAAACCCAGCAGGCCGGGGCCGTGAAAAATACTGGGGGAGCCGGGAGTGGGGAACGGAAGCAGCGGCGGACCAAAACGACCGCCTGCCCTGCAGAGGTGGGCTTGTAAAGGAGCACTGCTAGGAATTTTTGTTTTTAAATCTCAAGCTGTTCAAAATTTGTCAGATCCGAACACCCGTATTAAAAGCAATAAGCGGTAAGCTATACAAGGAGAAAGTTAGGAAAAGATGAGAGTAAGAGGAAGATAAATGGGAAAGGAAACTATGAGACGGAGGAGTAAGAGGGCGATGCTGAGCGACAAAGTGAAAAGAGACAGCGTGAGAGAGAGAGAGCGGGAGGGGCAGAACGGCTTGGGGCGGGGTGGGGCGGTGTGGGGCGGGGCGGTGTGGGGCTGGAGCAGGGCAGGGCGGCACAGCAAACGGTCTCGCATTACGCTGCTGCGTAAACCCATAACAGCCTTCCTTAAGGAGATGAGTCCTGATGGGAACATCGCATGGGCCGGGCGCGGCTCTGGGGCGCGCCGGGCTCTGGGGCGCGCCTGAGGGTAATTGTTAATCAAAATAATTGTGTTTCACTCTCGTGGTGCGATTGTATGTACGCGCGGGACTCACAGAGAGGGTCAGCACCCCAACACTGTCGCCGGACGTCGACTATTTGCTCCCTCCCTCTCTCTCTTGTTCGCTCTTCTCGCAGCCTGGCATGACGTTGGCATTCTGACGATGACGCCACATAACAAATGACAGCTGCACCGCGCTGCCGTTGTGGTCCGAGCGCTGCACTGCCCGTACTCAGAAAACTGTTCCTTTGAGGAAAATATATTTTATTTGAAAATTCTTGCCAGAAATCAAAACTGTATTTTTCGTTTGAAAAAAGATTATTGTCGCCTTTTTTAAAAAAAGAATTCTGGAGGTAAATATTTTTTTTTTCTCAGAAAAGGTTTTTTAGTATTGGCTAAGTTATGAATTCGTACCCAGAAAGATAAGGTTCCGATGAGAACATAGACAGAGCAAAGGCACAGTAGTTCACCAGTGCGGCGAAAAGTGATCGAAATGCATTGAGGATGCTGGCCGCGCCGCGCCGCACTCCCAGCCCAGAACAGCCGCGCCCCCCCCCGCCCCGCCCCGCCCCGCACTGTCTGCGAGACACTTGTTCCCTGCGGACGGCCCGGCCGGTCCCCTGCTCTGTGTACAGGGGTTGTTGGGCTGGGAGTTGATTCCGTGACGCTTCTCAGGCAGATCATATTTCAATTCGACGCGGTTCCATACTATTATTCTACAAGGCAGTCGGGTCCAACAGGTCCCGCCAGGCCCCGCCACGCCCCGCCACGCCCCGCTCGTTCCAAAACAAATGAAGCAAAGTGCACATCGCGTGGCCCGCAATGTTATTGCCCAAGTTCTGAATGGTCGCGCCATTCTCGCGGTCGCCCCCGCTACCGTTAGTTGATTACATTTCGTAAACGGCAATGTTTTTCGCGCAGTGACGACTCCAAATATCAAAGAGGCTTTAAATTTATTCCGAACGATATCTGATTAGATTGGTCCCGGTACTGTAGACAGCGACATAACCAATGTGGACCTATCCCGTGCAGGAATTGTATCCAAAGATTTATGACAACCATGAAACTTTATATATATATTTTTTTTTTCAAGCCGGGTTTTTACCTTCACAAAAAACATTAGCGGCAAGAGTAGTACTCCTACCACCCTCTGCTCCTCGGCAGCGTTGGATCCGCCCCACGCACCGTCTATCCGAGCTCCGACCCCATTCTATCCCGCCCGGCCCGGCCCGTTCTATCCCGCCCGGTGCTGGCCGTGCCCCAGCCCCAGCCCCAGCCCCAGCCCCAGTGGGGCCTTGCCCCTAGCAGGGGAGCGTCAACAGCTGGTGTAGGGGGAGCCAACCCCACCCCGCCCCGCCCGGCCCCGCCCCGCCTGGCTGTCAATTGCCTCATTACATGGACAGATTCCCCAGGAGGCGACCCCACGCACCAGGCTGCGCTCTACGGGGGAGGCGCGGTGGGGTGCGGCGGGGCGGGGCGGGGCGGGGCGGGGCGGGGTGGGGTACTGGGAGCGGGGCAGGGGTAGAATAGCGCATTGCCACCTGAACACATAGGCAGGCACCCCTACGGCAACTCCCGCAGCTTTTGCTCTACAGCACCGCTCGCTCATGAACGACGCGATCCACATCAAAGAGTCCCACCAACGGTACCCCTACCACCACCCCCACCCCCCTCTCTCTCTTCTCTCTTCCTCACCACAAGCGTTACCTGCAGCGGAGCCCGCGCGCAAAAACCACAGCCCGCTACAGCAACTAGGTTTTCGCGGCGTCGCGCCCCGCCCCACAGCACCCCGCCCCGCCCCGCCCCGCCCCGCCCCGCCCCGCCGCAAGTGAGCAGCGCCTGCCTCCCGGTCCGGTCCGGCCCCCGTACGGCCGTGCGCGGCAGTAAATTGTTCTCCGGCCCTTCTTCAAATGACCACTTTACAGCAATACCGATGGACTCGGTGGGGAGCCGCCCCGCCCCGCCCCGCCCCGCCCCGCCCCGCCCGGTGGGACGAGGGTGGGGGCGGCTGACTTCCCATCCCCGGCGAGCGGGGAGGGAGGCAGTAATGATGAAATATTCTTCCGATGGGAGTCGGCCCTCCCCCCCCCCCCTCCCCACCACCCTTGCTGTTCCACCACATACTAGCGTTGCTTACAAGGGACAAATGGCAATGTATCGAGAGACTCAGCGCGGTAGCACTCGCAAAAAAAAAAACAAGATAATTATGAAAAAAAATATTGTATAAATTGTGGTCGTATAAGCCACGTTCATCGAATAGTACGGAACTATTTTAATACGTTTTCTTAAAATGGGTACTGAGAGATCCGCTGTTAAAATACAAAAGATAGGTGAAGGAGTTTTACAATATAGAATATGTGTCCCAAAAGAGCGGATGGGTTGCTTGCTCACTACTCACCAAAAAAAGATAGTGTTTGAACAAGTTCTCTTTTTTTTTCGAATTTCACACCCTCCTCCGTGTCATAACCCCTTCCCACCCCGCAGCGGAGAGCATCTTGGTCGGCGGGGTGGGGCAGACCGACCCTTGGCGCGGTGGGGGTGTCGCTCCCCATGCGGTCCGGGGCGGGGCGGGGCGGGGCGGGGCGGGGCGGGGCGGGGCGGGGCGGGGCGGGGCGGGGCGGGGCGGGGCGGGGCGGACCCGAGGGCGCAGGGGAGCACTAGAGGACGGGTTATGTTCGCCGATGGCTCGGTTCGACACGGTTGTGCGACACTGCGCGGGACACGCACACACACACACACACACACACACAGCGCGAGGGCCGCAGCCGCCGCCACAGGGGTCATTCGGCCAGGAGTTGCGCTTTTTCACTCTCTCTTTCTCTCACTCTCTCACTCACACCCTTCGTATTGAGTCCCCGGCGATAACACGGAGGAAAAGGGGTGCGTATCTGTTTATTTGGCGCGACGCTATGGTGAGGCGGGGCGGGGCGGGGCGGGGTGGGGCGGGGCGGGGCGGGGAGGGGCGGGGCGGGCGGGGCGCGGTGGCCTCCCCTATTTATAGCCCCCATTTGTTACCTTTTACCGCCGCGGCTTGTGCAGCGGGCCTGCTCCGCGCCGCGGGCGCGCTCTACAGGAAGACGGACAGCGTCGATGGCGCGATCATAGAGATGCTCTCGCTGGCGTGCTGGCGGCCCGCTCGCACCTCGCTCTGCACAAACGAAATATCAACATGATTAAAAAGATGATCAAAATTACAGAAAAAATTACGTGCCTGTATTAGAAAAGTTTTTAAGGGAAAAAGCCTCCAGGCCAATTCTTACATCGGAGAGGGTGCACGCGTGCGCGGGAGGAAGGTGGAGGTGGCGGGGGGGGGGGGGGGGGGGGAGTGTATTACACCAGCCGGATGGATGGCGCGGGGCTCGTCTTGGCAGTGGAGCACTCAGGCGGCCCGGGCCCCTCCAGCCACCCGCCATAACCACAAAGCGACGCCACAAAATCTGAATTCACCCATACGAGTATGGGTGGGGCGGGGCGGGGCGGGGCGGGGCGGGGCGGGGCGCAATGCACGCCTCGCTGATTGAGGCACAGCCCTGCCCTGCCCTGCAGGCTGGCGGGGCTGTTAAAGGGGGCGGGGAGCTGATCTTCCTATACTACATCGGAGCCTGCTGCCTCTGCCTGTGCACTTAGGACGAGGCGGGCCGGGCCGGGCGGCGGAGAGCGACGCGCGACCCCGACACTGTTGGCACAACAGGCGCGCGGGGCTGCAGGCCTGCAGGCCTGCATAGGGCGCCGCAGGACACTGCAGGGCTGCAGGGCGGAGGGCATGGGCACTGCGTGGCCTGATGGGATGGAGGAGAATCGCATTGGGCGCTGACACGGTGTCTGTGCGAGGGAGGAGGGACAGCCGAAGACCAGCGCGGGCCCAAATCTACATGGACACTTAGGGCCCCCCGGAGGCGGCGAAAAAACTTATTGAGCATTTATAGTAAAGTTTGTCTTTTTTTGAGAATTTGCGCGTGTTTTTTGTTTGATGAACGGTAAAGGAGACAGAGAAAGGCTAAGTTAAGACCGAGAAAGACAGACAGCAACAGAGACAGGGCGGGGTGGAGGCTCACAGTCTGGCGGGGTAGGAGAACGGGGGCGGGAGGAGAGGCGGGCAGGCGGGCGGGCGGGGTGTCAGCAGCTACCCCTGGGCCCGGGCCGGGCCGGGCCGGCGGCGGGGTGCTCGAGGGCCTTGACCGCCTCCTCGCCGAGGAGCAGCGGCTGCCTTCATTTGTCCGCAGTGATGTACGGCGCCGCACCACGCCGGCCGGGTCGCGCGGTCCTGCAGAGTACGGGGTATAAAATACGGCTTGTGATCGGAGCAGGGGGAGGGAGGGAGCGGGAGGGTCAGGACCAGTCACTGAGGAAAAGGAAAAGGTTTGATGGGATAAGGGTCAGCCCGCAGGGCAGGACCAGGGCGAGGGTAGGGTGCGGTAGGGCGGGGCGGGGCGGGGGAGCCCCCAGTCAGGCGTCAGGTCGCCCCGCCCGCCCCGCCCCGCCCCGCCCAGGGCTGTCAGCCGGCGGGGCCGAGCCGAGCGAGCGCGGCACAAGCACCACCTCCTGTGAGAGCTCAATCCAATTGAAATGAGAGTCGAGGCCGCGTGCCGCGTAGTGGCCGCACGCGCGCCGCACGCGCCGGCCGGGCCCGGGCCGCGCGCCGCGGCGAGGCGTGGCGCAGCGTGGCGCCCCGGGCGGAAGCCAACAACAACCCGGCCGATTTGCTCGATTGCTTAATCTCTCTCTCCCGTCCTCTCTCTCTCTCTCGTTCTCTCTCTCTCTCTCTCTCTCTCTCTCTCTCTCTCTCTCTCTCTCGCTGGCGGCCTGCTGCTGCGGCACGCGCACGCCCCCGGGAGGTAGGCCACCACGGCACACGCGCGCGCCGCGGGCCTGCCTACGCTGCAGGCGCTCACCACTAGTACACTGACCGCCAGTGTTGCCAGCAAATAGTAGGCTCCTCAGAAAAAGCGCCCAAGTACGGAGGAGAAAAACTGTAGTGCGCCTGCCTAGTAGGCAACACTGCTTGCGTCCGTGTTGCCTGGCAGGCAGGCGGGCCGCTCTGCTCCTGTGCTTGGGCTGCCCGTGGCCACACCGCTGACCGTACCGGGCCGGGCCGGGCGCTCTCTGTTGCAGATGGGGCCGCACGGCATGGAGGGCCTGGACCGCGGCCTGGACATGCTGGAGGCGGGCGGCATGACCACGCTCACGCCCATCTCGGACAACTCGCACCACCAGCTGCACCCGCCGCCCATGTACAACCCCATGAACTCGATGATGGGCGGCCACCACCACCACCACCACGGCGGGCCGCTGGCGGGCCACGCCACCCACCACCCCCACCACCCCCACCACCACCCGCACCCGTCGGCCCACCACCCCGCCATGGCGGCGGCCGCGGCCGCGGCGGCGGGCCTGCACCCGGACTCGGACACGGACCCCCGCGAGCTCGAGGCGTTCGCCGAGCGCTTCAAGCAGCGGCGGATCAAGCTGGGCGTGACGCAGGCCGACGTGGGCAAGGCGCTCGCCGCCCTCAAGCTGCCCGGCGTCGGCGCGCTGTCCCAGTCCACCATCTGCCGCTTCGAGTCGCTCACCCTGTCCCACAACAACATGATCGCGCTCAAGCCCATCCTGCAGGCGTGGCTGGAGGAGGCGGAGGCGCAGGCCAGGAGCAAGCGTCAGGACCCGGACGCGCCCAGCGTGCTGCCCGCCGGGGAGAAGAAGCGCAAGCGAACCTCGATCGCGGCCCCGGAGAAGCGCTCGCTCGAGGCGTACTTTAACGTACAGCCCAGGCCCTCCGGGGAGAAGATCGCGGCCATCGCCGAAAAGCTGGACCTCAAAAAGAACGTGGTCCGTGTCTGGTTCTGCAACCAGCGACAGAAACAGAAGCGCATGAAGTTCGCGGCCCAGCACTGACAGGGGGCCGGGGGGCCTGGCGGCGGCGCGCCCACGCCCATGCCCCCCGGGCACTGCATGCAGTGACCCCCTCCCCCCTCCCCTCCCGCCCCTCCCGTAGCAGCCGACAAGGGCCGCGTCCCTGATATGAAGGAATTAAAAAACAATTACTCCGCGCCAATACAAAAAGATTAAATTTTTAAAAAGTCTATTTCTTTTCTGCAAACGAAGATAACTTAACTCGGTTTGCTATGCACCCGTCTACAGAACGGGCGCAGCTTCAGACTCCCGCCTAGAATTCATTTTTCGAATACCGCCTAAAGTTTCATTCTAGAGACCTAAACGCGAGGCGATGTCTCATGCAGCCGAGCCCGGCGTGTCTCGCGCCAGACGGCCTCGCACTGCTCTCAACTCCCCTTATACTATTTTGCCGTCATCCTTTGGCAAACCCCCGCGCACATTTCGCGCGTGAGATCCCCCCCCCCCCACCCACCCACTTTTCCCTACCCTCCGGTTGCGCGCTTCTGCTGTCGCTGGATGCAGGTCCCTGAAGGCACCCAGCCAGGGCTAGCGATGGTCCGCAGATCTGTGGCTTCTCAGCAGCCGGCTGCCAGCGCCTGGGTGACCGTCCGGCCCCGCCGCATGCTCTTGACCTGCCCCCGGCTCCACCCCCGGCTCCGCCCCCGGCTCCGCAGCCCACTACCGCCCCCACCCCCTCCTGGCTCCCGCGAGCCGACCGCATCCAGGGGATCGCAGGGACGGACACATGAGAAACGAGTGCCAAAGCTGTCTGTCGCGTCCGGGCCCTGGATGTCGTCGGGCCGCGCGCCGGCTAGAACAGAGACTGTCTCTGAGAGAGGATTCAAATTTGTAAACGTGCCAATATGTCATACAGGGATTTGTTAGCATGTCGGTTTTTTTCTTCGCCCGTTGAGACGTTTAAGGCGAATGTTAACGGCGCGCGTATAGTCTCAGAACTTAACTGATTTTTTTCTCCACGAATTAGTAAGACTTAACGATCTCAAGTAGCAGAATTACTGACTTTTATTACTTCCTACGAGTATATAATTTGAGGAAAGGTTGAAAATCTTGTTTGTGTACAGAGAAAAGTATACGCAAAAAGAAGTTATAAAAGTGACAACATACCCTTGTGACGTTTTTGTACAGTAGACGTCACTTAAAAACCTGTGGAGGAAAGTCAGTTTAGGCTGAGACGCGTTAGGTGTAATGCAGCTCATTCCGAACAAATGTACCAAAGTTTTATTTTGTGCCATTTCGATTAGGTCGTGGTTT
The DNA here is from genome assembly GCA_033675135.1 of Frankliniella intonsa. NCBI lineage: Eukaryota > Metazoa > Arthropoda > Insecta > Thysanoptera > Thripidae > Frankliniella > Frankliniella intonsa. The sequence continues at coordinate 7,514,963 of CM066245.1, read as the reverse complement.
AGCCATGGCGCGGAGTGATGAAATGAAGTGTGCCAACTACGTTCTTTCATGCCAGTTCGATATTTCTATCTTATGAAGGACGGGTTCCTTGAGGCACCAATCGGGACTGAATCGTACATATCAATTCTGTAACGGAGGAAAGTGTGTGCGAAAAAGAAAACGGAGCAATGTTCAGGCAACACAGAACCTGAGTGCCATTTCCCACGCCGTGATGTTATTTCCCCGAATCAGTGACAAATTTTGTACTTAACTTGTTTTAGGAAAAGCAATATTCCTTGTACCTAGTGATATCTTTAGTCATGTGATTTTAATTTTAATTCTAGTCATGAGCTGAATAAGCTAAATTGTGAAGTGCTAGAGCGCATCACACGTATATTAACTCGTGAGCCTATGTGAGAGTGTATGCATGTGGGAGTGGACGTTAAGTGTGACGGTCGCATGACCTGTGCATGTACTGTGAAAACATTCTGTTTACCCAGCAAGTTTAACAAGTACGCGACCTGTCCCTGACGCGTTAAATCTCATCGCTTCACGTGGTGAACATATGTGTCAGATCTAAATGACCAACATTTTCTCGAAATATTGTTGACAAACATGCTGGGTTCTTTGTTTCCAGCACTACGTGCACAGATTGCGTGCTACATGTTAATTGGGAGTCAAATATGTTGAGAGCAGTTTCGTGAAGTCTGTTCTCAACTCAGTGCAATAAGTTGTCTCGTAGTTTAAGGAAAAGCTTATTTTGATCAACGACAGGAAGTTTTCTCCTGTTTCTGTGTTTTGTAAATAAATTTTGTGAGGATTGTACGAAACTGTGTTGTTACTCAAGTCCTGCAAATTTTTGAAAGCCAAAGAATTCATATTATTTATTCAGTGTTTCGGTTACTGATGTAATTGTATAGCTTTAAGATGTTGTGACCTGTACATTTTTTTTTTTCAATTTACCAATGTTTTATTTTGTAGCGTTGGAGAGCTGAGATGCTACAATATGATGGTATCCTGATTTTAAATGATACGGAATCAGTCTACCATAAATAAATTTATTGTGTTTTGTTGCTCTTGTCTGCTTTTCCTGTATTTTACTTTTTGCTTCAGTGTAATGCAATGCAAGGCAAATTACAAATTCAGAAAAAAAACTTCAGAAAATCTAGAAATTAGAAAAGTGTTAGCCGTTCACATAGCCGGCTACAATAGTTTTGTTTTTATACCCTCTCTTCAGAAATGTGCTAATTTTTGACTTACTTTTTTTATTATTTCATCATAAAGAAAAATATGGGAAGCATGCAGACTTGTTTTCGTTACCACGTCACTTAATTTACAGTCAGAAGGCCGAAAGAAAATATTTTAGCCTCTGGCGGCGGTGAATTTGTTGTTGTTTGTATTTTGTACCGGCGATAGCAGTAACTATAGCTTGATAGGTGTTATGCCAACTCTTGTCGAGTAGGCGTGCACATCTAGTACTCCACCTCCATTGCCCGAAATAAAAAGCAAAGCTAAAATCATTCTTGCTTTCTTACTACTCTTTGCATGATTCGCCTTAACTGCTTCAAAAAAAAAGTCAACGTTGCTGCAGCATTCTGCTCCGCTTATTAAATCTAGGAAAAGAAGAACATTTCCTTTCGATATTCTCTTCTTTTTTTATTTTCAAGCTTTCTAGAAAACACACAATTTTCTTCATAGATCGTCCAAAGATACATTGGAAAAACTGAAAGTCTCTTCAAGTTACAGATTTTTTGGGGCGCACCCTGTTTCTCCGACAGCGTAATCTAATAACTCGTTGTTGTAATAAAATAGCGGAGATAACCTAAATAGCGTAAATGGCTCGTTCCGATTCTCCGACAAATATATATATTTATTTACTTATTTTAACTCCTATTGCTAATTAATTATCTCTAGGGAGCCTAAAAGCACCACAAGTTATTACAATAACAACGCCGTTACGCTAATAAAATAACTACGCCTAATTGTATTAGCAGTAAGTTAATGTCACTAACTTGCAAGTTATTTAAATAACTTTCGTTAGCGCGTTCGGCGCCGAAGCCGACCCGAGCGGCACCCGAGTCGCCCAGCCCAAGCCGAGCCGAGGCCCGAGCCGAAGCCCCAGCTCCTCCATCGGCATCCGTATGAGAAAGTGCGCGGTCACATGTGTGCCGCGCCAGGACCCGCCCCTTGCTGGACCCCGCCACCGGCGCGCGCGCGTGCTGCCCCAGCAGGCCATGGAGGCCACTGAGCTCCTAGTGACCTTGCTGGACACCACCTCCAGCGCGCGCGCGTGCTGCACCCGCTGACCATGAAGGCCACCGAGCTCCTGGTGACCTTGCTGGACGCCGTCAGCGACCGCGCGCGCGTTGTGCGTCAGCAGGCCATGAAGGCCACCGAGCTCGTGGTGACCTTGCTGGACTCCACCGCCGCCGCCGAACGCGCGCGCGTGCTGCACCAGCAGGCCATGAAGACCACCAAACTCCTGGTGACCTTGCTGGACGCCGCCACCAGCGCGCGCGCGTGCTGCACTATCACGCCATGAAGGCCACCGAGCTCCTGGTGACCTTGCGGGACGCCGCCACCGGCGCGCACGCGTGCTGCCTCAGCAGGCCATGAAGGCCACCAAGCTCCTGGTGACCTTGCTGAACTCGTCCGCTTCCGCCGACTGCGCGCGCTTGCTGCACGTGCAGGCCATGGAGACCACTGAGCTACTGGTGACCTTGCTGGACGCCGTCAGCGACCGCGCGCGCGTTCTGCGTCAGCAGGCCATGAAGGCCACCGAGCTCCTGGTGACCTTGCTGGACTCCACCGCCGCCGGCGACCGCGCGCGTGTGCTGCCCTAGCAGGCCATGAAGACTATCAAACTCCTGGTGACCTTGCTGGACCCCGCCACCGGCGACCGCGCGTGCTGCACCCGCAAACTATGAAGGCCACCGAGCTCCTGGTGGCCTTGCTGGACGCCGTAGCCGCCCGCGCGCTTGTGCTGCGCTAGCAGACTACGCCGCGCCAGTGGAGTTCCGGGGCACTTCTGGGCACTGCCGGGGCGCGCCGTTGTCTTTACGTAGATCATCGGTTGACGCGTGACAGCAGGTTAAGCAGACAACTGATGGCGTGCGAGCTATAGGGGTACAGACCGTCTGAAAGGTACAGATGTCATGCCTGCGTCTTGTCGCACCATACCCAGACCCTTCAGCAGTCTCGCAGGAGTCAGCAGGAGAGACATCCGACCTGTCAGTTTCAAGGTTCCCTCTTCCTGGAATGCATGCGCTGCCCGCCCGCCGAGGCTGACTCGCTTTGCTCGGCCGCTCGCTGGAACTGCGGCAGGCGGGCGGCGCATGAATTCTGGGAAGAGGGGAGCTTGAGACTGACAGGCTGCGGCTCTCTCTGCTGATCAGCGAGACGGCTGAAGTGTCTACGGACGGGGACGCGCCCTTGGTGTCATCAGTAGTTTCTTGACCTGCTGAACTGCTGTCACGCTTCGACCGATGACCTATGTTAAGTGAACGCCGCGCCCTCGTCCCGTAGTGCCCCAAAAGGCCACCAGCGCGGTGTGGCCTGCAGGTGGCGACGGCGTATGGCAAGATTTCCGGGAGCTCGGTGGCCTTCAAAGCTTGCTGGCGCAGCACGCGCGCGCACCCGTTGCGGCGTCCAGCAGGGTCACCAGGAGCTCGGTGGCCTTCATGACCTGCACGTGCAGCAAGCGCGCGCAGTCGGCGGAAGCGGACGAGTTCAGCAAGGTCACCAGGAGCTCGGTGGCCTTCATGGCGTGATAGTGCAGCACGCGCGCGCGCTGGTGGCGGCGTCCAGCAAGGTCACCAGGAGTTTGGTGGCCTTCATGGCCTGCTGGTGCAGCACGCGCGCGCGTTCGGCGGTGGCGGTGGAGTCCAGCAAGGTCACCAGGAGTTTGGTGGCCTTCATGGCCTGCTGGTGCAGCACGCGCGCGCGTTCGGCGGTGGCGGTGGAGTCCAGCATGGTCACCAGAAGATCTGTGGCCTCCATGGCCTGCTGGGGCAGCACGCGCGTCGTTGTTGGCGGCGTCCAGCAAGGTCACCAGGAGCTCAGTGGCCTCCATGGCCTGCTGGGGCAGCACAGCACGCGCGCTGGAGTTGGTGTCCAGCAAGGTCACCAGGAGCTCAGTGGCCTTCATGGCCTGCTGACGCACAACGCGCGCGCGGTCGCTGACGGCGTCCAGCAAGGTCACCAGGAGCTCGGTGGCCTTCATGGTCAGCGGGTGCAGCACGCGCGCGCGCTGGAGGTGGTGTCCAGGAAGGTCACCAGGAGCTCAGTGGCCTCCATGGCCTGCTGGGGCAGCACGCGCGCGCGCCGGTGGCGGCGTCCAGCAAGGGGCGGGTCCTGGCGCGGCACACATCTGACCGCGCACTTTCTCATACGGATGCCGATGGAGGAGCTGGGGCTTCGGCTCGGGCCTCGGCTCGGCTTGGGCTGGGCGACTCGGGTGCCGCTCGGGTCGGCTTCGGCGCCGAACGCGCTAAAGAAAGTTATTTAAATAACTTGCAAGTTAGTGACATTAACTTACTGCTAATACAATTAGGCGTAGTTATTTTATTAGCGTAACGGCGTTGTTATTGTAATAACTTGTGGTGCTTTTAGGCTCCCTAGAGATAATTAAGTAGCAATAGGAGTTTAAATAAGTAAATAAATAAATATATTTGTCGGAGAATCGGAACGAGCCATTTACGCTATTTAGGTTATCTCCGCTATTTTATTACAACAACGAGTTATTAGATTACGCTGTCGGAGAAACAGGGCCTACTCATTTTTTGATATCGTTAGTTATATACTACTGCCTGTGATCGTCCAAAATTACAGTGTACAACAAATAATAGGCACGTATGTGCAACGGTCTTTCTAATTATCTTTTGGCGTTATTGTTATACTACTATAACTATTATGGGATAGCAAATAGTTCAGATCTATCATTAACCAGAAATTAATTCTAAGCGTAATGAATCAAGATGGCACGCGTGTTCACATCACTGTTGATATTGAGAGTTAAATCCGTCAGATACTCTTCCGTATTAATTCGTCGTAGATTTGAAAACGGAGCCCTTGAACTATTACTCTACAAAATTACCAAATTTTTCTAGTTGTAACAAAACGCAAATACATTTCGAAAATTCCTCCCCCCAAATATTTTAATAGTAATAGAGAAACGAATAACATAACGCGGTTCGGTAGCAGGCGACATTGTGAGTACTACGGGGCCGCGCAGTGCCTCAGCGGTTAGACGGTCGGACAGCTGCCGGCCGGCCGGACAGACGGACAAGGGCGGGGGTTGGTTTGTCTAATCAAGCCGAGCTAGCCGGTCGGTGGAGCGCCCGGACCGGCCCGGCCCGACCCGGACCGACCCGCAGCTCGCGGTCTCAGCCATGCGTGGCAGCTCGCTCTGCAAACTTTGCCAAAAAATGACGTAGCGAAAACTGGAGGGAGAGAATGTGCGGTAGGCGAGCGAGGCTGCTGGACAGGTGGCGCGCAAGCGATATCGCGTGTGTGTGTGTGTGTGTGAGCGCGGTGTGGGCGCGCGCGCGCGTTAGTGTGCGTGTGTGCGCATTTGACGGGCGCGTGTGGTTTGGGCGTGAGGGTGCAAATTTCGGAGAGAGTGAGGTGAGAGAAAGCGACGAGCAAAAGGGGGTTCGGCTTCCTGCACGATCTGTCCGATCAATTGATCTGTCAATCGCTGGCGTCAGCCCGGTGCGCCGTAAGTAAATTATGTAGAACTAGAACAGACAAGTCCTAGAGGTGTGTTGTTGAGTCCGCAGCGCACTGCCATGTACTACGTAGAGTCGGCGCACTGCTGGTATCTAGTACGCGTAGAGTTATCAAAACACTGTGAAAAATATGTCTGTAAGTTTACGACTTTTTTCGTAATTTGTGATTTACAAATGGTATTGTAAATTTACAATCGAAATCGTAAATTTACGAACGCTTATTTGTGCTCGTCTAAGATTTACAAGTCGATACCGAGTGTCCTTAAAATTTTGTAATTTTACAATTTGATATCGTAGCTTTACGACATTTCTCATGGAAAATTTTCCCGTAACTCTTACGAATATTTCTCACAGTGAAGATTAGTACCTTACATCTCGCAAATATAACCAGCGGCCTCCCTGCGCCACGCCATCGGGCGTCGACGACGTATCTTTCAACACTTTCGCGCGTGTCACCCTTCCCGCCCCTCCCCCCGCCCCGGCTCCTCCAACATGATGTGTCAAGGAGCCAGAAAGCAATTAGCTGTACACGTGATGGTAAAAAATGGACCGGTGGTGGTGGTCCACTCTACCACCGTCCCCCCCACCTGCCTCTCTCTCTCTCTCTCTCTCTCTCTCTCTCTCTCTCTCTCTCTCTCTCTGTGCGCGCACCCCTCGCCTTCCTCCCCGCCCCGCCACACCACGCCACGCCGCGATTTCGCTGCCTCCGTCCCTTGATTGATTTACGAGGCAAACATGTCTGCAATCCGGAGCTCTCTTCCCCAAACACACTCGCAACTTTTTACCCTGCAGCCAGCAGCCGGTGCGGTGGGTCCCCCGCCCCGCCCCGCCCCGCCCCGCCCCGCCCCGCCCCGCCCCGCGCGCACGCCCAGGCGCCATTCCGCCCATCCCGCTTGTTCAAGGAGAAAGTGCGCCCTTATGTTTGAACCAACGTTAAAATTTTAGAATAATTTGCACAGCACATGACCAAAAAGAAAAATATCTACGTTATAACGGTGCCATAGTTGCCTTCCTTGGGAAAATCGCGCTGCATGTGACAAGTGACATTTGATCCCGTGCTAATAAAACGCGGTAATAAAGATAAAAAGACAAAACGCAAAAAAAAAAAGATAATTTAAAAAAAAAATATCTTGGAAAAAAGGAAAAAAAAGGGCAAAATGTCAACGGGTTTGTTGTCGCGTCGCGCATTCCGAGCCACTCGTTATTGAATAAGAGAATAATACACTGCCGGCGAGCGAGCGAGAAATGAGCATCGAATAGGGTCGGGCAGGAGGGGAGGGGAGGGGAGGGGCAGGGAGGGCTGGCGGAGGGAGGGAGGGAGGGGATGGATACGGTTCGATTCTTGTGGGGTGACTATGAATCCTGATACTGGAAAGGGATTTACTGCCTGGGACATCTGGATGGACATAGATGAACTGGCCCACGTGGTACACAGCCTGCAGCGGGGAGCACTGCACGCACACACACACAAAAACACACACACACACACACACACACACACTACGGGGACAGGGGGCGGGGGAGGGAGGAGAGAGCAGGCAAAATGCGATTTTGATAGACCGCCTCAACCGCCCAGGCGCGACCCTCCGGCGCGCCGCCCCCGTCCACGCACGCCCCCGGCCACTACTGGTTGCGTGGACAGGACAACCATCTGGGTGAACCTGCTGCCGCCCCTCTGCCGTCCCTCCCTCATTGCCTACCCTCCCCGCACGCCTCCCTCGTCCCTGATTATTTAGACCAAAGTTCTACATGTATGGTGATCAGTGTTGCCGCGCGCAGAAAAGTAGGCAATAAGTAGCCAAGACTCTGTGGCGAGGAGAGCGGACGGCATGTGCTCCTGCCTCCTAGGCAACTTTCACGCACCTGCGGTAAGGTGCTACGAACAATAAAACAACAGTGCAATACTGTAATATTATCAGCTCCGGGAAAAAAAAAGTAAATTCACCTTTTATAATTTTCCATTGAAGACGCAAATGTCAGTCAATGTTTTCGATCCTCTTTTCCCATCCACAGCTTGAGACATACGGCCCAACTACCCCTCGCGTGCCTACCACCGCGCCCGCTCCGCGCCCCCCTCCCCCGTCCCCGCGAGCGCCACGCCGCGCCACGCCACGCCACGCCACTCCCCGCCCCGCCACGGCCTTTGATGAGTCCGCCCAGATAAGGGAGGTGATGGCCCGGCCTTTTTAGAAAGTGAAAACACGACTGATGCTCTTTCGCTGCTGCCGGCCGGCCGGGAGTGCCTTGCAGGCTGCGAGCCGAGTCCGCCCCGCCCCGCCCCACCCTCCCCCCGCGGCCCGCCCCACTCCGCCCCGCCCCGCCCCGCCGCGACTTGGCTCGACCACTTAGCGTGCGTCACCCGGCTCGGTATGGTGATGTCACAGTGAGACGCGCGGAGATGGCGCGGTGTACACCGGGGGGTTGTGGATGGAGGAGGCGGGGACGCGGAGCGGCGCTGAGCAGAGAGGAGGGGAGGGGAGGGGAGGTCACAGATTGCTGATATATATATATATTTTTTTTGTATCCGCGCGCGCTCTTGTCAGCCGCCCGGCCGCCCGCGGCCCTGCTCCTGCTCCTGTTCATTCATACTGACTTATTCTGGACACACAATAATCACGCTTTGATTTTATTTTTTTGATGAATTTTCTAGTCGTATTCTCAGTAGTAGTAATTTTTTTTTTCCTGCCACGACTCACAATTTAATTGACATGGAACGTATATACGTCTGCGCACGTCGACGCGAGAGAGAAAGTTTTAGCTTTTGCACTCTCTGAAGGCCAGCAGGCTGGCGCACTGCCCCCCCGCCACGCCACGCCACACCACGCTCCCCTCCAGGCTGGGCTCTCTGCTGCACGCTCGATGACCGAGTTTGTTTTTGCAGCGCCGCGCTGTGCCTCATTGTGTCGCGGGAGCGGAGCGCTGCACCCCTCCTCATCCCCCGTCTCCCCCTCCCCCCTCCCCCTACCCACCACCCGCGACCTCGCGTTGACATTTTATTGTGGAGGAATGAGTGGAAAATAATCGACAGACGCACACACACACACGCGTGGCCACACACACTCACACACACATGAACGGGTTTCACTCATGTCGCTCCGAAGGGCAGGTGCAAGTCAAACAAACAGGGAAAACATAAACAAAGCGTAACCCCCCCTCCCTCTCCCCCCCTAAAAAAAGAAGGCCTAAATTATTTTTTATCAGCATCATCGGAAGATTTGGTTTTTAATGCGAGTTATATATAGTTGTTGGGCCTACGGTAAAGCTTTCCATACGATTATAAGCAATGTGAAGTGATAATTAATTTAAAAAAGAAACTACGTATCTCCTTGAAAACCGAGCAAAATCGACCTTTTGTCAGCATATGACACCGATCGCCAAATTCGTCATAAAACTTCTTTTCACAATGGAAAAAAAATCTTGCAAATTCACTCCTATACTATACCCACAGAGAAAATAAGGTGGAAGTTTGAATGACGCCTGCCGATGATAAAACTAAAACGATGCTTTTTTTCTCGAGACGGGGAGGTGCTCCAGGCGTGTGCTGGAGCTGCGCGGGGTGCGGATCGAAGCTCATCCCGTTGATAAACACCGCTATCACGAGCAGATCGCCTGATGGAGGGGGGGGGGGTCGCTGCGCGCGCGGCCAGGTCAGCGCGCGGGTGAGATGAAACGCTTTTCAAAACACACCGCAAATTTTCTATCCTCTGCTCGCATCGTCGGCATCACTAATTCAGGGCACGGCAATAAATGCGTCATCGGGAATATTTTGCGGTGACAGGCGGGCTCTCTGCAGAGCTCTCTCTCTCTGGCTGCGCGAGCGCTGCGGCCGCCCCGCCCGGCCCAATCGATACGCGGGACGCGACGCGCACCTGCCGGCCCGGGCAGTGCGGGACAAAGCAAACCTGAGGGACTTCCATCGTGCTTACGGAATACATTGAAGTGTTCGACTGACACACACTATTTTAGACACTGTGTTGAACACTCTCAGGTGCTTAGACCAAAAAAAAAAAAAATCGTGCCTAAAAACCTATATTCCAACTCTGACTCACACGCGCCTACGAACAAGTGTGTGACATTCACAAAATTTGCAGCGCTTGCAGAGTGGTAGGGTTTCCCCCGGATGAAAGGAACGACAGTCCAGATCCAACTACGCAGTTTCAAGTCGCGGAGTGACCTACCGTAATTAAATAAAAGTTGAACTGTGCAGCTTTCCAGCAATGCTAATAGCTTCCTACCGATCAGTATGAAACAAGTACTTTTAATCCAACTCGATGAAATTTGGTTATTCGCAAAGTTAATGACGAAATAGCGCTTCGTGTGACATTGCAGGATTGCGGTGACGGCCGTTTTCCAAGACTTGGAACACCCATGCCGCAGCCTGCCACCTCGCCTGCTCCCTACAGCGGGGCGGGGCGGGGCGGGGCGGGGCGGGGCGGGGCGGGGCGGAGCGGGGCGCCACGCCTGTGGCGTAGCCAGCAGCCTTTCAGGCGACACATGTCTGTTGGTTGATTGTATCAATCCTGATGATGTTGTCCAGGGCCTCGGCCGGTGCGGGGCCTCCGCCGGCCGCCGAGGCGATGCGTGCAGAGATAGCAGGCCTCGGCCACGACGCACGGGCCTCGGATAAGTGGGGTACGCGTATGAGGAAGAGGCGAGAGAGGAAGGAAAATGAAAACTTGGATAGCGAAAAAAAATTGATGAGATAGGCACAGTCGGAACGGCGGAAGAGGAGGGGGTGAGAGAGAGTGCGGCGGTGGGAGGGAGGGGGTGCAGAAAGCAGGAAGGCTTTAAGGAGTATTATACAGTATACGAAAGCAGGATTTGCTCGTGACAAGGGGTTGTGTCGAGCGTATGCGCGCGCGCACACACACACACACGTTTGAGCCGAGTGCGCGGAGGGGTTGGGGAGGGGGTAATGTACGTTGCTGGACTCAAGACAAAAGGGGGCAGGGTGGTGCGGGGTGGAGTGGAGTATGGCGCATGGGGTCGTACAGGGTGGAGCATAAGGTCGTGGGCACGCACCCCGCGGGCTGGGGTGGGGTTGGGTGGGGTGGGCTACAGGTTGTGACTGCAACTTGCCAGCAGCACAGGTGCAGGTTCAATTAACAGTGTACCGGGCGTTTCATATAAGACGAAGGTGCGGGCGGGTTTGCCTACCCGATCTCCCCGTAAGGCGCCACAGCCCCTTGGGTAGGCAAACCCGCCCGCACCTGCGTCTTTTATGAAACGCCCGGTACGGCCTATACTGTACGGACATGTAAACGGCAAGCCTATCTCGTCAGTTACATTTTTGACCCAAGGGGAAAAAAATTCTATTGTAGCCGATGTATGCCAATAAATCATTATAAATGAAAATTTCGCGCTCCTTTCGTTCATGGTGTAAAACCCCAATCCGAGACTCAAAGAGTCTGCAAGGTCACAACTCGTTTCGCACCAAACGGCGAGTAGGAGCGGAGGGAAGGGGAATAGAGGGGGGAGCTGACCTGTTAGCGCGTCGGCAGGGGGTTCCGGTTCCGGTGGGCTGGGTCCAGCGCAGGGTTGGCAGGGGGAGCCACTGAGCCGCCCGGCCCGGCCCGGCCCGGCTCGCCACTTGATCACTGACGAGTTTTGACAAGCTGAAAACAAGGATAACTGCATGAATAAAGAAGCACAGCCAGATTTATGTAGATCAGTATCTATTACACTCGGGGTGCTGGTGGAGGGCGGGGCGGGGCGGGGCGGGGCGGGGCGGGGCGGGGCGGGGCGCGGCGGGGTGGGGCGGGGCGGGGCGGGGCGGGGCGGGGCGGCCCTCTCGCCGCGCTCCACTGCACTGCAGGGTGCTCCTGCTGGTCCTGCTGCTGTTCGTCCTGTTGCTAGTCGTGTTAAATGCCCGCTACAGCCTCTACTAGTGGCGCCTCAGCTCCATTTGCCGTGCCGACTTCACTTCAACATTTCACACATTTTATTCCTTCCTTATTTAATTTTTTTAAATTAAATAAAAATATACCGCTTAGATATCCTAAGGTATTCAAAAAACGAAGTGCAGATAAAAAAGGTAACAATGATTGTAGAAAAAAAAACACAGTTCGAAGGTGCTGAGCCATACTGTTTTGGGCACTCTTTGACGCTCGCGAAGCACTTCTTACGTATCACTGGCTGCTGGACCAGGCGCTCACACTGTGCTCGCCCCGCGTCCTGCCCCGCCCCGCTCCACGTCCTGCCGCGCCGCGCCCCGCCCCGCCCCGCCCCGCCATGTGACGCAGGCTCCCGTGCATAATCGGTAGCCGCAGTCTGATCCGCTCAGATAGCCCGGTAATCTCCGCTGATCTGGCTTACCCTCCGGCCGGTGCGGCCCCACCCCGCCCCGCCCCGCCCCGCCCCACCACGCCCCGCCATGCCCGCTACCCCACGGGCTGGGGTGCGGCGGTGGCTGCCAAGCGCGCGCGAGAAGGCTAGCAGGTGGATTGGAGTGTTAATGCTCGCACAATGACAGGGCGGTCCTTTTTCGATGGTTTGCACCTGATGCGAGATTCGTCAGAACCTCAACCTCTGATGTGACGGGGCGGGGCGGGGCGCACGACAGCAAAAGTGTAAGAATTCACCTCAACTACACCCAGGGAAACGTGTTCTTGAAATAATGCAGATTTGCACTAAAACAAATCAAATCTTGCATTGGCTGTTCCGGTGAAGATATTTCTTGATTTAATGTCAATTGCCATTGAGACAAGCAGTGGGCTGACATAAAAACAAGAACGTTTGGCATTGAATTTAGGTTTAGAAAACTTTGAAAGTTTGTCAAGAGAGAGTTCTGGAACCAGCAAGAACGAATATTTCTTGAAATTTCATCCACACTTCAAACGCACAAGGACCCCGCGGACCATCCCGCGAACATACAAGGACCCCGTAGACCAGTCCACGAACACGAGAGGACCCCGCGGCCGACCCCGCGAACCCGCGACGACCCCACGAATGACACCGCGAACCCGTGAGGACCCCACGAACGACACCGCGAACCCGCGAGGACCCCGCGGACCATCCCGCTAACCGACGGGGACCCCGCGGGTGACCCCGCGAACCCCCTAAGACCCCGCGGACCACCCCGCGGACCTGCGAGGACCCCGCGGACCATCCCGCGAACATACAAGGACCTCGCGGACCACCCCGCTAACCGACGGGGACCCCGCGGGCGACCCCGCGAACCCCCTAAGACCCCGCTGACGACCCCGCTGACGACCCCGCGGACCCGCGAGGACCCCGCGGACCATCCCGCGAACATACAAGGACCTCGCTGACCACCCCGCTAACCGACGGGGACCCCGCGGGTGACCCCGCGAACCCCCTAAGACCCCGCGGACGACCCCGCGGACCCGCGAGGACCCCGCGGACCATCCCGCGAACATACACGGACCTCGCGGACCACCCCGCTAACCGACGGGGACCCCGCCAACCATCCCGCGAACACGCGAGGACACCGCGGACCACCCCGTGATCATGTGGAAATAAGAAAAACTTTCTTGATTTTAGAAAAGTGCACTTGTTTTTTGGTTCTTGAAAAACCTGCATTGCAAATCAAGAACTTTTCTGACGCTGATTCAAGAACGTGTTTTTCTGGGTGTAGGAGGGAAGACGCTTGAAGTAATACGCACATACTCAAGCGGGCGAAAAGGTTGAGCTCGCCGCGGAGCGCTGTGTGGGCGGGCAGCCGCTAATGGACGTGGAAGTATGCCACTTAATCTTACCTAATTCCGCTTCTCTTGCTCCCTCTCTCTCTCTCGCTCGCGCTCCACACGCATATCACGAACAGCGTTAACGTCCCACGTTTACTGAAGAAAGTCTATACTTCGTACTGAACTTTAGCCGTGCTTTATTCCATGCAGTGCTTTGGCATATCGATGCGGAAAATTATTTATAATAATCACAATAATAATAATTATTATTATTGCAGTGAAGTAGAGCCTTAATCTATTTTTAAACCACTACGCAACTTTCACGAGACGTTTCAAACACGGAACACAGTCAACCATTACGGCGCTGCAAACGCGTTTGCGTCGCCGCGCGAACCATTCGTTTTACTCGCTGTAAAGTTTAGTGCACAGTGCTTGTGCGGCGAGCGGAGCGCAGATGTGGGAGAGGGGAGCGAAAGTGCGAGCGAGAGAGAGAGACGGACGCGAGGAGAAGGGGGGAAGTCCCGGATGAATCGTTTTAAACAGAGGGCGGTCGAGGGTGGGAAGCTGTTGGGACATTATTACTTCCCCAAGCAAGGTGACTATGGCCTGCCAAGGGGGAAACGAAGAGAGAGGGGGAGTGAGAGAGTGAGAGAGAGAGAGGGAGAGAGGGTGAGAGAGAGAGAACAGGAAGAGGAGCCAGTGAAAACTGTTTTTACTTTCATTACAGGGATCTAGCAGAGAGGGACGAAAAGAGGAGAGAGAGAGAGAGAGAGAGAGAGAGAGAGAGAGAGAGAGAGAGAGAGAGAGAGAGAGAGAGAGAGAGAGAGAGAGAGAGACTCGGTCCTAAGGAGGATTACGGCTTGGATGCCAACCATAATCACCTGCAGCAGCTCTGCGCCAGCGCCACCCTCCCCCTGCGCCCGCCCCTCCTACTGCTTCCCCCCCCTCCCCCCTCCCAAAATCCTCCCCTTACGGTTATTTACCTGATTGCAGGCGAAATCGAAACAGACTGTTTTAAAGCAACTGGCCGAACGCGGCGTGGCGTGGCGTATAAGCGCCAGCTAAAAGTGTGCGCGCGGCGCGCTGCGCTGGCGTAGCGCTTGCAAGCGTTGTTGACTCTAGCAATAAGAAGTCCGCTTATGGCCCTGGCCTGGCCCCGCCCCGCCCCGCCCCGCCCCGCCCCGCCCCGCCCCGCCCCGCCCCGCCCCGCCCCGCCCAGCGCGGCCTCTCGACGCGTATTGTTTGAGCGGGACCATATGCTCCGGTGGCGCCACGGCAAATCAGACTGCTTTCATGTTGACTCGGCATACACGAGAACTCTTAGAACGGTTTTGAAAATTGTAACATTCGTTGTCCTTGCGGATTTAATGGCGATAGACGAGACGACTCCAATCAAAACTATTATTGAGATACTGCAGCAGCACCGTAAAAAAAAATCAGCACGCATCAGAGTGAGCTTCACCGTAACTCACAGTGCCATTCACCCTCTCGCATACAGCTCAAAAATTAACCCGCAAGCTATTAGCAAAGAAAAGTATTCCACACTAAGAGAAATGGGATGCAATTTTCACCATTGTGTTTTCACTAGCATTTCCCTGCTCCTGGGGCTCTGAGGCTGCTCACTCACATACTTCCGGGTACACACCGACCGCAGGTGCTCAGCCAACCCAAGGCATGACTCCAGTCAGACCGCGGCTGGCTGACCTCTTTCATTTCCGGTTGTAGCTCGCGTGGCGCGGCGCGCAGCGGCGTATCACGAAAGGTACTCGAACGCTATGCATTACGGATGTGCAGCTCAGCAGGTACGCTGCAGCCCCCCCCCCCCCTCGGGCCGCTGCAATTTTCGACATAATTTTGCGTGAATGGCGGAGTGAAGCGGCTGGTTCGGTGGTCCCGGCCACGCATTGCCCCGGCAAATAATCATCGTGCTTTATTGGCTCCAGGAGGGAAGTGGGCTGCTGTTGATTAGGCCCGGGCCCCACGCAAAAACCAATTCAGGTTATACCCTTTCCTTTCGCTGATGATGAAAATTTTATGAGGCCCGTAAAGAGGGTGCTTCGCTTTCTTGTCTGGATGAAACAATGTATTTCCAATATGGAAACAACAAGCTCTTAACCCCCCTTTTTTTTTTACAAATAAGGTCAAAGGGTTGTTACAAATTAAGTGAAATACACATATATGTGAAAACAAAGAATACGTGTTACTAGGAGGTCTGTCCCGAATACGTCCCGTCATTTTTATGGCAAGACAAGAAGCCCATCAACCTTGCCGGCTGGTAACACATATCCTTGACAGTTTCTCAAACAGGCAAAAATGTGCACCAATCGATACGAATTAAAATTATTAGTTTTTCTTTCCATCGTTCGGTTTAAGCGTCAAAAATGAGCGCTGATTTGGCTGAATCCCAGGACCAATTGGCGAGGCGTGTTGTTGTCGAGCCGCACAATGAGTCGTGTGTTTAGCCGAGAGTGTTTCATTCATCCACGCCGCTTTGCCTACCCATTTGTCGGGCGCGGCGAGGCGCGGCGGGGCGGGGCGGGGCGGGGCGGGGCGGGGCGGGGCGGGGCGGGGCGGGGCGGGGCGGGGCGAGGGGGAGGCCGCGGTGCGACGCAGTGCAACCCTTGAGTGCCTAGCGGTCTGGCCTCCCCATCGCATCGGCTGTCGCCGACCGGCCGACCGGGCCGACCCTCTCCGAGCCGCTATCTATTAACTACATAAAACAACATCTGCATGAGGCGCCCCGCCCCGCCCCGCCCCGCCCCGCCCCGCCCTGCCCCGCCCCGCCCCGCCCCGCTCCCCTGCACAGCCTTCTGGCTCCCGCCCGCCTCCCCGCTGACCCGGCCCGGCCCGGCACAAAAGGCGCGTGCAAACAAAAACACAAACACACGAGGACACAATGCGCACGCGAGCAATCAGGGCTCGAGGCCCAGCTCGGGCGGGGCGGGGCGGGGCGGGGCGAGGAGACACAGGCCGATCAACGAGCCCTCGAACAACTTGAAGGGTTGTGGGAGCCTCTGGGGCCACCCACACCACCCAGTGCCGGCCCGGCCCGGCCCGGCCCGGCCCTCACGGGTATAAGACGGCACAATTATTTTTTTCACCCAAGATTTTTATTACAATAAGGACGGTATTTAAGTCCATAAATTCTCTAAATTAAAAATGGACATCCTTGAATCAAGCCATGTCTACTTGCGGATGAAAGACATTTTCCTTGGACCAAATTCTCGGTTTTTCGGTGTAGTAGCCAGACTTCAGTGACGTCGTCAATACTACGACGGTGGTGGGGAAAACTGCCATATCCGGAAGTCTGGTGGTGTGGTGTCGCGCGTGTCGCCGGTTAGCCTACCGAGAGTCACGTGACGTCACGCGGTGCCAATCTCGCGGAGGGAAGCTCAGCTCGCGGAGGGCATCGGCAACGCTTGAGATTCATTGAGCAAGAGGGCCTCATTACTATGTAGTGCGAGTGAATTATCTGAGGGTCCTCGACGCCGCACCACGACCCTTGTCACCCCTTCCCTTGTCCTCCATCATATCGCTACATCCCCTCTCGTACTTACTCCTCCCCCTCTCCCCTCTCGCTCTCCCTCCCCCTCTCTCTCTCTGTCTCTCCACACACACCCTCATCGACCTTTCTACCCCACCACCTTAGCCTTATTCTTATACCCAACGTTACATCGACCAAAAAAAATTCCATTGATCAACCGTTCCTTTTTTAACATTTCTGGTAAGTTTCAGTCCCGAACCTACACTGCGGAGATGTGCGCTAGATTATCCGAGTTTATCAACGACAACATCTGTACCGGCAGCTTCTCCACCTGGGAGTATAGAGTTTCATGCAGATCGCGCGCCCTGTTTTTCTACGCTTTGCTTTGTTCAAGTCTCTCTCTCTCTCTCTCTCTCTCTCTCTCTCTCTCTCTCTCTCTCTCTCTCTCTCTCTCTCTCTCTCTCTCTCTCAGTTCTATCTCCTCTCCCTATTACCCGCTGGCTTATTTGTCCGGACCCGATGACGGCTAAAAGGACAGAGAGCGAGAAGAAAACAGGTTCCTGCCGGGCCGGGCCGGGCTCGCCTCTCTCTGGGGAGAATCAAAGCAGTATCAACTTCCGTACCAAACAGCGATATGCAGCAACACCAACAAAGCATTAGCTGGGGATGCACACACGCTGCGGGGCTGCATCGCTCCGCCCCACCCCACCCCGCCCCGCCCCGCCCCGCCCCGAACCATCACAGATCACAGATCGACACGGCCCGGCCACCCCAGCAGCCGACAGCAGGGATCGGTGCCCTCGGAATCCGTGAAAAACACGCCGAAAAATTTGTACATATACGTTTTATATAAAATTTGGAGATACACCGTTTAGCTTGCGTACAGTTTTCCCATTAGTTAAATTTTAGATACCCAAGTTACACGAAGCTGCTGTTTCCGCACGCAAGGCGGCTCGGCTACTGCGCCGGGGAGAGGCGCTAAAGAACCTATGAACTTAAATCAAGTCTTTGAACTTAAATCACTTCGAGTCTATAAGTGCTTGTTAAAAGAGAGAAGTCGCGAAGGCTTGCATTCTGCAAACTGCAGCAGGGAGAGAGGCGGGGGGCGGGGCGCGCACAGGGAGTGCACAGGCATAGGCCGTGTGTGTGTTAGTGTTGTCGCTCGCATCAGCGTCAGAGGGCACGCGCAAAACACACACACACGCAAACTCTCTCTCCCTCTCTCTCTCTCTCTCTCTCTCTCTCTCTCTCTCTCTCTCTCTCTCTCTCTCTCTCTTACACACACACAGCGGGGGCTGCAACGAACTGAGTTAAGAAATCTCGAGGGACGCCTCGACGCTAATCGACATCCACCCCGCCCCGCGCGCCCCGCCTCCCTCCCCCTCGCCGCGCCGCACTGCGCAGTGTGTCGCTCCCCTGCCCTGCCCTGCCATGCCCTGCCCTGCCCTGCCCTGCCCTGCCCTGCCCTGCCCTGCCCTGCCCCTGCCCTGCCCCTGCCCCTGCCCTGCCCCTGCCCTGCCCCTGCCCTGCCCCTGCTCTCGCCGCCGTCCGGAATGGAACAATCCCCCAAATCCCAGTAGTGAAGGAGTACTACCCCCTTTTCGCTAGCCCCTTTCACCTCCGCCCGTCCGCGCGGCACTCATGCGGGGCGTGACACCCCCCTCCCCCCTGCTACCCCCGCTGCACACAGTCACCGTCGTAACGAACGTGACCGTGTGGTGCAAACGGCATGTGACGACAGTGACGAGTCCTCGAGCCGCACTGCCGCACCTGCCCGTGTCCGCGTGCCGGCTGTCAGTCATTTTGGCTGCGCAAGCGCTACAGATCACAAGCGCTACAGATCACAAGCGCTACAGCTCGCTAACGCTACGGCTCGCTAGCGCTACGGATCACAAGCGCTACAGCGAGAATCCGCGCGTTAGGCGGAGCCGAGCCGAGCCGAGCTAAACCTTGAAAAATTACGCACGTGGCGTGAAAACATGGAAAATTTTTGCGACAGTAAACCTCCCGAAGGAGGTTGCGGTTCCCGCCAGGCACAGGGCTTTTACCCCCCGTGGCAGCCAGCTACTTCGGTGTTCTTATGGGAACCGGTGCTTTTCTGACTGCGATCCTGTCGCGCAATTCGACAGATTTGATCCCCGTACTGCCAGATTTAGTCGTACGGTGGTTAACCGAACTGCCCTGTCCCCAGAGCATGGAATAGCTATTTTTGGAGCCAGATTCTAGGACTTATGACCCCACGACCGACCACCAGTCGTGGGCATGGGACGGAACTTCCTGGCAACCCGCTGTCGCTACCAGTGAAGAACCTACCTGGGTTTGAACCAGGCCCCATGTGCCGAGTCTCACAGACACCCCACGGCTTTCGCGGCACCACTAGACCACTAGACCGTGGAAGGATCTCCACTTTGAAATGTAAAAGCTAACAACATACCTTCTGGAATTTCGGCTGTAGTTCGACCTTATTTTGCATGTACTGCAAATAGAGATAATACTTTCTCATAGATGCACTTAAGTTTTACAAAGTATCAATAGTTAATAAAATTCAACGTGTAGTTAGAAAGCAGTTGAACTACAGAAAACTGTAGACTATATGCAGATTTCTGAAGTTAAACTACAACTTAACTACAGTTAAAATGCAACGATTTCGGACCTTTTGCAGTTTAACTATAGTTTGCAGATGCAGTTTGTCTTTTGATAGAATTTGCAATTCGGGCTCAGTCCAGTTACACATCGTTTCTCTTTCGGACTATGCATGAGGTAGAGTATCACATGTTCATTAGGTACATAGTCAAAAAAAGAAATCAATTTTTTCCCCCGAATTTACTCCTTTTTCTTTGCTTGTGCTGCCTATTACCTCAGTATTTCATATCAGATATTACTTCACAGTTACATTTTTACCTTTTGATGTTGACGTTCAATCGGCTGCTGCCTGGAGTTGAACCTCGGACCTCGGAGCTGGGAGCCCGCCACGCTGACCACTGAGCCACTGCGACTTACCATAGCTTGGTACCGCAGTAACACGGTGTCATGCCAAGGGTCTCAGTCCGCCGGCCTGATGGTCGAACTACAGTTTAACTACAGTTTGTTTGTTATGTAGCTGTGGACACTTGACACTTTCGGGTTTCTTTGTTTTCTTTGTTTTTCCTGACTAAACAGTTACGTTCCTTCCTTCCGCCGCGCGCCCTTGTTTCATATCACTAAAAACTGGACTTGGGTGGTTTGCTATTCGCAACTGGAGGGGTCGGTAAAATACCTGGGTAGCAGCCTGACTGCTGCAGGACCCTGCCAAAGGACAAGGGCAGCCGGGGCAGCCCCGTTGTGAAGCGGAAATACGGAAAAACCACCGGCTGTTTGGCACGTCCGAGACGGGTAGAAACCCTTCGAGGCGCGTACGTAGGGTGCCTACGGGACGTAAATCCCACCGATCAGGTACAAAGTCATCGCAGTTTTAACTGTGGCAGGAAGGAAATATTGGCCAACTAAACTCCACAAAATCGTCTTCAAAAAGTAAAGTCTAGAGAATACACCAAATGTGTGTTGTAACATGGAGTCGGTTGATAATTTTAGTGCAAACATATTTACACTCACAAACTGCAAACTAAAATTGCTGTCCTTACTTTACAAACAACATAAGTTCTATTGCAATATAAGTGCAAAAGTAACTGCTTTGATGAATTGCAGCCAAAAGAATACAACGAAACGTAGTACTTTTAAACTTAAAAGTCGTGTTTATGCGTAGACTAGGACCCCACACTAATATGTATTTCGTGAAAGTAAAATATCTTCTCTATGATGGTACATGCAACTATAGTTTCAACTACTATCACGAATTGCAGCCAAAATCGTAAATCTAAAACCAGTAAGATTGCTGTCATTGTACAATTTAAATTATAGAAAAGATTGCTAGTTCTGAAATGCAGTAAAATGACATTTAAGTTAGGGTTTCCGATGGTAGTTCACAGCTACAGTTTGAGTGCTACAGTTTGAACTACAGTCTAATTCGAGATCCTTCCACCCGGGATCGCGGCACCACTAGACCACTAGACCGTCGGCTATTCCACGAGGGAGCTCGGTTGAAATGGGGGGCTTGAATTCCACTCTCCAAATTGTTGTCCTCAGAAAAATTAAATGTTTTGGTAAGATTCGAACCTACGTCCTGCGACTCTCCGCGCGGACACTATGCCGGCACGGCTACGACGCCACGGCACCAAGTGCTAGACCCTTAGCAGTCATGCTGCGCGCGAAGCCACAGTCACCGAAGAAACGAACCCGGTGTCATCAGCACGCCTGCTCTCCGGTCAGTGCTGGGCCGGCCGCGTGGCGTCATTGGTAGCGACGCTGCTCATAGCACTAGGTGGGCAGTGGTTCAAAAACCGCGTATTTTTTTTTTTTTTCTTGTTTTGTTTGGGCCCAGTGCTCTTTCCAGCTATACCGTCCTTGTGACTTAGGCAACTGCAAAAAAGGCCTACGTCCCCCCCCCCTCTCTCTCCCTCCCTCTTGCTCTCTCGGAGAGAAATTGGTCCAGCAGTAGTCCAGCTCCAACCTCCCGTCCCTTATCAACACCAACGAGATAGGACGGCCAGCGAGGGCCACACCCCTCGGCGCCTCGCCTCGCCCCGCCCCGAGCAGAAGGATCGCATGGTGCACATTGTGGTGCAACCCTTCCTGGCCCCGCCCCATCCCGCCCCGCCCCGCCCCGCCCCGCCCCGAGCCGTTCGGCACACAGCCCGGCCTGGCCTGGCCCCGACGCGGCCGGCACCTCCAGGCCGAGTAGAGGACGACCAAACCCCTTCTTCATCTGGTCGTGTTCCCAGCCCCCTTCAGCCTTTTTAATCCCTCCACTTCAGACCCCTTACTACTCCTAACCCATTCACGCGCGCACACACACACACACGTGCCTGGCGTGCGATGCCCCCCTGCTTAAGCCCTTAGGTACCCTTCCCCGCGCAGTGGTCCTCCCTCCCTCCCTACCTCCCTCCCTACCTCCCTCCCTCCCTCCCTCACCCTCCCTCCCACCCCTCCCTCGCTCCTCGCCACCCCCCCGGGCGCGCGCGGTCCGCCACCGGGACGCAATGAATATCCAATTACTTCACTTATTGCGCAGCGCGCGTACAAATCGTGGACACATGGGCATACATCTCCTCGCTCTATGATCTGCCTCTTTATTTCGGTGTCCGGGGCGGGGCGGGGCGGGGCGGGGCGGGGCGGGGCGGGGCGGGGCGGGGCGGGGCGGGGCGGGGGTTCTGCTCGGACCACACTGAATAATGTCCCTCCAGCGTTTGGATTATGCAAACAGCAAATCTCGCCCGCACAATTTTCGCCCGCGCTGGATCCCGCGCCCCACGCCCGGCGCCCCACGCCCGGCGCCCCACGCCCGGCGCCCCACGCCCTTCACCCCACACCCTGCGCCATACGCCCCGCGCCGCGCCCGCGTTTTATACAAATGGCTGCTCGCTGTTTTCACAGCAGCAGGCTTTCCGCTCTCAAAATATTAGTAGCCAGCCATCGACCTTGCCGCGGTTACAAAAAAAAACAAAAATGGACAATTTTTCTGAGTTGTACCGGGTGTTTCAGAGAACACGTGACAGTATGCGGGTTTGCCTACCCGCAGCCGCAAGGCACCGTGGCCCCTTGGGTAGGCAGACCCGTAATATCGTGTCCTCTGAAACGCCCTGCTTCGAGTTTTTCGAGGTCCATAGTAACAGATATGTTACTATATATAGTTTTAGCCATTCCTGAACCCTTTCTCACTAGCAGTGTACTTTTATTGAACCTGCTGCTGCGAATAAGCGTGCTGCGCTTCTTGTGGGAGATATACCCTCCCGCCCCCAGCCACCCCCAGCCACCCCGGCCCGCCCCCGGCCCGCCCCCGGCCCGGCGCGGACCGCCCGCGGCGGACAGGCCGACAAGTTGGCCGACATTACCTCGCGGGGAACACAAGTCATTGTAGGATTGTTACGGAGCTATTGTTGCAGGGCGGGGCCAACCGATCATCGCGCAGCGGGAGTCTGCGCCCCGCCCCGCCCCACCCCGCCCCACCGCCCCGCCCGCACAGCAGCCTAGAGTTTGCGTCTGTTTGCGTAGTCTTCCAAGGGCGCATGGCGGCGCGGCGTGCTATGGGGTGGGGTTGCGACTCTCGCTGAAACAAGCTGTACACTGTTATTCATTTTCTGTGACGTCACATTTAGTTTTCTTGTAAAAACTGTCCCAATATGGTTAACTCATTACATCGCCATCCGTTTCGACGTTAGGCGGTTGGGCTGACCACCACGTTTAACACATTGAGTGCGGGAAGTTTTTATTCCCTGTGATTTAACACGGGAGCGTGACAATCGAGGGGGCCTCCACTCCCAAATACCGTGGCCCGACTACTCCCTATTACACCTATTACGTGTAATAGATTTCTATTACGCCTAATACATTTCTATTACGCGACTAATACAAAACAAATACACCTCCATTACCACACGGTAAAAAAAATGGAATTTTACAAGAGAGTTCCTGTAATGTAGTAGAGAAGTAGTATGGTAAAATTACAGACAATGGTAAAATTTCTATACTACTTCTGTAAACTTAGAAGTTCAGTAATTTTACAGAAAAGTGTTTAAAATTTACAGAAAACTATAATTTTCTCTTTTAAGATTGGTAATTTTACCGAAAGCGGCAATATTACGGCATCTTTACTGGACTATTCCAGATGACATGGAAAATTACATTAGTGTTGTAAACTTCACAACCAGTTTATTCCCTGTAGAAATCACTCACAACGGAAAGCATAAATTCTCAGGAATTTTCTCATGTTCACCGACCTTCAAAAGTAAGAAGCTATGAAGCTTTTTCTGGTTTTAAAGGTAACGGGATCTTGTACTGTATTTTACCACCCAAAGTATAAACACAAAAATATCCGACCAAAAAGAAAAGTGCACTACAAGTTTGCAGTATGGTCGCTATCGGTGCGTCAGGGTGACTTGATTAGTTTTAATGTCGTCGCGAAGCGGGATGGGTCCCACTCAGGGGTCGGCCGGGTATTTCCCTCCCCGGAATTCCATCGGCCGGCGCGCTGGAGTGGAGGAGGGGAGCCCGGGGATATTCCGGGTGCCCGCTCCCCCAGGGCCAGGAGTCGACGGCTACCTGGCCTGGCCCCTTACTTGTGCCTCCCCTCCCCCACCCCTACTGTTTCCATCAGGCGGATTTCGGGGGGGGGCAATCGGACGATTGCCCCCCCCAAACGCTCAGGCGCCCCTAAAGGCGAAGGCGAAGGAAAGAGGAGTGGGAGAGAGAAAAGAGAGAGGGAGAGAGAGAGAGAGAGAGAGAGAGAGAGAGAGAGAGAGAGAGAGAGAGAGAGAGAGAGAGAGAGAGGGAGAGAGTAGCAAGCTAGCTGGATGTCAGCAGGGCAGAGCTGTGGCAATTTTTCGTGCCAAAATATTGGCGTCATTTAGTGCTTGTGAACGCCAAATTTTGGCCACTTTTCACGCCAAAATTTGGCATTCTTAATAGGGGTCCGAAATTCAGCTTTAAATGTAGCCCAAAATTGGCATTCCTTTGGATGGAGGCCAAAATTTGGCGTTCAAAAATTCAAAATTTGGCATTTAAAGTATCCACAGCGATTACAGTGAGGAAGGGAGAGAAAGAAAGAGAAACAAAGAGAGAGAAATAAAGAAAGGGAAAAAAGGAAAGGAATCCAGACGACAGGTAGTCTTCAGCTGTCTTTCGGTAATACGTAGGTATTACGCCTAAGGTTGCGCCGTTTCAAAATACGTTTTGCTGCAATTTGATAATACATTACGCATTTTACGGTGTCAGACCCGAATTAGGTATCACAAGTTCAAAATCAGCTTAGCCGCCAGTGCGGTGCGACTGTGCAGTGCGACGAGTCAGCCGGCTGCGCAGTTTGACTACCTTACTCTCAATGTCAGTGTTCTAATCTGCGCATACCTGAAAATTAGAGTGATTGCGTTACAAAAACTTCACTCGACTGACTAAATTTTAATGCTCGCTGCGCTCTCAATATTTTGGTAATCAAACGAAATTTTTAATTTTACAGCCCACTTCTTCAGTCCGGCTTGTTGCTTATCTTTTCTTAATTTTATGTATTTTTGTTCACTCGCTTTAGCGTTGTATTTTTTGAACACACCATACCACAGACCTCTCAATTTTGCCACCTACAAAACGCAAAACCAAAAAATTTTTCTCGCTTCGCTCGGAACTACCACTTACTGCCCTGCAACTTACAAATTTAGGTCTGCGCGTTACGCACTGATCCTTTAAAAAAATCAATTTAGAGAGTTTTAATTCTATTGGTTACCCGAAAACCTAAGGCATTGCATTTTTAGCCAATTTATTGGGATCCCCTTAAAGTAGGCAACCCTCATGACTTGCCCCCCCTAAACATTTGAGCCAGATCCGCCACTGGTTTCCATAGGGAATGACCAACGACGAATGACTCCAAGGGAGAAAGTACCGAGTAAATTAGAAAAATTTGATGTCCCAGAGACATTGAACCGCATTTTCTGCGTGAATATTACCTTCTATTACAAAACAAATACGTGCTATTACGCAACTATTACAAGATATAACACAACTATTACGTGACTATTACACCTATTACACAGTTATTACGGCTATTACAGAAATATTACGTCTATTACGCCTAATACACAAATATTACGGCTATTACAAAATCTATTACTAGACAAGTGACCCGACTAATACACGAGTGAAGGCCCCCTCGGTGACAATATAGTGGTCATGCCGCACTCAATGTGTTAATTCTACGGCCACATTGAAAAAAAAAGGACAGTAATATCTAAAAGAATGTGACAGTTGTCACATTTAGACGAAGAAGAAACGCGCCGTGTGACGACAATTCAACGTTCCTACACTTTCCCATGTCTTTGATTAGATCTTTGATTAGGTACCCGTTGATTAAAAGAAGAAATTACGTCTGGACAAAAAAAAAATGCAACTTTGACTTCGAGTTAATTTTTGGGCGTGGTGCGGGCGCAGCTCGCTCGTAAAGTCTATACCTCGGGAGAAAAAGTTAATTCTCATATCTGATTAGACAAGTTGGGCCGGCCGGGCGGAGCGGTCTGCCGTCCACATTGGCCGGGGCGAAAATGAAAAAGCCAAATTAGGAGGAAAAGACGGAAGAGCAGAGTGGTCCGGGCCCCGCCGGCCACACCCGGCCCTCCTTATTTAAGTGTTTAACAGAATTAATTTTTCATCGCCCACGCCAGTTTATGGGATCAACGCAAGGAATTGAAAAGCGGCGACCTGCAGTAAAGTTTTGTTTACGACTCTCCGACCAAATTATGCAACCTTTCTTTCTTTCCTCTTTTTTTTTCTCTTCTTCTTTTTAATGCCCGCTAATTTTCACGGAGACCTCGCTGCCGATGCGCGGCGGCCGCTCCCCGCTCCCGCTCCGTGCCTGTACATTTCCATTTTCCCAGACCGCGGTCTCTCCGTCTCTCTCTCTCTCTCTCTCTCTCTCTCTCTCTCTCTCTCACTCTCTCTCTCTACGCGCCCCACTTTATTTCTCTTTTTTTCCCTGCCTTTCCCCCCGCGAGGCACTTAAGGATGAAATGAAGGTGGGCAGACCGTTCCAGAGATTCTGTCTCCAGCCTCCAGCGGCCTCCAGCTCCAGCCCTCGCCGCTCATCCCCTGGACCGCTCCCACTTTTGTTTCAATTAAACTCCATCCCGCGCACATGTTGACGCGCCCCTTTTTATTTACATTTTACTTTTTTTCGTTTTCCTTACAGTTACAGTGCTAGGCGGGAGCAGCTTAGTGACCTGCTTGTCCTGCCATGTATATGACGTGTTGCGTTCTACATTAAGACATCGACGTGTTGATGTTTTTTTCTCGAATAGGAAAACGTATTAATACATTGACTATGGCGTGAATTCGACGAGGTCACGCTCCCGTGTGAAATCATAGGGGATAAAAACTCCCTGCACTGAACGTGTTTAGGGTCACCTGTTCCCACCTGAAAGTTTTTAATGAGTTCCAATACTGAGAAAAAAAATATTTAGGCCGTTGTTGCAGGTGAGACTGGACGCTACCCCGATGCCGCCCTGCCGTTGGGACGTGCTACCGTGTAACCAAAAAGAAAAAAAAAGGCGAACGACGAAGGGACACGCCGTAAAACCACTTCACGGTACACGTCTAAACAAATATGCGTCACATTCTAATGTGCGACGAGAATTAAAACAAGGGGCAGGGAACAGCGAGCACATGTTCACGACAATAAGAAGGACACGAGATCAAATCCAGGCCTCTCCTCTTTTTTCTCTTTTTTTTTTCTTTCTCCCTCGCCTCACAGTAAACCAGGCGCACGCAAGCAGACCGCGGCGGGGACAGGGAGGCCTGCGCGCCTCGCCGGGCCGCGCCGGGACGCGCGCGGTGAGATTGGACAAGAAAAGAAGTTCTCTAATTATGAGCTGCGAAACGAGACTTAATTTTACTCCGGCCGGGCCGACCAGTACGGGAGTGGCGGTGCGGGAGAGGGGGAAGGGGGAGAGGAGAGGGAGAGGAGGGGGAGAGGAGGAGGGGGAGAGGAGGAGGGGAGAGGAGGAGGGGGAGAGGAGGAGGGGGAGAGGAGGAGGGGGGAGACCGCGATCCGGATGAGCCCTAAGCACTGTACGGTGCAAAGGAAAACATTACCTCGCCGCCCCGCCGCGCTAGCTGCTCTGCGTTTTTGCCTCCTCTCTCTTTCCTCTCCAACTCACTCCCCTCCCGTTCCTCTCTCTCTCTCTCTCTCTCTCTCTCTCTCTCTCTCTCTCTCTCTCTCTCTCTCTGTCTCTCTCTCTCTCTCTCTCTCCCCTTCGCTGTCTGATTAATGTCGTAAAACAAGAGCCTCGGACATGACTTGGCCCCGCGGCGCCCCGTTCGGCCCCGCAGCAGTGCAAACCTCTTCCACCCCCACAGCCCGGGCCGGGCCGGGCCGCGAGCAGCGCGCCGAGCCGACCACCAATACGGCTACAGAGACCATTAGAATGACCGCGGGGAGAGGCTGCCGGGGCCCACCCCACCCCGCCACGCCCCGCCCCGCCCCGCCCCGCCCCGCCCGACCCGGCGGGACGCCCCTCCATGGCCACGGCGTAGCGCGGCACGGTGCCCCCCCACCCCCTCCCACCGCCTGCTGGTCCCTCCTCGGGCGAAAGGAGGCGCGGCGGGGCGGGGCGGGGCGGGGCGGGGCGGGGCGGGGCGGGGCGGGGCAGGCAGCGCCACTGGCAGACGTGAAGTCTAGGGAAACACCGGGAATTATTAAGGGCCGCTGCATTTTTCATCGAACGCGGGCGAGAAGATTTTAATCCTCCACTAACTCCATTCGCTTTTGGCCTGGCGTGGCCCCCCGCGCCATTCAGGTGGGGCCGAGATGGGGAAGGTGGGGTGGGGGGGGGGAGGGCGCAACGAGAAGTAAAGGAGCCAAGGCTGAGCGAGAGAGCAGCGGGAGGAAATGAGAGAGAGAGAGAGAGAGAGAGAGAGAGAGAGAGAGAGAGGAGAGAGGGGATACAGAGAAATAAAAGGCGAGTGTACAAGGGTCGGCCCCTGCCCCTGCTACGCCGTTGAGAAGGGCGGCTCCGCCACTGGAAGACATTCGCACGCGAGGGATACAGTCCCTACGCCCTTCCCTCTGCTGCACCCGGCCCGGCGGTGGAGGGTAGGGCGGTACGTGGGGCAGCCGGGCCGGGACGGAGCACTCATCGCGGCGAAAACATCCGGCCCGCCCCGCCCCGCCCCGCCCCGCCCCGCCCCGCCCCGCCGCAGTGTGGCTGAGGCTGAGGCCCTCCTCTCACCCCCAGCTCCAGCAGGCTGCTCCTACCTTACGAGTGCTTTCCATCCCAAGTGGTGGAAAGCGCGCAGTAGCGGTGCGGGGTGGGGCGGGGTGGGGCGGGGTGGGGCGGGGTGGGGCGGGGTGGGGCGGAGCGGAGTGGGGCTGCTGCCTCGCCTCTGGCCTCGCCCAGCCTTGCGGAGAACATCCCTTTCTCATTATTGTATTTCCGATTGGTACAGCGGCCCGCCCCACCACACCCCGCCACGCCCCCTACCCCTGGCAACAGCAGCAGCGAGCAAAAGCCCGAGGGGGGAGAAAAGAGAGAGGGAGAGAAAGTGGAAAGGTTGTGCGAGTAGAGAGGAGAGTGAGTGCGAGCGAGAGAGCGAGAGAGAAAGAGAGAGAGCACGGGATGGCGAGAGAAAGAGAGGCAAGCCTGTGCGGCGCTAATACTCACATGCCACCGTCTGTAGGTGTGGCTTAGCTCTCCATCAAATATTTAACGCCTATCAGGTTACAAGACGGGCCGGATAGGGCGGGGCCGTAAAGAAGGAAACAAAATAATTAGAACGGGGTGAGCGGGCGGAGCGGGGCGGGGCGGGGCGGGGCGGGGTGTTGGACGGCGGTGCGGCTGCGGCGGGGCGGGGCGGGGCGGGGCGGGGCGGGGCGTGCGGGGCGGCACGCATGGCCGATTTCCTCCACTCAGACGCCTGACCGCCCCGGGGTAGGCAGACCCGCCGCGCACGCGTGCGCCCACGCGGCCTACCCGCCAGGCGCACTGGCGCCCGTCCTGTAGTCCCGGACGGATTTGTTCGCAACGTATTCGTTATTCGGGGGCGGATTACACGTGGAATTATTTAGCTGAGGAACTAACGACACTTTATTCGTGGATGGGTACGATCAGACGGTGGTATCGCCGAAAATCTAAGGAAATACTAGATACGATAATCGATCAGTGGGGAAAATTTTGAATATTTTCACATTCAAGCAATGAAATAGGGGCACTCGGTTAACATCGGATGAAATGCAATTCACGGAAGTAAGGCCTATTAATTTATTTAAATACGCACAAGACGCCAGAAATGTTCGTTTTGAGACGTTATAGTCTTACAACTAAGCCGTGTAGGGTACGACTACTACTCCCCCACCTCCTGCTGCGGTACGACCGGTGGTGGTTTTTGGACAGGGCCGGTTTGGTCTGGCTGCACCCCCCTCTCCCTCACACCTTCTTGACAATAACGCACCCGAGAGGCGCCTCCTATTTCTCTCAGCCGCCGCCCCGCCCCGCCCCGCCCCTCTAGCCGTGGTGGTCAGCGGTACGGCACCCCTTGCCCGCGCGGCGTGGCGGGGCGTGGCGGGGCGTGGCGGGGCGTGGCGGGGCGTGGCGGGGCGCAGCGGCGCGGCGCAGCCGCTTGGCCTGTCCGCTGCTAAATAATGCACAGGATAACAGATTCTGCGTCCGACTGGCCCGGCCCGGCTCCTTCGCCCACACCACTAGTGTGGTCCAGGCATCTTGCGCACCTCTGTGCTCCTGCCGTGCGCCCCGACTCCTAACGCCACGTCAGGCCGGACCGGGCCGCGGTAAATCCATCAAAGCGACTGCTCGCCTTTAGGGAGGCGGCCACAGTCAGTCCATAAGGCTCAGCCAACAAGCCCCGCCCCGCCCCGCCCCGCCACGCCTGGCCCCGGTTAAAAGCTGCGCGCTCGGATCCGCGCGGGATCGACAAAGATGACAGTCCTCACGGATCCGCTAGGGCCGATAGGGCCGTACAGCTGCTGCCCCTGCGCCCCCCCCCCCCCTCGGCCCGCTCATCGCCTGGACCACCTACCTCAGCCTCCACCTCCTCCTGTATTTCCCTTTCTGCGCACGAAATAAAAAAAAAAAAAAAAAAAGAATAGAACAAACAGAAGCAGCCCTCGCCTCGCGGCCGTGACATATATTTGCATACGGCAAATTAAACTTGGATGAGGCCCAGTGGCGGGCGGGGCCGGGCGGGGCGGAGGACCCCCTCTCCCACATGTCCTGCCGCTGCCCACGCCAGGCTCACGCCGCCCGCAAGTAGGGCGGCAAGAAGAGAGAAAGACACGAGCCGGGGAAAAAATCTCTGAATCATAAATGTGTAAAGAGTAAAGACCAGTAATGAGGATATCTGATAAAAGTTGCAGGTGGAGCTGAAGCTGGGCGAGGGTGGTCTGGACGGAACAGGACAGGAGGAAGAGGGAGGGAGCGGGAGAGGAATATTGACTCTCCTCTACGCAGAGAGAGAGGGGGGGAGGGAGAGAGGGAGAGGGAGAGAGGAGAGGGAGAGAGAGAGAGGGAGAGAGAGGAGAGAGCGAAGAGCGAGCGAGAGAGATGCTGGCTTGCCGACTCATCCTCCAACGCCGCGGTCGCACCTCGAGGAGGACCGAGGGTCACATTTCACAACTCTGTCCGGACAGCTGTCCAACCGCCCCGCCCGACCCCGCCCCGCCCCGCCCGCCCCCGCCCAGGCCGGCCGGGCCCCGCTGGGCCGCACACCGCAAGCCTGGCGGGTGGACAGGTGGCCCAGAAGCAATCCGGTCGAACCGGCCGCGATTTCTGTCTCGCCTCGCCTCACCTCGCCCGCCCGCGCCCCCGCACCCCGCACGTCAAAGACCATCGTGCTGCTGGACGACAGACCTGTCGAGATTTTCGGCTTCAGCTTTCATACGCTTCTCGTCCTCCAAGCAACAAAGTAGAGAAAACCAAAAAGAGCAAATACAAAGTGTCTAAGCGGTACACGTTCTAGGGTCCGAGTGGATTTCAGGCGAGATACACCGCCAGAGAGTAAGGAGCAGGGTGGGGCGGGGTGGGGCGGGGTGGACGGGGCGGGCGCCTGGACGGCCTGCAGGGCACACGCGGGACATCCGCATGCCCCGCCCCGCCCGCCCGCCCCGCCCCGCCCCGCCCCGCCCCGCCCCGCCGCCCCAGCGTGCGTGTCCTTCTTTAATCGGATTTCCCTCATATTTCATGTCTCCTCGGCTAAGCTGAGAGCCCAGGGGAGGGGCTTGCGCTGCGCGGCCGGCTGGACGGCGGGGGCCCCCGCGCCCCCCGCGCCCCCACAGCCCCCAGACTGCCCGGGCTCTTCGAGAGAGAGCCAGGCTGGTCCGGCCAGGTTCGTCCAGGGGACACATCCACACATACTACTGAGCGGCGCTCCGCACCACCCCCAGACTTGAGCCTCACTTGCGGCAAAGTCTGACTCCACCCACCACAATATCCACCCGCCTTACCCGCGATTTTATTACGCTTTGGACATTTTCCCCCATACGGAACCTGGAGTCAAACCTAGGGGCTGCTGCACCCCATATCCGTCCTGGTCCAGCTAAGGGGGCGTCCATATACAACGTGTAATATTTTTGGCTATTTTTATGCCCTCCCCCCCTCCCCGTCGTGAACGCCCATAGGCTGCTGTGCCATTTCCCACTACGGCCGGTACAACAACTCTGTTACGTAACACAGTGCTTCAACCCCCTCCCTGCTACTGTCTCCACTCCACCACTCCCCCGTGAGCCACTGCCGTGGAAGAGAGTTCGATTTGGCGCCATTCTCTTTTACAGCGCGGAGCGTTTGTGCACGCCCCGCCCCGCCCCGCCCCGCCCCACCACACCCCGCCCCGCCCCGCCCCGCCGCACCCCGACCGTCACAGTCAGCACTCAGTTCACAAGTTGTGCAGGCAGTCCATGTCTCCGCTCAGCCCTTCACACCGGGCCGGGCCGGGCCGGGGCGAGCGAGAGCGGAGAGACACAACAGCGCCTCCTCTGGGACCGCACCTCGCCTCCATTTACTCTCTCTCTCTCCCTCTCTCCCTCTCTCTCCCTCTCTTTTTCTCCCACTCTCTTTAAGTTCTCGTCTTTCCTATTGGGTCTCAATTCCCAGAGCAGAGCCACGAGGAACATCGGCTTGCAATCGCAGTCCTAATTACTTTAAAGTAGTTCCTCGCGTCTCCGCCACGCCTCCCACTGCCTGCGCGGCACCCCTCCTTCACTGTTTCCCACCGCCCTCCTCTCACAAAATCGGCAAAAATACAATCACGTCGCAGTGCGAAAGTGGGCATACGCGCAATAAACGAATCAGACGAACAAATTCACGCACTTTCCACTCTGCAGCCGCGTTGCAAACCGGCCAACAGAGACCAGGCGGAGACCTGACGGAGACCTCTGACGGAAACCTGACGGGAGCCTGACGGGAGCCTGACGGGAGCCTGACGGCGACCCCCGCTGAGGCCTGATCTGACGGACAGGAATAAGACTAACTAACTTTGCCGGACCGGATATGGCGCCGGTAAATGGAAGTGCCTTTCCCTTCCCTGCCCTGTCCTGCCTACAGCCGGCAGCAAAAGTTTAAAACAAGCCAAAGCAGCAGTCCCCGCTCCCCGCCCCGCCCCGCCCCGCCCCGCCCCGCCCCGCCCCGCCCCGCCCCGCCCCGCCCCGCCCCGCCCCGCCCCGCCCCGCGGCGACCCAGCAGCACCAGGCGCGCCTCTGACCTGGAGCACAACGGCAGGACCGACAGATCGTCCGCATTAAAAAAAAAAAAAGATAAAATTTAAAAAAAAATTATTTTGTGAAGGCCTGCTGAGGATGGGTAGGCGATATATCTGTAACTACACGTTCTACGCGGCGGGCGCGGGCGGCGGGCGAAATTACTCGCCCAACAATAAACTGGTTTCTAAATTTCAAAAATTTGAAAAAGTGTCTTAAAGTAAAAGAATATATTTAAAAGAGAACGTTATGTGCTCCGAAAATCCAATAGATAGGGACAGTCCCACTGTTACAGAAGTGATGCAAAAATTGCAGCTGTCATACAGCAGTAATATTTGTAACACTGTTGTGTTGTAACGGTGGGTGGGAAAGTCCCACCAGTGTGAAAAAAGGTATTTAGTGCACACCCACACCCACCCATCCTCCGGCGAAGGCTCAAGTTCCACCGCATCCAAGAGGAATTGAGAGGGGGGCGGGGCGGGGCGGGGCGGGGCGGGCGTATCAAACGTGGCGGAATGTATGAATACCAAAAACCTTATTGGCAGCAAACAGCACGAGCAGGAGCAACCGACCGACAAAGAAGGGGCGGTACAGGCTCGGCAAGGAAGGATGGAGTGTTGCGATGAGAGAGACGGAGCTGGAGATAGAGAGAGAAAGGAGGTGGGGGGGGGGCGAGGGTGAAATGGAAAGGGGTGGGAAGTGAGTGAGAGTGAGAGAGGAAGACAGAGAGTGAGTGAGTGAGTGAGAGAGGGAGAGAGAGCGAGGAAGAGAGAGAAGGTGGAGGAGGGAGTGAGTGAGAGAATCGCAACTCGGGAACGGCGATGAATTTTCCATGGACTTGCATGCATGTTGGATGAAGACTGCTAAACGTGTCAGCTAAAGAGCGTAGGATCGCGGGCTGTGGCCTGCGCGCTGAAACTTTTAGGTGAGGCCAGCTACGTGGTGTCAAGAGGGGGGCACTGGGTGTCAAGTAAGGCCCGGGCCGGGGGCGAAGCGGGCCGGGGCGCGGGGCGGGGCGCGGGCCGGCGCGGGGCGGGACAGCCCCAATAGGGTGCAGGGGAGGCTGCGCGGGAGCGGGGAGGGGCGGGAGCGGGGAGAGCGGCGGCGCCGAGAACCGCACGGAAGAGAAACTTTTCACTCGCTCTCAGACGTTTGGCAATACACTACAACAAAGCCAAGGGCGTCCTCGCACTCCCGGCCCGGCCCAGCGAAAATAGCAGTAAAAGGAGGGAGAGGTGGGGGTGGGGCACTGCGGCCCCGCCACGCCCCGCCACGCCCCGCCACGCCACGCCACGCCACGCCACGCCACGCCACGCCACGCCACGCCACGCCACGCCACGCCACGCCCCGCCCCGCCACAACCGCCTCGGGATGGCCGCTGTTGATTTTATCGGCTGGAGAGGCGGGTCGGGTCGGGCTGGGGCGCCAAGATGGGGGTCTAGATGTAGGCGCTACACCACGTAGATCCCGAATAATAGGGAGGTAAGGAGGAATAATAGGGAGGGAGGAAGGAATAAGAGCACGCCGCACACCTAGCAATTCTAGTGAAGAATTGGAGCACCCCGCGGGGCGGGGCGGGGCGGGGCGGGGCTGCGTGGGGCGGCGCGGGGCGGGGCGGCGCGGGCGGGGCGGGGCGGGGCGGCGCGGGGCGGCGCGGGGCGGGCCACTCAAGCGTCGCGCGGGGAGCCATTACGGTCCAGATCAGCCACCCGCCATTTACAAAATGAATCCTCCAAAGTTGAGATGATGATAATGGATATTGTCGGAGGGAAACGCGAAAAGCGATAAAGGTTGAGTGGGAGAGGGGGCCGAGGTAGAATGCGGAAAGGGTTGTGGAGGGAAGGGGGGGGGGGCGGTCTATCCTGGTGGATGGGCCCATTCCGCGGGGTCGCGCGACGGAGTAAGAGGAGGACGCTGTAGGTGGTGGAGGAGGTGTGGTGGCGGAAAAGTACATCAGGTAAGGGTAATGAGAAAAAAATAATTTTGATCTTTAAAAAGAAAAAAAAAGAGGGGGGGGGGGAATACGGCGTGCGTGAAGGAGACAATCTGGTCTCCACAACACACCCATGACAATTTTTATTTTTATAATAATTAATAAAATCTTCGGCAAAGTGGATTACATTGGGGTGACTATGGCTGACGACCAGAAAGAGTACCAGCCAAGGACTGTCAAGGACTCGCCCCGGATTACTGAAGATTGCACAATTAACTGCAATTAGCTCCAGGCACCCACTAGCAGGTGGCGCGCACGCAGAGAGGCCTTCACTATCGATTTTTGAGAGGGTAGCGCACGCCACACGTTATATTTTTCGATAGCAAATTTGTTGCGGATAATTTTTCCTCTGGTCCCACGAGTGCAAAGTAGTTCGCGACCACAGAATGGAGCCAATCAGAAGCCATGACTCTTTCCTTGCCAGGGGACCAATCAAAGCGCCGGTCAAAAAGAGAGAAAAAGAGGGAGAGGGAGAAAGAGAGAGGCGAGAGAAATATGAGAAGAGGGAGAAAACTCTTGATTGGTTGCTGTGATTGTTTTATCCCCTTTTTTTATCCCGCGTTCTCTCCTCGCTTTTTGTTGTTTTTCGATATAAGCGACAACAATTTGCACACATCCTGACGCATGCTACTCGCATGCCAATATTGCATTATTTACGAGGGAAAGGGGCAGGGCGGAGTATCGAGGGGCGGGCCGGGGCGGGGTGGGCGGGGTGCTCTATGAGGCGGGGTAGCCTCGGTCGTGCGGTCCGCGGCCACAAAAACACCGTAAAATGGAGCAGGCTGCTCTGGTCGTGTCCGCCGCCGCCGGGCGCAGGCAGGGCCGTGCGGTCGGGCATTGCAGAGCGTGATAAAAAAAAAAAAAAAAAGAGGGAAATCGAGAAGCAGCGACAGGGAAGTCCCCAGCCCAGCAGCTCTAGGTGCTAGCTGATACAGGTGCTGTGCTCTGACAGCAGTGGACAGTGGAGCGCGTCTCTCTGCTCGCTGATGTCCCGCCGGCCTGACCCGACCTGGCACGCGCGCCCAACGGACCGCGGCGCAATGTATGCCCTCATTCATGACATCATATTCGATCACTTACAAACGTATATGAGGTCCGTAAATATTTAATTTCAACCGGGCCATTCCGCCTCCTTGTATTTCCACCCACCCTAACCCGGAGTCCTTGCCTCCCCGTCACTACCACCACCACCACCACCTCGGGTGACTTTCACCATCAGTCGACCTGACGCCAGCATCACCACCACCATCACCATCATCACCAGCAGCGCCAGCGGACCTGTCTGTCTATACGTAGCCAATCAACGGGGAGGCGTGCATTCGCTATGATAATGAAGCATGAATTTCTCATGAGCGTGTTGTTGTCTCGCCCCCGCACCGCGCCCCTCGCCGCCCCTCGCCGCCCCGCCCCGCGCCGCCCCACACACTGACGCGCCGCTGCAGTAGGGAGTGTGACAAGGACCGGGCGGGGCGAGGACGAGAGGGGCGTGCCGACAAGAAGAGTAGTTGTAGCAATGGGAGGCGGGGCGGGGCGGGGCGGGGAGGGGCGGGGTGGGGCGGGGCGGCGTGGGGCGGCGTGGGGCGGCGTGGGGCGGCGTGGGGCGGCGCCTCCATGAGCTGCATTTAGGGGAACGGGATGCCGCCGCCGCCGCGCCGGCCCCGCCGTGCAGCCCTGTAGGACTGTCCCCCCCAGGAGTGGCTTGCAAGCGCTACAGATCACAACCGCTACAGGTCACAAGCGCTACAGCTCGCTAACGCTACGGGTCGCAAGCGCTACAGATCACAAGCGCTACAGCTCGGTAGCGCTACGGGTCACAAGCGCTACAGCGAGAATTCGCGCGTTAGGCGGAGCCGAGCCGAGCCGAGCTAAACCTTGAAAAATTACGCACGTTGCGTGAAAACATGGAAAATTTTTGCGACAGTAAACCTCCCGAAGGAGGTTGCGGTTCCCGCCAGGCACAGGCTTTACACCCCGTGGCAGCCAACTACTTCGGTGTTCTTATGGGAACCGGTGCTTTTCTGGCCGCGATCCTGTCGCGCAATTCGACAGATTTGATCCCCGTACTGTCAGATTTAGTCGTACGGTGGTTAACCGAACTGCCCTGTCCCCAGAGCATGGAATAGCTATTTTTGGAGCCAGATTCTAGGATTCTTATGACTCACGACCGATTCACCAGTCGTGGGCATGGGACGGAACTTCCTGGCAACCCGCTGTCGCTACCAGTGAAGAACCTACCTGGGTTTGAACCAGCCCATGTGCCGAGTCTCACAGACACCCCACGGTTTTCGCGGCACCACTAGACCACTAGACCGTCGGTTATTCCACGAGGAGCTCGGTTGAAATGGGGGCTTGAATTCCACTCCAAATTGTTGTCCTCAAAATTAAATGTTTTGGTAAGATTTGAACCTCCTTCCTGCGACTCTCATGCGACACTATGCCGGTACGGCTACGACGCCACGGTACAGATGCCGGTCCACTAGAGTCATGCTGCGCGAGAATCACCGAAGAAACGAACCCGGTGTCGCGAGTGCGCCTGCTCTCCGGCCAGTGTCACGCGTCGCGTCATTGGTATCGACGCTGCTTGTAGCACTAGGTGGGCAGTGGTTCAAAAATCACGTAATTTTTTTTTCTTGTTAATTTTTTTTTTGTTTGGACCAAGTGCTCTTTTCAGTGCCTTTTTTGCAGTTGCCCAAGTCACAAGGACGGTATAGCTGGAAAGAGCACTTGGTCCGAACAAAAAAAAAATAATAAAAAAAAAAAAAATTACGTGATTTTTGAACCACTGCCCACCTAGTGCTACAAGCAGCGTCGATACCAATGACGCGACGCGGCCGGCCCAGCACTGGCCGGAGAGCAGGCGCACTCATGACACCGGGTTCGTTTCTTCGGTGACTGTGGCTTCTCGCGCAGCATGACTCCTAGTGGACCGGCATCTGGTACCGTGGCGTCGTAGCCGTACCGGCATAGTGTCCGCGCGGAGAGTCGCAGGAAGGAGGTTCAAATCTTACCAAAACATTTAATTTTTGAGGACAACAATTTGAGAGTGGAATTCAAGCCCCCATTTCAACCGAGCTCCTCGTGAATAGCCGACGGTCTAGTGGTTCTAGTGGTGCCGCGAAAACCGTGTGTCTGTGAGACTCGGCACATGGGGCCTGGTTCAAACCCAGGTAGGTTCTTCTTCACTGGTAGCGACAGCGGGTTGCCAGGAAGTTCCGTCCCATGCCCACGACTGGTGGTCGGTCGTGGGGTCATAAGTCCAGAATCTGGCTCCAAAAATAGCTATTCCATGCTCTGGGGACAGGGCAGTTCGGTTAACCACCGTACGACTAAATCTGACAGTACGGGATCAAATCTGTCGAATTGCGCGACAGGATCGCGGCCAGAAAAGCACCGGTTCCCATAAGAACACCTGGAAGTAGTTGGCCTGCCACGGGGGTGTAAAAGCCCTGTGCCTGGCGGGAACCGCAACCTCCTTCGGGAGGTTTACTGTCGCAAAATTTTCCATGTTTTCACGCAACGTGCGTAATTTTTCAGGTTTAGCTCGGCTCGGCTCGGCTCCGGCCTAACGCGCGAATTTCGCTGTAGCGCCATACCGTAGCGCTACCGAGCTGTAGGGCTTGTGACTCGTAGCGCTTGCGACCCGTAGCGTTAGCGAGCTGTAGCGCTTGTGACCTGTAGCGGTTGTGATCTGTAGCGCTTGTGACCTACGGCCGTCACCCCCTTCCCTGCTATATGCTCACACACTCCAAGCCCCACGACCTTCAATGAAACGTTCCACGCCCTTAGGTACTACTTCTCCCAGAGGAACACCAGCGCGGCACGGGCACGGGCCTGCTTGCGGGCAAGAGAATCCTAGACCTAGAACATTTCCCCTTGAAGATAGAGCTTACGATGCTAGGCGGAGTGGCACGAAGAAATGATCAAATTCCAACAAAAAAATAATGTCAAACTCCCCGTTCAGGCGATGACAACGGGGGTGGGGGCGTACTGTACAGGGCCGGACCGGGCCGCGCAGGGCCGCGCAGTGCCGCGCAGGGCCGCGCAGGGCCGCGCAGGGCCGCGCAGGGCCGCGCAGGGCCGCGCAGGACTCTGGACGTGTCCCTTGTCACGCGGGAGGCGAGTGGAGTGGAGTGGCAGAGGGTAGGCCAGGCAGGCGGTGGGACCTCTGGCCCTGCCTGCTGTGTACAACGCACCGGGAGCAACACGTCAATTTAGCCGGCAGTGCCGGGCGGAGCGGGGCGGGGCGGGGCGGGGCGGGGCGGGGCGGGGCGGGGCGGGGCGGGCCTGTCACCAGGCCGACTCTCTGGCCTGGACAGCGAGCATCGAGAGGATCCGCCGCGCCCCGCCCCGCCGCGGCCGACAGGACCCGCCCGGCCTGGCCCGGCCCGGCCCGGCCCGCCCGCCTCTGCTGACACGTTACGGTCGCCAACTCCTTGCCGCCGTCGTCCTCTGCTCTCGCTCTCCTCGCGCCCCGCAGTCGGTTCCTCCTGAGCACAACGGGTTCGTGTCGCTGTTTCCCGTCCCGCGGCAGGCCTGCCTGGCCTGGCCTGGCCCGGCCGCTACGCGCTCCGCTGCCCGCCACGCCGCGGCCCCTCCCCCCATCCCGCGGAGGCCGTGCCCCGCCCCGCCCCGCCGCGCCGCGCCCCGCCCCGCCGCGCCCCGGAGAGGTGTGCGATGACCATCAATAAGTGATGCCGACTAGTGCAGAGCTGTGCACTGCTGTCAGTGTCCGGCCTGTCTGCCCCGCCCCGCCCCGCCCCGCCCCGCCACGCCCTGCCCTGCCGAGCAGCCGACCCCGTCGTGCTCAGCGGCGTGGCGTGTCGTGGCGTGGCGTGGCGTGGTGAAACGCGGCCCCCCGGTCACCGCGGGAAGGGGCCGGCTGGGGACGACTTGACGAAAGAGGAAAAGCGGTCGGCGCGGCGCGGCGAGGCCTGGGCCTCCCCTGACGCGACGCTCCCGCCCCGCCCCGCCCCTATCAGAGCCCATCCAGCCCCGTAATATCCTGGACTGTCCTGCGCGCGTCCATCCTGGAGGCTGACGGATGACATGCGAGAGGCAGCCGACTGATTCCGAAGATCGCTCTCATACTTCTGTCCTTGTCGCACTCGTGGGACACTTCCACGTCCAGCATAGGGCACCGCCGACGAGAGCGATCTTCTGAATCAGTCGGCAGTCAGGAGCGGCAATGTATTTCCCGGCCCCTGCCTCACATGAGGTCGCTGACTCGCGGGTGGCGACGCAGTTCGATTCAGGAAAAATTCCAACAAGGTATGGTATGGACAAGTCCTCTTTTGCACGCATTTTGACCCCAACTTTAGCGGCGCGAAAGCGACATCCTCCCCTCTGCGATATGGGCCGTGCCATTGCCTAATGATTCAGTATGCATGCGTTCACGTGTGGCGCCGCGCCGCGGTGGTCCGAGAGGACTTTGGCGCCCTCCGCCCCGCCCTCCGTACTCCACATCTGCATGACACAGGGCTGGTCACACCGGGCCACCCAGGGCAGGGCCGGGCCCGGCCGCCCCTGGATATTAGTCGACCACTCAGCCGCTCAGGCCGCGCGCCGGCCCCGCACCGCACGGCCTACTCCCCACGCCGCACGTCCGGCCGACAGCGTGAGCATCATGTCACACACACACACGAGCCGACCACCCCCAAGCGGGGGCCATGCCATGCCGCTCCCCGGCCGAGCAGCCCCTAGCCTAGCTGTACTGTGTCCAGTCGGAATGGAATCTCAGAGGGGTGTGGTCATAAATTTGCATTTCACCCAACGGCCGGGCCGGGCCGGCCGCGGCCCGCTCCACCACCCCACGCCGGGCCACCATTCCGTTGAAGTGCCCCTGTGAGCGCGATGGTGCAGTCCTTTGCCACGGGCATGGGCAGCCGCCGCCCCGCCCCGCCACGCCCCGCCCCGCCACGCCACGCCACGCCCCATGCAGATTGTCCGGGTCACCCTCCGCACTTACCCCCTGCAGGGAGAGGGAGGGTTGTGCCGGCCTGTGATTCGTGTAATGCAAATTTGGTATCTACATGATGAATTGAGTGCCTATTAACCCTTGCTCGCGTTCGTGTTGGCACGCCCGTGCGGCGCGCTTGCTGGCGCCCGGTCGGGTGCCCCATTTCCCCCCCCCCCCCCCCCCCCCCCGGCGGGCCGGTGTCTGCTGCCGGACTCCACTGTTAGAAAAACCCAAGGTAGAAATGCCGAAATACCTTACGGGACACGCCGTAACTTTGCATAAATATTCGGGACGTTCGATATACGACTTAGCCGACACCTAAAAGTTCAGTCCATACCGTTACGGTATGATCGTCCGACCTGGATTTTGTCCCACCCAGGGTAAAGTGACAGTCGCAATAATTGCGATGTTTGCCTAGGATGACTAACATTGAACAAGACCGTCGAGGTAGAACACTTACCAGCAGAGTCCCCCGGAGACGTTTATCCGTCCAACGTTGCACAAGATGGCAGCTGACATAGGTGACCAGCGGCATGAAGTGGGCCATCTTATTGGCAATCTTGACATCACACACAGTCCCGATTTATGACTTTTGCCGAAGAATAGTCTAACCTGGCACTTCTTGAATATCTTATGTTCACGCCGACACTTTGCACAGATGCTAAAAGTTTTATTCAAACCGCGAAAACGAATTAAAACGCCGTACCGAACGAGATAAAAACGCCGTACCGAACGAGACAAGGCGACACTGAGCGTTCATTTCAAACTGTCTCTGCAACTGTTACTGCAGGGCTTGCCAACTTCAATCCAATCTAACCACACTCATTACTGATGCATTAAAAATTTCGGATCTGAGCGGAGGTGCTTCCTGCCATTTTGGCAATGAAAGCAGTTACGTGAAGGAAAAGAGACTTAAATTATTATTGTATAGTTTTTGACGAATTTTGCAGATCTGAAAGCTGTTACTGAGCCTGGTCGGGTCAGGACGGGGGGCGGGGCGGGGGGCTCTCGACCCATCACAACAAGAGGATCGTCTGCTGCGACTTCCAATGTTTTCGGCGCATGTTACGGCCTGATCCTTTATGATACACATTCTTTCTCCAATTTACCCGTGTAAACAAGGTCGGGCAGAACTTTTCCGGTTTTCGGGGAAATCGCCAGGTCGGACAAAGATATCTCGGATAATTTACATACACCCCTTTTCTGGCAGCAGTGCCGCAGTGGGCCCCGCCCCGCCTCGCAGGGCTCTGGCTGGCCTCTGGCAGCCAGCCGCAGCCGCGCTCCAGTGTCAGAGGAGGAGACCTTAGAACCTATCCAATATTCACTCGCAGATACAGGACGGTCAGTGGAGGTGGGTGGAGGCGAGGCCAGTCGGCCAGTGCCGGGCAGACAGACAAAGCCCCCCGGCCCGGCGGCGATGCGGATGGCTCCGTTGGGGAACTAACTGAATCACTCTGATTCATACCACCTCATCTGCAAGCCTGGCCGGCCGGCCGGCCGCGGGGCGGGGCGGGGCGGGGCGGGAGATGGTGTAGCAGGAAGCCCGGGCTGTGTCCGGAGAACGCAGCCGAGGCGGCTGTTGTTAGGACGTGGTGGGGCTCTTCTACACGCAGCCGAAGGGAGTGCTTCCCTCCTTCGTGCCCGGCTGTGAGCACATGCACGGCTAGACCCACCAATTCTCGGAAGAGCTCCCGGGAATGACCACCCGCTAGATCGCGGCCCCTAGGGATGAATCCCGTGGCCCGCCCGGGGGATGAGGGCAGACTCCCGACTCGCATGACTCTCGTTCTCCAGAGACGTGTGCAGCCTCCAAGAAAATTCCAAGGA
Organism: Frankliniella intonsa; assembly: GCA_033675135.1. Lineage (NCBI taxonomy): Eukaryota > Metazoa > Arthropoda > Insecta > Thysanoptera > Thripidae > Frankliniella > Frankliniella intonsa. Next base: position 7,472,073 of record CM066245.1, on the reverse strand, counting down.
CTTTGAGGGAAAGGAATGACTAGACACACAAGCTGTTTTCTGCGGCAGCGAGGCCAACTTTACTTCATACTACATGCGGTTAAGATTTCCAATCAGGTTTCTTTTAAAAGAGAATTGAGTGCACCGAACATTAATACAACTTTCAGATTAAATCAACCAAATTTTAAGTTTTAGACATCTCATAAAAAGATCATACAACACAGCTCATTGACTAGGCTCGGCAAAAATCAAATGCACAAACAGACCCATTGTTAAGTAATAAAAAAATATACAGCTTCATGTTTACATCTAAGAGCACCAAAATATATTACTCTAAAGAGAACAAAATATTGATGGATGGTCAATGTAAACCAGTTTAGAGGAAGATTAGATTAGACCCCTCAAATTTCGCACAAGGTAATGATAATTTTCACAAGCATGGATAAGGCACTTTCTTATGAGCCAAGGAAGTTAAGAAAGTCTTCATCAGAACTTGCAATGCTGACTGCCTCTATGTCATTACTGTCATCTGATGAGGAAGAAGCATCTTCAGCATCTCCTTGATCATCATCATCATCTTCATCGTCGTCATCTTCGTCTCCACCCTCACCATCTTCATCTCCATCATTTTGGTCATCAACATCAAGTTCATCAATGAGGTTCATGAGGCCATTAGCATTTAAATTATCGTCAGATGATGCATCATCATCATCCATATCATCATCATCATCATCATCATCCTCTTCTTCTTCCTGCAAAAAAACAAAACAAAATTAAAACAGGAGGCATAGTTAGGACAGTTCAAGACAAAATATTATGTAAATTGAGATACTTGCCGCTTCATCATCATCATCTCGGCGACGCCCTACATCATAAACCCGTACGCTGGACTCTTGCACATTGTCAAACAACCCAACATTTTCAACAAGAGATATTTGAGTGTCATATTTATTACAGGCTATGTAATGAATATTTTTTTTAACATCTATTGTGGCAATGGGGGAGTAATCATGAGCATCTAGAGTGCGGAAAGATGACTCAAATGCATCCTTTGAATCATCACTATCTTGCTCAACTATAAATGTATAAATAACTCCTCCATCAGGAGAGAACACAATTTCACACTGGTCTAAAGTTGGGACAGTTCTTAATAAATGGAATGTTCTGAGGTCCCAAACCTCTGTATTTGACACAATTTCTAAGCCATTTGGATGGAATACACCACTAAAATTCTGGTTAAGTTTATCTAGTTTGTGAATTTCTTTTCCAGAGTTAACATCCCACAGAACACCATCTGATAAAACTAGTTCGTTAGTGGGACTAAATGTGGCTTTGTTTTTATTGTACTGGTTTGACACTGTGGGCTTCAATGTCATGATCTTTTTCCCTGTGTCTAAATCATATATCTGCAAATAAGAGACAGGCCCATTACCAATTAGTTTACATAAAGTTTATAAAAGAGATTTTTCCTGTTGTGTTTAAAATAAAAGTAAATTTTTTCCTTACTGTAGCTGTCTGATCATTACTATTAGTTGCAATTATTTTATCCTGTTCCTGTTTACTAAATTCAACATACTCCTCTGAAGATAAATTATACCTGTAAGTACAAATTAATAATTATTAGAGAGGTTCTTAACATTTAATATTTCATTCACTGAAAGTTAAATATAATACTTGGATTCAAAAGTGGTATTGTTTATAGACCACAAGGCTGACAGTGGAGGTCTCCAGGTGCAAGAACTTAAAAGAAGTTTTCCATTTTTATGGGCTTGCAGATGATGAATATAAGAATCATGACATTGGACTGAAACTTCTTCCTGCTACAAATATTAAAACGATTACAAACACCACTATCCTTCTTTCACAATAAAAGTGTATGAGATCAGAAAAAGAAATGCTGACTTACCACTGCAGATTGTAAATTGTACAATTTTACTTCACCTTGGTATGTTCCCACAACCAGCTGTTGACCATTTGGCTGCATAATAAAATATAATTTTAGGAAAACAATATACAGTAACAGAGAATACACTGTAAAAGATGAAAATAGAAAACTTTCTCTGTATGAAGGGAATATACATACTAGAAATTCACAGCAGGTGTAGAAGCTGTCCTCTTCAGCTGGACGGAAAGTTCGGACAGGACAAAATCTACTGTGAACAAGGCGTCTATCAAGACGAATACCCTCTGGACCATCAAATGAAGGGTATACAGAGCGGCGTACATGCCTAAGAGTGAAATTTAGAGGAGCATTTCTCTTTGCTTTTGGATCTGGACATTTATGTGGTCTGAAGGGAACACAAGTAATAAGTAAAACATTTAAAAGAAGATATGTGAAATGTCAAGGAAAGCTGGGACTGAAATAATACTTACTCAAATAAGTTGAACTGGGGACAAGTTATCATAGGGTTCTTGCAGAGGGCATGCTGATTTGTAAGGTATTCAGTGATGATGGAATCTAAAGTCACCTGGTTTTCAACAGAGGGAATTAAACTATTTGATGTTATGGCTGCTGCTGGCTTTTGCAATGGTGATGCAATTAGAGCTGGAGACTCATATGTAATTTGCTTTTGCAATGATTTGCTGGCAGGGCTATTTGAATAAAAGGACTCTTTCCTAACGAAAAGAAAAAGTATTAAATACTAAACTGTTACCTTGACACAAAAGATAAAAGGCCAGAGCAAAAAAAAAAAGGTGTACCTGTGACTTGACAAGCTTAACTTGATAGGAGTTGGAGTGGTCAATCCTTCACTAGCTGTTGAGGAGGATACAGTAGGTACCAAATTTGGGCTGCTAAGGGAAGTTCCACAACTTAACACATTAGATGTAGATCCTCGAGTGAGTCCACTGCTTCCTACACTGGATGGACTTGAGCAAGGAGAGGATAGGGATGCAAGGTGAGGAGAGGACAAAGGAAGTCGGTGATGGTGATGACTGGTCAAAGGTGAAGCAGTCATTCGTGGCTACAAAGGACAAAACATTTCAAAATGAATAAGGTGCCAATATGCATAACATTGAGAAGATAAGATAAGAAGTCAAAAGGTAACATACCCTGATTGCGCTGGGAACAGCACTGCGTTGATAAGAATAGGGTGAGGGAAGAGGCAAACTAGGTTTCGGGGAAGGTAATCCAGCCTCTTTCAATAAGGCAGCAGCACTTTCTGTCATTCCTCGTGATAAAAGATGTTGATGAATTAATTGGAAGAGCTGCTTATCATTGAAGTGGATCCGGGTCTGAGCTATTACATTTGCCTGGAAAAGGGTCATCAAAACATTAGATAACACAAAAGCATATTATCAAAAATTGTAATAATTAATACCTTAACCAGGAAATTTAAAAGAAAACTACAAAACTTAAAGCCATACCCTGTGAATATTTGCCAGAGATATCTCAAACTCATTTCCAGATGGTTTTGTTTTACCAGAAACACGCTCCAATAATTCAAGGGCATATTTCTGAAAGCTGACATGTTCTTGTCTTTTATCTTGAAGAATGGGGTTCTGCATCAGATCTGTGTGAAATAATGATAACAAATTAGAAATAGTTCATAAACACACACACCAAAAAAAAATTGAATGCTCTTACACATTGTGACTTACTTTGAAGTTGACCACTAGTGAATAAAGGCAATTTGCCAATGATCTGTTTGACAGTTTCACTTCGCGCCAGACCAGCAAGCGCTCGACAGGCTAATGCCCTTATGGAATCAGCGTCAGTTATGGGCGTTTTCACAGTCATCAAAGTGAGCAATATCTGCAACCACAAATAGACATGACATATATACAGTACTTTCTCAAGAGAAACCAGTCCTAGGTAATTATATTGAGAAGAAGAAAATTATATAACAAACCATTATTCCATTATTAGATCGCACACTGTCCCACATTTTCAAAATAACATCCTCACTAAGGCGGAAATTGGCTTTTTTACGAGCATATCCAGAACCAGAAAACCGAGCGATTGTGCCTCCAACCTTAATACAAAACCAAAAATATCTGAGTCAGCCACAAACTGGACAAAGTAATACCAGGAAAGCTAAAACGTATTTTCAGATTAAAATTTATACAAACCCTGTGGATTGGAGCACAAACACAATTGATAAGAACAGATAGAGCAGATCTCTGCACATCAGGGTCTGCCACTATTTCTCCCTCGGCAGCACCCAAAATAATAGTCATTGCCACAGTCAAACCTTCATCCGGCATAGAAACTTGCTCACAAAAGAGAAGTTGCACTTGTGGCATAACTGAGCAGATGGCCAATACATCAAGGGCACTACGAACTGTTTCAGCACTACAATCAGAACACAAAGACAAATGTTAGGGTCCCAATGCAGTAGTTCAAAGTGTCAGTTTCAATTAGTAACCCATAATCTCTTGATGCTCATTGTTCCAAATTTTTTAGACCACAAACCAAAAACAGTTACCCACTAACAAACCCGTCCCACATTGAGCTTGACAAGGTAAGAGACAGGGCCAAAATGTTAACAAGGATTTCAATTTCTTGCCAAGTCACCAATTGGTAATAAAAAATATTGAAAAGGAATCAAGCTTAAACTTACAAAGGGATTCTCAAGATTTCAATAATCTACTATGGTTTCTTTCAGTTAAAATATAATTTTTGAAAACGAAAATATTTCAGGCATTGCAGGCATTGTACTCAAAGTACTCTAGCTAGGTAGTTAATAAGATTTGTTCGGGCAGCAAAGGTTTTTTTTTTTTTTCTTTTTTTTTTCATTCATTTTTTTTTTTTTTTTTAAAAAGAAATTTAAGATAAGATAATGTAAGCTTTTACACCAGAAGGGTAAAGATCAGTAGGTAAATTTTCCATAACCCATGTTGTCAGACTGGAACTTCATATCCAGTCACCAATCTATACATACAGGTACACAATGAAAGAGAGTAAAGAAGAAAAACCCTATCCAAACACAATGCCATGCTATACAAGGATGGACATGACTCACTCCCTTACTGACCGGCCCGAGTAGTTCCATTCGTAGGCGAAAGCGATCACCTGCAGAAGCAAGGTCACTCCACCTAAACGAAGTAGCCCATCCACTGGGGACCAGTTAGCTCTAAAAGACATCAACTGCAGAAGAGTCTCAATTTGTTCTTGAATTTCCTCCGGAGTGCATTTTGAAGCCTGAAAAAGGTAATGAAAAGATAGATTTGAATTAAACATTATTCAAACGGTCTGTATCACTTTTCAAAATAACTTTCTACACTAGCCTTATATGATGGTACATGCTGAAGATGGCGGTGATCTTCACTTTCTCTCATGTGCGCTCTTCGCACTTGTTCCGCACGGATACATAAATGAGCTTCAAAGTATCTCTTTAAAGCCACACACACATGGCGCACTATTTGACGGGCAGAACATTCTTCATCCTCATTTAGAGCATGCTCTTCTTCAGTAGACATGATTGGAAGAGTGCTTATCTAATGATTAGAAAGAAATTATATCATGCCAGATTCCACAAGCAAACTGTAATTCTAGAGAGAAAATTTGAGAAAAAATTTAGATTAGGTTAACATACCACATTGTACAGCTTACGTAAACCATCCTGACTGTCAAATTCTTCTAGAATTACTCTGAATTGAAATGAGAGTCCAAAAAACATGGTAGCATGACAACGACCTGAATCATGTGAGCACTCTAATAGCCATAATGCATACCTAAGAAAAAAATGATGGATGGGAATTAAATTGATAACATCAATAAAATTGGTAAAAAATGAGATAAAAAAGGGCAGGAAAGGCCATGAAAATTAACATACGTGACTAGGTCTGATATAGTGTGTTGAGGAAGGAGACAAACTCTTTCAATAGCATCTTCACAATATGCTAGGTAATACAGGCAAATAGAAACCCCTGTCGCTGAGATACTTGGTCTAGGAACTTCAAGCAGCCTCTAAAATTCAGCAAAAAAAAAGTTTTTAGTTTCAAAGGTAAAATGTAAAATATAGAAAAAGATTCAATAAAAAATTCCAGAGTAAGTACCTGAAGGCCTTGAACATTTATAAATTCAATAGAAAACTTCTTGTGACACAAAAGGGAGGCTAAATATTTCAAAGCTTCAAAAGCAAGTCTTGCATCTTTAGATTCTCTGATATTTAAATATTTTAATATGAGTTCCAAGGCATTATGTTCAAACACATGGCTAAGAAACTGCAAGAAATATGAGACGTGAGTACATTAATCAAGTATTGGTGCATATGATGAGAAGGTTGGCTTCAAAAGGCTAGTTACCTCTTGATATTCTCCCATTGGTGTTAGATAACGTAATATAAACATCTGTTGAGTTGCAATGGTGAGTGGATACATCTGAATTGACCCAATGACATTATTTTCCATCTCAGCCCATGAAGAGTTGCTACATTCGCTTAAATTGCTAGAGGTCTACAAGTAGAAAGAAAAGAATGCATTACACAATACTAAATACACAGATTTTTAAGGCAAAGGTATCAAGAAAGCATAACATACATGATATGGGCTGCGAAGGACTGAATGTTGAGGTATTGCATGTGGGGGAGACATCATAGGACTACGAGACCAGGGCGGTTCCCGACTTGGGGTAGTAGGTGGCAAGAGACCAACACCTTCAGGTAGGTCTTCTTCAGCAATTTGGGCCTTCATCTTTAATGTGTTTTTAGCAACCTCATTCTGTTCTTTTGTTTGATGCGAACGCCCTTGGTTTTCTGGTAAACTTTTATCAGCCTTTTCACCATTTACACCAGGAGTGGGTGGCCCTCCTTTCCAGTGAGGTGGACTCATCAAGCCATTTTCTTTAATTGATCCAACAGGGGCTAAAAATAATAAAATTTTGATGTAGGTACTTACAAAGCATACTGCTGTATACAGAACCTTATAAAATCACAATACAATACATACAAGCCTCTATTTTCTTCTTTTTCATAACAGGTGATGCAGTAGAATCTGATTTAGGCTCAGACTTTGATCCAAGATGTGCAAATGGCCTGCTGGAATTCATAGCCGCAAGTCTATCCTCACTTGCCTGTGCTTGGAGTGTATGCAACCGCTTTAACATTAATGGGACCATTTGAGAATTTTTTTCCCTGTAAAATTATGTAAAAATAAAAATAATAACTTCTATAATAATATTTAAAAAGCATAAACACAAAACACATGTCATAATTGTACCGGAACACAACTGCAATATCTTGAACTTCCATAGCTGCAGCCAACAGACCAGTGGCATAGGTCTGTAGAGGCTCAGGAGCTTCCTTGGCCCAAGCAAATAAACGGTTCACAAGGGCATCATTACTAGGCTGTAATAAAAATATAATGGATCAATACATTAACAGGATAATAGGACAATTTCCCAGGATGTATCCCGTATTAATTAATTTATTAATTAAATTGAGAGCTTACAGTTTCAAACACAGCAGATGTCTCCAGCCCAGGGGTAATGTCTAACATTAAACGACAAGCAGCAACATTCAAGTCCCTGACATTTCTGCCTGAGATTCCCAAGCGAGAATAGTAATTATCTCGAAGATAGTCATTCACTAGCTGAAGTCCAAAATCAAGCAATATTGTAAAACATGTAAAATTATAAGATACTATCAATTAAAAACAATTATAAAAAGTCACCTTATTCATAAAAGCATCTTTTCTAAAGATGACTTTAAGCATATGACCGAGAGCGCACTCTGGATCTGCCCTAGATGGATGGCGCTCGTCAAAAGGATCTGGATCCATCTTCAAATAATTCTCAGTTTCCTGCTCAAAAAGCTCTGCCAACCTAGAAATTTATTATAGACTTGTGTAATAACTGGACTCATATTTAGGTATGTGGTAAAGAAACATTAATCTTTCAGCTATGCTTAAAGAGGCAAAAATTAGTTTCTCAAACATAGAAAGAAATGTACATAAAGAAACATGATTACCTGTTCAGAATGGGAATGGGATCATGGTGTGGATCACTGTTACCCTCTTCCCACACCCGAAAAATAACAGCAATATCGGTTTCATTTGGAATATTTTCCATATTATTAAATTAATAGTATACAATAAAATCTAGAAAAGAAAAAAGAAAGAGCAATTTTTTAGAGTAACAAACACCAACCTTCAATAATAATTTTCGTTTTTAACTAATGGACAAAGGACAGACACAGAAAATGCAAACCCAGAAGTAATAAAGGAGCTATTTCACTTTAATTGATGAATGACATCCCTTTGTATGTGAGCAGCAAGTTACTCATGATAACTAACGTACGAAATAATATTAATCCCTTCGAAAAGAGGTTATGTTGTATTTATGATCCATGCTACTTTGAATTCAAATAGCAATTACACAAAAAGATTCCGAATTGAATAACTAGATCAAAAATTTGGAGTATGTAAAGAGAGCAGAAAAAGTAAACAAGATACAACAAAAATTTAAGAAAAATTTCATTGGTGAACGGGGCAGCACGTTGACCATGAACATTAAAAAATATGACAATTTATGGGCAGGCACAATTCTGGAAAAGTACTTACAGATATTAACAGCAACAGCCATACAATGCACGATTGAGCAATATGTTCTATAGTGACGCAATACTCGTGTCAAAAGTAAATATAGCGGTATCACGCATGTTCAAGTTGTTCCAAACGCAAAGCAAAACAAGCGTTCTGTGGTTGTGGACTGAACTGAAACGAAAGGCAGATTATTTGCAGAATGGCTTTGCCGAGATCGCAGTTCTAGATGAAGGGGACCGGCTGCGAGACTAGCGCCTCTGCATATGAGAAATTGCTGTGTAGGGTAAATGTGGGTAAATGGAACTTCCCTATGGGTAACAACATATCGAAAGCTGGCGGAAAGTTTTTTTCGGTTCCAATTAGATTGTACGGGGCTTTCCGCCAGCTCTCGATATGTTGTTACCCAGGCTTCAAAACGCCAAGAAAAGTGCATCTTATGCGAAGAATTTTTTGAGCCGACACTAAGAAAAATTTCGCTCGGGCAAAGGACGCCAAGTAGTGTTTTTCGTCTAAGTCCCGAGCCCGGTACACTTTGAATGGAACTAAAAAACTTTCCGCCAGCTCTCGATATGTTGTTACCCAGGCTTCAGGTGGGACTGGGGAAGTTCCATTCATCCCTGTCTTTGTCTTGGCACGAGCGGTTAAATTTTTTTCATAAAAACAGATATTAGCCACTAAGTTGCTCTCGACGTTTATTTATTTATTTATTTATTTATTTATTTGTTTATTGATAAGAAAGAGAAACAAACAATTGCTGCACACTATCGACACAAACTCAGAAATTACAATTGCCACTAGTTGTGCATCAAATATTTTCTTACTGTTCAGTTCAATGACGTTGATAAGTGTCCCACATGTTGCATCGGCACTTCTTACTGGCGGGGCTCTAAGAAAGCCGCTGTCAGTACTCTCCACAAGTCTTGCATTAGTCGCGGGGTACACCCGCGCTTCACACGGACCGGTTTAATTTTGGACGTGCCGCCCCGCAGAGGAGAGCTTGTCCGCGTGCCCACTTTTCAAAACCGTAACACCAGTGGTCGGATTCGCTTTGTCATTAAGTAAAAGTTACATCCCTCTGGCATCTGGACACGGGTTTCCGTGGGTACGGCTATTCGTGGTCTTGTGTTCACACTCGCGGTGCAGGGCACAGCACCCTACAGGCCGGCCCCGGTCGCAGCCGCCGCGGGCTTGGGCTTGCCCTGTCCCAGGGCCCTGAGGCGGGCCGCGAAGCGCACCAGCCAGGCCGGGGTGCGACGCCTCACCTCCTCCTTGAGCTGGCGGTACACGAGCAGGGCCAGGACGGGCAGGGCCAGCAGCTCGCTGCTGAACAGGAACAGCCACACGGCCAGCACCAGCATGCCCAGGTCCGTCACGTAGCTGATGGTGGACTTGACGCTCTCCTCGGCGCGGCGCGCCAGCGCCAGCTCCTCCTCGGGCGTGCGCGGCAGCAGGTCGTCGCTCATCGTGCTGCTGGCCACCGAGGTGTGCGACCTGTACACCGAGGACCTGTCCGAGTACGTCCTGTCCCGGCCCAGCCCCGCCCCCGGCCCGGCCCGCGCCGCGGACCCGTCCCGCCTGGAGACGGATCCGTCCCGCTTGCGAGTCGCCGAACCGTCCCTCCTGGACGCGGACCCGTCCCTCCTGGACACGGACCCGTCCCTCCTGGACACGGACCCGTCCCTCCTGGACACGGACGCGTCCCTTCTGGACACGGACCCGTCCCTCCTGGACACGGACGGCTCCCTGCTCGCTTTGGACACGGAGGGTTCCCGCCGCCTGGAGGACGAGATAGACGGGTCCCTCTTGGGCACCGATGGCTCCCTCCGCGCGACGGAGGTCTCCCGCCGCGCCGAGGACGCCTCCCTCCGAGCAGTGCTTGGCTCACGCCGGGAGGTGGAGTCCCTCCTCGTGGCGGAAGGGTCCCTCCTGGACTCCCTACGGGCGAGCAGATCTTCTCGCACGCTGCTGCTGGTGACTGGCGCTACAGGTGGTTCTGGCGAGGGCGGCGGCTCGGGTGCGGGGGTGGCTGCGGGGGCGGCGGTGGGGGTGGTTGCGGGGGCGGCTGCGGGGGCGGGGGCTGGACGGAGCGGCTCGCGTGGCGGCGAGGCCTTGGACAGTACCGCCCGCTGCGGCTCCGCTGGCCCCACAGCCTCGTCCGAGCCGTCGGCGGCCTCGGCGCGCGCGCGGAGCTCGTCGTAGGTGAGGTACTTTGGCTGCTGGGCCTTGTTGGCAGAGCCGTACGTGCGCACCAGCTCGCTGTAGTGGCTGATGACGACCTTGGTGGCCTCGTCTTTGATCGAGTCCTTGCGCGGGGCAGCCAGGCCCCGTTTGCTTCGCGCCGCCTCGGCAGCCGAGATGCCCAGGTCGGCCTCGGGCGAGACGGTCAGCCCGGACTCGAGGCGCGGATCGGCGGCGCCCTGGTCGGCGACCGATGACCTGTCGGGCTTGGCGCGGAGCTTGACCGGCGGGGATGCGTCCGGGTCCGAGTCCTCCTCCGTCTTGATGGGTTTGAACAGCTTGCTGAGGCGGCGCTTCTCCGACTTGTCGCTGTCTTGCGAGTCGGTGCTCTTGCGCCGCTCGCCGTGCTGCAGCTTGTCCTTGATCTTGAGCAGCGGGCTGAGCGGCCCGGGGCTCTTGCTGCGGGGGCTCTTGCTGCCGGGGCTCTTGCTGCCGGGGCTCTTGCTGTTCCTACGCATGCTGCCCCGCTTCTTGAGGATGGGCTTGGGCTTCACGTCGCCCTTGACAGGCGAGTGGCGCTTCGTGAGCAGCACGCTGGCCACGTTGTCGTGCTCCGTCATGGTGGTGTACGTCTCCGCCTTGGGGATGAACAGCTCCGGCTCGTACGCCTTCCGGTGCGGCGGCGGCGTGGGCGGCGTGTCGTCCGCGGGGGCGAAGGCGCGCCCGCCGAAGCGCGGGTGGTAGGTCTCATCCTCGGGCTCCTCCTCGGGCTGCTCCAGAGGCAGGTCTTCGTCCTCCTCCAGGCCCTCGCTGTCCTCGTCCTCGTCCTCCTCCTCCTCTTCCTCGCCGAGCTCATCGTCCTCCTCTTCCTCCTCCTCCAGCTCCTCGTCCTCGAGGTAGTCGTCGAGGTCCTCGTCCTCCTCGCTGCGCGTCCGCCGCATTGCGCGCGCGTTCTCCGCGCCGTCCTCGGCCACCCGATTCAGCCTCTCCCTGAGCGCGGCAAACTCGGCCTGCTCGCGCTCCTCCGAGGTCATGACCCTGGCGGCGGGCGCCGGCTTGGCGTCGGGCGACGGTTGCGTGGCGGAGCCGTCCCTGGGCCTAGCCGCCGCGAAGCGCTTGAAGTTGACGGGGATCTCCTCTTCGACGTCCTCGTCCACCGAGTCCATGCGGCCCTTGAGCCGCTCCCTGTTCTTGCGCTCGATGCTGAGGCGCCGCTCCAGGCTGACGCGCCGCTCGATGCTCAGGCGGCGGCGGCGGGCCTTCTCGGCCTCCTCCTCGGCCACCTCCTGGTAGAAGCGCGCCATGGCCCGCTCGTGCAGTAGCTCCGTCGAGCTCACGGCGTTGCGCATGAAGGGCACGTCGGGGTCGATGGCGCCGAGCTCGGGCGCCGACAGCGACATGGGCGGCGCCACCGACGCCTCGCCGTCGCCCTCCACGCTCCTCCGCAGCGCGGCCACGGCGTCCGCTGAACGGGCGCCCTCTGGAACACAGAGAGGACCGGGTGTCACGCAAACGTCCGGGAGGTAGGCAACCCAACAGCAGGTGGGTGTACCAAAGGCATATGCTCGTGTCCGCAGGGGTTGTCTGCGCGCCATGGCACCTCGCGTTAATTGCTGAGGTCGCGAAGCGAACGAAGCTCTACGGCGAGCTTTAATACCCCCCAGGTATAGGACGCCTAGGTATCTTGTACCTCCCTCGGTATGCAGGAGGGTATTAATTTTCTGAGCGATTAATACCCCCCCCCCCCCCGGTATAGAACGTCTAGGTATCTTGTACCCCCCTCGGTATACAGAGGGGTATTCATTTTTGGGGCGATTAATACCCCCCCAGTATAAAACGCCTAGGTATCTTGCACCCCCCTCGGTAAACAGGGGGTATTAATTTTCGGGGCGATTAACGGTCCAATTCCGGTCGCCGCCGGATACTAGCTAAAGATATAGCCTACACTAGACAAGCAACAGCTATGGCTATGGCTATAGTTTAGCATTAGCTATAGCTATAGCTATCGCCATAGCTATGGCTATGGCTATACCTATAGCTATCGCCATAGCTATGGCTATGGCTATAGCTATAGCTATGGCTATAGCTAAACCTTCATTCCGGGCTAACAAACCACCCTCGCAATTACCTCTTTCCTCGGTGGTGGCGCGGCTTTTCGGCAGGAGAACGAGGAGAAACTCGGAGGAGTCGCCGGTCATGGAGCCGTCCTCTGACCTGGGGAACAGCCTGTCCTGGCCCTGGGTCTGGCCCTGGGCCTGTGTCACGGCTCCGCCCTTCTTCTCCACGGCGGCAGCCGCTTCCGATTTCCGCCTCGCAGTCTGGCCGATGTCTTTTTCTCTCTCTCTGTCCATCTGCCTCTCTCTCTCCCTCTCCCGCTCCCACTGCTGCTCCTCCCGCTCTCTGTCCCTCTCCCGCCGCATGCGCTCCATCTCCTTCTTCTGCTCCTGCTCCAGCTCCAGCTGGCGCTGCCGGCCGCGCTCCTCCAGCTCCCGCTGCCTCCGCTCCAGCTCCATGAGCTTGGCCTCGTACTTGTTGGCGTACTCCTCCACCTGGCGCAGGTCCAGCACGCCGTTGGACTCGGGCTTGGTCACGACCTCCCCGCCGCCGATGGGGCTGCGGCGCGGGCTGTGGCGCGGGCTGGGGCTGGTGGCGGGGCTGGGCAGCGGCGGGTAGATAACCTCCTCGATGCCGCCCCCGGCGTGCGCCTGCTTGGCGCGGACGCTGTCCGTCGACAGGTGAATGCCGTACAGCCGGCCCTTCACCACTCCCATCTCGTCGGGCGTGGTCGGCAGGTAGCTGGAGAGCGAGTCCGGCTCCGGCGACACCGAGTCCCCGCGCCGCGGCACGCTCCGGTTCCGGCGCTTGGGCGGCTCCGGCGCCCCGCCGCCGGGGGTCTGGGCGTCCTCCCCGCGCGGCGACCCGGCGCCCGGAGCGGCGCTCCGCGTCCTCGGCAGCGACAGGGTCTTCTCCGGGGCGCGGCTGGCGCGCAGCACCGGCGACGGGATGGGCGACACGTCCTCCAGCTCCATGTTGTGCGGTGGCGGACGCTTGAGCGTCGGCGTACCCTCACCGCCGCCGTCGTCGGCGCGGGCCTTCTTCTCGTCGTGCGTGTCGTCGCCGCCCTCGCGGGGGCGCTTCCGTTCGGGCCACCAGTCGGCGTTCTTCTCCGAGCCGTCCACGGTCCTCTGCGGAGGGTCGCTGATCCTGCCGGACACAGAGAAGAGCATCGCGATGAGCCGCTGGCACACAGAACACGTAGCGCGCGCGCGCTGCGCCGACTCACCCTCTCTTGGGGTCGGGGATGAAGATGGTTTCCGACTCGTCGCCGGGGTCGCTGATGCCGTAGGGGTTCTCTGCCTTGACGCGGAACTTGTACTCGGAGCCCTCGATGAGGTCGCCCAGCGTGCTGTTGAGCTGCCGGCACGTGGCCGCCTTGAGCCACATGTCCCAGCCAAGCTGTGGGCATGAAGGCGAACGCAGGATGTAAGCGGATTAGACACTCATGGACTGATTTGCCCCTTTGTCAAATATCTCATGACTGTTAGCGTCTACGTACCCTGTAGTACTCGACGATGTAGTTCCCAATCTTGCAGCCACCGTCGTCGTCCGGGGGGCCCCAGGTGAGCGTGACGGACCGGCCCAGCGTCATGGCCACCATGGCCTTGCCCGGCGGCGTGGGGCGGTCTGTGGCACACACATGCACTGTACCGTAGGGCGATAGACCACGGTAGCGCAAGCGCTCAACTCGAGGACTGGTTTTTAAATTTTCACATTTTCTTAAATTTCTTTATTTTTAATCAAATCGGATCACGTTCAGTTCTGGGCATTGTCATCCTCTATGATTGAATACGGGACCTGCCGTCACCACATAGAGGGCATGCCACGTCCAATGTGAAATTAAGCAAGGTTTGTGCAGGAAAATGTACAGGTAAAAAAAAGAACAGTATTTTTTTGTAGGAGCTGGAGCGGTAGGGTGGGGCGGGGCACTCACCTGTGACGGTGACCAGGAAGGCGGCCACGTCCTCGCCGAGCTGGTTGACGGCGCGCACCTGGTACTCGCCGCGGTCCGAGCGCCGCGCCTCAGACACGCGCAGGGACGCGCCCTTGTCGTTGGTGAGGAGCTCGTGGCGCGGCCCGGGCCGCAGCACCTCCCCGTTGTGCAGCCAGGACACGCGGGGCGCGGGCCGCCCGGCCACCGACACCTTGACCCGGATCACCTCGCCCAGCTCGAACAGCAGCCCGTCCTCGTACTGCCGCGGCAGGCGGATGGACGGCGGCGCTGCGGGCAGGACGGAAGCGCGTCACAACCCAGTCCATGAACAAGAACATCAAGATGCACATGGACGGGGCCTCACCTTCGAGCCGGAGCCGCGCCTTGCTGACGGCGTGGCCCGCCCGGTTGGTGGCGGCGCACTTGATCTCGCCCTCGTCGGCCAGCGCGGCCTGGTGGATGATGAGGGTGCTGGTGATGACGGTGCCCTCGCCGTCCGTGACGACGCGCGACCGCCGCCCGGAGAACACCTCGAGGCCGTCCTTGAACCACGAGATCTTGGGCGCCGGCGTGCCCGTCACCCGCACCGTCAGCTCCACCTTCTCGTTCTCGAGGGCCACCGTGTCCTGCAGCTCCCTGGAGAAGTGCGGCGCCGTGGCCACGCCCTTGGCCAGCGTGACGGTGAGCGGCTCCGACACGGCCGACGGGTCGGAGCGGCCCGCGCCGTTCTCGGCCGACACGCGGAACTGGTAGCGCCAGCCCGGCTCCAGCCCCGAGAGCGTGAGCTGGCAGCGAGACACGACGCCGGGGGTGGCGCGCACCCAGTGCGGGGACCCGGTGCGCCGGTGCTCCACCAGGTACCCTGTCAACGTCAAGGCGATCCCCAGGCCCGAGTCAACTTAAGGCTGTGTATTCATGCTTCAACTCCGATCAACTTTCATCCAAGAACTCCGGTGAACTTCAACAAACTTGGTGAATTTCAGCCAGGCTACTCACCCGTGATGGCGGTGCCTCCATCGCTGATGGGCGGGTCCCAGCGGATGGTGACGACGTCATTCTGCGCGCCGGGGCTGGCGGGCACCAGCAGCGGCTGTCCAGGAGGGTGCGGCCGCTCTGGAGGCAGGGGTGCGATCCGTTACCAACATACAGTACTTGCGCGTGCGGTCCGCCGCAACGGACAAACAAACGGCTCGTCTCGGACCGCTCCCGCGGTGAGGCGGTGGTCCGCGGCGCCCCGACGAAAATAGCTTCCAGACGGCATAAACAGAGCCCCGCCCCGCCCCGCCCCGCCCCGCCCCGCGTGCAGTGTGGTGGAGGATCGGACCGGGCGTTTGTGCGAGCGCTGCTGTTTGTTTCCAAGTGGACGAGCGAAACTTCCTGCCGCGCCATTCTGTGGCTTTACTTTTCTTCCCCCATCGCGATTGTGGGCCAAACAGGGGAGGCCGTGCAGTTATGACGTGCGACGCACGTCGTCTCGTGTCTGGCATTGCAAGGCCGGGGTCCGTCGGGTCGGGTCGGGGCGGCCGGGGCGGGGCCTCTTGTGCAGAGCCTGGTGATGAGCTCCGCGAGAAGTCTGTCACAGCTTGACGGTGGCGGCGCTCTTTGACGTCAATGAGTCGCCGTCACGCTCGCGAAGACACCCCCAACCCCCCGCCCTCCCCGCCCTCCCAGACTTGCGCGTGTTCACCCCTCGAGAAGGCAAAGTGTTTTAGACCAGGGTTGTCTGACATGATTATTACGGACGCCCGCGTCTAATGAAGGGAGCGATAAAGACAACCTCATCACAGCTCGATGGCACTTGCACGCGGTGGCGCCCCTCCTCTGGCTACCGCGGCAGCTGAGCTAGGCCGCCCCGCCCCGCCCCGCCCCGCCCCGCCCCGCACCGCCGCGCCCCGCACCGCCCCGCCCCACTGTCGCGCCGCGCCGCGGCGTGCTTGCCATTGTGTTCGTGTTCGCGAGCACCGTGCCAACACCCCCTCCCCTCCTTCGGCGGCGCCGAGACGTGCCCGGCCCGGCCGGCCCGCCCGCAGTGATGTCACAACCCCCACGTCGCGACCCTCGGCGGCGGCGGCGGCCGCCGCGGTGGCACAGGTACTTCCTCAACGCGATGACAACCGTGGTGCACTCGAGCAGGTCGCCCCGTCTCCGCGCTGCGCCCCGCCACGACCCGGAGGCATCGGCGGGCCGCGCCCCGCCCCGCCCCGCCCGGGTACATCAGCCGGGACATTTGGCCATCGGCCACGGCGGCGGCGGCGGCGCGCAGGGCGTCCAACACGTATCCCAGGCGTAGCCTTGACACTCCGCGAGCAGCCCGCCCCGCCGCCCCGCCCCGCCCCGCCCACAGCACAGGGGCCGCGGCGGGCGCGCGCCGGCCGGCCGGGCCTAGCCTGGGGGCGCAGCGCGACGGAGATACCGAGGCAGGTTAATGAGCTCTGTAGGCGGCTGTAGGGCCTCAACAGAGTGGGGTAAAGCGGGCTGCATCTGCGCCTGCCTACTAGGCAACACCGCAGCGCAGGTGCGTACATGTTGCCTAGGAGGCAGGCGCAGATGCAGCCCGGAGCGGTGGCGAGTGTCGGTGCACGCCCTCCGAATCGCGGGCCTGGAACACTATGGTACTGGACCTTCGGTGTCGGTTTCGCGGGGGCGAAGGCCGCCCTGCCGCCGAGCCGGACCGGACCGGGGGGCGCCAGACAATGCCATTATATGTATCTTGGCAGGCGCTGAGCGCAAAGCCAGCAATCTTCCCTGCTGCTCAACGTGTGAGACCGGATTTTTATTTTTATCGCAGACAGCGGGGAAATGTAACATTCCTGCTGAACGGACATGTCCGCGCATCATCGGCGAGCAGAGGAGGGTGGGATTCCTTCGCGATGAAACACTCGGGAGGGGCGGGCCTGGCCAGGCCTGGCCTGTCAGTGCAGCGGCCACCCTGCGCCTGCGTGGCGGCCGCCGCCCATGGCGCCACGCGGCCCCCATGCACCTCTGTGTGGTGTCGACATGACAGGAATAGCAAATCAGCGGTACGGGACGGGACGGGCAAAGCAGGGTTTCCCGCCACATCCCCGCCCCGCCCCACCCCGCCCCGCCCTGCCCCACCCCGCCACACTCCGTGGACTGACCTGCCTCCTCCCAGTGCACGTTCTTCTTGCTGCCGGCGTGTCGGTGGTATTTCGAATACTCTTTGGTCGCTTGGTTGCCCATGTCAGCGCGCTACGGCCGGTGCGGCCTGGCGGCCTGGCGGCGGGGGGGCCTGGCGGCGGGGGGCGTGGCGGGGGCCCCGGCCTCCAGGCCTGGAGGGTGTCGCGGGCCGCGGGTCACGCGGTCATGCCGGCCGCGGCCCCGGGCCCGCCCGGCCCCTTCTCGTCCATGCGGAGCGGACGGGGTGTTCACTGGCGCCTGCCTGGCACTGCCTGGCACTGCCTGGCCTCGCCTCCTGAGGGCGGTCGCCGCGAGACTACCGCGCCCCGCCCCGCCCCGCGGCCAGCTCAGCTTGTGGCTCTCCCCCGCCCTCTCCCGGGAGTCTGGATATAGCTCGGGAGGAGTGGCGGGGCGCCGTGCGTCGCGGGGCGGGGCGGGGCGGGCGGCGGGGACAGGGGTGTTGGCTCGGCCCGCACCGGGACGCTGAGGGCCAACCCCTCTCTTCCCCTGACGCGGTCTCAGTTCCCCTCTCCCAGCCCGTATCGCAGCGCCGGAGAAGATAAGGTCGACGTCGATCTCCGCGGCTTTGAAAGTATCGCTGAGCCCCAGGCGGGGCGGGCGTGCAGGCCGGGTGCGAGCGGGGCCGCGCCGCGGGCGACGAGGGCGTGTTTGAGGTGGAGGCCGCCGCTGTCCTCGCCCTGAAGCCGCAGCCGCGCCGGCAGGTGCGCCCGGCGCACACCCACAACGAACGGACAGGCCCACGTGCTGCATGCGGGAGGCCCTTATTTCCTCCTATTTTCAGGACCTCGCGGTGCCCAGGGACTTGCGGGGGTGGGGGTGGGTGCGCGGGGGTTGCCGCCCGCGGGGATACTCCTGGGCGCAGGGCCCGCGGTGCGTCAGGTGTATCCGCGCCGCGCCCGTCCCGCGCGGGCCGCTCCCTCTGGCGGCCGCCGCGGCCACTACACGGAACCGGTATCTGTCTGCTCTCTCGCCGAACCGGATCGGATGCTGGGCAATGCAGGGCCCAGCGCGGCGGGGCGGGGCCCGGGGTCCAGGCACGACGCCGTCCGTACGCAGAGCAGACGGTGCTGGGATAGGTTGGGGCCGCCGCGCCTGGCGGGCCGGGGCAGGGCAGGGCAGGGCGGCCAGTATCGGACGGCAAGCATCTCCCCGGCGAGGAGAACCGTTCTCACTATGAGCGCCGCGTACGCGGTGCGTGGGCCGGGCCGTCCACCGAACTGGCGATTACCTCTGACAGGCTATGATTACCACGCGGGCATGGCAGGGGGCCTAACTGACAACGCGGCTCGCGCCCGCTTTCCGCCGAAGCGCGCCTAGTGGGAGGGTCTTCACTCCGGTCCGGCTGGGCTCCGGGCCTAGCGCTTAGGTCGACGCGTCGCCCGCGACGAGATGCAACCATTATCTATTAGATATTTGCTTAAAGCTGTAGCTTTAGCTATAGCTATACATAGCTATACATAGCTGGCTAGTATATTTTCCATTTTCACGGTCAACTCTACTGGCCGGAAGAGAATGGAACGGCTGGCGAAAGGCGATCCGATTTCCCGGTCCGTTTTTCATGCAACAGCTGAGAGTCTGGTGGGTCGGGCCGGGCGAGGTGTAAGGCATGAGGGGCGTGCCCATGGCCGAGTCGGGACGGGACGGCAGCGCCGGGACTCGCATCGCACATGGGCGGAAACAGGTCCACATTCTGAGTTTGGCCGTGAAAGTGGGGCGCAGTGCGGCAGTCGCGTCCTGATCGGCAGGCGGCGGCAGGCCTCGGCGGCGCGGCCCCGAGGGGGGGAGGGGGGGGGAGGGCAGTCGCAGCACTCCCTATACCTTTCATACAGAAATTTTTTCGTGAAAAATTGTCATTATTTCATGCCATTAAAAAGGACGTAAGGATCCCTTTCGAATTGTGATTCCCCCTGGTGCTGCCCTGTCCAGCTCGTGCCCTGGAGTCCATTCGAGCCGAGTCATACTAGAGTGAGGCTGTCCATAGGTGTGAAGCGGCACCCCCTCGCCTCGCCCCGCTCCTCACATCTCACGAGCTCCCGGCCCGCCTCGCCCCGCTAACGACGGGGCAATCAACTTCCTCCGGCCCTCTCTCGAGTACCCCGGCCCGTCCACACGACCTGCCGGAGGGGAGGGGGAGCTCATCCCTCTGTGCACGAAAAATTGTTAACCCGAGATGTTCTTTTTTGGACGTTTTGAAGCCTGGATAACAACATATCGAAATCATTTTCGAGCTTAACCTTTTTAACCTCGGTTGAAAAATTACGCACGTGCTCTGCAAAGGGAAAGGGTGACGTGAAAACATGGAAAATTTTTGCGACAGTAAACCTCCCGAAGGAGGTTGCGGTTCCCGCCAGGCACAGGGCTTTTACACCCCGTGGCAGCCAGCTACTTCGGTATGTTCTTATGGGAACCGGTGCTTTTCTGGCCGCGATCCTGTCGCGCAATTCGACAGATTTGATCCCCGTACTGCCAGATTTAGTCGTACGGTGGTTAACCGAACTGCCCTGTCCCCAGGGCATGGAATAGCTATTTTTGGAGCCAGATTCTAGGACTTATGACCCCACGACCGACCACCAGTCGTGGGCATGGGACGGAACTTCCTGGCAACCCGCTGTCGCTACCAGTGAAGAACCTACCTGGGTTTGAACCAGGCCCCATGTGCCGAGTCTCACAGACACCCCACGGCTTTCGCGGCACCACTAGACCACTAGACCGTCGGCTATTCCACGAGGGAGGTCGGTTGAAATGGGGGGTTTGAATTCCACTCCAAATAGTCCTCAGAAAAATTAAATATTTTCGAAAGATTCGAACCTGCGTTCTGCCACGCTCCGGGCGGACACTGTGCCGGCACGGCTACGACGCCACGGTACCCGATGCCAGACAAGTAGGAGTCATGCTACGCGAGAAGCCACAGTCACCGAAGAAACGAACCCGGTGTCATCAGTACGCCTGCTCTCCGTGCGCTGCTAGGCTGGCCGCGTAGCGTCATTGGTATGGACATTGTACCAGGTGGACAGTAGTTCAAATACCGCGTTATTATTTTTTTTTTTTTTCTGTGGACCAATTTTTCTTTTCATTTATACCGTCGTTGTGACTGGCTGACGCGATAAGCTTTTTTGAGGTCCAGTGATAGTGCACCGCACTCGGGACAGAAAGGCTTCCTGACGCGACTTCGCGAGTCGCGGTGCACTTATAAAAGCTCGTTAACAAAGTTCCACGACTGACCAGCGGGAAAAAAATGAAACCTGGATGGAAATGGGTTATAAATCAGGGCTAGTACGGGGCCCCGGCGGCAACAAAGGGGCTCTTCCACCCTTGGAGTGGTCGGCGTTGTTCGGGCGGCGCCTGGGCGGCGTCGTCGGGCCCCGGGGGCGGGACCAGACGGCGGCGGGGCGGGGCGGGGCGGGGCGGGGCGGAGCGGAGCGGGGCGACGCGACGCCGCCGGTGCAGGGGGCCCCGGGCGCCCCGGGCCCAGGGGGCGTAGCAGGAGCACGGGCGCAGCGCAGGCGAGATGTGGCGGCCGGGCCGGGCTGGCCAGGTAGCGGCCGGACAGACGAGCAGCCAGCCAGGGGGGAGCCCCCCTCCCCTTCCAGCGCGGCGCGGCAGGAGCGGCGGGTCCGGGGTGGAGCGGGGCCCCGGGCCCCGGCCCGGCCCCGGCCCCGGCCTCAGTTCGCTGCGAGCTGCCAGACGGCCCGGATCGACGGCCCTGTGTCGCCGCCTCTCCGCCGTGCACCACCTTGCCGGGGCCACCCCCGATAGCTACGCGCCTCACCCGCCTGGACAACCCTGTCTGTACCCGCCACCCCCAGCGCCCTGGAGCCTGAGCCCCTCCCCTCGCCCAAGTGCAGTGTGAGTGAATGTGTCAAGTGTCAGTGCGGTGACGTCCAGTGAAGTGTAAGCCGTCCTCTCGCCGCGCCGGCTCCGCCCCGCCCCGGCCCGCCCCGGCCCTCTTACCGGCGATATAAGCAGTGAATGCGGAGCTGGGCCTGCGGAGGATAAGGCGAGTCCTGCCCTGCCGTTGCGGTGCCGGCGTGTGTGTGTGTGTGTGTGCGCGCGAGGGCGGAGAGTTGTCGCCGCTGCTATGGCCGCACCTCCACGGGCCGAGGACCGTCCCCGCCGACCTTTAAAGGAGTAACAGCCCTTCAGCCAACAGCCCGACGTCAAGGTAATAATCATATGGTACTCTACCACTGTAGCCGCACTTCGGCCGGCCCGGCACGTCGGGCAGCCGGCGGTGTCGTCCATAAAAATGGTACGCGACGGTCCGCGCCGCGCCGCGCCCGATAGAAAGTCCGTAAGGTCTCGGGTACCGGACCGGCCGGCCGGCCGGCCAGCCTAATGGGCTCGATTATAAATGGCCTCGTCATGAAATTCAGCTTTCTCACTGCCGCGACGCGACGCGAGGCTCCCGGCTGGACGCCGCCTGGACAGGCCTCGCGTCCGCCCTAAAGCAACGCGTCTGCGTTTGTTTTCGCTGATGAGTCGCGCCCCGCCCCGTCACGGACACCACACGGCCACCACACGGACACCACCACCAACACCACCTGTGACTCAGCAGAGACGTGTTGTTGTGAGCTCCTTGTTCTCAACGAGGTGCACGCCTCGCGCCCGCAGGGCCCTCCCTGCCGCCCCGCCCCGCCTCTAATTGCTCCTGGGCGGGGCGGGGCGGGGCGGCTCCCGCCCTGCCGACGTCTTCTTGGTCCTGGTCCTGGCGCGCACTCTTCTGATTACCCTTTTGTTTGTCCCCGGCCCGGCCGTGGGTAAGCACACCGCCGCGCCGCGCCGGGCCCCGGCCCACCCCTCTTCACACTAGGCCTCCACACTTAGGCCCCTTCCCCCGGCCCGGCTGGGCTGGGCTGGACCTGGAGACCATTGATGCATGTTGTTTGACCTGTTCTGTCCCCGCTGGTCCTGTCCTCGCGGCCCGCCGGGCTCGGGAGTGGGGGGGGGGGGGTGCCACTCCCCCCACCCATAAGCCCTCTACTCTATCGTTTTCCGGTGGGCGCATCCACCATCCACCTGTACGCCGGCTGCATCACCAAGTCGATAATTTAGTGAGGTCCCCGGCCCGCGGCCGCCGCGCCCGCCCGCGCCTGATCCGTAGGGCCGGCCCGAAGACAGCCCGACGCGTTTCGTCGCTCAAATGCGTATGCAAATTTTCCGGTTCCTTGTTGTTTCGGCCGTGAAGCGGCAGGACCCGCGGGGCCGGGGCGGGCCGGGCCGGGCCGGGCCACTCCCGCAGCGGAAGGCCTTCAAGTCTGTCGGGCAGCCCAGCCCAGCCCAGCCTCGCGGCCGCGGCCCCGCTCATATTGAATTGTAGCGCGCTCACTTAGTTTCGTCGACACCGCCCGGCCCAACTAGCCCGAGGAGGGGTTCCGGACCCCTGGACCTTGTGGGGTCCTCCGGCGCGGGGCCGGACCTCGTGGACCTCATGCAGTCCTGCTCTGGCTTGGGGCCGGACCTCGTGGACCTCATGGGGTCCTCCGGCGCTGCAGGCCGGGCCTCGTGGACCTCATGGAGTCCTGCTCTGGCGTGGGGCCGGGACTCCTGGACCTCATGGGGTCCTCCGGCGCGGGGCCGGACCTCGTGGACCTCATGGGGTCCTCCGGCGCGGGGCCAGACCTCGTGGACCTCATGGGGTCCTCCGGCGTAGGGTCGAGCCTCCTGGACCTCATGGAGTCCTGCTCTGGCGTGGGGCCGGGACTCCTGGACCTCATGGGGTCCTCCGGCGCTGCGCGGGCCGGGCCTCCTGGACCTCATGGGGTCCTCCGGCGCTGCGCGGGCCGGGCCGGGCGGGGAGCCGCCTCCGCTGGAGCACAGCGCCAGGCCGCTCACGTCCGAAACCCAATCCGCGGCCGAGCCGGGCCGGGCCAGGCAGGGTCGGCCGGGGCAGGGTTTCACAACCAACGCGTGGCCTATGATGAATAGGAGGACACGCTCTGCTCATGTGACTCGGGTCCAAACGGCTGTAATTATACGGAATCCAATCCCACACGCGGCAATCATGCAAACCAAGGAGTCCTGCACGCGGCCCGGCGCGGCGCGGCGGACCACCGGTGGGGACTGACTGGTCCTACGAGTGTTTGTATTTCCAAATCGCGTGCGGCCATCGCCGGAAGGGGCGGGGCGCGGGCGCGGCGCGGCGCGGTGGGCTCGAACTGGAGGGCGGAGAGTCAGGAGTCGTAGTGGCGAGGGGAAAACAACTTGGGAATTTTTGAACACCACCGTGTAACTGAGAAAACTCAAAAAGTCTCATAAAAATTTACAAAAGTTCAAAAAAACTTAGTTATAAACGGGGGGGAAATTCCACGGGATTGCCTACTCTGAACTGCAGGGACGCGGCTAGTGGAGACGAGATGGTTCTACGTCCGCATTGTAACGCGTTCCAACAGCTAACGTTGTGTGTTGGTCGTAGCGTTACGACATGTCCCCAGCCAGGTCTCCGAGCCGGTGTGTCTGGTTCCTGGAGGTGGGCCGGCAGCGCGGCGACCGCGGCGCGCGGCCCGCGAGCGTGGCGTGTGCTATCGCGGGGAAACGAGTCGCGCCGCGGGCCGTCCAGTCCAGAGGCGTGAAGAAGGGCCATTCGTATGCTCTGCGGGGAGCGAGCCGAGCCGGGCCGGGCCGGGCCGAGACGAGCCGAGCCGAAGTATCAGGGGACGAGCTGGGACGCCCCAACACAGCGGGCTTCATCTGCGCCCGCCTACTAGGCAACATGAACGCACCTGTGCTGAGGTGTTGCCTAGCAGGCAGTCTCAGATCCAGCCCGCTTTACCGTATCCTCTCTGTGTTTGGGATACTGATGGGAGTGAGGTCACTCGCACCGCGCACTTCAAGTGGCAGAGTGATTCTTGGGGACGGCGCCGCGACGCGGGGAAGCACATTTCACAACCGAATAACGCAACTCGTCACACCAGAAAAAGAAGAAGAGGGCATTATGTACTACTGTACTGGGCGCTAACGACGCGCAGGGCGGTAGCACGACACTTACTAATGGTCTGTTTGGGAGCAGGAGCTGGCGCGGCGGACAGAGCATGTCCCGCACGGAGCCGCCGTCAGGTCAGGTCGTTGCGCAAGGCCCTCGTCCATGACACCGCCACTGTTCGGCGCTCGGCTCGGGCTTTCTCCGCGTCCGCGCGTCAGGCCCGCTCGATCGAGCGCGAGAGGCGCGGCGCAGGGGACAGCGGGGACAGGACAGGACGCAGGGCAGGGCAGGGTGGGGAAGGCGTCCGTCCCTGCGCGTCCTGGAGCCGCCGCGACGCTCCCGCTGCAGCTGCAGGCCAGTCCGTGCGTCGCGTCGTCCGCATGTGCGAAACCGCAGACCGCAGTGCGGTGCCCCGGGCTCGGCGGGGCGGGGCGGGTTGGGTTGGGGCGCGGGGGTCAGCCGACGGGCCGGTGCCGGGGCCCTCACGTGAGGGCAGCCTCGCTGTCTCCGCTCGCCGCGCCTCGCGCCCTGCCACGCATCTCTAGCCGTGCATTTACCCTTTACTCCCCGGTGTTCCTTACCGCTTACACGGTCAAAACTTTGTCCAGGTTTCCAAGGCATTTTGAAAAAAAAAAATTAAAATCCAACAAAAAAAGACACAAGACGTTACCAAGTGTTTTTCTTCTTGAGAGATTCCTGGCCGCTTTACCCGGACGAAATTTTCAAACCGTGAACGCAGGTGCGCTTGGTGTTGCGTAGAAGTTAGTGATAGTCGGGGGGGGGGGGGGGGGGCAGAGGCGATGATGTGAAGTGTCAGGGCGTAGTGCCATGCCGCCCCCTGGCCTGGCTGTAGCTAAATGCCTGTATGGGTTCTCCGTTGAAAGGAGCGGAAAGGAAAGAAAGACACTTTTGCTGCGGCCGGCGCAGAACTGGGCGGGGCGGGGCAGGGCAGGGCAGGTCAGGGACGAGAGTCAGCGAGGTGCGAGCCCGTATTATCGTCCGGGAGGTGAGGAGGGGCGTTGAATGAGTCAGCCTCAGAACGAGCCCTGTTGTGGCCGAGGGAGGCGATTGTGTCCCGCTGCTGCTCTCTACCTGTGCACTGCAGTGCACCTGTCCTCCTGCCCCGCCCCGCCCGGCCCGGGCTATCAGGCACCTCGCCCGGGGCGGGGGAACCCCCTGCTGCGGTGGGGGTGGGGTTCCTCCTGCGAGTCGAGTACCTCCTCACCTGCGCCGAGGAGCGGAGCGGAGCCGGGGCAGCCCGGCCCCGACGTGTGGGAACATCACCAATGAAGATCCCCTCGCCCTCGGTCGAACTCAAACTGAGGGCGCTTGTTCTTCTAGGTTTCATGTCTGAGCCGTCTAAAGAGATGCGTGTGTGTGCGCGCGCGCTGCTGGAGTATAAGTCCAGAGGCGCTGTTTGGAGTCGGTCCGATGTGGTCCGATGCTGGACCGGCGGCAGAGATGCTGGTTGGGTGGGGGGGGGAGAGCTCTTCTCCTGAGCAGGAGAGAGACTCCGTCCGGCCCCGCCCCGCCCTGCTCGTCCCTTTTGTTTGCTCGTTTTTTTACGCTCACCTGTTGCCCCGCCCCGCCCCGCCAGCCTCCGGACCCTCCGGGCGGGGCGGGGGGCTCAGCTCCGGGCAGCTCCGGGCCGGGCGGGGCCGCCGGGCCCTTCTCGATGCTGGCCTTGCGGTGGAGGATGGATGGGGGAGGAAGGGAGCAAAAGGACGACGACATGGGAAGGGGAGGGAAGGGCTCAACCACAGAGGCGCGCGGGTACGTACGTACTCCCCGGCCCGGCCCGCCTGCAGCAGCCTTGAAGTGCCTGCTGTCTGGGGGGGAGCCCATATGACCCGGCCCTGCGCAACAGGCGAACACGTTGGACACTGCTACAGGGTGAGCCCGGCCTGGCGTGACTGTCACGCCGACGAGACGAGACTGCTGTCCCGGGCGCGGGCGCGCGGGAGCGAGGCAGCGTGCCTCACGCACACGGCCACTCACGCGCGCCGCGTTTTGGGGTTATTAATCCTCATTCGACACCTCCACCATACCCATCGTTATTTATCGATAATAGATGCAAGAACTATCCATACCCAATTATGCAGCGGGCAGCGCCGCCCTCCTCGGGAGCAGGGTAGGAGACGGAGGGGGGGAGAGATGAGCGCCGTGAGATGAGATTGGGAGCGTACGGAGTACAGTACGGAGAGGAGTGGGAAAAATATAAGGAAAACCTGGAATATCTTATATCAATGAGTTCATATTTGTTTCTTTTGCAGTATCTTTAATGTTACGTACTGTCGATTTGCTATTCGCCTTATGAACCTTTTCGAGATCCCATAGTCACATTCGCGGCCAGGGCCAGGCCAGGATCAGGCCAGGACCAGACCAGGACAGTCCTCCACCTCGCCCCGCCCCGCCCCGCTCCGCCCCGTGCTGTACCATGTCACGACACGTGGAGGTTCACGCCTGTGGGCCCCGGCCCGCTGCTCTGCCGCCGCGAGAAACTCGAATTAAATGCCCCTGTTGATTACGGCGAGGTGAGTGGTCCCCTCGGGTCCCGCTAGGCCCGCGCGCCCCGCCCCGCCACTGAATGGCCAAACGAGTCGGATGGGTCTCACTGGTCAGACCGGAGCGCGGCGCGGCGGCGATGCGAAGGAGCCTGCGCAGCTGAACAGATTATACCATGTCGTTTACTAAATGTTTCTCGTCCCTGGTTTCTGAAGAAAGACAAAATGAGGAGAGGTCCCGGGGCTCTTTGGTATGTCTTAGCGGGCTTCGCGGGGGATGGATTGTTTGTTTTCTAGGGGCTCTGCCTCTCTCTTTTCCTCTCTCTCTCTCTAGGTGCGTCGGGGAAGTGATACGGTAAAGAGAAAGAGAAGGCCATGTCTCGGGGAAAATCAATCCCGCCGACTCCGTCACGGCTCGTTCGGGAGGGGGTGGAGTTGAGTGAGAACATTCATTTCGACGCGCATCTCTCCGACGAGGAGGGCCGCGGGGGCCGCGGGGCCGTGCGCCCGTGCCGCGGGGGCCGCAGAGGGCCGGCAGGACCGCCGTATCTGGGCGGGAGACGCACAAGAGATACAGCGACTACCGACTCATACCGCGGCGGAGCGGGGGCGTCTATCCTCGTTAGAACCAAATTAAACGCTGCTCATAATTCCAAAGTAAGCTAGCGAGGCGGCGCGGCGCGGGGCGGGGCTGCAGACGACCCCTGACCCCGGCGATTCCAGCGAAAGAAATACCTTTAGCCGTTAAATGTATCCGTGAGTTGATTGATTTAATTGGCTCTGACGGCGACGTGGGATGCTGACATTACGAGGGCGTGGCCGGGGCGTTCTGGCCGGGGCGCGGTGCGGCGGGGCGGGGCCGGGCGGGGTCAAGGTGGAGGGGAGAAAGGTGAAAAGCTGTTAGCTTATGCAGCGGTGCCCTGGCCTGCCGAGCCCAGCCCCCGCAACACTGTCACAAATCGTAAATGAGAGGGTCCACCCAAGTTGAAGTTGAATCTCACTCCGGGTCGTTGTGCTGCCGCGCCCCCAGCTCTGGCCCTCGCCCTGGCGCTGGGTGCAGCACCCTGTTTTCGGCGCATGTACGTGCGCACGTCCTCGCCGCCCGGTGTCTCTCTCGAGAGAGGGGCGGCGTGTCCTGTAATTATCAAGAGTACATAACGCGCCGACTGTTGTACCGGCCGCTGCCGGGCTGGACCTGGACCCGCGCCATTCTCTGCAGCTCTCGGCCCTCGGCCCGCCTCGACATTCCGCCGCAGTACTTGTGCACCGCGCAGCCCAGCCCCGCGCCGTACCGACAGGGGCGTAGCAAGAGCGTGAGGCCGGCCCTCTCTCTGTCTCTCTCTCTCCCTCTCTTGTTCTCCCCTACTCTCTCCAGGGCCGAGCTACGCCGCCGCGCCGCCACCGAGCGGTGCAAGGTTTACGACGCGGCCTGTCCGTCGCCCAAGAGGCAGGTCCAGGCGCGCGGGCGCGGCACGGGGCGTGGCGGCAGCGGTGGGGCGGGGCGGGGCGTTCCACATACGGTACAGCACGGGGCGGGGCGGGGCGGGGCGCGGCGGGCCGCCTGAGCCCGGGTGAACGCCCATGCAAGTCGGCGAGCTTATGTCGCGAGACGCAGATGTCTTTTCTCCAGTGCAGCTGCGGTTGTCTCCGCTGCGGTACGACTTATCTATAGATCGTCGCTGGACTGGGAGGGGCGGGGCGGGGCGAGGGGCCGCGCCGGGCCTCACTTGCCGGACGCGCGGCGAGGCGAGAGGACCGGAAACTCCGGCCGACCGGCGTGTTAACACGGGCACAACCCGGCCATTATGTAATTTCCGAACCTGTGCCCGTCGCGTCCGAGCTAATAGGGGGATCATCGCGGGCGCGACCCGGGCGAGGCGGGCGGGCTGATAGCGGTCACCGCCACCTACCGGAGCCGGCCGGCCGGGCCGGAGCGCAGGTCTCACCGTTAGCAGGAGCGGGGCCTTGAGCAGCTGCTCCGGGCTCCGGGCCGGGCTGCCTATTCGGAGGGTCGTAAAGAGGCAATCGACGCGTTTAACTCCGTTCGCTTATTTTTTAGTGCCGCGTGGGTCCCATAAGAGCTGCAGCTGGGGGGTGGGGGTTGCCTGCTAACAGTACCTCGCCGGCCCGGACTGAACTGAACACGGTCCTCTGCAGTAGTTTCGTCCTACTTGGTCCAGGAGAGGTAAACGACTCGCGGGAAGTCCGGCCGATTGATCCAGAGGATCGCTCTCGTACATCCGTCTTTGTCGCGCCCATGGCAGTGCTCTATGTGGGACATGGCAGCACCACATGAGGGCGACAAGGACAGAGCGACCCTCTGAACACTGTACTGCAGCCGCTCAGCAGACGCGGCTTGTCTGCCGTCAGCGCCTAAGAGGATCTCAGACCTCGGCGGGGATCACGTCAACGAAACAATTGGATCACCGCACGCGTACGCCTCCTGTCCCGGGGGAGCAGGGCACGGCGCCGGGCCGGAGAAGGGAAGGACTTTCTCTGGCGGTCCGGCCGCGGTCCGCGCCGGACCAGACCGGCGGGGCGCCACTTATTACCGCAATATGCATACAAGGCGCTTGAAAGTGAAGCGCGCGGGACGCGGCCGCTGCTCGCCTGACGCCGGCCGGACACGTCAACGCGCCGCCGCGGTGATAGGCAACCCGCCCGGCAGGTGGGGAGAACGGTATAAATGAAAAAAAAATTTGGTCCACAGAAAAAAAAATATTTAAAAAAATAAAAATAAATTCGCGGGTTTTGAACCACTGCTCACCTGGTCCTGGTGGTATGAGCAGTGTCGATATCAATGACGTTATGCGGCTAGCCTACCAGCGCACGGAGAGCAGGCGTACTGATGACACCGGTTTCGATTCTTCGGTGACTGTGGCTTCTCGCGTAGCATGACTCCTAGTGGTCCGGCATCCAGTACCGTGGCGTCGTAGCCGTGCGGGCACAGTGTCCGCGCGGAGTGTCGCAGGACGGAGGTTCGAATCTTACCAAAAAATTTAATTTTTCTGAGGACAACAATTTGGAGAGTGGAATTCAAGCCCCCCATTTCAACCGACCTCCCTCGTGGAATCGCCGACGGTCTAGTGGTCTAGTGGTGCCGCGAAAGCCGTGGGGTGTCTGTGAGACTCGGCACATGGGGCCTGGTTCAAACCCAGGTAGGTTCTTCACTGGTAGCGACAGCGGGTTGCCAGGAAGTTCCGTCCCATGCCCACGACTGGTGGTCGGTCGTGGGGTCATAAGTCCTAGAATCTGGCTCCAAAAACAGCTTTTCCATGCTCTGGGGACAGAGCAGTTCGGTTAACCACCGTACGACTAAATCTGGCAGTACGGGGATCAAATCTGTCGAATTGCGCGACAGGATCGCAGTCAGAAAAGCACCGGTTCCCATAAGAACACCGAAGTAGCTGGCTGCCACGGGGGGTAAAAGCCCTGTGCCTGGCGGGAACCGCAACCTCCTTCGGGAGGTTTACTGTCGCAAAAATTTTCCATGTTTTCACGCCACCCTTTCACTTTCAGAGCACGTACGTAATTTTTCAAGTTTCACATCCAGACCAGACAGTCGTATCAATAATGCGATGAAGGCGCCCCCTTGGTAGCTGGGATGCGAGTGAAGTGTGCGTGAGCTTGTTTGTTTCTTTGTGATTTGGAGGTGCGGTGGGGTGGGGCCTCTCTCGTGCAGGCAGGCGCAGCCCCCTCCCCCCTCCCCCCGACCCCCGCAGGGGTCGCCTTATAATGCCCGTCATTACGCCGCCGCCCAGCACAGATGCAGATGCATCCCAAACAGCAGACTGCGCGCTGCACTCGGCACGCAACATCTGGGGCGGGGCAGGGGTCGGCCACGGCGGCCGCGCGACCACCTGCAGATGCGCGCTGCTGCTCCGCGCTATCCACGTGCAGGCCGCGCTGGGCCGCGGCCAGGGTAACTGTCACGCTGCTGGTGGTCATCCTGATGAGGTGACGTCCCCCTCGCTCTCCCGACCCCCGCGGCCGCCGGAGAGCTATCGCGGTGGGACATCTCGGGCGCCCCGCTGTCAGGGGCAGTTCTGGACCCCGCCCCGCCTTGCCCCGCCCCACCTTGCCCCACCCCGCCCCGCCTTGTAATTGGGAGGAATGGCGGGGCGAGGCGGGGTAGGGGGCTATGGCTGCAGGGGACCGCGCCGCGGCACTCGTCGCCTCGTGGCCCCCTGCTCTTACGTGATTCCACTGCGCTCGCTAGCGAGGTGGGGCGGGGCGGGGCGGGGCGGGGCGGGGCGGATATCTTTTAGAGGCCCCGACCGAGCCGGGCGTGTCCTTCTGAGTGTCGGCGCGGCGTGGAGCGTCTCCCATCTCACTCCGAGGGCGCTGCCCCCCGCGGTCACTCACCGTCGCGGGTCGGGCCCGGCCCAGCAGTCGCCCTGGGGCTAAACGCATGCACCGCGCTCGCGTCACAGGTCGCCCCGCCCCGCCCCGCCCCGCCCCGCCCCGCCACGCCACGCAGCTCCTCGCTGGAGACGAGGAGGCGAGACTTGGGATTCCAGGAATGGGCCGCGGTCCTTCAGGGTCCACCGGCCGCGCGGGGCCGCGGGGCTTAAGTCGGGTGAATCACCTGTCGTGCAGGGCCGGGCAGGGCCGGCGGGGTCGCGGGCCTTGATGCCCCATCGCCCGCATACTACACCTCACCAATGCTTCTGCCCCTGGCAGCCCTGCGGTGCGTCCTGAGAGATAGGCAGCCGGCGCCACAAAGTCCCATGTACGAATAGGCAATAAACCCCACGTGGGTCGTCCTAAGGGATAGGCAGCCTGCGCCATCCCATGAACGTATAGGCAACCCCCTCGTGGGGCGCGGCTCCCGTGCACGCCGCACGCGGTGCGGGTGAAAGTGGCGGCCGTGTCGTCTGACCTCGGCGCGGCGGAGCGGGGCGGCCTCCTGTGACCCGGGCCGGCGGCCGTGCCCAGTCCGCCCACCACAGAGGCACCGCAGCAGCGCGCCCCGCCCCGCCCCGCCCCGCCACAGCGCCGTGCATGCCACAGGGGAGTTGCACTGTACGGGCCGCCCAGCGGCTGCAACTCTAACCCGACCCGACCCGTCCCGAGGTGACATTTACACTCTGGAAATAAAATTACACTTACGTGACATGTGTAACATGTTCTACACAATTTCAGTTCTGCTCCACACGCAAAAAAAAATGTTAAGTCGTGCCAACTAAACACTTTTTTCCGTGCATCCAGAGTAGAAATGTTTCCGCGTTGGGGATCGCGACGCGGACGCCTGTGTCCAGTGCTGTGTGCCAGCGCGGCCCGCGGGGCGGGGCGGGGCGGGGCGGGTGAGCCGGGGACAGCTTGACCAAAAGTGCAAGCCCTGCAGAGTGCAGGAGCGGGCGCGGCTGGGCGCCCAGGCAAGCAGACAGTCGCGGCGTAGCCTCCAGCCGGAACACACCAGATGGATAAACTCGCATTTTCGTACGTAACCAGAGGGATACTCTTACGGGACGAGTAAGGTAGTCTCGTCGCGTCCGCATTCCGCAAGGCTTTGCACTTTATTGGTCAAGCAGTTGGTCCCGTAGCAGCAGGGGTGGCCTGGTAGTGGTGCCGCCCTGGCCCTGCCGCCTGCCGCCGTCTCTGGGCGGCTGGGCCCCGTGCCAAACAATCAGTTATCCGCGAGTGAGCGCCCCGCCCCGCCCCGCCCCGCCCCGCCCCGCCCCGCCCTGCGACCTGCGAGAGCCGTGCGGCGACAGTCAATGAGCTGCGGCCGCGGAGGCGCCCTGGCCTCGCGCCCGCCACTCCACCACGCCCGCTGCATGTCGGCCGCGGCCGCGCGCGCCCCGCCCCGCACCAGCCCGCCCCGCCCCGCCCCGCACCAGCCCGCCCCGCCCCGCGCATCGCCCGCGTCACCAAACCATTACATCCGGTCGTATTTCGACGGCCTTCTGTCGCGTTGGCCCGACCCGAGCCGCCCTACGCCCAGCGTGGGAGCTGACCGGCCCGGCAGTCCAGTGGGTGTGTCCCGTCGTCGCCTGGATGATAGACAATATGCTTTACAGAGACCCTGAATGCAGGCAACCCGTTTTGTGGGTGGGCTGTCAGGCAAAGGCCCTGCTGCACGGTATAGTGTCTCTGCTGCTCCAGGGCGAGGGCTCCCTTTCTCCGCGGCCAGCGCGGCACGGGCGGGTCCACGGCGGCCAGGATAACGATCACCATCTGCACGCGCACACACAGCCGACCCGCGCGCCCGCGCGCACGCACGAGCGGGCATATCTCCGCGCCGCGCCTCCATTGTCCGGCAGCAGCAGCACGCCCGCACACCGGGGCGGGGCGGGGCGGGGCGGGGCGGGGCGGGGCGAGCACGCGGGCCATAAGTGCCAGAGTGGGTCATAATTAACTTGGCGGCCCGTGTAATGCATCCCCACGCGTGAATTGAGTCGTGCCTGCGTGCCCAAAACTGGAAGTGTGTGTGTGTGTGTGTGTGCGTGTGTGGGAGAAAGAGAGATAGAGAGAGAAGGAGAGAGGGGGTCGTATTGTCCTTTGACGTTAGCCCGATGTCTGGGGGCGTGCGCGGCGGCGGCCCTCCGCCGCCCTTGATTGTCTCCAGCCCAGCCAGACATATAAATCTCGTCTTGGGCCCGGACTCCCAGACCCGACCGGACGCCGCCGTGGAGCCACCGCGACGCCGTCGTCTAGCAACTTGAGTGTCGGGCAAGGGGAGTGGTGCACAGAGCAGTCACCCCGCCCGCGCCCGCCCCGCCCCGCCCCGCCCCGCCCCTCCAGGGCTCTGCCCCAGTGCTGCTGCTCCGTAGCGGCGAGGCGCCTGCATGTGATTGCGTCGTGACCGGCATGACCTCTTGTACCCCACCGCGCCGACGCGACGGCGTCTCCCCGGAACGGTTCCTGCGTCCTTTGTGCATCCGAGACCACTTGTCCTCTACCGAAAACCCTCGTGTGGTCGCGCCGCGCCGGCAGAGAGCCCCCCTACGGCAGTGTAAACTTGATTTTGTGCTGGCGAAGAATTTATTTCGTGTGGTCTAGCGATCGCCTCGAAGTTCTCTCCCCTTCGCAGAGCCCCCGCTTCCCCTTTCCTCTCTGGTTTGCGGGCTGCGCGTACCTATCGACTGGGTCCGCGCGGCGGCCCCGCCCCGCCCCGCCCCGCCCCGCCCCACCCCGCCCCGCGCCGCTGCGGTCAGAAGTGGGGCATCAGGCGGAAGGGGCCGATATCCCGCGCCATTGCGCCAAATGAAATGAAAGTCTCCACGCGCAAACACTGTCCGGCCCGGCCGGCCCTCGCAGGCTCGGCTCGTACTCCCCCAGGACGGGGCCGGCGGCCGGCTCTCGTCGAGGCCCTCTCTCGCTGGTAGGACCGTAACCGCACGCCTTTACGACGACGACTCACGCTCGCGACCTGACCAGGGACAACGCGCGCCGGCCGTCACTTTATTTCTACCGCAGCCACCACGCCAGAGGGCTGGACTATCTAATGGTTGAGCCACAGGGGCAGCGCGCAGCACATTCGGTAACGCTACAGCAGGGGCGATGAAAATAAAAGAAGAGAAGTTGATCCCAGTCCAAACAGCAGTGCTAGCAGTGCACGCCCGGATCGAATCGAGCGGTAAAGTTACAAGCGGCGAGGATAATTGAGTGGGAGTGGTGTGGCATGGTGGGTGTCAGAGGGAAGTGCATTGCGCTGGGCGGGGCGGAGTAAGGCGGGGCGGGGCGGGGCGGGCGCAGCCAGCAGGTGAGGTGGCTCGGCAGGACGGGCGGGCCGTCCCACTTGCAAGGAATGCTGCCCGCTGCAGCCCCCCCCCCCTTCACCTACCTCACTTCTCATCCCTTTCTCCGACCGGACCAACCACAACGTTACGGGGGAAGGGTGCTCGCCATATACATACATATGGGCATGGGTGCTCGGCCCGGCCCGGCCCGGCCCGGCCGCTACCCCCACAGGTAGCGCTCTGCACGGGGCCGACGAGGCCAAAGCCTTCCACCGCAAGCACCAGGACCGCCAGCAACTCAGTTGCAGCTCCCGGGTCACGTGACCACAGCGAGGTGCCCCGTGGACCTGCCCGGCAGTCGCGGTAGGAGTCCGAAGACACCGCCGCCCCGCCCCGCCCCGCCCCGCCGCGCCCCACCTCACACTGCCACGCCGCCACGCCCCGCCAGGCCCTCGGGCGGGCAGCGAGGTCAGCGCGAGGGGTTAGCGACGATCCCCCGGGAAAATTCAAACCCAGCCTGTGGTGTCGGGTGATTGATTCACAGCCGACGGGCTGCCCCCCGCGTGTCACCGCGCGGCGCGGCGCGGCGCGGGCTGAGCCCCGCACGCACATCGCGCGCGGAGCTGCGGAATCTCATAATTGGCCCTTAACGGCGGAGGAGAGGACTCTATCCGCTCATTTGCGAAAGAGTATGAGAAAATGACTTTCTCGGCGGCATTGCGGGGAGGCTGCAGCGGATGCCTATGGATGCCTACCGCCGCGAGGAACACACTGTCAACGAGCTAAGTGTGCCGTGTCGGAGCGTAGTGCTTGAATGGGACGCGTCGGCCGGCCGGGCCGCGGCGTGGCGGAGCGTAGCACCTCGAGGAGTGCCCCTGCAGGTGTGTGTGCGCGCGAGCGTGTTTGGCACACACACACACGCGCGCACACAGAGTACCGGACGGACCAGTCAAGTCGCGCACCGTTAGAGACCCGTCGCGACGCGACGCGACGCCCGGGATGGGACGCCCCGTGTACGCATGCGCAACACGGTCGTGCGCGTCTGGGCCGGGCTGGGCCCCAATCCAGCGCCTGCCAAGTAGGCAACGTCTCTACACTCATGCCTGAGGATTGCCTACCGAGCGTGCGCGATCGCAGTGTGCGCCCAGGTTGCCGTAACGCTTTGAGAAGCAGTGCATTCTGACCGGAAGAATTTTTACTCTATCTTATTGGGAGAATTTGTACTCCTCTTCAACAGTTCAAAAATTGAGTCAAAAAAGGGCAAACCGGCTGCAGACGCCGCTATAGATCACCCGCAAGACACGCACCGCCCGCGAAATATCATTTCCCCGTTTCAATAATTATAATTTTACTGGTTTCAAAAATCGATCGTAATCAGAACCTTAATGGCAAACTAGTGTGTCCGTCCGCCAAGACGGATGGATGCTGGTTCCACACGAAGCTTCTATAGGCCGGGCCAATATATAGAGGGAGGGCGGCAGACAAAATCTCGAGGAACAGGTTGGTTCTGGCACGTCGGGTGGGGTCGGGTGCGGCGAGTGGGACTCCTCGGGTCCGGTCCAGAGAGTGAACGGAGAGGAGAGAGGCGCCGGGACGGGTCGGGTCGGGCAGCCTTGCGAGTCTAGCCCGGGGAAATGCAAAAGGAATAAGGAGGAGGCATCAGAGGAGAGGGGGGGGGGGGCAGCCCGGCCACCTGATCAGGAAGATCAAGATCCCAGGACCGGGTACTTGTAGTACGAGTATACTTCTGGTGCCGGTTCCCCCTCGACCCTACCCCACACGGCCCCCGCTCTGCCCCGCCCCGCCCCGCCCCGCGCGGCCCAGGCCCGCGGGCGGACCCGGGCGGGATGGGATGCACTCGCGAAGGCGCGCCGCGAAGCGAAGGTCAGTCGCCCCTTCCATGATGGCGCACGGCGTGGGCTCGAGCTATCGTCGCGTCGCTCGCATACATTTGACGCTTTCCCCCATAGAAAGCGCACGCATCCTGCTGCGCCCGCTGCGCCTTCTCCCGACCTGACCTGCTGCGCACCTGATGCGTCCTCCTCGCTTACAGGATTATGTCGTTTCTCGCGAGTTTCAACCAAAAACCGTTCGTCGAGGCAACAAAACACTTACCTGTCTGTGTCCCTGCTTATTGGTCTTGACTTGACCGGGTCGCCATCGCCCTCCTCTGTTGCAGCGGCTGCGGTGGCGCCGGCCGCGGCAGGATGGAGGCGGCCGACATCCTGTGCGCGCTGCAGGCCCGCGTCGCCCTGGTGCCCGGCTGCCGGGACGCCGAGGAGCGGCCCGTCATCCTGGTGCCCGTCCCCGGCGAGAACGTGCCCTGGACCAAGGAGCGGCTCGACCTCGTGCTCCGCTACTTCGCCTCCACCTTCAGGTTGGTACACCCGCGACACAGTTGGGTGTTTTCTGTAACAATGGAAAAAAGTTGCGTTTGAAAAATCGTTCAAAAATGGACGAAAATTCCGTCCTGACGAAAATTCACATTATTGCCCCTAGCGTCCGTCCAT
The DNA here is from genome assembly GCA_033675135.1 of Frankliniella intonsa. Classification (NCBI taxonomy): domain Eukaryota; kingdom Metazoa; phylum Arthropoda; class Insecta; order Thysanoptera; family Thripidae; genus Frankliniella; species Frankliniella intonsa. The sequence goes on along the minus strand of CM066245.1, from coordinate 7,434,664 downwards.
GTCATCAGGTTGACATGACAGGCGCCTTCCCCAAAGCACTGCTTCTCATCCCCGTATAGGCACTCCCGCACTTTGGCTGCTTCATCAACAGTCTGAGTCCGCAGGCCCGCTGTGCTGACACGGTGTGGAATATCATCCACCGGAAAGCCGCAACCACCCGGCGCGCCACCCGATCCGCTGAACCTGTTGCACTACGTGGTTGATTAGCCGAGGGCGAGGCGTAGACAGTTATCTCAGTAGCCGCTCCCCCCCTCCCCTCCCACTCGCTCCCTTGTCGATCAGCTGACTCCTCGACGAGGCTGACCTGCTTGCCGCTGTTCCTGTTGCAGCCCCGAGACGCGGCGCGCGGGGCTGACGGTGGTGGTGGACGCGCGCGCGGGGTCCTGGCGGTGCGTCCGCGTCGCCATGCGCCAGGTGAGCGCGTCGCTGGGGCCCGACCTGGCGTCCCTGCTCGTCATCCGGCCCGACGCCTTCTGGGACAAGCAGCGCGTCGACTCGTGCGCGCGCGCGCAGCGCCAGGGAGAGGTGAGTCCACGCCGGGCCACGCCGGCGATACCCCGCGCCCGCGCCCCGCACCCGCCGCGATGGTGAGGCAGGTCGCGGTCGCGGTCGCGCCGGCGGGAATAAGTACCCCACGCGTCAGAGACTCCTGCCGCGGGGCGCAAGGGCGCACGCAACCCGCGTGTCGAGTCTTAGCGCCATCGTGTAATTTACTTTAAAGAGCACATGCGGTGGAAATAAACTATTACAAAAAATAAATGGAGGGGTTCGCTGCTCGTGTTTCAAGTAGTGAACTCGAAATGACCCGCTTCCGTTCCGCCATGTGCCGTGTCGCAGCCCGTGCTCATCCCGGTGTCGCGACTGCACAAGTACCTGGCGCCGTCGCAGGTCCCGGAGGAGCTCGGCGGCCCCTGGGAGCACAACCACCACCAGTGGATCCAGAATAGAATCGTAAGTGTTTCAGCCACAAGTGTCCTGTCCGCCCAAGTGATTTGCGAGGTCCGGCCCTGCCCTGCCCTGCCCTGCGGGCTCGCTAACATTGCGCACTTACGGTTGATGGCGAGTCGTCCTGCGGGGCGGGGCGGGGCGGGGTGGGGCGGGGCGGGGCGGGGCGGGGCGGGTGTGCTCTGCTCTGCTTGCAGACCGGCTCGCGGCCGCCATTCGCTTTGAGCAGCCCGTCGCCGCCAGCGATCGCAGAAGGGCGGGCGAGTAGGGAGGGGGTAGGGGGGCATCGCGAAGCACGACGGTCTCACCACTCGCCCGACCACTTACCGACTTTACGTCGGAAAATGACTTCACTGAAACTTGGCTCCGGGACGGCCGCCGTTTATCTGCAGTACATGGAGACGTTCGCCCGGGAGGCGGAGACGGCCGCCAACGACCTGGACAAGCTGCGCGGGAGGCTGGCCGGCCAGCAGGCCATGCTGTCCGGCGAGTCGGCCGCCACCACCAACCCGACCACCATCGGGGCCATCACCATCTCGGCGAGGATCAACCTGGACCAGCCGCCCGTCACGCTGGAGAACTACCAGCAGACCAAGGAGGCCGCGCGGCAGGTGGTGACGGCGGGGCGGGAGCTGCTGGAGCGGCTGGACAAGGACTACCACCCCGCGCAGCCCGCGCACCCCGCGCAGCCCGTGCCGCAGGACGTGGTGGACACGCGCGTGCGCATCGAGCGGCTGCTCGAGCTGCTCGCCGCCAAGCAGGCCCTGCTGCACGACGCGTGGCACAGCCTGCAGAGCACGCTGGTGGACGCCAAGGAGCAGGCGGCCCTGGAGGAGCGCGTGTCCCGCGTCACCGACTGGATCCTGGGGCCCGCCGAGAACATGCTCAACGCGCAGCGCGAGGTCGGGCTGGACGTGGCCTCGGCCGAGGAGCTGCGGGAGGCGCACGAGGCCCTGGAGCTGCAGTGTAGGGTGAGTGTCCTGTTGGGGCACGGCCGGGACGGGGCGGGGCGGAGCGGGCGCCACGCCCATCCTTGCCTCACCACGCCACGCCACGCCACGCCACGCTGTTGCAGGACACGTACGGCCAGTACGCGGAGCTGCTGCACCGGCTGGACTCGCGGCCCGCCGCCGGCCTGCCGCTGCCCGCCGACCTGCGCAGCCAGCGCGACTTCATGGACTTCGCGTGCCGGAGCTTCGCGACCCGCCTGGAGCGCCGCCGCACCGTGCTCATCAGCTCCCTCAGGTTCTACCGGCTCGTCGACGAGGTAAGCGTGAGTGAAGCACGCCGAGCTTCGTATCCGACGTCGGCTACTCGCGGTTTATCCAAGTTTGTGTTTTTAATTTTGCTTCTCCGCGGCGTAGTACTTGGAGACGACGGCTGACATCCTGGAGTCGCTGATGCGTGAGGTCGACTTGGAGGCGCTCGACTCGGCCGACGACTCCCTGCGTCAGCTGCAGGCGCACCAGGTCGACGTCGGTAAGGCCACCGGGAGGATGACGAATGTAAGAAAGACTCGTCCGCGGTTCCCTCACGCCTCCCTCGCACCCGCAGACGCGCTGGAGCGCCTCGTGGTCCGCCAGGGCGAGAAGCTCTCGGACCTGCTGTCCATGCCGGTCAAGGACGCGCTGGGCCGCGAGGTGAGCGTGGACTACGGCGGCCACATCGGCCACGTGACGGCGCTGCTGGAGGCGGTGCGCGGCCGCCAGGCGCTCTTCTCGGACACGGTGACGGCGCGCCGGCTGGCGCTGCAGCGGGCCGCGCACGCGCGCGCCTACGAGCAGGACGCGTCGCAGGCCGTGCGCTGGCTGGGCGAGCTGCAGCGCGCGCTGCTGGCCAGCCACGCGCACGTGGGCTGCACCGCGCACGAGATCCAGGCCCAGAAGCTGGAGCAGCAGTCGCTGCAGGAGACGGCGCGCGCCACGCACCAGTACGGCGCGCAGCTGCTGGCCCTGGCGCGCTCGCTGCGCGTATCGTGCCGCCTGCCGCTCGCCCCGCACCACGCCCTCGCCGACCAGCTGGCCGCCGCCTGGGAGGCGCTGCACGCCGTCAGCCAGGAGCAGATGACCCGCCTGCGGGTGTCGGCCGTGTTCCACCGCTCCGTGCAGGAGGTGAGTGTCCTGCTCCACACGGTGTACTTAGTACACACAGGTGCGTGTGTGTACTCGTCATGGCAACGCACTTACTGGTGTGTTCGGACGTCATAGCACAACTCCGTGCCAAGAACAGTACCCTCTTCCTGTGCCACGAGCAGAATATTACGCAATAAGGCGCCCAAACATAGTGGAGTAAAGCGGGCTGCATCTGCGCCTGCCTACTAAGCAACATGTGCGCACCTGTGTTAGGGTGCTGCCTAGTAGGCAGGCGCAGACGCAGCCCGCTGTACGCAACCGAGTTTGGGTGCCTTATTGCTTACTTTCCTGGCAACACTGGTTCTGATAGGAGTGGCTCGCAAGCGCTACAGATCACAACCGCTACAGGTCACAAGCGCTACAGCTCGCTAACGCTACGGGTCGCAAGCGCTACGAGTCACAAGTGCTACAGCTCGGTAGCGCTACGGGTCACAAGCGCTACAGCGAGAATCCGCGCGTTAGGCGGAGCCGAGCCGAGCCGAGCTAAACCTTGAAAAATTACGCACTTGGCGTGAAAACATGGAAAATTTTTGCGACAGTAAACCTCCGAGGAGGTTGCGGTTCCCGCCAGGCACAGGGCTTTACCCCGTGGCAGCCAACTACTTCGGTGTTCTTATAGGAATCGGTGCTTTCTGGCCGCGATCCTGTCGCGCAATTCGACAGATTTGATCCCGTACTGTCAGATTTAGTCGTACGGTGGTTAACCCGAACTGCCCTGTCCACAGAGCATGGAATAGCTATTTTGGAGCCAGATTCTAGGACTTATGACCCCGACCGACCACCAGTCGTGGGCATGGGACGGAACTTCCTGGCAACCCGCTGTCGCTACCAGTGAAGAACCTACCTGGGTTTGAACCAGGCATGTGCCGAGTCTCACAGACACCCACGGTTTTCGCGGCACCACTAGACCGTCGGCTATTCCACGAGGGAGCTCGGTTGAAATGGGGGGCTTGAATTCCACTCTCCAAATTGCTGTCCTCAGAAAAATTAAATGTGTTGGTAAGATTCGAACCTCCGTCCTGCGACTCTCCGTGCGGACACTATGCCGGCACGGCTACGACGCCACGGTACCAGATGCCGGACCACTATGAGTCATGCTGCGCGAGAAGCCACAGTCACCGAAGAAACGAACCCGGTGTCATGATTGCGCCTGCTCTCCGGCCAGTGCTGGGCCGGCCGCGTAGCGTCATTGGTATCGACGCTGCTTATAGCACTAGGTGGGCAGTGGTTCAAAAATCACGTAATTTGTTTTTCTTGTTAATTTTTTTTTGTTTGGACCAAGTGCTCTTTTCAGTGCCTTTTTTGCAGTTGCCCAAGTCACAAGGACGGTATAGCTGGAAAGAGCACTTGGTCCGAACAAAAAAAAAATAATAAAAAGAAAAAAACTTAGGCGGTTTTTGAACCACTTCCCGCCCAGTACTATGAGCAGCGACGATACCAATGACGCGACGCGGCCGGCCCAGCACTGACTGGAGAGCAGGCGCACTCATGACACCGGGTTCGTTTCTTCGGTGACTGTGGCTTCTCGCACAGCATGACTCCTAGTGGTCCGGCTTCTGGAACCGTGGCGTCGTAGCCGTGCCGGCATAGTGACCGCGCGGAGAGTCGCAGGTCGGAGGTTCGAATCTTACCAACACATTTAATTTTTCTGAGGACAGCAATTTGGAGAGTGGAATTCAAGCCCCCCATTTCAACCGAGCTCCCTCGTGGAATAGCCGACGGTCTAGTGGTCTAGTGGTGCCGCGAAAACCGTGGGGTGTCTGTGAGACTCGGCACATGGGGCCTGGTTCAAACCCAGGTAGGTTCTTCACTGGTAGCGACAGCGGGTTGCCAGGAAGTTCCGTCCCATGCCCACGACTGGTGGTCGGTCGTGGGGTCATAAGTCCTAGAATCTGGCTCCAAAATAGCTATTCCATGCTCTGGGGACAGGGCAGTTCGGTTAACCACCGTACGACTAAATCTGACAGTACGGGGATCAAATCTGTCGAATTGCGCGACAGGATCGCGGCCAGAAAAGCACCGGTTCCCATAAGAACACCGAAGTAGTTGGCTGCCACGGGGGGTAAAAGCCCTGTGCCTGGCGGGAACCGCAACCTCCCTCGGGAGGTTTACTGTCGCAAAAATTTTCCATGTTTTCACGCCAAGTGCGTAATTTTTCAAGGTTTAGCTCGGCTCGGCTCCGCCTAACGCGCGGATTCTCGCTGTAGCGCTTGTGACCCGTAGCGCTACCGAGCTGTAGCACTTGTGACTCGTAGCGCTTGCGACCCGTAGCGTTAGCGAGCTGTAGCGCTTGTGACCTGTAGCGGTTGTGATCTGTAGCGCTTGTGACCTACGTCCGTTCTGATTGCTGAGATCAGTTCCTCGTATATTGTTCCGCATTGTTCAGCCTTAACATCAGAGTTTATCGGGACTGTCCGCAGCACTGCAAGCAGCTCCGCGAGCTGACGGCTGCCGTGCCCGGGCTGGCGGCCGCCCTGGCGGCGGAGGCGGAGGCGTCGCGGCGCCGCGCCCGCCTGCGCAAGTTCCTGGGCTCCCGCGAGCGCCTGCTGCTCGAGGTGGGCCGCATGGTGCGGCTGGGCCGCCTGCTGCGCTCCAGGCTCCGGGAGCCGCTCGTCGACCCCTTCCCCGCGCTCAGCGCCCAGCTCGGCGCCCAGCTCGGCGCCCAGCTCGCCGCGGGGACCGGGGAGGGGGCGCCACCGTGCCCGCCCCTAGCGCCGCTGGGCGCCACCTGCGCGGCCCTGGGCGCCGGTCTGCCGCCACCGCCCAGCACCCTCCCGGCGTCCAACAGGTGCGTACCACAACGGGGTCCTCGAGGGGGTCAGTGCTCGACGCGACGCGCGGCTGACACGGTCTGCCGACTGATTCAGAAGATCGCTCTCGTTCCTCCGTCCTTTTCGCACCTATGGCGGGGCCCTATGCTGGGCATGGCATCGCTAAAGGAGTGCGACAAGGACAGAAGTGCGAGAGCGATCCTCGGAATCAACCGGCTGGCAAGTCGTGGCGTTGGCGGCGGCGGCTCTACCCCGCGCATCAGGGCCTCTGAGGCGCTCCGTTGGGCCCCTTGCGCCTCGCCACGCTACGCCACGACGGCGGCCCGTCTCATTGTATTTTTAGTGAATTGTGGCGCGGGGCAGTGCAGTGCAGGCCAGGCCAGGCCAGACCAGGCGTGCATGCGTTGGCAGGGCGCCACCCGGACGACTACTTGTCAGACTCGCATGCACTGCATGTCCACGCGGCCACGCCACGCCACGCCACTACTTCTCTTGCACTCGCAAGTCGATCATCAGAGTTATTTTAAAGCGCGCCGAAAACCCTTCATTATGTGGCCATCGTCTTAAGGTTTTTTGTGGAGAAGATGAAGGCGGAGTACGGAGCAGTATCCTACCCAGTACCCCCGCCGATCTCCGCACCCATAGTGTAACCGGCCTGGCCGATTTGCGCCTTGGCGGGGCCCGGCCCGGCCCGGCCCTGACTAAGCCTCATACATCCTAAAATACCCCCTCTCGCCTGCCCCGCCCCGCTCCGCCCCAGCCCACCCCGCCGGTTTTGTTGGGTGCTGGGCCGGCTAGGCTCGGCTGTGCTGGCATGGCCGGGGCGGCAGATAGTAAGCGCTGCTAGTTTTAGGGGGTGAGTGGTCCTGATGCCCCCTCTCCTGGGGAGGGGGGGGGGTTAGGGGGAGGCGGGCGTCTGCCCGGTGGACGTGGCGTGCCCGTACGTCACGCGCCCCTTGCCGACGACGCCATCCTCGCCAGGACGCGATAGCGTGCGGGGGCGCCCAGGACTGAATGAACAGCTCGCTGTCGCCTTGAAACGTTTTCCGTAACAACTTCTTCTTCCTGTCATCGTAGAGGCGCGTCACCACCGTCACCGCGGTGGACCTATACGTCTCGCGTCTCGGCCGCTTACAATGTAGGGGGATAACGCGCTAAATGTGCTGAAATACGCGTCACCCACTCCGCCCGCTCCGCCCCTAACGATAGAGTAGACCAAGCCGTACCATGGTAACGTCTTTAAGTTTTCACTAGGGCGTCGTAACGTAACGCCAATAAGCACAAAAACTAAAATTAAAACTACCGCTCAGTACTGTTTTGTTGAGTTTTCTCAAAGAAAAACGATATTAGAACGCCTTAAACGCTTGAATAACGCCGTGGAATTGCGCTGCGTGACGCGTTACGACGCCCAGGTTTCGACCAAGTGCACATTAGCGGCCTGTTTCGGACTTGGGCTCGGCGCTCCCCGGGGGGGAGGGGGGGGCATTGCTCCCCCCGTAACCCCAATACACTCCCGATCGCGACGGTGGCGTGCACCTGATGCATGTCGTCGCCTGAGTGCGGCGACCGCTTGCCTGGCTTGCCGCCGGTTTGGCGCTTCCTCACTGCCCCCACTCCGCCGCGGTCGCCCCCCCTCCCCCTCCCCCCGTGTCGCCGGGACGCTTGGCGACGCCGCATAGCGCCTCGCCGCCCCCAGCGGCCCCGGGTCCCGGCCCTAGCCAGTCCACACACCGCCGCCCGCAGCGCCCCGCGACGCCGACGCCGACGCCCCACACGGCCCGCGCCGCTCCGCACAGCCCCTGGCAGACCAGCCCCAGACCGACCCGACCCGACGCCGCCCGGGCCAGACGCCTCCACCGCCGACGCCGACGCGACACGACACCGACGCTTCCGCGAAATCGACTCGAAACCCCGCGAACGCGTGTCCGTCTTGTACCGAGAGCGCCTGTACGCGACGCCGACGCCGAGGCGACCCGCGCGACGTCGTTCGAAATAACCGACCGAGGCTGCGCCAAGGGCTGAAAAGGGCCGCGGCGCGGCGCCGACTCGCAAACATACAGCACCGCGACCAACTAGTGCCGCTCCTGGAGTGGGATTACTGCGCCATGGACCCGACGCCGGCCGGCGACGCTCCCAACACAGCAGAGAAGTGAGTGCTCGCGTCGCGGAGCGTCGCGTCGCGGAGCGTCGTGGCAGCTGGCTGTGCCGGGCGGGGGGGAGTGCGCCCACACCCCGCCTCCACCCCGTCCCCACCCCGTCTCCACCCCCGCCACGCCCCCACCCCCGCCCTACGGATGGCGCCGCCCCCCGCTGTGTGTATTTCCTGTCCATCAATCTCGCGGGGCCGTGGGTCCCGCGATGGTGATTCCGCGCGGTGCGGCGGGGCGGGGCGGGGCGGGGCGGGGCGGGGACAGCAGGGCCCAACCGAACCCCACGGCCAGGGCCAAAGTGGGGGCGACCGCGGGGGCGAGGCGGGGTTGGGGCCGGGCGCCTATCCCAGCTCTCAGCAATTTCCCAGGAATGTCAAAAAAAAAAATGGTCTTGTGGCTCGTCCTGAAAATTTCAAATATGACCGCCGTTGCGGTGGGGGTGGGGTTGGGTGACTGGGAGCGCAGTTAATAGTGACTGGCTGGTCTGTTTGGGTCCTGACGGGCGGTCCGGTAGCCGACTCTGCTGAAAGCACCAGAGGCGAAAAACCGGTGCAGCTAGATTGTCCGACCTATCTTTGTGCGACCTGGCGATTTCCCCGAAATTCGAAAAATGGCTGTCCGACCTGGATTTAGTCCCAGCGCGGATAAAGCGACAGTCGCAATAACTGCGATGTTTGCCCAGGATGACTAACATTGAACAAGACCGTCGAGGTAAAACACTTACCAGCAGAGTCCCCCGGAGACGTTCATCCAGTCAACGTTCCCCAAAATGGCGGCTGACAAAGGTTACCTGCGGCATGACGTAGGCAATCTTACTGGCGATCTTGACATCACACACAGTCCCGATTTAAGACTTTTACCGAAGAATAGTCTAACCTGACACTACTTGAATATCTTATGTTCACGCCGATACTTTGCACGGATGCTAAAAGTTTTGTTCAAACCGCGATTAAAACCGATTAAAAACGCCGTACCGAACGAGACGCGGCGTCACTGAGCGCTGCTCATTTCTTCAACTGTCCCTGCAACCGTCACTGCGGGGCTGCCAACTTCAATCCAACCTAACCACACTCGTTACTGATGCATTAAAAATTACGGATTTGAGTGGATGTGCTTACTGCCATTTTGGCCAAAAAAAAAGCAGCTAACGTGACGGAAAAAGAGACTTTTTCAGAAATTATTGTTGTATAATTTTTGACGAATTTTGCCGATCTGAAAGCTGTTACTGAGCCTGATCGGGTATCGGGTCAGGACGAAGGGGTGGTGGGGGGGGGGCTCTCGATCCTCTCGATCCATCACAACAAACAAGAGGATCGTCTGCTGAGACGACTTTACCATCATAACCTAGGGACGACTCTCGGAAAATCCAGTGGCTTCGACGTTCAGATTGGTTTTACCTCCAATTTACCCGTGTAAACAAGGTCGGAGAAAATCCAGGGCGGACAGCGCTTTTTCGGATTTCGGGGGAATCGCCAGGTTGGACAAAGATAGATCGGACAATTAACATACACCCCGAAAAACAAAGCAATATTTGCGTTGGCAGCGGCCTGCTTTCTTGTTCTTCTGCTGTACCGGATGACCTCGTGCAAGAGGGTTGCCTAGGCTTGCGGTGATACCTGTTTGCAATGATTACCCGGTCGAGCCGTCGAGCCGGGGCCGGGAGGACCGTCGCCGTCGTGGCACGGCTGGGAGTCAAGCGTCCCAAAGGGACCCGCGCTAAACCGAGCGGGACGGGGCACTCTGCCCCACTGCTCTGCGAACATTAAGACCGCCCGGCCGGCTCTGAAGGCTTTAAAGACGGGGAGAACGACACGTCAAGCAAGAAAGTTAAGAGTTTAGTGCACCCCAGAGATTTTGGTGCCAGGCGAGAAAAATTATTAATGCAAGAATAAGACGATTTCCAGCTTTAAATTTCCATTATCTTTGCATTTCATTATGACATTCAAAGTCGATTCTCTCCGCTTGCAAGTTGATATCCCCTTTAATTTGTTGGTCTTTTCTCCCGCGCAGCTCCACCACCTCGACCGCGACCACCTCCACCCCCGCCGCCACCGCCGCCGCGCTGGACCTGTCCAACAGCAACACGACGGCCATCGAGGCCATTTCCGAGCGGCTGACGGAGGTGACGGCGCTGGCGGAGCAGCTGGACCGCGCGCTCGCCGCCGCGCGCCTCGACCCCACCGCCCCGCCGCCGCCGCCCTCCGTCGAGGACGCGACCGACGTCCCCGACACCACCACCGTCACCGACGCCGACGCCGCCGGTGGACAGCGGGCTGACGGCGCCGCGGAGGACGCCTCCACCGCGGTGCCGGCGGCGACACTGGCCGCTGCTGCCGACTCGCAGGCCGAGCACAGCGACGCCACAACAACCGAGGTGAGTGCGGGCGCGCCTGCGGGGTAGGCAGCCCAACGGGCACCCGCGGCTCGTGGGCTGAGGATCTTATGGCTGACAGAACGGAGAGGTAAAGGTAGCCTAACTGACTGACTGTCGGGTAAACACCGGCACAATGCGCCCTGCTCTTCTGGCACTGCCATGCTGCGGGCGGGGGCGGGGTGGGGGCGGGGTAGGGGTGCAGGGGCGGGGCGCGCGCTTGGAGCACACCGTGCAGCGGCCGTTGCAGTCCAGTCGGTCCCGGACCACGACGAGCTCCTCTCCGCTCCGCACCGAACGGCCCTCTTCTGTCCCCATAAGGAGTGGCGGGCGACCCTGGACCTCGCCGACGGTCCTGCAGACATCGACGCGGACACGGCGACGCGGGGCAGACAGCAGGCAGAGCCGCAGGCGGCGCCGGGCCCGGGCGCCAGCAGGGCCGCCGACGACAGGTCCGAGTCGGACGACTTCATCACCGCGTCCGAGTGCACGTGCACGCCGCCGTCCAGGTCGTCGTCGTTCCACACGGCCTCCGAGGGCGGCGGCGCCTCGGGCTCGGGCCTGCCCTGGTGGGACCTGGGGCCCACCTCCGAGGAGGGCGACGACGAGGCCGTGGCAGCCGGGGCGCCGGCCTGCAGGGTCAGCAAGCAGGTTGGTTGTCGCCTCTCTGCGCCGCGCCTGCCTCCCGGTGACTTCGCGGGTCTTGTCTGCTCTAGCTTCTCTCGGGGTGGTCGGTGGTGGTCGCTGCTGGTGCCTCTCTGTGGCCTCGCTCTACTTGATCCTCTTCCTCTTGCACGGCTGCTCGCCGGCGCCATCTTCTCTGCTGTGTTGGTTCTGCACAAGTACAGTCGGACCTCCACTCACGTCAGCCTTCTCCGTGGCACTGTATACCACAGTCACTAACCCTGCACGTGTATCACTGGATCAGGGGGTGCGCTGAGTACCCCCTAAAATAATATAGGGGTGTGGAGCACATACTGTACTTGCCTATTCGGTTCGCGCCCTGCTGCAGGCGAACGAGTGCGTGGAGCAGGACGGCGAACGGGGGCGCATGGGGTGGTCACCCTGCCCTACAACATGCGCGCGATCCCGTCCCGCTCCGCCCACAGGCGCCGGCGCCAGGGCCGGCCAAAGACACCCCCGCAGAAACAAACACATGACATACACATGACGTAAGGTGTCGGCCGAGGTCGTCCTGCTTAACGCGTCAGTGTGCCAGCGCAGCGCCGCCTCATAACGCCCCGGCTTCTGGTCTGTTTCTGGTGGAGGGCATTCGCCTCAGGTCTAGTTGGGCCGCTCCGCTCTCCCCGCTCGCTGCCAGGCGCGGTGCTGGTTATCTGTTGGGCAGGCAGCCATCACTCGGCCCCTGGACCACCCTGGTTGTGGCGGGGGCGCGGGGGCGGGGGCGGGCGGGGGCGCTGACAGGGAGTCCTCGGCCTGCGTCCACGGGGTCCGAGAGAGTTCTAACGGCCGTGTCTCTCTTCTCCCTGCAGGTGCAGACGCTGCCGGCGGACAGGATGATGTCGCCGCCGGTGCCCGACGCGGCAGCCGAGGTCAAGACGGCCGTCCACCACCACCTGGTGCACCTGCCGGACCACGAGGTGCACGCGGCCGGCCTGGAGGACGGCGAGCGGGAGGTAAGGGGTGGGATCCGATGTCAGACAGCGGTGCCCGGCGGCGGGGCGGGGCGGGGCGGGGCGGGGCGGGGGAGGGTAGCGCCCAGCGGGAAGGGCGTGGCAGTCAGCGGCGCGGCAGTGGGCAGCGCCCGCGCCCCGGGGCGCCCCCCTCGCGCCCGCGGCCCCCCGCCGCGACACGCGGGGAACGCCCCGCAGCCCACCCCGCACCGCACCGCCCAGCTGCCCCACCACCAGAGCTCGAGTTCGCGTCTGGAGGCCTGAAAATAGCGCACCTAAACAAACTCCCCGCGTCACTCATGAGTCAGCGGCCGCGAGCGCGGGTGGGGCGGGGCGGGGCAGGCCTACAGATGGGAGCTTGCACTACTGTAATATCGGTTACAGCGGCCACGCCGCGCGAGTTTGACAGCCGCGTCACGTGGTGTATGTGGACGGTGGCGCCCGGGCCGGGCCGGGCCGGGCCGCGCAACATGATCCCCGCCGCCTTCACATCTCGCGGCTGCTGGCCTCGCGATGACAGCGATACACGGGATTCGGGTTCACTTTCCAGTTTCCGCAGCGCAGATTTCGTGTGTCGCGCGGCCCTGGCCGAGGCTCCTGAGGTCCGCCTAGCCCTTTCCTCCGCGTCGACAAAACAAGGATGCGCATGAAAACGTTAAATTCACTATACTAATCCAAGAGTAAAGTAACATCCCCATATCGAAGTTCGGCGCAAACCTCACATCCTTCGCATATTTTGTAGGACGCTGTCAGAGAAATCTCTCAGAAACCGAATGAAACCAAAGTTGGGGTGGGAATGTAACTCAGTTCACGTGCTCGTGCAGGTGCTCGCCGGCGTGCTGGTGCAGCGCGAGGTGCGGGAGACGCGGCAGCTGCTCGTGCGGCGCGGCGGCGGCGAGACCCGGGCCGAGAGCGAGCTGTCCTGCTCGCGGATAGAGGCGCAGCACATCAACAACGCCTGCAACGCGTCCACCTCGTCCAACACGTCGGCCGCGTCCACGCTCTCTAGTGGCACGCGCGGGGCGCTCGACGCCGTGCTGCTCGTCGGCCAGGGTAAGCACATACAACCGAGGAGGGAAGACACTCTGGATCGTGTCGTGCAAAGCACGCTCTTAAATTTTCCCGAAGTTTTCTCGAATTTTTATTAAATAAATTTTTAATATTTTTTTATTGTATTTTCTAAATCTGCGCGGCTACAACTTTCACTCATACGCAAGCAGAATATATTTTCGAATCTATCGTGTTTTAATGTACCCCGTGATATAAAACGGAAGTGTGGCCACATAGTGGTCATGCCGCACTTAATGCGTTAACGTGGGCGATGACTCTGTGACAGACGACGTGGACGCCGCGTACCGCCAGCAGCTGGAGGAGTCGCTGCCGCTGCCGCTACCGCTCGACCTGGACCTGGACCTGCAGCTGCCGTCGCCGCTCGCCTTCGCGGACCCGCCCGCCGAGTACGTCCCCGAGTACGCCTCCGAGTACGACGAGCACGTGGACCTCGGGGACATGGAGGACATGCCGCCGCCGCCGCCGCAGGAGCTGCTGGACGGGCTCAAGGAGGTGAGCCTCAGGGACGAGAACGCCAACCACGTGGTGCTGTCGGTGCTGGAGCCGCCGCCACCGCCGCCGCCGCCGCTGCAGTCCGCCCGCTTCATGCCGCACATCATGAGGCACGCCATCAAGGGCGTGTTCTAGGCCAGCTCGCTTCTAACATTACGCTGCTGCCGCCGCGCCGCTGCTTCAGCACTCGCGTGAGCCTCACAACTTTTACTGCGCGGCTCGACTAAAATTATTCAAAAGGGGCCACGCCAGCTTTTAAACTCGGCCCCATTTTAACTCGCCATTCCGTTGTGTCATTCCGTCCGAAAGACGCCCTCAGAAAAGCTCAAATATTTTTTTATATTTTTTTATTTTTCTTGTCAGTTAGATCTCTGTGTGTGTGAAGCTTTCATAATGTTTTTCAATTTAAATCGTAACATAACTTGTACTGCTTTCTTTTGCTTTTGTTAATGACTCAGTCAGACCTTCACCCACGACACAGGTCTACTGAGTGACTAATTTGAAATCTGGCAATCTCTTTTTTCTGTTTCGACTGGAAAGTAGTCTTTGGAAATCAAACTAGTCTTGTAAGGAGGGTGAGTCTAATTTTAAAATTAATGCATTCAAGGAAAAGTGCTCATATCAGCTCAAGAATAAGGACGAATCTGTTGTGTAGATAATTATTTATAAGCATTAATGCTGCCATAAATTGTAGTGCCTTTAGTGCGTGTTATCGCTTTTAGCTAGCCGCTCACAAGTGTGACTTCGACTAAGACGAAGTCTAACGAAGTAGTCAGTCCAGCTCAATATGGTTCAGTTTCTGTTCCGCGAATTTGTGATACATCCCGCTAAGTTAAGTTATGCTGAAAGTGAAGAGAAACAAAAGCGTTCATTCTAGCGCGGATTTCTTCTGCTTGCATGCATTTGTTGTTGTTTTCTTTTTTTTTAAGTTATGTTGTTTGATAATAATAAAGTGTGTTATGTAGTTTATAAAACACCGAGTGTGCTTCATTTCATTAACCCCCCTCTCACTCTCTCTCTGCCTTGGTTTACCTCCGCTGCAGCCCCGGCCCGCACAGGTAGGTCTCGGAGGGCGGCCGGAGGCCGAGGCCCGAGTGCCGTCCGTAGAGTTAGTACCACCTCCACGGCCCCGTCCAGCAGGAAAACCAAAACGACTCGGCAGCAGGATGAAAAGTCCCGGCGCACTCTCACTATCCTCGAATTTTCTCGCGATATGTTGTACATTCGGAGGAAATGTCGTTAGGACTGTTGGTCCCGCTAACGCAGAGGATGATATACGGCCCCGAAGGAGCAGACCGCAGACCGCTCCTGCAGGACGTACGGGATGAGGGGAAGGGGGAGGCTGAGTTGTCCTTGAGCTCCTGTTCGGCCAGCCGGCCTGCTTTCTGTATTTGGCGACCCGGACAGCGAGACCGGCCCGGCCCGGCCCGGCGAGCAGCGCAGCGACCAGCCCCTAACCACGGTGTGACTGGCGTGGCGTGTCCTGGAGCGGAGCGGCGTGGCGTGGCGCTTGTCTCCAGGCCACTCGAGATTCCGGCTGGCCATTCCACTTCTCGACTCGGTTGCTGGCGTTCGGTTCGGAGCCGCTGCACTCTGTGAAAATTATTGAGTTCTTGGACAATCTAGCTGCACTGATGGGTCTCCAGAGGCGCTGGAGGACGAGGGTCCTGGAGGCGGGCGGCGACGCGGCGCTGGGCGGGGCGGGGCGGGGCGGGGGCGGGGCCAGATCCTGCTGCACGTGCTGCACTTGGCACAGCGGTGGCGGCTGCCCCGCCCCGCCCCGCCCCGCCTCCGCCGTCAACAGAAATAGCTCCACCAAAATGCCCATCGGGTGCGTGCTCTTGTGTGGCTCCCCCCGCCCCGCCGCGCCCCCCTCAGTACCGCGGCCCTCCCCGCCCCGCCTGTGCGACGTGCAGAACGTGGAGAACTGCTTGTCCCCCTTATTGGTATTGCAGTACGAGCCACGCATTTGCGGCCGCGCCCGTGAAGTCCGCTCCGTCCCGGGGGTCTCCCGTCTCTCTCTTTCTCTCCCTCTCTCTCGTGTTTTGGCTGCTTCGCCTCGATGCGGGCAGCGCAGCGCCGGCGCGCGCCTCGGGCTTAAAGCAGCAGTTTAAAGCGGTGTGTTTGGAGGCCTCCCCCCCCTCGGCCCCTCCGTCCCCCCCGCCCCGCCCCGTCCCTGCTCCATCCGGTCCTCCCTCTGCTCACCGCGAGAGCAGCGCGAACTTACATGAGAGATAGGGTGGCATTCCAAAGCCTCTTCGGCCCGTTTCTGAACACATCTTTCTTTTGTGCCGCTCCGCCCCGCTCGTCGCCCGCGGTCCCGGATCTGGGAGAGAACAACAATCTGGTAGCGTCGGCCTCCGCTGCCGCCACCAGCCACCACACCACCGCTGCCATCCTACATGCGGAAACAGCCCGCGCCAAAAATACGCAACGGCCGCGCAAGCCTGCTCTGCCTGCCGCTGTGGGTGCTGCAGTGGGTGCCGGCCAGGGCGGGGCGGGGCCGAGGGGAGGAGGGGGGGGGGAGCCGCACCGCCGCCATGGAGGTCCCCGGCGTGGATGGCCCAGCTGCGGGCGGCCAGCGCGGCACCAGCACCGCTGCGGGCGCGGCCGCATGATGAGTGACGCCAGGGAGCAGCCCGGTAGCGCCCCGCCCCGCCCCGCCCCGGCCCATGACTCCTACTGACCCGCGAGATACATGGAGTAAGGCGCATCATCGACGCCAAGTGACTCGACACTTGGGGTTGAGGGAAGCGGGCTACTAGTCCATCTCTGAACATTATCATGTTTTTTTTTCTTTTTTCACGGCAAAACTTCCTCCCCGAGTGTTGTGACTTCCAGGCATTCCCTTCCTCGTGATAACTCGCGTCGTGAGCCGGCGCCCGCGCGCCCCCGCCCCGCCCCGCCGGCAAAGTGTGTGCATTGGCCGCGCCCGTGCACTGCTGCGATTCGTTTGTCCGCACATTGCTCGGCGCTGGCAGCGGTCGGGCTCGCGGGTCTGTACGCGGCGGTGCTGCGGGGCGGGGCGGGGCGGGGCGGGGCGGGGCGGGGCGGGGCGGGGCGGGGCGGGGCGCCGCCAGCTGGTCCTTGCGGTGGGGTGGGGCGGGGCGGGCGGCGGGGGCGCTACGCGGTCCACACGGCGGGGCCCAGCGGCGCGCGGCGTGGCGTGGAGCGCGGCGCGGTCCTCTGGTCTGGGCCGGCGGCGGCGCGGCACAGTGTGGTGTGGGCCGGAGAGGCGGCAGCATGTGCCGCAGCGACGCCCGCTCCGCGTCGAGCAGCGCGCGCCCGGCACGAGCGTAGCGTCCGCCCCGCGCACGCGCGCGCCCCGCCGTACACCTCGCCGCGAGTGACGTGACGCGTCGGTCCGCGGGTGACCAGCTGTGCGACCAACGCCCCCAACGGATTACCTCCTGACGCCGGTGCGGCGCGCGGCGCGGCGGCCAGGAGCCCGAGGGGGGCGGGAGGAACGCCCCCCTGGCCGCGCGGCATGGCGGCACGCTCGGAGCGCGGGGGTGGAGGCGAGGGCGGGGGCGGCGTGGGGGCGGCTGACGAGGCGCTGCCCCTGGTCGACCCCGGCGCCGGCCCCGGCCCCGGCTCCCGCAAGCCCCCCAGCACCACCACCATCAGCACCATCGCCGTGCAGAGCGGCGCCACGCGCCTGGTCATCGCCCTGCTGCAAGTGAGCTGACATGAGCTGACATGAGCTCTTACCGGCGTTCGCGCCCGGCCTACGGGGGAAACGACTATGAGATCTCGTACAGCGGATTACCGCGGATTACTCCCGAGGATTACCCTAGGACGTGTCTCGCAGATTACCCACGTTGTTACTCCTTGCCCGGCCCTTCCCGAATGACGGCGTCCTGGAGGCGGAAGCGAGTCCTCCAGACGATACACAGTCCCCTCGAGATCTCCGCGGGTCGGTCGGGGCGCGAGCATCTGGAGCCTGGCGAACGCGAAACGGAGTCGTCCATCGCGACGTCGTGTCCGCCAACCGGCAGCGTGACCTGGTGGTCTGTCGCCAGAAGGGCCGGCGGGCGGGCAGGGCCGCGCCCCCACAGGTCAAGTAGGCCTTGTCCTAACAGCCGGCCGATTTAGAGGATCACTCTCTCGCACCTCTTTCCTTGTCACACTGACGGCAGTGCCTCCCGTACGGTAAGGCAGGTATGGCTGTGCGCCCCGCCCCGCAGGGGCGTCGGAAGTTTCTTTTGGTAAGGGGTGCTGACTGGGCACGGCGTGCGGAACGTACCTCCGCGTACAGCGCTCGGCTCGGCTCGGCCACCTCGTCTATTCTCAGCCCATACATACCCGGTGTGCCTGCCCGGGCCGGGCCGGGCCGGGGCGGGCTGTGCTGCAGGCGCTGACGGCATGGCGCTGCTGGGTGCGGGGCGCTCACAGAGCACAGCCACCCCACGGCTCAGCGCCGCGACGCCGCGGGTGGCGCCTCTGTGCCAGCTGTGCGCCTCAGCCATGCCCTGCCCTGCCCTGCCCCGCCCCGCCGCGCGGACCAGATCTGCCCCAGATCGGTGATGCTGTCACGGATCTGACATTTTGCCAGGGCCGCGCCCGCCCGCGGCTGGACCCAACGCGACGCGAGGCTCAGTGCAGCGCGGCGGGCGGCAGTGCGCGGGGTGGGGTGGTGCGGCTCACTGTGACCCCCCCCCCTCCCCCCCCCACCCCGCTTCCTCTTCACAGCGGATGCACCACTTTGCCACGCTGATGTAATGAATGAGACGAAAGGTGCGACGCTCGGCAGAGCACCAGGTCCGAAACACACACACACAGCACCGTAAGACTGTTGCACTTCACAGAGGCGGAGTGGGGCCGGGGCATGCCCCGAAAACCGTTTAGTCCAGGGAACTAAATTTAAAACCGACCAAATTTTAGTTCTGTGAAGAAAATTTTGTTCTTACTCAGAAAATAATTCGGTCGGTGTGACTAAGTATCGGTTGATGCGACCATATTGAGTCAAAAATGTGGGTACTAAAATTTAGTCGGTTTCAAGAACGGCCCTGATTTGGTTGTATTAAAAGCATTTTATTGCGTAATTTTAGTTTACAATTTGGTTTAAATAAATAGTTAAAACAGCATAATTAAAATTACAATGTGTACCTGTTATTTAGGGAGAGAAAAAGAATTAGTTGCAATAAAAATACATTAATGATTAAGTTGTTATGAAAAGCATTACAAATTATTTTATAAATGCATAGGGTATAAAAAAAAGTGAGAAGTTTTACATAGGTAGGTAAAATAGCATGAAGCATAAGAAATTAGGCTTTAGGTTTAGTTTAGAACTCCAGCTCAAAACCGCCAAAAATTTTCGTCGAAGTCACCGATTTTTTTTCCACCTCAATGCTTGATTAGGGTCATTAGTAGAGGCCCCATGCAAAATTTGAGGCCTGTAGCTCAAACGGTTCAGAAGTTAGCCTCAGACTTCCAATTTTAGATAAAAGTAGCGGAAAATGTCATGAGAAACACTTAATTAGGTCTTACTTCTAAACTATGGCTCTGATACAGTTAGGATATAGCTTTTACCTTCCTCTGATTCAGAAAATGGTATCACATGTCCCATTTTAGTCGAAAAAAGTTCTAAAATCTCAAAAAACCTAAAAATTTTAGTAAAAGCGTAACTCTTATAACTCAAAGTCCCATGCTGAGATTTTGGTCGTTCCAAGTTTGTTGGACTTGTTATGTGCCCTTCTAAAACATATAAATTTTCCAGAGGACATATATTTTTTTATAAATAAATTAAAAATTACTTTATAAATTTGCTAATTTATCAACTTTGTAGATACCGGAAGAATTCAGGACTGCCCCCAACCATCTCAGGTCAACTCAGGTTGGTCAAACCTCTCTTGCTTATCTCCAGAACCAACATATAGTGCAAAAACATGTGTGGGGAATGGTAATTTATACATTTTTCCTCCCATTGAAATAAAATTGTGCTAATTTTCCAAATTTGGTCTGAGGCTAACTTCTAAACCGTTTGAGCTACAGACCTCAAATTTTGCATGGGGCCTCTACTAATGACTCTGATCAAACACTGAGGTGAAAAAAAAAAATCGGTGACTTCGACGAAAAGTTTTGGCGGTTTTGAGCTGGAGTTCTACATCAACTAAATGGTTCTCTGGGTGAATGCTCCTCACCTCCGTCACATCCACGCTTCACGATCGATCATGAGTACGAAGGGCGTATGCTCCTGACGGATGGTCCGCGACGTCCACACCGAGCGTAAAGGGTGTGTGGCGGGGCGTGGCGGGGCTCGGGGCGTGGTGGGGCTCCAGCCGGGAGAGCGGCAAGCCCACCCAGGACAAGGTGGCCCCGCCGCGAGTGTGTCGGCTGAGCGAGCCCGGCCCCGGCGCAGCGCGGCGCGGAGCGGAGCATGACGTGATATGGGAAGACGTGGACGCGGTGCTTCCCAGCCGCGCTGGGGACCGAGACCGAACCCTGCCGACAGGGGACCGGCAGGGCTTGCGATTGGTCGCGGATGTCATAGGGCCTGAGGCTCGGCCACGTCGGCCCGCTCCGCTCTCGCGGGGGTTGCCAGGTCAGGATCACCCGCCGGGCCCGGGCCGGGCCGGGTGACCGCGAAACAGATCATTTTAGTTTTGGTGACACGGAGATCCTGACCCCCGCGTGTCTCCTCCTCACTCCCGGCCTCCACAGCCGCGGTCCTTGAGCATCACCCCGCCCCGCCCCGCCCCGCCCCGCCCCAGCCAGCCAGCGGCACTGACATTATTCTCATTTTTGTTGTCTGCTCGGTTTTGTTGTCCCCGGCGTGCGTGGCGCGGGGCGGGGCAGCCGCATGCAGCCCGTACTGGAATGCAGTCCGCGCGGCCCTACGGCACGGCCCGGGCCCCGGCAGACGCTCGCAGTGAGTCGCCTCCGTCCCGTCCCCGCTGTCGCCCTCCCCTCGCCAGTCCTGCCTGCGCCTGCGGGCTCTCCCTCCGGCACCCGAGCCCAGCCGAGCAGGTCCTGCAGCATCCCGCCGCCACGCCCCGCCCCACCTCGCCCCGCCAAGCCCTGCCACGCCATTGCAAAACTGATGAGCTCGGGGCGGGCAGGTCCCAGGTCCCGCGCCAGGGCGGCTGGGCTGGGCTGCAGGCAGATTCCGCAAAGTGCGCTTTGGAACGAAGCGACGGTATGGTCAACGCGCACTGGTTACAGCAACGGTGCTGAGTAACGCCAAGGTTTCCTATATCAGCTCTTGGTTTTGTGACTGCCCCCTAGACAGAATTATCAAAACACATTACTTACCAAAATGTCTTGAGTTGATCACCTGGTCACAATCACCGTCAGCAGTGCAACAAACGCAGGGTGAAGCTCCAGTGGAAGCAGCGTCATACAGCTTGGTGATAATGATGGTAGTGGTGCGAGGTGCGACTGACCCCATCCTGTTGGTGGTGTTGACTATCTTGTCCCATTGGTCCTCTGCGTGCCCCTGCCCTGAAAATTGTAGACCTCAAAAAGGCACAGTATGGTTAGACAGAATTAGTAAAACATTACTTACCAAAATGTCTTGAGCTGGTCACGATCACGGTCAGCAGGGCAACAAACGCAGGGTGAAGCTCCAGTGGAAGCAGCGTCATACAGCTTGGTGATGGTGATGATTTTTTTTTTTTTTGGTTTTTGACTGACTTTACCCCTACCTTTGACTAGTTAACGTTACACATATGTTGTTACACTTTGTCAGTCAAGGGAGGAGAAAACCCGTACGGAGTGTTACCACTGAAGGTTGCAAACAAGTTTGCCCTTCACCTGCATTACCCAGTGAGAAATGTTCTTTTTTAATGACAACAAAATGATATTACTGATATGACGCATTTTGAATGACATGCGACATCCTCATAACATCATTTAGACCATATTTTATATAAACATATATCACTGTTTCATACAGGCCCGGATAGGCACCCTAACAAGCCCACAGGATAAACCTAAAGAGGGTCATAGGCCCTCTTTAAATAAACCTGAAGACCAGTAGGGTAGTGGGGGATTTGCACCGCCCTAAAAACTCCCCCCAAAATTACGTACCTTTACCTTTATGAGCCTGAAACAAAAATAAATATTAGAAATTGGGCAATGCTAATAAACGATCAGGTCACTTTATGGTACTCACCCTAATCTCCGAAGAAATTGTTCATTCTTCAACAATTATTCGATGTTGTTAAACATAAGTCTCCATACGTCTCCGGTAAATTATTGTTTTCCGACGATAACAATTGATGATAAACAAGTGATAAACCATGTGTGTTGCTGTGAGAGTGGGAAGGGTAAGGGAAGAAACCTATCATCATAGCCAAAAATCCCTATAATCCTAACTCAACGAAGACAGTGTGTGACCCTGTAAAAATAAGTGGTTAGTCATAGTACACTCACCACGTGTTGTCGAGGTAAGACAGCCGCGGTACTCCAAGGGAAGCCGCGCCGCGCCGGCGAAGCAGTGTAGGCAGTGTAGTCAGATACTGCCCGGCGAAGTACTTTCGTAGTTGCACTAGCACTATTAACTTCACTTCACAGGCTCCGCGGAGCGTTCACTGGGACACATTCACTTTTCACATCACAAGGCAAGACACCTTATCGATTTCATTTCACTTTGTTGACACTCCATACACACACACACACACACACCACAGCACGTTGAACCGTCGAAGCAGCGTATTCCATGTGCAGCACGGCGAAGCACTTTCGTAGTTGCGCACTTCACGCACAAATCACTTCACTTCACTTCACAAGCCCTGTTCACAGGGCAGATTCACTTTCCACTTACAGGCCATAATCGATGTCATTTGACTTTGTTGACACTCCACTCCACTCAC
Organism: Frankliniella intonsa; assembly: GCA_033675135.1. Classification (NCBI taxonomy): domain Eukaryota; kingdom Metazoa; phylum Arthropoda; class Insecta; order Thysanoptera; family Thripidae; genus Frankliniella; species Frankliniella intonsa. The sequence goes on along the minus strand of CM066245.1, from coordinate 7,412,282 downwards.
ACACACACACACACTGCACCGGCTGCCCGGCGTCGAAGTAGCCAGCAACACCATGTTACTGGCAATATCGAGATGAGAAGATGTAGCTCAAGTTCAAAACAATATCGCGACGGAACACTTGAGAGGACGGAACGGATCGCGACGGGAGACTAGAGAGAACGTGGACGGAACGGATCGCGACGGACACTACTGCCGGACCGAAACGCGACTAGAGAGAACGCGGACGCAGCATATCGCGATATCGCGACGGACCCTTGCACAAGTACTGTTCTGCCGAACCGAAACGCTGACGTATCGCACCTTCGGACGTAGCCCTGCGGCGGTGGGCTCTGTTATCCCGCGCGGCGCGCTGCCGGCCCCGGCCGGCTCCGGACTCCGCTCGCTCAGCGGTGCGGCGTGGTGACTGGGTGACACGGTGACACTTCCTCCTCAGTGTTATGGTCGTCCCACCGAAAGAATAGGCTATCTCTCTCTCTCGCACTCATGGGAAATCGTATTCTTTTCACTCATTTGGTGTGTCAAACTCTTACCAGGAGGACGATATACCAGACCCCGGACCCGGCGTATAGCCGCTAGAGGGCGCAGCAGTAGCCCAAAAACCGCCAGTCATTTGTTAGCCCAAAATAGCGCGCGGAAACTCAAAAATAGCCCAATCCGGCGGTTTTCCATTAGTTTTAGTTGTTAGCACAGGAAAATGAGTTAATAAAATTTGACGAAAATATCTTCTGCAAAATTACAATTAAAGTCCAGAAAACACGTCTCGACTCGTACAGCGCAGCGCAAAGGAGGGGAGAGGGGGATGGTGATGGTGGAGACTGGAAGGGGGCTGCGAAGGCTAGCGTGCGAACGAGAAGGCAGTGTCCAGTGCTGCCAACCCCAAGTTTCGAAAAAAATGTGAGAAATATGGAAAATAGCCCAATTATGTGGGACTTCTAAATCAAAAACCTCCATCAATTGGGCTATTTTGATTTTATCGCAAATGCCACGGGGGGTAAAAGCCCTGTGCCTGGCGGGAAACCCAACCTCCTTCGGGAGGTTTACTGCCGCAAAACTTTTCCATGTTTTTACCCTACCCTTTCACTTGGGTTATATCCAGTGACCGACAAGTGGAAAGTGGAAAGCGACAAGGGCTACCAATTCTGGGCACTAAAGTTGGCATCTACACCCTTTTTTCTCATACCAGAGCCAACTTTAGTGCTCAGAATTGGCAGCCCTTATTACTTTCCACTTTCCACTTGTCGGTCACTGGATATACCCCTGCAGGGCACGTACGTAATTTTTCAAGTTTAAGGCGGGATTGATCTCAGCATTCAAGCCAAGCCGAAGGCTTGCCTGGCTTGTAACAGTGCATGATTCGGGCCCCGCCAGGGGTCCTGGGTCCGGGATTCAGTTTCACACGTTTAAGCTCCCGTTGCCCCTTGAAGGTAGGCAATTCTGGGCCCCGTTTCAGCTACTTTCCCGGCGGGCCCCTGACCCCCCAGTCCGTCCCTGCCCACTACGCGGCGCTACACGTAGACCATACCGTCGCTTCGTTCCAAAGCGCATTTTGCGGAATCTGCCTGCTGGGCGAGGCACTGTCCTGTGTGCGGGGCGGGGGCGGGGCAGGGCGGGGCGGGGTGGGCTCGGGCTGGTGCTGGTCCTTCCCCCGCCCAGACTCATGCCTCTGGACGCTGTTGCTCCGCCGCACTGCACTGCCCCGCGCCCGCGCGCTGCCGCACGTCCCCGCCGACGCCGTCCTGGTCGTGACCCTTCAGCACGCGGCCCTATCCCGCCGCCTTTACGACCGCGCCGCCCCGGTGACCCCCGTCCTTTATGACCCAATCTGCAGCGCGCCGGCCCGGCCCGGCAGGGTGTGCCTACCCGCCCCGCCCCGCCCCGCCCCGCAGCCACCGTGCGTGACCCCGCACCTCAGCACCGCCACCACGGTCCTGACTGGACGGCTCTTTATACTGTGATCCGTCTTTCTCTCTTTCTTCCCGCGCGCAGAGGCCCCCCCCCCCCCCCACCTCCTTTCTCTGTTTTCTTGGCCCGCGACCAGCAAATGTGGCCGAGTGTTCCACGAAACGCATCGTCACTCTGCAATTCAAATCGCAGAGGACCGCCTGCTGCCTGCAGGGTCCTGAGTGTGTGTGCGCGCGCGCGCGCTGGGGCCACACCCCTGGCGTACGGCGACGCGCTGCTCAGCTCAATCACTCTATTAAGCTAAGTGCGGGGTAATTAGAAAAGGAAGGGGCGCAGGAAAAAAAACAGCCGCAGACCAGACGTGAGCAGTAAATTTGCAGTCCGAACGTACCGCAAGAGGGGGTGTGGTGGGGTAGGGTGGGGTGGGGCGGGGCGTGGCGGGACCGCTATTACAGCCGTCATCATCACGCTGGGCGCGGGTCGATCGTCGGAACTGGGCTGGGCCGCCGTGCGTCTGCTGTAACTGGAAATCATAAATGTCAGACAACACGAGGAAAACTCAAGAATTAATGCTTTTAGTCGCTATCAATGTTAGTATCACAGCCGACAAGAACATAACATTGCGACTACTGTGATTCTGTGTGGGAAAACGTCCTACTTTAATCAGGAACTGATTTTCTGAGAACAGATGCTGATGGTTGGGGCAGGGCACGGTGGCAGTGTTCGTTTGCACCAGGACATGTCAGTCGAGCCCGACGCGACGCGACGTCAGGTCAGGGTATCCGCTCGACAGGACGGACAGCCTGCGCGTCCCCGCCGTGATGACGTCGCGTTGCTGTGCAGAGATTATCGGCGCCACCGGCTCGGCCCGGCCCGGCGACCTGAACGCACGGTGCGGCTGTTAGGCCCGGCCCGGCCCGGCCCGGCTGTGATTCTGCGCTGATTGGCTTCGTCCTTTCCAGTTCGATTCGATGATGGACTCGACCCACCTCGCCCCGCCCCGCCTCGCCCCGCCGCCTTTTAGGGCCGCAGCGTCCTTGCTCTCGCGCGCTGGACCGTCAGGATGAGTGATGTCAGGATCGACGATATATTTGAAACAACACGGGCGCGCTCGTCCAGCAGGCGCCGCGTCAGAGACCGAGCCGAGCAGAACCGCGGTGATAAAAATAAAAACATAATAAAAGCTATAGCCTCAAAACTATTACAGTAAAAAAAAGTATATAGCACGCCACTGAAAGCCGAGGGACGGCAGCGAGAAAAGTGCGTTGGGTGATTGGTGAATGGGATGGGGGTAACGTGTGGGGTGTGAGGTATAGAGAAAGAGAGAGGAGAGGAGAGCGAAGAGAGAGAGACCGGAGAGGCGGGAGAGCGTGTGGATGTGCGCCGCTCGTTAGCACCCACTGCCCGCCGCACCCCGCCGCACCCCGCCGCACCCCGCCGCACCCCGCCGCACCCCACCCCGCCCCCGCCCCGCCCGCGCACGCGTCAGGCAGGCGGGTAACGTTATCACCTCGATAGACGAACGACTTTTCGACTTGCAAACGAATCTGTATTCCCCGACACTTCATCCTTAAACATTGAGTCTGATTGATCTGGCTTTCGCGCGGTAACAGAACGCCGCGGAGCGTTTGCGTGCTTTAAGAAGATAACGAAAAGGGAAGCGCTTCAAAATTTAAGAAACTTTTGTTCTAACACCTGTTAAATGGCGACTACGCACTTCGCGGCCTGCCCTTTCCGTCTGCCTAATCCTAGGTTATTTCATTCGACATCGCCGGGCTGCCCATGTAGGGCGTCTATTGTCGCTCCATGTTCTTCCTTCCTAGTCGCACAATCAGCCTGCCACCGCACCCCGCCACGCCCCCCGACGCATGAGGAACGCCCACAGATTTTGGCGCGCGACTTCGGACAGCCAACATTGCGTCTATTTAAGCCGCTATTGTGGTCTCACGGCAGTGCCCCGCCCCGCCCCGCCCCGCCCCGCCTCACCCGCGCCTTGCTCACGATCAGTCCCCGCCCCGCCCCACCGCCCCACTCTCCCCAGACGGGTACAGTGTTAGTGAGAGTACTCCAATCCGCGCACCGCGCACGGGCCTTCGGCAAGACTAAACACAAAAATACAGCGGAATACTGGCAGGAAAAGGACCTGAAAATTGAATTGGTCCTATTGAAAAAAGCGTAAGAGGCTCTATGCTCTAGGCTTGCTTTGGAAGCCTGCTGTTTGCGGCTATACTTGGCACCTCTCCTACCCGGCCCGGCGCGGCGGACGGACGGACAGGCGGGCGGAGGGCCCGGCCGGTCGGACAGAGGCCAACAGATGGGGAGACGTTACGGCCGGGCCGGGGCAGGCCGGGCCGGGCTTGGCGGGGCCGAGCTCGGTCAGCCCCGCCACTGCCATACATGGTCGCAGAACTCCCATTGGGTCACACGCGGGCAGGCCGAGTAGTACCCGTCAGGTACGCGCGCAGCGCAGCGCGCCAACTCCCCTCCCCGCCTCGCCCCGCCCCGCCCGCACGACTAGAACTGTTATTTCTCCAAAACACTCGACAAGAAATGGACGATTTTTTTCCGCGGACAGACAGCTGGGTCTCAACCTGCGGGGAAATATGGGGACTCTCACACTGCAAATTGAGGAGTCAGCATTCTCGCTCCCAGAGGAGCGAGTTTTTGACCCAAATTTTAATGCTCTCCCAGGAGCAAGATTGTTTTATCTCGCTCAATAAGAGCATGCATTCTATTCTTTTCGCAATTTTATCGCTCCATTGGAGAAAGATTACATTATATCGCTCAAACTGAGCGACTTCAGATGACTCAGATTGAGTGAGCTAAAGAAACATCGCTCTGTAGGAGCATCTCAAATCCATGTCGCTCTTTTTGAGCATTATTAAAATAAGTCGCTTGTTTTGAGTCAGAATTCATTCTCCTCAATTTACAGTGCATGAACAGACGGAATCATCGTGTTCACCTAAGATTGCCGTTGGCGTTATTATCATCATATTAATATTAGTTTTATCTATCGTGACGAGTGTGTTTTTCTTCGCTGCTTTCCCCGCAGTGTACGAGTGACGAGCGCAGAGGGGAGCGCCGCAGCTCGGGAATAAACCCCGCATCTCGGCGTCTAAATCTGAGGCGCGTCAATTTTTTATGTCAGCGTATGAAAGGCGGGGAGGGGGGGGGGGGCGGGGTGGGGCGGGGTGGGGCGGGGTGGGGTGAAGCGGAGAGGGGGATCACATGATGATGACTTTGAGAACGGAACGGCATATTTGATTACCGCGATGACAAACGTGTGCAGAGAGGGGGGAGAGTGAGAGAGAGGGAGGGAGGGAGAGAGGGAGGGAAGTAAGAAAAAGGAACGAGAGAGGAGAGGCGATGCCGTTGAGCCGCCATATATTTCACTGCGGCGCTCCGATCAGAATGTGTCTCTCCGCCCGCCACGTGTGATCCACGTGCGGGTCGGAGGTCAAGGGCACGAGGCCGCAGCAGCGCTGCAGCGTGGTGTGGCGGGAGGAAAGCGTGTCGTGAAAGTGACGTTTCCTCTGGACTCTCTGGAGCTCGCTATCAGGTGAGCGCCGGTGAGGTAGGCAGACCTGTTGCGCGTCCAGGTTCGGCGGGTCTGCCTACCTCGCGCCTGCCGCTCCAGCTCCCGATCAGCTGGCCGCCTATGAGGCAGGCAGTCCCGTCGCGCACGCGTGTCGGGCGGGTCTGCCTACCTCGGCCCCGGCTGCTATCCCCCCTGGCGCGCGCGTCCCCGATATAGATCAGCTGGTGACATCCTGTGAGGTAGGCAGACCTGTTGCGCGTTCCGCTTTGGCGGGTCTGCCTATCTCGCGCCTGCCGCTCCAGCTCCCTATCAGCTGGGCGCCTGTGCTGTAGGCAGTCCCGTTGCGCACGCGTGTCGAGCGGGTCTGCCTACCCGACGGCGCGCTGGTTGTCCCTGCCCCGCGCCCGCCCGCACGCCGGCGCTGTGGCGGCCCCCACCCACGTGGCCCGCGACTGCGGAGCACCACGTGGCCGGCGACAAATGTAAACGACCCATCCCGGCGCGGCGCGGCGCGGCGCTACCCCTCGCGCCAGGACGCGCCGCGTGACTGAACACTTGGAAACACTAATGTGACTACACGTGTCACGCCACCCATGCAGGTGTGACGTCCTGGGGAGGCCGCATGTATGGCGTGACCGTAGTTTGTGATGTGACCTCCCATGTGCAACGTCACAATGGACTGTCCAAAAGTCATAGAGAGTTGTATGCTGCACTGACCTCTGCGGTAGCCCGTATACAAATCTTATCGATACGCGTACGCGGCGGGTCTGCTACAAGCTTGCTGTGTGGAGTGTTTTGTTTAGACAGGCCGCCCTACCCCGCCTCGCCCCGCCCCGCCACGCCCCGCCCCGCCCGGCTCTGGTGCCTCCTTCACCGGCCTGCTCCTGCCGCTCTCTGCGGAACGTCAAGCTGTGGGGGATCCCGCACGTCGGCTTTACTACACCGTCCAGGCGGGCCGGCCGGGGTCGGGTTGGTGGAGGGCATGCAGGCAGAGAAGAGCGATTCTGAAGAGCGTTTGGTATCTATCTATTCTCCTTGTCGCACTCGTGGGGCAATATGGCGCTATGAACAAGGGAGAGAGAGAGAAAGGTTGCTGGATACGTGCGTGCGAATAGCCTCTCGCTCCCTCATTCGTGATGTCACCCCCCTCCCCCCCAGCCCGCCGCCGCGGGGCTGTCAAGAGCCAGCGCGCGTACGTCCTGAGTTATTTCTGCCCGAATGGAGGCGGGGCGGGGGAGGGGGGGCGGTAGTCGCCCTCCGCCTCCCGATATATGTGTGAGGTTCAGGGGCGTGGCGGCCGGGCGGGGCGGGGCGGGGCGGGGCGGGGCTGGCTCGTGTGCGGGTGGCCTATACCGCCTCGCCTGCTGCATTCCACTCTTATCCTATGAATGAAATAGAGCACTGTCCTGTCCTGTCCCTGTTCCGCGACCGGACTGGGACAGGATGGGACGGGCCGCGGACGGAAGGAAGACAGGTCCCGGCCCGGCCCGGCCAGGGAGCTCCCACCTACCTAATGGAAGACGAATATTCCAAACCCACGCGCGCAAACACACACACACACACACACACACGTGAAGACGGTGACCAAGTCGGACGCCCCCGCTTCTGTGGTGCATGTGTGTCTGTGTGTCGAGTGTGTGGGGGAAAAATAGCGGTGACCGCGGCAGAGAGGTCCGGTCGCCGCTCTCTCTCTCCCTCTCTCTCTCTCTCACTCTATCTTTCCCTCTCTCCTCTCTCTCTCTTCCGCCTCTTGCGTGTGTTAGTCAAGGCGGGCGGATGCTTTTCGAACGGCGACGCAAAAACAAATAAGTGTCAACCGCGCGCACTGTATTTTCTTGAAGTCATGCCAGAGAATTTCTTGAACTGGTGTCCTTAAAATGCACGTTATTCAAGTACGCCCTCGAGTAAGCCCAACGTGTAGCAGATATTTCCGTGAATTTACTGGCAGCGTCAAGGGCGGCGCCGCGCCGGTGACCCTGGAGTGAATGATACGCCACCCCGCCGCGCCGCGCAGCGCGCCTGCAAAAACCAACACCGGTACGGCTGCTGCCCCGGCCCGGCCCGGCCCGGCCCGGCCAGCCGGCTCCGACTCCGACTCCGCCCAGCGTCCTGCCAAAGGACCCTGGCCATACCAGTGCCCTGCCGGGCGGGGCCACGCCCAGCCGCCCACAGGTGTGCGCTTCCGGCCCGGCCGGCCTGCCCCTGCCGGCCCTGCTAGACGGGCGGACGGAGCCCATAGCTCCCTCCCGGAGTCGTCCTCGCACAAGGCGTTGTGTGACTAGACCATGGCATGTGTGTGTGTCTGCAGGCGGCGCGCGTGTAGAAATGTTTACCCACGAGAGACACTGGGAGTCGTCTGCTTGTTGCGGCCGATGGTGCAGGTAGTGGCAGGTGGCGTCGAGAGTCGAAAGTGTTGAAACAATGATTTTTATTTTTCGGAGTGTATTTTTTTTTATTGAGCGTAGTTTGTGGTAATTATGCAAACATAAAAAACACGTCCTCTGGTACGGTTTCGTTTGCTTTTTAGGTTGTTTTTATTTATTTTCCCCCGGGACTGCAATGTAAGTAGTCACTGCTGCGTAGGTCGGCGATAAGTACTGCGTGCCGCGATGCCCCGCCCGGGGGCGATGGCGACCCGCGGTGGGCAGAGCGCGCGGGGGCGGGCGGGGGCGGGCGGGGGCGTGCGGGGGCGGGGCCGGGCGGCGCCCCACGCGTGCAGACCCACCCCGCCCCCGGGGGCGGGCGCCACGGGGTTGGAATGCCTCGTCCGATCGCGTCAGCTGGGGAGAAGAAGGAGGCGCGCTCCGCCCGCCAACCGACACGACCCACTGTGAAATATGTACTACATGGCGAACACGGGCGGCGCGGCCGCGGGTCCGAGGCCTCCCACGGAGCCCCAACGACTGACTGATGTCAGATACGATTCAGTCCGGGAGGTGAACCCGACCCGTTACCGTACGGGCGTATGTGCAGTCCGCGCGGGGCGAGGCGCGGGGCAGGCCTCATCTCGACCCGACCCGGGAGTCCGGGAATAATACAGGGGTGATCCATAACCGCTGGTGAACCGCGGGTGTAATCCAGGGTAATCCGTTGTACACGAGAGCTCCTCTCGCCCTGTCACCCGTAGATCAGCTCCCTCGGACCGCGCCTCTCGGCCTTGGCGAGGCGTGGCGTTCTGTCCTGTCAGACACGACTGGCTGTCTAGCTAGCGTGAAGATCGGCGTGCGCGCGCGCGCGTGTCTTGGCGGCCTAGCGCGGCGCGGTGGGGCGGGGCGCGGCGGGGTGGTACACAGACGACCGGTCGCCCCACCCCCGTCAACGAGGTGCTCCGTCTCGCCACCCCACCCCCCTTCGGAACGTCTCTTGTGTCGGGGAAGTCTGGCGGCCGGCCGAAATAATGACAGAAATGTCAAAGCGAACGCGGAAGGCGGCCGCCCCGCCCGGCCCCACTGAGAACTGCTCACAACACTCGCCCTGCTCCCTGCGTGTTCCAGAGCCGCGACTGGCTCCAGCTGCGCGTCCTGGAGAGCACGCCCGAGCTGACCCGCCTCGGCGCCACGCTGGAGGAGGCGCTGCAGCTGCAGCGCACCCACCACGAGGTCCTCATCAAGCTGCAGGTGAGCTAGCATGGCGCGCAGCAACGCGTCACGGATTCGCAGAGCGACGATTTTTTAAAACGCGTATTCGATGTTTTTGTTGCGGTTTTTGGTGGCCGATGTAAAGAAAATTCTGTTAGAGGTAGCTACAACCGCGTTGCAGTGCGGTGCAGGGCCAATGCGCCCGGCCCGGCGGCCTGTCAGCCTCCCGCGCACGTTGGGTGGCCTACCCAGCCGGCGCCCGCTACTCGATCTCCTCTCCCCTTTCTAGAGCAAGCAGAGCCCCGTGGAGGAGTTGCTGCGGCAGGCGGACCAGCTCATCTCCACGCAGGGCGCGCGGCCCGAGGTGTACGCGGCCATGGCCGAGTCGCTGGGCGCGGCGTGGAAGGACGTCAACCACCACCTCGACACGCGGAAGAGGGTGCTCGACCTCAACGTCAACTATCACAGGTGAGTACGAAAGGACAAGGGCAGGGGGAAACAAAGAGGCACGGTTTTTGTATATTTTTCGATCAAATATTTTATTTTAAAGACTTAGTTTTGAAAACATAATTTCATGTTTTGCTACGGCACAGTCAATTAAGAGTGTTATCTTAAAATATAAATGCAAGAAAAAATTGCTCAGGTACAATATTAAGACAGTATCTATCTAACTTTAGGTTGATAGATACATTTTCACATCAATTCAATAAAATAGGCTTTCTTATAAATAAAAGAAAGAAAGAAAAGAAAACAACTATTTTATGAACAAAACACGGTGCACAATGCATTTTGTAGGAGTGACAAAAGTCAATTGAGCTATACAATTTCTTTGTGCCCATAAATCATTGTAACAAACATTGATTATGCAAATTCATACATCAAACATTTTTGTGTCAAAATAAGGAATGTGCCTTCTGTAGAAAGAGAATGATACGTTTAAAATATGTAAGTCACAATTGAGGGCATAGTAGTCATAGTCAGGACAAGAGTTGAGAATTACAAACAATTTGTTAAGAGCCACAGCACAGAAAATTATGAGCCCAATGTTTGGCTTTTGATACAACTGAACATTGTTCAGAAAAATATTTATTAAAATACTTCAAAATAAAAATATTTCTAAAATTCCCATGGATGATTTAAGAAAGCCAAACAGATACCTGAGGAACAAAAATTATTCAGAGCTTTTCGATAAAGGCACAAAAGTTACAATTGAGATGAATCTGTTAAGGCATGTAGAACAGTCAACAATAAACTAAATATTTGGAATACAAAAACCAATATCATTTAGGACAAAAATACAAGTTCATTTATAAAAGTTCATTAAAAATATTAAGTATAAAATTAATTGACAGGATAGGATTAAATCCTAAAAGCACTTGTCGAGGAGAAAACTTGGTCCAATCACGAAATACATCACATCAGAACACACAAAAGCAACAAATCAATGACTATTGTGTAAGGCACACATCACAGTTAATTAAAAATCTAGCAACAGATTTTCAATATGAAGCAATAATCTTTGGGTCAAAATAACAAGTATAAATTTAACACATTTAGTTATAAAGAATTATAACATTAAAAGAACAAAGTATTTTGCCTTGGTGGAATACCAAAAGGCTTTTTGCAGTCAGGACAACTGCCAAGATCTAATTTGGCAGACTTCTTACAGGACACACATTCAGTCATGAATGTGTCTGCCATAGGGTCAAACCACACCTTCCTTTCTGTTTCATTTCTATCGAGGGACTGATTGCTGTTAGAAGGGGGTGGCTCGCGGCCACTGGAGGGTGGTCGCGGGGGTGGCTCGCGACCGCTGGAGGATGGTCGCGGGGGTGGCTCGCGACCGCTGGAGGATGGTCGCGGGGGTGGCTCGCGACCGCTGGAGGATGGTCGCGGGGGTGGCTCGCGGCCGCTGGAGGGTCGTCGCAGGGGTGGCTCGCGGCCGCTGGAGGGTCGTCGCAGGGGCGGCTCGCGGCCGCTGGTGGGTAGTCGCGGGGGTGGCTCGCGGCCACTGGAGGGCGGTCCCTGGGGTGGCTCGCGGCCGCTGGAGGGCGACGCCAGCCGAGGTCTCTTATTCAACTGCTGGTCGGTGAGTGGCTGCCGGTCAGACTGCGACCTCTTGCGTGGTTGCGCGGGCGGCGGCCGCTGCTTGTCGGCCACGCGGGGAGACTTGCATTGGTCGGCTCGGGAGACCCTTGGGTTGACAGCTCCGGCGGGCGGCTGGGCGCTCCAGGAGTGCGGCCGCGGCGGCCGCTCCACGCTGAGCGACGGCGACCTCGGCATGTCCTTGCAGGACTGCGGCCGCGGGGGACGCTCGCGGGGCTGGGCGGCAGGCCTCTTATATGCGGACAGCCCCACGGTGGAGCCGGGCGGCGGTGTCGGGGCAAGAAAACCAGCCCTCAAACATGGCGGCGAGGTCTGTTTGTTCCAAGTAATGCGCACCTTGCCGCCAGGCGGCGATACCGTTGGAGGCTCATCGCGGGGTGGCTCCGGGGACTGCACCTTCGTCCGGGACGGGGACAGCGCTGGAGGCTCATTGTGGCTTGAGAGCGGCTGCAAGGGCTTCTTCCTGGATGGAGATACCACTGGCTGCTTACGCCCGGTGGAGGGAGGCCGCGGGGACTGCACTTTACTGCTCCGGGGTGACACCACTGGAGGCTCATTGCTGGTGGACGGTGGCCCCGGGGGTTCCACTTCACTGTCTGAGGGTGGTACTACTGGAGGCTCATGGCCGGTGGAGGGTGGCCCCGGGGGTTCCACTTCACTGTTTGAGGCTGGTACAACTGGAGGCTCATGGCCGGTGGAGGGTGGCTTCGGGGGTTCCACTTCACTGTCTGAGGGTGGTACAACTGGAGGCTCATGGCCGGTGGAGGGTGGCCCCGGCGATTGCACTTCACTGTCTGAGGGTGGTACTACTGGAGGCTCATGGCCGGTGGAGGGTGGCCCCGGCGGTTGCACTTCACTGTCTGAGGGTGGTACTACTGGAGGCTCATGTCCGGTGGAGGGTGGCCGCGGGGGCTGCACTTCAGTGTCTGAGGCTGGTACCACTGGAGGCTCATGTCCAGTGGAGGGTGGCCCCGGCGGTTGCTCTTCAGTGTCTGAGGGTGGTACTACTGGAGGCTCATGGCCGGTGGAGGGTGGCCGCGGGGGCTGCTCTTCTTTGCTTGACACAGCTGGAGGCTCATCGCCCCCTGGGGATGACAAGAGCTGCACATCACTGCTAGAGGGCGTTACCTTAGGGGGCTCAGTGCTGGCGGAGGGTGGCCCCGGGTGGAGCGCTTCACTGCTGGAGGGGGGCACCGTTATAGCCTCATCGCTGGTGGGAGGTAGCCTCGGGGGCTGATCGTTACTGCCCGGCTCCAAACCGGTAGTGAGTGGCTGTCGTACATTGTCATTGCTGCTGCATGGCGGAAGAGGGATATTCGCACAGCTGTTCGAAGGTGGCCGCGAAGGCTGCACTGAACTGTTGGGAGGCGCTCCCACTGGAGGCTCATGGCTGGTGGAGGACGGCTCTGGGGGCAGGATGTCACTGTCGTAGGAGGCCACTCTTTGGGGTTCCTTGCTGGTTGAGGATGGCTGCAGGGCCTGCACCTGGCCAGCTGCAGGCAATACTGGCGCCGGAGGTGCATCACAGCTAGACGCTAGCGTCCCCTGCCTCTTACTTCTTGGGTTCGGCAAAAGGGCGATTTTGTAACTGATGTGCGGAGTAGGCAAGAGGGTCTTGCGTCCGGTGGGCGGCACTGACGAAGAAGCTGTTGAGTAGACAGGAAGCTGCGAAGGTGGTGCATTACAGCTGAGGGGCGGCAGCGAGGGAAGGCCACTCCAGGTGACTGGCGGAGGTGGGGGTGGGGACGGGGGTGAGGACGGGGGTGGGGGCGCCCCGTGGTGACTGAATGTTGGCTGAGGCGGCGGCATGTTGTTGATGACAAATGTTGGTTGAGGAGGCAGCATATTGTAGCCGATTGGAGGTTGTGGGCCACTGAACGAGGCGGGCTGCTGTGCGGGCTGCACACTGTACGGGGTGGGCTGCTGCGGGGGTAGCCCACAGTATGGGGCGGGCTGCTGTGCGGGCTGCACACTGTACGGGGTGGGCTGCTGCGGGGGTAGCCCACAGTATGGGGCGGGCTGCTGTGCAGGCTGCACACTGTACGGGGTGGGCTGCTGCGGGGGCGGCCCACGGTATGGGGCGGGCTGCTGTGCGGGCTGCTGTGCGGGCTGCACGCTGTACGGGGTGGGCTGCTGTGCGGGCTGCTGTGCGGGCTGCTGCGGGGGCGGCCCACAGTATGGGGCGGGCTGCTGTGAAGGCTGCACACTGTACGGGGTGGGCTGCTGCGGGGGCGGCCCACGGTATGGGGCGGGCTGCTGTGCGGGCTGCTGTGCGGGCTGCTGTGCGGGCTGCACGCTGTACGGGGTGGGCTGCTGCGGGGGCGGCCCACAGTATGGGGTGGGCTGCTGCAGGGGCGGCCCACAGTATGGGGCGGGCTGCTGCAGGGGCGGCCCACAGTATGGGGCGGGCTGCTGCAGGGGCGGCACACTGTATGGGGCGGGCTGCTGTGGGGGCGGCCCACGGTATGGGGCGGGCTGCTGTTGGGGCGGCACACCGTATGGGGCAGGCTGCTGAGGGGGCGACACGTTTCTGGCAGTGGATGAAAGCTGGCGTGGAACATACCCTCTCAATTGTTGAGAACGCGGCATGTTGTAGTTGACTGATGGCTGCAGAGGTTGTGCAGAGGTGCGGGGCGGCGCATGGCTGTTTGTGAGTCGCTGCGGGGGCGGCATGTTGTTGCTGAAATGGGGTGGTTCATGGCTCCTGAAGAGTGCTGGCTGCTCATAGGTGCTGGAGTGTGGCGGTTCACTCAGTTGCACGTTGTTAATGGGCGGCTCTTCATATCCAGGGTCTCCTCCGTCCATTCGGATGGCGTGAAACTTCAGCCATTTGTAGGAGACTCCGCCAGGATTCTGCATCATGTCGCTGAGCAGGTGGCGTATATCACTGTCACGAATGCCCACGACAAGCCTGTCCTTTAACAGGGTCTCGCCAATGTCCTGAGGGAGGCCACATCTCTTTATTCCCTCCTCTAGTTTTTTGACAAACTGAAGAACAGTGGCGCTGGGACCCTGATGTAACTCGTGAAAAAGCTTTAGTGGGTTCTCATCTTTGGGTATGGTGCTGGTATTCTGAATGATGGTATTGATCGGTTCAGTTTGCCCGCTGTTTTCTGGTTCATGCTTGACACCATTTTCTTTCATCTCCTTGCATACTTCTTTCATCGTATGGAGCAAATTGTGAATGGTGGCCTCTTCAGCTTTGCAGGGATGCAATGCCCTATTAAGGCGCAGTCGAAAGTCTTGTGGCATGTACTGAAGCAATAGGTTGCGACGCTCAATGTCTCTTTGAACTTTCCAATTTTTTTCTCCTGGTGCTGGCCCATTTCTGCATACGGCTAGGACCCTTGAGTCAAATGTTTGAGGACTATCCTTAAGTGGGTTGAACATTGCAATTGCTAATCCTTTCATCTGAAAAACAAATGCAGAAAAGGAGACTAAATTAACAAAAACAAACAGAAGGTTCTTACTTTAAAATTGTTCAAAGCATTGAATTTGCTCAGCTTCAGTTTCAGTTTTCAAACTGATTAGTGCAAAAGCATGGCATAGGAGAAATCTGTTGCAGTCGCAGCTTAAGCTGGTGCTATGTGTTGGACTATCATAGCTATGACGGGTGAATGGCAATCTTTGTATAAAAGCTATGGCTGAAGCAGTTACCTTGGTGATTGCGCAAAAACTTGGTATAAATTTGATCTAGAAAATACAGAAACATACTCAAATATGGATGTATGACATAAATTCAACATGGACCATAGGAATACTTCTTTACAGCCAGGTTAAGTCCACTGAGTATTACCGCATTAATATAAGTATCTTACTAAATCCTCATACGAAAACTAGAGATATATAGATAAAAAACTGAGTTTTGAATTTTAAGACACTACAGATGTTTACTTATAACCATACTTTTGGCACTATTTCTTTAAAAGTTTTGTTTTACGACAAAGTCAGTGACAGAGATCTTGAAAAAGTATGAAAAGATGAATATCATGTAAAATTGATAGATTTCTACCTGTTTAAAATTAACTTACGTTTCTTAAAATTTAAAATCAACCAACTATCCGTGTGCCGGGCTCTCTAGAACAACAAACTTTATTAAAGAACAAAAGAACAGACGAAATAAGAAAGAAAACAGGCGAGCATCTTGCCTGTGGATGAGATCTAAGCGCTGCCAACACCAAACAACAGAAATTCGTGCAAAAGAAATATTTCTGCTGGGTCGAGTACACTTTTTGGGGATGAAAAATGTCGTCTTCTAAATGATTGATCTATTATATAGAATATTTCTGAAGAACTAAAAGTTATTCTCATCGTCTGTAGTTCCGTATTTCGAAAGTTTTATAGGGAGTGTTGGTGCGGTAAGGCTGTACCCCCACTACTCCCACGACCTTGTGGCGAGCGCGAGCTAGACGAACAGCTGAAGTCGGCCTTGTGAAGATGGCGGTTCCTGATTCAATTTATGTTGTGTTGCCAATGGGTTGAGAATTACCAAAAAAAGTGGATCCCGGAGAACGATTCTGTGAGTACTGAGTACTGCTGTATTAGAGCTTAGTTAAGAGTCGAATCGAGTTAAGATGGCTGGGTTGAGGTTCGTTACACAAGTAGCGCGTTGCGTCGACCAAAAAGGGCAGATGGGGTCAAAACATGCGGAGCTGCTATTACTTTGTATGAGTTAAATTTATTCAATCAAAAAAAGGCATGATAACGGCACTGCGAGCAAGGATAAGCATACATAACTCAAAAAAAAGGGTTCTTCCGCCTGCTCAGCGGCATGTCCGCGGGGCGTTCCTGTGGGCCCCACCCCCACCCCCGCCCCTGCTGCGGGTCCTGCCAGAGGCCGCGTTGAGGCGGTTGAGGCTGCACCCCCTGCCACGTGTTAGCTCTGCTGCACTGCTCCTGGCGCAGCCACCGGTCTGCGGGGGGCGGGTGGTTTTCGCCGTCCTCGTAGCGCCGCTGCTGGTCGCGGGGTCCCGCGGGCGCGGGGCGATCCGGTGGGCCACGGCCCCACTCTTCGTAGGTCATTCCCTGCTGTGTGTCCCGTGGATTCTGCCAGGGGGCGCGCTGTCTCGGAGGATCTTGCAGAATCCCTCCTACCCTTTGCTCAGGCCAAGGGTTTTGTCTGCAAAGTGGCTCACGCTCTCGGTGGAGATGGTTGTCGTTGTCGGGCCACGTTTCCTGACGCCTGCCCCCGTCGTCGTGCCAGCCGTTCTCCGGCTGCTCGCACCCTATACGTCCTCCGCGTTGGCGCTGCCAGCTGTTCTCCTCGTAGCCACCCTGGCCTTCCAGCTGCTCGCACCCTATGCGTCCTCCGCGTTGGCGCTGCCAGCTGTTCTCCTCGTAGCCACCCTGGCCCTCCGGCTGCTCGCATCCTCCGCGTTGGCGCTGCCAGCTGTTCTCGTAGCCACCCTGGCCCTCCGGCTGCTCGCATCCTCCGCGTTGGCGCTGCCAGTTGTTCTCCTCGTAGCCACCCTGGCCCACCGGCTGTTCGCATCCTCCGCGTTGGCGCGGCCAGCTGTTCTCCTCGTAGCCACCCTGGCCCTCCGGTTGCTCGTACCCTCCGCGTAGGCGCTGACAGTTGTTCTCCTGGGCTCCTCGGAGGACCTGGTGGAGCCGCTCCTCACAGGGCTGCCGGCGGTCTGCGGGGGGCGGGCGGTTCTCTTCATCCTCGTCGACCCAGGTGGGCGGGTGCGGGGGCGGGCGCACGGGGGGCTCCTCGTAGCCAGGGTCTCCGCCGTCCATTCGGATGGCGTGGAACCTGAGATATTCGTAGGACACTCCACCGGGGCGGTCCATCACGGCGCCGAGCTCGTCCCGCAGGCCTTGGTCGCGGAGACCGACGACGAGACGGTCCTTGGCGAGGGCCTCGCCGACGTCCTGTCGGTAGCCGCACTTCCGCAGCATGGCCTCCATCTCGTTGACGTACTGCAGGACGGTGGCGGCGGGACGCTGCCGCAGCTTGTGGAAGCGTCGCCAGACTGGGTTTTCCCTCGGGTCCACGTGCATCTGGAGAACAGAACATAAAAAGTCCAGTCACTTCTACAGAGAAAATTCAGGAGTGAATATTCTTTTGTAATTCTCCAGAACACTTTCCTATGCAATAGATGGGTCTGTAATAGTTAATTTAATGAGTCGGCCTTGTAAAAATTTGAGTACTTTTCAAAACTAAATTAGGCAGTGGAACTAGTGCGTACATTTAGGTGGAAAGTGTCTATGGAAACGGTTCTATGACGTTTTGTAAACATTTAACTGCAGGGGCAGGTTTCTGTTCTTATTTCCTTATTTCTCAGAATTTAAGGCGAAAATAGTTCATTTTCTTTGAAAAATTCCATTACGACCCCCAACTGAGGAAAAATAGAAACATAAGACCATAGTGCTAAGGTAAACTTTTAATTAAAAAACAAAACATGATTAAAAATATGCAAACTAAAAAATTGAACACTTGGAATTCAAACAGAATCAATTCAATTATGCCTGCGGCAAGTAGAGATCTTTAGTGGGATGTCACCCGACGGGAGGGGGTGGGGGTGGAACATGCACTTTTTTGCGGGAGCAGGGCTTCTTTAACATCGGCAGTGGACTGCTGGATGGTGTAGGCAGAAGGGTCCTCTTGCGTTTGGCGGGTCCCAGCGGAGGACAAGTATTGGATGTGACGGGCGGCAGCGGGGGCGGCACGTTGCAGCTGGCAGGGGGCAGCGGGGGCGGGACATTGTAGCTGGCAGGGGGCAGCGGGGGAGGAACATTACAGCTGGCAGGTGGCAGCGGGGGTGGCACGTTGCAGCTGACAGGTGGCAGCGGGGGTGGCACGTTGCAGCTGACAGGTGGTAGCGGGGGCGGCACGTTGCAGCTGACAGGTGGTATGGGGGGCGGGACATTGCAGCTGGCAGGTGGCAGCGGGGGTGGCACGTTGCAGCTGACAGGTGGCAGCGGGGGTGGCACGTTGCAGCTGACAGGTGGCAGCGGGGGCGGCACGTTGCAGCTATCAGGTGGCAGCGGGGGCGGGACATTGCAGCTGACGGGCGGCAGGGGGGGCGGGACATTGCTGTTGAAGGGTAGCGGCAGTAGGGGGCCCTTGCAGCTGGAGCGTTGGTGATGACTAGGTTCAAGGTCATTTCTGGGCGGCGTGCGAGGCGGCTCTTCGTAGCCAGGGTCTCCTCCGTCCAATCGAATTGCATGGAACCTTAGCCATTCGTAGGTGACTCCGCCAGGAATGTCCATCATTTCATTGAGCTGGCGGCGCATTTCTCTGTCGCGGAGGCCAACGACAAGCCGATCCTTTGCCAGGGCCTCTCCAAAGTCATGAGGGTAGCCGCATCTCACTAGCACCTCTTCTATTTCACACACAAAGTCCAGGACAGTGGCACTGGGACCCTGCTGCAACCTGTGGAAAAGATTTGGTGGGTTGTCACTTCCATTGTGGAAGTCCGCCTCATTTGGTTCAGAGTTCACGCTATTTCCCAGCTCTTGCTGTTCTTGCTTGACACCATTTCCTTTCATTTCCTTGCATACTTCTATCATCTTTGAGAGCAAAGTGCCAATGGTGGCCTCTTCAGCTTTGCAGGGATGCAATGCCCTAGTAAGGCGCAATTTAAAATCTTGTGGCATGTGCTGAAGCAATAGGTTGCGACGCTCATTGTCTCTTCGAACTTTCCAATTTTTTTCTCCTGGTATTGGCCCCTTTCTGCATACGGCTAGGACCCTCGAGTCAAATATTTGGGGGCTATCCTTAAGTGGGTTGAACATCGCAATTGACTTTCCATTCATCTGAAAAACAAATGCAGTAAAGGAGACTAATTGGACTGCACACATTGCTGATGACACCAGACAAGATAAGGAAATCCACGACTTGATTGAGTATAACAAACCCATCAATGCAAGAGGTCGATAGTTCATAATTTTTGTAGATGCAAAGGCTATATGTCCAAGAAGATTAAGGGCAGACACCTTTGTTAATTAGTTGTACAGCACCTCGGCAAAGGCTCAATTTGACATAAAACATTAATCAGTAGCGTATTAAATAATACTCTCACAGTAAATTACGTATAAAATTTACTTGAGGGACCTAACACTTTTGTAAAGTGGAAGGTTCAGGAAACCTACAAACCATAGTTTAACTTGAGACAATGCGATCAAACATTAAAAAAAACAGTGGTAATTTCTCAACTTTCAATTTCTTTCGGGAGTAGGATATCCCCCCTTAAGAGAGAGATCTTCTTGTTTTCTTTGGCCTCAGCCAGATGTCTGCCCATATCCCTTTTTTTTTTTCTTTTTTGATCACTTACGTTTAAGAAAGGACCGGTGTCAGGTGTCGGTTTTGAGCAGAGCAGATTTATACGTTTTTTGCGTTTTTTGCATGTGCAAGGTGCAAGTAGCACATGATGCCAACACAATTTTCGAAAACGATTCCTTTTCACCCTTTTCTTATGAACTCTTTAGAATTCATTTGACATTTTAACAAATAAATATGATATTTTTGACATGGACTCTGTACTATATTGAAAACTGGAGAGTGTTTTGCTTTCTTCGCATTTTATTGTTGGTTTGACGAGACGGCGGTGGTGGTAGTGGCATTACTGCATTACTCACGGTAAACAAAAACAAACGAATTACTAACAACAGACAAATTGGTTGAAAGTGGTGTGTGGTGTACCTGTTGCAAATAGATTAGAATATCTCTATCTAAAAAACAAAAATAAGAATAAGAATTGGTATTGTAACAGTCATCTAATTTCTCTTAATTTTCGATATTTAAGACATTGAGATGTCATTTCTACATGGTCCGTTTTTAGCTGGAATTATGTCTCGTTGTATTCCGGTGAGTTCATACTCCGCGTATATCGTTGTAATATTCTAGAAAAAGTGTGGTGCTTGTATTGTTTTTTCGCCACGCAATGCATTATTTTTGTCGTGGTCTAGTGGCGTAAACGAAGTTATATGGTAGCAATTGAGAGTCACTTTGGTGTTATTCCGTGAATAGTCGTCTCCACTCATCTCTCACTCCAATCATTTTTTCTGTTCCAGCCGTGCGGAGGAATGTTCGGAACGAATGTTAGCTTTGCAGCTGGCCTGCACAGCTTCAACTGCACCTATGCTCACTGCCAAACTCAACACGGTAGCTGAGTGTGATTCAGAATGTGAATCATTAAAAGTTAGGTTGGCCAAAATTCATGATTTGAGAAGAGCAATGCTGGAGACCTTAATGCTGGCTTTGACTGATGGCAAGACTCTCCTTGAAGTACTTCGTGGAATAGCATCTGAAGGGTCTGTTGATTCTCGACCTGACACCATGAGAGTCTCTACAGAATTTGGTACATGTTAAAGAATCCACTCTGGTAATTACCACTGTTTTAAGTATTTCTTCTAATCCTATTATTTTTCCAAAATTTTCACAGCCATCTCTCAAGTAGAACACTGGTTGGAAAGTTTGCATGATCGTCGTCAAGCTCTTGATCTTACTTTTAATGAAACCCGATCTGAACTTGAGCAAAGGCTGGCCCTTGCTATGCTAGGAGCAGAAAGAGCAAAAATTGAAGAATTTCTCACATCAAGAACTGGACAACTGCGCTCTGGGTTAAATCAATTGGGTGACTCAGAATCTAGCAGCCAGCTATTCCTTCATGAGCATCTTAAATTATTTTCTGAAGCAAAGGTAAGTGCTGATAGTTGTAGGAATCTTTGAAGTATATTTGTGGCACAGACTGCGATTTTTAACTATAAAATATTCCTTAGGACATTCAAGAAAGAGCACTCAAGATGACTCATGCCACTGAACAACTTGCTGCAACAGGTGTCTTAGCGGCAGAGGTGGCAGTCACCAAATCATATACAGTGCTAAATGCTGCTGCTGAGTATTTAGATATGTGTGACACTCTTCAATCTATGCTTGAGCGAGCGGTAACATTCTACCAAGCGGCTCATACTGTAGGTTGACATCTTATCCCTTTATCATTATTTAAACTGACAGTGCCAGCCTCTACATTATTTGCCTCTATATATAGGAATCTAGATCACATTATCAATTCATAAGATCAATACATTTTCTGTTTTTTCCCAGGCCTTGACGAAACTGGATCAACTAGAGGTTCAGTTAACGACCACTACTCTTCCCCCAACTTCGCAAGAACTCTCTGTTCTTCATGCACAGATAGCTGCTGCTGCTTTTGATGTTTCTGAAAATGCAATTGAACAGGGTTTAGGAGTTATAGACACAGCAAGTAATAATAATGCGGGGGCAGAGGTAGTTATCATTCATACTAACATTTATGCCTCCTTTTTTCTGTTCAGCCTGTAAAATGTTTGTCATTTCTTTCTTTCAAAAGGGTGTGAAACGAAGTGTTGAAGAAATTCAAAATAGAAGAGATTATGTGGAGAGTTTGTGTACTGCTCATAAAGAAGAAAATATTAAATTACATCAAGCTATTAATAATTTCTTGGAAAAACACAACTCTGTATGTACAATTATTTATTTCATTGGATTATTTCAATAGCTTATTTCTCATTATGTTAATTTTTATTTGTGTGTGTGTATTTTGTTTTGATTAGCTGTATTCCTGGTTGGTTAGTAGGGGGGAGGCATTCCTCCAGGGTCACCAGGATATGGGAAGTGTCTTGGCTATGGCTCGTGACTTCTGTGAGGTCCATCATAAACTTATTGCTGAGCTGCAGGTGAAAGGAACTGAAATTAATAATCTTCTTTTGACCCTGCCCCCAATATTGGAACAAGTAGAAGATGAACAAAGAATAGAAATTGATCAAAAAGTCTGTATATTTATTATGTGCAATAACTTAGGGATTACTTTGAAACTTTTTCACAAAAAGTTCTTCTTTTTTTTTTTAAGGTTGATGCCTTGCATAACTTATGGCTACACTTAAAACAATCTCTTGAATGTCGAATTGATTTGTCGGCACAATACCTTGAGTTCCATGAGAAAGCAGTACAATTGGCAGAACAACTGGATTCCTTAGAAGATTGTCTCCGAAATTCAGGTTCATCTCAGGAACAGCAACAAATTGTTGAAGACCAGTGGAAAAACATTCAGCAGTTACATAGAGATGTTAAAAATTTGGCACATAGTTTTATGGGAGAAGCTGAAAAGGTAACTTCTCTTCTTATGCATCTTTTTTTTCATATCCTTTGCTTATTTTATGTTGATAGTTTTTATTTTATAAAACTATATCTGCTTTCCTGAAAATTCTGTAACTAGTCAATAGCCAGGAAGTACTTACAAGTTTGTGTGGCTCAATCCCAGCTGGCAATGTCCTCCCTTCTTGGCACCACAGTTAACTTTTGATTTTTTAAGTGTTAAAGGGAAATGACCCTCTTCTCTATTTTGCCCCGCTTCAGTGGTGTGCATAATTTAAATGTATTTAGTAAGTTTCATTACTTCTTCAGTACCCTTTCACAAAGTCAGATTTCTTAAATCTTTTTATAGTAATTTTAGTCTTTGCAGTTCCAATCATACTCCAAAAACATTTTTGACTAAAGAAAAATAAATGATGGTGTCCTAGTGGCATGGTATTGTCACACTGAACTACTTTCTAGTTTAGGAATATATGATCCCTACTTTACCCCTTCCATTCCTTTCCTTGCCCTCTCCCTCACTTCCTTGGCTCAGTGCCAACAGGGAGTCTGCCCCTTCTCCCTTATGGCTCCCCTCCACCACCCACAGGCTGCTCCCTCGCTCACAAAATAGGGACAGATGCTATTCCTGATGCGACATGCGTGAGGCAGGAGTTGGTGGTGGAGCTCCATAACAAATCTGTGTGAAGTGAAAAGTACATGTTCTATAGGCTGTGTGTCTGTGGTGTGGTTATTAGTGGTGTTCTCTGAAGTGTGCAACCCTCTACGTTTAGGCATTAGATCCGTACTTGGACACCAAGAGAGCTATTCTGTGTGTGGAGACACTCCTTGAGCACTTCTCTGGGCGTCAAATCACAATTTCTGAATCAAAGGAGACATGGCAAAAGAGTGTTACCATTGAGAAAGAGACCAGAGTTCTGTGGCAGAACAACCTCATGGAGAGCTCAAGGGTAAGTCCTACAACTTCTTTTAACTCAAGGCAAACCTTATCAGATTTTAAAATTGCATGTCATTGAATGTTTTCAAAACACTTGATATTTAAAACTTACAACTTTTTGTTTTTAATTTAATCTATTTTATTAAGCTTTTGTGTCCTAGAATGTAATGATTAACTTTTTAACCACTCCCATTTATTTCTAAACATTTGTCTTGACAGCACCTCTGTTTACTAGTCTATTTATGAAGGATATTCTGCATGACCATGAACTTTATGTTTACCTTGTGAGTGGCAATGGTTCAATATCCCTGACCCATTACTTAGCTAACTGTCTGTGTCCCCTTCCCTTGGTATGTCTGGGGAGTATGTGCACTGCCTGCCCTGCCTGCTTCAAGTCCTCTCTTTCTTGTTTATTTATAGTCTGATTCGCTATTGGTTCTTTGGTCTTTGAATCAAGACCTACAGTGTGTCTGGCTGTTTCCTTTCACTTTGCATCTTGTTCAGTAGTTTTGTGATTGTGCTACTAGTCAAAATGATTGCTGCAGTTTGCTTTTTTTCTGAAATACTGGAGTTTTTAAGGAAAAGGAAACAGGTAAACAACTCTCCACCTAGGCATGCAGGTTGAACGTAACCCTCTTACTAAACCTGCACTTAAAGTTTACCTTCTTGGGAAAATACTGAATTGTCTCTTGAATGTATTGAATTCCCACTGTTAAAATGACTGAATTATGTGATATGCACTTGGTAAATAACTGGATGAAAGCAAGTTTCAATATTTTGTGACGGTGTATACATTGGTTTAGGAGCTCTTTCATTGCTCTATGCTTGATGTGAGAAGCACTTGGGTGGGAATTATTGAGCCTGTGCCAGCTTGGCAGAGCTCTAGGCCTTCACAGCTCAAGTTTCCAACCATAACACCAGTGAACATGTTGCCACATGGTCACACAGTAGCTACGCTAGAGGTCTTGCTATTCAGTTGTTGCTGTTACATGCGTACTTACTTTACTCACCAGGAATGCTCTTGATTTTCTAGCTGGTGTAATTTTCTACGCAAAATTGTTTTTGTTGTTAAGATTTTAGGAAAAAAATTCTGTAAAAATTCTGTATTTTCAGACTGTAGACTGGGTCTCCAAGCTGGACGCTCAGCTATACCCCATACTCACTGCAGAATCATCCTCAGCATCAACCATACGAGAAAACTTAGAAAAGAAACTTGAAGTAGTTTTACCAGAAGTGCGTAAAGCTCAAAATGAAATAGACGAACGAATAAAAAATGTTGAGTCATTGTCAGAGAAACGTAAGTTTGTCTGTTTGTTACCTTTTGTGTATATTATATTAGCTGTTTAGAAAACTTATTTTTTTTCTGTTGTAAAGTGACTTCTGAGGAAGGTCAAAATGATGAAGGCAAGGATGTTCTTCAGAAACTGACTGACTTAAGAGGAAAACTTCAAACGGTTCTTAGTGATTATCAAGTGCTAGTACAGTTGCTTCTTTCCTTCTTCAAAAATGTCTCTGAGGTTAGTGCAAATCCTGTTTAAATTATTTTAGTTACTAAACAACTTCCAAATTACCTACATTGAGATAATTCATGTTCTCCATTTTGTCTAGCTGGAGAAAACTATTGAAAACTTCCAGCCTGGAGATCATGATGCCGCTGATGGAAATGTAGAGACTCTTCTACGAGACCATGATGCATCAAAACAAGCCATCTCAGAACTTTTTAAATTTACAGAAAATGAAAGTCAGCAGATAATTGAAAAAATTAGACAGCAAGTAAGTTTTATATTTGTTAATGAACATTCATAAAATCTGTTCCATGGTTTTCCTCTTAAAATTAATAAAATATTCTTTTTAACTATTAGGAACCTGCAGAGGCGGCAAAAGTGGATGAGGAGTTCTTGAGGAAGCTTTTATCAAATAAGCAAAAAGCCTGGGAAGAATCTAGTGGAGCTCTGAGAACAAAATTGGAAAAAAATCAGCAACAAGGTGCTTTTGATCGCGATCTTGCTCAAATTAATTATGCAATTGCTGACCTAGGCAGACAGCTAGAAGCTATCAGAGGCCAATATGGAGAATCACTCAGCTCTGCCAAGGCTACTTCAGCTGCATTTGACTACTTTGAAAAGACCATTGAGGTAAATTCCTACTATTTAAAACTTTCTTTGATGTGTGATTCATCTCTAATAATTCGTATTTGATCAGCTCCTAGAGCAACGTATTCAAAATTTTGTCTCCACTACCAAACAAGTCCAATCAACTCAAGGTGAAAAACCTGTGGACGCTGAATCCTCTCATGTGGAAAAAGAACTTCGAGAACTTCAGCAAAGATGGAGTGACTTCCGAGGCAAAGTTGCTGAGAGTAGAAGACTAATCGAGCTGAGTTTACAATACTTCCAGCTTGTTGATGAGGTATGCAAGGTTGCTCCTTATTGTTTTATTTCTGTTTTCAAATAAAGTATCTTTGAGTTATGCTTACAATTTCAGGCCGGAGAGTGGTTTAAAGAAGGTAGTCATCTGCTTGTGAGTATTGCTCGTCGTTCTGCTGCTGTAAGATTCCCAGAATCAGCAAATGAGCTTTTAGCTGAGATGGAGACATTTTTGAAGCCCGGTGAAGCCAAGCAAGATGAGAGAATCCAAAAAATACTTGAACTAGCAAAAATTCTTTATGGTATGTTCACAATTTAACTCTTCAAGATCACAGTCAAAATTTATTTGGACTAAAATCTAATGCTTGCATTATTTTAGGTGAGGACAAATCTCAGCAGGTGTCAGTAGTTCTTAAAGAAAATAGAGAAATGCTAGATTCATTCTCAACTATCAGCAAGGAGTTGAATAGTTTGGCTGTATCTTTATCACAAGCTGAAAGGCATAAGCCTGTCCCTGATGAAAAAATACAGGTATTTTTTTTTTTTAAATCAAATTTTTAGTTTGGACCAAAATTGTATTGTGATCTGCCTATAAAGGAAGTACAATCTCTGTTGAAGGAACCAATTGAAAACCAACCAAAGGAAATCATACATGTAATCACAACTTCATCAACTTCTGAAAATCTTGTAATCACAGAAATTGAATCAGAAACAGCTGCTCCTTTGAGTGAAGTAAGTTTTTTTGTGGTAACTAACTAAGCTTTTTGATTTGAAGCTGTTAATTACATAAAACATAAATGATCATTACATTATCCATGTTTCTATTTCATTGCAGATTGACTCCAGCTGTCATAATGGCGAAGTGCTGCCAAAAGTTGAAGAACCCTCAAAAGAGGAGCCTATTGTTGAGGCATCATCAGCATTATTGAATGCCGAACAGGCCGAGGAAAGAGTTGTCATCGAAGCCATGTCATCTGATGAAACCACTGAAGATGTGTCCAAGGAAGTGCTGATTGCTCCCCAATTTACTGAACCATTGAAAGATGCTTCGATCCAAGAGGGAGGAAAGTTCACATTTGAATGCAGGTAAATACATTTTCATTACTTGAAAATGGTGTTAAATTGATGAACAATTATATCATTGTCTGTGAATAATAAACTTCCATTTAATCTAATTTTTTTCCAGGGCTGTGGGCTCTCCTGCTCCAGAAATTGTTTGGGAAAAAGATGGTATTTCCATTAGTAATAATCCTGACTACATGACTGCACAAGATGGGACATTATATTCGCTGACTATTGAGGAAACATTTACAGAAGACTCAGCGCGCTTTACTTGTCGTGCTACAAATGCTGCTGGATCCTCAGAAACAAGTGCAACTCTTAATGTCATTGGTAGGCAGTTGATACATATGTAATCCAAATCAATAACAACATATGCTGAAGTATCTAATTGAATGTGCTTTATTTTGGCAGAATCTGAGCCTGAGGAACAACTCCATCCACCTGTATTTTCAGTTCCTCTATTAGATCAAGTGGCAAAAGAGGGATCAGCGCATATTTTGGAATGTATTGTCGAAGGGCTCCCTCTGCCCACTGTTCAGTGGTTCAAAGAAGAATATTGTATAGATGATTCACCTGAGCTTGCCATTACATACAACAATGGTCAAGCAAAATTGAGACTTGAACAAGTAGCTCTTTCAGATCAAGCTCAATATACATGCAAAGCCAATAACACTCTTGGCACTGCAAGTACTTCTGGACGTCTATCTGTTGAACGTAAGTAATGAATTGAATTTGACCTCTGCATACTGTATCTGCCTTTATCATAAGCCAGTTTAAATATTTTTGTAGTGTGTAAGAAATTAAATTTGAAGGCTCCAATGCATAAAAAACTAAAGTAAAGTGTTACTGAGGTTTGTTTTCTAAATTGCAGCTTTAAAACCGACTGAGGGCCCATCATTTACTAATCCATTGTCAAATGTTATGGCAAGAGCTGGACAAAAGATCAAACTTGAGTGTTGTATTTCGGGAACACCACTTCCTTCACTTTCATGGACTCATGATGGAAAACCTTTGAAGGAAAATCGAGATATTAAGGTTTGCTCTACCTCCTCTCATAAACAATATTATTTTTTTATTGTTGTTTTAGAGGACAAATTGTAATGTAAGTTACCACATTACTTTTACTAGACATTCTTTGAAGATGGAAAAGCAACTTTAGTCATATCTGAAGCCTTCCCTAAAGATGCTGGCACATATATTCTAACAGCAAGCAACAATGCTGCAGAAGTCACTTCTTCCTGTACTGTTACTGTTAAGGGACGCCTGCCCACAGAGACATCAGACTCTGAGCTTGCTAGTGATTTGGAACCAATAAAGCCATCCATTCAAATGTCTTTGAAGGATACAGATGTTAAAGAAGGAGATAATGTAAGACTTGACTGCATTATTGTTGGTCAACCAGAACCTGAGGTGAAACAATGGAGTGCTTTTCTTGAAATCCCTAATATTTTTTTCCCCTCCAAACAAATGTTGATTATAATCTTAATTTATAGGTAATCTGGTACCACAATGATCGCCCTGTCAAGGAATCAGCAGATTTTCAACTCCTGTTCCATGGTGATCGCTGTTCATTAGTTCTTAGAGAAGCATTACCAGAGGATGCTGGTTTGTATCGTGTTGTGGCTATTAACTCTGCTGGAGAAGCATCTAGTCAATGCCAATTGAGTGTTCTGGGTAAGATTACCACCTTTGAAAAAATTTACATGCTGTAATTTTAAATCCACTTCATGAAGTATAGGATATTTCATTTACAGCTACAGATATAGATGGAGCAAAAGAAATGCCTGCCTCCGAGAGTAAAACAAAATCACTGTCTGAGGAGGTTGTGGCAGTTGCCCCCAAGTTCACTCGTTTATTAGCAGATGTTTTAGCTGCTGATGGAGAGTGTGTAAAACTGGCATGCACTGTAGGGGGAACACCCAAACCATCTATAAGGTGGTGCCAGAACAACAAAGATATTACTCCCTCTGAACGCATCAAGGTATTAATTGCTTAATTTACCATTTAAAGTATCTCTACTTTTCACTTCTACAGTATTAAAATTTATGACATCTTTTCAGATGCTGGAGGAAGAAGATGGAACAATTATTCTAGTCATAGATTCAGTCACTGCAGATGATAGAGGGGTCTATACAGCACGAGCTAGCAACAGCCTTGGTGAAGCAAAATGTTTCTCAAACCTTATTGTCAAATCAGCTCTATCTGAAAGTAAGACTTTAGAATTGGCAGATAGACAAGTTCCTCCTAGCTTCAAGGAACAATTTACGGATACTTTTGTTCTTCGTGGAGCTCCTATTAAATTTGAATGCATTGTGGTTGGTAAACCAGCACCTAAGGTGAGCATCTGGCTTCAACACTTCTTCAAAGATTAGTTCTCAAAGAAGAACATTCACCTCATGATTATTTTTCATTGCAGGTGCGCTGGCTTTTTAATAATGAGCAGGTATCTGGGAAAAATTTTCTTGTGTCAAAGAGTGGTGACAGAGATGTTTTATCTATTCAAGAGGCAGATTTGAGTGGATGTGTCTCTTGCACTGCTGAAAATGATGCTGGGAAATGTGTTTGCTCTGTCAAACTTACTGTTCAGGGTATGTGTAGACTAGTTTGTTACAAAAAGAAAATAGATCTATCGTCACGGATTCTAAATTATAATTAACAAAAAGTTGGCAAAGCAGTTGTGGTGGGAGGGGGGGGGGGGGGGGGGATGTGTGTGGTAGTAACTTGTGTGGGTGTCGGCCGTTCAGTCAAATTGGGGTGACCCGGCCCAAACCTATTCCCACCACTTTGAGAGTAAAGCCGGACAGCAGCGGGCAGCGCTCACCCCCGAGGCTGGCCCGGCCCTACCCGGCCCACTCACTTGGCACACTGCCACACCCAGAAACTCAGTTCTAAAAGAGAGTGTGTGTGAAGGGAGGGGGAGTTTGGTTTGGGTGATGGCTCGTCTCGGCCCGGCCCGGCCCGGCTCGGCTCCACTGCTAGCCGGGTGCTAGTGTCAGTAGAGGTCCCAGAGGTACACAATACTCAGCTCTACAATGTGGTGGGTCCATGTTTTTCCCCCCCAGCATTATAGCGTGCAAACTTTGCTGAGCGATCAAATTCATCAGTTAAAAGTTTCTCACCCTAGGCCCCAGTTTAAAATTAAGGCCCTTCACATGAAACTAGTTTTGGTTTTATTTAATTCTGTATTTGTTTTTCCTCCTCAGAGCCTGATGTTATTGGACTGATGTCCGGACCAGATGGGGGTGGGGTCTCCTCTTCGGAGGAGACCTCGCAGTCATTTACCATGAAGAGGGCTGTTTTCATGCAGTCTTCATCAACAACTACGTCATCATCTGGAAGTGGCCCTGTACAAACTCAAGGCCACAGTGTCAGTGCAATGTCAGAGCAGGTGTCTAAGAAAGTGGATGATGAACCAACTTTACAGGTAAATTAATTTTCTACTAGCTTCTGTACTGTGGTAGTGTAGTTCTCTCGCCTGGATTATAATTGTTTCTGCAATTTTTTCTTGCTATAGATTCAGTCTGAGCACAAACAGGAAGTCCGAACAGTAAATGATCAATCATCTGTGAAAACGGAAAGCTCAGTTTCTGTTTCACAAGGAGGAGATGAGAGAAAAGAGACTGTAAAGTCCACCAGTGGTTCAAACTTACCTCTCACAAGTCAAACTCCATCAACAGGTGGGCCAGCAAAACCTACCCGAAAGTCCACTGCACCTCGATTTGTGACACCTCTGAATGGAAAAATTGTGGATCAAGGTGCTGATATCCTCCTGGAGGGAATTCTTGATGGTGAGTCACTATTTGAACAAGATTTGCTTTAGTTTTTTAAAACACAGGGGTAAGAGATCCTCAATTTCTTTTTAGGCTTCCCTACCCCTACTATTACCTGGACCAAAAATGGAGTGGATTTAGCCTCCATACCTGAGGCAGCCTCAATCACTACCTCATGGGAATTAAATCGCGTTCGCTTGGAAATGAAAAATGTTTCTGTGAAAGACGCCGGCAGGTACACATGCCGTGCAGACAATCCAGTGGGATCAGCCTCCAGCACGGCAGACATCATCGTCAAAAGTGAGTCAGTCTGTCTATTTTCAGGAGCACCACTTTTTTCTGTGTTGGTTAGCTGACCTATGGAAGCAATTATGGGTCATAAATGAGACACATCCCCTTTTAACTGGCGTCCCTTTCGCCCGACTCCCCCACCCCTAAAAATAACCCGTGTGCCCTGCCCTGCCCTGCAGAGACTGTGTTCCCACCTGTGATGGGGAAGAGGCTGCAAGTGCAACAGGCCCGCATCGGCGAGCGCGTCGCTATGGAGGTGGAGGTCACTGGCCTTCCCGAGCCCACAATTACTTGGAGCAAGGATGGGTTGCCTCTTAGTGCCTACCCACATCTCGAAATTCGAACACGGACTCAAGGAAACTGCTATACTCTTGTTATTGATAAAGGTATTATTTTACACTTCCCAAAATTTCTTGCTGAATGTTTATTTCAAGACAATTTCTGTACTTGATTTTATTTTTGATGTTACCCCATAGCTACTCTTGCACATGCTGGTAATTATGCAGTGAGGGCTACAAATGCTGGCGGAGAGGCAAACTCTTCTGCAGATGTAGCAGTGTGGGAGGCTCTTCCTGATGAACTAATGGATCAACAGCAGCGCGATGTTATTTTCAGAGAGCTTATGGACTTCCCTGCTGTGGTGAGTTACTTTTTTTAAATTAATTGATTTAACTGTCACTTTGAGGGTGAATTTGGCATAGTCTCTTTAGTAGATGGACAGAGAATGATGTCAGATAAAGTCTTAATTTCTTCTCCTCTGTACTGTCCTAATTTTCTTTCATATATTTTCCATTAACAAACTATTTTGTATGTTTTTGTCTAGTATCTATCTTTTTCAACTCTGTTGTAGCTGTTTAAATTAAAATGAATGTATATGTCTTCTCTCTACAACAGCAGAAGCACGAAAGTTTCCAAACCTCGAAACAAAGTTTTCTTCAGAAGGGTGGTTCATCTTCATCTGTAGTATCCAGAGAAGTGCCAGTGTCAATAATTTCTTCCCCTGCAAACGCTGTAGCTGCACCAAGTGAACCAGCAGAATCTCTTCATATCTCCGAAACTACAAAAACTGAGAAGCATTTCTCTGTCAAAGTTGACCGCACTTCCTCTCCAATGCTTGTAAGGCCAGTAAACGAGATGCAAGCCAAAGTTACCACAAGTACCTTCTCTCTCGGGCCTGATCAAAAAGAAACAAATATTCCTGTCATTCAAGAAAAGTCCACTACTGTCGTGCATTCAAGATCAGAGCTAGACTCACTGAATTTACTTCCCAAAACAAGTGATTTGACATTTGAGAAGCAGGCAGGAGCCGTCGATGAAGACAGTGCCATCGACAGTTCGTCCATTCCTACTCAGACTGCCCTTCAGTTCTTCATGTCTAAAATCAAAGAAAGTGAAGACACGGGCGTAAGCAGACCTACGGATCCGAAGGAGCCAGTGTCTGTCCCAACTCCTCAAAAGCTGACAGAAAAGATAAGCTTGTTTGAGCGTCGAGAACAAGAGGAGCTTTCTCAGCCCAAGTCTCCGGAGCCTAAAGAGTCAA
The DNA here is from genome assembly GCA_033675135.1 of Frankliniella intonsa. Lineage (NCBI taxonomy): Eukaryota > Metazoa > Arthropoda > Insecta > Thysanoptera > Thripidae > Frankliniella > Frankliniella intonsa. The sequence goes on along the minus strand of CM066245.1, from coordinate 7,380,115 downwards.
TTCCAGTTACTAAGTTGTCAGACAAGATCAGCCTGTTTGAAAACTACGAGGGCAAACCAGAAGCCAGAGAGGAGACAAAGAAATTCGAGGAGCAAATTTGGAAGTCATACAAGCAGGAGCCGGTGCCGGATCCTCGCCCAGTGGCAAGCCTGCCCGATTTCACAGAACCCTACATGCCCGGGAAGCAAGTCAAAACAGAAGTCCAGCATTCTCGTGTGGTACAGCAGGAAACCAAGACGTGGTCCGGGACAATCCAAGTACCTGGGAAGATAGTGCCGAGCTCCTACACACAGCCCATCACCTTCAAGGAGGAGTCTAAGACGGCCTCGTACCAGAAGAGCTTCGTCGCCCCGGAGGCGTCACCGGACGAGTTTGGACTGCGACCGGAGCCTCCCCCGGAAATGTGCTACACACCCAAGCCCGAGCGGGCCACCAAGGTCCGGGAGGACATGGCGGAGCGAGTGAAGAAGCTCCAGGACTCGCAAAAGTCCCTCGACCCCCTGCAGGTGCCGACCGGGGCCGTCAGGATATTTCCCGTCACCGCAACGCCCTCCCAGCCAACGACTCCGCAGCCACCGCGCGCTCAGCGCGCTCAGCCCGCTCAGCCCGCTCAGCCCGCTCAGCCCGCTCAGCCCGCTCAGCCCGCTCAGCCCGCTCAGCCCGCTCAGCCCGCTCAGCCTGAGCCGGCGCAGCCCCCGTGCGCCCACACGCCCTCCTTCCTGTGGCCCAGCGAGCAGGCCGCGCCGGCGGCCGCACCCGCACCCGCGCCCGCCGCGCAGAGGCTGGAGGAGGCCAAGGAGGAGCCCATGGTCCGCCAGCAGGTCACTATAGACGACACGCGCTTGAAAAAAAACGCGGAGACGGTAGGAGGCGGCGTCTGGACAACTCCAACTGCTGCTGCAGTTGAAGTGCCGCCCCTACCGATAACCAACAACATGTCCATGTCCAGCTACACATCCGCGAGCTCCTCGTCCTTCCAGCAGACGAGCAGGAGCTTGGAGACGAGCAGCGCCAGCACGGGGCCGATCCTGCGTCCCGCCGCGGCCGACGTGCCGCTGCGGGCGACCTCGCCCCGCCCGGCCGCTGAGGCCATCAGCATGGAGAGACTGTGGACGAGTCATCGAACTTCCGAGTCGGAGAAGACGGCCTTCGCGCCCGTGTCGCACGCGCCGGCCGCGGCCGCCCAGCCCCGGCCGGCGTCGGACGGCTTCACGATGAGCGACAGGGCCTTCTCCTCGGAAGCGAGCATGTACTCGGCCACGGAGCAGAGGCGCGGCAGAGGCCCATCTCCCAGACCTTCTGACGAAGGTCTTGCCATGGAGAAACTGTGGGCGCCGCACAAGCCCGCGGATGTGGCCCCCCCGTTCGTGCCGGCGCCGGCGCCGGACCGCCCCGTGTCGCCGCGGCCCTCCGCCGAGGGCCTCAGCATGGACAAGTCGTGGGCGCACAAGGTGTCGGTCAAGCGCAGCTGGCCGCCCCCGAAGCCCTCCGAGGTGGAGAAGATCAACATCCCCTGGGCGCCGCAGAACGAGCCGGAGAAGGTGTGGAGCCCCGAGGCCGACGCCAGGGTGGAGCGCTTCGAGTTCGAGAGGAAGGAGACCAGGCAGCAGGCGGAGGTGGTTCAGGGCTTCCGGCCGGTGGTCGCCCCCGCCCCCGCCCCCGCCCCCGCCCCCGCCCCCGCCCCCGCCCCCGCCCCCCAGCCGCTGCACAACCTGCCGCAGCCGCAGCCCTTCGTACCGGTGCAGCACCCGCTGTCGACCACCCACGACATCGTCTCCTCGGAGACCAGGTCGGAGCAGTTCGAGTCGTCCTGGAGCAAGACCACCTCCTCCTCCTCCACCACTGAGCAGCAGTCCTCTATCGTCGAGGAGAAGCACATCAAACCTTCCGAGGCCAAGAAGATCTGGCCGCCCAACAAACCAGATTATGACCTGCAAGCCCCCTTCATGGTGAAAAAGCTCCAGAAGCGAGAGTCTCGCCAGGTGAAGGTGCAGGCGGCTACTGAGCCGGAGCCACCCCTGTACCTGGAGCCAGGACCGCCCCCCGAAATGGGCTTTGCCGCGCCACCCTCGGAACGCAGGAGGTCCATGGTCGAGTCCATCGAGGAAGACCTGGAGAAGAGCCTGGAGAAGGAGCCCACGAAGGTGGTGCCCGGAGGGGTACGCGTCATCCCGCTGCCACAATCCAAGAGCCAGCCCGCCCCCGCGACCATCGACGAGTCCTACTCGTGGAAGCAGGAGAAGTCGAGCTTCCTGGAGAAGAAGACGACAACCACGAGCGTGTCCAGGAAGGAGGAGTCGTTCGAGTCGTCGTCTGTAACCGCGCCGCTGGAGCCGTTCCCCTTCCAGGCGGAGCCGGAGCGGCCGCGGCCGCAGGCCGGCCCCCCGCCGCCCAAGCCCGTCAAGTTCGTCAAGGGCGACTTCGGAGGCAGCGACTACGAGAGCGACCTGGAGACGAGCAGGATCTCGGCCAAGTGGAGGCCGGCCGGCAGCGACACCGAGGAGCCCTCCTACCGCCGAGTACGCCCCCCGTCCGCCCCCGCACTATCTGCGCACGAGCCCGCCCCTCAGCCTGCGCCCGCCCCGGCCCCGGCCCCGCACGGCCTCGCCCACGACACCCGGCGCACCTCCTCTCGCATCTCGTCGAGCTTCGCCTCGACCCAGTCCCGTTTCGCGCAGCGCGCCTCGGCGCCGGCGCCGGCTTTGGTCTCGGCCCCCCTCGACCTCAAGCCGGGCTCCCCTCCCGAGTTTGTGCAGCCCTTGCAGCCAGAGAAGCCCGCCCTCAAGACCCCCGACTCCCCGAAAAGCAAACACAAGACGGTGCGGGTGGTGGTCCCCGCGCCCGGCCCGGCCGAGAGCGGCTACATGGCGGACACTGACGAGCCGCACAGCCTGCGCAAGCCCAGGCTGAGGTCCCCGCCGCAGCTCGGCACCGCCCCCGGCACCGCCCCCGGCACCGCCCCCGGCACCGCCCCCGCCGACCAGAAGTACGAGTCGTCCTCCCGCAGTGTGTTGGAGTCCTCCTCTCGCATGTCCAGCATGGTGACCAGGACCGAGCAGAGCATGTCAGTGTCTTCCTCCTCGTCTGTAGACCGGCCGGCCGCGGTCCTCCCCGCGAGCGTTGCTCGTTCCACCGCTAAGTCCAGTCAGCGTCATGAGAGGAAATCCACCAGTGTGTCTGCATTCAAGGTGTGCACAAGGCTACGCTTTCGACCGCAGTAGATTGTGCTCTAACAACGTTGGCCCCCTTTGACGCGTGTGTGTTTTATTTGTTTTCGTTTGCAATGTGTCGTTTTGTTACTTTTATTTCCTCTCCGTCTCGTTGACTAATCTCCTCCGTTTGCTGTGTCATTGACATTTTGTTTCTAGATGCGTCCATCGCCTCTGTCTACTGCATTTGGTTCAGACAGGATGACAGGCACTCGTATTTAACGATTTTAATGAGTCACCTCTGTGGATAACAAGTTGTCTGTAGATGGGACTTCCCTACCTTCTTCCGGCAAATTAATCAACGCTTTGCGTCCCTTGTCCACTTTTAAATTATTGTTTAAGTGTTCTCTCGTTTTTACGCTTGGTGCCCGAGTGATTCGATTCTGATTTCCATGACCTCGGCTATCACAGCCTCTCCGCCCACTAACGCGCCGTTCGCTCTGTCCCCGCAGGAGGTGGTCCCGCCGCCCTTCAGCGCCGCTGCCCGGCCCCAGCCGGCGCCCCAGTGGCAGCAGCCTCCTGTGGAACCCGCCGCCGCCGCGGCCCCTGTCGCCGCCCCTGCGGCCGCCGCCGCCGCGCCCGGCCCTGCTCGGACTGGGCCTAAGCGCCCCGCGGGACCTCTACCGCGCAGCCCCTCCAAGTTCGTCAAGGGAGAGTTTCGGGAGAGCGACTACGAGAGCGACTACGACAACCGCATTCCTGCGGTATGGCGACCTGCCGACGACGCGGACGCCGGCGCCACCCTCGCCGCCGCGCCCGCCGCGTACCGACCCGTTCGCCCCGTGCTCACGCCCACGCCCGGCGCCGCTGGCCGACCTGTCGGCCGAACTCCCACTCCACCGTCTGAGTTTGACCACCCTCCGCACTTTGGCGGACCTCCGCGACCCAAGTTCGAGCCCATCGAGAAGCAGCCCCTGGCAGCCGTGAAGCAGCCCAGCCCCGGCCGGCCGAAGCAGCCCTCGTCCCAGCCCGTGCACGTCCCCGTCTTCAAACCCAAAGCCATCCAGGCGCGGCCGCCGGAGCGGGTGGAGACGCTGGTCGCGGCGCCGGTGCCCGCCGTGCGCCGCGGCCCGCCGCCCCAGGTCCTGTACGCGCCCCCCGGCCCCGGCCACGCCCCCGCCAGCGCCATGCCCCCCAACACGATGCACGAGACGTCCCAGTCCATGAGTTTTGCCGAAGCCACCGAGACGAGCCGACGCGTCGTCAGCATGCAGCAGACGACGCGGGTCATCAAGTTCAACGAGAAGCAGCAGCAGCAGCAGCACAGTCGGGCAGAGACGGCCCTGGAGCCCTTCCCCTACCGCGCCGAGCCCGAGCACGGCCACGCCCGGCGGGCCACGGGCACCACGCCGCCGCCCCCGAAGCCGACCAAGTTCGTGCCCGGCGAGTTCCGCGAGAGCGACTACGAGAGCGAGCTGGAGGCGGTGCGCTTCCGGGCCAAGTGGGCGCCCAACGACAGCGACACGGACGAGCCGCACTACCGCAAGGTGCGGCCCGCGCTGCACCCGCCGCTCCAGCGCTGCTCCAGCGTGCCCGTGCCCGCCGAGGTGCCCGCCGACACGCCCGACTTCTCGCTGCCGGCCTACGCCTACGCGCCCCCGCAGCCGCGGCCGGGGCCGGGCGTGCTGCAGCCGCAGCCCGTGTACGCCGCCACGGCGCAGGCGGGCCACGTCGAGTACCAGGCCGAGCAGAAGCGCCTGCAGCGCGTCGAGGAGATGCGCCGCCGGTTCGAGGAGCGCAGGTCCACGACCAGCTCCGAGGTGAGTGACGACCTACGGGGAAGTACCGCGCCGGTGCCTGAGCGTGGCGTTAGCGGGGTTCTTCCTCTCACCTATCCACTGACAATTTCCCGTATAGTTGAAGCCCCCAAATACCTAACAACGACATTTTGTTGTACCTCTCTCTCTCTCTGCTGGTTCAGACGTCGCAGAGCACCAAGACCCTTCGCCGCCTGTCTGCGCCCATCAGCTGTGAGGTGGACCTGGTTCCAGGCCCTCCCCCTGAAATAGCCTATGCTGGACCCAAAGTACCCCCCCAGGCAGAGTGTGAGTAGTTGAGATTTGCCCCATCTGATTTTCTGATATCAAAAATAATATTAATAATAAATAAATTCGTGACTCCGGCTTGCTTGACGGGCCATTCTGCTGACATTGCGCTCTTTTCCCCCAGACATTGCCTCAAGGCACATGAATGAAATGACTCAGACCTTCAAATCCAAAGCTCAAAGGTTTGTCAATGACATCATGACGGATTCAACAACCAAATCTGTGACTTGCAAACCGGAGAAACCAATATTAAAGAAAACGAGCTCAACCACAGACTCCAAAGCACTTACTCAGAATGGAGATGAGTCACAAGCCTACAGGGAAGAGTCAAGAGTTGCTGAGTATGGTAAGTTTCTGTTGTTTTCTCTTTTTATTATAATGTTTGTATTACAATTTATGTATTTATGAGTTAGTTTATTAAGTATTTGTAAAATAGAAATCATTGACATGTTCCTGCATCATGTTTGGCTTGGGAATGTGGGTGTGTTGGGCTGGTTTTGGTCTTGGGTGTTGGTTTGGTAATCTGCAATGCAATACTCCCTCACACAGGAACAAAGCACATCGACCCTGATACAGGCCTCATCTATTTCAAGTATGACTTTGGGTATGAGTTTGGCATAATTCTGCCGGGAGAAGGGAAGGCTACTAATGGAAAAAGCTCAACAACTGTAAAGAGAGCCAGAATTGAACGGTCACTCTCTAAGGATGATGGTGGTGTGGAATTCCCTGTGCTGCATGAGAAGACTGGAAATCCAGCAAAGGGTTTCAGTAAAACCACAGAGGACATCAAGACTGTACCTCAATTCCGCCCTAAGAAATTCACTCATTTTAAAAGTGTCAAGTGGGAACCTACCTCTGAAAGTGAAATGTCTGAAGCTGAAACTGATGCAAATCGTTGGAAACGATACAGCTTGCCACAGCCATTGTCAGCTATCGATATTCCTGGGGCAGAAATGAACACCCCTAGTCCAGTTTCTTTGTCTCCTAGTGTTCCAAGTCTCTCTCCTCACACTTCTGGCACAACTCCTGGGCTTGATTCTTCAGGTAGTGATGAAAGTTTTGCTGTAGTCCAGTTTCATGTGTTCTCTGAATTCTTAAATTTTATAGCCTCTGATTTATGCTTGATTAGTTTACAAACATTATAAAGAATGCACTCTGCATTGTTGTGTCAGCTAACTTACTTGGTTTCCCTTCATCATAGTGTAGCCTTTAGTACTGTTGTATGTTCTTGCTTTTTGTAGCATGCGAAAGCATAGAAGTACTCTCCTATATTAATCTATCTATCTGTATATAAAAGGAAACTTCTACTTTTTCACTTACTAATCTTATGTAGATGTGATTGCATCACAGATTGTAAATATATCCTTTGAGGTATATCATAAATGACCTAATTATTTTAATTTTATTTTTCAGCTTCATTAGGGAGCTCTCCCTGGACAGCAGTAGGAGGAAAGGGCTGCAGACCAGGCCAGGTTGTCAATACCACTGGGCTGCCAATTAATTCTGGAACAGAAGTTCAACAGCAAAAATCGCCAATTTTCATAACTGTAAGGGAAAATTTGGCTACAGCAGTATTTTTTGATTTTAACTGTTCAATTACCTCAAGTATGACTTGTTTCTTTACAGCCGTTAAGAGATATTGCTGTTGTCAATGGGCAAACTGCACGATTTGAGTGCATTGTACAGGCAGAGCCTCCACCAAACATCCTGTGGTCAAAGGACGGAAGAATCCTTGAGAATTCACCTGACACTCAGATTCAATTCCGAAATGGTGTCTGTCGTCTGGCTGTTACCAACGCCACTTCAGGTATATATTACTGCAGCAAATAATATAATTATTTTTATGCTGAGACTATTTCTAAATAAGTAAATGTTTTGATCTCTAGTTGATGCAGGTACCTACATTTGCACAGCAACCAACAGAGCAGGTACATCGGCGACGACAGCAACTCTATTAGTTCCAGGTGAGAGGAAAACTTCTCTCAATACTAGGTCCTGAAGTTGTCATGTCAGTATACCATGCACTCGGGGAATGTATTATGGGTCTTTCTTGATTAATATTCCAAGTGCTTAACACAGTTAAGACTGCTGTCTCAATTTTATTTTTCTGTAATCTAGCTGCAGAATTTTTGTTGTCTTGCTATGAAATTCCATTTTATTCTGCAAGTCCATGGTTGGGGAGTCTCTTTTTCTGTTCCGTTCATTCTTCACTAATGTGTTCTTCTAGTCATGTATCAGGAGCGCTTATGGTTTGTTGTTACTACTTTGTGTAAAAGAATATTGGGTTATATTATGTTTCCATATTTTAACTTTATGGTAGTCCGGTGTCTCACTGTTGCAGTTGTCGAATTCTGTCTGTAAAGTTCTATCACAAAGCTATTGAAACAGAATGTGTGGTACTCAGGTTCTTATTTTTTTTTGAGTTGGCTTAGATGCAGTTAAATAAGTAGTTATTATTGAACTGCCGGATTGTGAATGACATTAAATATTTACTTTGCATGATATCTTTCTCTTGACCTATGTATTTGTATACTTTCTGTATGGGAGCATGTGGTATTCTTTTGGAATATCTTTTCTTTTCTTACCTTAGTTAAGGTACATCTCTGGTAGATTCTTTGCTTTCTTTTCAAAGCTCTGGGATATATTCTTTTTCTGCCCTATCATTGTTAGATATTTTTATGACTTTCTCAACACCATTATTTCAAATAACTTTGTCATAATTTTGACAAATTTAAGTGCATTTTTCATGATTCTGACAAAATATTTATCAACCATCGCAAACAAGAATAAAGTCAAATATCTGGTAGTGAAAGGGCCCTGTTTACAGTTTTCTTCTTGTTACTTTTCTATAATGCTGGCTGTTTGTTGTAATGGTGGAATATCGGGTATGCTTTTTATTAAATGGTGATTTTGAAGCAGCTTGGTGGTGGTAAAATTCTTTCTCTCACCCTCTTTGCAACTTCCTCCTCGCCAGCCAAATGTTATGTTCCTGTACATGGAGATTTACACCGTGAACAACATAGTTTGGTTTGGTATATCAACAAAATCTCTTTCCTCTACATGACCTTTTAAACGCTACAGTATCATATTTCCACTGTCCACATTCTTTCATCTGTCCACATTCTTTCATCTGTCCACTTTCTTTAATTCATATGTGATTTTCAATTTCCTAAAAATATAGTGTCAGAAAAGCAGTCATGTAATCTGCATGCCGCATGTTGCAATGATGAGTCGCTTACTCAAACTAACTCCCGGGTAAAGTTTTAAACCTTTTCAATTTCATACAGTATTTAAGCAGCATGTCCCATGTCAGGTGTACGGGGTAGTGATTTACTAATAGGCAAGGCCAACACGGGAAAATGCGTCAATGTGTCAATCTAGAGGAAAGGCATTCTCCTTCCCTGAGGAATACCACACCATACACTACTCTAACACACAGACTCTGTACGGGTGTAACATAAAACACGTGGAGTACGCGAGTTTGCCTACCTACTCTCGCCGTAAGGCGCCATGGCCCCTAGAGTAGGCAGACCCGCAACACTGTCACTGCGTTTTCTGTTTCAAGGGTACAACGTGCCCCCCCGGCCCCCAGCCCGCTTTTCTTTACGGACGGCCCCCCATAGGAAGGGGGAAGCGCTCCGCTCCTCGCCTCGGCCCCGCGCGGCCCCGCGACTCGAGGCGCGGTGAGGCGCCGAAGCTATTTGTGATCTTCTTGGGTGGTAGCCAGGGCGCTAGCTCACGCCCGGCCGGCCCGCGCCCGCGGGCCTATCCCGCACCGCCGGCACCGCACCCTGCCCTATGCCTCCACCCGCCCCCGGCCCGCCCCCGGCCCCGGCCCGCGCCCGCGCCCGCGGTTGTGACGAAGCGCCCAAGAATGCGGTGACCAATGGGACTCCACTCCTCCTCCGCGCCGCGGCGGCCGCCCGGCCCGGCCCGCGGCACCAGGGGTGTTGTTTTTTAGCCGTTGTTGTCATCGTCGCCCCCTCCCTCTCGCCGCGTCTCTGCTAGTCCCAATCTCACCGAGGTTTTTGCGGGGACCGTCCGCGATTTACAAACTCCCAGGGAGGACGCGGGGAAAGAAGGCGGCGGCGGCACTGGCACAGGCACCGGTACCGGTAATGGCGCCCCGCAATGGACGTTAACGAGGCCGAGCGCCTGCGACACAGTGGATAGGCAAACCCGCCAAGCACTCATGTGCAGCTGGCGGCCTACCCGGAGAGCCCAAGCGCTGGCGGAAGCAGGAATTAAATGCCTGGTACCTAAAATTTCGTGCCGTCACCTCCCGATGAGTTCATTGTGGGGGCACCTTAACGGCACTGGCGCCGGCGCGCTCCCTTCCTGCTCCACGACGCGCAGCAGCGACTCGTTGCCCCCACCCCTGCACCCTCCTAACGTGACTCAATGGAAAGGGCTCGACGAAAGTGGGCCACTAAGTCGACATCGTTATTTGCCCTCCGCCCCGCCCCGGCTGGGCCTGCCCTGCGCTGCGCCTCCAATGCGCCCCCGCCTTGCCTCGCCGCGCCCCGCCCCGCCCCCGCGCACCCGTAGGTGCCAGAGTAAATACCAAAAATAACTGGCGCTCGCCCAGCGCGACGCCCTCCCTTACATTTCGTTTTCCTGCCGTGCAAATAATAATGATTTTTCCGGTCGAGGCACGGCGCTCTGCGAGGAGTCGCGAAGCCTGCCCCCCCCCCCTCCCTCCCCCGGCGCCGACGCCCTTGACGAGGCGTCGCGTCGGCCGGGGGTGACGACGGGGGCGCCGCAGCCGGCGGCCAGGTCCGGCCGACGTCTGGGTCCGTCTAGCAACAATGTCGGCAGCCAATCCCGCCCCCGCCCTGCGCCCCGCCCCGCCCGCGCGCACGGATACCTTGGCAGGGGACGACCTCCCGTCATCAAACCTGCGTGACCTCAACAATGGCGACGGCCTGCCCCGCCCGCCCCGCCCCGCCCCGTCCTTACACCCCGCGCTGCGTTACGCCAGCTCGCGCCCCGGCCCCCTCCCCGCCCTCATCCCCCTCTCTGTCCGTAGGGTGATTCTGCTCCGCTCCGCGCCGCTACCCAGTTGCGTCCACGCGCTTGAAAAGCCAAACTGCAAATTGAAGTTGAGGCGGGGTGGTGCTGCAGGTCGGGGCAGGGCCGGGCCTTGCGCGCACCTGCCCACCTTCCGCCCCACGCCTCCCCGCCCCGCCCCGGCGACGCTCCCATCCCACCTCCTCCTACGCGGTGGTGCTCTGCTCCCCCTCCTCTAGCGCGGCCCCTCCCCTCGCGGTGGAATCATCGCGCCCAGCCTGGCCTGGCCCCGCCGCCCACCGCGCAGCGACCGTCGCGTCGCCTCGCGTCCTCCCCTGTGGTACCTGCAAATAATTCAGAACCTTGCCGCTGAGCCGAACAGGAACAGGGATTGCATGCAGAGCCCGCCTCGCCGTGGGGCGTGCCCCATTCCTCGCGTATCTACAATAATATCAAACTTCCGACTCTCCACCCGCAGCAAACTCTCGGGACATAGCGAAAAAAGGCGCCTCACATGGCTATAGTAACCATCATTCGAAGTTTTCTTTTAAAGGGAGGGGGAAACTATTTGAATTTAAATGTAAAACTTGCACACCTGCGGATGTGCTGACTGGCGTACGGCGTCCCCGCCGCCGCGCCGCGCGCCGGGTGAGGGGTGAGGCCGTGCTCGCTGTTGTCATGGTTACATAACGCGTTGCCTACGCACAGAGATGGTGGCGGCGCGTTACATAACGACGACCATCCTCGAGCCCTTTCCCCTTCACCCCGTTTCATTCGCCCCGCCCCGCCCGCGTGTTACGTAAAGGTCCTCATTTCTCCGGGCGAGGGACGGGGCGGGGCCGGGGCGGGGTGGGGGCGACATGCCATGTCTAAAGATGGTGACAGGGCAGGCCGGGGTTTTTAGCAGACGATGTACATTCACCAGGGAACAATGCAGCAGTATCGCCTGCTTTCCAATCCAATGGGATTGCCTTTAAAATGTGCAGCTTTTTGTTGAGCGGTGATATTCGGCTGGTACCCTCCCCCCCTCCCCTCCTCCCAAGGATGCACCGCTGCACGTCCGCCCCGCGCGTAAAGAATGAAACTGAGTGGCGGCAGGTGGCGCTCTGCACGCCGCATAGCAGCCCCGCCGCACCCCGCCGCACCCCGCCCCGCCCCACCCCGCTCAGCCTTGGCATTCACTCAATGTTGCGGAGTGAGGACGATATTGTTCCTAGGTGTGAATCCCTCACCCGTCCGGCCTGTCGCTGTGCTCGCGCCCCGCCCCGCCCCGCCCCGCCCCGCGTTGTCAGTCCCCCTACGCGAGATCTAATCGCACTGCTGGGGGTGCCGCGGCGTTAATACGCGTGCGTGGCGTGGCGCGCGGCCAGACCCATGTAATCGCGAGGAGTCTCTCAAACCCGACAAAGAAAATTAAGATTGAAATGGGGTGTGTTTGTATGTGTGTGTGAGTCATGGATATATTTAACATTGCATTGTGCGCCTCGCGCAGCGCCGAGGACAGGACGCGCAGGAGGGCGGCTGAGGGCGGGGCGGGGAGCGAGGTCCAGTCCGGCGCTGTCCGCAACGTCTGTGACCAGCAGGGTGATTCCGAACAGCGTTTAGTAGTCTCCTCTCTCTCTCTCTTGCTCCTTATGGCCGCGCCGCATGAGTGCGACAAGAACAGAGCGACGACACCACTGTGCGGAATCACCCTACTGCATCGCTCTCCTCCGCACTACCCGACCCGCGACGTTCGGCGCTTGGTCGTTGTTCGCTGGGCGGGGCGGGGCGGGGCGCAGGGCGCGGGGCAGAGTCGTGTCGGGTGTCTCCTGCTCCTGAGTCATTCTCAGGCCGCCGAGTCTCATGACGCAGGGGAGGAGGCTGAGGCGGTGCTTATAAATCAGGCAGTGGATCACCGTCCGAGCATGTCGCCGTACCCCCGCGCCCGCTTCCCCAACCCCAACACCGCCTACAGCAGTCTGTCCTCCGCCCACCCGCCCCTGCCCGAGTCTCGCACTCGCACTCAGTACACAGTGTAGAGAGCCTTGCGTGTCGGTACAACCCCCGGGCCCGCCCCTGGCTGCCACAGTGTGCGTCGCGGGTCAGGCAGGCAGCGGCCCGTGGCGTGGCGCGTGGTGCCCCGCGCCCGCCCCGCCCCGCCCCGCCCCGCCCGCCCCGCCCCGCCCCGCCCCGCCCCGTCCTGGTCTGGCGTCTCGTCTCAATGTGGGACAGCGTTGTGGCGCTGCGGGCGGGCCGGGCAGGAGCCTCAGCCCGCTGCTGCCTGCTGCTGCTTAGATACTGTTGTGCAACCCGCCCCTACCCCCGCCCCCACCCCCTGGATGTAAGCCCGCCCCGCCCGCCGCCGGGCTGGCCGGGCCGCGGTGGCCCGCTGCTGCAGCAGCAGCTTGGCCCGCTCTCAAAGGTCCTGAAACTTGAAACCGCGGCGCGTCGGGGCGCGCGCACGTAGCGCTCCAGGCTGAGGTGCAGTCGCGGAGCAATGACCGTCGTAAACCTTCATATTTCTGAAATTTAAAAAAAAGAATGATCATATATTGAAAGATTGAAGTGAGATTTTCCACGACGTGTAAATTTCTCGAGCGCCGCCGCTTGATGGGGATGATGAGCGAGCTAGGCGATTCAGCCGCCGCCTGACATAATCGTCAACGTCAAGCGGGTAGGGAAGAGACGGACCTCGGCCAGCAGAGGCGAAGCGGCGCGGCGGCGACGTCTGACGGGCGGGGGCGGGGCGGGGGCGGGCTGTCACTGTGGGGACTCGGGTGAAATGAGTCATGTCTGTTGGGGGCGGCCCAGGTCCTCAGCTTGCTCTGCTCTGCTCTGCTGTGTACCTGTGCGACACGCCCAACAGGTGAATAATCCCCGTTAGCGGCCAGCACAGCCCACTGCCCCGCCCCGCCCCGCCCCGCCCCGCCCCGCCCAGGGGACTTGCACAGCCTCAGCCTTACAAGGCCACCCTGCTGCAGGGATGGTTCGTGGTAGCGGACCCTCCCTAGAGTCCTAGATGTGACACATCTAGCACTCTAGCGGACGCAAGCCGGACCTTTAGGAGGGGAGGGCACTACTTGCAAGAACGTTGCCTATACCCGTGTATCTACCAAGTTTATTTAAGGGTTTAGAGTATCCTTCCCTCTCTGCCTGATGGTTGGATTGAATCGCCCAACACATCACGACACGACTCGCTCCATATGCGCGCTCCCAAAAGAGTGGAATGTTTTGGGACACGCACGGGCACCGGGCCCGGCATGCACCCAGGAGTAATGGTTTCGTTCTCGCACGCCTGTCGACGACCCTCTGTGTCCCGGATTCTTTGCGGATTTTGCATCCTTTTACCTCTTCTAACCACACCCATCTTGCAAGATATCCCTTTTCATCTGTTTCTCGTGTTTTCCCCCCGCTGCTGCTAAGCCCTGGTTTTGTCTGGCCGGACTCTGCGAGGCGAGCGCGGTCGGGCCAGGGCGGGGCGGGGCGGGGCGGGGCCCTAACGCCGCTAACGCCCCTAACAACCCCCCGCCCCCTCCCCCTGTTGCCAGCAGCAGCGCGCCGCCCTGCTTGTTGTCTTGTGGCTTTGCGCGCGGGTCTGGGGCGGGGCCGCTGGGTGGGCGATGACCCCTGCAGTCACGTGATACGATAGGGCGGCATGTTTGAGCAGTACTACCTGCTGTATGAAGGCACGTGCCCCCCTCACCCTGCTCAGCACGGGAAAAACCTTGTCTAGGTTTCTAAGCTGCCAGCAATTTCTTATGGAGAATATACATGGTAGCGTTTTGTGTCTTCCAAAACTGCTCATAAACCTGGACGCGTAGTACCCTGGGGTCATCACACTCTTGAGTGAACAGCAAGGGCAAATGGGCGAATTAACTTTGAATTTTTACGCGGAAATTACGCGATTTTTCCTGAATTTTTCTGAATTGCATGGTGTACAAAACAGCAAAGATTTTAACCCCCCGCAGTCTGAACGACTTCCGCACTACTAACAAATTCTCTTCCCTGTTGTCCCTGTGAGCGCAGACTTCCTGGCGGAGCTGCCCGAGCTGATACGCGCCAGCGAGCAGCCCAGCCCCGTGCCGCTGACCAGCGCGCCGCCGCCGGGCGCGCGCCGCCCCCGCACCGCCGCCCCCGGGCCCGCCCCCGGCCACGGACCGTCGCCGCTCACCGCGCACCCGCCAGGTAAGTCAGCAGCAGCGACATGATCGTCCTCATCTCCCTGGGCCCCGCCCCGAGTGGCCGGGCTCACCCTCACCGCCATCCGTCTGCTGAGCGCGGGGCGGAGGGGCCAGCCGGCCAGCCCCGCCAGCCCCAGCCTCGACTTTACAATGGGCAGGCCGGTCTTTGAAGTGCAGGATAATGCCGATTGTCGCCGCGCGGGGTGGCGCGGCGGGGCGCGCGCTTCGCCCCGGCCGCGCCCGCGCCCATGGAGAAGGACTAATTCTAATGGAGAAGTAACTGGCGTGACACGGTCCTCTTCTTGATGGCGCAGAGGGCTTGTCCTTTGACCTATGAACCTCCGGTCTTTACAGTTCGAATCCCAAAGGTTCAAAGATGTACGGTTTGCAATTAGAAGTCGACTAGATGGTCAGTAAAACCCTTAAAATACAAAGAAATATGATGTACCGCACATAGTGACCAAAGCTAGAGAGAGACAGCATGTGTCTGAAACGTACTTGATGTCAAAGCTGCCAAGATGTCCGTTTTTTTCCATCGGAGTTGCGCGTTGTGCATTGTTCTAGTGCCCTAAAAGTACGAGTTGAAGTTTTTAAACGTCTTAACCACTCCGTTCGCGCTACAGGCAATATAGAGAAAATATCTGTCTCTCTCACTCTTCGGTCACCGTGTGCGGCCCGCTCGAGCGCCAGATGCCTCTCCATCAGTCCTTCTCCATGGCCCGCGCCCGTTTGGCAAGTGCCTAGCCGCGGCCAACACTCTCCGGCTTCACGTCGGGGTAGGCGAGGCGCCCAGGAGGTCCTCGTCGGCTCTGCCCGAGTGCTTCCGCGTGTCGCGCTCTTGTCACGTGACGATGGCCGTATTGTCCTCGCTGCACCCGTTTACAATCGTGCCATGCGTCCTCCGCTCGTCCACCTGCGGAAGCGTAGAGGTTTTAATACTCTTTTAAATTCGCCCTCGAATTCTGTCGCGGGGCGTGCGGCGCGCGCGTCTAGAGGAACTTTATTTTCGCGGGAGTAATTTTGTTTCGCCTTGAAGGCGCGCGCGTGCGCGGGACTCTTTTTTAAACTGACGGTAGTGAGGAGTTCGTTGAGAACTGCAGCGGCCAAGTTCGACGGAAATGCTGCGTGGCGTCGTGGTGGCCTCCCCCTCGGGGGTGCGGGCGTGGGCGGGGGAGAGGGAGGGGTGGCAGAGGGCCGTGACAATGTGGTGGACTCGGCCGGGGGGAGGGGGGGAGGGCGTTGATGAGACGGAGTCGACTCAGGGAAAACTTCTCCGAGGAAGAAGCGATTTTCCGTGATTTTTACCGGAGGATGACATGCTTGACGTGCCCCTTCTGCTGTTACATTTAAATGCTCGTTGAAAATGGCTTCTCTACCATTATTCGTCCTGGTCTTGCGGTGCCACGGTGTCGCGTCCCATCCGCCTCCCCAGGGCCTACGGGTGAGATGTCACGCAACGCCGCCGCGCCCCGCCACGCCCCGCCACGCCCCGCCACGCCCCGCCACGCCCCGCCACGCCCCGCCACGCCCCCAGCTGTACTACATCATGCGGATTTATCCAAACAGACTTGCAATACTGTCTCACAAACGGATTTATCCCCCTCCACTCCCCTCCGCCCCGCCCCGCCCCGCCCCGCCACGCCGCGCGGTCGTCCCGTTTACCCTCGTCGTTTAAATATAGCGCTCTTTAGGCGCGGCCAGTAGCCGCTGGTCTGCGCGGCGCGCTGAGGCGAAGGAGAGGGGGAGGGAGGGAGGATAGCCGCGGCGGATTTCTGTCCGTTTCTTGAATTCCAACGCCGTCGCTTATATAACGCGTGGCTGACGGCGGCCGGGCCGGGCCGGTGCTGGGCTGCGCTGGTGCAGGCGATGCTCACCGTCCCCCAGCCTGGTCGAACCGGGCAGGGCACCGAGCATCTCTTCATCCTCGTCCTTCTCCTCGTCCTTCTCCTCGTCCTCGTCCTCGTCCTCGTCCTCGTCCTCGTCCTCGTCCTCTTCCTCGTCCCACTCCTCCTCCTCCTCCTCCTCCTCCTCCTCCTCCTCCTCCTCATCCTCCTCCTCCTCCTCCTCGTCCTCGTCCTCTTCCTCGTCCCACTCCTCCTCCTCCGCCCCCTCCTCTCGTGCCCCGAGCAGGACCGGGAACGGAGAAAACATGGTCAGATGATATGGCCGTCTGCCGGCGCTGCGCCGCCTGTCACGGGCGGGGTAGGCAGACCCGCACAGCACGCGCGTGGAGCGCGTGGCCTACCGGGCACGGCGCTCCCTGACCTCAATCACGCGGCTCCGTCCGCAGATGAGTCACACCGACACTGAATTGGGGGTTTCGAATCGCAGTCTTTGGACTGACCACATTATGTACATTTTGAAAATTCCGAGATCAGAAGTGTGAGAGTGTTGAGGTGCAGTTGGTGAGGAGGAGGAGGAGCAGTACCCCGCTCACCCCAACCCGCACCTGTTCGTCTCCCCCCCCCCCCTCCCCCGTCCCCGCTGGCATCCTCACCCGTGATCCTGACCATGTGAGTGCTACGCGTGGTCGACCCTGAGGGCTCGGCTAGGCGGGGTGGGGCGGAGCCGCTGCAGCCTGCAGTCCGCCCGACTCCGCGCCGTATAAGGTCCGGCTATTAATGATTGACATATGGACGGCGGGGCGTGGCGCGGCGTGGCGCGGGGGGCCCGGGACGCAGGACGAGGCCCCCCGGGCGGGATCAGAACGGGAGGACCTGGACCTCCTACAGCTGAGTCACCTCTTTGCTACATTTTCTGACATTTTCAACGGATGACAGCGGGATTGCCATGCGCCACCGTGGTATAGGGGACCTACAGCAAGAGTTGCGCTCCCGCCGTCCTTGCACTGCCCGAGACCCGCGGTTGCGCGCTCTGCACTCGAGTACGGTTTGTTGTTTCTGCGATTGGCCGGGCGAGGAAGGATCCTCCGTTCGTACGTCAGCGGCGCCCCGCCCTCGGCCCCGCCCGTCCGCTTCCGCCGACCCGACCCGACCCGCGGGTGCCTACTGTCTCTGCTAAGTACTGCACAATGGACCTACCCGGCTGAAAGAAAGTCCCACAGCCGACGATACATTACATGTCTTTTAAAAATAACACAATGCGTGCGAATAGCTTGATCGGTTTCCGAACTCTTCTGGAGGAGTCCGCACGCACCGCCGTGTACCCCTTACCCTCTGCACCGCAGTCCCGGCCCGGCTCGGCCCGGCGCGACAGACGCTGTGGGTCAGTGGTGCCCCGCGCCGTGGTCCGCTGCCTCCTGACCCGGTGCCGGCACGCCCCCCCGCCCCGCCCCGCCCCGCCCCGCCCCGGGGCGTCCTTGCCCCTCCCCCTCTCCCTCTCCTACTCCAGTTGGCTGGCGGGCCACCAGCCCGTGACAGCGAGCAGCGCCTTGTCTCCTCCGCGCGGATGTGTGTGTGTGTGTGTGTTTGTCCAGCGGGGCAGCAGTGACCCCCGCTCCGCCGTGCCGCGCGGACCTCGCCGTCGCTGCTCCGCTCCGCCGTCACCGCGCACACCGCGACCTCCCTCCCTCTCTCCCGCCCGCCCCACGCCCTCCGGTCCAGGATGGCGCACTTGTTCGTGACGAACCCCGCGACGGCTGCGGCCGTGTTCAGGGGCGGGGTGGTGGACAGCGCCGCCAGCGCGTTCGGCGGCTCCTCGCGGCCGCGGCCGGGCCCGGCGTACCCGGGCGGCGTCCGACCGCCGTCGGCCCTCGGCCAGGCCGATGAGGTCGACGGTGCCGCCCGCGGCCCCCGCCAGGCCGACGGCGCCTCTGCCGGCCACCCAACGGCGCGCTCCAGGAGCTTCAACGCGGCCGACCTCCGGGCGCAGCAGGTGTTCTACGTGCGCGGCGCGTCCAGTGACCTGCACGCTGGAGTCCACGTGCCGCCGGCCTCCAGGGACCTGCACGCTGGAGTCCACGTGCCGCCGGCCTCCAGGGACCTGCACGCTGGAGTCCACGTGCCGCCGGCCTCCAGGGACCTGCACGCTGGAGTCCACGTGCCGCCGGCCTCCAGGGACCTGCACGCTGGAGTCCACGTGCCGCCGGCCTCCAGGGACCTGCACGCTGGAGTCCACGTGCCGCCAGCCTCCGGACCTGCACGCTGGAGCCCCCGTGCCGCCGGCCTCCAGGGACCTGCACGCTGGAGCCCCCGTGCCGCCGGCCTCCAGGGACCTGCACGCTGGAGTCCACGTGCCGCCGGCCTCCAGGGACCTGCACGCTGGAGTCCACGTGCCGCCGGGGACCTGCACGCTGGAGTCCACGTGCCGCCGGCCTCAGGGACCTGCACGCTGGAGTCCACGTGCCGCCGGCCTGCACGCTGGAGTCCACGTGCCGCCGGTGGCACGCTGAAACCACGCCGGCTGGAGTCCACGCAGCCGCCGGCCTCAGGACCTGCACGCTGGAGTCCACGTGCCGCCGGCCTCCAGGGACCTGCACGCTGGAGTCCAGCCGCCGGCCTCCAGGACCTGCACGCTGGAGTCCACGTGCCGCCGGCCTCCAGGGACCTGCACGCTGGAGTCCACGTGCCGCCGGCCTCCAGGGACCCGCACGCTGGAGTCCACGGGCCGCCGGCCTCCAGGGGACCTGCACGCTGGAGTCCACATTGCCGCCGGGCTCCAGGGACCTGCACGCTGGAGTCCACGTGCCGCCGGCCTCCAGGGACCTGCACGCTGGAGTCCACGTGCCGCCGGCCTCCAGGGACCTGCACGCTGGAGTCTCCGTGCCGCCGGCCTCCAGGGACCCGCACGCCAGGGCTTCCTCCGGGCCCGGGCACCGGCACCTCCCCGCCGCCGGCTGCGCGGTGCTGTACTTCCTGCCCAGCGACGCGGTGGACGCGGGGCTGCCGACGCCGGGGCCACCGGGGCGCCGCGACGCCGACGCCTGGGCAGCGCGGACGCGGACGCTCCTCGCCGCCGAGGAGCCGGCGGTGCCGCGCGGCGTCCGGCGAACCGTGCGCCGCGTCAAGACGACCACCACCGTGTACACGCGGGACGTGAGCTGGCCGGAGGGTGAGTGCGCCTTCAGGCAGCCAGGCAGGCGCGACAACGTCATATGGTTTACCGTCGGGAAGGCCCCGTCCTGTCCGAGCTCAGTCCGTATGGTCCGCATTTTAAAGAGCGGCTCATTGACGGGGTCGTGGCTGACTCCACAAGCCCGCCCGGCCCCGCCCCGCCCCGCCCCGCCCCGCCCCGCCCCGCCTCGCCCCGCCCCGCCTCGCCCCGCCCCTGTCACACGCTGGTTGCGCCACACTTTCCCGGCGCACAGCTGATGGCTATGATGTCCGGCCGCGGCCGTGCCGGGCAGATGGCGGCGCCGTGTGCGGCGGGGCGGTTTGTTTGAGATGAACAGCTTCTAGACTTTTACGACAAAGCGAGGCACTCTCGACTCTGCTGCCCCGCCCCGCCCCGCCCCGCCCCGCCCCGCCACGCCGGCCGGCAGCGGTCTGTTGACACGTCGTTAGCCTGGTGCGGCGCGGGCGGCAGAGCCCACTGTACCTACGCGCCGACCGGCTAGTTTCGCGAGGAGATGGTTTCCTGTGCAGCGGGACTGGGGCTGGGGATGGGGCTTCGCATCCGCCCCTATTGCACAACCATACAGCAATAAGGCCCCCCAGCCTCAACCCTGTAAATGGCGTACAACTTATTACCACCGATGCGTCAGCGTGCTCTACCAGCGCGTGGTCATGTCCGTTTGGGTCGTATCCTTGGCATGGAGGAAACGGCTGGATTTCGCCCTGCGGATTACTCCTGTATTTCCTACGGCTTATTCCTGGATTACCTATGGGTTACTCCTGGAAAAGCTGCGGATTACTTCTGGATAACACCCGGTATTACCGCCGGAATACCCCGGTTTGATTCAGGCCGTGTCTGTAGCGGATTCCCCACTTGTTTTCCCCTTGGTCTTATCCGTTTGTATATACACCGTGCGACGTGCGGGACGGGGCTGGTGTTGTCGAGAGTTGCGTCTGTGTCGAGATGGCGGTGCAGTGTGTGGGGCGGGGCGGGGCGGGGCGGGGCGGGTGCTACATGCGGGTGCGCAGTTTGGCCCAACTACCCCCCGTACAGCCCACCCCTTCCCCTATGCGCCCCCGGCACGGCGCAGATAGATCGCTCCCAGCCTGGCCGCGCAGCCAAGCATGTCGCCGTACAGTCTTGCAAAATAAAAGGAATAATAATAATGTAGTAAAAGAAGACTTGCTCGCTGGCCGTGCGGTGCTTCTAGTTGAGCGCGTTTTGAGACGGTGCGCTGCTTCCGCGCGCGCTAATTTGTGGCCCTTGCGATTACCCCCCCCCCCCCCACCCCCCGGGGGTCGACGCCCCTGACTGAGGCGGGGCACAGAGGGGCAAATGGACTGTGGCGCCGCGGGGACACCTGCGCCCTTCGCTCACAGCGGGGCGGGGCGGGGTGAGCAATTGCGGAGTGGAAGCCAGTGGAGGCGGGGCGAGGCGGGGCGGAGCGGGTGGAGTTGCGACTAGGCGAAATGGGTCTGCCTGAGATGGCCTGAGACCACCTGTGGCCTTACTTTAGTCGCAGCAGGATAAAATAGCTGGAGAAATTTTTTTCGAGCAGCCTCCCTGCGTTGCTCTTACCGAACCGCCGCTCACTCTACCGTGCCCAAACCGCCCCCTCTCCCCGCCCACGCCGCCACCTCTCCCCTCGCCCGGAGACCGCTGCGCCCTCCCTGGAGAGCTCCTTGAAGTGGGCCACTTCCGGGTCGATTCTCGACTGTTCGACTTCCAGACCATTTTATCGGGGAGCTCTCCGATGACCCTCCTGGAGCGGCATTGGCATGGCCGTGGCGCGGACTTGTCCTGCCCAACGGCTGTATGGGACCTGCCTGCACTCCGCCACGACCCACTACCCACCACCCCGCCCCACCCCACCCCACCCCACCTCGCCCCGCCACGCCCCCCCGCGGGTGTTGGGAGGGGGTCCCGGTCTAAAAACAAGCGGCCGGTGCTTTCGCTGCCGCTCGGCTGTCGGATATTTTTGGCCCGTTGGTCCGCGACGTGGCGCTCGGCTCGGCTCTTCGCCGCCCTGGCCTGGCCGCCGGGGCGGGGCGGCGCCCACGGACGGCCCCAGCGCTGCCCCCACCCTGGCCGCCGGCGCCCCCCACCAGGCCTCTTTTCTACCCCCACCCTCGGGGTTCTAACCCCCCAACCCCCGCCCGTCCCCCCCTCCACGGCCCCGCTGGGGCATTCTGTCGCCTTTACCGAGTTTCTTCCTCACATTTCGTACTCGACCGAAGTCTTTACAAGACCTACCCATTTTTTAAGATCTACATGTCCGAATTATGGCTCGTGGGAAACTGGAAGTGACCTGACTTCTGCGCGCGCGCCGTCTTTTTGTACTTACGCGTGATCGATTGATTGATCTAGTTTGTTTCGCGCCCGCGCGATCGATTTTCGACGTGATCGCGCCCGCGTATCAGTCGATCCCCGCCGCGCGCCCCGTGTGTGTGTGATTGTGTGTGGATTACCCGAGCGCGCCGGCCAGGCCCGCCCCCCGAGGCGTACCGCCCAGGCCCCGCTCAACGACAGAGTTCTGTGCTGTGCAAGCCCCAGCGACACCGTCCCGTGCGACACAACGAGTGGATTTTTTTAAAAATTATTTTCGCTGGATTAGTTGTTCTATGAACGACGCCGAAAATGAATCGCCAGCAGCAGCAGCAGCAGCAGACGACGCAGTCGCAGCAGCAAGTTGTGCAGCAGCAGTCTTATCAGACGCAGCAGCAGACGCAGCAAGTTGTGCAGCAGCAGAGGATTAGTCGCGTGGAGCAGCATGTGACGCGCCAAGTGACCAGCCAGCAGCAGCAAGGTGAGGGGACCCCGCCCGCACAGTGCTGGACTGGAGCAGTGGACTCTGCTGTGTGCGCCCAAGTGAAAGTGTGTGAGTGCTGCTGCAACCCCGTGGATTACTTATTGGATACCGACTCGTCGACGACGACATCGCAGCTCTCCGCCCACTGGATATACGCTCTCGGCGGCCCCCTCCGGAAGGAGTTGAGATGCACGACGTGATGTGTTGTTAGGGGTAAAAAGTGTGGGTCCCTCCACCCAGAAAAATGAAAAGTTCTGGCAACCATCGTATGGTTCCTTTAGGGACAACCATAAAATATGGTTGTGACAACGATCAGCCAGTGGTAAAGACTGGATTTTTGGTTAGTACAACTGTCCTATTGTCACCGCAACCATATTTTATGGTTGTCTCTGAAGTAACCATACGACGGTTGCTGTAGCTTTTCATTTTTGTCGGGGTGGGCCGCACGCCCGCCCGACCGCCCTGTCGCCGCCCGCTGGCCTTTTAAGCCCAGAGGCTGGCAGCGGGGCGCGGGCTGTGCGGCGGGCTGGCCTGGCCTGCTGTGCCCACGCCGCGCGCCCCTCCGCGAGCCCGGCTCTGCCCACCACGGCCCACCACGGCTAGCGAGAGCGCGACGGAAAAAGACGATAGGCGAATCCGCAAGACGGGTGATGGCGCGACCAGGGCGTCCGCGACCAGGGCGGCCCGGCCGCGCCCCGGGGCGGAGCCGCCCGGTGGAGCGGCGGGGCGGGGCGGGGCGGGGCGGGGCCCCTCTGCGATCGTCTGGGGACGGCTTCCGGAGGGAAGTCCCCGCGAGGCGCTATATGCCTGTCAGTGGCCGGGAACACCCTTCCGATACGACCGCAGAGCAACACAATGTTCTACCCCGCGGTTTTATTTTTGAAAAGTAAAATGCCGTCATAATTGCTTTTTGGAGACGTCAATCTATGCTTTATTGAGGGGAAATTAATGTTTTATTTCGGTAGGGTTATGACGCAAAGAGAAACATCCGAAGTTTGTGTATCATGGCCCGCGATCTGTTTTGTCTTCGCTTACGCGCGGCCCCCGCACGCAGTGGCCCCGCCGTGGGGTGTTGGGGGCGGCCGTGCCCCGCCCCGCCCCGCCCCGCCCCGCCCCGCCCCGCCCCGCCCCGGCCGGGATAATGTTACGGCTGAGGCGAGTGTACCAGCGCGGGCCGGGCCCCGCATCCGCACAGAAATAGCGCTGGGCAGCTGACAGCACTGGGACAAGAGGAGCAGGGGGTGGGCCGGGCCGGGCCGGGGCGGTGGCGTTTGGCACCTAACTGGCGAAATAAAGTCAAAAAAAATTGCACAGGTGGAAAGAGGAGACGCTGTTCCCAAAGTTCTCACGAGCAGCACATAAATTAAATAGAATATTGTGGATAGCGCTTACAATCGTCCCTACCGCCGCGCCTGAGCAAGTCGTTTTGTTTTGTGTATAAACGTTTGTATGTGAAATTAATTCGTTCACAGCTGTAAGGCTACCATTTTCTCATAAGGTGCGATCATTTAATTTTTATGTCCTTAAAAACATTTGGCAGTTTAAGATTTTTTTCCGTATGGCTTCGGAAAATCGTCTATAGAAAGGGGTCAAAAACTGTATTTCTTCTTTTCCCCCCAAATTTGCGAGTGCATTGTAAGCCTGTCACAAGTGTTAGTAGGCTCCCTGTTTTCAGTGTTCCGTCTGTCGGCTCTGGTGAATGAAGGTAGTAAGGAGGGCGGTATAAAAAAATGAAAGAGGGGTTAGGGCGGCAGTGCAGCCGTCTTTGGGGCCGGATTTACGCTTTCTTTGGAGGTCGTAAAACTCCTGAACGTACCGGCAGATGAATTGCCCTCGCTCCTTCTGGTTAAACATTTTCCAGCCCGCTGGCGCCGGTGACAGGTCGGCCCGCGCCGCGCACCCTCAAGAGGAGGGCGCCCCGCCCCGCCCCGCCCCGCCCCGCCCCGCCCCGCCCCGCCCCGCCCCGCCCCGCCCCGCCCCGCCCCGCCCCGCCCGCCTCGCGGCTATTCCCGGGAGATGATGCACCGCTACTAGCGCTGTCGAAACCGGAAGCAAAAAATAAAATAAAATGGCGCGTTGGATATCGCAGCGTAGCAGTGACTAAAACTTCTGCGATTCTCGGATTTTTTTTATTGCGGACAGCAGGGTCGTTAATTCTTGAGAGGAATTGCACGCGTGCGGAAACTGCGTTATTGCGCTAAAAGCTGACATGCAGCTGAGCCGCCTGCACCCGCAGCCAGTGCAGCGCTGCGTGACTAGACTAGCGTGACAGAGGTGGCGATCTCACGCCCTGGCCCCGCACTGAGTCATGTCGCCCGACTTGGAGCAATCTGTAACGCAGAGTTGTTGTTGTTGTTGTTGGAGTGATTTGCCTTGCGGCGCCAAACCGGCGTGCTCCCTCCTCTTCCTCTCCCCTCCCCTCCCCTCCCCTCCTCTCCCCCTCCTCTCCCTCTCCCACCCCTCCCCACCCGGCGCGGCGCCGGCACTGCCTCCTTGCGTCTGGTCGCGTTCGTGTTTGGATTGGAAGTAACTTGTTGCGCCGTCACCCCACTCCACTCCACCCCACCCCTCTCCACCCCCCCCCCGCTCTCATCCTCTCCCCCCTCCTCCCCTCCCCCCCCCTCCCTGCTCCTCCCTTACGCAGTGCCCGCCACGCCCCGCCACGCCCCGCCACGCCCCGCCACGCCCCGCCCCGCCCCGCTGGCCAAACGTCAGTCACGCTCCTCGGAACACTATTTCGAGCGGGCTTAAGTGAGCGTGATGACACATTCCTTACGGAGCGCGCCGCCGGTAGTGCGGGGCGGGGCGGGGCGGGGCGGGGCGGGGTGGACTTCCCTCCCCGAGGTCGGACGGGCGGGCCGGGGCCGGGGCCCATTGATCACAGGTTTCCTTCCGTGTTCCCGAAAACAGCAAATTCTCGCGACGAGATTAGGATAGGAACCTATCAATCTTAATTATATAAAAAAAAAATCTTCTGTTACCCGATCAGTACATTAAAGGTTATTTACCTGTAGAAAAACAAACACGGCAGTGTGTTGTTTTGCTACCCTGGGGAAAGGAGTGTAACCTGTGATATGACATTGTCATTGACATGAAAACAGTCGTCACAATACGACTGCCTTAATTCATAAAAGAGTAAATATTTTTCTCCGTCGAGGATTGTATGTACAGTTGGCAAAATATCTGGCTGGTTCACTGCACCGTACTGTCTTTTCATGAGACATTCTCAGTGAAACCTTCACTTTCTCATCGAAGTCGGGCGGAGGGGGGAGTGAGGAGAGGGCGGGACAGAGCGCCTGGGTGCGCGGGTAGGCCAGCTGCCGACAGCTGTGCGCGGCGGGTCTGCCTATCTCGAGTCCGTCAGGCGCCCTGACCAGCCCAGCCCAGCACGGTACGGCCCCACTGCTACCGCTATTGTGTGGGCTGCGCTATTTCTATATATTTTACCTCTTGAAAACTGTGAGCAAAATGATTGTGCTATGATTCTACTTAGATTCTACCCTCCCACCACTGCTGTGTCTACACAGGAGGGTAGTATCATCGCACGATCCCCTACCCCCAGTGCTATGTTTCTACCCGTGTGAATCGCTGATTCCCCCCCCCCCCCCCCTTTCGAAGATACTGGACGGGGTAAATCATAGCGCGATGATCTTACCCGGGGTAATCTCTTCGCGGGGGTAATTTCATCGCCCTGCAAAATTTTTCTAACAAATGTCCTTTTTTTTCGTTTTACAGTGCAAGGCCAGGTGATGCAGTCCCCAGGCTTACAGATGTACGTTGTTTTTCCTATTTTCTCGTTTTTTCCTCATTATTGCGGGCGTTGAACCCCAGCTCACGGTGCCCGCCCCCCGCCTCTCTCTTTGCAGGATTGGTGGTCGGCCTGGGGACGCGTCCCCACCAGTGTTCGAACAGATCTTCAAGAACGCCCGCTTCGCCCAGGGTGGCAACGCCCTGTTCGAAGGTCGCGTGCGAGGCAACCCCAAGCCCGTCGTCTCCTGGACCCGCAAGGGCGCGCCCCTTTTCGAGTCCAACAAGTACAAGATGAAGTACGAGGAACAAACAGGGAATGTTTCTCTACTCATCAACCAGATCGGTCCCGGAGACGAGGGCGAGTACACTTGCTCCGCACGCAACCAGTACGGCGAGGCGATCTGCTCCGTCTACATTCAGCCTGAAGGTGAGCCAAGGCCTTTAGCAATCTGTAATCCCACTTTTGATTTCCCAGTTTTACACATGTAATTTTTTTTAAATAAAAATGTTTTTGAATTTCCAGGGCAACCACAGCTGGGTGGATACCAGCGTCACGTCGAACAGACGTACGAATCCACACAACAAACCACGTCTGGTGGCCAAACGGTCCAGAGCTACCAGCAGCAGCGCACCGAAAAGACGTCATACTCAAACGGGCACACCTTAGTAGAAGAAGTACGCCGACAATATTTTTTTTTCTAATCGTGAACATGATTAATCGTGTATTTCAAACACCTGTGTGACCACCGACGTTAGAACGCTGTAGATTAACGCCACTGATTTCTTCCCACCAGGATTTCAAGGTGGACACTTTCGAATATAGACTGCTTAGGGAAGTAGAGTACCGCGAATCCGTGACGAGGAGGTACTCCCACGAGACAGACGCCCGTCTGTCGACGACCGTGGAACGCAACCTCGGTCCCGCAGCAGCCCCGCAGATCACGCAGAAGCCAAGGAATTCCAAGTTGTCCGAGGGATCCGATGCAGTCTTCGCAGCCAAAGTTCCTGCCAACCCCAAGCCAAGGGTATGCGGGGCTGCGGGGCGGAGCGGAGCGCTCACTGCGAGGGGAAACAACTCTTAATTTTAGTGTACAGATACATTAAACTTTTTTGAGATTTTGTAAATTTTTACTTTTTGTTTTCTTTCGCGTTTTTGCTCTGCTTTTTTTTTAATGCCTTGAATTTCTTTGTATTTTCGTGAATGTTTTTAAGTTTTTCTTCATGTTTTAAATCTTTTCAATTTTTCTAAATTTTTCATTTTTTTTAAATTTTGAGGTGTACAATTTTTTTGAGTTGTTTCCCCCTAGCCTCACTGTCATCTCAGTTCGTCCCTGTCTACGGAATTATGTTTCATGTGTTCTTGTTTTTCTTTTTCCCTGTTGCAGTTGACTTGGTTCAAAAATGGAGTCAGAATCGTTCCGTCACAGAAATTCCAGTCGAACTATTCCAACCAGCAAGCGACGCTCAAGGTGACAAACGCACAGACAGAGGACTCGGGCCACTACACGCTGCTCGCCGAGAACCCGCAGGGCTGCGTCGTGTCGTCCGCGTACCTGGCCATCGAGCCGCAGGCGCAGGAGGCCATCTACCAGCAGCAGCGCGAGGTGCGGTCGCAGCTGAGCCAGCAGGAGACGCAGCAGGTGGTGCAGCAGGAGGCCGTGAGCGAGACGGACGCGAGCAAGATGCTGGCGCCCAACTTCGTGCGCGTCTGCAGCGACCGCGACGTGACGGAGGGCAAGATGACGCGCTTCGACTGCCGCGTGACGGGCCGGCCGTACCCGGAGGTGGCCTGGTACGTCAACGGGCGCCAGGTCATCGACGACGCCACGCACAAGATCCTCGTCAACGAGTCGGGCAACCACGCGCTCATGATCACCAACGTGAGCCGCGCCGACGGCGGCGTGGTCACGTGCGTGGCGCGCAACAAGGCCGGCGAGACGTCCTTCCAGTGCAACCTCAGCGTCATCGAGAAGGAGCTGGTCGTGGCGCCCAAGTTTGTGGAACGATTCACGACCGTGACAGTCAACGAGGGCGAGCCGGTGCTGCTGAGCGCGCGCGCCGTCGGCACGCCCTGCCCGAGGATCACCTGGCAGAAGGTGGGTGGAGACCCAGAGTGTCGCACGCTGATAGGCGTGTGTATTTACATTCGCACACTTGTCCACTTGTGCGAAATTCCTGGGAAAATTCATACCTTAACTTGTACAAGAGTTCGAATGGAAATTTGTTT
The DNA here is from genome assembly GCA_033675135.1 of Frankliniella intonsa. Taxonomy (NCBI): domain Eukaryota; kingdom Metazoa; phylum Arthropoda; class Insecta; order Thysanoptera; family Thripidae; genus Frankliniella; species Frankliniella intonsa. The sequence goes on along the minus strand of CM066245.1, from coordinate 7,351,889 downwards.
ATCTGCGAGTGTGTGACATTGACACACTTCGGTTCACAACTCCCCACCCCCTTTAATTTTTTTAAATCTCTCACAAAACTGTTACAATCTTTGTCCCATAAATTTTGCTCGGAGTGACTTGGATGTAACTGGAGAACTGATGACCTTGCTCTCGCCTCGCAGGACGGTGTCCCGATATCGTCCAGCCAAGACGTGCAAATCAGTGTCGATGGCGGTGCCTCGTCACTGGACATCCCACGAGCCAAGACGTCGGACGCGGCATGGTACCAGTGCACGGCGCAGAACGTGGCCGGCTCCACGGCGACCCGCGCCCGCCTGTACGTCATCGGGCCGGATCGCAGCCAGCAGACGGAAGTTCGCAGACTGCACCTGCCGCGTCCCACGAGAGTCATCGAACCAGAGTGAGTGTAGTCGCGGGTTCGAACCCCAACGGGAGTAATAGTTTTTTTTTTTTTTCATTGTGAAATTTTGACCCCGCTTTGCCTTGTTCGCAGGCCGGAGCCGGGCCCCGAGGTCATCTACCTGCGCCACGTGGAGCGCGCCAAACCGCACCTGCCGGCGGCCGAGCCGGACCGGCAGTACCCGCCGCCGCAGTTCATCGTGCCGCTGCGGGACGCGGTGCAGGTGGAGGGCGGCCGCATCCACTTCGAGGCCCGCATCGAGCCCGTGGGTGACCCCACTATGCAGGTCGAGTGGTTCCTCAACGGCCGCCTGCTCGGAGCGAGTGAGTACGCTGCCCGGTGCTAGCTGGTCCATTCCCCGTCGCCCGGCGGGCTCAGCCTAGCAGCCCGGAGAACAAGGGGAAAACAACTCCGAAATTTTTGTACATCTTGTAGCTCAAAATCAGAAAAATTCTTTTAAAAATTCAGAAAATTTCAGGAAAAATTGAAGCCAAAAATTCAATAAAAATTCAGGAAAATTGAGGAAAATTTACAAAATTTTCCGACATTTGCACTCCAAAATTCAGAGCTGTTTCCTTTTTATAAGTGAAGAGTAGTTTGCACCCTTTGCCATGTCATGACACCGCGCGTTGCGTCCCGTCCGCAGGTTCACGGGCTACTACCACCTTCCGCTTCGGATTCATTGCCCTCGACCTCATCGGCATCATCATACAAGACGGAGGCGAGTACGTATGTCGGGCAACGAGCAGCTCAGGAGTGGCCGAGTCCCGGGCTCGGCTGACGGTCACAGGTAAGCGGCCCCCACATATTCTTAATCTTAACGGTCGCGTCGACGTCGTACTGATGCCTGAAGTTGAGACTCGTCTTCAACACTGACCTTCTTCTGATCTGCCGCGCCGTGCAGCTCGTGCCTCAATCGAACAGTCCAGCCAGCACCCGGACAGCCTCCAGCAGATCCAGCAGCTGGAGGACTACTCTCGGTACCAGCGCACCGAGAGCCTGGAGGAAATGACCGCCCAGCGACCAGAGTTCATCCGCCCACTCCATGACCTGGGTGACCTGCAGGAGGGGCGCAACGCTCACTTCGAAGCGCAGCTCACCCCTGTTAGCGACCCCACCATGAAGGTGGAGTGGTACAAGGATGGCAGACCAATCACAGCAAGTGAGTGTTTGACAAATTATGTGTATAAAAACGTTAAAATTAATGAAGGCAAATCTCTTGACAATATTTTCATTTATAGGTTCACGCATCACCTCTATCTTCAACTTCGGCTATGTCTCTCTAAATATTTTGCACCTACGGGCTGAAGATAGTGGTGTTTACACTGTGCGTGCACTGAACCGCTGGGGTGAAGCAATTAGCTCCTCCTCTGTCCGAGTTATTGGTGAGCATTATATTGCATATTTTTCTGATGTGTATAGAAGAAGTATTTCTCTGGATTAAAAATGCACTCTTCAATTTCAGCGCGGACAACAGTGACTGGTGATCTAGGAATTCCTGAGCAACAAAGATATATTGAGAAAGTAGAAGAGCTAGAAGCATATCATCAAGCTCAGCAGTATAGAAATTACCAACCAGAACCACAAGAAAGTTATGCTCCACCAGAGTTTAAGACGCCAATCAAGGATCAACTTAATATTCGAGAGAATGCTTTTGCCCACTTTGAGGCCCGTCTGGAACCCCTGGGAGACCCAACTCTTCGTGTTGAGTGGTTCAAGGATGGTCGTCCTGTGGAAGCAAGCTCACGGATAACCAGCTTCTTTAACTTTGGATATGTTGCCTTGACCATCAAGAATGTTACAATTTATGATCAAGGCACTTACACATGCCGTGCAATCAACCAGCTTGGTGAGGCTGTTACATCAGCCCAGCTGACAGTATCGGGCAAGAAAGACATCATTTCAGATAGCCAGCACCCGGGAGGCCTAGAAAAGATTCAGTTCCTCGAGGACAGCAGCCGCTATGCGCGGATGCAACAGGAGGAGAGCCAAGTTACCCAGAAGCCAAGGTTTTTGGGTCCTCTCAAAGGAACAACAAAAATTGTAGAGGGTCAGCGAGCTCATTTTGAAGCTCGTGTTGAGCCATTGAGTGACACGACTATGAAGGTAGTTCTTTTTATCTTATTTTACCAATTTGGTGTACAATTAATTTTGTTCCTCTAAGAGTGATTAATTCTCAACACTTTTTTAGATTGAATGGTACCATAATGGTAAACCCCTACAACATGCCAACCGCATTCAATTGTACCATGACTTTGGATATGTTGCCCTGGATATATTAAGTGTCCGAGCAGAAGATGGTGGCACATACACAGTTGTAGCAAGGAATGCCCTGGGTGAAGCCCAACAATCTGCTAGCATGGTAGTTGAAAGTAGGTATTTTTTTTCTCTCTTACATAATTAAAAATTTTCATAACATATAATTTTTTTTTTTCACCTTTAACATTTAAAAAAAAAAATTGTTTTTATTGCATTCACCCTACAGCTCGCTCAAGCATTGACACATCTAGCATGCACCGAGGAACTTTTGACAAGACCCGTCAAATTGAGGTTTCCAAGTTTGTAGAACCACACTATGATATTGAAGAAATTTCCAAGTCCAAGCCAATTTTTGTGCAACCACTGTCTGACCCTAAACCAGCCAGTGAAGGCAAAAATATTCATCTGGAGTGCAGATTGGAGCCTATGGGAGATCCAAGTATGCGTGTTGAATGGTTCCAGAATGGACGCCCAGTTACTGTTGGTGAGTAGATTTTTTAAGCCTCTTTCTTGTCTCATTTCATGCATTACTTAGCACTCAATTCTCTTCTTATGGACAGGTTCTCGATTCCGCACATATTATGACTTTGGATATGTGGCCTTGGATATTGTAAAAACAACTGCCTTGGACTCTGGGGAGTACACTTGCCGAGCTACTAATCACTTAGGCTCTGCTCACACGTCTGCTTGTGTTAGGGTAAATATTCTCTTTGATTCACCCATATGACCTATTTTACACTAGCAGTAATAATGCTACTTGAAACTTCCCACCCCCTCAGATTATTAGCCGTGCTGACATTGTAACTGAAACAATGAATGAGTCCTCTCTTGAGCAAATCCAAATGCTGGAGGATGCATCCCGTCATCAGCGCCACGCTCAAGAAGAAATTATTGTGGCTCAGCCTCCACAGTTCACTAGACCTTTGCACAATCTTGAGACCATTGAAGGAACCAATGTTCATCTGGAATGTCGACTCCAGCCTGTTGGTGACCCAACAATGCGGGTTGATTGGTTTGTCAATGGACGACCTGTTCGTACTGGTGTGTATCTTCTCATTCCATCTGATTTTATCATAGGGAATCATGCAGAATATTTAACTATATTTTCTGTTTGTGACAGGGCACCGCTTCCGCCCTGCATATGACTTTGACTATGTTGCTCTGGATCTTCTGAGTGTTTATCCTGAAGACTCTGGTGTGTACACATGTCAGGCACGCAATCAGCTGGGTGAGGCTGTTACATCCTGTTCTGTTCGTGTAATTGCCAAGAAAGATCTACTTTTGGAGACACAGCACCCTGGCGGATTAGAAAAGATCCAATACCTGGAAGATACCTCACGGTACAAGAAGTCAGAAATGGTTGATGAAATTGTTAATGTTCGCCCAAGATTTGTCACCAGACCTAAGAATGTTGATGGGTTGCGCGAAGGCTCTCATGCCCACTTTGAGTGCAAGCTAGAACCTGTAACTGATCCTAATTTGAAGGTTGAATGGTTCAAGAATGGACGCCCCATCACTGTTGGTCAGTTTCAAATCAGAGTCTTAAACTCAAATTACAATACTTTACAAAATTTTATTCTTCTATTTTATCTTCTTCTTCTTCTTCTATAAACTATTTCAGGTCATCGCTTTAGGCCAATTCATGACTTTGGATATGTAGCTTTGGATATAATTGATCTAATTGCTGAAGACTCTGGAACTTACACGTGCAGAGCTGTGAACTTAATGGGAAGTGATGAGACAACGTGTACTTTATCATGCAGAGGTAAAATATTTTTGGATTTTATTTCTTATCAGAATATTTGGATTGATAAAAAAAAAAAAATCCTTTTATTTCTTGATTTTTTTTTTTTAAAGGTGGAGCTCAAATTGTAACAAGTACTGAAAATGAGCAAGGGCTGCAACAAATTCAATATCTTGAAGATCGTTCCCGCTACCAGCGTCATGAGCAAGTGGATGAGACAACAACTCAGGCTCCAGTTTTTACAACTTCTTTGAAGCCTGTCAACATCAGGGAAGGACAGCGAGCTCACTTTGAATGCCGACTCATCCCAGTTAGTGATGCTACCATGAAGGTTGAGTGGTTCCATAACAACCAACCATTGAAATCAGGTAGGCATTATTATATTTGTAAAAACTATTTCTATTTTATTAGTAGTATTTTTAACTTGAACATATTTACATTTGTTGCAGGCTCCAGATTTACTGAGACAAACAACTTTGGATTTGTTGCTCTAGACATTCTCTATTGTTACCCTGAGGATGCTGGCACTTACACTTGCAGGGCACGTAATTGTTTAGGAGAGGCTGTTACATCAACCACTTTGGCTGTCCAGTCAAGGCAGTCCATTCAGAGGGATACACAACATGAGTCAGCATTAGGTCGTATCAACCAGCTCGAAAGCACTAGACATCAGCGCTCTGATATACCTGATGATGTTATCACCCAGCCTCCTGTGTTCACTCAGCCAATGCGTGATGTTCGAGTTGCTGAGAACCAAGCAGCCCATTTCGAAGCTCGGCTCATCCCTGTTGGAGATCCTAAACTGCGTGTTGAGTGGCTGCGTAATGGTGTACCCATTCAGGCCTCCAATCGAGTAACAACAATGCATGACTTTGGATATGTTGCACTTAACATGAAGTATGTAAACCCAGAAGACTCCGGTACATATACATGCCGAGCCATAAATGAGCTCGGACAGGCATTCACATCTGCTGGCTTGGATGTGGCTTCCAAAGCATCTTTACTTCTGGAAACTCAGCACCACGCAGCTGTTGAGAAGATCCAACAGCTTGAAGATCACACACGCTATGGCAGGAGAGAAGAGGAAGATGTTGTGGTGACTCAAGCCCCTCATTTCACTACACAGCTGAATGGCCCCACTCAACTTGTGGAAGGCCAAAGTGCCCACTATGAGTGTCGCATTGAGCCATACCCAGATCCAAATCTAAAAGTTGAGTGGTTCCACAATGGAAAGCCTCTGTCAACTGGCCACCGCTATCGTACCACTTATGATTTTGGATTTGCATCTCTTGATGTTCTCACTGTTTATGCTGAGGATGCTGGCGAGTACACCTGCAGAGCTACTAACAAACTTGGTCAGGCTACTTCCTCAATTAAGTTGGGTGTTACTTCACGTGCATCCATCATTCGTGAGACTCAACATGAGGGTGCTCTCCAGAAAATTCAGCACCTTGAGGACGACTCACGCTATCGCAGGAAAGTTGATGAAGATGCTGTAGTAATGGAGAAACCTCAGTTTGGACGTTCTCTTAGGAACATTGAAAATCTTCCAGAAGGACAAAGTGCCCACCTTGAGGCCACACTTACACCAGTTAATGATCCTACTATGGTGGTGGAATGGTTCTGCAATGGACGACCTATCAAGCAAGGTCACAGATTTAAAACCACTTATGACTTTGGTTTTGTTGCCTTGGATGTTTTGTATGCTTATCCTGAAGATTCAGGTACTTACATGTGCCGTGCCCGAAACGCTGTGGGAGAGGCTGTTACCACTTGCTCTGTTAAGGTAGTAGGCAAGGAAGGCCTTTGTCTGGACACACTTGATGAGCAGAGGCTTCAGAAAATCCGCGAGCTTGAAAACTACGCTAGGCCTCAACGTGAAGAAGTTGAGCCTGTAGCACAGAAACCAGTGTTCGTGACTCCTCTCACAAGTTTGCCTAATCTTAAAGAGGGTGAACATGCTCATCTTGAGTGCCGAGTTGAGCCAATTAATGATCCTAATCTACGCATTGAGTGGTTTGTCAATGGAAAGGCTCTTAAAACTGGTCATAGATTCCGCACCACTCATGACTTTGGATATGTTGCATTGGATATTTTGTATGCATATGCAGAGGATTCAGGAACATACATGTGCAAAGCTACGAATCTGCAGGGAGAGGCTGTGAATACCTGTGAAATTGCTTGTTCTTCTCGTCGCAGCATTTATCTTGAATCTCAACATCCAGATGGCTTGGAGAAGATTCAAATGCTGGAGGCAGCAGGACATCCATCTCGCCTGGAAGTAGAAGAACCAGTTGTAACAGCTCCTCGTCTGGTCACAGAATTACGTGGCACAACAGAAATCTATGAGGGCCAAACTGCTCACTTTGAATGTCAAGTTGAGCCACTGCATGATCCAAACCTGCGCATTGACTTCTATCACAATGGAAAGCCTCTTCCCTCTGGAAATCGTTTCCACATAACTTTTGACTTTGGCTATGTTGCTTTGGACATTACTCATACAGTTCCTGAGGATGCAGGAGAATATTCTGTCCGCGTCACCAATGCACTTGGTGAATGCCAATCGTCCATTAAGCTTAAAGTTAATGCAAAGGGCAGTATCATTTCTGAATCTCAACGTCCAGAAGCCTTGGAGAAAATCAGCAAGCTTGAGGCTGGAGCTCCAAAGAAGGCTGAGGCTGAAGAACCTCAGACCCGTCAGCGGCCAGTTTTTACTCAACCTTTGCAGAATATTGACAACATTGCGGAGGGACAGACAGCTCACTTTGAATGCCGCTTGATTCCAGTGGGTGATCCTACTCTTAAAGTTGAATGGTTCCGTAATGAGAAACCACTTGAAACTAGCTCTCGCATCACCAAAACCCACGACTTTGGTTTTGTTTCACTTGACATGTCACATGTGCGTGAGGAAGATGAAGGTGTTTACATGTGCCGTGCTTCCAATGCTCTTGGTGAGGCAGTGACAACAGCCTCCATGAAAATCCGTAGCAAGGCATCCATCCAACTTGATACCTTGCATCCTGAAGGCATGAAGAGAGTCCAACAGCTTGAAGAGGGCAAGGGTCCTCAGAGACCTGATGAACCAGAGAGGGTGTTTGAGAAACCCATCTTTACACAAATGCTGACTGGTCCCTCTGAATTGTGGGAGGGACAACATGCCCACTTTGAGTGTCGTGTGGTACCTGTGGGTGATCCCAATTTGAGATTTGAGTGGTTTGTGAATGGAGTAGAACTTAAGATGGGCTCACGTTTCCGAGTTACACACGATTTTGGTTTTGTTACTTTGGATATCAGTAAGACGGTTCCTGAAGACTCTGGAGTTTATATGTGTAAAGCCATCAATCTTGCTGGTGAGGCTGTTACATCTACCTCCCTAAAGGTCAAATCAAAGTCTAGCATTTCCAGTGATGCACTTCAACCGGATGCATGGCAGAAGATTCAGCTGAAGGAAGCAGAAATGAACAAGGTGCCAGAAATGTTTGTAGACACAACACCTCAACAAGCACCAGTGTTCACTACTCACCTAACAAGCCAGGACAAACTGGTGGAGGGACAACATGTCTATTTAGAAGCTCAGGTTGAACCTCGTGCTGACCCCAATCTGCGCGTTGAATGGTTTAAGAATGGAGAATCATTGACAACAGGTATTTTCCAGATTTTGTTTTGTCTAAAAATACAATTTAAACAGGCACCAATCAGTTTATCATGATTACATATTTTTTCCAGGTTCTCGAATCCGTAGTACATTTGATTTTGGTCTGGTAACTCTTTCTATAAATGGATTGCGTGCTGATGATTCAGCCATCTATACTTGTAAAGCTACTAATTTGCTTGGTGAAGCTGTTTCAACTGCAACATTGAAGATTGATGGTATATTTTCTAAAATTCTGTGTAGTATCCATTTTTGAATAGGTGTTAATTATTGAACAACTTTTTAGATCAACATTGGCTCTTGAACAAACCTTTGCACCCTGAGGCCATTCCTCGCATTGAACAGTTAGAAGCTCCTAAGGCAGCTCGCCCAGATGCTCCAGAGCCCACCTATGAGTTGCCAGTGTTCATCACACATTTGAACAATGTGGAGTGTAAGGAGGGTGACACTGTGCACTTTGAGTGTCATGTTGAACCAGCCAAAGATCCAACCCTGGGCATTGGTATGTAAGGATAGTTTTCTGCTAAATGATAGTGTTTTTTAACCCACTAACCTTTTGTTCTTTTTTCTCAAACACTCTAGAATGGTTTGTCAATGGCAAGCCTTTGACGCAAGGTGCTCGGTTCAAATCAACATATGATTTTGGATATGTGTCCCTTGATATTGTTGGAGCATATCCCGAGGATTCTGGAATTTACACCTGTAAAGCAACAAATAACAAGGGAAGTGCCACCACTTCTGGCTCTCTCCGGTGCACAGGTAAATTAAATATTAAATCTTTATCACATGAGATTAATTTCTGAAATTAAGTTAAATTAATTTTCTGCTTGTCATTGTTTGTTTATTTTAGGCAAATCTAGTATTTACTTGGACACTCAACACCCACAAGGTAAACAGGGTCTTGAGGCTGTTGATGAAGTTGAAGCTGCTGTCCAAGGAAAGGCTTCTCGGAAACCAGATCAACCAGAACCACAGTTCCCTAAACCTGTTTGGACTATCCCGCTGAACCCAGAATTCAGACTGGGAGAAAATGATAAACTCCATCTTGAAGGAACCGTTGAGCCTAAGAATGATCCCAACTTAAAGATTGAGTGGTACTTCAATGGCAAAGCATTAGAGCATGGTATGCATCAATTTTTATCCTTTCAGTCTCTTGTCTGATCAATAGAAAGAAAATTGCTTACCATTTTACTTAAAATTTGTTTCTAGGGTCTCGTTTCAAGATGACGAATGACTTTGGGTTTGTAACTCTGGATTTGGCTGATGTTTATGAAAGAGACCAGGGCGTATACACATGCAAGGCTTACAATCAAGCAGGAGAGGCTTTTACTTCCACTACTATTTATTGCACAGGTAGATTATTTTGTCCCCCAAAATTACTTCCATATTTATAAAATTAAAATTTAATCTCTAAAAAATATTCTATTATTCAGGGAAAGAGAACCTTATTGAAAGGACACAACATCCCAAAGGAGAGAAGGGTCTGGAACAAATCCAAAATCTTGAAGATGCCCTTACTCGTGAGCCTGGAAGCACACCTGAAGCTGATGGTGGACAGCCTCCTGTTTTCACTTCTCAGGTATTGTACAAATACTTGTGTTTTGATGTCAGCTTTTATATAAAGCATAGTCAAATAGCTGAATTTTAAAGACTCAGTTTAGTTTAGCTTTTACTGTGCTACAATTTTTAACTCAGACTGATATATTTGTGGTGTTTGTGTGTTGCATAACAAAGTTAATACTTTAGTGTGTGCTTGATAATTGCTGAGTTGTATGCTTTCAGCTCGAGGTCCCACCAGAGTTGACAGTTGAGGTAATGTTTCATTTTTAAAAAATGCTTTGCAACTAAATTATCTAGTATTGTTTTTGTGTTGTTAATAATAAGTCCAGGAGTAAAATTTTGTATCCTCTCAACTTGTTTTATTATTGCTATAACTTTTACAACTTTAATATCTAGAAATTTTAATGCTCTTTTTTAATTTAGTTCCAGAATTTGAGCAACCTCAGTGAGGGCGATATTGCTCACTTTGAAGCTTCATTGACCCCTGTTGGAGATCAAACTATGGTTGTTGAATGGTTTTACAATGGAAAGCAAATTGATGCTAGTAAGTATTTGAGAAAACATTTATTGTAAAATTTATTTATTTTTATTTTTCTAAAAAGTACGTCCTAAACATTTACATTCTTCCTAAAAGGTCACAGAACAAGAACTGTCCATGCATTTGGTATGGTTGTCCTTGAAATTTTGGGTACCAAAATTGAGGATTCTGGCACCTATACTTGCCGTGCAACGAACAAGTGGGGAAAGGCTGAGATTAGTGTCAATCTAGAGTGTGTTGACAAGTCTAAGGGACAGAAGCCACAGTTTACCACACAGATCCAGGTAAATGAGCATTTCAGGACAATTCCATCAATAATAATTAAAATAAAATGATTTTATAAAAAGTCAGTCTGACACTAACAAACACATCTTCATCCAAATGCCCCTTATGAAAAATATTTTTGACAGCATTACACTTTTGTAGCTTAGGCACATGATTCATCCTCTTCTTATGTATCAACATAAAATTTTACCTTTTTCAGAGCTCGGATAGTTTGAAGGAAGGTGATTCTGCTCACTTTGAGTGCACTTTAATTCCTGTGAATGATCCAAATCTTAAAGTGGAATGGTTCCACAATGGGCAGCCCCTTCGTCATTCCTCTCGTATCAAGTCTGTTTCAGACTTTGGCTTTGTCGTAATGGATATTGCATACGTTCAGAGCCATGACACTGGGGAATACATTTGCAAAGCCAGCAACAAGTGAGTATTTTTTTTTATTTCTAAGAATTGTCACTAAATTAAATTTTCTGTTTAGAAACTGCAGTACATTTATTGTTCAATCTACTCACTTTTTAGGTATGGAGAGGATACCACCCGTGCCACTATTAAATGCACAGGTAAAGGTGGAGTATATCTTGACAGTCTTCAGCCTGATGCCCTTGCCCGTATCAAGGAGCTAGAAAGTCAGCAAGGTCAGCAGCCCAGTCAATCTGCTGCTCCTGCTGACCAGCCACCCAAGTTTATCACCCAGATCACTGATGTCGTTAATCTGAAAGAAGGACAAAGTGCCCACTTTGAAGCAAGACTTACTCCTGTTAATGATCCTAATCTTGTGGTAATATTTCAATGCTTCTTTCCAAGGAAAGTTTTGCGATGTTTTCATTTATTGTTTTTAATGTTTGTTCTTTCATTTTTTCAAATTATTAGGTGGAGTGGTATTACAATGGCAAGAAACTTCCCCACGGACACCGTTATCGCACCTTCCATGACTTTGGCATTGTTATTTTAGACATTTTGTACTGTTATGAGGAGAATTCTGGTCTCTATGAATGTCGTGCTTATAACAAAGTTGGAGAGGACAGCACAAAGGCTAATCTGAAGTGTGTTTCCAAAGCCAATCTCATTCTGGAGTCACAATTGCCTCAGGTAAAAAGTTTTGTTTGCTCTACCTTATGTGGTGTAGTCACAAACTGTGTTTTTATTGTAATTATTACCTACTGTTTGTGTTCCAGGGAATGGAAGGAGGCTTGGAGAAAATTCAAACCCTTGAAGATTCTTTGGTTCGTAACCGGGATGAGCAATCTACCGAACTGAAGGGTGTTGCTCCAATGTTTACTGTTCCCTTATCCAACATTGACAACTTACGTGAAGGGGAAAGTTGTCACTTTGAAGCCAGACTTACGCCTACAAATGACCCCAAATTAAAGGTTGAATGGTTCTGGAATGGCAAACCTTTGAAGACTGGCTCCCGCTTCCGCACTTTCTGTGACTTTGGTTTTGTTATCTTGGAGATTTCTCCTGTCTATCCTGAAGATTCTGGTGAATATTCTTGTCGTGCGTTCAATGATTATGGTGAGGCTGTTACAACAGCAACAATGAAAATTCAAGGTACAAATATATTCTTTTTTTATGTTCTTATCTCAATTATTTTTTATAAATTTAAGAATTTCTTAGTGACACTATTACTTCTTCAGGCAAGCGAAGTATTATCATGGAGTCCCAACTTCCACAAGGAATGGAAGGTACCATTGACAAAATTGCTGAATTGGAGGGTCTTGGTCAGCCTCGCGGGCCTACTGAGGTTGAAGATGACACAGGCAAACCTCCTGAATTTGTTACTAGTCCAACAGACCAGTCTTTGCCTGAGAACTCTCTTGCTCACTTTGAATGCCGTCTTATACCTGTTAATGATCCCTCCATGCGAGTTGAATGGTTCCATAATGGAAAGGCTTTGTGGGCTGGTTCGCGTATCAAAACAATAAATGATTTTGGTTTTGTTATCCTTGAAGTAGCAGGCATTTATGTGCGGGATGCTGGACTTTATACATGCAAGGTGTGTAACCAATGTACTTTTTTCCTTTGGTCTTAGTAGAGTGTTTCTGGAGGTACAGAATTGTTTTATAAGTGATTAGTTATTATGTATTATGATGAATATCTATCTATCTATCTATAGGCAACAAACAAACATGGAGAAGCAACTGTATCATGCAAATTGCAAGTCAGAGGCCGTCAAGGTATTGTTCTTGAGCCTCAGTTGCCAGCTCACTTTAAAACCGGAACTGAAAGTATCCAAAAGCTTGAAGAACAACTTTACAAAAAAGATGAAATTATGGCTGAGGACGAGAAGCCTAATCCTCCAAGGTTCATTGTTGAACTTAAGGTATGGCACAATAATTCCACATAATATTTCATCCTGTTATTGGTTATCAAAATATTAATTTTAAAAACTGTAATTTTAGGACCAATTGGATCTTGAAGAGGGCCAGCCTGCTCACTTTGACTGCAGAGTGGAACCCGCAAGTGATCCTACTATGCGAATTGATTGGTTCTGGAATGGACGTCCATTTGCCACTGGTTCTCGTGTGCATCAACTCAATGACTTTGGCTTTATTGTTATGGACTTGGTACACACCTATGCAAGAGACTCGGGTGAATTCATGTGCCGTGCTACTAACAAATGGGGAACCGCAACAACTAAGGCCACTCTTCAATGTAGACCAAGGAAAACAATTGACTTTGATTCACAACTTCCTCAAGGTATGAGTGGAGAAAAGTTGAAGGCTCTTGAAAGAGGTCCTTTACCAACTGCAGCTCCTCCAGAAGAACCAGCAGCACAGCCGCCTAAGTTCATTACCCAGGTGAGATATTTGATTTTGATTAGGTGTTTAGTACACTTAAGACTTTATGATTTTTATCTTATCTTGAATTAACAACAGATTGAGTCGGCCATTGTTGAAGAAAGTGAGTCTGTTCACTTTGAATGTCGGGTGGAGCCAAAGAATGATCCTAAGCTCAGGATTGAGTGGTACCGCAAAGGAAAGCCACTGCCTTCGGGTCATCGTTACCGCAGTACATATGACATGGGCTTTGTGTCTTTGGATATACTCAATGTGTACAATGAGGATGAAGGAGAGTATGTATGCCGTGCTGTCAATGAAGTGGGTGAAGACTTCACCAAAGCAACTATATCTTGCAAGAGTGAGTGTTTTCTTAGTATAATTTTGGACCTAAATTATATAGTTTTTTAATAAACCTGTTGTCTTTTTGTCTTCTAGAACTACCCACCATTGTTTTGCATAATCAAGTACCCAAGGGTATGCTGAAATCAGAACAGCTCATGCAAATGGAGGCTGCCATCAAGAAGTACACCTCTGAAATTCACCTAACTGAAGATGACCTCTTTGACCCAGATCGCAAACAGCCCCCTCGGTTAGTTTACAAGTCAAAATCAGTCATAGTTTACTGTATTAACAATTATAATTATCGTAACATCTAATTCTTTTCTCAACCATTCTTTTTAAATTTTCAGATTTGTTACCCAAATTCAGAACCAAATGGACTTGGTTGAGATGCAAAATACCAAATTTGAATGTCAACTTGCACCAGTTGGTGATCCTAACATGAAAGTGGAATGGTTCTTCAATGGAAAACCTTTGCCACACAGTATGTCACTTTTTCTCTTAATTTATGTGCCATATCAAACATTACAACCTGCTCATTCTTATTATTTTATGTGAGCTCTTGTTTTAACTTGTTTCTTGAATTTTGCAGAGAATCGGTTTACTCCTATTTATGACTTTGGGTATGTGGCTATGAACTTTGGCTGGGTTTATCCTGAAGATAGTGGGGAATATCTTTGCCGTGCTACCAATCTCTATGGCATGGATGAAACTCGTGCGGTTATTAAGACAGCTGGAAAACCAGGAATTATTTACGAGTCTCAACTGCCTAAGGGCATGAAAAGTATTGAACGCATTAGAGAAATGGAGGCAGCTTGGCAAGTGTGAGTATTTTGTAAATGAATGTTTCCAAGCTAATACATATATTATTTTAATTACTACTAATTGTTATTTCAGTGTACCAGAATCTTTGGAAGAGGAGGACAAAGCAAGGGAAGCTCCAGTGTTTGTAACCAAACCTGAGCCTTTTACTGTGCAGGAGGGTGAATGTGCTCGTTACTGCTGCCGGGTTACTGGCTTTCCAAGACCTAGGGTGATGTGGTTGGTCAATGGGCACACAGTGGTTAATGTAAGTGGAAAACTTCATCACAAATTTAAATTCAGACAGAGAGTAAATTTTACATTGTCAGTTTCCATAATTTTCCCCTCTTTGTTTAAATTAATTTTTTATTTATAGGGGTCTCGCTACAAGCTGACTTATGATGGAATGTGGCACCTTGATATTCCTAAGACTCGTCAGTATGACAATGGCACTGTCGAAGTTATTGCAAGAAATTCTGTTGGAGAAGCTCGTGTCAGCACTGAGCTGATTGTCAAGCCCCGTGGAGATGATTACCGCAGTGTTCTCAAGAATTCTCCTCGTCGTAAGTCACTCTCCAGAATGTTTTGCTATTGCACTCATGCAAGTATGTGGAACCTATGAGTATCTAATTTTGTAGATGGCAATAATCAATCCATATTTAGGTGTCTGATGAAATTTCTAAAGCATTTTTCATTATTCCACATGCTTGCATATTTGTTGTTTTTAACTTAATTGCTTTTATTTCAGAAGGGGATGGCAGTAGAGTATCAGCTGGCTGTTCTAATTTAATATTTCTTCTAGCAAATGATCCAGTCAGAAAGTAGATTTGTTGTTTTCTTTGGTTTCTTTTTGTTGATTTGGATTTATATATTAACAACAAGCACAAATTGCACTGCAGTTAATCACATGCACACAAAATACTCACAACTTGCTATAACTTAAACAGTTTTGCATTCCATTAATGTGAATTATTTAATTTTTGCAACTTCAGTATCTTGAAAGTAGAAACAGCATTGTTTCTCATTCATTATAGATGTTGCTATTTTCTCATTATTATGAATTGACCTTAATGGACTGCTCGCCGCGCACTCTGCTCTCGGTACTAACACATAGCATAACATGTAAACATGGTCCTGCAAAAAACATCTCATCCCTCACTATCCAAGTCATTTGACACTTCCACACATCCCTTTCCCTTCTCTGAAAACCCCTCCATATCCTTGAAGCAATTGGCAAGAGGGGCTTTGTCGCAGTGCGCTGTGTTACCTCTTATCCAAGGTATTTTAAAATGACTTCATGCTTCTATTGCTTTCAAGTGGAAGCCTGCAGGTATGGTTCTCTTAATTTCTATTCTGTGTGGAAATGTATGTCTGTTTCATTTCCTGCATGAAATATCTCCCGTAGACGAGAATGACTTCTTTATGAAATTTCTTAACTCGCAGTTATTTGTGGACAACTGCTATGTGATTCTATTCAGTTGAATATTTGTGGAACCTATATATTACCTCTTTTAATTTATTCCAGCATGCTTTTATTGCATCAGTATTTATTGCAGTGATTTTTTAATTCTCTGTAAAACTAACTATCACACTGATCATTTTCTATTTTTCATGCTGTTTTGCTTTTACTCTCAGTATGGGATCAAAGCTTATTGTTGCTATAACTTGCTCTATGCTCTGAGAATGAGATATGCTCTCTGCACAAACTGTTATGTCATATGTTGTTGTGCATGATTCATCAATCATCTTTTTATTTCTTTTAAAGAGACATCCTCATTCTTTGTCTTCTTATCTCTGTCTCAAAAAGTGTAAAGACAGTTCAATTTTTTCTCCTCTTTATTTTTACTTTAAATTATTTGCTAACTTACTTCCTAGCAAACATATTAATATATGTATGTACATTTACCTCTGAGTGTGTCTCTTTAAAAATTCATTACACAGCAAACAGGAACATGGCGTTTGAACCTGAACACTCCAGTTACCCACAAATCTATCCTGTTACAAATGTGCCTGATTTTCTTTGTTCCTTTGTTGCTACATGCTGTTATCCTTGATACTATTGTGTGACATTATGTTAGAATTGATTGCAAGGAAAGTTTAAATCCATACATCATTACTTTTCACAGATGTTTCAAAGAAAACTTTACATCTAAATTGATTCAGGGTTGTTGTTTGGAAGGCTATACGTAGGGATGCATCATTAAAAAAAAATATTCGTAACATTGACAAATGACTGTCCTTTCAAAAACAAAGATGCTCAGTCATAACAAACCTTTTGACCAATGTACTTGACACATTTCCAAGATTAATGTAATCAAACTTCTTTTAATTTGCTTTCTTTTAATTATGAAAAAATAAAATAAATTAAAAGATGTCATTTCTGTAGTATGGAAGTTTTGTAAAACTATTAAGTTCATAACACAGTCAACAAGTGTGTCCATCCTCATATTCTTGATCTCTGCAAAGACCCGTTAGCAAAGGCAGTAAAAGTTGTCTTTCTACTCTTTGCTAAATATTTTTACAATAATGCCTGTTTGCTTCTGTGACTTGTGATTCAATCTAGTTGGCATGTACGTTAAACCCTTTTACCCATTTCTTTGCTTTTCATACCTATTTTAACTAATATCAGTTAATTGTAAGTTACAATAAAATGGGTCCTTCCCTTTAATCAAGATTCTATAAATTTACTCATATATCTTCTTTAAAATTAGTATTTTAACAGTTAAAATTTTAAAAATTAAACATACATCTGTTTTCATATTGTCATGAAACTTCTGTAAGGCTATGTATCCTTAATAAATGATAAAATTCAAATTTTTATGGGGTGGCTAGGAGTAAAAATAAAAAACAAAAACAAAAAAAAAAAGAATCAAAGGTTTATTTTTGTAATTTTTTTACTGTGATCCCAAATATTAATGTCTGTTCTCACTACCGCAGCTTGGTACGATGCCGATCTAGAGCTGTACCAGAAGGAACGTCAGGACACAGAGCTGGAGTCTTTCTTCCAGGAGAGACAAGCTCAAAAGGCACAGCAAGGTGAGATTCAGTTTGAGCCTAGGAACAAACAACCAACAAAGGAACCAGAACTTGAGTGGCAACGCACGGCCAAAGAAAAACGTGGTGAAGAATATTATAGCAAACTTCGAGAGGTAAGAGAAGGGTAGCTGAACTGCTTAAGTTAATTTTATTAAACACCAGTTTCATAGGTATCTTTTCCTTTTATAGCTTGAGGAGGAGCAAATGCTTAAGGAGTCTCATCTACGAGAGAAGTCTCATCAATATGCTATCCCTGGAGATAAAGTGGTTTCTAAGTCCCTAGCAAAGGGCATGGCCCAGAGCTATGAAACCAACATGTAAGTTGTAAAAATCTTGTGGAAAAATATTAATTTAAATTAAATGAAATTAATACTCCAGATAGAAGCAAAATATGATATATGAAATGTTTTTTTTTTTTTTTTTTTTTTGGTGCAGAGGAGACAAACCAAAAGATGAGAAGCCTGACTGGGTTAAACAAGCCAAACTGAAACAGAGGTCCGCTGCTCAAACTCTTGAATCTCAGCAACTAGAGCAGACTCAGCGCAAAGTTGTTCAGCCATCTTGGGTAGAGCAGGCAAAGGCTAAGCACAAGGCTACCCTCCAACACCTTGAACAACAACAGCTGCAACAGCAGCAGCAAAGAGAGGAGAGGTCTGAAGAAAAATCTGTTCAAGAGACCCAGCAGGAAACTCAGAAGCAAACCCAGCAGCAGAAAATTGTGCAAAAGAAGGGTGTTCCTCCAGAAGGTGAGAGCAGTGTCCATGGGCGAGAAGTGCATGTAGCCAAACAGAAGCAGACCCAGAAAGAGGTAAGAAATGTTCTTCCTGGATGTACGCCCTTCAGTTGTGTTATTATTGGCTAATTTGATGTCTTTCCTCATTATGCCATTGTGTGTCATAAGGTTGTTGGTGACACTGAGATTACCAGGAAGATCACTGCTACAGAGACCACTGAAGTTGAGCATAAAGGCAAGACCCATGAACGAGTAGTTCAGGGTCAAGTTGTAAGTAAACATATTGCTGTACTATTTCTGACATCAAGGCTGAATTATCATAACGAATTTATATAAATTTTAATTTGAACCCCAGAAACCAGCGAAACCTCCTGTGTTTACCAAGAAAATCCAACCATGCAGAGCATTCGAGCAAGAGCAAGCTCGCTTTGAAGTTGAGTTTGATGGTGATCCACTTCCCACCATTCAATGGTTCAGAGAGGACTTCCCCATTCAGAGTTCACCCGACTTCCAAATAACCACCTTTGGTAGAAAATCCATATTGATAGTGCGACAGGTAATTCGTTTTGATCTAAATGAGAGCATACAATATCGCATACCAATTTCTTTTGCAAGGCAAAAATTATAACACTAAAAATTGACAGGTGTTCATGGAGGATTCGGGCGTTTTTGCTGCGATTGCGGAGAACCGCGGAGGGAAGGCCAAGTGCAGTGCTAATCTGGTTGTAGAGGAACGTCGCCGGCCTGGTCGTGGGGGTGTTATCCCTCCTAGCTTTGTTTCCACGGTCCAAGACGTGACTGTCAAGGCTGGGAGCTTGGCGCGCTTTGACGCCAAAATCACTGGCACCAAGCCCTTGGATGTCCACTGGCTCAAGGTGAGATTATTGTGACCCGTACTCCTTTGCAATTTATCAATTATCTGCGTCTTTCTAATCGTTCTCTTTCCACCCACATTAGAATGGGTCCAAGGTTGTCCCTGATATCCGTTACAAGACCGTTGAGGAAGACAACCTGCACACCCTGCTCATCCTCGAAGCGACGCCGCAGGACAGCGGTCGCTACGAGTGCGTCGCCATCAACAGCGCCGGAGAGGCGCGGTGTGACGCCGAGTGCTTGGTGCAGCCCGTGGGCAAGGCACCCGCACCCGCTCAGCCTGGGAAACAGGCACCTGCAGACCAGAGTGGCAAGCCCAGGGTAGTCAAGCCGCTGACGGATCAGACTGTGCGAGAGGGACAGCCTGTGGAATTCTCGTGCAAAATTACGGGTCCATCTCCAGATCAAAGTAAGTGAAGATTTCATTTTGAAGGCTTCTAGTTCTAAACCCTCTCTGTGAAGTACTGTATATTAAGTACCACTCTCATAACCATTTTATTAATTTTTTTCAGTGTTAGATCACCACAATTGGTACAAAGGCAACAAGATTATCAAGCCATCGAGATACTTCCAGATGAACTTCAACAGCTCTGGTACTTATACACTGAAAATTTCTGAAGCTTTCCCTGAAGATGAGGGTGAATACAAGTGTGAGGTGAAAACACCTGCTGGTACAGTGTCAACATCAGCTAAACTACGTGTACAAGGTACGCTCACCAAAGACTCACTTTCTGTATTATAATTTTTACTGAACATGCTTAAATAATAAATTCCCACTGTCTTTCTTTAGCTCCAGAGACTCAAGAGGTAGCTCCAAAACTGACACCAATGAAAGATGTTATTGTTCCTGAGGGAAGCCCAGCCCAATTCAAAACTCAAGTCACTGGCAAGCCTCAACCAACTGTTCAGTGGTACAGAGAAGGAGCTCTTATTCCTCAATCTGCTGACTTCCAGGTAAATATAATGTTTATTTAGAAACCAGCTCCAAGCAATGACAAACAACACGTAGCGCATCTTTGTTGAGGATTATTCAAACTCTATATTTTAAAGACAATCTACTCAATTTTTTCAGATGATTCATGAAGGAAACTATGCAGTACTTCTTATTTCTACTACTTATGAAGAAGATTCAGGCAAATTTACTTGTCGCGCTACTAATGCTGCTGGGCAGACCGAGACCTCAGCTAAGCTGCTCGTCAAAAGTAAGGACTAATGACCATCAAAATTCCCTCTCTTCTACTTCTACTTCTGTCTGCCCACTGTTGGGTTCTCTGTCAATTTCTCTTTCAAAGTAGTGTATATTTTTATATATTTAACTCCTTGAAAGACATTGGGCTGTTGCCATTTTGTGCATGGTAGGTTGACTGGTCGAGTCAAAATGTGATTGGGTACTTTTTTTATCTTTTAGTGGTTGTAGTTGTAGTAGGCCATAGTGACAGCATAAGAGAACTTTCTTTCAAGGGGTTATTTCTTTTTTATCTAATAGAAGTTTGAGCTTTCATAATTGGGGTTCATCGCTTCAAATCTTAATGAGATAGTATTAATCCAAATAGTAAAGCTGTTATTTACATTTCAAAGCTTATCTTTAGTATTAAGCAATATTTTAGCTTCACAAGAATTTCTTTGCAAATACTTTTTAGGTTTTATCTATTTTGCATATTTTTAACCCCCAATTGTCAAAGTTCTAAAGGTCTACGGGAAGGGGCACCTCACTTGCATGTTGTAACACCTAACAAAATTGGTTTCCTTGGGAAAACACAATTCTCCTCAGATTTTCATTCAAACATCTTAAAAGGGCAGAAAAAAATCAGACTAGTTGACTCCGACTTTTGTCCCTGAAAAGTTGGAGCTATTGTCTGTTTTCTGAACAAAAGTGGTGAGTGTGGTGAGTGCCTCTTCGCTTGTCCTTGCGCTTGTGTGATTTTCTGTAAAACTCGCTCAGACTGCCATTTTATGGGACCATACGTAGGAAGACATCATATCTGCTGATTTGAGCCATTATTCAATAATGAAAAAGCAGTTTTATTATCAAGCAGATGGAATTCATGTACATTAAATTTTTTTGTTTTGAGCGAGTTTTGCTAATTATGTTCTTACAGAGGTTTGCTTATCAGGTGCATTTGATAAGCATTCATCTTTTTCATATGAGTGATTTTTTAAAGATCTCTGCCTGCCATTGAGTCTTTTGCATTCATCTCTCTGAAATGCATCCATATATTTGAGCTCGTTATCCAAATTATTGGAAAGATTCTAGTCATAGTTTGAAAGGTACTGTTTATCCCTCTGAAAAGAAATTAATATTTCCTTCAGAGTGCCTGGTTATGTTTTTATTGAATGTGATTTATGCTCGTATTTTTAAGGAGTGGTCTTGTTTGCAAAGTTGAAGCCCAAGCCTTTTTTAATTGGTGCTTTGCTGTCCCATATTCCAGTATTCATTTCAAATCAAAATATTTCCCTAAAATATTATTGTTTTTGATCATTTTAATGTCAGAGTTGAAAATATCTTAAAAGCCATATAATGTCAAAAACAGTAATATTGGTGCATGTTTCACAAACCTCAAAGTTTTATTTCTTCTATGAGCTTGTACGTTGGACTGTTTTCTTTTCTTTATCCCTTTCATTTTTCTTAGTCTGTGTGACTGATGTAGTACATGACATTCAAAAAATTTCATGATCAAACTGAAACATGCTATAATTTCATCATCAGGAAGGCTTTCTCATTTTATTACTGTATGGTCAAATTATATTGTTTTATGTTCCAAGTTGAATGTTCATAGATACCTTACACAAATAGCAAGCAAGCACTTTTAGTCTATTTTGCAAATTATTGTTTATTTATTTATCAGAACTCTCTGGTCTCTGCATTGCCAAAGCTAGAAAAAAGTAAGAAAAGTTTAAAAAACTAAGCTTTTATTTCAACTAACTTTTGTTATGTATCAAGTGAAAGTCTGCAATAAAATAAACTGCATTATTTGAACCATTGCGTTTTGTCAAACCTTTGAACACGATATACAAGGCATCAAATGTTGCTTTTATAGTTCAAAAACCCTTTTCTTGTTAGTTAAAGAGCTGCCATGAAGTGATATTTTACTTTTGATCTCTTGCCAGAGCGCGCTGCGCCGTTCACATTATGTGTAGCCTATGAGACCTGTGGGAATTCTTCTAGGTGTGTTGTGTTGCAAGACGGAATAGGGACGAGTCCATTGCTCAGGATTTCGCGAATCCTTTTGATTTTGTGGGTTTGAGAAAAGGGAGCAGGGTAGGGCCGTGAGCACACACTTCAGAGGCCGACCGCTTCCAAGAGAGCAGGAGCGGCTGCTATTTCTGTCTGTCCTGCCCTTCCCTCCCGCTTTCCCTCTCGCTCCCTTTTTCTCACTCTCACTCTCTCTCTCTCTTTCACCCCGCCCCCGAGCTGGTCTGTATTATATTACCAGA
Source organism: Frankliniella intonsa (assembly GCA_033675135.1). NCBI lineage: Eukaryota > Metazoa > Arthropoda > Insecta > Thysanoptera > Thripidae > Frankliniella > Frankliniella intonsa. The sequence continues at coordinate 7,329,456 of CM066245.1, read as the reverse complement.
CTAATTTTGGAGTTATCCTTTCCAGTTCTATTCCTTCCCGAATGTCATAAGATTAGCAATTTTGTAATTTCTTATTATCGTCAATATTTGACCTTTCTTTACATTTGAGTTATTTCATTGCAGCTCTTTTGGGAAGCGCATTGTAGGTGCTCGGGTATGGAATACATTTTTATCATTCTTGGATGTGTGAGCTGTCAGTCCTTTCCTTCACTGGTCATAAAATCATCATTCCGGAAGAGCGCCCCTTTGGCTTATTTTGATGTGAAAGGCCCGCTACCAGCGAAAAATTTGTGATTAATCCACATCCTTACTGGATTTTCCATTCCAAATATTTATTTCCCCCCAGTATGTAGCGGATTGATGTAACTTTTGCTGAAGGAATGAATGGCCAAGCTGCGAGTAATAATATCTCACATGAGTCAGCGACAGCGGCCTGGCCGCAGCCGCAGGTCCCATGTGACTCAGAGACCCCGTGACTCAAGTTTATTTATCAAGCTCTGCCGGCATGGTAGCCGGGCCGCAGCGTGGCCCTGCAGACTTATTCCCTGATTCCTCTGTGTTGGCTGCACCGCCAGCCAAGTTGGCCCCAGGCCGTGATGGGCTGTAGTATATTGTTAGGCTTGCCATCCACCTGAGCCACACAGAGCGCTTGTATGGACATAAAGTTCCTGTTCAGTGTTGCCGTTTTCCTAGTCTGAGGCATGCAGAGACAAAGCTAGTTAAACCATTTTTCTGTATGGGGGTAGTCATGTAGTGTAGTGCGACGGGGGACTGCGGGCAGGCAATGACAACACGACGCTGTTGGGCATGGCGGTATTTATTGCAACAAGTACATACATGGTTGTGGAGCTCGTGGAAGCTGCGGTGCGGGCCCCGCCCCGCCGCGGGGGACGGTGGGGGGCCTCGGGGGGCGGCCAGCGCCTCGCTGTATAAGGCGCTCCACGGCGACACCTGCAACACCTGCGTGGTCCGGTCTGACCCTGCGCAGATACACTCGGGGAAAACAAACAAATTACTCCTCTGGCAGTTGCGTCACAACGAGGGGCGAGACTGGCACGAGGCATCAGGGGAAGGACACAGATTTCACGTCTTAATTGGGGGCGCTTGCCAATAGTCAACTTGGAACATGAAACAATGTGAGTAAGTCAGTAATGCAAAGAGCACTCTGACGCCCGTATACAGCCACAACCAGCGTATCAAAAACGCGCCCCTTCGAAAATAAAATGAATTTGTTAATGTTTATCAACGAGGATCACATCAATAATTTCAATAAAATACAACAGCAGAACGTATCAGGGACAGTGGAAAGAAAGAAATAGTTAGTTGCATAGTTGCAGTAGCAGGGAAGTACCAAAACTTACCAAGCTGTGCGTAGAGAGAAGACCGTAAAGGCGGCAGTAGTCGGGGGACGATATCGTCGGCCACCCCGCTCTCGACGTCGTGGCGCGGAGCCCTCTCCGGCGCGGCGCGCGCGACCCACTCGAGCCCCGGCCTCCGTCAAACTGACGGCATGCGTCCCGGGGCGCCCGGGGCTTGGGCTCCTAGGGCCCTCCGCTAACCTGCTACCCCGCTACTCCGCGCGCCGCCAAGCCGACTCCCCTGCTCCCCACTCGCCGCCGCCACGCCGCGCCCCGCCCCCTGGGCCCCGCCCTCCTGCGCCCCCTTCACCCCGCCCCCTGCCCCCCCCCTACGCCCCGCCCCCTGCGCCCCCACACCCCACCTTGCGCTCGCCTGTGCCGTGTACGGATAGGAGGGCTTTGCTCCCACCCTCCGAGGGAGTGGCGTCGCGCGGCGGCGGGCCGCGTCATTCCCACCGTGCCCTTGGGCCGGGGCGCGGGGCGCGGGGCCAGCGGCGCGGCCGACCAGCATTAACATTAGCGATCCGTCACTCTGTTTGTCACTAAAGGGTGGGGGCGAGGGCCACAGCAGCATGGACCCAGGTCCGCAGCGCTCCGACTCGCCCCGCGCCGCGGTGTAAGGGCGTTGTTGAGAGATTTAAATAAAAATAATTACTTTCGACCCTGCGAGACACGGGCGGTGCTGTGGCCGTAGGTGACTCGCAGCGCGCATTTTTGGATAGGTGATCGAGTCCGCGCGATATGGTAGGAGTGGTCGGCGGTCCTGGTCCGCAGGCGGGAGGCGTCGAGCAGACGTGTGCGGTCCGAGGAAACGAAAATAAAGGGTTGGCAGTGCCGGCGTTATGAGGGTGGGAGGGCGATGTGTGAGTAGATACGCACGGCCGCTGCAGAAATATCCGGGGGCAGCACAGCCGGCCCGTCGCGTGTGTGCTTACCTGCGCACCCCCCTTCCTCTCTCCCTTCCTCTCCCCTTCCTCTTTCCCCCTCTCTCCCCCTCCTCTCTCCCCCTCCTCTCTCCCCCTCCTCTCTCCCCCCCCTTCCCCCCTCTCTCTCTCTCTCTCTCTCTCTCTCTCTCTCTCTCTCTCTCTCTCTCTCTCTCTCTCTCTCTCTCTCTCTCTCTCTCTCGCTGTATGATGTCACGTCAGGCCGTGGAGGTGGAAAGGGGAGGCCACGGCTCGTAGCTGCCGTGCCACCCTGCTGGCAAAGCATGAGATGAATGTGGGCCAAGTCTAAGCAGAGCCGCGCCCCAACGCACCGCGAAGCGGCACACCTGTCTGCGCGTCGTAGCCACTTCCCCGCCACTCTTCCCCTCTTCTCTACCCTCACTCATCCACAAACCCTCACCCCTTTCTCGTAGGCGTAGGTCCAAAGGGGAGACAGAGAGGGCTCAGAGGATTTCCCTTTTCCGACCCCCCCCCCTCTCTCTCTCTCTCTCTCTCTCTCTCTCTCTCTCTCTCTCTCTCTCTCTCTCTCTCTCTCTCTCTCTCTCTCTCTCTCTCTCTCCCCCCCTCCAAAGGGCGTTCTCGCTGGTAGTCTGATATATTTCTGAGGGTGGCTTCCGATCTGCAGTCTGAGATCAAACGGAACGGAAAAGGAAATACTTTGGGTTTGGTACAGTGGCACTGCCCACCGTACAGAGCTGTATGTCCGTTTGGCCGCGGCTCTGCCCTCAACCGCTGCTTTTACGCACTGAAAGTACAACCGCGCCCGGTTCTCGAAGAAATGTCGGAACAAAGTTGCGTTTCAGCGTATTGTAGATGCACTGCTCCCCACTTCTCTATTAAAATGTATGTGCGCGTATGCCTGGGCGCCTTGGGGTGGGAGGCATACCGCGCGCTCGCACGTGTGCGTGCGAATTGCCTAACTGCTGGCGGGAAGGCGCTAGCGGGCAGCAGCTGGAGTAAAACAATTCCCGCCGTATCCCTCGTTGTTTGCCATTTCACATATTAAAAATTATTCACTGATTCACCCTAAGTGTGTGCTGCTTTCCCTTTCTACGTGCTAAGTTTTTCTTTGAGAAATAGGTATGGGTCATTTTAGATGCTGTAAAACTGGAGAGATAAATGCAAAATATGACTGTTTTGGCAGCCATGTTGTGAAATAGAATTATGTCACTATGGCGATTTTGTAAAAATGCACTTCACCCTATCGTCTCTTTAATCAAGTGTATTTTTTTTATGGTGCCTGATGTTTCTCTTTGCATGCTCCGTAGCGGTTGTCTTATTTCGGTGGTGGGTTTTTCTAGGGCGTCCGGGTCTTGCACACGCTGCACCAGCCCAAGATCAGCAGGCGCCGGGTGCTGGGCCGTTTAAAGGCTTTCCCGGTGGATCCCAGCATGGACCAGGTGCACCAAGTGGCATTGATGGTTCTGGTGGGCCACAGGCTCCTCAGCCCGGAGGATCACAACCGGGGTTCCAGCAGCTAGCAGGATGGGCAGGCCATCAACCTCTCTTCACACCGCAGCAAGGTTTTCCTGCCAGGCTGCCTCAGCAGGGCTTTGTAGCACCACAGCAGCGCTTTATGATGCCCCAGCAGCAAGGAATTCCACAGCATTTTGCTCCTCAACAGCATGGTTTCTATGGGCAAGATATTCAAGGACCTCAAGTTGCGTACGCTAAAACTTACATTCCTCACAAAAACCTTCCGAGACCAGGATTTGCGAAACCTCAACAGGTTCCCCATCCGAGCTTCAGAGGGCCCCAGACCCTGCCTGAGATGGGCAGTATAGGTCAAGTTTCTTCTGGATCGAAAATGTCTTTGGCATCCACTGAACAACTGCAGTCCGCGCACTTACCTCTTGAGCCTGTGGGAGGTGTTCAACAACCCTCGATGCTCGCCTCAGAAAATATTAAAATGCAACCTGATAACACTGGAATGACGGCTACATTACTAGCACCAGCACCTGGTGCTCATGAAAGGGGTTTCCTTGCACCGAGTGATATAAAGGAAGAAACGCCGTGGCGCAGACCTCGTTCCTCAAGCGTCCAGGCTCCAAGAAAACAGATTTCCCCATGGGGTCCTACGAGTCGCGACCGATCTTTGGATAGTCAGCAAACACCTGACGAGAAAGCTCAGCCGTGGACTAAACAAAACGTTAAGCTCAAAAGAGCACCACGACCTAAAAAATCGTTCGAAAAGGAGCAACTTCAACCTGTACAACTTAAGCCATCAGTGATTGAGAAGAGGCCTTTCTCGAGAGAAGAGCTTGAGCACGTGGACCTAAAACCAGGCCAGCGTCTTCCTAAGCATTCTCCAGATAAAGAGGTCATTCAACTGAAGCCTGTTCCTGGTCGCGAGAGGGACTCTAACACCCCGGAAGACAAACAACCAAAACCAAGTAAACGCCAGTCACGGCCGCGTACTCGTTCTGGAGAGGAGAAGAAACTGCCTCGAGCAGAGCAGACTTTGCCTCAACCTGAACACAAAGGGGACGATGATCATTCTCTTGACCGCTCTTTGGATGGCTCTCTTGATAGGTCCATAGATGAATCTTTGGACGACGATTTCTGGAAACCTAAAGTGGCTCCATGGAGTAGTGAGCCAGTTGTTTTGAAAAAGACACAGAGGAAAAGGAAAGTTTTTAAGAAGGAAGAGCTAGAAGAAGTCCACCTCAAACCTGCCAAAATTGAAAAGAAGCGGTTGTCGAAACCGGAACTAGAACATGTTGACCTTAAACCAGTCCCCCAGGAACAAATGGGTATTTTATCATGGACTGAAGAAGAAGAGGCATCGCTTCTGAAAATCGATCGGGAGGAAATTGAAAACTATAAACAGCGGCCAAGGTCACGGTCAAGAGATTTGCTCTCAGAGGCATCAGAAGCTTCGGACCTTAAGTCTGTGAGTGAGCCAGTTCCTTGGTCTCACGAATCACTCCACCTCAAGAAAGTTCCTAAATTACCGAAAAAGGAGTTTCCTAAAGAAACATTGGAAGAGGTGCAGCTTAAACCAGCGGTTATTGAAAGGAGACTGATGACCCGCGAAGAATTAGAACGCGTAGAACTCCATCACGTTGAAAAGGATGGAATAGGTTCATGGGCAGAGGAGGATGATTCATCGATGTTAAAACTAGATTTGGAGGAAATAGAGTCGTACAAAAGACGGCCGCGTTCTAGGTCTCGTGATTTATTAGACGAGGCATCGGAGGCTGATGATACCAGTATGTCTCTAGATCTGTCGCTTGAGGATCGCCTTGACAACCGAAAGGGCCCCGTTCCATGGACTGAAGAACCGATTCAATTAAAACGAACCCCAAGGGAGCACAAAGAAGTTCTGAAGGAGACACTAGAACAGGTCCAGTTAAAGCCATCGAAAATTGAAAGGAAGGAAATAGCCAAAGAACAATTGGAGCATGTTGATCTTAAACCAGCGGACAAAATTCCAAAGGAGGCACCGAAGCCTGAGCAGATAACCCTGAAACCCATACCAAAGCCGTCTAGGGGTTCAAATCTAGATAAACCCATGTTACAGCCATACGCTGAGACAGATGATGGGTCCCTTTTGTCGCTTCATCGGAAGGTCGATGAAACGGAAACCAAGCGGCCCAGGCCAGATTTCCTTGAAATGGTACGTTCGCAAGATACAGAACACACAGATGTTCCATTCTTTTGGAAAAGAGGAGGTCCGATTCCCGATGAAGTTGAGGTACGTCACGTACAGGGAGGGGATACAACAGTAAAAGAACTTGAACGCACAATTCAGCGTCTGAAGGAGGAGGAAACAAAAGAATCATATTCGGAGACTGAGGACACCGCTAAGCTCACTGTAGAGGCTACCTCTGAAGCACAAAAAATACCGAAGCGCATTGTGCCCCAGGAAGAAAGGCAGCCGCAGCCAGTACCATGGACACAGCAATCAATCCAACTGAAAAAGGCTCCCCGCGAAAAACGCGAAATTCCAAAAGAAACGCTTCCAGGAGTCTCGTTGAAGCCAACCCAAATTGTGTCAAGAGTTATTTCCAAAGAGAGTGCGGAGACTGTATCATTAAAACCTGTTTCCAAAGATGTGTATGAGTCCGAGAAACCACAAGATGTAACAATAACAGAAGTTGAGCGGTTCGTCGAGACAGATGACACAAACCTCCTCGGATACGAACAGCTCGAAGAAACTGACTCCACGAAAAGAAAGGAAATTGGTGTGATGTGGGAAAGAGGAACCACAAAACAATCAAGACAAACCGTAACAGAAACAGAAGATTCTTCTGTTTTGCAAATTAAAAAAGAGGTTACTGACACAAAGGACTCCAAAGAGACCGCTGTCATGTGGGAAAGGGGGAAGAAGAAACTGCCATTACAAAAAAGTTCTGAGACGGATGATTCTTCTTTTTTATCTGTTGACAAAAAAGAAGAAGAGGAACTCAGACGTCTAGACGAAGTTCCAGTTATGTGGCAAAGAGGAATGAAACAGAATTTGAAGCAGGAGCTTACAGAAACAGACGATTCCTCTTTTCTTTCCGTTGACAAAGAGGAAGAGAGTTTAGAAAAGCAGCCTAAGGAAAAACCGGTTATGTGGCAACGTGGAAAGAAAAAACCAGAGGCTGTTAAAGAGCCGTACAAGATAGTAGAAGATGTTTCAGTTATAAAGGGTGACAGGAAGGAGGACACAGAGAAACAGCAGGAAAAACCACGACCTATACCCGAGAGACAACAGGAGCCAATTCCGTGGAATCAACAGCCTTTGCAGTTGAAAAAGACAATACGTGAGCGGAAAGAACTTAAAAAAGAAACCATCGAAGAGGTGGCCCTAAAGCCATCAAAAACCATCAGACGTGAAATTCTTAAAGATGAGTTAGAACATGTTGACCTCACACCAGTGCATCGCCAGCCAATGGAAGATACAGGCCCTGAAAACATTCAACTCAAACCAGTTGATAAGGTGGAAATCGTCGAAGAGCGTCTGAAAGCCAAAGATGGAATTCGTAGGGAGGAGCTGCAAAAAGATTTAACCGTGCAGTATTCAGACGTCGAAGACAGCAGTTATCTCAGCTTGCGTAATAAAGAGGACGTTTCCAAACAACAAAAAGAACAACCCATTTCATGGAGACGTGAGAAAATCTTGACGGAAAGTGATATTGAAAAAATTACCGAAGTTGATGACGCAACGCGTCTAGCTGTTTCTAAGCAGACTGACACATCGCTGGTTACAGAAGAGCCTGTTATGTGGGATAGGGGGAAAAGGAAACAGAAACAAGTAAAACAGCCTGAAACCGAAAGTGAGGACGTTGCCATTTTGAAAGTAGATAACACATCAACAGAAGATGGTTTTCTAGAACCCCGCCTGTCCATACCAACCGATGATTCTAAAGATATCCCGTGGAACAGGGATGAGGTTAAATTAAAGAAAACTCCGAAACGCCAAAAAGACGAACCAGTACAGAACGTTGAAGAAGTGAAGTTAAAACCCATTACGAGACAGTCAGCTGCTGAAGATATCAGCCCTACTAGTCATGTCGAGAAATGTGAGAAACCTTTAGATGTCCAGCCTGCAGATCTTGCGGACGCTCCACAAGGGCCGAAGGTGAGAAAGGAACGCCCTTCGGCTGAAGGCAAGAATGTTCCTTGGACGGAGGAGAGCATTCAGCTGAAACGAACACCCCGCCCAAACAAGGAAGCTTCAAAAGCAGAGGATGAAAAAGTTCAGCTTAAACCAGTGACCAAAATGGTTGAGAAATCCGAAAGAGTTTCTTTAGACACTGAACCGCTTTTGGACTTGCAGCCAGTGGATACTGATGGGGTTGCTGAAACATCTCCAGAGACCAAGCTACCTTGGCGTCGTTCTGGTCACACAAAGAACGTGGAGGAAATGCCAGAGGAAGTCCCCATCAAGCGAGCTCCTCGACTACCTAAGAAACCCGATGAAGAGAAGTCAGAAATACAGTTGAAGCCTGTTAAGCGGAAACCTAATGAATCAAAGGATCAGCCTGAAGCAACACTTAAGCCCTGGAAACAGGGCCCACATGACAGCCCCACTCAAGAAAGTACACAAAGTCACCCACCCTCCGAAAGAGAAGTAAATAAACAAACAGAGCTAACGCCCGTCAAACAGTTGCCTTCCGCAGATGTCCCGGAACCCCCTTCTGAGACAGAAATCAAAGAGATACCGACATCGCGAGATAAACCCCATAGTGACGATACCAAGAAATCTCATCCGGAGGAATCACATATTTTACCACAGAGCTTTAGAGAGGAACAGCAGGAAACAATTGGCCAGGAAGGGCCACACTTGAAACGGACCCCTGCACAGCGTTTGAAACCAGATGAAGAAAGAGAGGTTGTCCGGTTAAAGCCTGTACGGCGTGGGGTCAAAAGTGAAGAAGTGCTTGATGAGGTTGATTTAAAACCAATTACTAAGAAAACTTCAAGAAAATCGCCAGAAAAGAGATCACCGAGCCCGTTTGAAAAGGGTTCAATTGCACCAGAAAAGAGTGAATCTGTAAAGTTGAAGTCTACAAAACGCGTGACTATAAAAGAACCAGCCGAGGAAATAAGAGACTTGGAGGATGCCCCGGAATCAGTGCCACAGGAGGTTCCTAGAAATAATCAACAGGAACCGATTGGTGTATTAAAGGAGACACCCCGCCAAAAGTCAAAGTCATTGTTGCCGAAGGAAGATCAGAAACCTGAAACCATCACCCTTAAACCTACTAAGAGGGGTCCGAAGATTGAAAAGCCTGCTGCTGACGATATAAAACTTAAACCGATTCCTCGACGAGGTACTGCTGGTTTGGAGCAAGAATCACTTCCTCTCCCACTAACGACTGAGCAAAACATTCCAGCCAAACCAGAGGCCGAGAATCAATACGAGACGATAGAGCCGACACCTTTAGAACTACCTTCGGACAAGGTGGGAAAAGAGGAACTTTTAAAATCAAGTGAAAAAATCGCAAAAACTGTTAAAAAACCATCGAAATTACCAGAAGTTCGAGATGTGCCTGTACCAGAAGAGGGCCCAAAAGAAGAAACAAAACCTCATTGGCGCCGGAAGCGTATACGTATACCGAAACCGGTTCCTGGACGTCCAGATGATGAACAGCCCACTGAGGATAGGACAGAGCTAATACCAGAGCAGGTAATCGAGAACTTAGCGGAGGAAATTCCGGAGGGGGTTCGCTCGGAGACCATGATTACGCTAGCTACTCAAAAGACATCAGCCACAAAAACGTCTTTGATCCCCGAGGAGGCACTGGACAAAGACGAGCAGTTCATTTGGCAGAAACAAATGACTGTAGAGACCCAATCACGGCGTGTCACGCGCCGTGCTGGCCAGTTTATTCAGGAAGAAACACCACTGCGTGACTTGGAAATAGTTACAGCTAAACGGTGTGTCGACAAGTTGCCAGAGGAACCTGTCGTCGAAGAAGATGTGCAAGAGGACCGCACCACTGTGCGTCGCTCTATAGTTCAGCGCTCAACTGCCGAGATACTTGCGCCGCAGAAAACCAAGCCACCAAAGTTTACAAAACGTCTGGAGCCAGTGGCTACGTCTCCAGATACCCCTTCCAAGTTCATATGCCAAGTTGAAGGCGTTCCTTTTCCAGATCTGACATGGCTTTACAACGGAAAAGAACTCCGCGCATCTGATCTCGTGTCAATGACAGTCGTTGATAACGTTGTCACTCTTGAAATAGTAAAAACACTGCCTCAACATGTTGGAGTTTACTCTTGCAAGGCAACAAATCCAGCTGGAGTAGCAATGTCAACAGCTAATCTTGTTATTTTAGGTATTTACCGCGACCTTCGTGATTTGTAATAATTTATGTGTGTGTTTATTTGTGCTGTACTAACCAAAGACAGCTTATAGGTTCTGTTTTATTTAAGATCTTCCCTAAGGTACTTTCAAAACAAAACGTTCTCTATAACAGCGTACTGCTTACTAATATATGATTAACTACTAAGGTATGACGAAATCTGACATACAATGGACAATTGTAAATGCTAAAATGTCTAATTTCTGCTTATTGCAACTACGCATTCCTTTAACATTATAAGCAGTTTGTACTTCTCAAAGGTTGTGTCCATCATCAGACAGTTCAAGTTTTGTTTATGTTTTTACAGAAAAAGAAGAATCTGGTGTTGCTCCCCAGTTTTCTCAGCCGTTAAAACCGCAAGTTGTTAAACCGCGAGAAGCTGCCATTTTGCGTTGCCACGTGAAAGGAGAGCCCACGCCTGTAGTGAGATGGTATCGTGGGGACACCGAAGTTAAAGCAGATAGTGCACGCCGCTTGAGCTACGATCACGTTGATGGAGTTGCAACTCTAACGATCCTGGAGCCTACTCCAGAGGATGAAGTAATTTATAGAGTTGTGGCGACAAACAAATTTGGAAGAGCCGAATGTAGAGCAAATTTGATCCTTGGGGAGCAGGTACGTTTTTATCACGCAGTTCTCATAAGCTCGCGCGTTTCAACTTGATTCAGGAATTATGTTGATACTTAACTTGCAGGTGTCTGTTTTAAAGCCCGAGGTTCTTCATGCCCCTCGCATAACCGAACCTATCAAAGCAGTCTTGGCTGTAAAAGGACAGCCTGTAGTGCTTTCCGCGGAATTCCAGGGGACTCCGAAGCCAGAGGTTCGCTGGTATCGTAATGGAAAAGAAATTGTCCCCTCTGCTGAGAACGATAAAGAAATTGTGACCGAGTCATTCAGGACAGAATTACGTATTCCTACGATCACGAAACAGCACAGTGGGAAATACGAGGTCCGTGCAATGAATTCTGCTGGTGAGGCTAGAACTTCAGGTTCGGTAGCAGTTCGAGGTAAAAATAATTCGTCAAATGAAAAATACATGCTAGAAATACATCTCAATAATGTGTGTAAAATACTGTGAATGTTGCCCCACACTTAGCATGCGTACGAGCATCCGTGCCTGCCCGGGCCAGCCGGGGACCACCCCGGCTAGCCAGGCTAGGTAGGACGGACACGTGCTGAGTGTGGGGCCACCCTAAGGGTACGGCAGTATCATTAGGTCATGTTTGTTTTGGTTTGCCACGCAGAACACGCAACTGACGACTTAAAAGACGCAAGGGCTCCGCGATTCATCGAACCTCTGGAGCCTCAAATAGTTACCGAAGGGGAATGTGTCGTTCTGGAGGCACGCGTAGATTCTTTTCCTACGTGCTCCTTCCAATGGTTCCTTCACTCGGTGCCTGTAAAGGTACGTACATTTAGTACTTCTTTCTTTAACTTTCTTTAACTACAGAAGGCTTGTAAAGTTATGACATTAAAAATCATCACTTTAAGTCTGAAAATCTTTACGTGGTCGCCTTACAGTCATCTCCAGAGCTTCGAGTTGTCACGGAGGAAAACAAGTCGGTTCTCGTTGTTCGTGAAGTTCTCCCTGAGCATGCTGGAGACTACACTTGTAGAGCCGAAAATGCCGTGGGGTCCGTAACATCAACAGCGACTCTTAGTGTTGTGCCTGAAATGGAATGGGAAACTGCTCCTGGACTGGAAATTATGTCTCCTCAATTTGTCAAACCAGTGACAAGTTTAAAAGTAATGGACGGAGAGAAAGTTACCTTTACTTGCCAGGTAGTAGGAAAACCAACACCTCAAGTGACTTGGCGACACAACGGCCAACCCATAAAAGAGGCAAAAGACGTAATCATATATCAAGACCAAGAAGGCCTATGCAAACTGGCAATTTCAGAGGTGTTTCCAGAGGATGCTGGATTGTACACATGTGAAGCCCTAAACCGAGTTGGCGAAGCTGTTTGTTCTGCATCACTGATCGTTGAAGGTACGGCTCTTTAAGTTTTTAAGCTCTAAATGTGTGTGAATAGTGCGTGTGTAAAACGATGTAAGCAATATCCACTCAACAATAGAGAGTTGTAATTAGGCCTATAAAAATACGATTTCATGGAAGGTGCCTGGTAAGCACGAAGTTAATTAATGGTTTTGTCTCATAAGATACTTATGCGGTTCTCTCTACAAATTGAGTAAAAATATTCCAGTTTTTAGATGAAGTGGTAGAATTTTTTTATCTTAGTGTTTGATCAGCGTCATTAGTACAGGTCAAATGCCAAATTTTAGCTATTTAGCTTTAGGTTTAGAAGTTAAGTAAAGAAATATCTGATCGACATGGTTCCTAAACTGTTGGCTCGTTGTGCAATGATCATACGAATAGTGCATTGACATTTTTAAACTATGTTTTTCAAATTGTAAGTTATAAAGTACGTATATGACACGAATCAACAGGTCCTCAGTCATGAGCCTCCTCCTTTGCGCGTGACACAATGGTGTCGAGCCTTTGCAGTAATACCCCGATCTGGCTCGGCTCCCCGTGCCAAGTCGAGCATTACCATAGAAAAGGAGATTTTAACTTCAAATTTCTCAAAATTGGCCACCAACTTTTGGATGGCAATTGCAGTTGTGAACTCAGGAGATTTAGTTTTGTCTCACTGTAAAATTTCATCAATATCGTAATGAAATTTCTGGCTTTGCATAAGGGGCCTTGCTAATAAAAATAGTGGGATCCTGAGACAAAGTCACAATGCTACTTCGTGTCTAAAATAATTTCTTAAGATAAATAGTTATGAGAATTGTCACTTTTCTGGATGAGGAGCGAGAGATACCGGTTTTTTTAAATGTGCTCCTGCTTGTTAGTCATTTCTCAAATGTCTCCCTATCTTGCGTGTCCTAGCATACGAATACGTACCTGATTCAGAGATAGCATCTGTTGCTGTTGATACCAACCTTGCTACGGCGAAAAGCATCTCAGAGGAAGATTTGCTAGAAAAGGTAAGGCTCCACGCTAAAGCACATAAAACAATGGTTATTTTATATATTGGTATTCTAACATTATTGTTAAGGTAGGGCTATGTTTTCACGGACCATTACCTTATTTAGCCCCTTCCCCTCAAAGTTCTCAGTTTTCATAAAAGAAAAACTGAAGTGGATCACGCCCATGGCACCATCTTATACCCTATTTTCAGTCAATAAACAGATCCGATGTCAAAACTGCCGATGATACTTCTCTATCGAATTAAAGTCATTTTCCCGTATAATATAACTAAATATTCCATCTGGAAGTTAAAGGTAACCCATCGATATTGTGTTGTCTTTCTTGTAACAGGTTGTTGTTCGTTGTTAACAGGAAAGCCTGTCATCGCTGGAAGACCATGAAATGCAGGCTGCTCATTTTTTAACTCCCCTAGTCCATACAACACCTAGTAGGGAAGGAGAACTAGTGCGGTATGAGATATGAGATATCAGATATCCTGGAAAGAGTTTTTGCTACCTCTGTGCACGTTTTGAAGGTAAATATACTGCCCGCAGGCTTGAGGTGAAAGCAGCTGGAAATCCCCGACCAGTTGTACGATGGTACAAACAAGGTTCTGAAATACAACCTAACAAGGATTTCCAAATCGAAAATTGTGAAGATGGGACTTCTGTTTTAACTATTATGGAAGTATTCCCAGATGATGTTGGTGAAATAACGTGTGAAGCTCAAAACGAGTTGGGTGTTGACCAAACAGTAACTGAACTTGAAGTTCACGGTAAGGCTTCATCTTGAATTTATCCTTTCCTTACACAATCAGAAAAATTAACTTGAAAATAGTAAATGTTGCCACCTTATTTTTTTGTTACAACTTTTAAAATCTGTTAAATGTCGATTAATGTATTGAGTTTTCTGCAGCGCTAATTACTGCCCCAGTTGTCAGGGTAGCAAATCAGCCCCTTATCCCTTTCCTCATATACATATTCATGTTCAGACCATACTCGCTGCCTCACAGTACTGGACATAATTTTACTCTGTCCTGTTATATCCTAAACATACCACCCCTTTATAAAAAACAACTGAAAACACACAGAAGTCAAAAAACTTTAATACAATTTTGAAGTTTTAATCCAAACATGCAATGTTATGTTACTCTCAATTTTTTCAGAACAGCAATATTGTTGTCTTATTCTTTTAATTTCAGATATGAATCAGGCATTTAGTCTGCAAGGGTATATTGTGATGTTTGCAGCTGTTGGTTGTCCCAGTAGGTTTCAACAATATGTCCTAATTCCATATTTCAATATTTTTCAGGTATATTGGGAACTAAGGAGTACAGGAAACCTGAGTGGGTTACTCAGATGGAAGAATTGAAAGACGCGCTGAAAGGTAGAAATCAGTGTACAGTAACACACGTCTCTGCGAGTTTGTCATTGACCAGCATGTCGCCTGAACCGAGTGATGAGATGTCTATCGATAGCTTAGATACAAGCTTACGTTCTAAATTAGACGAGACTCGTTCTAACCGAAGGCACGGCGGAAATTTAGCGTCCGGAAGTTGGCCGTCCTTGGGTGATTTATCTATGGGATCAGACTCTGTATTTATGTCAACAGGAAGTTCATGCTCAGAAGAGTCGTCCCACATAGCCCCGCATGTGCCTTTTGTCCTTAATCAGCTTCCCACTCCCGTAGAGAAATGCCCTGTTTTGTGTGCTGGTAGTCATGATGAATCATCTACTGTGGGCCGCTTTTCTTCAATTTTGGGTAAGTACACTAATAATGTGACTGGGGAATCACCATCTTACAATGTAAGCGTAGATCCAGTAGATATAACATTTAGTAGAAGTAATGCGATTGACGACAGATCGCATTTATTTGTTGGTGATCCTATCCTACCTCAATTCACTAACGAGAAGCTTGCTCTTGTGTCTCACTTTGGAGAGGCTGAAATATCCTTTTCGAAAGATAATGACCTTCAAAATATAACCAGCAACTGTTGCATTTTAGAGTATTCGCCAGAGGAGTCTACTGATTGTGCGGAAATCGACGACTCAAATCAGCGTCTCCTGTCCACAATAATAGAAAAAAGTGAACCGGCGTCTTGTAGCGGTAGTGACAGTCCAGCCGATGAACGCTACTCACCACCATTGGTCTACGCGAGGTGTCTTCTTTCGTTCTCTTGTAATGCTCTTGACTCGAACCCTCAACCAGTCGAAACAAATATTCGCTCTCAAACCTATCCGCGTTCCCGCGTATCTGCTGAAGGGGAGGACTTGCGGATGCAGTCATGCTTGCGCAGAACACACTACCCTCTTGAGCCTCGAGAGCTAGACCCTAGTGGGTTTCAACAATTGCACACAGCTGATAGCAATGACGAGCTGCAAGAATTCCTTCTTTTGGAAAGTCAGTGCATGGTAAACGATGCCACTTGTGGTATATCCTCTTCATTTCATGACGACAGGAAAAATCATTCAAATGAGTAAAACGTTGCGTGCTTTCCGTCAGTCTTCCCTAAAAATGAGAAAACCTTTGCTTTTTCTCGCACAATTTGTCAAATCTTCCCTGATCTGGAGAAAGTAAGAGAAAAGGGTAAAATCTTAGCGTGTTAAATTTAAATTGTGGCACGTAGAAACAAGTCACTGATCTGCCAAACCACGTAAGCTCATTGAACTATCGCCTTAGCCGTGTAAGGTGGACGATACACGAGCAGGTAGCCTGATGGGTGTTTTGTCATATTGACGTCAAGCTTTAAGGTAATACGCCAATGCTATCTGCAAAACTTATAAGGAATGTATTGTTGTCTTGTTCACATTTCCCTATATTTCTTGTGAATGTACCGGGTGTTTCAGCAAATACAAGGCAGTAAGTTAAGTTGTCTATCCTCCCGTCTGCGGGCGCACAGGCACGGAGTGGGGGACGGGGATATGACGTCTGATAGTGCGTAGAGGGTGTCGCAGGGGTTGAGGTCGTCGCGGATCTCGGAGTGGCCGCGAAGGGTCATCGTGGTTTCCTTTTTTTTTTTTTTTTTTGGGGGTGTCGCGAGCGTGGCAAATTTACATCGGAAAATCTTTTACTGACTACTCGGTTTTACACGGTATTACACCTGTATTACACACAAGATTTTATATCTGTGAAGCACATTCTCGTGTTCTTCGGTATTACATTACGTGTATTACGGCGTAATACATGGATCAGGTGTACAGTGTATTACGGAAAGGAATTCCCCCTCGGTCGCGAGGGGGAGGCTGCGGGTCCAGGGGATGACGTGAGGGTGTCACGCGTTGTTTTTTTGGGGGTGGGAGGATATTCTCAACCTTTCCTTTCATTTTCTGCCCCTTACCCATGTGTTTCTCCAAACGTAAACAATATGACGTCATGTTCGAAGAGCCTCTATCCCCACTCCTCGACACCCGCAACACACTAGCAGACGTCATGTCACCACCCCTCGACCGTCGCCGGGCGCCGCGCGGCGGCTAGGCGTGCTGTCCCCACCACCGCTCCGCTGCCAGCCGTGCGCTCCGAGCATGTGCGCCTGCAGACCAGACGATAGGCAACTAAACTAACTGTCGTGTATTTGCTGAAACACCCGGTAGAACACGGATCCGAAAAACTTTACAAGAAATTCGGAAATCTATTTTCATTTTCGCAAATATTGTTAGTAAGATATTGCCCAGTGGTGGTACAATGTTCACATTTCCTCATGTACGTAATTTTGGGAATGTATAATAAGGATCTTAAAACCTGTAAGGGCAAAGGGAAACCAGTTTTCTTTTTCTCAAAGATTGTCACTGAAATATGTTCCGAATACGTTAGTTGCAATTTTTAAAACTATTTATTAGTTGTCTCCCCAAGAGTGCTTGTCCCTGTTACCAGACATTAGGTACTACTAGTTGAGAGCCCCTCGTTAAAAACGATCCCTTTTGAATTAAAAATAGCCTTTTCGAATGCATTCGAAACCAAATAGCGCCAGATTTTGATGGTATGTACGTTTTTGCTTTGCTTGTGCATGCATTTCATAGTAACCCCAATTTAAGTACTTCTTTTTCTTAAATGTTCTGGGAGTGTATGATATTGATAGATTTCCTGTTAACTTTACAGCTGTTCAAGCAGTTCCAAGCATAGAAGTTGAAATAAGAGATGCATATGTTGAGGAGCTTGACACTGTAGTTTTTGAATGTGTTTATTCTGGAACACCTAAACCAGGTTGGTGTTTTAGTAATTAGTACTTATGGTAATGTTGAAGAAACGCAATTTAATATCGCCTCATGAAATTACTTTTGCAGATATTATATGGTACCATGATGATCAAATTGTTCGCAATACAGAGAAAGTGAGAATCACTATCGAAGAGAGTAAGACTACTTGCACTGTTAAGTTCTCATCGCCAGAGGATTCTGGTGTATATGTTTGCAAAGCAACAAGTGACATTGGTATGGCAATAACAAAGGCGAAACTCAGCGTCACAGGTACGAAGTGCAATATTAACAAAAATATTCAACTTAACTTTAACAGTAAAGCTGTAGTTGGTAGAGCTGTGCTATAAAGTAGGAGTCGGTTTACTGGTGAGAAAACGTTACGTCTAAACGGTACTATGGGGATAAAATCTGAGTGTTAAAATTGTGGGTCTGACTCTGCTTCATCACCATTTCTAGACATAAGTCTACTCTCGGTCATTTTTCACTTTTCAAACCAAATCATATTCAAATCATGTGTAAACAGTAAAGTTTCCTATACAAAACTTTAATATTGAATTAAAAATAATCAACTACTTGTTTATGAATGTGGACTGCGATAGTTCTCACGCGTTGCGTACTACGGCATGACTTAAATCACACAAGTAATTTCTATCTTTTTAACATGCAGAACTTCCAGAAGATAAGAAGGAAGAAAAAATGACTAAAATGGCCCAGGAAGAAGAAGAAAAAATGAAGCTAGAGAAGGTAAAGCTGGAAAAGAAGCGAGAAAAGAAGAAAAGGAGGCCACGATGGGGTCTCACAGATGAAAGGTAAGGGTGCCCTTACAGCGGGGCCCATCATAACCCATCACTAATCATATTGTGTCTTTACCGATACACCACGGGATCTAAATGTTATTGAGTGTATTATACAACAAGTATACAGTATTTTTAGCGCCTCCACTAACATTTTCCTATGTATATTATTGGCTAAATAAATTGAGGAAATATTAATGGAGCAGCAGGATATATTTTGTACCTGTTGTGAAACACACAAAATATCGCCAAGAACCCGACATCTTTTTCTTGGTTTTGTTTTCCTACAAACCACGATGTCTTCTGGTTCTCTGTTGTCTTTAGAGATCACGCATCCACCGAAGTAGTGCAGACCTTGGAGACTCTGGGCCAATTTTCTGAAACTGTGGACTCGGTAAGTATAATAAGAATCCGAAAACATTTTAAGGGTTGTGCCAGTTAGTGGTTAAAAAATTACGTGTTGTTTCTCTCTGCGTTTTGTGTGGTTTTCATAAGGGAAACGCATAAAAAGTGCATGGTTGTGCCATTTCCGAACGATCTTGCCTTAGAGGGAATAACTTTTTCTCACGAATGATAAAGAAAGACATTTCTAGAGAACAAGATTTTACTTTACATTTGTTCCAGGCATTTGCTCAGAGGCGGCAATCCATTCAAGACTCGGTTGCTGTATCAGCAGTGGCCTCTTGTAAAAAAGTAGATGAGCCAGAAATGCCGGATAAACCTAAAGACACCGCGCAGCAAGTCGTATCTCCGCGAGAAGGTATAGCTGTAAGTGAGACGCAACCCACTCATGAAGTCGGGGCTTTGCCTGAAGATAGAAAGCCCAAGACAAGAAAAGCGAAACCTGCTGAGATTGAGGGTTTGAAAGACGCCAAGATTACGGTGATCAAAGTACATGAAATTATAAAAAAGCAAAAAGTGAAAATGGCAAAGGAGATCGAGGACATCATGGAGCTAGTGAATGCAAGAGAGTTTGGTCCCGGAGAATCGCCACTACGCGAACTGGCTCAGATAGGGTAAAAAGAAGGATCACGCAAAATATACATTTTCTTAAGGTACCTCAGTATTATCTAACGTCACCTGTAATATCTGTCATTTCAGATTCCTTGTTCGTCATGGGGTGTCCGTAAGTGACATTACATCGGTTTACCACGAAACAGATGAATTCCCTGCTCTTCGAACTCCAGCAGCACAATCAGCTCTTGTCTCATTGGTAGAACGGGAGGGCCATGGAACTCTGATCTCCCAAGTCTTGACAGAGGAAACTACAGCTGACGAAACAACAGTTGCAAAGACAGTTGGATTCAGAGCTTTCATGCGAATGATCGAGCTTTGTCACGTCACAGTTGAAGAAGTACTAACTCATTTCAACCCAGAAGACTTTCATATGCCAGTGTGGGAGACGTCAGAGGCAACAAAGGTAGTTGTAAATGTGACATGCTAACTAAGCAACCTGCTATCTTTGGTGCGCCCCATTGTTTACCCAGCTGTCATTTTAACAAACTTCAGCCTCCCAAACGGTAAACTAAACTTGTCATGGCGGATTTACGATAGAGACCTTAGTAGTTGACCGGCCCTGCTGCGAATGTTTTCGTCTAAAATATACATGTGTTTTCACTTAAAAACGAAATTGTTAGAGACACCAATTGCGAATGCCACGCAGAGGAAGATGAGGCAAGCTCAACTCGTCGCACTATTGCAATTGAAAAGTTAATCTGACCGTAGTTGCGTGCTCAGCGAGCGAGTCAACAACGCTGGCAGCGTGATCGAGCCGTGGTGCGCCATGGGATAAGAAAGGTGACCCGTTCCACTAGCATAGTGCGAGGGTTGTTTAGTTTATACGGATCCGTACACATGCCCACGAATTTTGCAGAACTTGCGGAGGCGTGTTTTTACGATAACCCCACTTAGTTATGGGGAAGGTCTTAAAGAATTTTAAAATATGGTATAAAAAGCCATTAATGCTACTTGGCCATTTCTGTTACGAAACATACAGGGTGACTTTTTCCGACTTAATATATTTCGGGGGCGAGTAGGGGGTGCCTAGAGAAGCGTTTTGATATAGGACACTTAGGGTCGGAAATGAAAATTGGCGGCGCTACGCTAAATTTAAATTTGAAAAATTGCGCCGGAAGGTAGGCAACCTACCCGTCAGGTGGGACTTAGCGGACGACGGGGTGGGGCCAGCGGGGTGGCCTTACCCTTGTCGCCATCCCCCGCCCGGGCGACGCCACGGGTCCTGACGAAACCGCGGGGTTGACCGCGGGTCCTCGCGGAAGTGTGAGGGGTTGCCGCGGCTCCTAACGGAACCGCGGAGGATGTTCGCGGGTCCCTGGGGAACGGCTTCCGATGTGCAGGGGATGGCTACGGGGGTAAGGCCACCCCACTGGCCCTACCCTCTCGCCTGCGAAACTCCGCCGTACGGGTGGGTTGCCGACCTTCCGGCGCATTTTTTCAAATTTAAATTTGGCGTAGCGCCGCCAATTTTCATTTCCGACCCCAAGTGTCCTATATCGAAACACTTCTCTAGGCACCCCCTACACGCCCCCGAAATATATTAAGTCGGAGAAAAGTCACCCTGTATGTAACTGAACACATATGCAGCCATGTTTTGCCCTCCGCAGTGCGTGTAAACACAGGCGTCCGCAAATCCCACAAAATTCGTGCGCGTTCGCACGGGTCCGTTTTATTTAGACAACCTCGCACCCTCGGCAGCAAGGGGCCCTACCGGCATGTCTTGTTTTTGGCACACTGAATTTTGAACTGGAACAGCAGGTGCTGTTGAACTCGCCTCTTCCTCTGCCGGAGTTACCATTGGCTGTTGATGATCTTTTTTAAATTGCCTCAATTTAGTGGGCGGTTTCGACCTGCTCCTTGCACGACCATAATAAAACTAGCAAAACACTGGTTTTAAAATGTTGAAAGTTGCACGAAAGTTGAACGAAAATACATCCGCAGCTGCCAGGCAAACCCGGCAAACCTGACCGGACTCTCACTGGCATAGCTCACAGCCGTTTATTATGGTTAAATATTAGCGAAAAGGTTCAAACTTCCAGCTTTCTTGCTTTGTGGTTACTTTTGTGTATGTTGCAAAATATTGTGCGTCGTTCTAACGTTTTGTCAAATCTGATGAATATTAATTTTTCGCAGGTTGAAACATCACAGCTGAAATCTGTGAGTGTATCACGTCGCACTGAAGTCGTGACAGGTGAGTCTGTGTGGCCTATGGGAACAAACTTTATCATTCCTTTAACCCCTTCAGGGTTAAGAGCAACACAACGTCATAAACGGCCTTGGTTAATTCTTTGAGGGCTTCATACTCCTCGATTCCAAAATGCCAGGTTATAACTTCAGCCTTAAGACCTGGTAAAATATTGTAGTTACTGGGGCACACCAATTGTATAAGTTGAGCTCCGAAGCGGAAGAAGAGAAGAATTCTATAATAACAACGGTCAGGACGAACGAAAAACTCATGCTTTTTTAATGGGAAGTTTTGAAATTCAATGTACCCTTTCTTTAAACGGAATGGTCGTTATAAATATCACCATCTTCAACCCGTTTATATAATATGATGAGTATCAAGAAGTGTTGGGTCGTGATAGGTCCCTATCGAAGGTTTGGGGGCCGAGGAAGGGGTTGGGCACCTAGTCGTCATGTTTAGATCCTTTAGCTGATAAATCCTCATTACCAATGGAACGTATTTAATCTATCTGGCTTTTAATGATCCGTCGAAATTTCGGTCTGTGAGACAGGAAGTACTATTTTTCCTAAATATGTATATTTTGTAAGATCAAGAAAATCTTTTTAGCAACCACCACGTCGCAGAACTTTAAAGAATTTGAATATCGTTGATTAAATTTGCATTTACTATCCTTTAAGGTGGAGATATAGGTGTAGACAAAGCTTTCATATCCGGAAAATAAGGGACTGAGCCACCTTTGCAACTTATCTTAACGTTGTAGAAAATCATACCACCACAGTCATCCTCTTAAAATTTTAATTAAAAAGTTCATAAGGTTTTTTTCTCTCCATAGACAACAAAGTGGTGACGAAAAAGCGGTCTGAGCTCATCGAGGACGAAACAGAAGGTATGGAATCCCACAGACACTAATTTAAAAAAAAATCATTAATAAACTTTCATTTACTTACCTGACCTACTTGAAATGGGTGCGGAGTCCTATCGCCAAGTGCTTGTAAAATTATGGAAGCTTAATCTTTTTGTCGCCTTGACTGCAATGAAAATAATTAAGTTTGTTAATCCTCGACATTGCAAGTGGGCTTCACTCACGCATCTTATACAAGAGCTTTTCTGTCTTAGCTTTAACATTCAATAGTTGAATTCGATTGTCGCTTTGTTGCCCCAGAAATAAACAGTACTGCAGTATTTAGCTGACACCGCTTTTATTTTTTATATTGCCTCCTTCTTTAAACTATAGCCCAAATAATTGCAAATATTTGCCACTTGCAACCGAGTGTGTCCTGTACTGGCGTAAAGAAATGCAGCGGTCTTCGAGGGGTTGTTTCAACCTTACGCCTTTTTCTGACATGCGTCGGTACTAATAATTTTATCATGTCACGCCGAATTTGTATTCCTTGAATTATACATTTATCGTTCTTGTGTCTGCTTTCGTAACGTTATTGCTTTTATAACCACTTCGCAGAAGAATGCTTTGCCGTCTTCTTTTTATGGTGAGTAACACTAAACGTTTCTTGCTTTCTTTTTAAAAGACTACCTTAGACATATGATAATCATTTACCATACTTCATCATATCTTCTAGTTTTAGGATATTTTATAAATGTACCATTTATATGATTAACTATCATGCACAAACAAGATAAAAGTGTACGGTTTCCAGGCCAAACGCTACATCTTTCATAACTTCTCACGCTTTAACACTAAACCAGCAACAGTTATATTTTTAAACGCTACAAACTACTTCAGTAAAAATGCAATCAATCAGAGAGTCAAGCTGCCTATCATTGCACTTAACGCGGTATTTATGTGTTAGAAGTCATCGCCACTAACATCAAATTCACCAAATGTTGATTTTGCCATAATGGTAACCGTACGTAACCCTTTGCAATCAGACAGCGTTCCAAAATGTTCGACTGACATTTTCAATATAATGTTCCCACATGATTCCATTATAATGATGTTTTTACTGTTTCTTCGCCAATAGTTATTTCTAATTATTTTGTCGGAAGTATTTGAAATTTGTTTTTAAATATAAAGGTTAGCAGACGTTTGATCATGAAGCCACATCTCTCACCATTGTATTTATGTGCATTTAACAGAGTAGATAACAAACTTCTTTAAATCAGTCACAATTTTAATCAACTCTCCAATCATGTCAATCTGGCTTGCATTACATTACTACCACCCCCTCCATGCTTTTGAAAGAAAATCCCTACTTAAGTTAAGGACTAATGGCACTGTGCGAAAATCGTTTTAGAAAAATATCTAGTTTTAAATTTTTTGAACTTTCAGAAACGTAAGATGACTCAATAAAATTGTTAAAGTATGTAAATAGCCAGAATAAGTGCGTGTGCACATAGGATGCACACTCCCTGCGTTTTCTTTATCGTAAAACATGCAGTTTTACCATTTTCCCATGAATTCATGTCAGCTGAGCTGGTGTGATGTAAAAATTCTTAACTAACGTTTTTCCTTTTTCTTTAAAAAAAAAATTAGATTTCTAATGATATGCCCTTTAAGAGAATGGCATCGCTCGCCTAAACTTATAAAATTTGGAGCAAGGTAGCAGACCGTGCTCTGTTCGTTCTTTGATAATAATAGTGAGGAGTTCATTTGTTAAGTTTGTCGCAGGCCATTCCTTTTGATCAATATCACTGACATTACATTGCCGTTACATTTCACAGAAACCCTCGAAGAAGTGGAGACGCAAATCGGACTGGCTACACAAGAACACACGCCACACTCTAGGGACGAGGGCGTCACTATATCGGAGCTGCATGAAGATGATACCAGTATTGCAGAAACTGACACTGCCATTATTACCCAACCAGAAGAAGACTTCAAGTATACAGAAGACCAGAAATCTGTTAGCAAATATTCAATACAAGAAGACGTAAAAAGTGAGAAGAATAAGGTTGTGACAAAAGAAATAACCGAAGAAACCCGGGATGAAATTGAAGTCAACGTTGAAATAATAGAAGGCAAAAAGAGGAAGATCACAAAGACATTACGAGCTCAAATGCCAGACGAATCTGATGAATATGTTGATGAAGACTTTACTGGTACCTTGAGCAAAGAATTCGACACGGAATTAAAAGGGCAGCCCCTGTTCTCTTCGCCAAGCATGGTTGTCACGGTACCTACCGAAACTCCGGCACAAATTCGTTCTGAACAGCCAGTGCCTAAAGACCATGTTAAAGTAAGTGTTATAACACACTCTGCTATCACCGGAGAATTAGTGAAACCAGAAGAACGTGAATCGGATGAGAAGCATGTCCCTACAGTATCCGTACGAGCCTCAGAGAACCAAGAACCATTGGAACCAGTGTCAGTGGTGCAGCCCCAGGTCCAAGTGACACCAGGAGTATTTGCCGAGAAATTTAAGCCACAAACTTTTTCAGCAAAGAGAACATTCGTAGAGAGCCAGAGTCTTGTTGTCAGTGAAACACAAGCGGACCAGTCTACTGCGTTTGCTAATGATTTAGCGATGGATAAGCAGTCGGCGTCAATAACTCTTATGCCGAAGGAAGCGACGGCAGTCACTGAAATAGACATTTCATTCAAAGAAACGGAATTTGAATCAGGTAAACTACCCTTGGAACTGAAAGCAGAAAAGACTATTGGTGTCAATGAAGGTTTGTCTGTCCTTGTTGTGGACGAAGGGATAAAAGAGGGCAGTTTAGAAACTCTCCAGATTACTGGCGTACAACCAAAAATTGAGCTTCCTTCCCATGAACCAATCATCGTAAGCGAAGTCTTTTTGGAAACGAAACCTCATAAATATGTACCAGAAGTTATCGTTCCAACTGAAACTGCAACGAAGACTGTTATTGCACAGCAGCCCGTCACTACAGCTGAACTTCAGGCACCTGAAATGGAAGGTATAT
Source organism: Frankliniella intonsa (assembly GCA_033675135.1). NCBI lineage: Eukaryota > Metazoa > Arthropoda > Insecta > Thysanoptera > Thripidae > Frankliniella > Frankliniella intonsa. The sequence goes on along the minus strand of CM066245.1, from coordinate 7,304,310 downwards.
TTGTGCCAGGTCGGTTACCCCCATCACAGCAGGCATCCCAAGGTGTCACTCCAATTGAAACAGCGATTATTTCGACGCCAGGAGTAGAGGAAAGAGAGAGTGATTTAATTTCTACGCGAATTCCTCAGGAAATCAGTGCGGTCGAAGGCTTAGCAACTGTCGAGAGTGTGGTTGTCAGCTCCACGTTTCCTCAAGATTCTGACATTCCCTTTCATGTTGACACTGTCGAGAAAAAGATGGTTGACTTTGATATTTTGCACCAGGAATCAATAACAACTTCACTTAATACAGCAGTAGAAAAAGAACTTGAGCTCTTGCAGGAAACTTTACCAAACACGAAGCAAGCTGTTCCAAGTGTAAGTTGTCTCGAACTTTCTGATGTATCACTTCCTGTCAAGCTTGAGTCGGAAAGTGAATTTGTAGCCCCTGCCACACCATCAAAAGCAACTGCTGAGACATCTGTTCGTGAAGAGGAATCTATTGGTATTACTATGGTAGAAACAAGTGACGTCCCTGCAGATTTTCATGAAATACTTAAGTATAGAACCGATGAAGCAGCCTCGGCGGTTGAGCTCACAGAAGCAGCTGAGGTATGGCAGGTTCATCTTCACGACAAGGAGCAGCCAATGAAATCTAAAGAACAGTTGACCCCAGCTTCTGTTACGCCAGCATACCGCCACCTATTCGGTGTCTCTGTTTTTGAGGCACAAAGTGGGGATAAGGAAGAACCATTAAAAGTTTTTGATCTTCCAGAAAAACACAAAGGAAAAATAACGTCGGCACATCTAGCAAACTCACTGCAGATTGAAGAAACAAGTTCGGAACATAAAACTGACGAGCTTTACAGCGATTCACCTAAACCAGAGACAGCCCATAGTGCAACAGATACGTTCGTCGAGACTGTAACGCAAGAGACTATCGCAAGTGAGGGTCTTCTAGCTCAAGAAACTCCAATTTTTGCCACCAAGCAAGCAGATGTCCTGATAACTGAAAGAGAGGCTGTGACGAAAACCGAAGTTCTTTCGGTTGATAAGGAATCTCTGCTGACTATGGCTACTAAACCCAAAGAATATTTTGCCACTACAGATATCTGTGGGCAAACCTTACCTGTAACATCGGAAATAGTTCCTGAGCATGCAGCACATGACTTTGAAGATGAGAAACCTAAACCTGAAATCGCGAAACACCAACACTCAATAGTAGAAGGAGTTGTTGTTAGTCAGTCAGACCTGGCCGAAAAAGAGGGTAATATTCCGAAACCAACAGTCCCTGACACAAAAACCGCACTAGTTCAAATTTCAGACGAGATCAGTGGACTGTCCATTACAGATATCCAAGCACAAGAGACTGAGTCCAGCCTCTTGCCAGACAAGCATCCAAAGCCTATGTATGCTGAGTCTTCTGTGCCCTCTCGCGAGACAGCCATACAAAGTGTTGTTTTGCCTGAAAGTTCGGCGGATGAAATCGCTTTAGATAGGCCAGTTACCAGTCGAGCAAAAGCAGACCACGAACCGTTAAGTGGCTTACTGATTACGGAAACTGCTGTTGGTGAGGCGGAGCGTGAGCTTCCTTCTCTTACGCACCCTGGCTCCCACATAGCAAGTGTTGTAGTTGGCACCAATGAAAGTGTTTCATTTTTGGAGATTGAGACGGAAACAAAGGAAGAACAATTTGAATCTCCCTCCACGCCTAACCTGCGGACTGCACTTCCAGGCGTATCTGGAAGAGAAGTAGCATTGAAAGAAGAGTTTGTCCTCAATCAACATGCTGTGGACTTGGCACGAATTTCGCCAATTAAGGAAACTGCAAAGCCGGAACAAGACGGGTTGAAAATCGCAATGAAAACTGAAACTGGGACTGAGGAGAAAGAAGGTGATTACGCAACAATTGCCCAGCCCAAAGAGCACAGTGCTGGTGTTGCATACGAAGATGTACCAGGACAAGTGTTGTCGATAAAAGAAGTTAACTTTGGTATTAAAGAGGGGCCTTTAACAACCGAAGAAATCCCTAAAATGCAGAAGGCGCTCATAGATGTTCCATCTAGTGAAGTGGCACAAACGACGGAGGTAATATCCCATACTGGCCTAGGGGTTTTATCGGAAGACAAGCCTCATACCCTTCGTGCTTTGCCTGAACAAGTTCCTATTGAAACTGTCAGTGTTAGCCTCAACCAATCAGTGGAAAAAGAGACCGACTTCGTACCGAACCTCCAACCAGACAATAAAAAGGCGCAAGCTGTTCTTGACGAAGAGATTGGAGTGAGCGTCATCTTAAATACAACTCAAGACAAAGAATCCCTGTTGCCTGCATTCGAGACACCAGAAGGAGTAAATGCTGCTGCGCAGGTGCTCGCTCACGAAATTGCTCAAACTTCAGAAGTTATTTCACAATCAACTACTGACAGTTTTTCGGCAGAAGTGCCTAAAACCGTTAAAGCAAACCTCGAGCACTTTTCGCACCATCCAATAGTTTCTACCGAGACTGCATTGGGTGAAATGGAGGGCAATCTAATACACGACCTAAAACTGATTCCTAAAACTGCTGACGTCTATTATGAAGAAGCTGCACAAGTCCAAGTAGCAGAAACATACCCACAAGACAAGGAATCAGTATTTCTCGAAACTTCTGTTCCAACGGCCAAATTTGCACAGCGTTCATATAATGCGCATGAAGTTGCATTGAACACCGAAGTTCGCCCAGAAACATCTGTTTCGGAACTTTCTATAGAGAGAGAAAAAGACAGGCACGCGGCTTTGGAACAGATACCATTCGAGACAGCCATTCATGCGGAAACTACTGTACAGGAAAAAGAGGAGCAATACGAAGATATTACTAAAACTACGGAACAAAGTGCCACCTTTTCCTTTGAAACGAAAAAGAGTTTGAGTGTTTCTCAAGTACAAGCAGAAGACAGCGAAGAAATGTTTTCACCCTCTGATGTCCCACAATCCAAGGAAGCGCACTTAAACGTTGACCTCCAGGAGGCACATATCATTTCTGAAGTTCAAAGCCAGGTAGCGTTAGGAGATGTGAATGCGCTCTCTGCAACTGCTGCTTCTGCACAGTCTGAGCACATACCCTACGAGGCGCTTTCCTACACTCAGCCGTCTGTCCAAGAAACTGAAACTGCTCTTGACGTAGGGCTTAAACAAAACAGAAAAACAGCCACATGTGAAATGACAGAAGTTGTGGGAGTTCAAGTGGCATGTATTGAATTACAGGAAAAAGAAGACTTACTTCCAGAGAAGGCAAAGCCGGAACCCAAAATTGCTATTCCAGATGTGACGCAGAAAGAAACAGCATTACAAATACAAGTCGTTCCTGCAACAGCCACAGGAGAATTTAAGTCTAGTAATGCTGAAACATCTACGGCGCTAGCATCGCAGCAACCTCACAACTATCTCCTTACCACACAAATGCCCGTAAACGAAAAGGAAGGGGAATTGTCTGAAGACGTGCTGCCTACTACGCGAATAGCGGCTGAAGATTTTGAGTCTCCAAAAGTCCTTGTTGTTTCTGAAGAAGTGACTTTGGCTGAACGTGAGGAGCAGTATGACAGTATTAACGTACCTAAGGAACGGCAGGCAGTGGTGGATTTTACAGAGGCTCAGGATATTGCATTAAAATCTGAAATGTTTCCAGAGACGAGTATTTCCGAAATACCCAGAGAATTTCGACAAGAAGAGGTTGGTGTGATATCTCATGAAACTCTTAAGAGCGTAGTTGTGTCAGAAAATCTATCTCAAGAATTGGAATTACCTTTAGATGACAATTACAGATCGACTGTGAGAAATGCAGGAGTCGGTATAGAAGAAGCACAACCAGTTCAAGTAATTGCAGAGGTCCAGCCTGGTTTCTGTGAATCTTCTTTCGAGGCCTGGGCAGTTCCGAAAGAGCGGGTCGCAGTTCCAGAGGTTTCTGGGCGAAGTATTGCAGAAAAGACCGAAATTTTAACTGAGCTGTCCGTGGTTCCTGCTGACTTTCAGCACACCCCAACTGTTATGGCAACTTCCCTTCAGATTCCATTTGAAAGTGTTCTTCAATCGCAAGCGGTGCTGTCAGAGAAAGAAGTAGAATTTGACGATATCGAGAAGACCGTTGCATCTGTTGCAGACATGGTATTTGAGGATCAGAAGGGGATAGAAGTATCCGAAGTGTTGATAGAGGAAAAAGAAAACCATCTTGTACTAAAAACAAGACCCACAGAAAGAGAGGCACATCCTGATGTTACCCCAAGGGAGGCAGCAGAGGTAAGCACGGTGTACACTCAACAAAGTGTTGGGGATCTGAGACTCTCTAGCCCCAACTCTGCCACTGCATGGCCGGAACATGGCACATTTGAAAGTATTGAGGCTACTCAGCCAGTCATAGCGGAACATGAAGAAGAATTACTAAGGTCAGACGCTGCAAAGCATTCGACAGCAAACGTTGCTTTAGTTGAATTAGGTGGAGTTTGCGTAACAGAAATCGACACTCAGGATAGGGAAGAGTGTTTCATACCCTCTGACGTACCATCCTCAAAACAGGCACACGCCGAAGTTCTTGCCAAGGAAGTGGCGCAATCATTCGAAGTAAGGCCAGACTTCGTCCCAAGCGAGGTGAAAGTTGAACAAACGAAGGCGGGGCATGCTACTTTCCAGCAATCTGTTTTTGAATCAATTACCCAGACAGAATCGATCGTTCAAGAAAGAGAAAACATATTTGAACAGGAAAAAGTTCCATCGTCTAAGAACGCTATAATTTCATTAGAAGAAGAATCTTCCATTCGAGTAAGTGAAGTGCTTCCGGATGATAAGGAAATCAATTTAGAAACTATGGTCGTCCCAACCAGGCGAACTGCTTCATCAGATATCGTAAGCCAAGAAGGGTTGGTAACAACGGTGGTTGACAGCCAGATGCACTCCGTTCAGAAAGACGAGCCTTTCTTTTTAAAATATGAAAATGCTCATACTGGCCAAGAGCCGAAAGAGGCGGTATTTATAACCGAAGGAATAATTCAAGAGAAAGAAGGAGCCATTGCCGAACAGATAAAACCATCTGAAAGAAATGCCAATGTTAACTTTGTGGAAGGCATTTCAACAATTGTTTCAGAGGTCATTATTCAACAGAAGGAACAGGAAAGGACAGATGGTTCAAAACCTAAACCAACGACTGCTCATCCTGAAGTGTCAGGTCGAGATATTGCTGAGAAGCTGGAAATAATCCCACACTCCGGATTAGATGTTTTCGTGACAGATGCGCCACAAGAAGCACGCGCTTCTGAAACGCCATTGATTGTGGAAGCTCTTCTTCAGTCACAGGCAATATTAAACGAACGAGAGTCAAACCTTGAGCTCGAAGTTAAGGAAAGACATAAGACAGCTCGAATGTCAATTGATATGGACCAAACGGCGGCAATATCATCAGAAATTGTACCAGTAGATAAGGAGAGCTCATTTGCATCAGCAGAGAAACCGCCAACTTTCAAGGCAAAAGTTGATTTGCTAGGTAGAGATGTTGCCGAGCAATCGACAGTGGAAGCCATGCAATCTACAGACACTATTGACACTTCAGAACCACTGAAGGGAAGGGCTGTCATGGAACAGATTCCGTTCGAAAGCTTATCGCAAATGGAAACTCCTGTTCACGAACGTGAACGCTCAATAAAAACCCATCATCAGCCTGAGACAATACAAGCTAACCTACAATTCCAAACAGGAAGGAGTGTTACTGTTATAGAAGTTATTCCCCAGGATAGCGAGGAAGCAAGCTTAGACAAGTCTGCACCAAGACAAGAAACGGCTCGAACTGATGTATGTGAGCGTGAAACAGCACTACAAACAGTCATAGTCCCAGAGTCAAATGTCACACCCCTTCCCGTACAGCCATTGGACACATCCAATGCCACAGCAACATTGCAACATCCTGCACATGGCGTTCTCATAACTGAAATTGGCCAAGCTGGAGAAAAGGAAGCAGATTTACCATCACTTATCAAGCCATCGACAAAGCAAATTCCATTCACTATCCAGGAACGTGACTCTAACTTAGTGGTCACAGAGGTGCACACCGAAAGACGTGAGGGTAAGTACACAAAACGACAGCTGGTTTGAGAAGAGTCGAATTTGTAAGTTCTTTTTTGCAATTATAGCCTTAAGTGAACAGTCTTCGTACGTCAAATCTAAGAAAGCATAGCACTGAGAAATAAGAAATAAGAAAAGTACTGAAGATAAAATATCGCTTGTGGCTATTGCAGAGTAAAAACTGCTGTCCAGGGACAGCAAAGTAAGCATCATATTGAAGCCTTAACTCATGAACTATATGTAAGAACTGAATCTACGGCTAAAATCAGAATTCAGGGTACTTTGGAGAATACCTCAGTATGAGATCTCACATTACAAACAGTTCATAAAGATACATTCTTCCGTAAAAGGATTGATTGAACAAATTCTAACGACGTAACCTGCTTCAATTCAAAAAGCGTGCCATTAAGCGATTGCAGTTAAAAAAAATTATGCCCGTTGAACGATGCTGTATTGGCACTGCAATAGTGACACACGATATTTTTCTTCGATTTTTTAGCTCTTCTGGTTCTATTTGGAAATTGACAATTTTAATATGTTGTCGGGATAAAATTTTTGGCAAATCTCTGCTGCGTATAACAAAATCGCATCTCAAAGCGGTTTGTCGTCAGTAGCCATCACTTCTATCTATCCAAAAGAGAAACCTACTAGAACTTGAGAAACCCTCTAAAACGCACATCAAAGTCATGATCACAATTGACTAAAACGTTTCCAAATATATCAACCAGAACATGTCAGTTTTAGGGAGCTTATCCAAAAACGACAACTAAAACAAATTGTAAAATAAACAAACTTCGCATTACAGAAGCATTGGACACATTTACTCCAATACCACTGGTCAGTGCAAAACAAACAACAATAGATCTTCAACATTCCAAAGCAACTCAAAACATACAAGGTAAGTCACCGTCCTAACTTTATTGACGGGTAATAATAGGTCATAAGTCCTCTACGAGCAAAAAAAAACGTTTTCAAGGGAAAGAACCCTTTAAAAGTACTAACACATCACTAACTTTGAGATACTAAGATAAGAAAGAATGTTCCAGAAACACACCAGGATACGGAAACAACGCATGCAGTCCAGAAAACCACAGACACCACTGACTTGCTAGAGAAGTCTGAACCTGAAGAAAAGGCATTCACTGAAACATCTCTAACTAAACAGCGAAAAACGAGAAAAAAGGTAATATACAAGCAAACGACAAATATACCAATTTCAATCAAAACTGTGCTAAACCTGTTTTTTCCCATCAAAACAGACAACAGAAATCACAGACAACAATGAAAGTTTCAAAATACAAGGAATTACAAGGCAAGCAAAACAGGAAATTGAAACTGTAACAACAAAAGTAATACTAGACAAAGCTGATCAGATTTCAAAACAGGGACCCGAAAAGTCCACCGCAACTCTTGACGTGCCAGAACAGACCAAGGTTTCAGAGCAGGTGACAGAGGTTCTCGAGGGCGGCAAGAAAAAGCGAATCAAAAAGAAAATTGTAAGGAAAATCACAGCCGACGAGGAAAAGGTCACGGAGACAACCACTGTGGAGGAGGAAGGCAAAGAAGCACAGGTCGACGTCAAGGAGACAGTCCGCAAGCTGCCCAAGAAGAAACTCCGAAAACCAGACATACAGGAAATCACAGACGAGGAGGTGCAGCCGCTAGCCGTTGAGGGACCCGAGGAGGCCACCGCAACTCTGGACGTGCCTGAACAAACCAAGGTGTCGGAGCAGGTGACAGAGGTTCTCGAGGGCGGCAAGAAAAAGCGAATCAAAAAGAAAATTGTAAGGAAAATCACAGCCGACGAGGAAAAGGTCACGGAGACAACCACTGTGGAGGAGGAAGGCAAAGAAGCACAGGTCGACGTTAAGGAGACAGTCCGCAAGCTGCCCAAGAAGAAACTCCGAAAACCAGACATACAGGAAATCACAGACGAGGAGGTGCAGCCGCTAGCCGTTGAGGGACCCGAGGAGGCCACCGCAACTCTGGACGTGCCTGAACAAACCAAGGTGTCGGAGCAGGTGACAGAGGTTCTCGAGGGCGGCAAGAAAAAGCGAATCAAAAAGAAAATTGTAAGGAAAATCACAGCCGACGAGGAAAAGGTCACGGAGACAACCACTGTGGAGGAGGAAGGCAAAGAAGCACAGGTCGACGTTAAGGAGACAGTCCGCAAGCTGCCCAAGAAGAAACTCCGAAAACCAGACATACAGGAAATCACAGACGAGGAGGTGCAGCCGCTAGCCGTTGAGGGACCCGAGGAGGCCACCGCAACTCTGGACGTGCCTGAACAAACCAAGGTGTCGGAGCAGGTGACAGAGGTTCTCGAGGGCGGCAAGAAAAAGCGAATCAAAAGAAAATTGTAAGGAAAATCACAGCCGACGAGGAAAAGGTCACGGAGACAACCACTGTGGAGGAGGAAGGCAAAGAAGCACAGGTCGACGTTAAGGAGACAGTCCGCAAGCTGCCCAAGAAGAAACTCCGAAAACCAGACATACAGGAAATCACAGACGAGGAGGTGCAGCCGCTAGCCGTTGAGGGACCCGAGGAGGCCACCGCAACTCTGGACGTGCCTGAACAAACCAAGGTGTCGGAGCAGGTGACAGAGGTTCTCGAGGGCGGCAAGAAAAAGCGAATCAAAAAGAAAATTGTAAGGAAAATCACAGCCGACGAGGAAAAGGTCACGGAGACAACCACTGTGGAGGAGGAAGGCAAAGAAGCACAGGTCGACGTTAAGGAGACAGTCCGCAAGCTGCCCAAGAAGAAACTCCGAAAACCAGACATACAGGAAATCACAGACGAGGAGGTGCAGCCGCTAGCCGTTGAGGGACCCGAGGAGGCCACCGCAACTCTGGACGTGCCTGAACAAACCAAGGTGTCGGAGCAGGTGACAGAGGTTCTCGAGGGCGGCAAGAAAAAGCGAATCAAAAAAAATATTGTAAGGAAACTCACATCCGACGAGGAAAAGGTCACGGAGACAACCACTGTGGAGGAGGAAGGCAAAGAAGCACAGGTCGACGTTAAGGAGACAGTCCGCAAGCTGCCCAAGAAGAAACTCCGAAAACCAGACATACAGGAAATCACAGACGAGGAGGTGCAGCCGCTAGCCGTTGAGGGACCCGAGGAGGCCACCGCAACTCTGGACGTGCCTGAACAAACCAAGGTGTCGGAGCAGGTGACAGAGGTTCTCGAGGGCGGCAAGAAAAAGCGAATCAAAAGAAAATTGTAAGGAAAATCACAGCCGACGAGGAAAAGGTCACGGAGACAACCACTGTGGAGGAGGAAGGCAAAGAAGCACAGGTCGACGTTAAGGAGACAGTCCGCAAGCTGCCCAAGAAGAAACTCCGAAAACCAGACATACAGGAAATCACAGACGAGGAGGTGCAGCCGCTAGCCGTTGAGGGACCCGAGGAGGCCACCGCAACTCTGGACGTGCCTGAACAAAACCAAGGTGTCGGAGCAGGTGACAGAGGTTCTCGAGGGCGGCAAGAAAAAGCGAATCAAAAAGAAAATTGTAAGGAAAATCACAGCCGACGAGGAAAAGGTCACGGAGACAACCACTGTGGAGGAGGAAGGCAAAGAAGCACAGGTCGACGTTAAGGAGACAGTCCGCAAGCTGCCCAAGAAGAAACTCCGAAAACCAGACATACAGGAAATCACAGACGAGGAGGTGCAGCCGCTAGCCGTTGAGGGACCCGAGGAGGCCACCGCAACTCTGGACGTGCCTGAACAAACCAAGGTGTCGGAGCAGGTGACAGAGGTTCTCGAGGGCGGCAAGAAAAAGCGAATCAAAAAGAAAATTGTAAGGAAAATCACAGCCGACGAGGAAAAGGTCACGGAGACAACCACTGTGGAGGAGGAAGGCAAAGAAGCACAGGTCGACGTTAAGGAGACAGTCCGCAAGCTGCCCAAGAAGAAACTCCGAAAACCAGACATACAGGAAATCACAGACGAGGAGGTGCAGCCGCTAGCCGTTGAGGGACCCGAGGAGGCCACCGCAACTCTGGACGTGCCTGAACAAACCAAGGTGTCGGAGCAGGTGACAGAGGTTCTCGAGGGCGGCAAGAAAAAGCGAATCAAAAAAGAAAATTGTAAGGAAAATCACAGCCGACGAGGAAAAGGTCACGGAGACAACCACTGTGGAGGAGGAAGGCAAAGAAGCACAGGTCGACGTTAAGGAGACAGTCCGCAAGCTGCCCAAGAAGAAACTCCGAAAACCAGACATACAGGAAATCACAGACGAGGAGGTGCAGCCGCTAGCCGTTGAGGGACCCGAGGAGGCCACCGCAACTCTGGACGTGCCTGAACAAACCAAGGTGTCGGAGCAGGTGACAGAGGTTCTCGAGGGCGGCAAGAAAAAGCGAATCAAAAAGAAAATTGTAAGGAAAATCACAGCCGACGAGGAAAAGGTCACGGAGACAACCACTGTGGAGGAGGAAGGCAAAGAAGCACAGGTCGACGTTAAGGAGACAGTCCGCAAGCTGCCCAAGAAGAAACTCCGAAAACCAGACATACAGGAAATCACAGACGAGGAGGTGCAGCCGCTAGCCGTTGAGGGACCCGAGGAGGCCACCGCAACTCTGGACGTGCCTGAACAAACCAAGGTGTCGGAGCAGGTGACAGAGGTTCTCGAGGGCGGCAAGAAAAAGCGAATCAAAAGAAAATTGTAAGGAAAATCACAGCCGACGAGGAAAAGGTCACGGAGACAACCACTGTGGAGGAGGAAGGCAAAGAAGCACAGGTCGACGTTAAGGAGACAGTCCGCAAGCTGCCCAAGAAGAAACTCCGAAAACCAGACATACAGGAAATCACAGACGAGGAGGTGCAGCCGCTAGCCGTTGAGGGACCCGAGGAGGCCACCGCAACTCTGGACGTGCCTGAACAAACCAAGGTGTCGGAGCAGGTGACAGAGGTTCTCGAGGGCGGCAAGAAAAAGCGAATCAAAAAGAAAATTGTAAGGAAAATCACAGCCGACGAGGAAAAGGTCACGGAGACAACCACTGTGGAGGAGGAAGGCAAAGAAGCACAGGTCGACGTTAAGGAGACAGTCCGCAAGCTGCCCAAGAAGAAACTCCGAAAACCAGACATACAGGAAATCACAGACGAGGAGGTGCAGCCGCTAGCCGTTGAGGGACCCGAGGAGGCCACCGCAACTCTGGACGTGCCTGAACAAACCAAGGTGTCGGAGCAGGTGACAGAGGTTCTCGAGGGCGGCAAGAAAAAGCGAATCAAAAAGAAAATTGTAAGGAAAATCACAGCCGACGAGGAAAAGGTCACGGAGACAACCACTGTGGAGGAGGAAGGCAAAGAAGCACAGGTCGACGTCAAGGAGACAGTCCGCAAGCTGCCCAAGAAGAAACTCCGAAAACCAGACATACAGGAAATCACAGACGAGGAGGTGCAGCCGCTAGCCGTTGAGGGACCCGAGGAGGCCACCGCAACTCTGGACGTGCCTGAACAAACCAAGGTGTCGGAGCAGGTGACAGAGGTTCTCGAGGGCGGCAAGAAAAAGCGAATCAAAAGAAAATTGTAAGGAAAATCACAGCCGACGAGGAAAAGGTCACGGAGACAACCACTGTGGAGGAGGAAGGCAAAGAAGCACAGGTCGACGTTAAGGAGACAGTCCGCAAGCTGCCCAAGAAGAAACTCCGAAAACCAGACATACAGGAAATCACAGACGAGGAGGTGCAGCCGCTAGCCGTTGAGGGACCCGAGGAGGCCACCGCAACTCTGGACGTGCCTGAACAAACCAAGGTGTCGGAGCAGGTGACAGAGGTTCTCGAGGGCGGCAAGAAAAAGCGAATCAAAAGAAAATTGTAAGGAAAATCACAGCCGACGAGGAAAAGGTCACGGAGACAACCACTGTGGAGGAGGAAGGCAAAGAAGCACAGGTCGACGTTAAGGAGACAGTCCGCAAGCTGCCCAAGAAGAAACTCCGAAAACCAGACATACAGGAAATCACAGACGAGGAGGTGCAGCCGCTAGCCGTTGAGGGACCCGAGGAGGCCACCGCAACTCTGGACGTGCCTGAACAAACCAAGGTGTCGGAGCAGGTGACAGAGGTTCTCGAGGGCGGCAAGAAAAAGCGAATCAAAAAGAAAATTGTAAGGAAAATCACAGCCGACGAGGAAAAGGTCACGGAGACAACCACTGTGGAGGAGGAAGGCAAAGAAGCACAGGTCGACGTTAAGGAGACAGTCCGCAAGCTGCCCAAGAAGAAACTCCGAAAACCAGACATACAGGAAATCACAGACGAGGAGGTGCAGCCGCTAGCCGTTGAGGGACCCGAGGAGGCCACCGCAACTCTGGACGTGCCTGAACAAACCAAGGTGTCGGAGCAGGTGACAGAGGTTCTCGAGGGCGGCAAGAAAAAGCGAATCAAAAAGAAAATTGTAAGGAAAATCACAGCCGACGAGGAAAAGGTCACGGAGACAACCACTGTGGAGGAGGAAGGCAAAGAAGCACAGGTCGACGTTAAGGAGACAGTCCGCAAGCTGCCCAAGAAGAAACTCCGAAAACCAGACATACAGGAAATCACAGACGAGGAGGTGCAGCCGCTAGCCGTTGAGGGACCCGAGGAGGCCACCGCAACTCTGGACGTGCCTGAACAAACCAAGGTGTCGGAGCAGGTGACAGAGGTTCTCGAGGGCGGCAAGAAAAAGCGAATCAAAAGAAAATTGTAAGGAAAATCACAGCCGACGAGGAAAAGGTCACGGAGACAACCACTGTGGAGGAGGAAGGCAAAGAAGCACAGGTCGACGTTAAGGAGACAGTCCGCAAGCTGCCCAAGAAGAAACTCCGAAAACCAGACATACAGGAAATCACAGACGAGGAGGTGCAGCCGCTAGCCGTTGAGGGACCCGAGGAGGCCACCGCAACTCTGGACGTGCCTGAACAAACCAAGGTGTCGGAGCAGGTGACAGAGGTTCTCGAGGGCGGCAAGAAAAAGCGAATCAAAAAGAAAATTGTAAGGAAAATCACAGCCGACGAGGAAAAGGTCACGGAGACAACCACTGTGGAGGAGGAAGGCAAAGAAGCACAGGTCGACGTTAAGGAGACAGTCCGCAAGCTGCCCAAGAAGAAACTCCGAAAACCAGACATACAGGAAATCACAGACGAGGAGGTGCAGCCGCTAGCCGTTGAGGGACCCGAGTTGGCCACCGCAACTCTGGACGTGCCTGAACAAACCAAGGTATCAGGTCGAGGCGTAGATGTGTTTTTCGATGCTAAGAGTGTTATTGGTAGGAAACACAGCGTTTTTGAAATATCAGAAACTGACGGTTTTGGTTACGATGATTTGCCTGAGAATTGTCCTGCTGTTGTTGAATTTCCTGAAGAAGAACTGTCTGATTTTGAAAGTTTGCCTGATTTGGTGCAAGAAACGGAATCAGTTAGCGATATTTTAGATGATGGTAGACCGAAGCAAGTCAAAAAACGCACCATTCGTAAAGTTAAAAATGGTGTAGAGAATGTCACAGAAATTGTTAGTGTGTGCGAGGATGGTTCCTTGCCTCAAGTGGAAGTCACTGAGTTTTCAAAACCAGTTTCTGATTTTGTTTTGCTTGACATCGACAGCCCGGAGGGCAAAGCTAAAATATCTGAACAAGTAACGGAAATATTTAAGGATGGAAAAAAGAAGTCGGTTAAGAAAAGAACGGTGTCTGCTGTGGCAGGTGATAATGTTGTTGTAACTGAGACTATCACCACTTCCGAGGATGGTCAACTCCCTAAGGTGGAAATTACTCAGAGGTTTAAGAAACGCGTATTGAAGCAGTCAATTGTGGTTGGTGAAGAGACTGATCGAACAGACTTACAGGAGACTGAAGATTCGAATTTGTCTGCAAAGCCGGACAAGCCTGCAGAGAAGACGCCAGCCGAAGAGCAGCCAAAACAATATGTTTCAGAAGAGGAAATAACTCAGGACGTACCGGATGAAACAATCCCTCTTCCAGAGGATGAGTCAAAGAAATTGGTAAAAAAGAAGAAGAAAAAGGCCCCTAAGCCGGAAGAAAAACCTGAAATTGTTCTTGATGTTGATTTAGACGAAGAAATTGAACGACCCGTGCTCGAAAAGTATGAACCAACGCCGTTTGTGCCCAAAAAGAAACAAGTTGAGGCTGAGCGCAAAGAAAAGCTGCAGGGTTTGCAAAAGCAGACTATTGTGAAAACCGAGGTTAGCCCGAAGAAGGTCAAGGTAGTCCCAGTCGATGAAGTACCCCAACTTGCTACAGTAAAACTAAAGAAAGCGGCACCAGTAAAGCGTGCCGAAAGAAGGTCGGTGTCACTTCCAAAGTTTCTACTGAAGAGCAGAATCAACCGTGTGCCGTACCCTCCAGAGGCCCAAATACCTGTCATAACAGTTATAGGGGCAAAGCGGGAAAACGGTGAGCTGTCTCGAAATGCCGAAGAAGCTCTTAAAATTCTCAAGAAAAAACGAAAGAAGGTCAAGCTCCCTGAGGACGCAGAAAGGCCAGAACTCGAGGAATACGTTCCATTTGAAGATGAACGAAAACCAGAAGAGCCTGCGCCAGAAGATGACATTAAACTTCTTCCAGTCCAAAAAGAAAAGCCATCTGAGGAGGCACCTGTTGGGCATAAGCTAAAATTGGGGAAGGGCGTTGTACCACTTAAAGAAGAAAAGCCAGAGGAAGTCAAGCTGAGGAAGGCCCCTGAAAAACCTAAGGTGGTTGAAACAATGGAGGAAAAGCAGCCAAAGAAAAAGAAGTCTTTCGAAGATGTTCCTAAGAAAACGAAAGAAGAGGGTGTGGTTGAGCTAAAGCCATTTGAGCCTTATGACATACCTCGGGAAGAAATTGATCTCGAAAAGCCCGAAAAGATGCCGTTCGAAAAACCAGAAAAGGATGTTGTACCAGATGTGAAGCCTAAGCCGAAGAAGCCGAAAGCGGAAAAACCTCAGCCAGAGACCCTCGAGACACCAATAGTCCCTGGAGTACCAAAACCTCAACCAGAAGACGAGACACCAGAAATAAAACTAAAGAAAAAGCAGGGCCCACGACCGGAATCCCCAACTGAGGAAATTAAGTTGAAACCATTCAAGAAGGATGACGACCAGCCTCTACCAGTTAGACCCGAAGCAGAAATCAAGTTTAAGCCTGAAGACAAGCCAGTGGTTGAAGAAGACTTGTCAATCAAACCGGTTAAGGATAAGGATGTGAAAAAGAAGAAAAAGAAGTCTGCACAGCCGGAAATGCCTGCAGAGGAGACGCCAGCCGAAGAGCAGCCAAAGGATGAGGTGCCGCAAGAGGAAATAGCTCAGGACGTCCCGGATGAAACACAACCTGTTCCAGAGAAAGAGCCAAAGAAGTTGGTGAAAAAGAAGAAAAAGATTCCAAAACCGCATGAAAAACCTGAAATTGTTCTCGATGTTGATTTGGACGAAGAAATTGAACGACCCGTGCTCGAAAAGTATGAACCAACGCTGTACGTGCCCAAAAAGAAACAAGTTGAGGCCGTTGCTTTGCCGATGGAAACGTCGCACGAACCCTTTAAGCCCTCTGATTTACAGGGCGAAGGACCTGTTGCTCCTCATCCTGTGCCAGACATACCTGCTGAGTTTTTGACGACTATTCCATTAGCTGAAGGTGCTCTTCAGGTTATTGAGGAAACAACTGACTTTTTAGAAGGCGGGCAGCCCAAGACACGGCGTAGAAAGATTGTGAAAACAAAGCGTTCTGGATCAGTACACGTAACTGACACAACTGCTTTTGAGGACGTTGATGGTGTACGGGAAGAAAACTCTTTGACTTACAACCAATCTGAAGAGGTTCTCCCACTTCTCAAAACAGGCGACCAAGAACACTTCCCTGAGTATACAATAGAGAGCAGAGAGTCTGTTCATGTTACTGAAGTTATGATACATATTGCAGACGGCGACAAAGTAAAGTTAATTAAGAAGCGTGTCAAAAAATGCAGAAAGGAAGGTAAAGAGGAAATTGAAACAACCGTAACGGTTGCCTCCGATGACGATTCTCCTGGGTCGAAAACCACAGTATCGTACGTAAAATCTATTCCACTTATACATCCAGTGGAGGAGGTGTGGGTGGAAGAAGGGGCATCTCCTTTTGCTTTAGTGGGTGAAGAGTTTATATCCTTGTCCCCAATTGAAATAGTATCGGAAGTAATTCTAGTACCTACGGTCTCTCGACCAACTGTAAATAAACCAAAAAAGGTGACCAAACGAAAAATTGTAAAGCTTGGTGAAAATACAAAGGATATTGAAGAAACAACGACGGTAGAGGAAGCAGGAAAACCGTTAACAGAAAACATTGTTCGTTACTCAGTTGAGATGCCAATCCAGAGGGCTGTGGAGGAGTATGTAAACGATGAGGAAGCGGCGCCCTTAGATGAGAAGCTAGCTGAATCTTTGACACCAAACATAGTGAAAACGGAGAAAACTGTAGTCAGTGAAGAAATTGTAACAATACTCCAAGGTGAAAAAAGTCGTAGAATTGTGAAAAAACGAAAGACGAGAATCGCAGATGGTAAAGAAAGCACTGAAACAACACTGCAAGTAAGGGAAGGGGAGGCAAAAGAATATGTAGACACTGTGCAATACGACATAGCTAGCCCTCTTCACACGCAACAGCCCTGGTCTAACGCAAAGGAAAACATTCAAAGTGTCTATGAAATGATCTCTGCAGTTATGACTTCAACCATGTTATCCGAGGAGACTGAGGCAATTGTTCCAATTGACATCAGTACACAGCACACACGTCCTACAGGTGAGCTTATAATATACAAGGATACAACAACCTATTAAGTAAACGTGCTCTCACACTGAACACGTTCGTCGGGTCTGTGTCTAACCTGTCCGCCTCTTTAAGCACAGTTGTAAGCATTCACAAACTTATCGACATCAAAACTTCAAGGGAGAGCGGATCCGAACACACCGAACGCGTTCAGTGTGGGGCCACTTTCCAGAACTCAGCATTCAACTGAACACGATGTTGTTAATACAGTGTCAGCTCTTCGCCTTTCTATGAACAATAAGGTGGCCCCGGCAGGTTCTTAGATCCAGTAGTAGAGCAAGGATCGCTGGCATTGCCCGTTTTCGGGCGAAGGGCAAAGAGAGGGGAGAAGGAGAGGACGCAGGTATATCAACTTAAGCAGCGTTGGCAAAGTCGGCGTGGAAAAGTCGGCGTGGAAAAGTCGGCGTGAGTAGGCGTGAGTTAGCGTGAGCCAGGTAGTGGGGGTAGAGAGTGCACTACGCTCCACTGCGCTCTACCCTACCCCCACGCCTACTTTTCCACGCTGACTTTGCCACGCTGCTTAAGTTGATATACCTCACTGCTTCCTACCCCTCTCTCTTCCTCTGGCCTGGCAAAACACACTTTGGGTGGCTGCGATGTACGAAGCTTAAGCATCTCGCCAATACAAATCTAGCTTCACGTAGCTCGTCAATAATTGCTATATTCAGTTAAGGATTTGCTTGGCGTTTGCTCGGCGAATTCTCTGCGTCTGATCGACGTTTGCTCGGTTTTTACTCGGCATTTGCTCGCTGTTCGCTCGCTGAGTGAACAGAGAGCAAACGCCGAGCAAATGCCGAGAAAACGCCGAGCAAATCTTTAAATGAACATAGTATTAAGTGCTTCGCTCTTTCAGTCTTGTCCAACGAGACTGACTGTGCCGACATTTTTCAGAGCAGTAAATGTTAGCGTGTTCTAGTAATCCCCTGAAAAAAGGCCCAAACGATGATAGGGATATACCGCTAGATGTCGACTGTCGCATACTTATCTTCTTACACCAATTTGCTCTTAAAACTTGCGAATATTATCCATTTTGAAACTTTCTTGATATTTTGTTAGGCAATAAAAAGATAATAAATTAAAAGAACAAAGTTTAGAACAAAAGATCGCGCATTTCTAATCAGAGAAAATACAATTGTCCTGTCTGACAACAGTCCTGTTTTCAGGTGATGTTGCTGCGGCTTCTGAAGATATCGTGAAAACCGAGGAAGTAATACCAAACGAGGAAAATGTCTCAGAGTTGCCGAAAGATAAAGCCGACGAAGATAAAAAGAAGAAGATTGTTAAGAAGAAAAAGAAAGCACCAAAACCAGAAAATGAAATAGTCCTTGATGTTGATTTAGACGAAGAGATAGAGCGCCCGGTTCTTGAGAAGTACGAACCTACGCCATTCATTCCTAAAAAGAAGCAGCAAGAAGGGCCACAAAAAGAAAACATAAAAGGACTGGAGAAGCAACCTATTCTTCGGACTGAAGCAGGACCAAAACAGATTCAAATAACTGCTTTAGACGATAAACCTCAATTTGCAACAATTAAGTTGAAGAAAACTCAAACGATAAAGAGAGGCGATCGCAAGTCCCTTTCCCTTCCAAAATTCCTGCTAAAAAGTCGCATAACCCTAGTTTCTTTCCCACCCGCTATTCAAATACCTGTCATAACAGTTATAGGGGCAAAACGGGAAAACGGTGAGCTGTCTCGAAATGCCGAAGAAGCTCTTAAAATTCTCAAGAAAAGACGAAAGAAGGTCAAGCTTCCTGAGGACGAAGAAAGGCCGGAACTCGAGGAATACGTTCCATTTGAAGATGAACAAAAACCAGAAGAGCCAGCGCCAGAAGATGAGGTCAAACCCATCCCTTCACAGAAAGAAAAGCCAACCGAGGAGGCACCTGTTGATCATAAGCTAAAATTGGGAAAGGGCGTTGTACCACAGGAAGAAGATGTGCCCGAAGAAGTCAAGCTTAGGAAGGCCCCTGAAAAACCTTTGGTGGTTGAAACAATCGAGGCGAAGAAGCCAAAGAAAAAAAAGCCTTTCGAAGATGTTCCTAAGAAAACGCATGAAGAGGATGTGGTTGAGCTAAAGCCATTTGAGCCTTATGACATACCTCGGGAAGAAATTGATCTCGAAAAGCCTGAAAAGATGCCGTACGAAAAACCAGAAAAGGACGTTGCACCAGAAGTGAAGCCGAAGCCGAAGAAGCCGAAAGCGGAAAAACCTCAGCCTGAGACCCTCGAGACACCAATAGTCCCTGGAGTACCAAAACCTCAACCAGAAGACGAGACACCAGAAATAAAACTAAAGAAAAAGCAGGGCCCACGACCGGAATCCCCAACTGAGGAAATTAAGTTGAAACCATTCAAGAAGGATGACGACCAGCCTGTACCAGTGGGACCAGAAGCAGAAATCAAGTTTAAGCCGGAAGACAAGCCAGTGGTTGAAGAAGACTTGTCAATCAAACCGGTTAAGGATAAGGACGTAAAAAAGAAGAGAAAGAAGTCTGCACAGCCGGAAATGCCTGCAGAGGACACGCCAGCCGAAGAGCAGCCAAAGGATGGGGTGCCACAAGAGGAAATAGCTCAGGACGTCCCGGATGAAACACAACCTGTTCCAGAGAAAGAGCCAAAGAAGTTGGTGAAAAAGAAGAAAAAGACGCCAAAACCGGATGAAAAACCTGAAATTGTTCTTGATGTTGATTTAGACGAAGAAATTGAACGACCCGTGCTCGAAAAGTATGAACCAACGCCGTTCGTGCCCAAAAAGAAACAAGTTGAGGCCGAGCGCAAAGAAAAGCTGCAGGGTTTGCAAAAGCAGACTATTGTGCGAACTGAAGTTAGCCCGAAGAAGGTCCAGGTAGTCCCAGTCGATGAGGTACCCCAGCTTGCTACAATAAAACTAAAGAAGGCGGCACCAGTAAAGCGTGACGATCGGAGGTCGGTGTCACTTCCAAAGTTCCTACTAAAGAGCAGAATCAACCGTGTGCCGTACCCTCCAGAGGCCCAAATACCTGTCATAACAGTTATAGGGGCAAAGCGGGAAAACGGTGAGCTGTCTCGAAATGCCGAAGAAGCTCTTAAAATTCTCAAGAAAAAACGAAAGAAGGTCAAGCTTCCTGAGGACGAAGAAAGGCCAGAACTCGAGGAGTACGTTCCATTTGAAGATGAACGAAAACCAGAAGAGCCAGCGCCAGAAGATGACGTTAAACCTCTTCCAGTCCAAAAAGAAAAGCCATTAGAGGAGGCACCTGTTGACCATAGGATAAAATTGGGAAAGGGCGTTGTACCACAGGAAGAAGATGTGCCCGAAGAAGTCAAGCTTAGGAAGGCCCCCGAAAAACCTGTGGAGGTTGAAACAATCGAGGAGAAGAAGCCAAAGAAAAAGGAGTCTTTTGAAGATGTTCCTAAGAAAACGCAAGACGAGGATGTGGTTGAGCTAAAGCCATTTGAGCCTTATGACATACCTCGGGAAGAAATTGATCTCGAAAAGCCTGAAAAGATGCCGTACGAAAAACCAGAAAAGGACGTTGCACCAGAAGTGAAGCCGAAGCCGAAGAAGCCGAAAGCGGAAAAACCTCAGCCTGAGACCCTCGAGACACCAATAGTCCCTGGAGTACCAAAACCTCAACCAGAAGACGAGACACCAGAAATAAAACTAAAGAAAAAGCAGGGCCCACGACCGGAATCCCCAACTGAGGAAATTAAGTTGAAACCATTCAAGAAGGATGACGACCAGCCTGTACCAGTGGGACCAGAAGCAGAAATCAAGTTTAAGCCGGAAGACAAGCCAGTGGTTGAAGAAGACTTGTCAATCAAACCGGTTAAGGATAAGGACGTGAAAGAAGAGAAAGAAGTCTGCACAGCCGGAAATGCCTGCAGAGGAGACGCCAGCCGAAGAGCAGCCAAAGGATGAGGTGCCACAAGAGGAAATAGCTCAGGACGTCCCGGATGAAACACAACCTGTTCCAGAGAAAGAGCCAAAGAAGTTGGTGAAAAAGAAGAAAAAGACGCCAAAACCGGATGAAAAACCTGAAATTGTTCTTGATGTTGATTTAGACGAAGAAATTGAACGACCCGTGCTCGAAAAGTATGAACCAACGCCGTTCGTGCCCAAAAGAAACAAGTTGAGGCCGAGCGCAAAGAAAAGCTGCAGGGTTTGCAAAAGCAGACTATTGTGCGAACTGAAGTTAGCCCGAAGAAGGTCCAGGTAGTCCCAGTCGATGAGGTACCCCAGCTTGCTACAATAAAACTAAAGAAGGCGGCACCAGTAAAGCGCGACGATCGGAGGTCGGTGTCACTTCCAAAGTTCCTACTAAAGAGCAGAATCAACCGTGTGCCGTACCCTCCAGAGGCCCAAATACCTGTCATAACAGTTATAGGGGCAAAGCGGGAAAACGGTGAGCTGTCTCGAAATGCCGAAGAAGCTCTTAAAATTCTCAAGAAAACGAAAGAAGGTCAAGCTTCCTGAGGACGAAGAAAGGCCAGAACTCGAGGAGTACGTTCCATTTGAAGATGAACGAAAACCAGAAGAGCCAGCGCCAGAAGATGACGTTAAACCTCTTCCAGTCCAAAAAGAAAAGCCATTAGAGGAGGCACCTGTTGACCATACGCTTAAATTAAAGAAGGGAGCAGTACCACAGGAGGAAGATGTGCCTGAGGAAGTCAAGCTTAGGAAGGCCCCCGAAAAACCTGTGGAGGTTGAAACAATCGAGGAGAAGAAGCCAAAGAAAAAGGAGTCTTTTGAAGATGTTCCTAAGAAAACGCAAGACGAGGATGTGGTTGAGCTAAAGCCATTTGAGCCTTATGACATACCTCGGGAAGAAATTGATCTCGAAAAGCCTGAAAAGATGCCGTACGAAAAACCAGAAAAGGACGTTGCACCAGAAGTGAAGCCGAAGCCGAAGAAGCCGAAAGCGGAAAAACCTCAGCCTGAGACCCTCGAGACACCAATAGTCCCTGGAGTACCAAAACCTCAACCAGAAGACGAGACACCAGAAATAAAACTAAAGAAAAAGCAGGGCCCACGACCGGAATCCCCAACTGAGGAAATTAAGTTGAAACCATTCAAGAAGGATGACGACCAGCCTGTACCAGTGGGACCAGAAGCAGAAATCAAGTTTAAGCCGGAAGACAAGCCAGTGGTTGAAGAAGACTTGTCAATCAAACCGGTTAAGGATAAGGACGTGAAAAAGAAGAGAAAGAAGTCTGCACAGCCGGAAATGCCTGCAGAGGACACGCCAGCCGAAGAGCAGCCAAAGGATGAGGTGCCACAAGAGGAAATAGCTCAGGACGTCCCGGATGAAACACAACCTGTTCCAGAGAAAGAGCCAA
Organism: Frankliniella intonsa; assembly: GCA_033675135.1. Lineage (NCBI taxonomy): Eukaryota > Metazoa > Arthropoda > Insecta > Thysanoptera > Thripidae > Frankliniella > Frankliniella intonsa. The sequence goes on along the minus strand of CM066245.1, from coordinate 7,282,163 downwards.
AGAAGTTGGTGAAAAAGAAGAAAAAGACGCCAAAACCGGATGAAAAACCTGAAATTGTTCTTGATGTTGATTTAGACGAAGAAATTGAACGACCCGTGCTCGAAAAGTATGAACCAACGCCGTTCGTGCCCAAAAAGAAACAAGTTGAGGCCGAGCGCAAAGAAAAGCTGCAGGGTTTGCAAAAGCAGACTATTGTGCGAACTGAAGTTAGCCCGAAGAAGGTCCAGGTAGTCCCAGTCGATGAGGTACCCCAGCTTGCTACAATAAAACTAAAGAAGGCGGCACCAGTAAAGCGCGACGATCGGAGGTCGGTGTCACTTCCAAAGTTCCTACTAAAGAGCAGAATCAACCGTGTGCCGTACCCTCCAGAGGCCCAAATACCTGTCATAACAGTTATAGGGGCAAAGCGGGAAAACGGTGAGCTGTCTCGAAATGCCGAAGAAGCTCTTAAAATTCTCAAGAAAAAACGAAAGAAGGTCAAGCTTCCTGACGACGAAGAAAGGCCAGAACTCGAGGAGTACGTTCCATTTGAAGATGAACGAAAACCAGAAGAGCCAGCGCCAGAAGATGACGTTAAACCTCTTCCAGTCCAAAAAGAAAAGCCATTAGAGGAGGCACCTGTTGACCATACGCTTAAATTAAAGAAGGGAGCAGTACCACAGGAGGAAGATGTGCCTGAGGAAGTCAAGCTTAGGAAGGCCCCCGAAAAACCTGTGGAGGTTGAAACAATCGAGGAGAAGAAGCCAAAGAAAAAGGAGTCTTTTGAAGATGTTCCTAAGAAAACGCAAGACGAGGATGTGGTTGAGCTAAAGCCATTTGAGCCTTATGACATACCTCGGGAAGAAATTGATCTCGAAAAGCCTGAAAAGATGCCGTACGAAAAACCAGAAAAGGACGTTGCACCAGAAGTGAAGCCGAAGCCGAAGAAGCCGAAAGCGGAAAAACCTCAGCCTGAGACCCTCGAGACACCAATAGTCCCTGGAGTACCAAAACCTCAACCAGAAGACGAGACACCAGAAATAAAACTAAAGAAAAAGCAGGGCCCACGACCGGAATCCCCAACTGAGGAAATTAAGTTGAAACCATTCAAGAAGGATGACGACCAGCCTGTACCAGTGGGACCAGAAGCAGAAATCAAGTTTAGGCCGGAAGACAAGCCAGTGGTTGAAGAAGACTTGTCAATCAAACCGGTTAAGGATAAGGACGTGAAAAAGAAGAGAAAGAAGTCTGCACAGCCGGAAATGCCTGCAGAGGAGACGCCAGCCGAAGAGCAGCCAAAGGATGAGGTGCCACAAGAGGAAATAGCTCAGGACGTCCCGGATGAAACACAACCTGTTCCAGAGAAAGAGCCAAAGAAGTTGGTGAAAAAGAAGAAAAAGACGCCAAAACCGGATGAAAAACCTGAAATTGTTCTTGATGTTGATTTAGACGAAGAAATTGAACGACCCGTGCTCGAAAAGTATGAACCAACGCCGTTCGTGCCCAAAAAGAAACAAGTTGAGGCCGAGCGCAAAGAAAAGCTGCAGGGTTTGCAAAAGCAGACTATTGTGCGAACTGAAGTTAGCCCGAAGAAGGTCCAGGTAGTCCCAGTCGATGAGGTACCCCAGCTTGCTACAATAAAACTAAAGAAGGCGGCACCAGTAAAGCGCGACGATCGGAGGTCGGTGTCACTTCCAAAGTTCCTACTAAAGAGCAGAATCAACCGTGTGCCGTACCTCCAGAGGCCCAAATACCTGTCATAACAGTTATAGGGGCAAAGCGGGAAAACGGTGAGCTGTCTCGAAATGCCGAAGAAGCTCTTAAAATTCTCAAGAAAAAACGAAAGAAGGTCAAGCTTCCTGAGGACGAAGAAAGGCCAGAACTCGAGGAGTACGTTCCATTTGAAGATGAACGAAAACCAGAAGAGCCAGCGCCAGAAGATGACGTTAAACCTCTTCCAGTCCAAAAAGAAAAGCCATTAGAGGAGGCACCTGTTGACCATACGCTTAAATTAAAGAAGGGAGCAGTACCACAGGAGGAAGATGTGCCTGAGGAAGTCAAGCTTAGGAAGGCCCCCGAAAAACCTATGGAGGTTGAAACAATCGAGGAGAAGAAGCCAAAGAAAAAGGAGTCTTTCGAAGATGTTCCTAAGAAAACGCAAGAAGAGGGTGTGGTTGAGCTAAAGCCATTTGAGCCTTATGACATACCTCGGGAAGAAGTTGATCTCGAAAAGCCTGAAAAGATGCCGTACGAAAAACCCGAGAAGGATATTGTCCCCGAAGAAAAGCCAGGAAAGAAGAAAACTATGAAAAAGAAGCCGTCTCCTGAAGTTGAACAACACCCTATTGTTCCTGGGTCACCCAAGCCAGTCCCTGACACCGACATTCCGGACCTCAACCTGAAAAGGAAGCAAGGACCACTACCGGAGGATGAAACAACTGATATATCTCTTAAACCAGTTTCTCGAGAAGAAACCTCCCCCGAGAAACTAGTTGACAGGACTGAGTCGCCTACACAAAGTGTCACTCTTAAACCGTCATATAGGGAGACGGAGGAGCTTGAGGTCGGTGTTGTCATTCGGCCAATGAAACCTACTGACGAGGAAGCTGCTCAAGTTACGCTGAAAAAGAAACGGCCAAAACCACATGTTGTCGATGAGGTAGCTGATGAAATTACTGTAACGAAGATACTCCCTTTGAAGCAGGAACAGGATGTTCCTGAAGACGTACCTGTGGAATCGTTAACTCTTAAACCTAAGCTTGTCCTTGAAGAAGAACCCGTGGAGACACTGAAGATTACGCCTAAAGCCGAAGAGCCAGCCGGTGTCGATGAAAAGGCAGCTTCCATAACTATTAAACGCAAGAAATCCAAACCTTTGGTGGAAGCTGTCAGCAAGGTCTCTATAAAGAAAGTAGTTCCGGAGAACGGTGATGGTTGTCAAGATGCCGAGGAAATAACGGTCAAAACAAAGCCTGAAATGATTGTTGATAAAGTCGTTGACGAAACCACCATAAGCGTTATTGTGCCTCAGAAAACAGATCAGAGTAGACCTGAATCTGTGACATTAACGGGTCCTCCAAAACCAGAAGATGACGAGAAAGTGATTCTAGGGAAACTTCCAAAGCCTGAGGAGCCAGCCGATGAAGCAGAAGTTAAAATCTCAGTGAGGCCAACTCCAAAACCCATTTCAGACGAGGAGGTGGCTGATGTCACAATAAAGAAAATCATTTCTGTTCCGAAGGGTGAAAAAGATGAAGAGGCAGCCATCACAGTTCAGAAAAAAGTCAAAAGCCTCCCGGAAGACGATGGGTCAAATGAAGTCACAATTAAAAAGACAGCACCAGGGAAACCGGAAGATAATGACGAATCAGCTGAGCCTGTCACCCTGAAGAAAAGAACACAGAAAAAACCGCAAGTGGAGGAAGCAGGAGAAGCTATTACAATTAAAAAACCGATGCCAGAACAGCCAGAAGAAGTCGAAACGGTCATCTTCAAACCGAAAACCACGAAAAAGAAAGAGGACGTGGAACAGGAGTTTAAAATCCAGTTGCAGCAGTACGAGGAGGAAGAAATATCTATGTCGGGAAAAGTACGCTTGAAAAAACCGAAACCTATGACATTTGGAGAAGAGGCCGGTGTTGGCACAATACAGATAACTCAAGAAGTGGACGATGAAGGTGGTCCCGTTATTGAAGAAGTAAGTGACGATGAGGGACTGCAGCCAGAGAAAATAAGAGGAGATTTCGAGGTAAAATTGAAACGGAAGCCGTCTGAGAAGAGGTACAGTATACAAGATATTGAAGAGGAGATCCAGGTTGGTTTCCGAAAGGAAAAAAGGGAGTCCGTTGTCTATGAGGAGGAATCACTGGCCTTTAAGCCAAAGAGAAAGCCATCAGAATCAAGTACACTGACAGGTATGAGTAGGCATTTTTTGCGTAAATGGTTTTTGCTTTTATATGTTATTGCAGCAAATTTGCTTTTGTGCTTTTGCTTCGGCAATTCAAATAAGTTGTGCGCAATTTTGTTTGCTTTCGTGAATTACAAATATCTTATGCTTCCTGTTTCATGCTTTTAGCCCTGCTTTCTTTTCGTCTCCGATGGTTTAGAAAACAGTTTGGGTGTATAAATACACCTACATCTTGACGTTCTCAAATTCGACAATATTATAAATAGCACCCACCAATACATATGCTATATTCAGTTAAGGATTTGCTCGGTGTTTGCTCGTCGTTGTCTCGGCGTTTGCTCGGGTTTTACTCGGCCGAGCAAACGCCGAGCAAACGCCGAGCAAACGCCGAGCAAACGCGTAGTACATCCTTAACTGAATATATGGGCTATGTAAAGGTGCCCGTACAGCCAGCGCGTCTGTGAGTGTCCGCGATTCTCTGCGTCCTCTTATGTCCGCAGTTGTCTGCTTTACCCGTTCCGTCGCTTCCGGTGAAGAATTAAAATATATATTGGCAGCGAAATTGGCAAATGTTTCGGACATAAGCGGCGGCACCTTAAGTTAGTGTCGTCGGGGCGAGAGCGAGGAGGGGGACAGTAGCTAAGGCGACGAGAGTGATGCGGGGACGAGTCAAAACGGTTGGAGGAGTTACGCACCGCACTGTTCATCTGTTACATGACGGTTCGAGCCACCTGCACCCGTTCTGACTCGTCCCTGCATCGCTCTCTTCATCTTCGCTCACGTCACCGTCGTCGCTCTCGCTCCAGCAATGCTTAATTAGATAGCCTAATAGCAGTAACGCATCTGCCAAACGTTGACCAGGATCGTCGAGAAACGACAGTAGATCCTTGCGTAGGCAGCGATCGCAGAGTATTTCTGTATTTCTGACACAGAAACTAGTATTGTTCCTATTGCCTCATTTTCCCACTCTGTCCCATTTGTTTTTCCTTGCCCTGTTTTCTACGCTCTAATGAGAGCAAGGTACAAATAGATGCTTTTGTTTTGCGTCTCAACAAAGGCCATGCTTATGCTTTTGCGTTTCGCTTTGCTACAGTATTTGAATTTGAATGTCGTCATGTTTACTGATTGGTCCATGTATTTTTCTTTCGCAGAGGACGTATCACTTAGCATAACTAAGGAGGCCGAGGTGATCGGAGAAGAAGGTGAGCAAACAAATCTAAATATAAGAAATTTTCTGATTTTGTCGGACGGACATTAGACTTAATCTAATCGTTGTATACAGCTGAGCAAGTAGACGTCGTCATTACTGAAGTTCATGACGGGGACCTGCTTTACTCTATTTGTTCATACGAAGCCGAGAACGACGATGCAATGAATTTGGTCGAGGGCGAGAGAGTTTATGTTCTCGGTACTGTATTAAGAATATAAAGGGTTTTTTTTTCTGTTTTGGAGAATTTTTATTCATTTCACATCTTTGGGATTTGTGTTTACAGAAAGCCACAATTCTGATTGGTGGTTCGTACGAAAAACTTTAACAGCAGAAAAAGGTTGGGTCCCTGCAAAGATTTTAAAGGATGAGGTGTCATATACACACCATTTGACCCATAGTCTCCATGAGAAAATCGACAAACTTCCTGTTTTTGAGAGTAAGAATACGTTTCATAAATAATGCAGTGCTTGTCCGTGACTGGTGACCGATTTGTCTTACCCCTGCGTCTGTTTGCAGAACCTGTACAGGGCAAAAGTGTCTCCGCTCCTCGTTTCATTGAAAAACTCCAACCGCAGCACGCACCAGATGGGTCGACTGTGCAGTTGGAATGCCGAGTTGAAGGCAACCCCAAACCACAAATAACATGGTTCAGAGAAACAGCCATAATTAAACCCTCTCCTGATTTCCAGGTATGGTTTGGTAAATAAATGCTATATCCAGTTAAGAATTTTCGTTTCCACGCGCAGTGCAGAGTGCGCCAAGCTGGTATAAGGCAGGCGAGGGGCAGGGAGTGGGAGGGGAGGCAGCAGCAGTAAAACATCCTGCTCCCCGCCTTCCGGTTGCCGATTGGGTGCGGTGGAGATTCGGCTCAGCCTTCGGGAGTCATCGGCAGGACCAGTGGCCCGAACTGGTCCCCCCGAAGGCACCCGAAGGCTGTGGCAAACCTTAACTCCATAAAGCAGCTTAGTATGACGGAACTAGTTATTGAGGAACTCGAATGAGCGAATAATGTGTGCGACTCTTCTCCGTTCCAGATGTTTTATGACGAAGACAACGTCGCTACTCTCATTATTCGTGAAGTTTTTCCCGAGGACGCCGGATTTTTCACGTGCGTTGCTAAGAACAGCGTAGGTTTCGCGTCAAGTACTACTGAACTGTACATCGAGGCTCCTCTATCTGACCATGGTTCAGATATTACAGCTCCATCACGAAAATCTATGTCAAGGTAAGCAAAATTATTCTTTCATTAATAATTTTCTTTAAACTACCTAATACATATAATTTGTTTAACTACAGGGAATCTTCTCTTGCTGATATTCTTGAGGGTATCCCGCCTACTTTTTCTCGAAAACCAAAAGCGAAGTGCGTTCCTGTGGGTGAGGATGTGGATCTTGAGTGCAGGCTGGTCGCCATACCGGAGCCTGAGGTCACATGGTTTTTCAATGGCAAGGAACTCACAACAGAGAAGAACGTGACGGTGGCCACAGACTCCGATATGCATTCCTACTCCAGTGTTGTGCATATATCAAAGATAATTCAGACCCAAGAAGGAACCTATACCGTGGTTGCAAGAAATCGCGAAGGAGAGGCGAGCATGAGTATTACTGTGAAGGTGAGAAAACGCTGCATATCGGCGTGTATGTACCCGAATTTTCTAGACGGCATTCCCTGAAGAGTTCATTGTACCGGGTGTTCCAGAGAAGACGCAGGTGCGTGCGGGTTTGCCTACTCGCTCTTCCCGTAAGACGCCATAGCCCCTTGGGTAGGCAAACCCGCCCGCACCTGCGTCTTCTCTGAAACACCCGGTAGAGGCACCTCGGTGGCGCCCCCACAATGGACGTTACCGAGGCGGAGCTAATGAGAGCGCCTGCGACACACTGGGTAGGCCATCCCGCCAAGCACTAGTGTTAAGGTGGCAGTCTACCCGGAGAGCCCAAGCGCAGGGAGAAGCAGGAGTTAATGTCCTAGTACCCAAATTTTCGTGCCGTCACTCACTACCCGGAGAGTTCCTTGTGGAGTCAACTTAAGTTGACATTTTTCCCCTTTTTTTTTTACTATTTAGGTCCAGACAGGCGAGAAGGAAGGTCCGCAAATTCTGGAGCCCCTGAGGAGTGTCACCATCCGTGAAGGCGACAGTGCTGTTCTTAGCACTCAGATTGTGGGCAACCCCAAACCCAAGGTTTCTACTGTTTCCATTAATATCTGAATATGATGTTTCCAGAGCTGAAATTATTTTAAGTGTGCTGTTTATTGTCTGCCATCTTCAGATCACATGGTACAAGGATGGCAAATCAGCACCCAAGCTTCCTACCAAGACTGATGGCGATACTCATACCCTCACTCTCATTCAACCCAAAGCCACTGATTCTGCACAGTACACGGTGAAAGCTGTTAATGAAGTGGGCAAGTGTGAAACTACTGCAACTTTAACTGTGGAAGGTTAGTTTAACTTTGTGCTGATCTTGCTTTCAATTTTCGAAAACTGAGTATCTTCTATCTGAAAGCTGATGCTGCTTATGATACATTCTTGTTTATGGCTGTATCAAGTTAAGGAAATTCAAACTTCACAATAATTCACACTTCACAATTCCCACTTCACACTTCACAATTTACAGATGAGGGTACGGTGGGGGCACTTTTAAAGTCAAAAGACAGACTTGGAAATAAAATTCAAAAGCACGGAACCCAGACGCTACTAATTTTGTTTCTCCGCCACGGCTTCCCGTTTTACTTTTGCGGCATCATTTAATGTATTTCATTTCGACCAAGACTGGCTTTCGACTTCAAAAGTATCAATATTTCACCATAATTACAATCGTTTGCGCAAATATAGCTTTATTACGGTCATTCACGCGTCCCGCCGTTCGTTCGTTCGTTCGTTCGATCACCTCTTAAAGAGATAGCCTCCTACCCTCACCTGTAAGGTGTAAGGGTTCCTTAACTTGATACAGCTGTGGTCACTGTTGCATAGATAAATACTATAAACAGTTATTTGTGTATTAACAAATTTTTAAATTTAAACTTAGTAAGTGCTTAGTAAGTGCTCGTCTATATATCCTGCTAGATGTAGGATGGATCTAAACTAGTCTTACTCGATTTGCTACTTCCTCTGCTAATTGATGTATGTTGCTTTGCTTCGCTTTTAACCTCAGCTCTCACTGATAAAAAACCGCCATTGCCAAGGAAGACGACTCTGGCAGGGTCAGCAAAGGGTATGTCTGGATCTCAAAAACATATGCTTTTAACATATTCTTAAAAATAAACTTTCTCCATTTTTACTTTTCATAAAACCTAGACAGACTACCTCTAAACTTCCCGCATCAATATCATATAGCAGAATTTCCCTTCACTGAAGAAACTAGTGTCACAAGTTCAACAATTCTAGATGTACTTAACTTAGACAAAATGCATTCTCATGGCAGAATGCATTTGAAATGCATTCTGTATCCATGTAAAGATATGGTATATTCCATAGTTAGAAAGCATCACAGAAGGTGTCTGAGTTGACTACACCTAGAAATGTTGCGTTTTCCTCACTCTAAAAAGCTTATGGTGAATTTCACTGCACTGTAGCTTAAGGTGAATTCTCACCACAAGCAATAGTGAATGTCACTCTAGTGCAGTGTTGCTAAAGGAATAATAATATTTATAGTAATAATAATTATTTTTATTTTGGAGAGTGGTGAGATTGATGCTTTTAGGTTTTAATTTTTATTTTCTTGATTTCCAGAATTGCCACGTCCAGAGGCACCTCTCTTCATTGAACGTTTCCAGGAACAAAAGGTTAAGGAAAAGAGTACTATTAAACTTGTTGCCAAAGTAACTGGCAATCCTACACCACAAATAACATGGTTCAGGTGAGATGGTGCTTTCCTTTTTAAAGCTGTTGTTACAATGTATGACATTATTAATCATGATTAATGAGTAAATGATTGCTTGTGAACAGAAACAATGAGCCCCTCCTACCATCAAACCGCATCAAAGAAAAGTTTGATGGATCTGTTGTAACATTAGAGGTTACAGGGGCAGACTCAGAATTAGATGCTGGAGATTACAAGTGCTTAGCCAGCAATCCCAGTGGAAAAGCATCTCATGGTGCTCGGGTCACAGTTGATGTGGACCGAGTGTAAGTAGATTCTTAATTCCATCCACAAAAAAATTGAGGTTTTGATACTGAGTAACCCATTGAAGATTTATATTGTTTTCCTATCTTTCTCTACAGGACATTTACTAAGAAACTTCAGAAATCTGTTATCGTTGATGAGCGTAGCTCTTTACAGCTAGAATGTGAAACTTCCCACACAGTGTCAACAAAGTGGTACCATAATGGCAAGGAACTCAGTGGCATGGATCACAGAGAAATTGTTCAAGAAAATAAATCTCATCGCCTACAGATAAAGCATACATCTCCCTCTGATGCTGGTACTTACATCTGTAAAGTTAAAGATCAGTCAACAGAGTGTACAGTATCAGTTAATGGTGTGTTATGACTTTATTCAAATTTTAGTAGGTTTGTTTAGAATGATATGTTTATTCAATTTTGGATTGATTCAATTTTTGTTTTTAACCATCTAAACAGAAATTAAAGCAGAGTTTGTTCGCAAAGTTGAGGATATTGAGGTAAAGGAGAGAGAAATTGCTGTTTTGGAGGTTGAGGTTTCATCAGACGCTGCTGATGTAACTTGGCACAAGGTATCCAGCAATTATTTTATTCTATTTATTACCAGTGCTTGTTTTGTTCTGTTGTTTTAATTCCTGCGTGTTTTAATTTCAGGATGGAGAGCAGTTAAAGGAAGTTCGAGATAAGGTTGTATTTGAGAAAAAGGGAGCCATTAGGAGACTTCTTATCCGCAGTACCTCTGTTCACGATGAGGGTGAATACACATGTGCATTAGGAGATCAAGAATGCTCTGCAGAGGTTACAGTAATTGGTTAGTATTCTGCAAAAGCTTTTTTTCTGTATGAGTGAAGGAAGATTTTTAAATTTATTTTGGCTTGCTTTCAACAGAGCTGCCCCCAGAAATTATTACAAAATTGAAAGATACAACAGTTGCCAAAGGAGACAAGGCCACTCTTGACATAGAATTAACTAAAGGAGATGCTCTTGTAAGATGGTTCAAAGATGGGAAGGAGCTCCAATTTTCTGAACACATTCAACTGGCAATTGATGGTAAACGTCAAAAGCTTAAAATTTACAATGCTGAGCTGTCAGATGCAGCAGTATATTCGTGTCAAGTTGGTGATCAGACAACAAGTGCAAGACTGACTGTTCAAGGTAAATTCTGGACATATAAAATTTTTCCTTCCTTTTTCTTTGAAGGCAACTTCAATAAATGAAATGGAGTGAAAATCACGTTAATGAATTTTTCAGAGCCAGATGTCACCTTTACCATGCGCATGCCTGAAGTGATCCGTGTTCCAGTTGAGGCTGATGCTACTTTAACTGTAGAATTATCACGGCCAGATGTGGAAGTTAAATGGTTCAAGTAAGTGGTGTTGTTGCAAGTACTGGTGTAACTCTTATAAACTTATATAAATGATTCAAATAGAAACAAATGTTTTTATTCTAAGTTCTGTAATTTCACATAATTTACAGGAAATCTGATGAAATCAAGGAAATGGAGCGTTTTACATTCTTTTCTGAGGGAAATGTTCGCAAACTAATTATCAAAAAGGTCCAAATTGATGACCAATCTGATTACAGCTGTGTCATGCTTAGTGCGAAAACATCAACAAAACTAATAGTGGAAGGTACGATGTTTTCCATATAATGTTAAGGCTTCTGTGCTGTTGCTTCTTCTCTTGTGTAATCCATAATATGCCTATTTTTAGTGTCACAATCCATTCCAATAATTGAAGTACCTAAGAATGAGTACAAAGTAAGAAAGGGTAATGATGTTTCCATGGAAGTCAATTTTATTTCAACACCACCTCCAACAGACGAATGGTCTGTAAATGGGACAGTTATTAAGAAAACCAAAAAAGTATGTATCACAGCTGCAAGTGTTTTTTTTTTTTTTTTTTTTTTTTTTTTTAAAACTATTAGATATTTTTAATACTTTTCATTCAACCCATCTCTTTGAATTCTTTGCAGTCCATTCCATCCTTGACTGAGAGTGCAGCCTGTCTTACCATCAAAAAAGTAGAAGAGAACGATGTTGGCAACTATAAAATTAAGCTCAAAAATAAAAGTGGAGAGGCATCTGCAGATCTTAAATTAATTTTAATTGGTAATAACATTTTCTTACCATTTAATTCTATCTAAATATTGTATGAAATTTCCATCTGGACTGTTTTTGATTTTTAGAACCACCTGGTGCACCTGGAACACCAGAGGTGCTGGAGGTTACCAATGACAGCATCACTTTATGTTGGAAACCGCCAGAGTCTGATGGCAACTCACCAATCACTGAATACATAATTGAATATCATGCTCGTGGAGAGTTTACGTACGTAAATAGTGTCACTGCAATAATCCAGGTTCCTTTGGTATAATCCTGTAATAATGAAACTTTTAAATTGCAGATGGAGTAATGCATGCAAAGATACCCGCGTCACTGAGACTACTCACAAAGTAACTAGCTTAGTCATGAACTCCGACTTGACATTCCGAGTAGTAGCTGTCAATGAGGCTGGACCAGGAGAGCCATCTCCAGCAACACGGTTTGTCCGCATTGCCATTGCAAGTAAACCATCTGCTCCTCGAGGACCATTTGAAATATCAAGTATGACAGAATCATCATTCACATTAAAATGGCAGCCCCCTGAAAGTGATGGTGGATCACCTATACTTGAATATCTTCTGGAAAGACGTGAAGTTGGGAAGAAAGCATGGCAAAAGGTACATGACTAACAATTTTGATGCAAATATAGCATATTTTCTGGTTTTCTCTGCATACAGCATTAGTTTCATTGTGATCTGTTAGCTTCATTAATAACTTGTCTTGATTTTCAGGTGGGAACAACTTCAGGAGATGTTACATTCATTGATGTTCCAGGCCTTAAGGCTAACACACCATACAATTTCCGTGTTACTGCATCAAATATTGTTGGAAATGGTCCACCATATGCTCCCGAAGAACCTATTACAGTTGGAAAAATGATAAGTAAGTTATATTACATGCAATGGTATTCTTTTAATTAGTTTAGTCTTTCTTTTTACCATGCTATGCTCTTTCGTAGCAGATACTTGAGCATTTTTTTAATAATACAAGCTAAAAAATGTTTGAGAAGTAAATAGGAATTTTTTAACTAACTTCTACATTTAACTGCCTCTGCTGAGTTTTAAGCTTTTGCCTTACTTTCTAGTATTGCTTCCTCGCTTAAAATTTGCTAATTCGTTTAGGTCAGCAAACAAAATCAAGAGCCGAGGTAGCAGAGAGTGAAGAGGAAGAAATACCAACAGTTATTTTGCCTCGTCCCAAACCCCGTTTTAAGCCTTCATCTTTTCCACCAACTCGCGCGCCGCGCCCTTCCCTTGTTGTGTCTGAAGCGCTCAGTAGAGGAGTACCAGCTAGCCTACTGACCCCAGCATTGAGCTCACTTCCAACAAGACCCCTTTCACCCACTCCTTTGCAGAGTGGATTGTCTCCCACTGTCTCTCCAAGATCCTCATCACCCATGCCGCACTCAATGGACTTAGAGGTGGAGAGCCATGTCTCACATAGGAGGTCTACTTCAATAGACTTCTCTGTTCGTAAAGTATCTAGTGGTTTACTAACATTTGCTGAAGGCTCCTTGGAAATGCCTCCAAGTCTTCCTGTCACGTCGGAGCTATCACCTTCGTACCTAGTGATTGAAAACCGTAAGGATTCCTTTGCTTCAGAATATGAGGTGAACAGAAACAAAGCTCCATTAGGGAAAGCTATTGATGCATCCAAATTTAAAAATGTATCTGGTGAGGATCTAAGAACAATCCTCACATTCTTCCCAGTCAGTGGGTCTGAATTGACCACAACCAAAGAGACTGTGGTGCAACACAATTCAAACAACTCAGAAAAAATTTGTACTAAAGCTAAAAAACAGTGGCCAGCTGGTACTGTATCAGAAAACACAACTACCCTTGGTATGCTGAAAGCAAAACCAAGAGAAAAGCTTCCACCTCGACCCATGGTGATAATTCAACCTGTTAAACCTGTTTTAGTAGAAGAGAAAATTGGTGAGTAATTGCTTCAGCACTGCTTGCAAGCTTTGCTTTTGTCGTTTCTAACCAAAGCTTTCTTAAGTTTCACACCGTATAGTAATTATTTTACCAAAAAACCTTATATTGTCGTATAATGTTGGCCCTGAGAAAGATTTTACTAACAATTTTTCTCCTTATTATATTTCTATTAGCATCACCATCAGCGCCAACAAATTTAACTGTTATTGATGTGACAAGCCGCAGTGTTACCCTTCAGTGGGGACCTCCAGAAAATCTTGGCGGAACTGAATTAACAGGTTTTGTATAGACATAACAATTTTTTTTATGTTGGGAAAATGCCAAGTTACTTTCATTGTACTTTTCTTGCTACAGGATATATTGTTGAGCGTCAGGATCAGGAAAGCCAGAAGTGGGTAAAGATAGCAACACTAGACCCATCTTGCACCCATTACTGTTGTGAAAATTTGAAAGAGAAATCAGAATTTTCATTCAGAGTTTTAGCCGAAAATTCAGTAGGGCTAAGTCCACCGGCATCAACAGATCGAGTGTGTCTGAAGACTCACGCAAGTAAGTTCATTTTCTCAAGCAGACACATTATAGTTTGATTCATAGAAGTATATTTTTATTATTTCTTTTCTAACAAATTTTGTTAAAACAGCTCCACCATCCCCTCCTACTGCACCTTTGGAAATTTTGGCTGTTGGGCCATATGCAGTTGTTATAGAATGGGGTACTCCAGAATCTGATGGTGGCTCACCACTCACTGGTTACACGATTGCGATTAGGGACACAAGAAAAACTATGTGGATGGAAGTGGGACGTGTTAAAGCTGATGTGCAAAAATTGACCATCAAAGATCTCCAAGTATGGTCAAAAGCAAATCCTAAACCTTTTCCCCCCTGTTTTTCCATCCTTCACAGAATCCTAATTTCTTACTTCTTGTTCAGGAAAACCATGAGTACCTCATACGGATATTTGCTGTTAATGAAGTAGGTTCCAGTGAGCCCTTGGAGTCTGAGGAACCATTTAAAGTACTAAAACCATCTGGTAAGATTTTGTTTTCATTGGTTTTACTCATTCTTTCCTTCAGTTTCGTCTCATAAAATAATGGAATAACATACTTCATTTCATACTTATTCTAATCAGAGGATAGGGCCACATATTTTATAATAGAGGCATTTTTCGGTAATATTTTTGATTTTGAAATCACTTAACAGAATTCAGCCCAGTCTCATCTAATTCTAGCCTATCTGCTAGGTCTAATTTACAATGTTAGTTTCATCTCCTAAATGCCACCATTACTTTTAGACCGATGCATTCAGTTGAAGGTGCTCACAAAGCCAGTTGTTTCGCAGCAGTTATTTTTGTTTGCTTATGCACATTTCAGAGAAAAGTCTAATAATAGGCGAGAGTAGGGTTCTTGGGTCTATCCTCCAAGTGTAAGTTTATATACATCCACCTTTCTTTATTCATATTGCTCTCTCACAGGGTTTCCGTCAAAAATCCAGTCATTTTCCATCTTCAATCAGGGGTTTTAGAGATTTATAGAATTACAAATATTCAATATTTCTTCTAAATTAATAACCATGCACTTAATTCTCTGAATCAATGGTAATGAACAAGTAGATTTCATAGACACAGTGGAACACAGAGAAGAGTGCAGAAAGATTATGAAAAGAAGTTTATTTATTATGTCTTAAAGGAGGAAAAGAATGAGTTATATTTCTAAGACCAAATTACTTTGGTCTTTTACTTGGCTGCTTGTTCTACTCTCCCCCTGGTCTTATCCAAACTTTTATTGACAATTTGTGTTGCTTGATTTTGCAGAACTGGATGTAGCTGATTACGAACGTGGAGAGGCAACTGACAAAGATACTCCATCAGTTAGTTTCAGCACTGAACCGACAACATCATCATGGATGCGTGAGAATAATATGGATGCAGACATAGAGACTTATGCTAAGGGTTCCTTACTTCGGAAAGATGAATACTTCTTTAAAGTGTGGTGTTATGCCAAAAAACTATTCAAATAGGGTGTTTGAAATTCCAGTATGTATCTTACCTTCATATTTAAATGCAACATAAATCTTAGTTCTACTTTGATATGAAATAATATCATCTGTGCTTGAAGGAATTGTCACTTGCAGATGGAGTTGTAGAGACTTGAACAATCCTGCAATAATGACACAGGTGGACATTATAGCAGTCCCTGAGCAATTTTGAACATCTCTGTCATTATTTGCGCAGGAAAAATGGAAACCAACAAATATCTCACCATCAGTTGGATTGGCATGTTACATTACCAAATCATGCTGCACCTGGCAACAACTCCTTTCTCCATAATTGTGTGCCATAAAATAATCCTGTCAGGATCAAATTCCTTTTGTTACTTTTAAGTATTATGTTTGTTCCCATATATTCTCTTTAAAGTCAGTGGTGAGAAAATATGCACCTTGATCTTTCCTATCATATCAGTTCCATTGATTACCTGCAACTGATTTTGTATGGAACAAAGCTAAAAAGCTTTGAAATATTTTTAAAGCTTAGCCAGGAAACTGACCATGGTAATCATTTATTGATAATGAAATACTGTGATACTATTTAAATGAACCAGCAGGCTTGTACAACATCTGGCTTTCATTGTATTGTAATAATAAAATAAGATGTTACTTCTCTATTAATAAGTTTCAAATTAAATAATATCTCAGATGAGAGTCCTTCACTTTGAAAACAGAAAAGAGAGACAAATATAGGTGCAAAATGCTACATTTAAACAAAAAACCAAATTTTAAGTGAAGACTTGTATGCAAAATGTATTAAATAAATATTATTAGAAAACCTGTAGCCATTTTAATTTCCCCGAAGGAAGTAATCCGTGAATTAAGTCGAATCCCCGACGGTTGGTTTTTCGACAAACTCTAGTTTACATAAAAAAAAAAAAGAAAAAGAATAGAATCGGTCGGGATCGAACCCACAAAACGTCTCGACAGCCTAGATAGTATTGGAACGGGGGGACAGGGCAAAACCACTAAGCTGTCGTGACGCACACCTCTCGGCAAAGCGAACTGGAATCCCTGGGTGTGTGTCCTAGGACTAGGTCCTAGTCCTCGGACTTGCTATGTGTTTTTTGGTCCCAGAAGGAGGTAACCTGTGAGTTTGGCCGAAATCCGAGACAATTTTTTTGCGACCGAAAATCGCGAAAACGCAAAGGCTATAGCCTTTGCATTTTTACGATTTTGGGTCGAATTTTTTTACTCGTTCTTTACACACCAACTTTTAAAAGCTACTGTGTTCAGAACGAGTATTGTGCTCAGCACTGTAATCGTGTGATAAGGTTCATCTCCAAATGTACAATACCTACATAAAAACCAATTACATATTTGAAAAGATCATTGAAAACTGAGTAGAAATAGTATGAAGATTTTTTCGACTTTATATTTAAAATTTTGAGAAAATAACGATTTAAGGTTATAGGTTATAGGTTAGGATACCTATTATAAAAATCCCTTAATATTGAAATGTTCATAATAAATTTAAAGCTCACATATCAGTAATCAAATTTTGCAAAAAAGATTTCAACGTTTATGATAAAAGTATTATGAAATGGTGTCTTTCTCCTCCTCTTCTTTACGCTTCAGTACTGTATTGAGATGAACCCCCACAACAATGTAAAGAACGAGTTGTAGATTTTAATATCAAACACATTTGATGTTAATAAGGCTTTCTTTTTTCACTTTTGCCTTTACTTCTTGTTTTCTCTCCAAAATGACGGGGGTTGTACAGGGGGACTCTAACGTACCCCTAGACCCACCCCCAAGGGTCAGTTCGTCCGAAAACCCGGTCTGTCTGCGAGGGAATGCAGTATTCCTCATAGCGCGCAATGTGTTCGGGCGAGGTGGCTTAGGGGCCTATTTTCTCACTAACGAAGTCCGGTATAGGACTCCTAGGACTTGCTATGTGTTTTTTGGTCCCAGAAGGAGGTAACCTGTGAGTTTGGTCGAAATCCGAGACAATTTTTCTTCGACCGAAAATCGCAAAAACGCAAAGGCTATAGCCTTTGCATTTTTACTCGTTCTTTACCTCACCCCTCTCTACTACTCTAGTAGAGGTGGAAGAACGAGTATTGTGCTCGGTAATGTGTAATTTAGTCCACACTTTCCCCTGAGAAATGGTAATACATATAGTTATAATATTATAACCAAACTGTGGCATTTTGTGTACTAATGAATCAGTAATAGAGGTTTTTTTCAAGTATGTAAGCATAATTTTGAGGAAAACCAAGATTAAATTACGACGTATGTCGAGAGCCCTATCGCGCCGATGCACTTTTTTCAAATACAGAATTACTGACATATACACTATAAAATATATTATTAAATTATACGATATGATAAGTTTCGGACCCTGCTAAACTGGTAAGTTAGTTTCAAGAGTATTCCCTGTTTAATTAAAAAGTAAACACTACACTATATTGATAAATATTGAAGTATCAACACAAAACGGTAAATACAGCCCATGCGCATGCGCGAACAACGCCATCTATTGACGTTACGGCAAAACTTCGCGAGCAACTACTCTTCTTCCCCTCTATTACTGATTCAGAACTAATAAATTTAATTACCATTTCCCATAATACTATTAGATGAGGTAAAGAACGAGGTTTTTCCACATTGTATCAAATATATTTGATGCATTTTCATTCCACTTGTTACGATTTTGGGTCGAATTTTTTTTTCTCTCCAAAATGACGGGGGTTGTACAGGGAGACTCTGGAGGGGCAAAGGGCGAAAGCAGGCGAAAGCTGGGAGGAGAGCACAGCCTGCTCTACTTTACTCTTCCCTCTGCCTCTCTGTAATGCTTACGGCGCTTCTCCGGTTTAAATTTTCGCGCGGCGGCAGCTGCGATTTAACCATGGGATAAATTTTCGCCGTTCCCGGCGGCCATGTTGGCGGATGTGTGATTTCCGCGCCACCTGGTGGGCAAACTTGCAACTATGGATCTGGCATCATGGCGGCGGCGTGTGGTTTTGCGAAAAGTGTGAGTGAAATTGTGATAATATTTGTTTCCAACGTAATATTTTTTAAATAATCAATTAGGGGGAGTGTGATAATTTCTTTATGATTAAATTCGATATATTTTATTGTGCTGGGGAGGACAAATTGAACGTCCTCGCTTCTAGGATGGCTGATGGTTCGTCTTTCTGCTGAGCGCCTACTGTAAGCCTAGAATTAACTACCAGCATTGGGTGTAACTTTTCAATGATATTCTTATTAGCGGAATGTCGTTATTTCCTTGAAAGGCTGTTATTTTCTTGTAGCACATTATGTAGTGCCCAAGGGAGGTTAGCTATGAAGGTTAGGCCACCTCATGGTAGGCTGAGGGTAAGGATAGGGTTATCCATGAAGCTCTTAATTTGGGCATTAGTGTGAATCAGAAATCTATTTTACGTTGCGTTCTTGTTTAAATGTGAAAGTGGGGGTGTCCTTAGTACTCTCTGTGAGGAAATCTTGGACCAGATGGATTCCGATTAGGCGACAGACAGCCCACAACAGTATTAGCATTTTCTATCAGGCACACTTGCGTGTTCATTTCAAAATCAAAGGGTTTTGTATAAGTTAACATTGGGGGGAAAATAGGGAAGCTCGGACTCTTGGCTGAGTCAGTAGGGCTTGTTGCATTAGTGGGTATCCTTCCACTTGAAATCGCAGTTCTGTGCTCATGATGATTCTTCTTCTTTGAACAATATTGCATCTTCGTAGTGAGAATAATTAAATGTAAATGAGATCTTTTCTTTTTCAAGAACTGAAAGTATTGTTTAGATATTTATCATTTGGAGTAAGGCATGTTCATTCTCAAAACGCCTTCTAGTTTTCAAACAAACTTAATAATACAATAGTCTTGTGTAGATTTATTTGTTTTCAATGCAATATTGTTTAAAGTGTATGGCCAGTCACTCGTCTTTATCCAGAATTTGTTTGTCAATTGTATAAATACTAGTTGTTCACGTGTTGATCTAATTTATGGTTGGTATCTTGCCAACTGATATCCATGAGAGAATAGCATTTTATTGATGTGCAATTACCTTTCTAAGGTATTTGGCTTTTTAAAAATAATACTTGTTCACTTTTCCATCCATCTTATTTAAGGGTGGTATCTTGCCAACTAGTCAGATGCTGGATGCATTTAATTATTCGGATAGAGTCTTTTAAAGTAGTAAATCTTGTTTTCTTGAGAACAGAGATGAGTGACGGCTTTTGCTTACTGATATTTGAGTGTTGCCCTGTTGCCCCTGTGTCTGCTGTTCTTTACTTGCCCTATTGCAAAAAGTATCCATTCAATTCTTTGTTTTGCACCATTTGGCCTGCTTTCTCCCTCGCACTTTGACCTCGGCCAGACTCCTCATGGTCAGGGTGTGAGGAGGAGTGGGTGTCTTGCTCTTGTACCTTTCAAATGTAAATTTTTGCTTGCTTTAAACTTGTTGTAGTTGCCCCCTCTTGCTGGCATATTGACCCAGGCCAGTCTCCTGAAGGTCATTGTGTGTGTGAGAGGGGGCGAATGAGAGGGGATTCCTCTCTCTTTGCTTTAGAATTTCAACTTTTGAATGGATACTTTTTTTACTGCTCTGTGCTCTGCTGTTTTCCCTCTGGCTTTGGCCAGTCACTCGTCTTTATCCAGAATTTGTTTGTCAATTGTATAAATACTAGTTGTTCACGTGTTGATCTAATTTATGGTTGGTATCTTGCCAACTGATATCCATGAGAGAATAGCATTTTATTGATGTGCAATTACCTATCTAAGGTATTTGGCTTTTTAAAAATAATACTTGTTCACTTTTCCATCCATCTTATTTAAGGGTGGTATCTTGCCAACTAGTCAGATGCTGGATGCATTTAATTATTCGGATAGAGGCTTTTAAAGTAGTAAATCTTGTTTTGTTGAGAACAGAGATGAGTGACGGCTTTTGCTTACTGATATTTGAGTGTTGCCCTGTTGCCCCTGTGTCTGCTGTTCTTTACTTGCTCTATTGCAAAAAGTATCCATTGAATGCTTTGTTTTGCGCCATTTGGCCTGCCTGCTTCCTCTCACTTTGACCTCGGCCAGACTCCTAAAGGTCAGGGTGTGAGGAGTAGGCATTTTAGTGGTAACCTTTCAAATCTAAATTTTTGCTTGCTTCCTCGCACTTTGACCTCGGCCAGACTCCTCATGGTCAGGGTGTGAGGAGTGCGTGTCTTGCTCTTGTACTTTTGAAATGTAAATTTTTGCTTGCTTTAAACTTGTTGTAGTTGCCCCCTCTTGCTGGCATGTTGACCCAGGCCAGACTCCTGAAGGTCAATGTGTGGGTGAGAGGGGGCGAATGAGAGGGGATTCCTCTCTTTGCTTTAGAATTTCAACTTTTGAATGGATACTTTTTTTACTGCTCTGTGCTCTGCTGTTTTCCCCTCTGGCTTTGGTATAATACGGCCTCCTGGAGTGGGACTTGTCTCACTGCTGGGTTCGAATCCCAGCGGGTCCTATGCCTCGCCTTTGTCTGCCTTCCTTCTCTCTGAATGTATGAGAAATTTAGAGGAACACAGTGCTTTGTTTACATTCTTGTTTACAATTTTGTTGACATTTGTGCTGCTCTGCCACTGGCCAATTTCTTCTTCTCTTTTTTTGGGACTTAGTATTTGGCCTTTGCAGTGTTCCTCTCACTTTCTCATCCTGTCTGTCTTCTGCTCTTTGTTGTTGTTTACATTCATGCTTTGTTTACTTTTCAGCACTTGTACTTTTTTCCTCCTTGGTTGTTTGGCTTTCCTTGCTCGAGCAGCTCATTGGTTTCCACCAGTGAGCTGCTCGAGCAAGGAAAGCCGAAGCCAACAACCAAGGAGGGGAAAAAAAGAATTGTTTGTTGCCGATCTTCCACTGTTCCAAGTCCCAACTCAGCTGCTGCGCCTTCGAAGGCGCAGCAGCTGAGCTCGGGACTTGGAGCAGTGGAACATCGGCAACAAAAAAAATAAATAAACAAACAAACAGTTGAATAAAGAAAAACAAGCTTTATTGGAAGAAGAACAAAAAGAAGCAACAGCAGCTGGCCAATGGGAGGCCCCCAAAAAAAGGCCCTTTTTTAGGCTATCTCGAGATCCCTATGTGATGCGGCCCAAGTAAAATTTCTGGGGGGGTCAAACAAAGTTCCATCTGGAAAAAACTAGTCAAATTAACTGTCAAGAGGAGTTTAATTAAAACCCCTCATAAACTGACTCTACGCAACAATCACTTCATATGAACTCAATCACAGCCGACGAGATGAAACACAGGACCCGAGAGCAAGCAGTGGCCTGGTGAACCTTCAATAACATGTCACTAAAGGAGCCCGAGAAATGCGTACCAGGACCTCGGGCCATTCCATGTTCCACTGTGACTGATCTCTCCTCCACATGAAGCAATCGTTGCTCACATTAGCAAAAGTAAGTTCAAAGTAAGTTCATTTCTTCATGCCGACAGCCTCATCTTGGGTTTCGAAGAATCTTCACGGTCGTCCTTGCTCGAGTTGGTTGCTTGATTTGAAGAATCGTCAACGGCTGCACATTTGGTTCTGCTTTCCCCGTAACTTCGTCTTGTAACCTGCAAAAACAAATATGTATCAGAAGCAGTTCAATAAAAGAGTATCATTATTTCACGATTTGGTTGACTTTATTTAGGAAGACATGACGTGAAAAAAATTATCCAATCCGTCTTTAATAGAGAGAACATGCCAAAATTTTCCATCTTGCTATGGTATTTCAATTAGCAATCAATATATATTCAGCAATTGGAAGGTGAAGCTAAAATGAAGTCAGTTGCATCTATTTCAACTATAAATATTAGTTTTAAAAAATTACCAGAAGCAAGTAAGTTCATTTCTTCATGCTGACATCCTCGTCCTAAGTTTTGAAGAATCCTCACAGTCGTCCTTTCTTGAGTTGGTTGCTTGCTTGCTTTGAAGAATCGTCAATGGCTGCACATTTGGTTCCTCTTTCCCCGTAACTTCGTCTTGTCACCTGCAAAAATAAATGTGTATCAGAAGCAGTTCAAGAAAAGAGTATCATTTCATCACAATTCTGTTGATTTATTTAGAAAGACAAACAAAATAAAAATGGAAAAAAAATATTCTATAATCCCTCTTTAATTCAATATGGCAGGTACAAGTGATGACTTGCCAAAATATTACATCTTGCTAAGGCATTTCAATTTGAAATCCAAATATAATCAGGAATTGAAAGAAGGTAAAGCTATGAGGCCAGTTACGTCTACTTCGATTATTTTATTTTAAAAAATTGTTTGGTCGAATATTAAGGTAACGCCAGACTTCAGTCACATTTCCAGCTATGGCATTTTTTCTTCTCAATAGCATCAGCGACTTCGTTCATAAGTTTTGTTCATTTCTTTCATCTTTTCTTGAAAGCGTGGACAGTGGACATTCACTCCTACAATAAAGTAGGCTTTCAGTTACTGGTAGCTCTGAGCAGACTAACTAGCATCAAGTTATTTTCTATTAATGGTAATAAAATCAATTAAACCATCAAACAAATGCATGATGTTATTCACCATTATACAGGTAACTTATTCAACATGACATGCATCTCTGTTTTAGTCACTATGGCAGCAACTCAAAAACATTCCACAATTTTAGTGTCAAAATTTACCCACTATGATTTCTTGTATTTTAATGGAGACCAAAGTACTAGCAGCAATATTGCAATTTTCTATTGATTTCACAACCAGCAAAGGTAGAAAGTGGCAGTTTAATTTTGAAAGCCAATTGCCTTCTACTTCATAGGTGAGTTTAAGAGATATTCTGATTCAGAACAGTGGTGCAATACCAAGTGAACTTTTCAAATGAAAATAAGTAGACTTTCATAACTTATGTCAAAGCTTCCCTCGACAGATATTTAAAATACAAATAACTCAATGCTTTTTCACCATTCTGCAAAAGGGAAACATTTCTTACTGCCTGATCTTAAATTCAGGGCACTGAATTTCAAAATGAAAGAAATCAAAGTTACAGACTCGACATTAAAATTCACCACAGGAGTGGTGCTGTACTAGGCAAGCTCAAAAAATTCATTGTTTATCAAAGTTACTGTCATGAAAGGTCTACTCATACTAATAAGTTAATTAAAATATTAAATTGCTGAATATTATCATTCATTTACTATAGCTTGTACAGCAGCCCAACCAAACAGGTAGTGCTGTGCCAGGAAGGCACTTCAGATGAAAGGATTAACTCAGTTCCTGTTGCCAAACCAACCACAGTTAGTCTGATAGTGGCAAACTACCTGGAGATGTAACCCCCAAGTGCTCAATTACAAATTGGAATATGAACAACTGCTTGTACTATTACAAATGTTCTCCAAAAGAGACTAGCAGCCTAATTTCTTTTATTTTGAGAAAAAGTTCAATAACCTGATCAGAGCTATACAGTATTAAATCCTTACTCCACAGGATAAGATTCAATAAATCATCCTTGAAAGCATGTCCAGTGTACTGGTGAGGCAGGAAATGAACATTGCCAAAATGGCTATTTAGCTCCAAGATCTGAATTTGGAATCCAAATGGGAAAAGATCTTTGAGGCAGCAGCAACAATGTGCTGTTCGGCAGACAAAGAACAGGATTTCTCTTTGGGCACTCATTTGCAAATTGTATAAATATAAATGCACCACTCCTCATTAAAGGTAAGACATTAGCCTTAGCCACAGGAATAGCCAATTAAAAGCAAAGACGCTTCAAAAAATTATTTGAAGTGGGTGCAAATCAAAATATACAAGTCATTTTGAACTTCTCAGATTTCTTTCAAAGATCAATACCGTCACACTTGAATAAGACCACCTTGATCAGCTCCACTGGATATTCCGCTGCGTACAAAACCCAGACAGGACTAAGTCTGAACGTGCCAAAAGTAAGCCACTCTGGGGACCCCCCTCCCCCCAGCCTACAGCCAGTGGTAGCAAATAGCTCTACGGTCTCCGCCCAAATTACTGCTCATGATTGTTGAAGTTGTTCATCACACAACCAGATGAAAATATTTTCATATAAATTAGGGGAACAATTACATCACTTTCATTGAAACTAAATTCAGAATATTTTATGTTTTAAATAAAATCTCCACTATGAGGGTTAACAATTCTTTAAAGGCTCTGATGTAGTTCCAAAACGTCCCTAGTCCCTTCCACTAAGTGGTGGAGCCAGGAGGTGGGCTTGGGCGAGGCTCGGGTTTAGAATGCGTTTTGAGAGGTTATCGTATACAACAAAACGTCCAGTGTAGCTGATCGAGTAGGTCTTGCTCTTAACATTGCTTACCTTCACATAAGCAGCATGACCACTGCAGATGATAAGGTTGCAACAGCAGAGGGACACCCAGGAACATCCGTAGATTAAGAGGTGAAATAACAGCTTCAGTACATTATGCAGAACATGGTGAATACCTGAAAGAATTAAGAAAAACCTATTAGCATGAAAGAAAGGAAAGAAGGGCAAGCAGATAGCAACAAATCTGATGTATAAAAGAGCACAGCTGAACCATGAAATACCCACCAGAGCAAGATGACATCACAGATGAAAACAGCTAATCAGCACTGCAATGGCGGACAACAGTAGAGATCTAAGCAGCTCCATTAACTCTTCAAATGTAAAGTGGCAGCCGTCAAGGGCAGGGTTCAATGGAACGAATGCAGCTGGGCAACCTAAAAGAAACAAGCAATACTTATTAGCACGGCAGGAAAGATCAAGAGAGGGAGAAGCAGGTAGCAGAGAAATATGGAGCACAGCATAAGCATAAGCCAATAAAATAAAATACACACCTTGAGCTATTGGTCATGTTGCAATGCAGCCTCAAGGATCAGAGAAGGAATCCCAAGCAGGCAGGCTCCACACTTTCAATCAGCATTCAAGATACTCGATAGACGAAGGAATCAGCATCATCCTGAAGAAAAACAAAAGATAGCATTACATTAGTATGTCAAATGTTACAAAATAATTGAAAAGATGCCAAATTGAAATGCGCTATTCCCATCGCCTGTCTCATAAACAGCCTTATAATAAGATACTGAAACACGTGGCACGAGGCTGGCATTCCAACCTTTGGGCGAACTTCGAGCTCATAACCCATCTATCAGGGCTCCACCATATCAAGAAAGCGAATAAAAGCAATGAACGCGACGCCTGCATTTCGGAAGAGTAAAGTGCAATCGAGAAAACTCGAGCTAAAAGCCTAACCTCACAACCCACGAAGGAAACACGCAACGATTAGCAGAATCTGAACAAAATCTCTTCAAACCCCGACGGAAACAGGAAACGCATGAAACTTCCAACACGTGGTGTTTCATTGAACCCAGCCAACCTCCATCAACCATGACCTAGACATCTTACCTCTTTCAACAACAGCAGCCAAGTGAGCGAGGCCCGGCCGATCCGGCGCGTCGGCAGCAGGGCAGGGAGGGGGAGGGGAGAGGCTGATTCACAGTGGCCGTGTCCGGAAGCATGGTCCACCGCCTTCGCTCAGCCGAGCAGAAGACAGGAGGAAGCACATACAGATTGCAATTGCCAATATGGCGAACTTAATGGCGTGAAATGGCCTACTCTGAGCGCCAAGTTCGAAAGTCATGAGAAACTTACTCGGGTAAGGAGCGAGCGGGAGATTCAAACTGAATACACAGCGCAACGCATCGGCGAGAGATTCAAACAAAATAAAAATTACCGTAACCAGAAAACAGGCCCCTAAGCCACCTCGCCCCAACACATTGCGCGCTATTAGAAATACTGCATTCCCTCGCAGACAATCCGGGTTTTCGGACGAACTGACCCTTGGGGGTTGGTCTAGGGGTACGTTAGAGTCCCCCTGTACAACCCCCGTCATTTTGGAGAGAAAAAAAAATCGACCCAAAATCGTAAAAATGCAAAGGCTATAGCCTTTGCGTTTTTGCGATTTTCGGTCGGAAAAAAATTGTCTCGGATTTCGACCAAACTCACAGGTTACCTCCTTCTGGGACCAAAAAACACATAGCAAGTCCTAGGAGTCCTATACCGGACTTCGTTAGTGAGAAAATAGGCCCCTAAGCCACCTCGCCCGAACACATTGCGCGCTATTAGGAATACTGCATTCCCTCGCAGACAGACCGGGTTTTCGGACGAACTGACCCTTGGGGGTGGGTCTAGGGGTACGTTAGAGTCCCCCTGTACAACCCCCGTCATTTTGGAGAGAAAAAAAAATTCGACCCAAAATCGTAAAATTGCAAAGGCTATAGCCTTTGCATTTTTGCGATATTCGGCCGAAAAAAAATTGTCTCCCGATTTCGACCAAACTCACGGGCTACCGTCGGGGGTTGGTCTAGGGGTACGTTAGAGTCCCCCTGTACAACCCCCGTCATTTTGGAGAGAAAAAAAAATCGACCCAAAATCGTAAAATTGCAAAGGCTATAGCCTTTGCGTTTTTGCGATTTTCGGCCGAAATAAAATTGTCTCCGATTTCGACCAAACTCACAGGTTACCTCCTTCTGGGACCAAAAAACACATAGCAAGTCCTAGGAGTCCTATACCGGACTTCGTTAGTAAGAAAATAGGCCCCTAAGCCACCTCGCCCGAACACATTGCGCGCTATTAGGAATACTGCATTCCCTCGCAGACAAACCGGGTTTTCGGACGAACTGACCCTTGGGGGTGGGTCTAGGGGTACGTTAGAGTCCCCCTGTACAACCATCGTCATTTTGGAGAGAAAAAATTTGACCCAAAATCGTAAAAATGCAAAGGCTATAGCCTTGAATTTGTATCTTTTATTTGTACAAAGTCTAAGCAACCAAACTCACAGGCTATTCGTGCGTTGGTCTGAACACTATTGTCATAGCATGTGCAGAACCCTTATGCACTTTGGAGCATCATTAATTTGTCCGAAATGAAACGTAAAATCGCAAAGGCCGAACACATTGCGCGCTATTAGGAATACTGCGATTCCCTCGCAGACAAACCGGGTTTTCGGACGAACTCACAGGCTACCCTCGGGGGTTGGTCTAGGGGTACGTTAGAGTCCCCTGTACAACCCTCGTCATTTTGGAGCATCATTATTTTTTGACCCAAAATCGTAAAAATGCAAAGGCTATAGCCTTTGCGTTTTTGCGATTTTCGGCCGAAAAAAAATTGTCTCCGATTTCGACCAAACTCACAGGCTACCCTCGGGGGTTGGTCTGGGGGAACGTAAGAGTCATCCTGCAGAACCCTCGTCACTTTGGAGCATCATTATTTTTTGGCCGAAATACGTAAAATCGCAAAGGCTACAGGCTTTGCGTTTTTGCGATTTTCGGAAGAAAAAAAAATTGTCTCCGATTTCGACCAAACTCACAGGCTACTCTCGGGGTATGGTCTAGGGGTGCGTTAGAGTCCCTCTGCACAACCCCCGTCACTTTGGAGCAACATTATTTTTCTGCTGAAAATCTTAAAATTGCAAAGGCCGAACACATTGCGCGCTATTAGGAATACTGCATTCCCTCGCAGACAAACCGGGTTTTCGGACGAACTGAACCTTGGGGGTCGGTCTAGGGGTACTTTAGAGTCCCCCTGTACAATCCCCGTCAGTTTGGAGAAAAAATAAATCGACCCAAAATCGGAAAAATGCAAAGGCTATAGCCTTTGCGTTTTTGCGATTTTCGGCGGTCGAAAAAAAATTGTCTCGGATTTCGACCAAACTCACAGGTTACCTCCTTCTGGGACCAAAAAACACATAGCAAGTCCTAGGAGTCCTACACCGGACTTCGTTAGTGAGAAAATAGGCGTCTAAGCCACCTCGCCCGAACACATTGCGCGCTATTAGGAATACTGCGTTCCCTCGCAGACAAACCGGGTTTTCGGACGAACTGACCCTTGGGGGTTGGTCTAGGGGCACGTTAGAGTCCCCCTGTACAACCCCCGTCTTTTTGGAGCGAAAAAAAATTCGACCAATATTCGTAAAAATGCAAAGGCTATAGCCTTTGCGTTTTTGCGATTTTCGGTCGCAAAAAAATTGTCTCGGATTTCGACCAAACTCACAGGTTACCTCCTTCTGGGACCAAAAAACACATAGCAAGTCCTAGGAGTCCTACACCGGACTTCGTTAGTGATAAAGTAGGTCTCTAAGCCACCTCGCCCGAACACATTGCGCGCTATTAGGAATACTGCATTCCCTCGCAGACAAACCGGGTTTTCGGACGAACTGAACCTTGGGGGTTGGTCTAGGGGTTTCGGACGAACTGACCATGGGGGGTTGGCCTAGGGGTACGTTAGAGTCCCTCTGGACAACCCCCGTCTGGCTATAGCTTTGACCCTCTGACTACCCCTGAAGTGTTTTGAACAAAATACCGGGGTTTTCGGCGAAGAATGGCGAGGGTAGTGCACGCAGAGGGAAGTGCCTCCGCCGAAAGTTTCCTGGTGAGTCATGTCTGTTTATATGCGTGGTAAAATATGTAATAAGAGTCAAGTTCATTTCGGGCAACGTATAATATTTAAATTGATCACAATATTTTCAAGATCCTTCAAAACATGTAAGTTATACATATTAAGCATTTGGTTTGATGGCATAGGCAGAATTACTGCTTTAAAATGATCAATGCAAAATATGTACAGAGCTACACATATAACTGAAATTTACAATGACTTTGCTGTTTAGCAGAAAATAATTTTAATATGGTACGTACCGGCTATGGATGAAATAAATGTATTAATTAATAATCCAAGTATTTGAATTACGTCCAAGACGGGAAAAATCACAGTTAAGGCTAAAGTATAGAGTCTGAAATGACTTACAATCTGTGCCCTCACACAATGAAACATCACGTTTTTGGTACAAATCCTACTGCAAGTCAATAGAAACGAATGCGCCTTCAAAGAACAAGACGCCAAGCGTTGCATATTAAATAAAATATCACACGAGTTGGTATAACAACAACTCAAAATAACTATGGACATGATCTGAAGCACCCTCTAAAAAGCAAACTGTTCGACAGCCTTCAAATCTAAGTCAAATTTACAGCTACAGATTATAAATAAAGAGATTTGAATCTACTCTACAAACTGTGCCAGTATTTTGTACATATCGATGAACTTTATTTGTACAATATTAATTCTTTAGACATTATGTACATGGCAACATAGACAAATAGGAACTAAATCTATAGGTGAGATCTACATAAGTGTACAATACAACTGGTTCCATTTATTGTGAGAGGAAATTCGCTTACGGAAATGTATCATTTTCCTGTTCTCTTTCATTAGAGTAAACTGTGTATTTTTCGAAAGACAGTACCAAACAAATATGTTTGCTCTGACAAACTTTAAAGAAAAAGAAACAAAATAGGGAATAAAAAGAAAGCGGAAAGTAAATGGAACCACAGACGTGCGGAAGCGATTTCCTCCACCTGACTTAACGCGGAAACCACACCCCCACGTCTTTCGCTTGACAACTCATAGAGTAAGTAACGTATGGATACAAGTCCACCGCCGTTTACAGGAACAATATAATAAGGCGCCACAAACGCACCACATCCGCTGCGCCATCTTTTTATACACATAATTTATTGTACAGAGGGCTTGCTCTCGCGTGCAAGCACAACTCAACTAAGGTCTCCACATAATTTTTGGTAAACAGGGCAAGTTTTGACAATATATCTCTTTTTAAATACTTTTTTGGTAACTAATAGCGCACAGAAGCACATAATATCCTCGATCTCGATGCACACTCGCGACTTAACTGTCCGTTCCCTGCACATTCCTAGACAAACACAGCAAGCCACGTCTTCTTTGACAGGAAGTGCGCACGGGTTTCAGCAGAGTTGAGTGGCACAATGTGGATTAAGTTTCTTTTCAGAGCCACATTCAGTCGAAACACAGATCACTTTTCGGGAACGGGGGACTTTTCCTGGGGTTGAGCCTTCTTCTTCAGGACGCCTAGGCTGTGGACCTTTTCTAGGAAAGACTTGTGCGCCGTCAGCACTTTGGCCGACTCCACATCCTTTTTCAGTTCCTCCATGTCCCTCTTTAGTTTCGCCCGTCGGTTCTGGAAAGGACAAAAAAGTCTCCAGTTAGTTCCTAATGCAGCTATCTCGTCCAAGGACACTAACAGCCTTCGAATCAATTTTATTGAGAACACACCGTGTATTTAGCGAGGATCGGTTTTCGACATTGGAAATTTTAAGGGAATCGGCAGCACATCTCTAAACCGGCGACTAGAGAATCTCTCGCTTTTGTTTGGCACGCCGATTCTGGAAACAAGATGAGGCTATTAGGAGATGTGTTTTGTACAATTAAAATCCGCTCCCTCGCTAAATCCACGTCGAAACGCGAGAGGCAGGAGAAGGAAAACGGGGCTTATGCTCGCGGGGGCGACCGGCAGCTTCCCCAAAAGACAAGAACGATCGGACAAGGAAAAAAGTCAGGAGGAAGAAGTCATTCAAGTGTGAAGAGATTCCGCCTCGAAGCATGACACGGAGAGTTACATAATCACTTGATTGCTGAGTTGCAGCCCGCTTAGGAATCGAGCACTCTTAAATTTGGTCAAACGCGCTATCGAGATTGAGGTTGCATCAATGAAAAATGGGAATGAAGCTACAAGAATATTACAAAACTTTAACAAGAGTCTTTTGATACCTCCTCTGTGCCTGTCTCCGCCCGCGCCTGCCTGCGCTCGCTCGCCCGCCCCTCTCAAGCTGCGTCCAGATACTTGGGAGTTTTGGGCGCCTTCGGTGTCTGGGTATATTCTGAACAACAAGCCAGACACCCAAGGCATCCAAGATGCCCACGAACCTGGACGCATCTTCTCACTCACGCTCTCCGCGCTCTCACTCACCTGGAACCACGTGATGACCTGCGCATTGGAGAGGCCAAGTCCCGCTGCGATCTCGTCCCTGTCCGCGGGGCTCAGGTACTTTTGGTAGAGGAACCTCTTCTCCAGCTCGAAGATTTGGTGGTTGGTGAAGGCGGTGCGTGACTTCCGCTTCTTCTTGGGCTGCTGCCTCGAGTTGAACAGGTTCAGGTGGCTACCAGAGCCCTCTGCAACACAAGAGACAGGCCAGGCTTGTTACGAGACACGTATCGACACATTCAGGATTCAGGGAGACGAGACAGTCTCAATTCCTACGCTGATCATGGAGAATGAGACATCTTTTCCTCCAGAGGAAAATACACACACAACTCGGCCTCCAAGGTTCACGCCAGTAGTACCAGCAGACTGTCGCGTGATTGCCATGGTTCCCGTTCCTGCCGG
The DNA here is from genome assembly GCA_033675135.1 of Frankliniella intonsa. NCBI lineage: Eukaryota > Metazoa > Arthropoda > Insecta > Thysanoptera > Thripidae > Frankliniella > Frankliniella intonsa. The sequence continues at coordinate 7,250,685 of CM066245.1, read as the reverse complement.
TTCCCGGTGACTGGGTCTAGCGGCCATGAGCGCTAGTGGCGCTAGTGGCGCTAGTGGCGCTAGTGGCCTGGCCGGCAGCTACTGCCGCCACTCACGGACCAAGATGCACATCCATAGCCGAGCCGACCATTCACCGTCGTCAAAGTCCCCATCTACCTCTCTCTCTCCCCCGCACACACACACACACACAGTGTGGGCGCGCGCTACTCTATGGGGGCAGTGTGGCGGAGGGGGCGTGGCGGGGCGTGGCGCACGGGCCGTAAGGGCCCAGCAGCGCGGCGTGACGAATCAGATGTTCGGAACGGCGACGGCGCTCCGTCGGGCGGGGCACCGCGCCGTGGCGAGCCAGGCCTGGGCGGGGCGGAGCGGCGGGACGTACGCTCCCAATAACCAGATTACATCGCGCGGGAGGATGAGAGACAGAGCGGCGGGGCGGGGCGCGGTGGCGGGGCGCGGTGGCGGGGCGCGGTGGCGGGGCGCGGTGGCGGGGCGAGGTAAGATGCGGCGAGGTACGGCGGGCCAAGACCCAAAGACACACGCGGCAGGAAGTAAAGAACCGGCGCGATGCGGGACGATAGAGGGCTCCCTCCACCTCCACCCACCAGCCCCGCCCTGCCCCGCCCTGCCCCGCCCCGCCCCCGGCCCGCGGCGCCTCGGCGACCCCCATCCCCATCCCATTCATTTCGGATTAAACAACCTCAGCTCCGGGCAGCTTAGCCTGACTTTAAGCGGCGATGCGACTCGGTTGGGGCCGCTGCCGGGCAAAGCTGGTAGTCCTTTGTAGGGCCGCTCGGCCCGGCCCGGCCCGGCCCCACAGTAGCTGTGCGCTGTGCACAACTAGAAGAAAAATAACAAGATATTGACGACGAAAGAGAAAAAAAGAAGTGGCGCCGGGGAGTATTGGCGCACAGCCGAACGCTGTGGATGGGTCACTGAGCCCCCGGGGCTGTTGGCTGCTGATGCGCATAAAGCAGTAATACCGCAATGCACCCGCGGAACAAGGTCAAAAGCGTCTCAGCCACATTTAAGTACACTTATCTTAGATTACAACTACGATGCGTACTGTGGCCAACAGAGAGACCTAAACGCACATAGTCAGACCGAGAGGAGCGGACTCTTGTCAATCACGATCCATCCGCCCAGGACGGGGATGACTCGTAAGAATAACCACGACCGGATGTGTGCATGTGTGAGAGAGAGAGAGAGAGAGAGAGAGAGAGAGAGAGAGAGAGAGAGAGAGAGGGGGGGGGGAGTTTTGGGGTGAGTTATGAGGCCCACGCCCACGCCGCGGGTTCAGATCCACGTATCAGCGCGGTACGCGCAAATCAGTTACAGGCGGCGCGGCGGCGGTACCAGAACAAAAGGACGGCCGAAGGAAGAGATTAAGAAAACTCACAGCGGCCGGCGGCTGGGAGAGAGAGAGAGAGAATGAGGGGAGAGGAAAAGAGAGAGGAGGGGGCAGCAAGAGGAGGAGGGGGGAAAGAGGAGGAGAAGGAGGAGAGGAGGAGGCGGGGAGAAATAGGAGAGGCGAGAATTGAGGCGCGGCACGGGCGCGGCGAGGAAGTAGCGAGCCGCCCAAACCGCTCGCCGCCGGCCGGCGCTAATGTGACGTTAATTCAAACATGACTGACGCGCCGCGCCAAAAGCACTCGGCTCAAGCGACACGGCGACGTCTCTCTTGAAAACCGGGAAATGGACGTGGCGGGGCGCCGTGCGCCGTAGGCAGACCCGCCCGGCACGCGCGCTCACCCGGTTGCATACCCCTCCCCTCGCACGGCGCCTCACCTCGCCCCGCCCCGCCCCGCCCCGCCCAGCATCGGCCGACAAAGAGGCCCGCCCTTCCCGGGGTGCGGCGGGGCGAGGCGTGGCGTGGCTTGGAATGCTGGCGGCGCATAGATATTTGTACACGCCGCGGCACGCCGCGCCATTAGGGGCCCACTAGTCGCCCCGCCGCGCCCCGCCGCGCCACAACAGCCGAGTGCCTGATTTAATGGGCGCTAAATATCCACGCGGCGGGTCGCGCTCGCGTCCGTCGGGGCCGCGGCCCCAGCCATGGCAGGCACTCAAAGTGATACGTCGATACATCGGTGTCACTGGCCGCCCCGCCCCGCCCCGCCCCCGCCCCGCCCCGCCTCGCCCGTCACACGACTGACCAGTCATGGTGCGGCGCGCGCACACGTGTCGCCTCTCACGCCGCGCTGCCGCACCGCACCGACGGGAGAACAATCAGGGACACCAAATTAATGGGACCGACGCGCTAACCTTCCGCTGGTGGCGGGGCGGGGCGGGGCGGCGACTACCTACTGGTAACGCTGGTGGTCCCCCCCCCCTCCCCTCCCACCCCCGCAGCGCGCGCGCACGCCCGTGGCGAGCCACCGGCCGCCGGCCCCCGTCCCCGTCCGTGTACAGCCAGCCGATCACCTGCGATCTTGTTCGATCGCAGTTCGCTCCTGGCACGGGCGTGGCGTGGCGGGGCGTGGCGAGGTGTGGTGCGCCTGCGGCGCGGGCGTGGCGTGGCGGAGCGTGGAGGGCGGGAAAAAAGGGTCTGCCCCCGCCGCCCACCGCGAGCTCCATCAGCGGCCCGCGCGGCCCCCGTCCAGTCCCGTCTGGTGCACAACGAGGCGACATGTCCTTACACCCGACTCGTCCTCCTTCCCCTCACCCGCGATTAACCGTGGCCCGTTAAGGAACGTGCATATCTTGTGAAGCGGGCGGCGACGACACCCACGCCACCACCGCGCTGCGCCGCGCCGCGCCACGCCCGGCCGCGCAGGAAGACGCTGTTTAGCGCTGCGGACACGTGATTAGAACCGGCGATACACCCACCGCCGCACGCCACACCACACCACACCGCGCGCAGGCGGGATCTCTTCGATATCTCTCCGAACGAAACGTCCGATGAATCGATACGGCTCTGATTGATGAAATACGACGATGACGGGCCGTGACGGCGAACAAAAGGGGCACATCTGATCGCCTCCTCGCCGGACCGCGCGCCACGACACACACACACACACGTACAGTCAATGGGATCGATACAGAGCGCACGATATCTGGAAGCGGACCGACCCGGACTTTTTGGTGGGGTGGGGCGGGGCGGGGGGGGGTGGGGTGGGGCGGGGCGGGGTGGGGTGGGGTGGGGCGGGGCCCCGCAGCGAGATACGCCGTCTGGTCCGGGGCGATGCGTTGTGATTAAGTTGTCTCATCACCGCGGTGAGGCGGGGCGGGGCGGGGCGGGGCGGGGCGGGGCGGTGAGGCGCTGATTAGCGAGGGCCTCTGGGGCCGCGCCACACCGTGCCGGACACCGTCAGCTGCGCGGCGGAGCAGCCGCGCGCGCCGCGCCGCGCCAAGACCCTCGTCACAAGACACTCACCTCGCCCCAACTGTACGCCACCGAGACAGACGCAATAAAAAAATTGCGCCTCAAGTTTTTAGATTTGGGGGAACAAAATTGACTGGAGAGTTCGGGCTCAATTGTTTCTAACCAGTACAAATTTCTTTTCACAGCTGTCTATTACCTACATAGCTATCTCACCGCTGCACAGCTAACTTTTCACTGTAAGAAATATTCGTAATAGTTACGGGAAAATTTTCCATGAGAAATGTCGTAAAGTTACGATATCAAATTGTAAAATTACAAAATTTTAAGGACGCTAGGTATCGACTTGTAATTCTTAAACGAGCACAAGTAAGCGTTCGTAAATTTAAGATTTCGATTGTAAATTTACTGCACCATTTGTAAATCACAAATTACGAAAAAAGTCGTAAACTTACAGACATATTTTTCACAGTGTTTGTTCCAGCGGCCAAATTTTTTGGCGGGTGGAAATAAATTGGCCTATTTGGTCGATTAGTGCGGAACTGAGTCTTACATTTTTGCGTCGTGCGCACACAGGAGGTGTCATATCAACGAGCAGGAGCAGAAGCAGCACCACGCCACAGCGCAAGCACAGCCCCGCCCCGAGGGGCTACCATCCTCAGCGAGCGAGCGCGCACAGCAGCAGACACAATACAGGCCCGCCGTGTTAAAACCTCGGTTAAAACTCATCCAGGAAGGCTGACCGCAGGCTGCGGTGTGGAGCCTGGCCGGCCCCGCCCCGCCCCGCCCCGCCCCGCCACCGAGCCCAGGCCACACTCATGATTCGCGCGATTATAAACAAAACACAGGTAGGGGCCTGGGCTGGCCGCGGCGCGGCGCGGTGTGATGTGGCTCGCCAGTGGCCCGGCCCCGGCCCCGGCCCGGCCGCCTCCTGTAAAAGCTGCCGCCGCCGCCCATCATAAAGAATTATACATAAAGCCATCTAGTTATTGCACAATTACGCTATAAAAACGCAAAGGCCGCCGGCTGGCCGGCCGGGACCGGTGCCAGTGTACATGTGTGTGTGTGTGTGTGTGTGTCTGAGTGAATGTTGTGTGTATGTGTGTGCCCTCAGGCTCACGTTGCGGGGAGAGGGTGAGACGCAAAGAGAGAGACAGAGAGACAGAGAGAGAGACGAGAGGGTTTTATATACCGGGCGACGCCCCTTTCCAACACGGACGGCTTGCCGAAAGTGGCGATTATCCGAGATTTTCGGGAGAGCAACAAGCTTGTCGCCGTCGTTGCGGATCGGCCGGGCGGGGCGGGGCGGGGCGGGGCGGCCAGAACGCCCGCGGGCGAATGCCGAGACGGCTCGGAGCGCCCCGCCCCATGTCCCGCACCGTGCGGCGGGTCACCGAGGCCCATAGCTCGCGGTGCCGCTCACCGACACCACACCGACTCTGTTCACGATTTGAAGGACCCGATCAACGAGTCAATCACAGGCCAACGCGATTGACACATCACGACCGCAGCCCAGCCCAGTCAGCCCGAGCCGAACGCTCTCTCTCTCTCTCGTTCATTGTCTCTTATCTTTCGCGTTGCCTCTCTTCTACTCTGTCTCTCCCTTACGTACTCTTCACTCCTCCATTCTCCCCTCTCCTCCCGGGCCGGCCCAGGGCAGCCCCGGCCCGGCCTCGTGCGGTAGGCTCATTATATCCATCTCTTTCTTTTATCCATCCTTCCCATTCACACCTCGGCGTCCGTCTCTCTCGCTCCCCCGCGCCCCGCCCCGCGCCCCGCCCCCAGGCTGGTCCAGCCCGCCCCGCCCCGCCGCCTCCCACTCATCTCTGAGAGTCAAAGGGGCCGCCGCCTTTGAAGTGGCCGCCGCCGGCTCCTCTATGCTGTTAGTCACACCTGCCAGCAGACGCCGCCTCGCCTCGCCTCGCCCCTCTCCCTCCTCTCGCCTCTCTCGCCTCTCTCTCTCTCTCTCTCTTTCTCCTCATCCCTTCGCTTTGCGCCTTCCTTTCACGGGCCCACCCAGCTGTTCGCGTGTCCGCCCCGCCCCGCCCCGCCGCCCTCTCACCCATACCCACTGGTAGGATCGACTGATCAATGCAGACGCGCGAGCAAGAGAGAAAGAGTATAAAAGAGGAAGAGAGAGGGAGAGAGAGGGAGAGGAGAGAGGAGAAAGGGAAGGAGAGACAAAGACGGAAGAAAAAAAAACTCGCAGTGTTCGAACACTCGACTTTAATGAAAAATCGCGCGGTAATGATCGTGGCCGGCCGGGCCGGCTCCTCTAAGCAGCCCTGGGAGTGCTGCTAATGGAGTGTCCGAGCCCTTTGGGAGCCCTCGAGGAGAGGGGCCCCCGGGGCTCTCTGGGGGGCCCCGCCCGGTGGGTGCCGTGGGCCCCCTCAGCCTGTAACGCGGTGACAGTGCTGGGCTAATCACCCGAGGACCCTCCTGCCCCGCCCGCTCTCTCTCCCTCTCCCTCTCTCACCTCTTTGGTCGGAATCGAATCGCTGAACGAGCCATCATGACTGGCAACACGGTGCGTATTGTTCACCGCCACTTGTCCGCTTTTTTTTTTCATGCCGCTTCCACGAAAATGATAGTTGAAAAAAACAAAAAAACCGCCCCGTGAAGAGTAAAAGAGGAATGGTATAAAAACAAGCATCGGAGGGGCGGTGCGGGGCGGAGTGTAGGGCAGAGGCGACAAGAACAAGTCTCATCCTTCCTTGTGATGACAGAACAGTGACTGTGCGATGTTTGCGGGCGAGCAAACAGGTGCTGGTCGGGGCGGGGGGAGTGGGGGACCTCGTCAGCACGCGCCGATATCGCGTAACCCACTCCCCCCCCCCCCCCCCCCCGGGGGGGTCGTGCCCGTGGAGCCCACACAATGGGTACCTCCGGCACCTCCGCGGCCTACAATAACCACGGCTCAATCGCCACTCTGGACGGTAATGTTTGCATTGTTGTGCGAGAGGGGAGGTACTCAGTGGTGCCCGGCGGGTACATGGGGGTACCCGCGAGTGAGTGCTCAATCCCCATCGACAGCCGGGTGGGTGCGCAGCGCAGACACCCGAGATAGATGGATAGGTAGATAGACGGGCCGGGCCGGGCGTGCGCCTTGTTTCTTTACGACTGCATGCATCACGTTAGGTCGGAAATGAATTTAGACGCGCGGCGCTGGCCGCGGCACGGCACGGCACGGCACGGCACGGCACGGCACGGCACGGCACGGCACGGCTGACACTATGAAACAAAGGTCGATAATTTAGAGCAGTCGGGACCGATAAACGTTTCATACGAACAGAATCGTTTTTAAACGGCGGCACACAGCAGTGTACGCCCGGCGGATGCGGGGCGACGCGAGCTGCTTCGGGGAATGACAGACACGTTTTAAAAATTCATGAACCTAAACTCGAGCGACCTTGCGTCAGGAGAAGAGGGTATGCCTGAAGCGAGGCGGGCCGGCCGGGCCGGGCGCGGCGGCATTTTCGCGTGGGCGACTCGCCCCACCTGTCGCCCAGAGCTCCGCCTAGGGTGACATGGAAAATGGCGGCACGCACACACACGTCCCTCCTCCCCACCCCGGCCACGCTCACACGAGAGGAGCACCGCGGGGAGGCGGGGCGGGGCGGGGCGGGGCGGGGCGAGGAGGCGTGGGCCACCCAAGCGGCGGTGAGCTCGACGGCCGGCCGCGCCCGCCGCGCCCCAGCACACATCGCGGTGATATATGGGCGCGCCCACCACGCCCCGCCCCGCCCCGCCCCGCCCCGCCTCGCCCCGCCCGCGGGTTCCATGCCGCGAGCGCGCAGCGCACGGCTCCCGTATGGGTTTCCCGTTTGAACGAGGCGGTTGGCATCGCAGTGGTTAAAACCGGACAATAAATAGATTAAAAATAAAATCAAACAAAATTCCTTTAAAAAAATTTTACGGAGTGTTTTTAATCCGCGTTTGAATGAAAGGTGGCGTGTTCGAGCCCCCCTCCACACCTGGCGTGATCCTCATTAGGGGTCATTACGGCATCGCAGTCACGCCACACGCGCGTGACGTTTTGTTTGCTCGTCACTTAATGCAACGCGTAACACACGTGTGTCGCGTCACGCGCCCGCCATGGGGAGCGAGCGCTGCAATGCGCTCACTTCCTGGGCCCCCCCAAAAAACGGGGGCTTAAAAAGTAAAATAAATTAAACAAAGACAACCGCGTTGAACAGGAAGCGCGAAAATATCCAAATACTCGCGAACCCTTCACCGCTCGCGACGCACACTTCCTTTGCCCTTATCCCGAAATGACGAGGAGAGGAGAAGCGACGCGTTAAGTGTCCTCCGGTCCCGGTGTCCTCATCCTCATACGCGGTGATGCAAGCGCAGGCAGGCACGCTGCGGGAAGTCAACGAGCCAATGGCAGCGCGCGGGGCCGGGCACGGCAGCCAATCAGCAGCCAGATCCGGCCCGGCCCGCCAGGCGGCGTAGCGGAGTGGGGTGGGGGGAGGAGGGGGGCAGGCACAAGGCCACACCCAGCAGGGCCAGACGGCGGCGGCGGCCAGGGCAGCCGGTGGGGCGGGGCGGGGCGGGGCGGGGCGGGTGCACGATCAGGACGGAAGACGGACAGATAAGCGTAATGAAATGCGAGATCACATTATTAAAGCGGCAACGACTGCCTCCTCTGCTCATCAGCATGCACCTCCCCCCGCCCCCCGCCCTCTCCCCCTCCCCCCAACACTCCTCCACCCTTCTTGTGTCTCTGTCAAACACGTGACGCCCAGACGTACACCCTCTCTGTCTGTCTGTCTGTCTGTCTGTCTGTCTGTCTCTATCCCTTCCGCCCCGCATTCGTATACAACACCTCATATTCGGTGCGCTAGCTAATAATATCTCCTCCGCCACAAAAGATATGTATACACGCACATACAGACACGGCGGACACACACACTCACACACACACACACACACACACACAGAGGCCAGCGCGAGAGGGTGGATGGATGGCTGAGCAGCAATTTTATGAGTGTTACTATTATGCATAATTGGTTGTGAACTCCCGGGCAGAGATACGCTCAACGAGCACGCCACGACGTCTAACTGGGCTGTTTGGAAATAACAGAAGAGTGGGCAGGGGAAAAAACGTAGGGCAGAGAGAGAGAGCGAGAGATGGAGAGGGAGGGGGGGGGAGGCAAAAGGCAGGATAAAAAAAAACATGGCGCCGGACAAAAACAAAAACACAGCCTAGTGCACTGCACACTACATCAGCATGTAAATTGTCATGCGGTTACTGTAAATGCGGCGTGCCTCGGCGCAACTACGTTGTTTCAACGACGTCCCCGAGCAAAGGCTCCCCTCCTCTACGGGCCATTCACAAAGTGACGAACGGTTCGAAAAAAACTGTACTACCGCTGAACTGAAGAAGTTCCTCGTCAACGTATAAGAGTACCGATACAGTGTCGGGTGAGAGAGCACGCCTGCAGGCGCATGCAGAACGCGCTGCTGAAAAAAGTAAATAAAACAGAAAGACTCTCCAGCCGTAAATAGGAGGCCTCGCGGCCGCCGCCGCGTCGGCCTGATTAAATGCAAATAAACCCCGTCAAATTTTATGAATCCCACGCGGCTCCGCGGTGCATCGTGCAGGTGTTGTGGGGGCCCGCGGGGGGAGGGGGGGGGGCGGTACTCTACAGCGCGCTGCTCTGAGCTCGGCCTCACGCCACGTCCGTCTGCTGCACAGACTGCATGACGGCGGGCCGGGGCGACACCGTCGCGCGTAGGCGTCCACTTTCCCGCGTCATGTAGACCGCAATAGCCGCGTAAAACTGCGCGGTCAGGGCAGAGCAGGCCCCCGCTCACTCGCGATCACGAGGCGCCGTTAAGCACACCCACACGCACGCGCCTCGCCGCGCAGTAAAGCAGGGAGGAAAATAAATATAACGTCGGATAGTTATAAATGCGTCAAACCGCAGGGGCGTGCGACGTGCGACGGGCTCGGCGAACTTTCAATCAAAACGAAAGGAGAGGTTTGTATCGTTAACCCTGTAGGCGCGTTTTCTACACTTATTTCAAAAACAATTCTGGATAAATCAATATCCAGCATAGCGACCGCGCAGCTGTTGTCCGACGGGGCCACGGCACGGCTAACACGTATGTGTCCCGTCACGAGGAGCGGCGGGCGGCGAGGCGAGGTGGGGCGGGGCGGCCCGGCGCGCGCCTTGGAAATGAAGGGTTACGCGTCCTGGCCGCGGCGGGGCGGGGCGGGGCGGGGCGGGGCGGGGCGTGGGGCCCAGTAGAGCACGTGCGCCCGATACTGACCGGGGCCATCCCAGCCCGTGTCACTCACGTACGTGTGTAGGAATGCCCTCCTCTGCGCGGGGCGGCGCGGGCCGGGGCATTACATCGATATGATACCGCCGATCCCGTTACGCTCATCAGTTCTTTGTCGCGCCGTACAGGGCTACACTATGACCAGGTGTAACAGAGAAAACGCATCGTAGAGGCCGTCGCACAGTCTCCCAGCCGCCTACACCCGTCCGGGTAGGCAGACCCGCAACGCGTTACAGTGTCGCGGGTCTGCCTACCCTGAGGCTCGCATCGCGCCTTACCGCTAGAGCGGATAGGCAGACCCGCAACGCGTTACAGTGTCGCGGGTCTGCCTACCCTGAGGCTCGCATCGCGCCTTACAGCCAGAGCGGATAGGCAGACCCGCAACGCGTAACAGTGTCGCGGGTCTGCCTACCCTGAGGCTCGCATCGCGCCTTACAGCCAGAGCGGATAGGCAGACCCGCAACGCGTAACAGTGTCGCGGGTCTGCCTACTCTGAGGCTCGCATCGCGCCTTACGGCCAGAGTGGGCAGGCAGACCCGCGCAGCACCGCGGCGCTGTAGAATCCAGCACGCACGCTCGCTGCTCGGCGGCGGCGCGATACGAGGAGGTGCGATGAAAGACGAGTTTAAATGACTCGTATGATGCAGTTGTCACACCTTGGTGATCGAGTAGCCTGGGCCCGGCCGGGCCGGGCAGGACGGGCGGCTGATGCAAGTCATACTCCTAGCGCTGCCCCGGCCTGCCTGCCTGGCCGTAGCCGACCACGAGATGATCAGTGTGCACAGCTGGGCGGCAACCCTTTCCCCCGCCCCGCCCCGCCACGCCACGCCACGCCTTTGGTTAATGATGTGATCCAGGTCCAACAGGGGTAGCTGGGTGCTGAAGGGGTGCGCCCGGCCCCGACCGGCCCCGCCCCAGCCCAGCCCAGCTCAATAACAGACAGATTTGTCACGCCATTCACCCCTGATTTCCGACACGCGTTATGACTACTCCCTCTCCACCACGGGGGCTTCATTCAACGCAATCAGACGTAATCCAAAGTGATACACACCCGCGGGAGCAGGCCGGGGGCGAGCCTGCTCCTTGACCCGCTTCACAATGTTGCCATCACGGAGAGTCCCTCTAATTTTTTCTTCCCACCCCGGAGGAGCTGCGCGCAGAGTTGGTGGGGAAAAAGGGTCAGTTAAATTACATACACGATTTTCGTCGTACAGCACAGCATTACGATTATACGACGCGCACTTTGCAAGGGGATTTGCGAGAACTAAAGTGAAATGCTGACGCGGCCGGTGTGCGCCGCGGTACGAGAACGACTACTGCTGCCTGCAGCTGATGGATTTCTAACTCGAGCCGCGCCGCGCGGGGCGACCCGTTTGGATATCCATTTGTTGGCCGGCCTGGCCGGCTCGGTTTTTGTCATTAGTGCGATGGTTTGGCCGAGATAACAAACGCAAACACGCGCGTCCCCGACCCGACCCGCGGGCCGCAGCGCAGCTCGGGGCGCTCCTCGCGTCCTCACTCCCCCCCTCCCCCACGTCCTTTTTTTTTCTAAGCGGTGCGGTTTGGTTCGCCGCGATGCTATCGGTCGTAATGAAATGACATTATTGTATAATAATGTTGGCAACGCCGCAGCAGAGGCGGAGGCGGCAGCGCGGCACTCGCTCGCGCGGCGGCAACAACGCGACGGCGGGGCGGGGCGGGGCGGGGCGGGGCGGGGTGCGGCGGAGGTAGAGGTGCAAGACACCAAGTAAAATAATAATAAACCTGCAGTGCAGTGTAGGGGAGCACCGCGCCGCACCGCACCGCGGGGCGCCGCAGCCGCGACTTCCATACCACGTGAACGCGATAGTTACCTGCGAACAGAAAAAAATAAAACAATTACAATTAAGATGGGTCGAGAGGCATCATATTTTCGCCTACTTTACCTTAAAAAAAAAAAATTAAAAACTTTCGAATTTTAAACTAGGATCAAGAACATATCGACAAGTGTCTCGCGCGGTTGACACAGCGGGACGGGAGGGGACGGGACGCGGTGCGAGGCGTTCACTCTCGGCCCGGGGCGGCCCAAGGCGCTCCGGCGGCACCCGGTACCCTTCTATTAGACCCCCCCCCCCCCCCACCCTCTCATACTCTCTCGCAGGCGGTAATCACCGCAGTGATATACTTGTCCGTGTCCCGCGCTCAGATCGACATTGTTAGTGAGGAGAGAAGGTTGGGTACGTTGTTGTTGTTCACGACGATTGCCGTCCTATAAAAGGGGCCCTTCTCCACTCTGCGCCCCGCCCCGCCCCGCCCCGCCCCGCGCCGAGGAATCGAAACCCTTTAACGCGTCCGCGCGCGCCTGACTATGGGAAAATAAAAACCGAAACCGAGAGGGGCCGGGTGCGCCGCGCCACCGTCCAGCGCGCGCAGGGGCTTGAGCCTTCACCCTTTTACAGCTCGTGAGAGAGAGCGCACCAGTAACACGGCAACGCGCAGGATCAATACCTTGTAAAAAGGGCAATGGCAATAATACAGACGGCCTTGTTCACTGCCTCATCATTAACACATAATGTTTAAAAAAAAAATGAATAAAAATAAAACTAAAGGAAAGAAATGAAAGAAGCTAATCACATACTAGATACAGGCAGATATGGCAGCCGGCCGGGCCCCGCTCGCACCCCGGGCGGCCCCGTGCAAACGAGCCCTGCGCATTATTAGCGGTAATGGGGCTTTGTATCTGTGGCGGGAACACGCGCCCCGGCTCGCCACGGCCGGGCGCGGCAGACTGGCGGACGGACAGACAGACAGACAGACAGACAGACAGACAGACAGACGGACAGACAGGCAGACGGACGGACAGGCAGACGGACGGGCGGTGGGTCATTGTTCCGCGTGGCTAATTACCGTGCGTGCGTGTGCGCAGGCTTGCACCGCCTTGTCAATCACATAGGTGTCGGAGGGTCACGCCCCGCCCCGCCTCCGTGTGTGTGTGTGTGCGCGTGTGTGTGAGCGCGGGCCGCAATGGCGACACTACTTACGGCGCGACATAAAAAAAAACCCGCAACATAAAAAAGAAAAATCAAATCCCGCCTCTTGCGTCCTCCTCCTCCTCCTCCTCGTTGTCCCCATAGGAGCGTCTGGCCCGGAGCCCCCATGCACTCACTGCAGCGATCAGCGGCGCAGAATGTATGCGCGATTGATTTAAAAATTGTCTGCGTTTGCAAATTTTATGGATTCCCCGCCGAGCCCCGCCCCGCCCCGCTCCTCGACAAGTTTCACAAAGCGATCGGGACGGTCTTCTTCAGCTGCAGCAGCAGGGATGCAGCTGCCGCCGCACCGCGCCCGCCGCAGTGCGGATAGAGTTATTAGACTGCAAATAAGTCGACGCCTCCGCGCGCAGCGCACGGCGCTATTGGCACGGCGATCGCGTTTTCGCATGCATAATTACGCGGTGAAAATCGCTGAATGGCATCATCACCGAGCGCGCGAGGCCGCGCGACCGCGGGGTGGGGGGCTCGTTAAGGGGGAGCAGGGGGCGGGGGGGAGTGGGCACTATTGGCAGAGGCAGCGGTTTGCGTAATGGCTCACATGGTGTCTCGTGCGTGGACGGGTGCGGCCGAGCCGGGCCGCGGCGTGTTAGATTGAGAATAATACACCTGTGGTAATGTAACAACGCGCGGAGCCCGACACATCCCCGCGTGGCACATCAATTTCAGGGTATCGCAGATGACATTCAGAGAAAAAAAAATTGCTTCATTTTTGAGTTGTTTGTATGTCTGGGCGGGGCGGGGGACATGATTCTTGGGTGATTCCTATTTCCTTTGGGTTAGTGCGGGTGGTCCCTTTTCTCTCCCCCGCGCGCGAGGCACGCGCGGCGCGCGTCTCGGAGCGACTAGAGGCACGGGGGAGGACACGGCGGATTCACGCCCCATCGAGTGGGGCACGCGTCGGAGGGGAGGGGGGTGAGGTGATCCAGCCCCCCGCGCCCCCGCCCTTCAACAAGACTCTTCCAAACTCTCGACTTTCGTCAAGCTCGGGTGACAACGCCAACCACTTAAGCTTACGGCCGTTATTCCCAACACCCCAAACATTGACGGAAAAGATTTCCTTAAACTTAAGAAAAAATCGAAGCCAAGGTTTCGTTTCCCCCAGGCGCCAAAAAAAATTAAAAGTGGAATCGCTCTAAAACACACAGAGGGGGCTGCCGGCCACCCCCCGCAGCCGCTCTACTGACGGCCAAAGTGCAAGGCGCATCGCTCGCCTCGCAAATCGGCCGGTAAAAAATGTAAGCTGTTTAGGGCGGGGCGGGGCGGGGCGGGGCGGGGCGGGGCGGGGCGGGCCCGTGCGCGCATGCTCGTGCTCACATGTCGGCGCGCGCATAGCCTTCTGGGTACAGCAGGGGTAGCGCCGCCAGCCGCCAGCAGCCCCGCCCCGCCCCGCTCCGGCCTCTAATCCACCGAGGCGCCGACTACAAAAACCCTTTTGTTATTTCTAAAGCGATATTCTTTATCTTTTCCCTGCGGCTTGTCTCGGCTCCTCCCCGGAGCGCCGCGCCCCGCCGCCCCGCGCCGATCGACTTGTTGTAATGGTCGGGTAATGATAGGCATTTGCGGACGGTAACCCACGCGCCCGGGGTAGCGGCAGCACGGCCCCAGGGCGGGGCGGGGCGGGGCGGGGCGGGGCGGGGCGGGGCGGGGCGGGGGCTGGTGCGGCGGGGTGCTGCCGGCCGGGGGTTACAGTTTCAGCGTCAGAGCTATTTGCGAAAACAACCACGGCCAGCGTCGCGCGATCGGCGAGTCAAAAACCGCGATTTTGCATAGATCTCTATGGTACAACCTCTTCCTCGGTGTCAGCGCGTGAGCGACCCCGCCGCTTCCTGTGTGGCCCCCGCAGCCCCGCCAGCAGCAGCACCAGCCATTCCAGGAATCCCGCGTGTGAGCCCGACTGGAGAGAAAAAGCGCCCGGCTCCTTCTGCCCCTAAATCGTCGGGTTAATAGTCTGTTGACGCATCTGTGGCATAGGTCGTTTCCCGGGTCGGGGCCGGGTTGCGCCGGGCCTCACACACACACAGCTCCCCCTACCCGTCTCCCCCGCGGCGGGGCGGGGCGGGGCGGGGCGGGGCGGGGCGGCCGCACAAGGTACGCGTTTCTAGTTTCACCTCTCACTCGCGCGACTGCCGTCCTACCGAAGGTCAGTAGCAGGACTGCAACATTACCGTCACAGCGCCGGAGAAGTCAATTCGGTTCTGCTGCCAGCGGAGGTCCTTAACGCCCCTACGCACACACGCACGCACGCACGCACGCACGCACGCACGCACGCGTGGTTGTCGATGAGCGCCTCCCGGGTGGCCCGGGCCGGGCGCCTCTCCTGAGACTCACCGGAGCGTCGCGTCGGCTTTACAGGTCCCCCGGGGCCCCCGACCCGACCCGTTGACAAGCGCCAGACGCGGCGTCGCCAGCGCCAGCGCGGGCCTGGCCGGGCCGGGCCCCTGCGCGGGTAGGCAGACCCGCCGCACACGGGCGCGCCGCGGGAGTGCCTACCCGCGCCGCCGCACGGGGGCACCGCCGGCCGCTTACTGCCCGCTCTGTTTGATTATCAACGCGGTCTTTCTGAGGGCCGGGCGGCTGCACACGGAACGGAAGCGACGGGCGGGCGGCGGGGAGTGGGAGCAGCTCCCCGCCCCCCTTAACACCCCCCGCGGGGCGCAGGGGCCTTACAGACAGCGGCCCCCAGCCGGTACAGACTGCATGCACTGCAGCTCCATTCAGCGGCGCAGTCAATGGAATTCTGGAGAGGATGAGAGAGAGAGAGAGAGAGAGAGAGAGAGAGAGAGAGAGAGAGAGAGAGAAAGGACGACGTGACGCGCCGCCAGCTCCATTCATGCACACCGGGGTAATTATGATCCGGGATGAACGGTCTGTCTCTCTCTCTCTCTCTCTCTCTCTCTTTCTCTCCCTCTCTCTCTCTCTCTCTCTCTCTCTCTCTCTCTCTCTCTCTCTCTCTCTCTCTCTCTCTCTCTCTCTCTCTCTCTCTCCTTTCTCTCTCTCCCTCACTGCGGCGTGCAAATGCACACCCACAACCCTTCGACAACGACCGCAAGCGTAGCACAAGCAAAAGGTGCCGACATTATAAAAGACGGAAGACAAGAAATAAAATCCCTGGAACTTCTGCCGCTGAACATGAGGCACCGCGCGATGAGGCCGGCTCTGCTATTCCTTGTGTATCTCTCACCCTTTCCTTCCCCTCCTAACCGCGAGAGAAAACTAAAAAAAAATTGCGGCGGCGGCGGCATAGGACGAAACTTTTAATTCGCCACGATACCAGCGGTCGGGTCGGGTCGGGCCCGGCGCGGCAGATGACACCAAAGGGGAAGCCGCCGCCGCCACACCCAAATAAATTATGGGGATTAATATAATGTTTTTTTGCCTGAGCAGCCTCGGCCCCTCGCCTCGTGACCCGTGCGCTCCGAGAGGACAGTCAGGGACAGTCGGGGACAGTCAGGGCTGTCCGCGCGCCGGGCGGTACGGAGGGAGGGAGGGACCTTCGCCGCACGTAAAAACGGTCCCGCCCGGCGCTTTGCGCAAGTCCGAGTTACTGTGGAGCGTGGCGGAGCTCACCACATGCATGCGCGAGCGAGCGAGAGAGAGAGAGAGAGAGAGAGAGAGAGAGAGAGAGAGAGAGAGAGAGAGAGAGAGAGAGAGGGGGGGGGGGGAGCGGAATGGAGCGGAGGGGAGCGAAGGGGCGCTGAAAATGCTCAAATTGTTTGACGTTGTTAGGATTCCAGGGCAGATTGGGCCATCATTCAAATGGCCTGGTGGGGACCACGCTGACGGGGATGATGACAAAGATGACACTCGGCCGACGAGAAAGAGAGGGACAGAGAGGGAGAGAGAGAGGGACGCAAAAAAGGGGCGGATGCGGGGGGTGGAGAAAGGGAGAGAGAGAGAGAGAGAGAGAGAGAGACGAAGACGGCGACAAGGATGAAGAAGGCCAAGGTAATGATGACGGAATACAAAAGATAGGTGTGAGAGTTTACTTTGTTGTGACAGGCGAGCATCACATCACAGGAGGGCGTAGGGCGTCCGTGTGGGAGAGAGAGAGAGAGCCCGTGTGTGTGATTTAGACGTGTGCAGCCCCATGGCAGCCCGACTACATAAATCTCTGCGGTTGCCTTGCTGCTGCAGCAGCTCCTGCGTGCGCGCGCGCGTGTGTGCGTGCGTGCGTGTGTGTGTGTTACACATATATTTGTGTTTCTCCCCCACCTTCCGCCCCTCCCCACTTCCTGACCCCTGTCCGCCTCTACCCTGCCCGCACACACACGCACACATACACACACGCGCGCAGGCACATCGGTTGACGAGGTGTCATTTCCGAGAACATCGTATTGCAAAAGATGCCCCCCCTAAGAGGAAGCACACATATTTTTTGCAAAGGAGAGGGGGGCCGATGAGGCTATACGACGGAGTCCTGTGTTGCGACATACATTGCCGCACCTGCTCCCATCACCACCACAATAACGTGTGACCAAAAAAATAACGACAGAGGTAAAAATTTTGTAAAATACGCCAAAAAAGTGTGTTTTGCATTCTAGAGCTATCCTTCGACTTTTGAGAACAATTTTTTTTTTTTGAGGATCAAATAGGAGCAGTTGAGGTAACAATATGACCTCGTAAGTTAAAGTACAGTTCTTTGAATTAAGCGCACACTCTTTTGGCAGTGTGCACCTCGCGCTGCTGGGGCCTACACAGCTCCGCGCCGCGCCGAGTGGCCACCTTATAGACTCCACCCACCTCTTTGATTCCCCCCGCGCCGCGCCCCGTCTCCTTAATGCGTAATTAGGACCGCCTAGTGGGGCGTGAAGGGCCCGCTATTTCTGGCGCCCCCTCCCCAGCCCAGCGTGTGTGAGGAGAGAGAGAGAGAGAGAGAGAGAGAGAGAGAGAGAGAGAGAGAGAGAGAGAGAGAGAGAGAGAGAGAGAGAGGAGGGGGGAGGGGCTGGGGCGGCCTGGGCACCAGCGCTGCACGAGCACATAGTCATTTGATGGATTAATTTGATCGTTGAGGCCGAATAAGATCAAACGCGCGCCAATATGTGAGAGTGTGTGTGTTGTCGTCTTGTACGTGCTCACCTTGCACTCAGTTCAAACAATCCCTTTTGTCTTTGCGTCAAGTGTGTGTGTGTGTGTGTGAGCGCCTATTGTAGTGTTTTGCCTGCAGCGGGCGTGGCGTGGCGCGGCGTGGCGGCGGGGGGCATAAGGTCTGCGACGCCAAGGTGCTAAGTACACCGGCGGCACCGCCAGGCAAAACAAGACCGCCGCCCGGCCCCGCCCGTCCAGAGCCGGGCGTGGCGGGGCGTGGCGGGGCGCGGCGGGGCGTGGCGGGGCGTGGCGGGGCGTGGCGGGGCCCAGGCTCGCATGCTAATGAGCTGCGGCCCGCGGGGTTGCAATCTGCAAACAAGCAGCCGCGCCGACCGAACAACCCACCAACCCGGCAACGTCAGCCAAAAACAACCTTGATTTTTGTTTTTTAATTAAAAGAAGATAAACGTGACATTTATTTTTCGTAATGTCAATCATTGTAAAAGAAAATTGTAAGCAATTTCTTGTTTCTCAGTCATCAAGATTTGCAAGACAATACATATCTTTTTTTTCGTTTTACTATTGCTTTATTCAGATGCGGCCTGCTACACGGTGGGCTCGTCACCCCCAACCCCACCCTCGGGCCAATCACAAACAAGGTCCGTTAAAATTAACGCGTCGCGCGGGGCCGGCCCGGCCCGGCGGGCAGCGCGCCGCTAGAGCGGCGCAGAACAAAACGCTCGCTGAGCCCCACCGCGCCCCCCTCCCCCTCTCCCACACACAGTAAAAACAGAAGTCTGGTTTTCTGGGAGGAGAGGGAAATCTTTGAAAAACTCCAATAAATTGAGGAAAACCCCCCATATTCCGAGGACGTCTATGCTCAAAAAAAAAAAAGGAAAAATTATGGGAGCTAGCTTTTCAAAGTTTTTAAAATAAAAGTTGAGACATTGTTTGCCCCGCGCGGCCCGCCCGCCCCGCGCAGCGCTCGCGGCTGTCTGGCCTGCTGGCCGCCCCAACAGTTATGAGCGATGAGCGTTTCCGATTTGGAGCGCGCCCAAGTCCGCGTGACGTCAGGTGTGAACATCGGGGCGGACTTTAAATTGAAAGCGAGCCATTAGTGAAGTTTCAGACTCGTAATAACGATAAAGACAGAGTGAGGCCGCCTGTCCTGTGTGCCCTGCTCACGTGATCGCGGATGTTATGTTAGATAGATGTTAGACGATGTCGTGCGGCCATTCGTCAAAGTCGAAACAGCGACGTCGAGCGTGGAGATCACAATCTGCAAAATGGGCTTTCGTTTCCAAAAATAATATATATAAATATTTTTTCTTGCTTTCCTCAGCGTCCCAAGCCAATGGACTTACAGACGACTCGCTCGAAAATTATAAGGCAATTTTTTCTAAAGTTTACCTTTTCTTTGCAGAAGACAACAGTGTTAGAGAAAAAAATCTCGCTTTCCCCCCTCGCCCCTCCCGTGGCCACACGTGAAAAAGGTGGGCGGATGCCCCTCCCCCGTCCCCCTCCCAGGATACAAATGATGTGAAGGGGCGACAAACAGGCGGCAGTCAAAACCAACAACGCGTGGAAAGTAATGTCTCTCCGTCCGTCTCCCGGCGGCCCAGCCCAGCCCAGCGCTCCCATGAGGCCCCGGGCCGGGCCCCTCTCCTCTCTCCCAAATAAAGCCCGCCCCGCCCCGCCCCGCCCCGCCCTGGCTAAAGTCAGCTCCCACTTACATCCCCGAGGAGATACGTCTTACAAATTGACATCAGATGTGGGAGCTCGCGCGGCCGCGGCCACCGACCAACCGCCTCTTGCCGTCTTCACCTCTCGCTCCCTCCCCCTCCCTTTCTCCCTCCAACCCCCCTCTCCCCCCCCCCCCCTCCCCGCCTTCCTTCATCTCCTCCAATGACCATCTCATTCTATTATTACGCCGCCTCAATTTGTCACAACACACTACAAACAATGCCACAACTAAATGGCACATCAGACACCTGGCCAAAAATATTTAATAACAGCCCTGCTGCGAGGCTAGGCTGCCCTGCCCTGCCCCTCTGCTTCGCTCCGCACAAATGACGGCTGATTAGGACGCCCGCCCGCAGAGTTAATTTTTTATTTTTATTTTTCTCTCCTCTACCCGCCTGCTTCGTTCTTTCTGATTATTTTTTAATTTTATTTTTCGCCTTCCGACCATGGCGTTATTTATGTATAACCATTATGTATCTCTATCTCTCACCCTTCAGCCTAATGCCGCGGTTGGGCAGAGGCGCGAGTCTATGGTTCAAAAAGTTTTGGCCGGCAGCAGCGTCGCGACGGTGAGCGCCTCACACGTGACGCGGGGGCTGATCGCGGAGCGGAGGCTGCCGTATTAATACGAAAACGACGCCGACAAAAAGGGAAGCGACATGAACAAGACGAGTGAAATTGGTTACAGCGACAGCAATTAGGCTGGTTGTCGGCGGCGGCGGCGGCGGCGGCCGGCCGCGGGTGCGCGGTGCGGTGGGGTGGGGCAGGGCTATTTGGCATCGCGACCCTAAAGGGGGGAGGGGGGAGGGGTCAGCCGGCGGGGCGGGGCGGGGCGGGGCGGTGGGTCGTAAACGCCGCGTGGACACCACATCGAGGAGCATTAGGCGCCACCACGCCCCGCCACCGAAACGGGTCGCTGGCGTGATCAAGCAGCACCGAGGAGAGCTAGCGGCGGCGGCGGCGGCGGCACTTCGCACAGCGGCCGGCAGCCGTAACGGCCGCACGGGACACCACGGCGTCGGCGTCGCGGCGCCAGAGCGAGGATCGTTTCGCCTGGCCAGGCCGGCCGCCCCACCTGGCCGTTAGCCTCGACAAATGCACCGGCACAGCCTCCCCTTTGACCACGCAGAAGCGAAACAATCCATTTCCATTTGAAAGAAGAGTGCGCGCCGCGCATTACAGGCCGTTCCATTTAACGTTCGTGTGTGTCATTTGAATCGAATAAGACGCGCGACACCGCGGGAGGGAGACACATAGCCTCGCGCGAGGTGTCTCGGTTGGCAACACTGCCGCGGCCACACCGGCCAAGGACGCACGCGGGTCGACGGGGCCGCGCCGTAACAAGGCTCATCACTGGCGCGACTTTTTGTCGAGGCGGTACCGAAATAAGCGCCGCACTTCCTGTTGGAGGTACCCGGCCGGGCCGGCTCGTGATGAATTCATCACCCGGGTACTCAGGCTGAGGCGGGCCGGGCCGGGCCCCGGGGCCAGCGGCACCGCTAGGCCTAGGCGGCTTATAGCGGCCTAAGGGATATATAAGGTCAGTATGAGCGGCAGCGGAGGGGGAAAAAAAGGAAGGAAAAATTAACAAAGGCGCCGACATTTAGGCCCCTTCAGAGGAATGCCGCCTGCCTCCGAGCTGCCGGCCGATGCCGCCGCCGAGCACCGGGGCGGGGCGGTGTACGTACGTACACGGTGGTAAGTCCGACCTGTGCGCCGGGTGTTTCAGAGACCACGTGTCCGTATGCGGGTGTGCCCGCTACCCGCGCGCCGCCGCGGCCCCTCGCGGGGTAGGCAGACCCGCTACACCGTCACGTGTTCGTCACTGAGACGAAGCCCGATACAAGGCTTGTATCTGCTGCTGTAAGTCTCCACGAGAGAACCAGTGAGTAGTCGGATCAATAAGTTACGCACATTTGCTGACGGGGCGGGGGCGGCACACGGCGCGTGCAATACCAACAGCAGTTTAGTTCCGATATCCTCCCCCTCCCTTCTTGACTCCAGCCGGTCGGGCGGGCTGGGCCGGGCTAATCACCCCACCCGCGGGGCACCGCCCCGCCCCGCCCCGCCCCGCCCCGCCCCGCCGCCACGAGCAGTCGGGCTCGCACGCAACGCTCCAAGACAAACACGGAAGTAGAGCCCATCGGGCCCATCGGGGCGGGGCGGGGCGGGGCGGGGCGGGGCGGGGCGGGGCGGGGCGGCGCCTGGCGACATGTGGATGAGGCTACGGCCCCTGCGGGCGGGGCGCCCCGGGGCGCGGGCCCTTTGCAGTCAGCCCGAGCGTGGCGGTGCAAATTAGGCCGGTGGAGGGCGTACGGCGGCGGCGGCGGCTCAGGGGGCTCGGGGGGCTGGCGGCTCAAGGCGCCCCCGCAGCCCCCGGTGGGGTAACAGGCGCGCACGTGTGCCGGCGGGGCGGCGGGGCTCTGGGCGGGGCGGCGGCGGCGCCAGTAACCCCGTCCCGTCCCGTCCCGTCACCAGTCCTGCCCAATTACACTCGGGACGCCACCAGCGTGGGAGTCGCCGCCGTCCTGTCCCGTCGCGTCGCCCGGCCCGGGCCGGCGGGGGAAACGCTCATCTTTTACGTATTGCTCGACAGGCGCCGGCCGCCGGCGCCACCGCCGCAAAACTAGCGAGCTACTCAGCCAAGAAAAATTAATCAGACGCCAATAACACTTTTCAGTTATTTCATCCATCAGCAGCAGCAGCAGCAGGTTCAATAACCTCTGATGACACTTGGCGCGCGCGGCCCCCGCGAGAGGCGCCTCCAAGGTAAATAACAGGACACCGCGACCCCCCCGGGGGGATCGCAGCGCGCTGGGTGTCCGCGCCCCGCGCCCCGCCACCGTCATAACTCAGGCCGAAAATCTGCCGCGACCACCGCGCGCCTGCGGCTACAACAACAACACTCCCGAGGCAACACAACAACAACAAGAGAAGTATATAGTGTCGTGTCGGCGTCGTGCACAAGACGACCGCGTTCTCGCAATTTAGTCGGGCTCGTCAGGCACGTCACTGTCCCGTCCACGTGCGGCTAGCGTCGGGCGGCGTCGGGCGGCGTCGGGCGGGCGTCGGGCGGGCGTCGGGCAGGTGCAGGGCGTCCGCGCCCGCTATGACGCGGAAAGCACTCGTGTTTACTGGTACCAGCATGGTGGCCCAGTGCGGCTGGCGGGGCGGGGCGGGCCGGGGCACTACCCGCGTCAGAACAGGCGGACCCCCGCCCCGCCCCGCCCAACCCCACCACGCCCCACCCCGCCCGCAGGGTGCGGCCGTCACGACTCGCAAACTGATAGCGGTAAGTAGCGCCTGCATGAGGCATTTCGCGTGCCCGGCCCGCCGAGGAGTACTACGCCGCGCGGCGCCTTTCAGCCGCCCTATCTCTTTCCCTTGCCGCTCGCGCGGTCGAACCGCCGTATCTCCGACGCGGAACTGCGACGGTTACGAGAGGCAGCGAGCGCCGCCGCTAGAATAACGTCATTAGTATCCGTCCGAGAGCTAGGGCGATTATGTACGCTTGTCGTTTTACCAGTTATGACCCTACACGTTCCACAAGGGTGTCGCAGACTCTGTGTGCGTTTGAATTCCAATCCGCCCACTTAAACACAAAGCGAATTTTCCAAACCGATTCCACACACTTGCTAAGGGGACAAGTGTGCGAATAATGTCAATTCACACACCTACACGTGTGCGACATTCACACACCACTTAAACGTTTCCACGGATGAAAAAAGAAACAATCGGCCGCCGCCGTGAGAGAGACAAAGGTGAGTATCTTTTATACGACTCCCGTTGCTCCGGATGGCCGACATTGACCCTGAGTGTCGGAGGGGGAAGGTGCGACCGCCATTGCTCGACAGACGGTGCCGCGCCGCGCCGCGCGGGCGCCCACCTGGAACCAGCTCAACCAGCGCGGCTCGGAAGCGCCTCCCCCCTCTCCCACGCCTCTCCCTCCCACCCTCCCTCTCTCTCACTCCCTCTCTGTCGATACTACGGCAGAGACCGATAGCGCGGCGCGACAAAACGGCGTTTAATGACGACGATCCTCCAATCGACTGTCGGCCGCACAGCTGCAGCAGCGCCCGCCTGTCGGCTCGGGTCGGACGGATGCGCGGCGCAAGAAGTGACACGACCGTCCTGAACCGGGACACCGGTACAGCCGGTACAGCCAGCCGCGCTACACTTTTTCGGGCGGCGCTGCGGCGCTGCGGCGGCGGCGGCAGGTGGTTCGTTAGGCCCCGCGGGGCCCACGCCGGGCTGGCAGCTGCACCACCTGCAGGTGGGTGGTCCGGCCCGGCCCGGCCCGGTCGAGACTAATCTGTCCGACTCCGACGCGCGCTCGCTGGGGGGAACGGAACCCGCATCCAATAGCGTACTCAAGTAGGATTTCAGCGCGACAGGAATAAAACACATAATGTTATGTTGTAGCGAGTGCAAAGTGTTTCCTCGTAATATTTACCCCCCCCCCCCCTTAAGGTTTTCGTTTTTTCCCCCTTCTCTCCAGCCAGCCCTCCCTCCTATCCCTCTTTCCGCCCCACAAACCGAGACGAGCCAATAAATCCACTGCTCGCCGCACTTCACCGCCGCCTTTATTAGCCTCAGTCAATATAACAGGCGTCGAGCAGGCGGTATGAGAAATTTGTGGCTCCAGTCGAGTGGACGGAATGATGACCAGAGCGGGGCGGGGCGGGGCGGGGCGGGGCAGCCGCTGCACGTGGGGCCATCCATCAGCAGGAACCGCGATATCAAGTGCACAGCCACGCCTCCGAGGAGAGAGAGAGAGAGAGAGAGAGAGAGAGAGAGAGAGAGAGAGAGAGAGAGAGAGAGAGAGAGAGAGAGAGAGAGAGAGAGAGAGAGAGAGAGAGAGTGAGAGAGAGGAAGAAGGGGAGGAGGAAAGCAAGACACAGAGAAAGAGAGCGGTAGCGGTAGCGAGGGGAAGCAGTGAGCTGCGACAAGACGCGAACACGACGACAAATGACTAATGACACGGCCCGGCCGGCCGGCCGGCCAACTACATGACTGTCAACATGACTGTTTACCTAGCGATCAGTCAGTCAGTCAGTCAGTCGGTCACGTGACACACATACGACACACGTGCTCGACACGCGAGGACGATTAAACACCCCATGAGCTAGGCGACGCGGCCCTGGCGAAATTGCAACCAGTGCTATGGCTGTACTGGCCGGAGCAGTAGTGGCGGAAGACGTACTAGGGGCGTGGCGGGGCGGGGCGGGGCGGGGCGGGGCGGGGCGGGGCAGGGCGGGGCGGGGAGGGCCGCGCGGTAGGCTGTTACACAGCTCAGGGACGCTTCACCGAGCATTCAACAGATTGCAAGGACCCCACCCCGCCCCGCCCAGCCCGCCACGGGCCTCCCCTGCAGACACGTCTAGTCGTGCGAATAATGCTCATTACTATTCTCATTAGACAACACATCCGGCTTGAGGGGGGGGGGGGGCGGTAGCAGCGGTGGCAGACAGAGGGGGAGAGAGACACGTCGCCGCTGCGCCTAAAACCGCGGAGCGTGCGAAACTCCGTTTCTACAGGTCGTGCCAACCTCACGCGACTCCATGCAGCAGAAGGACGCGTGTAAGTGGAAAACAACAATTTCGTGTCAAAAACGACTACGTCTTTGTGCACACCACAGCCTGAGACAAAATCGTGTCCTTCAAAGAAGACAATTTCATTTTGTGTCAGAAATGACTCAGTTTCCCTCCCATTTTTGTGACCAGCAGTTTTTGTCCACCAACAAGTACACAAATTGTGGACAAATCAGGTACATTCTTGTCTTCTATCCAAACAAACGTTTTAGCGAGAAAAAAAATAATAATCACTCAATTTTTTTTTTTTAAATTAAACTACATGGTAGCGGATATCCGCGCATTAAAAAGACTGAGTACGAAAACTAATGTTATTCCGTTCGCTGAGCGCAGCCGGCCCAAACACAGAGCCGTTCAACATCCCTAACCGCGCCTGCTAACGGGAGCGCGTTGGTGTGATGTTGGCCACGCCGCGGCGGCGCGGGGCGGCGCGGGGCGGCGCGGGGCGGCGCGGCGCCGACCCGACCGGCCGAACGGCAAGTAGTTAATTGTCGAGCAAACGAACGACGCGCCGAGCGACACGCTGCAGGTCAGCAGGCAGGCCAGCGCCCCGCCTGGGCCGGGCCGCGCCGGGGTGTTTGCGGATCAGCCGATTACGCGGGACAAAGCGCTTGGCAAAACGGATCCGCCGGCCGGCAGCTGAGCAAACACCAAAGTCTCATTCGCGACAGTCATTTGACGGCAATTGGATGACGATAATATGAACTATACAACACGATAGCGCTGTATGCGGCTCCAGAGCCTCCACGGAGGAGCGCGGCGGGGCGGGGCGGGGCGGGGCGGGGCGGGGCGGGGAGCGGCGGGGCGAAGAGGAAAACCATTAGGAACCGATAACGTGACGCCGGTCGGGCCCCTCTCTCCACTCCTCGACGAGACAGCCAATCAGAGCGCCGCTCGCGGGGGCGTGGGGGCTCCAGGGGCGGGGCGGGGCGCCAGGGCGCAGCCAGAACGACCACCCGCCCCGCCCCGCCCCGCCACGCCGACTCTTGTGCGACGCCAATCGAGCAGAAAATGGGAAGGCTTATAAAGTGGCGCATCGCTCAGAGAGGGAGAGAGAGGAGGAGGGAGAGAGAGGAGGAGGGAGAAAGAGAGAGGGGGGGGGGGGAGAAAGGGAGGAGGAGGAGAGAGAAAGAGAGAGAGGAATAAGTATCGGGCGCGGGGAGGAGGAGGGCGGGGGCGAGGCGGGGGGAGGGCGGGGGCGAGGCGGGGGCGACACATACGCCCCTGCCCACGTGAATGGGGCGCGGCGGGCGGAGAGCGGCCAGGCCCCGCCAGAGCGCCTCTCCCATTTCACGCGAATTTCCCGTAATTGAAAAGCGTCTTAAAGCGCGGCCGGCGCCCTCATTATTTCGGCCGGCAAATAGCTCGACGGGGCGGGGCGGGGCGGGGCGGGGTGGGGCGGGGCGGGGCGGGGTGCGGGCGAGGACTCGACAATTACCGGAATAAGAGACGCGGTGTGGCGGAGAGCGGAGCGCGCATTCGACGCGGGGCGCATTGGCGCGTACACCTTCGCGGAGAGCAACAAGAACAGAAAGAAAGACAACAACAAAAAAGAACGCAAACGCCCTCGCGAACAAGTGCGTGGGAGGAAGACGACACCACCACGCCCACCACCCACAGCAGTGCTGTAAACGGCGCCAGTGGGGAGAAAAAAATTGAGTAAGAATGCTTTAGATTCGTTTTTTTTTTCGAAAGGGAAATAACAAGAGCCCCAGCAGGGTGATGATAAATTTATCGCGCAGAGAATAACTCGCCCCGTCCCGTCCTGTCCATTTGTTCGCCCGTTTCATTCCATTCCGGGCGAGCCTCGGCTGCAGACGCGCGTGCCACGAGTCCGGCCCGGCCCGGCCCAGCGGGAAGAAGGAAAAAAAAAAGGTGGATGAGCGTCGGATGTGTTCGAACCACGAAATCTGCTGCTGCCGCTCGCATTCTTATATTACATCCAAATGACTGCCTGAGGTGGGAGAATGAAAGAGAGGGAAGAATGGGTGTAGGAGGAGTTTACGAGGCAGAGGGAGGGAGGGAGAGAGAGAGAGGGAGAGGGAGAGGGAGAGGGAGAGGGAGAGAGAAGCAGATATGCGCGGCCAGCCCTTTATTATTTCTGTTTAATTTCACACTCGGACTACCGCGGGCCTTATTTTCATTCCGTACTGCCAGCCCGGCCGAGCCCGGCCGCGATGAGGCATTCTGTTTGTCAAAACTACCAGCAGGGACAGAGCAGCTCTCTCTCTCTCTCTCTCTCTCTCTCTCTCTCTCTCTCTCTCTCTCTCTCTCTCTCTCTCTCTCTGCAGCAGACCGCGGTAGCTCGATCATATCGTTCAACCGGTTGCCTTTGGTTTGTTCCCTGCTCATTCACCGACCGGCTCAATGGGATCAGCGCGGCGGCGCGGCACACACGCAAGCCGAAAGACCTTTTCGACCAGCAGCAACACGACGCTTAAACTGCTCAGCTGTTAAACGTAAAAAAATACTAAATGAAACAGCTGACGCGCACGTCTGCCTCACCAGCAGCTAATGAAAAGTTTCCGCGCCGCGAAATGTGTTTACTTTGAATTACCCGCCGGTCGGACGCGCCTCGCGACAAGGTGCAGGCAGGCAGCGCGGCGCTGCAGCGATGATGCACTCACACTCGGCTGGGCTTTCGCTACGCCTCGCGGCCCGGCCGCGTAGGGCTGCCGATATAGGACCGCGGCGGCGCGGCCCGCCCTGCTGCACCCGCCCGCAGGCAGGGGGTACGTACAGTACTATCAGTCGCCAAAGAATTGACGATGCCCTGCGATACCCCTACGCGCGCGACACTCCTCATGAGAAGAGCGTGGAGAGTCCCTAGCGCGCGGCGAGGGGGAAACAACTCTGAATTTTGGTGTACAAATGTCGCGAATTTTATTGAATTTTTGTGAATTTTAGTGAATTTTTGTGAATTTTAGTGAATTTTTGTGAATTTTTATTGAATTTTTTTTAATTTTGCTTGAATTTTGCCTAAATTTTTGAGAATTTTTGTGAATTCTTATGAATTTTCGTGAATTTTTGTGAATTTTTCTGAATTTTTGTGAAATTTTTCTGAATTTTTTCGAATCTCTGTGAATTTTTCTGAATTACTAGGTGTACAAAAATTTTAGAGTTGTTTCCCCCTCGGCGCGCGGGGGTATTCACGGGTTAATTCTTTTGAGACTCGCCTCGCACAGCACTAGCGGCGGCTCGGCTGGCGGCTGGGGGGAGGCGCGGCGCGGAGGAGGGGATGAAACGGGGACGCGTTAAACAAGTCCAGAGGTTAAATCACGTCCGGGCAACGTGCTCGGCAGAGGGGGAGGGGCGAGGGCGTTAACGCCCGTTACCAGAAGCACTTTAGACAGAGATAGATAGCGGGCCGTGATAAATAGATTCCACGGCGATGGGGTAAGAATGAGAGGCCGGCCGGCCGGGATGCGGGAGGGAGAGGGAGAGATGGAAGAGGCGAATGGTAAAGGATGATAAGAGCAAAGCACCAGGTCGAGGAAGGGCGACCCGCCCGCGCGGAAACTCGCGAAAGGATGAGAGGAAGGCAGAGAAACGAGAAAGGAGAAATATGTCCCCGACCCGAGCGACGGAAATAAGGAGTTTGATAGAAAAAAATGGGATGGGTTTGGCGACGAAACGCGCGTCGGAAACTTCTAGTGCGTGCGAGAGAGAGGGGGATAGAGAAAGGAAGAGAGAGAGGGGGGAAGGAAGAGAAGGGGAATGACAAGGGCATAAGGATACAGAGTGAGAGGAGGCGGCGAGGGTTGCTGTGTTACTGTTTCCCTCCCCTCTCCAGCGTGACTCCAGCGCCGGCCGGCTCCAGGCCGTTACAGCGCGTTATGCCCGGGCCGCCGCCCCGCAGGAATGCGGCAGCGCAGCGCGCGTCACGCTGGCCCCGGCCCTCTTAAGGGGCGCCTGTAAAAACGACAGGCCAACCCCCTTAACGGCGCGCCCGCCCCGCCCCGCCCCGCCCCACCCCGCCCCGCCGCGCCACCCCCGCGCGGAGCGTATCGCCCGGCGCTCTGAGTCGGAAAATCGCGTTTGGTGGCACCTTTTGTGTCGCGCAGCTTTACTACTACAGAGGGGCGTGGCTGCCGCGGCGGCCGCCCCGCCCCGCCCCGCCCCGCCCCGCCCCGGGCGAGGGTGCGGACAAGAAGCAGCAGTCAGTGTGGCGAGGAGGGTGCTCCCTGACGCCGCAGCTGAGATGACTTTGGTCCAGCTTGGCACACTCCTCCTCCTCCTGCTGCTGCTGCTTTTTGTGCGCTCCATCATGCCACCAGAGAGCATGCTGCCTGCTGCCTGCGGCCGCCGCGTACAGAGGGGGTCCCGCCTGTTTGGAGTAAGAAGCGGCGCTAAGTAAGGAGGTCCCTGGAGGAGTCCTGGAGGAGGCCCTGGAGCTCCGCTGGAGCCGCTGGAGCTGCGCCCGCTGCCTCTTTTGTTTTTCCCCGCGGGAGATATTACAAGCGACGGCGCGGCATCACTCACTGTCTCGTGAACGCTTGTAAGCGCGCGCGCGCGCGCATTCGTAACGAGCGTGAAAAAAAAAAATAAAACTCAGCAGGTTGATAAGGAACCGCGGCACAAATAAAGAAAAGTTCCAGCAAAGTAATGTCTAGTATAGTCCCGGCGATAAGGACTGCGACGACGAGATCCCTTTCATCCTTCACGAGAACACACTTGAAGGTGTCGGACGGAGCGGCGCGGCGGAGGTGTCAGCGTCCGGATGGACGTCATTCACACCAAAACGGACACGATGACGCGCCGGCCCCGCCCGGCCCCGCCCGGCCCGCCCCGACCCGCCCGGTCTCCGGAAGCAACTTCTCACTCACCATCCTCCGGGCTCCGGGCTGGGGGCGCAGCACAGCGCAGCGCAGGCCGACAAATGACATCCTGATGCACAGTATGGAAAACTCACCTGGAAAGGCAGAGAAGGTGCGGGATTAGAAAACATAACTCAAAAGAAAAGGAATTAAAAAGAGCCCCGGGAGAGGCTTCATGCGGCGGCTCGGGTAATCAGTGCAATTACAATGTAATGGACAGTAATAACACGCGAAACCGCGCGCGGTGGGCCAGGTCCGTCCGTCCGGCGCCGCCCGTAAGTCTCATCAGCGGGCAGCCGAGTTACGGCGGTACACCGCGAGTCTCTAATTACAACCACGCGGGGCCGAGTAAGCTGAGCTCCGGTCCGCCAAGGTTAGTCCGGGGCGACTGTGAGGAGGGGAGCCCATACATCACCGCCACTTGTCCCTGCCCCGCCCCGCCCCGCCCCGCCCTGCCTGCACCGCGACAGGTCCGTTAACGCTTGTAGTCCGTTTGGCTCGTAAAGTTGCCGTGAACAGCACCCGCCTGTGGGAATATGGGACCCGCCCGCCCGGGGACCCGCTGATGAGGTGTCGCCACTGCGGGGGGCCCCGGCCCGGCCGGCCTGGAACCCGGAAAGACCACATTGCCCGTTCCACGTCTTCTTCACACAAATTTTCGCTAGGATGTAATTCGGTCATAGATTTACCCCCAGACGGGG
Organism: Frankliniella intonsa; assembly: GCA_033675135.1. Classification (NCBI taxonomy): domain Eukaryota; kingdom Metazoa; phylum Arthropoda; class Insecta; order Thysanoptera; family Thripidae; genus Frankliniella; species Frankliniella intonsa. Next base: position 7,220,166 of record CM066245.1, on the reverse strand, counting down.
CATAAATAAAACAAAAGAAAACAAAACTGCCAGCAGCCGTTCATTTTATCGCGTGCGCTCCCATTAAACGCAATAAGCTGTCGGAAAAATTTGACAGAACCACTCGACGCCTGCATCCTCTCTCCCCGGCCATATAACTGTGGCAAATAATATTGCGACGGGACGGGGCGGGGCGGGGCGGGGCGTGGCGGGGCGGGGCGTGGCGGGGCAGCAGGGGCGCGTCGGAGCGTAAAATGTGTTTGCTTGTTCGGCTCGGCCCCACACGTTTTACGGCGCCCTGCATCAGGCAGACGATGAGGTAAAACGGATAGGGGCAAGTGTGCTGCTGGGTGTGCCAGCCAGGCCACTGCTGCACTACCGGATGAAATGGGACTGGAGAGAGAAATATAGGGCTGGAGTGACCGCAGAGCGACAGCCAGAGAGAGAGAGAGAGAGTGAGAGAGAGAGAGAGAGAGAGAGAGAGAGCTGGAAGGAGACGAGCCATGTGTGTGAGTAGGCCCGGAGAACTTCACATGTGTGTATTCTCCTGGGCCGGTGGTCGGGGGTGGGGGCTTCGTGGACATGTGACGTACTAATTTGTTTGGGGATGGGACTGAAACGGTCCATGACGAATCTCACTCACACCCCCGTACCTCGTTCCCCTCATACCTTCTCTCTATTCCCTTCAGCAAGCCCCTCCCTCCTCCACCTGTCCTTATCCACATCGCCCACACAATACCGCATCAGATCAGAATACTCGAAAGAGAATTAAAATATTTTAAATAATGAGCGAATACATGGAAACACGCGAAATTGTCAAAGCCGCAGAGTCGGGTCGGGTGGGGTGGGGTCGGCGCGCGTGAAAGTGTGTCGGACTTAGCCGCTCCCTCCATTCAGCTGTGAGCCGCAGCACGACGCATGCAGCCGCAAAGCAAAACAGATAAACGGCTGAATGAAACACCGTCATCTCAATTATATTCACTTCCTTTGTGCATGCGGCGCGCCGCCGCGCCACCGCAGCTGGAGTACACATCCAGTCAAACATAGCCCCATTCAGACCATTTCAATACGTGAAGTCCGCGGGGGCGCGCGGGCACGAGTTCAAGTTAGTTACCCTGTGTATCCTTTCTCTCCTCCTTCTTTCTCCTCCTCTCCCTCTCGGCCGCGCATGCAAACCCCTCCGAGAGGTACTGGACGGGCCGGCCAGGCCGCGCCGGGCGGCGAGCTGATCACAGGGACACACACCGGAAACAGGGCGGGGCGGGGCGGGGCGCGCCGTACAGACGGGCTTAAGGAATCCCGATTAGCGATAATGTTTTTATAATGGGATTAGAGTGATTGTGTGGGTGGCGTGGGCGAAGCGGCGGCACCAGGCGGGCCTCTGTCAGTGTGCGCGTGTGTGTGTGTGTGTCTTCTCGACACTCAGCCGCTTTGGGATTTTTATTTCAGGAAATAAACACTTTGAAAAGTTAACGGTTAATCTCACTGTAAGCTACAATGAACCCTGCAGTACCATAGCATACGGTGATTTTTTTTACCGTAAGCTACGGTGCTCGAGTGAAAATTTAAATTCAACGTAAGCTACAATGCTGCAGGGTTCGCTGTAGCTTCCAGTGAAATTCATCGTATGCTTCTTAGAGTGAAAACTGTACTCGTTCATCTCCCACCTACCTACCTACCTACCTGCCTGCCTCCCCACCTAGGCGGGTGCCTGTGCCCGTGCGGTGGGCCGGTGTGGGGCGTGGCGGTTTGCATGCCTCCCATCTGACGAGTTTACCAACACCAACTCCCGTAATAACAGGCCGCCCTTTGCGAGGTGCGCTTCCGCCGACGGGAGCCCCGCCACGCCCCGCCACGCCCCGCCACGCCCGCACTGTAACGCCACTCTCTCACACACACACACTCACGGAGCCGTCACACCCGTCCCGCCCATCACACTGCTCATTTAAATGGACATGGCGGCGGCAGTTTAGTGACGAAAACGACCCACCAATTACATGACGACGGCCGTGGCGTGGCGCGGCGCGGCGGGTTATGAGGGACAGACGCCCTGCCGCCCGGCCGGCCAGTGCGAGCGACGGAGACGCCGCTATATATTCGGTGTCCGCGCTGCGCCGCGCTCCGTCAGGCCCGCGCTCGGCTCGGCTCGGCCCGGCTCGGCTACTTCCGGTCGCGCTGCATCCGCCCCCCCCCCCCCCAAAACGTGGCCCGCATTATTGACAAACAAAGATGGCCGCCGCGACGCCGCGCCACCACGGCCCGCGGGGCGCAATGACGCCGGGCGCAGCGCGCAGGCGCCGCCGCGACGCCCTACCCCTCCCTCTTGTCACCCCCGAGGGACCCAGCGGGGCGGGGGAGGGGGGGAGGGGAGAGGGGTGTTATCTAGAGCCAGCCGCCACACACACTGCAGGCCGCCCCGCCAGCCACTGCCATGCGGGCCCGGCTCTTTCTCTCGCTCTCGCTCTCTCTCTCTCTCTTTCTCTTACTCGCTCTCCCAGTCTCCCGCTTTTCCTCGAGGGCTTTGCCTACACACACACACACGCACTCGCGTTCCTCCTGCGAGTGATTCGCCTTCGTCCGATACAGCGTCTGAGTAAACAGCTCGGCACGCATGTGTGCGGGGGTGGGCTAGGAGGGCAGTGACAGCGAGAGAGAGAGCGAGAGGGAGCGAGCAGCGAGCGAGAGCGAGAGCGAGAGAGAGCGAGCGAGAGAGAGCGCCCCTCGATCGCTCCGGGCTCGTAATGACGTTCGGCGACACTCAATAAATTGAATCAATTCGTTGTTCCCACAGGGGACAGCCGGCCGGTCGGCCGGACAGCCGCCCCGCAGACATAAATACTCTGCAAGACGCGCGGCAGAGAGGAGAGTGAGATCCGGGCGGCGCGGGGAAATCAAAGCAACGTAAAGAAGCGGGACAGCCGATAGAGTTACGGCCTTCTCGATGGGGAGACACACGGCCGGCCGCCGCGGCGTCTTACGTGAACACACATCATTCTCAATTGTCACTAATGGCCAATATCGTGGCCCGCCCCGCCCCGCCCCGCCCCGCCCCGCCCGCGGGTCCCCTCGCTCGCGCAGCGCAGAGGGGAAGGGGGAAGACCAGTCCCTACCCGGGCCGGGCCGGGCCAGGCCCAGGCGTGCCCTCTCCGTCTGGTAAGCCGGGCTGAGTAGATGTATCCTTGTCGCCGATTTATTGGCAGCAGGGCTCTGCTGCCCAGGGCCACGGCGGCGCGCTCTCGACTTGTGAATAATTAAAATCCACCGTGTATAATGAGATTGAGAGAGAGAGAGAGAATTAGAGGGAGGGAGAGAGGGGGTGGGGGAAGGAAAAGGAGGAATCCGACAATAAGCATCGCACATATGTAAGCGAGCAGCGCGCTTACAGCCGGCTGCGGGGCGTACAGAAACATGATTACGAACCCACGCGCATATGGGGTTGCTTCTTTTTCGGCATTTTTATAGACGAGGAAGAAAGACAAGGACGGATAAAGGGGATGAGAGTCTGGAGGGAAAAGGAGGAAAGGAAGTCTGAAGAAACAAGAAACTGATCCTCGCGGGGCGCGGCGCGGCGCGGCGGGGTAGAGCTATTATCAGGCCATTAGCGGGGGGTGCGCGGCGCGCGGCGCGCAGCAGCCAAACGTTAAACATCCCTCATAAAACGCAACGAGAAAGGCGAGACCCCCCGGCGGGGAAACTCGCCACAAAATAGTAAGAATAATTATCGTAATAACACGGCGGGGGCAGGAAATCTGAGACGTTACGGGGGCGGGCCGTAACGCGTAACTATCTAAATATCCCTCCCGCGCGCGCGCGCGTGTGCAACCCATCGCGCGGCGCCGTCACCACTAACGATGATACGCGCTTGTGATTCCCCCCTGTAGGTTGATTCCGCACAGTGGTTTCGTCGTTCTGTCCTTGTCGCACTCATGCGGCACGGCCATAAGGAGCAAGAGAGAGGACACTACTAAACGCTGTTCGGAATCACCCTGCTGAGCTCGCCGCCTTACTCCCGCGGAGGGTTGGTACCGCCTCGCGTCACGTGACCCCGGCCGGGCCGGGCGGGGCGGGGAGTGACAGCCAGTCAGCCGGGCCTGTCACCGTGCGGCCGCCACCAGGCTGTTGCTGCCCGCCCGGCCCCTGCGTGGTAGGCAGCCGGCACGCCACCCTGACAGACGTTTTCACTCGACAACAGGAAGACTCCGGCCAGCGCAGAAGGCGTTTCACAGGGCCGTTAAGACCCTGTGAGCTGCTGTAAGCACCCCCCACCCAGCACGCTGAAGGGCAGCGTGGCGGTGGCGGTGAGAGGGGCCGAAATCTTTTTCAAAACCTTATTTTCCTTGCCTTTAAAAAAGAAAGTCCACCTTTTACGCGCGCGAGGTGGTGTACATACATTTTGGCCGCCCCTGAAATGAGCAATTTCCCCGGGGCCACCCCGCCCCGCCCCGCCCCGCCCCGCCCCGCCCCGCCCCGCCCGCGCGCTGCAGGGCGCCGCCTGACCCCTCATATGCATGTCGGGTTCCGCTCCCTGCACGCCGTACAGGATATCGTTTCCGCGGAGAAAAATTGCGTGCGCGCAAGCCGCGTTGGCTGGAAAATTTAGGAGCTCGTGTTAGCGTTATCGACCGACTGCCTGCTTTGTCGTTGGAGGGAGGGGGTGGGGGGGTAGCTGCACGAAGGGCATAGCCGCCAGGGCGGGCACCACGAACACGCCTGGCCGAGATATGTGTATACAAAAGGATATCGCATGACCCACGCGGCCGCTCGGGAGTAAAGGCAGAAAATAAATTTTTAAAAAATGCACGTAAATCTATGGTTGAACCTAAGCCGAGATAAGGTTTATCCTCACGTAATATGTGCCCGCACCTGAACACGACATCAGGTATCAGAGTGTGATTCGCAAGGTGACTGATTCCAGCGGCAGATTATTGCGGTATGTAATGTAGAGGAGAGAGGAGAGAGAGAAAGAGAGGGAGGGGGGGGAGGAGTGAGAGAGAGAGAGAGAGAGAGAGAGAGAGAGAGAGAGAGAGAGAGAGAGAGAGAGAGAGAGAGAGAGAGATAAGGCGTCTGATTGAATTCATCGTGGCAATAACGAGACGCGGCGCCGCACGCAGGAGTCTCGTCCAATCGGGTCGTTAGCGTACGAAAAATGATTACAGGCCGCAAAAGGACCCGCGCCGGTCCAGCGCAGGGGGGAGAGGGGGGGGGGAGAGGAGGAGGGAGAGGAGGAGGAGGAGAGGGAGGAGGAGGAGGGAGAGGAGCGGCAAGGAGCGCAGGAATAAGCGGCCAACTCTGGCCCGCTGTCGGCGCACTTGCGTCCGGGCGTCACGTGTCCGGGAGCCAAAGCCGCGCGGCAGAAAACAAAAAAGGAACAAAACCACGAATGAATCATTTTCCCGAGGCGTCGGGTCCCTTTCGGAGTTAATAGCCGCACCACACGCCGTTATGTGATACAACAAGGAAATTTCGGAAATTTTCATTTCAAACGCAGTGACATTTGTCATCATCCTTTCTACATCTGCTGCAGACTTATTGGCCGTGCTGCCGCGAACACGGGCGTGAACAAGCCGAAAGAGGGGCGTCCACGTCAAAGACCATCGCGTCTTCTTGTGAGAGAGGAATAGAGAGAACGAGAAAGAGAGAGAACGACAGACAGAGCGGAGAGAGAGGGCGCGGCTAGGAGAGGAAAAGGGGAGAAGCGGTCGAAGAAAAAAAAAACACGCACCGCTGCGCTACACAAAAAAAAAAGTCGAGCTAATTTTCTTGAACAAACACTCGGAGTGAGAATAGTGTTGCTCTATAATAGAAAGAGCGGCGCATCCAACGCGTCGGCCGCCTCCCGCCTCCCGTCTCGCCCCTTTCGTCCGCTTCATCCGCTCTCGCTCGCTCCCGCGCACCCGGCCCGCTCCGCTCTCGCTCGCTCTCTCGCCCGGGGGTCTCCCCCGGCTCGGCCCGGCCCAGCCCGACTACGACTAGCCCCTCTCTCAGGCCTAATTCTCTCCCTTCGGCAATTTTATAAAAGGATGAAGTTATTAGACGTGTACGCAACGTGTGAAGATTGATGAGTTTTTACTCCTTCTCTCGGTCGCTCTCGCTCGCTCTCCCACTCGGACCGCTCTCCGGTCTCTCTCGGATCCTCTCGCTGGGTGGCGGGCGGGCAGAGAGCTCCGATGACTCGCCCGGCCCGGCGGGATGCGCCCTCCGCCCTGAGTCCTGTGCAACAGCCGTGCTCGCCAGGCCGGAGCGCTTGTCAACATATCGGACAAAGTTCCATTCATTTCCCGAGTATGACGTCTCCATCGCATCAGACACGGTCCCGGCTCGGTCACCTACGACCGTCGACAGCAGTAGGCGACACGATCGGGTTGAAAAAACAAAACAAAAGGGACTACTATATATTTCGCAATGAAACGGAAGTGTAAAGATCAAAGAGGAATAAAACGGTTCCATTTGAGCGCGGATATTGCTGCCATGACTCACGCGCCTGCGGGCCCTGATGGGACAATCAGGTGTGCGGCGAGAGAACAGAGAGAGAGAACAGAGAGAGAGAGAGAGAGAGAGAGAGAGAGAGAGAGAGAGAGAGAGAGAGAGAGAGAGAGAGAGAGAGAGAGAGAGAGAGAGAGAAGGGCAATCGTACGTCAATTTTAACAAATTGAACGCGATCGCACAGCTACTCCGCCCCCTCCCTCCTACCCGGCGGGGCCCCCGCCCCGGGCTCGCCGCCTCAGCCCGGCCCGGCCCGGCCCCAAGCAGGTAGGTAGGTAGTCGGATACCTTCCAATTAGTACCTAACCCGCCTTGAGCTTTTGGCGGCCCCTTTGATGTCGGCCGGCTCCCCGCCTCGCCACGCCCCGCTCTCACACCTCGGCCGCTCCCTCCCCTCCTCCGCGCGGCTCTTCCGATATCCTCTCTTCCATTCTCTCTCTCTCTCTCTCTCTCTCTCTCTTTCTCTCTTCCTTGCTAGCCCATTCTCTCCGGGGCTTTCGCACTTGCCGCTCTCGCTGCTGTATGCATCATCTTCTTACCGCCTTGAATCATTTCTTCAATCCTTTTTCTTGTGCTTTGTAACATGTTTTATGTGATGTTGCTGTGTCGGCGGCGGGCTGCTGCGGCCTCTCCTCCTGCCGTCTCTTTCTTCTTCCTCCTCTCCCTCTCCCTCTCTCTCTCGCTCTGCGCGGTCCTGGCGGTTGTCGAGCCACCGCCGCGCATACGTACTCACACGAATGTATGTCACACCAACTTAGCCTTCATAACTCGGTGTTTTAATTTGGACGGCGATCGGCCGGCGGCCCCGCGCGGCCCGGCGGTCTCTCTTTTCTCAGCCTGTCTCATTACGGAGCCCCGCGCGGGGCCGGGCCGGGCCGGGCCGGGCCGCCGATCAGCCATAAATCACTATTAACACTGGAATATACATTCCGAATATGACCCGGCGCGTCGTCCGGCCCGGCACGGCTCGGCTCGCGGCCGCCGCCGCCGGGACCGCCCCGATAAAAACATTATAACACGTATAAGAAAAGAGGCAGGCCCGCGCGGGCCCGGCCCCGCGCCTCTCGCCTAGCTCTCCTCCCTGTACGCGCCCTCGCTTGCGCCATGCCGCCGCCGCCGCCGCGGTAGACTAGAAAAATTTAACACCCCATCAACTCTTGAGCCCCTCCGCTCCGCCCCGGCCCGGCCTGCGCCGCCGGTCCGGCCCGGCCCGGCCCGCGCACACGCAGCGCAGCATTCTAATGAAGGCACCGCCGCCCCGCCGCTGCTCCCTCCCGATATAAGGTGTCGTGTTGTGACAGGGCGGCGTCGGCCCGAGCGGAAACAGTTAACAGTTGTTGCACCGTGGCAGACATGTGAGCATGTGTGTGTATGTGTGTGTGTGTGATAGCAGCGTGCTACTTAGGGGCGGCGCGGGGCGGGACATGGTCTTTTTACCGCGCTAAACGTTCTTTAAGAAAAGGCTAACAACGAAGCAGTCACCGCGCCGCCCTTTATTAACACACACACACACACAGACACACGTGTACGTGCGTGCTCGTGCGCCCTAGGGCACGGTGCAGCTGTGTGTGTGTGTGTGTGTGTCCGGCGCGCGCGAAAGGAGTCGATACGTGACGTGCCTGCGCGCGGGCTCATTACACGCAATCAATCTTGATATTTCCAAGCAAACCTTCCCGACGGGGCGACGCCCCGCCACGCCACGCCCCGCCACGCCACGCCACGCCACGGCCAGGGTACTTCGCCCTTCTGCTTTACTGCACCGCCTCGACCTTTCCCTCTGTGACGGTCACGTGACGGTCACGCCAGGCTCCGCACTGAACGAAGAAACCCAAGAAGGGTGTGAATGTCGCACTCTTGTAAGTGTTTGAGTTCCCACCCCACTCGTACGAAGGTCCACGCCTAAACGCAAAATTCACACAAATACATTGGTTCAAGAGAGGGAATCTGGGAATTCTCACGTCTAAAAAGTGTGCGACGTTCAGACACTTGCCCCCAGTGGTTGCTCCAACGACTACACCAACGGTGTTATGAAGGCCGAAAGTGTAACACCTCAGGCCGGCGGTCCCTCCCTCCCTCCCGGCCCCGCCACGCCCCCCTCGAGCCCCCGGGGGTCTTGCTGGACCACCCCGGCTGTCGGGTGCCCCCCCCCCCCTCTCCCCCCCACCCGGCATCGGCCGGCGCGTGAAGACGGTGTGGCGTGAAGCATCAGCCCCATTAGGGCGTCCGTCCCGTCCCCCGAGGCGCCCGTTAGGTGTTCCTGGCACTTCGCCACCCATACAGGTACCGCCCCGCCCCGCCCCGCCCCGCCCCGCCCAACGAGACACGAAGGCCGCCGCTGGCGCACGGATCAGCAGCAGTGTGTGTGTGTTACGCGCGCAACCCTAACGCCCCCACCGTTCGGATGTGTCACACTACTTGCGGTCACAAGGAGTCCGCCCGCCCGCACCTGGGTGCCGCGCCGCGTCGGCCGGAGCGCGCTTGGCCGTGGGTTCGAACACCGCCGCCGGCCGCGGAAGCACTTTTCTTTTTCATCCGCTGACCCCCGCGGCTCAGCTCGGCCGGGCTATGAGGCGGGGCGGGGCGGGGCGGGGCGGGGCGGGGCGGCGGCCGTACAGGCACAGAGGCGTACAGGCAGGCGGCACCGCCGCCTCAAAGGCCCCCGCCGACCAGGAATTTCACACCAGCGCTAAGTGCCCGGCACGGAGCGAGAGAAAGAGAGAGGCGGAGAGAGAGGGAGGGAGAGAGAGAGAGATAGAGGGGGTGGGGAGAGCGGAGGCGGCTGCGGTGGCTGCGGCCGGCGGAGATGAATAAGGCGCGCGAGTAAGAGAGAGGGAGAGAGCGTCATGAGAGAGGAGAAGAAGGAGGAGGAGGAGGAGGTAAAGACGCCGCCGACAATCTCGTTTGTTGCTCTCATCGCGTCGAGCGAGATTTCGGTCATCAGGGGGAAGTAAGGCCCTCCTCCATTCCGCGCGGGGCCAGGCCGACGGCTTCCCAAAGGGCTTGAGCGGCGAGTAAAGCGAGCGAGCGAGCGCCTGCCACCGCGCCCCGCCCCGCCCCGCCCCGCCCTCCATGGAGCCGCGCCCGCGGGGACGCGCAGCGGCGACACTCGGACCCTGTTGACTGATGCCTGACCGCCCCCTCCAAACCGACAAAAATTGGCACATTGTGGACATGGAGTGGCCGGCCCGGCCGGGCCCAACCTGGTTCACCGCAGTCGTAAACGGAATTAGCAATTCCACTGCCAACAAAGCGGCGACAAAGAGGAGGGGCGTGGTGGCCCTGCTGCCATCAGGCGCCCCGCCCCGCCCCGCCCCGCCCCACCACGCCCCATTCGCTCGCCCCGCTGACTTCCCTCTCCTTTGACCGGCCCGGCCTGCCGCACTCCCCATTGTTATTAGGCGGAGGGACCGGGCCGGGCCGGGCCGGGCCGGGCGCGCCAACTGCAATAAGTCGTTTTGCAAACTTGTATCACGTTGTGCGCCGCGCGGCGCCTGCCTGGTCCCGCCCCGGGCCAAAATAATCACCATGACGACAAGCTTCAAAATCCCACCAGAGCGACGACTATCGACTTGTAATAGGGCGGTCTGCAGACGCCCCACGCACGCGCGCACGCACGCACTCGCACACATGCACGCACGCACGTACACTAATGGTCCCGCTGGGGCGAATTATTCCCGGGAAAACAATCACGGCGTGTAGGCGCGCTCTATTGTCGGGAAATTGAACGCAGTGGCGTGGCGGGGCGGGGCGGCCCGGCTGCTGCGGTCTTAGCTGAGGAGCAGGAGCGCATACAAGTAAAACCTCCCTGACGGCAAAAAGGCGCATAACCCAAACCCTCGTATCGTGGCCCGGGCGCTGACCAAGTTACAACGCGGCGCGCCGAGCGAGGCGCCGGCCAGGCCGGGCCGGGCCGGGCCGGCCACTTGCGATCGGGAATGAATCAGAGTGCCTTTTAACTGTCGGGAGTCCATCAATTTGTCTCGTTGAGGTGAATAAGCCGGGCCAGACCAAAGGGACCCGGCAGGCCGGAGGGCAGCGGGGCGGGGCGGGGCGGGGCGGGCTCCACACCTTCCCTTTTTGCCGCCCTCGCCGCCGCCGGTGGGGCTCCCTCCCCGGGGCCTCGGCTCGGGGGCCCTCCGCCCTCCGCCCGGCCGCTCAGAGGGCCGGTTTCACACGCCTCCAGGCCAGCAGCCTTGCCTTCACATGCGCCGCGCCGCGCCGCGGTGGAGGGACTTGACTCTGGCCCGCACCAATATGTTAAAGGTTACGACTCATGGCGAATTTGAAAATGAAGCCAACAGGCGGAGTGTTGGTGTCGCCCCGCCCCGCCCCGCCCCGCGTGTCCTTGGCGGCGCCGCGCGGGGATCGCAAACTTGTGAAGCATCACGTGACCCGGGCCCATTAGCGACGAGAAGGGGCGGGGCGGGGCGGGGCGGGGCGCACTGCAAGGGGAACTATCAGGTCGGACAGGAGGGCATAAAACCGGAGAGAGGGGGGGGGGGAGAGGGGCGCAGTCAATAGGGCAGGGGCGGCGGGCTGTCGATAAGTTGCAGCGAATAACGCAAATAGCGGGTCCGCCACGCCACGCCACGCCCCACCACATCACCTGTTCCCTTGTCAGTCGGTGTCAGCGAGGCATTCGCTCGAGCCCCTCCCCTGCAAGGTCGCCGGCAAGTGCCCAACAACGCCCCGGCACACACACACACACACACTCGCGCGCGCCCATCCAATGTGAAAGTCAATGCGGAGCCGCCGCAAAGAGGAGGAAGTGCACATGAACCATGAGCATTGGCCGGCCGGTCGGCCGTCCGCCGCTCCAAAGTGAATGTGAATGTGTCCGTGTGTGTGTGTGATTCGCCGCGCGCCGCCAACCGCACACGAAGGGGTTGACACACGCCGCCCCGCCCCGCCCCGCACCTCCCTCGCGGTGACTTAACGACTTCCACAAATTCCAATCTCGGGCCGGCTTCGTCGAAAGCCGAACGACGGGTTGAGAGGGAGCGGGGCGGGGCGGGGCGGCCTTTCGCTTAGGGGCGGCCGTGCCGCTACGCTCCCCGCCCCGCCCCGCCCCGCCCCACGACCCGAGGCTAATCGGCCGCAAGCCAAATGAGCGCCTCCCCCGCCTTGTCCCGCCACCCACTCGCAGGGACAATAAGCTGCAGCCCGCGAAACGGGGCGGGGCGGGGCGGCTGCACAAACACACAGACACACACATCCCACGAATTCGCACCTCCCGCGATAGGTCCGCCGCAGGACGGGGAGGTAGCTCCATACCGCCGTATCTCCGCGCACCGCGACGCACACTTGCGTGCTTCACGCTTCACTTCAAAGGCGGCAGCCCCGTGGGTTCACCAGGTAGGCGTAGGGGCGGGTGACGCGGCCGGGCGGGGCGGGGCGGGGCGGGGCGGGGTGGGGTGGGGCGGGGCGCGCCTTATCGGCTGCAAACAGTCGAAAACCACAGCGCGTCGTCGGGCCGGGCCTGCTGGGTGTCGAGTCGTGGCGTGATCGAGAGCTAGCGCCACAGAAACGCGATGATAATGAACGTCAAAAAAGAAGGGGGGGAAAGCAGCACAATGGGGGCTGCCAGCCCAGTGTGATATATCTACCTACCGGGCGGGACCGGCATCGACCCGCCGAGGTGTCTGCCTGTGTGTCCGCCTGTGTGTGTGTGTGTTGGTCCATAGAGCCCGGTAGGTTAAGGGGTTCACCGTGTTGGCCCCTTTTGCGGATAATCAAATGCGTTTGATATCATTATAAAACAATTTGGGGCGGAAAAAATGGGCGGTTTGGGTTTGTGTGTGGGGCCCCCCGGGTGTCGGACCTCACACACCACCACATTCAAAAGGCGGCGATATCGACTAATTTATTTCTTCATAAAGGCTTATTATTGGGGCCAATCGTTTAGCGCAGAGCAGGCCGTCGATAGAAAGGGGAGGAGGGGCCGGGCCGGCCGCCAGCTGGCGTGTGCGCGCCCCGGCCCCGGCGGCCCCCGGCCCGTCCCGCCCGCAGTAACAGAAGCGCCGCGCCGCCCGGGCCGCCACCAGGCGCTCTGCGCGCCGCCGAAGCCTTTTCCACATTTTCCGTTTTCGCAGCTTATTCCTCTCGCTAAGCTGCTGCTGTTCAGAACCCGATTGTGCTGTCGGGCGGCGCGGCGCGGCGGGCGGCACCGCCTTGTGCAGGGAGGCGACCACCGCGCCCCGACGCCGACGCCGCGCTTCCGAAACCGCAAGACAGGCAGCGGCGCGGGGCGGCGCGGGGCGGCGCGGGGCGGCGCGGGGCGGCGCGGGGCGGCGCGGGGCGGGGGCAGACATTGTGCACTGCAGCGGGGCGGGGCGGCGGCAGTGAATTAAGGCGGAGCTGTTAACGATTTGCCGCAATCATGAAAACGCTGCATCACGTTAGCGAAGAAGCACGACAGAAGCGACGGCGGGGAGGAGAAAAAGGAATAGAGCAGGATAGTAGGAGAGGGAGAGAGAGAGAGAGGGAGGAATCGCACTTTCCGTCCACCAAGGATGACATTTTCAAACGTCGCGGCGGCGCGGCGGTGGCGGGCTTCAAAAAGCCAGCGGCCGCCGTCGAAAGGGGGGAAAAACTACACAGAAAAACAAAACAATTGAAGATGGCGCGCGGCTGCGAGCCCTGCCCTGCCCTGCCCTGCCCAGCCGGCCCAGTCGTAACCGGCACGTACTTCATGTAGTCAAAATGCAGTGATTAGGGCCCCTGAGGATGCCCTGCCCCCTCTGCCGCCCGCCCCGCCCCGCCCCGCAAGGCACGCCCTGCCGCACGCAAAGCCGCTATGTGCGCAATTTCATTTACGACCAGTTTCGGCTGCTTTTCGGCCGGCCGGCGCGTCGGCCGCCCTGAAGCATGCAAAAGGGGGACCCGCCCTCTCCCGGATGAACACCGGCAGCGCGTCCGAGGGTGCGGGAGAGTGCGAGAGCGAGAGCGAGAGAGAGAGAAAGAGAGGAAGAGAGAGAGAAGCTGGGGCCGGGCAGGGGAAATGTGAAATTTCGCGCACCAACTAACCGAACCATTCCAGCCTAATGCTTTTGAGTACACGCTATCTCTCTCTCTCTCTCTCTCTCTCTCTCTCTCTCTCTCTGCAGGGAGAGCCCGAGCCGCCATACTGCCGGCCGGCCGGGCCAACAATCAACCAATCAGCGTCGAGGGCAGAGAGGAACAGTTGACAGCGCGGATGGGTAGGACACGACACAGCTTGTCAGCGGCGCCGGCCGAGGGCGCGTTGGGGCGGGGCGGGGTGGGGCGGGGCGGGGCGGGGCGGGGCGGGCGCGACACGACAGCCCGGTCGGATGTGCCAATCACAATACTAATCGCGACACAACAAGTGACATGTCCAGCTTCGCCTGTCGTCACCGCCGTACTCCACTCCAAAATGACCACCGACAGTTTCGGTCGTTTTGTCACCAAAGTAGCGTCACTGATAAAGACATGCAGTTAAAACAACTTCTGAAAATTAAACTATATCCCCTATCTTTCGGTTTCCCAAGGCTCATAAATTCCTGAACTAGATAGAAGTCATGCCATTTTTTTAACGATTGCTTAACAGTCGTGCAAGTACTTGTTCTTGTTCCAAAAACTACTATACTTGAGTCTATTTCCGTGGTCATTTTGAGTGTCACGGCGGGGCTGCGCGTCAGCAGCGGCGCGCGGCACGACTCCGTGATGCACTGGCGCGACCCACGTCCGCCCGGCGACAGCTTATCTGCCACTTAGAGGGCGTCTTATCAAAAAATAACGCGAGTCGTGCAGAATCGCGTCACAGCCACTTAATGGGCACGCGGTGCTGTCGCACACGCGGGCCAGACCAGGCCAGGCCAGGCCCGGGCATAAAGCTCGCCGCCCGTTACGGCGTCACGCTGTCGGCGAAAGCGCTATACAGGAATTCCGCTAATGCACTCGCACCGTGTGTTTTAGCGAGCAGGAAGCAGTGTGCGGGTTCGCCTACCCGCTCCAGCCGTAAGGCGCCGTGCAGGCAGACCCGCAATGAAACACCCGGCACATTGCTCGCTGGGAAAAAGGATTCACACGGACCGACACGTGGAATATTTCGTACATTCCCTGCCGCGGGCCACAGGCCGGTGAAATAAGTGCGCAGCCAGGACACGTGCCCGGAGCCTGTGCGTGTGTGTGATCCACCTCGGCTCGGAACGGTTAAGGCGGCAGCGGCTCACGTCAAATTAAGCCACTGGCGAACGTCGTTGGTTTCTAATTGCCGTGTTTAGAGGGAGGTAAATTCCTGCACCCTGCAGTTTGAGCACCTTTCCGCCAGAGCCCGCACTCTCAGATTTTTTCACAAGACGTTGCGACATCTTGAAACATTTTTCTCTGTAACTGTTGTCATGGAAGTTAAGCCTGTGTAAGTTACATATAGAAATCTGTGGGTATTCTATAGACGAAAATGCTTTCATTACAGCTGATTAAACTGCTTAGTAAGCAAAGTAGAAATTTGTCAACATTCCTCAATAAATTTATCCATAGAGGGTTGAGGGTGCGGCGTGACCACAGCTCAGCTCAGCCGTTCCATACAATCTTTAAAGCCATACACCGCGAGTTACTCTAAAGAAGTTCCAGCAGCATATTTTAAGCAAATTCGAGGAAGGCTGTTGTATCCCGCCAGCACTGGCTACGGCTTTAGAATCATCATGGCGCCCGGGTAAGTTATCAGAGGAGATATCCGCACGCAGGAGTCAGCGAGTGTCGCCGGGCCCGGGTGACATCGACGCGGGAGGGGGAGACTCACCTGCAGCTTGCTCGCCGTTGAGGCCGTCGAAGGTCTTGCTCGTCATCTGGAAGAGCGCGTCGAGAGGCGAGTTGCCGTCCTTGCCCTGCTGCTGCTGCTGCTGCCGCCGCACGTCCGGGCTGGGCGAGCAGCAGTCGCTGGCGGTGGACGACCTCCCCGAGGAGCAGGCGGACGACGACAGGTCGGCCGACTGCGGCCTGGACAGCGACAGCGCCTGCTGCGCCTGGTGGTGCGCGGCGGCCTGCTGCTGCAGGTGCAGGTGCTGCTGCTGGACGTGCTGGACGTGCTGCTGGTGCCGGCGGAGCGTCTGCTGCTGCTGGTGCAGCCTCTCCATCATGATGGCCGGGTCCAGCATGCCGCCAAAGTCCCACGGCCGGACGATCCGCGACGCGGCGGCCGACGCGGCCGCGGCCAGCATGGCGGGGCTCTGCAGCATGAGGCCGACGGCGTGCGCCGCGTCGACCCGGTGCAGGGCCGACGGCGCGACCGGCACGTTGGCGGCCGACGGCGGCACGGGGCTGAGGCTGTGCGCCGGCCGCGGCCGGTGGTTCAGGATGTCCATGATGCTAAACGACTTGACGCCGGTGGGCGACGCGCCGCTGGTCGGCGTCGGCTCCGAGTCGAACGCGGGCGGCGGCGGCGGCGCGGGCGCGGCCGGCGCCGGCACGGGGATGGGCAGGCTGAGCGCCGGCGGCGACGCCGACTGCCGCCGCAGCTTGCGCTGCTTGTTGATCTGCATCATCTTGAGCTTCTTGAGGGGCTTGAAGTAGTCGTCCTCGTGGCGGGGCTCCGGGCTGGACGAGCCGCTGCGGTAGTGCCGCTGCCGCTGCATCAGGTACTCCTCGTCGTCCTCGGACATGGTCTCGTCGCGGGCCTGCGCCTGCGGCGACGGGCACCCCACCGAGATCTCGTCCTCGTCGTCCTCGCGGACGCTCCTGCCGCCGGGGCTGCCGGGGCTCAGGGGCGCGACGCGGTCGTCGCCGGCCGCCGAGTCGTCGGGCGACGCCGGCGCCATGCCAACGACCAGGGGCTTGCTCACGTTGTTATTGTTGTTGTTGAGGAGGAAGTGCGGAGGCCGGGGGAGCTCGTCGCTGGGCGAGACCTCCATGAGGGTGGTGCTGCACATGGGGGGGACCGGGGGGCTCACGTCAACATCCCATAACACACACACACACGCACTGCACACGCGCACTGGCACACTGTCACTGCACTACACTCACACACGCACGCACGCACGCGCGTGCACCACACGATCCTGAGCGACGCTGAGCGCAGCAGCGACCTGGCCTGCCTACCGGCACTGACGGCGTGCAGCACTGGACTGATGATCTGCCCGGGCGCTGGGCCCGCCCGCCGCACCCCCTCCACGCTCACCGCCCGGCCCGCGCCGCCCGGCCCGCGGCCCGCGCTCCCATTGGCTGAGCGGGCGGCGCGAGGCCACGCCCACCCGGTAGCGGAGGAGAGGCGGGGCGGCCGCGGGGCGGGGCGGGGCGGGAGAGACCGGTCGCTGACAACGCCGGGGCTGCTTTACTACCGCGCTGGAGTGACTTATCAAGCCTGCTACTTTATGCTCATTACACCCTCTCTCTCTTTCTCTCTCCCTCCGTCTCTCTCGCTCTCACTGCGACGCCGACGCAACGCGGCGCTCACACTTCCTTCCGAAAGCTCTCCTACGCTTCGCTCGGGCTCTGCTCGCTTCCCACCACCCGCGACACACGCCGTAACGACGGGAACAAAATGAGCCGAAAGCTTTATCGTGGACGGCTCGACCTCGTCCGCACGCTGCTTTACCGCTCGCGCACACCCAGTCTGTGCGTGTGTGTGCGTGTGCGTGTGTGTGAGTAGTGCTTCACACGACGCGACACGACACGTTGTTTGTCATGTGTCCGAACGACGCGACAGGTATCCCTCATTAAGCTCGGACACGGACATAGTTGCCCGCGTGCACAGAGGGGGAGAGAGAGAGGAATTTAAGGCAGAACACCAAAAGGGCTGGAAAAATTTTGCACAACTGAGCAAAGCCCACCGGTTTCAAGTATACTTTAACGGAAATAGTATTAAAAGTAAGAGAAACCAAAAATAAAATAGAAAGAATTTGTAACGTATATCCAGCTAAGAGTGTTTGGAACAATTTTTGTCCTACAGGAGTTGGAGAGAGAGCAAGAGAGACACGCACGCTAGGCGCCAGTCACACGGGACGGACGACAACGCCGACGACATGGCGGCAAATTGTGGATGACGCGGTCTCAGCAAACGAGACAGGATAAAAACCTCGCGGCGGGGCGGGGCGGGGCGGGGCGGGGCGGGGCGGTGGTGCGGCGCCTCGCCCGCTGGCTGCGGAGCGGTGCGGCGGCGGCGCGCACAACACGGCAGCTGAGCCGAGCAGCGGCGGCGCTCAGGCGGCCGGAAATCTGTTTCGTGAGCTAATTACGGGCTGCATGTATATTTAGCGGGGCGGCCAATGAGCCGGTGCGTCGCTGCCGGGACGCCCGCCCCCCGCGCCGCCCCCCGCGCCGCCCCCCGCCAAGGGCTCGAAGGTCCCCGCCCCCGACGACGCCCCCTCCTCAAACCCCTTACCGCCCCCCGCCGCCCCCGCGGGACACGGCGCCTCGTCCCCGCCCCGCCCCTCCCCCACCGCCCCGCCACCATCGCTCCGACCGCTCCGACAAAATGAGACAGCGACCATTACCAACAAACGTGGTGGTGGCGGCGGGGGCTCTAATTGAGCTTCGGCTGCTGCGGCCTGGCCGCTGCGGCTGCAGCTGGGGGTGTTCCCGCGACACTTCGTCCGATTAAGCAGCCTGAGAACAGGCCGAGCCGAGCAGGGTGCCAAGCCGGCCCGTACGAATGTGCGTCCGTACGCATGTACGTATGTATGTGTGTATGTACGCATGTAGGTATGTGCGTGTGCGAGCGTGTGGGCTCTTGCACGTGGGGGGTACGTGTGTCGGTGTGTGGCCGCGGGGCCTGCCTCCACCGATAGCGATCTCAGCCCGCCCCGCCCCGCCCCGCCCCGCCCCACCCCGCGTCTTCTAACGAGGGTCACCTGGCTGCGCTGTGCATAACCACACGTATATACGCTCCATCCCCCTGCCCCCCTCCTCCTCCCCGCCCAACAAGTTGCTCCTCAACGTCTACCATCAGCACAATGAAAATTCGAGAGCACAAACGTCGATCAATTGGTGGTGAGAGAATTCTCCCATATCACTCATTTACAAGGCAGCGACATTAGTACACCGAGGTTTACAAGAGCAACGCCACAACCACCAATCACACACACTATAAAAAAATAATTAAAAAACAAACCGAAAAACAAAAAACAAGTTTCTGCTAACTTAGCAACATGCAAACAATTTTGATAGTCGACAGAACAAAATGATGCCAACCCATGTCGCAGCTATAAGACATGCCACATGCCTGGAAAAAATTAGGAGCAGCACGGCGAAATAGAATGATGAGAGTCTAACGGTTGACTATGCAACATTTAGGTATTAAAATGCCGTTGGGTGGCGCGCGGCGTGGCGCAGACCGCGGAGCGTGAAATGTCCATCCATCCATTCCACGACGCGCCATCCCATCCCGGTGCCATTTGAGCACCGCAGTCATCTTCAACACGATGACCACGCTGAACTGCAGCGCGCGGCACGCGCTCGGGCACAGCTCAAGCTCGGGTTATTTCTTGAAGGTAGAAAGGATTTCATACAAGAGGTCGCCAAGAGGAGCCACGATGCCTCGAAGAGGAGAGATTTGGAAAACTAAACGTAAGTTAGGACGGCTGAAGTGTTGCGACGTTCCATCCACAAACTTTTAGGTGAGAGAACGCCCGTCAGGATACTCGTCGATACGAAAATTGCTATGGCTCCCAAGTGTACGACATGGCATATGTTCACCTACAAGTGTGTGAATTATCTGCAGCAAACCTACAAGTTTGATAACAAAAATCAGGTCCTGCAAGTTATAATGTAACCCAAGTTGAATAAGTTGAGGTTGCGTTTTCCTTAAGATTGCGAGCCGTCGCGTCGTCGTGTGGCCCGGTGACAAAACTAAAACCAAACCTGCTGCGGCTGCAGCAACAGAGACGAGCCCCGTGGGAACAAGAAGACAGGCGGGGCCCCCTCCTCTCTGACCCGACCAGCGTTTGTTTGTTGTGGCGCTTTAGCGAGACACCTCACCTTCCAATCAGTCGGCTGGCCCGGCGGGGCGGGGCGTGGCGGGGCGAGGCGGGGCGAGGCGGGGCGAGGCGGGGTTTGCTAATCCCGGCGGCGCCAGGGGGGCTGCTGCCCTTAGAACAATAGGTCGGGGTGGGTCCAGCGGCCCGGCCCGGCCCGGCCCGGCCCTGGCCCGCAGTCCAACCTCAATGGGGTTATACGGCCGCACTGTCAGCACCGTTACGGTGTCGGTGTGGGAAGAAAACGCGCGCAGGTATGGGGCTCTTTGAATGTTCTCGACAAATAAAAACATGAGGTATTACGGGTGTAGGAAACCAGGCCGGAAAATATTAAAATATGTATGAGCAAACACAGGATTGGCACGAGATAAGGCCCGTTCCCAGTCCTGAACGTTTTTATTAACCAAGAAAAGATTGTACTTGTTTATCTGCCGGATCGAAAATAAAGTTAAATATTTTCGTAGCCGAGCGGCCTTTGGCGGCTGATTAGCTATTAAAGCTTAAGCTTTCAAATCCCGCGACTACAAAATACACAAAAAAAAGACATCGTCCCTCATTTCCTGGCAGTCCCCGTTTACACACCGCAGCAGTGAATGAAGGTTTAATTGACAGAGCCAATAAGTGTCGGGGAGAAATCTACGCCACGCCACGCCGCCGCGCGCCGCTCCAACAGCAGCAGAGAGCGTCTCCAAAAGCTAGGGGATAACGACCTCGGCCCGGCCCGACCCGGCCCGACCCGGCCCGACCCGGCCCGGCAGCGCGGCGCCTGCGAGGAATGGGAGGAGACAGTGCCCAGCCGAAATGTATGGCCGGCTTCTTCATACATTTCAGCGAGACAGGCCGCCGCTCCGGGCCGGGCCGGGCCGGTATAACCCAATATTTCCATCGGCTGGCGGGCCTACTTGACATGATTTCGTGCACAATGCGTCGTAAACACGACAGGCGGGCTTGTCCAGCGCGGTCCGGCCCTTCCCGGCCCCCGGCGGCAGGCAGAGGCAGGCGGGGACGGAGACGGACGCCCGGCCCGGCCTGCCTTACCCCGACCCGCCCCGCCTCACCCCGTCTCGCCCGGGGCGCCAAAGGACACCAGCCTACGCTCTGCCTCTTCTCACACCCACGCATACTTTATCCAGTTTACATTATTGCAAAAACTGATTGATTTTCAAATTATTCACAATATTTTTAGTGTGATGATACGTTAGTAATAAGTAGCAAGTACTCTATTTTTTTAAATTTAAAAATTATATTGCTACTCAGGCAGATGTAAAGATAAAAAAATTATCTTAGAGTATAACAGCAAAATGACGTGATAAAATTTTTGCGGCCTTATCCAAGCCACCACGGCGGCGCAGCGATTCCGCGGTAACTGTGTAACCATAGCGTTTCAGCAAATATAAGCACGAGCAACACGTTTGGCCCCCGCCCGCCATTTTCCCCGCGCGCAGTCCGGCCCGGTCAGCAGGTTCGACACACCACACGCGGCTCGAGCGTGTCGCCTTCCCCGGCACGGCCCGCAGGCTCCGCAGGGGCCGCAGGCTCCGCAGGGCCCGCAGGCTCCGCAGGGCCCGCAGGCTCCGCAGGGCCCGCAGGCTCCGCAGGGCCCGCAGGCTCCGCAGGGCCCGCAGGCTCCGCAGGGCCCGCAGGCTCCGCAGGGCCCGCAGGCTCCGCAGGGCCCGCAGGGCTCGCAGGCAGGCTCACCCCCCGCGCTAAACGCACGGCCCGGGACGGCGAGGCGCGGCGGTGCAGGAGGCCTACAGCCCGCCCCGCCCCGCCCCACCCCGCCCCGCCCCGCCCCGCCCGTCCCCCTCACCTCACACCGTCTCTCCTTTTGATCAGGTGGCGGGGAGGGGGTAGCAGTCCTTTGAACCAAGCCGCCTTTGCGGCCTCTGCGCTGACGTGAGTTACGGCCTGCAACAAGCCACACACACACACACACACATACACTCACGAGCATATGAGTTGTTGCAAAAATATGGCCACGTCCCGGGCCGGGCCGGACCGGCGAGCGTACGGCTAAGGCATAAGGCGTACGTAGCAGTGCCTGTCACGACACTCGTATCCTAGCCCTGAGAACTCTCTCGGCATGGAGCTAGAGCTCAGACGCGCGCTCAAACACACCGCGGGCAGGTGCGCGACCGGGCGCGGGCGGGGCGGGGCGGGGCGGGGCGGTTGAAGGAGAACACCCTTCCCTTCCACCCGGGTGGGGTGGGCCGCACTCCCCTCAACCCCTCGCGCGCTACAAAATACATAAATGTGGGCCGGAATTGTAACGTAGCCAAAACTAGTTCTAGTGGGGCTGGGCTGCGGGCGGGGCGGGGCGGGGCTAGGGAGGGAGGGGCCACTTAGCGCGACAAGGCTCGTGCTGCAGGGCAGGGCGCTGTAATCCACCGCCGTGTTCCATCGCGCTGGCCCGCCGCGACCACCGCCGCCCAACGCCACCGGCCCCGAAACTAAACTAGGGGGCGCCGCTAATGCCCCGGGGACATGCGAGCCGCCCCCGCGCGGCCCGGCGTCCCGGCGCCCCGGCGCCCCCGCAGGGCGTCGGCCAGGCCTCGCCAGGTAAATGACACTAACGTTGTATTAGGCAGCTTGGCGTGCAGCGCAGCGCGCGCTGCGCCCGCCGCGAGGGAGAAAACCCCCGTAACTGCATGGCGTTGGCCCGATAGGCCGTCGCCGTCAATAGGCACGTAACTGAGCGTGGCGTGGCGTAGTGACGCGCGTGACAGGAACTTTATCGAGTGCCATCGGCGGCAGAAAACAATGACGGGGAGAAATGGCCGAGCCGAGCCGAGCCGAGCCGAGCGATACACTCTGTTCAAACACGGCCCGACAGAGCGCGCGGCAGTCGGGCTGATCACACAGCAGAGCGAGCAGAGCCCAGGCCAGGCCAGCGCTTTGTTTTACCGCAGTTATTGATTGTCGGTAAAGTTTCGCCATTTTGCCCGGCGGCGCGCGCGCTGCAGTCGTCCCCATTCCCGCCGGGCCCCACCTCGCGATTGGCGGCCGCCGCAAACAATCCCTGACGCCAACCTGGAGGCGTACGGCGCTCGCGCGCGCGCGCGGCGGAAAATGTAGATGAGCGAAATAACAAAGCGATGACGGAGAGCTACCGGCCGGTCGGCCCGGCCCGGCCTCTGTCATCATCATCAACTCGACGTCATTTTCATAATTTTATTCCAGACAAATAGAGGCATCACAACCACCGGCCTGCCTGCGAGCAACAACAATTGATCACCGCGGTGCAGTTGCCGCACGGCGCGGCCCGCAATGATAACAATAATAATAACCATAGTGACGCCCCCCCCCCCCCCCCCCACGGTGCGCCGCATGGAGCGACCCAACACTCCCACTCAAAAAGGCATTATAACTTTTGGAATCAGTCTTAGGCGATCTCGTTGCGGACTTGTATACACGCTCTCATTTATTTTCTTTGCCACTTGGCCGCATGCGCTGCGCGGGTCGAGCAGCAGTGTTTCCTATTCGACATTTACTCCCCCCGGCCGGATCATACACGTCTTCCCTCTGGCCGGGCCGCTCGACGGGGGCTATTGCTTGTTGCGCCGCCATGTTCCCGATGCTCTCATTGTTCCGCACCGTCCTGATTAATGGCCTCCACGGAGATCATGACAGTAGCGGGCAGATGGAGGGGGAACACAACAGCTGATCGGAAGGGGTGCCCAGCCCACCGGCCGGGAGGGAGGGAAGGGGTGCGCTTCTTGCTGCCGAGGTAAAAACGTGCGCCACAGTCGTCCACGACAACTTTCTACAATATAGGTTTTCTGATGTATTTTCTTTTTAAAGGTCAGGAGGTTTCTTCCACGAGAAATGTAAGTTTTTCGGTAAAATATTTCAACAAGTAAGTATTTTTTTTAAAAAAATTCCGAATCTTGAAAAGTAGTCAAATAGCCACAGCGTGTACGAAATCGTTAGAAGCGCCATGATAAGGTACACGTAAAAAAAAATACTCGCGTTTGAATTATTTACAACAGCAAAAAATCGTGGCCTAAAAGGGGCAGAAAACAGGCTGGCCGCTTTGTATTTCCTGAGAAGCGGTTGAAAAATGGCGTACGCAGGCGGCGCAGAGATAAGGAAAACGCGCCTCGAGTGGGTGGTGAGGAGGGAGAGGCCATGAAGTGGGTGGGTGGGGTTTCAGACACTCCATAAAAGAACCAGTTATGGCGCAGCGGGGCACACAAATTTCAGACTTCTGAACATTATTCTACAAAAAAAAAGCGAGCTTCTGTGAACTTGTTCGTTTCTCGTGCAAATAATAAGACGTAAGACGTACAAGGGAAAAAAAATCAAGACGTCGAGGAAACTGGGAGTGAGGCGTATAGGGGAGTCTGGTGAGATGACATCAGGGGCTGCACACTTGGTCATGCATCTCGCTGCTGGCGCGGCTGTTGGCCTGAGGTAATGGCCCCGGCCCAGTCGGATTTCACGTCCATGTCACCTCTCATCAGAGCCGAGCTGTGTCCCGTTGGTCCTAAGAGCCAGGCGCCGCCAGGCTAGAGCCCTGCTGCCGTGCGCATCATCATCCAGCCGCAGTAATTAGCGCCCTGCCTGGCCAGCCAATTGAGACATTTATTCCGCTGCAGATGTCCCAGCATCTGCACTCACTCCAAGACAAGTCGCAGAGATTTTTAACAACATTTTTTTAAATTTAAAGTTTCCAAGCACAGCAAGGTGGTGAATATATTACTTCAAAATAAAACAAATCACCCCACAACAGTCAAACGACAAACGAATTCTCGCCGACACGCTCGCGAGCTCATATCAAGCTACTCCATGTGGCACGCGGGGTATCAGCCCGCAGGACAAATGTCGTGCCTCGTGCACAACTCATCCCCTGAAATGGCGCTTCCTTAAAAAGCCCCTGCAGCCTTGGCCCTGGCCGCCCCGCCCCGCCCCGCCCACCCCTATCATTTGTCGGCACATTGTCGCGCCACGTAAAACGGGCCGGTCACGACCCGACAGGTACATTTCCATTTCCGCCACCGCGCGGCGCGCCGCGACATTACGAGCTTGTCACCGGCTTCGACGTGCGTCCTTCGATGCGACTCACGACAGAACGAGAAAAAAAAATGAGGGGGAGGTTGGTCGCCACTTACTCTATCCTTTATACTGTACCAGCGTGAAAAATAAAATTCCGTGCTGTTATTTCGCGGTTCCTTTGCATTTGAGAGGTTTCACTTCAACTGTATGCAATTAAAAAAAAATCCCAAGCAAAATCTCCGCTGCACGTCACTATACCCCCCGCGGCGCACAGCAAAGCCGGGCCAGGCCCGATCCTAGCCTAAATCGACCATCGCGGGCGGGCAGGCAGGCAGGGGCCATAAATCCAGCTCGACAAACCTGGGGGGAGAGTCGAGGCGGCTCAACGCGCGCAGCTAAAGAAGTACGAGCCTAACGCCACCCTGGCCAGCCAGCCCCACGCGATTTGCATGGCCGTATCGGCCGGTACTAGAGTGCGCTAATGTGCAGCGCGGGGACTCTGCTGCCCGACTTCCTCTTGTCTTTTTTTTTTCCGGCCCATTGTCCCTCCCAGCGACATTTCACCGATTATCCGATAGCGCCACGCCGCGCCACGCCGCGCTGCTCTTCCCCAGTAAAGCCTGCTCGCTCGCAGCTCCAGCTCTGCAGGCCCGAGTCAGTCCACGATCCGGCCGGTCGGCAGCCATTCAATGGAGAGAGACGCGGCCCGAGACCAGACCAGACCCTTCTCCGCAATTACAAGACGACTGCCATTCGAAGAAGACGGGCAGACGCGCTGGATGAAAGAAGACGAGACAAACTGAAGCAACGCCAAAAACGGCCAAAGGCGCGCAGAGAAAGTATAAAGTGCGCGCTGGCCGAGGGGGATGGAGTGCGCGCAACACCCCGGCGCAAGGCGGACTACATATCGGCTACCTGGCGGCGTTGGGACGAGGGCTCACTCCAACAGCCACACCCAGAGAAGCGTGTTCTCGACTGGCTCGAGTACAATTTGGTGCTTAACCCAAGACCAATTTAGCCTTAAACCAAGAATATAGGTCTCATTACAGTGCGCATGGTCTAAAAACACGCTCTTCTAGGTGCAGAGACTGTATATCAGGGACTATTTCTCCCTCTCAAGTGACACCTGGTGACGCTGATTCCCTGACAAGGCGGATCCCCTTTCTTTCCCGCCCAGAGCGCGATGGTGAGAATGTGAAAACACAAACAACACAACGGCGACAGAGTGAAGCTCGTAACGAGAGAGGGGTGGGGGTGGGGTATCATCCAACGAGAGAGGAAGGAACCCCGGCTGGATTAGCTTCGTTCATTACGGAAGCTGAGTGAAGCTTGGCGCCGCAGTTGGTGTCTCTAATTAGCAGGAAGCTAATGTCTAATTGCTCTGGCGAGAGGGCCCCGCCGGGCCGGGCCCCCTTCTGGGGTCCTGGAGGGCCCCCCTCCGGTGGGGGCGGGGCGGGGCGGGGCGGGGCCTGCGGCGGAGTCTCTCAGTCTCAGCGACAATTGTTGATCGTTCGTCTCGCCTGCCTGCCCCCCCCCCCCCTCTGCGGATGAAGTTATATTTTAATTATCCTCAGCGCGAAAACTGGCAGCCTCTCCGGTACAAGCTAGTCGAGCCGCCCGCTCGCGGCCGCGCCAGGCCGGGCTGGGCGGAGATGAGATGAGACGAGACGAGCCTCACGGCTGTTCACGCGGCGTTTACTCACGATTGGCATCGAAAATCACGAGAACGCGCGCGCGCGCGGAGCTACACAGAGTACTCAGGATTTCCTACTTAAAAACTTGGTGTCTGAATGTCGTCGGTATGTAAGTTTTCATTCGCGCACATAGTGGCTCACCAGAAGTGAGGGTTATTCACTGTGAGAAATATTCGTAAGAGTTACGGGAAAATTTTCCATGAGAAATGTCGTAAAGTTACGATATCAAATTGTAAATTTAAAAAATTTTAAGGACACTTAGTATCGACTTGTAATTCTTAAACGAGCACAAATAAGCGTTCGTAAATTTACGATTTCGATTGTAAATTTACAACAGCATTTGTAAATCACAAATTACGAAAAAAGTCGTAAACTTACAGACATATTTTTCACAGTGTTCACACGTATTTAATGGGAATTTACTGACTGCAAAATGTGCGACATTCACAAACTTTGGGGTTCCCAGTTCAGACCTCAGCTGCGTGTGCGCGGGTCTTCAAACGCGCTTTATACTCGTTTTCGCGGACGGATACGTCACACAGACGAGTCTCATACATTCTTCCCGCTACACCCGACCAAAAAAAAAAAAAATTATAATAATAATAAAAAAAAAATTATTTCACAACGAAAACGTGCCTTGGCAATCTGAAAATGATGCCCCGCCTCCTCCACCCGCAACACAACAGAGCAGCTGCCGAGTCGAGACGAGACGAGAGCCAAATTGGCCGACTGACTCCACATATCGCCATATTGAGCCACACGCGGCGCGGCGCGATGAGAGCAGAAAATTACCAAGAAAAATAATGACTGACAGCAGCAGCAGCGATCCCACGTCACGTCACGTCACGTGACGGCAAAAGCGAGGCGTGAAACACGAAAATACGAAACGCGAACAATCGGTGGCGTCCGGCCCGCCCCGCGTCCCGACCGTCCGGCCGCTAATCTGAACCGGCCCGGCCCCACTCACTTACAAATATGGTCCGCTGCCCCGCGATGAGCAGCGGGGCGGGGCGGGGCGGGGCGGGGCGGGGCGGGGCGGGGCGGGGCGGGGCCCAAACGGAATGGGATATCCGGATGTCTGCTGCGGAGAGGATGTGCTCTGCGCTTTCCAAATGTTTACGGCGGCGATGACGGGCCGATTCAAAGAAAGTGGCCGCTGGCCCGGTCCGCTGCCGCCCCGCCCCGCCCCGCCGGCCGCGATGTGTGTTTATCAGGTGAGGAGGCGGCGTAAGCGGCGTAAGCAAAAGCCACCCGACGTTTTTTTTATTATTTTTTTTTCACTTGTAAGTAGATATATCTGTGTGTATTCACCACGTTTTTAATTAACCAGCATCGCATTGAAAATCTACGAAAACCTACGCCGCCGCAGCGGTGCGGCGCCGCTTTCTACACCAACGGCCAAAAGAGAGACGGTAAAAAAAATCCATTTACCCAGTTAGCACATGCGACGACGGCGGTCTGTTTGTCTAGAAGAAAGGGGCGGCGCGCGAAAAGATTAAATGGATTCGTCTTGGTAATTTTTCCTCTGTGACCGCACTCGGCTCGGCGCCTGGGCGCCCCGGCCCGGCCGGCCGCACGGCCCGGGTCACCTCGTGACGCCTAGTTCCCGACCGCAGCTTTCTTCCCTTCCCGCCGTCATTTCCACTTTTTTGGCAGCCCCTTTACCCCCCTACCATTTGGGCCGCACTAAGCAGAGCCTCTCGCCGCGCCTCTCGCTGCAATCAAGATTTCATTAAAAATAGTGGCGGCCCGGCCCGGCCCGGCACAGTGGCATGGCACCAGGTACGGAGTACGCCGCCGCCCCGCCGGCCAGGGCCCCGTTTTCCCCTCCGACGTTCCGTAATTAGTTTTGGACATGGCTCGGTTTCCTGATCATGGAAGTGGCAAAAGTAGTGTTATGAGCCGGCGCGGGGCGGCGCGCCCAGCGGCAAAGCGCGCAGCCACCGCACAAACATCTACCGCGGCCCGGCCCGGCGGCACTGTGCGCCCAAATACACGGCGAAGGAAGTGGGACTTGTCAACATTTATAGATGCGGATCTACGCCGCCCCGCCCCGCCCCGCCGCTGCTCGAGGCGTACGAGCGCTGCTCGTGTAACCTTGGGTCCATTCCGCACGAGGGGAAAATGGGTCCTGCGGCCGGGCTAAACCGGCCGCCTCTGCTGCTAAAGAAAAACTTGCTTTCCCACGACAAAACCATCACCAACACCACCACCAGCAGCAGCAACCACCCCCTGCGCTTTCCCGAGCGGCGCCTATGCTAAGTAGCGTGACATTACGGCATAAACCAAAATCCAATTTAGTGCCGCTCCGTGAGTGGCACGGGGGTGGTCTGGTCTGGTCGCCACCCCCTTCTCCCGCGCTCTCCATTTTCCTATTTCGCCTGCACGACTCCTAAACCCCAGCCGAGCCGAGCGACTCGCGATAAAAACGCCATTCATTCTTTCCTAAAATGTTAACTGACATTTTCCCCTCCCGGAGCGATTATCGCGGTCGCCGCCGGCACGCCAGTGGCAGTCCTCGATAAGTGTAACAGCAACAACAAACCACGTCCCGTAACACCAAGAAACACTGTATGGGAAAAGTCCCGCTAAACGAGGGCCAAATCCCTCGCGCAGCAGCGTCATTATAGTAAAAATCAAGCTAATATCGCAGTGCGGTAGGGTAAAAATAAACGAAAAGTATAGGGTGAAATGATAAAAAATATTTGATGAACTTAATGTGCCGGATAGAAGGTGGGCATTCATCAGATGGATTTTCGACAGTCGATACATCGTTATAACTTTAATTTTTAATATAAAATTCGAAACGTTACGATAAGTAAAACTAACACAAATCAAAGTTATGTTAAGTTACGGCCCCCTGGCCGGAGCCGGCCGCCTGCCTCCCCTCCCGCGGCTCGGCTCGTTTAGGGACCCGGGCGGCGGCGGAGCAGCGACAGTGTAGCAGCCCGGGTGAGCGGTAATGGCGACCACCGGAAACGAAGACCGCAGCGCAGCCAATGGGCAAGCAGTACTCACTTCCGGTGCGCGTCTGCAGCAAGACGGGAGGAGGAGGAGCTGGGAGGAACTTATCGGCAGCAGGCGCGCTCCCTGATAAATACACACACCATTCGCAACTGTGCGGTGCTTTTTATTTCAGCCACGGCCAGCGCTGATCTTGATTTCTTTCTTTCCCCGTTCCCTCTGCGAGCGCCAATCATACAGAGTGCGCGCGCACCGCACGGCGCTTCAGAATGACCACCTCCGCGTCAAACTTTATCTCCAATCTCGGAAAACGAGCGCGTGAAAACAGACGTACCTGCGCGCCAAGTCTGTGCGCGGGGCGTGGCAGCCCTGCCGTTGTTGGCGCGTCATTTGAATATCAAGCAGCAGCGGCAGGCTCGCGCGCGCACAGCTCGTCGGCGAGTGTATGATCGTGACAGGACGCAGTGGGGTCGCCGATTTGTCCCGCCCAGCCCGGCCCGGCCCGGCCCGGCCCAGGTGTATTCTGCAGTCAATAACTCTATTCACGCTCGTCCATTGAGGCGGTGCCCACCGCACCACCTGCTGCAGCTGCTCCCACCAAAATAACGCCGCGTGACACAAAGTGACTGACAGTCGACAACACTTCATCGTTTTTCGGCAAAAAAAAAAAAGGAGGAATAAAAGGGAAACAGCAATAGAGTGTCGTAAGCTGCACATTACTGCAAAGTTTCCATCATAGATATTTGGAAATGAGTGAAATCGTCAACATTTAAACACTGTAAGAAAATGTCGTACAGGGTACGGGAAAATTTTCCATGGAAAATGTCGTACAATGACAATCCTAGATTGTAAATGTTCAAGCACTGCGTATCGACTTGGAATCGAATGACGATCAAGAGTGGGAGGTTGGACATGTACGACTCATTTTGTAAATGGTAAATTACAAAAAATATCGTACATGTACGGAAATATTTTTCACAGTGAAGATGCGTCTTTCATCTTGTAAACTGCTTGCAGAGTTCATTTCCATATGTTTTTAAAATCAACTCTTGCCGCTCGCTCGCTCTCTCGATCGCGTTTAGTGGAGGTTTAAATACCCTCCGCCTAATTTGTTTGTTCGGACGGGACGGGGACCCCTTTGGACACGCCTGGCCCATCCATCTCTCCGCCGGTCCCGGCCCGGCCCGGCCCGGCCCGTGGGCCCCGAGGCTCGAGGACACCCAGGGCGGGGAGCAACGGGGATGGAACCGGAGGAGACCGGGGAAGACCCAATCAAACCACCATCCATCAAATCCACATTATTTTTTGGTAAACGCGAGGGCGGGCGGGCGGGGCACCCTTACTCCAGACACCGTGGAGAGGACATCCTGCACCCCACGGGGGGCGGGGGCCCGCATCCTGAGGCTCCTGTCCTCACCTCAACCCTTCCCTCCGTCAAATTTATGACTGCAACACGCCGCCAAAACCCAAAGGCAAACAATCCGACATTTATCGGACACATTAATTGCTGATTAAATCTAGAACAGAAATGTATTTATTTTTTTATGTTTTTAAGGCACGTGAAAACCTGAGGTTTCGCAGCCAAAACTTAGGAAACGGTTGGTGCTGTACTCTGCAGGTGCTACCCGCCCCGCCCCGCTCCCGCCCCGCCCCCTCGGGGTTGATGCGGTGCCGTGCCGTGTGCATTGTGTGCGCCAGAGAGTCTCTTAAATCGGACTGACAAAAACACCGTGTCGGTCTGCCGATTGAGTCGTCCCCCGCCACCGCCGCCGCCCCCGGCGGCCGCAGGCAGGGGGCGTGCACCTCAGGTGGGTGGCGCGCGGGCGGGGCGGGGCGCACGCGTGAGCCCCATTGAGGCGCACAAAGGCCAGGGGGCCCCGCCCCGCCCCGCCCCGCCCCGCCCCGCCCGACAATAGCGTCCCCCCGCGCGCAGACATCATTTTATCGACGGCTGCCGTGTCTCTTTAACATATACAACGAGGAAAACAAAAAGCGACGAGCTGTTGGAGTAAAAGGATAAAGAGGCCGCGGATTGAAAACCAGTGGGACCAGTGGGACCAGCGGGACAGCTGTCGGGCCGGGCGTGCTACCAGCGGCCTCACCGCGCCACCACACCGCCACTTCCACCGGCGTCCTCATCGATTCTCACCAAAGACCTCTCATTTACCCATCCATTACCATTATCGTATATGTATCGATACCATCCCACCGACCCCGCCGGACGAGCCTGCCCCCCCCAACACACCTCCATCACCGAAATTCGCCACAAACTCGGAGATAATCAATTTGTCGTCAGCGCTGCTCCCGGGCCGGCACAATGTGATCGCGTTTCGGTTTCAGCACTTTATGTCGAAAGTTTCGGCCGACGGCGATGTCTGGTGACGCGGCAACACGCCTCCTGAATAGCACTCATTAGCCGTCTAATGCGACGAGATGCGCGGTTAAGGGGTGAGTATTGGGGGGGGGGGGGGGGGATCCTGCTTACACCCCCCTCCCCTCTCTCCCTCATCCACCACATCCCCGCCATCGCACTGTCCCCGCAGTACTGTAAATGATCGCCTTTTTAATACCCCCAAGTCCGACAAGCCACCCTCCCTCCCTTGCCAAGTGATATATCAGCGAGCCGCTAGACCCGCGGGTTGTCTGCTACCATCCCCCCCCGCCCCTCCTCCC
This sequence comes from Frankliniella intonsa, assembly GCA_033675135.1. Classification (NCBI taxonomy): domain Eukaryota; kingdom Metazoa; phylum Arthropoda; class Insecta; order Thysanoptera; family Thripidae; genus Frankliniella; species Frankliniella intonsa. The sequence goes on along the minus strand of CM066245.1, from coordinate 7,188,450 downwards.
CTCCACTTCCTGCCTGCCGGCAGCTGGGCGGGGCCGCGCCGCCCCCTCTCTCCCACCCCTTGCACCACTTACCCCCCACCCCACCCCGCTCGCCACGGCCGGCGGCTCTCTATAACTGACCCCGAGACAAAAATCTGCATGGCGGCGTGGCGTGGCGTGGCGTGGCGTGGCGCGGCGTGGCGTGGCGTGGCGCGGCGCGGCCGGTCAGCACATTAATCACGGGCGTTTTGTGCTGCGCGCTGATTATCATAAGACCACACAATGGCAGCGGCCAGCGCGGCGGATAGAACGAGGCGGGACCCACGAGACCACCGGCACCGAGAGCGTAGAGAGGCGTGGGAGAGAGAGAGAGAGGGAGAGGGAGAGAGAGAGAGAGAGAGAGAGAGGGAGAGGGAGAGGGAGAGAGAGAGAGAGAGAGAGAGAGAGAGAGAGAGAGAGAAAGAGAGAGAGAGATAAGGGGAACATGAAAAGAGGAAGGGAAGAAAAGTGAAGAAGAGGGAAGAAGAGGAAAGAAGGGGGAAAGAGTCGACACTAAGAGGGAAAAACGAAGTCCAGTCGAAGAATGAGGAAGGAAAGAGACGGACAGCATACTGAAAATGAGAGAGAAGAAGAAGAGGAAATTGGAGAGGATAAACAGGAAGGGGAAAGGAGGAAGAGCAACAACACGGCAATGAGAGGCGGCGGTTTGGTTACGCTCCTCATCAAAAAAAACCCCACTCGTAATTGGTCAAACGAATTAATAATTTGACCCCACGTCGTGCGGCCCAGCCAGACCATAGGCCCAGCGCCGCCGCCCCCAGCTACGTGTCAAAATAATCACTCCCTAATTTGTTCATCGGCCCACAAATTTCGCGCTATACACGCGGTTTCCGCGGGGGAGTGTGTAACTCGCACCTCGCTGTGTGTGCCCCCCCGTGTGTGGAGGTGGAAAATGTGGGGATAATCCCGGAGCAGCTAGCCGCCTCGGCCAATTAATGCCGCTCATTGAATAAACCGGACTCATTAGCCTGGCGTGCATGTGGGAGTAGGCGGCTGCTGTGGCGTGGCGTTAAAACGGACCCCCCCCCCTCCCTCTCTCTCTCTCTCTCTCTCTCTCTCTCTCTCTCTCTCTCTCTCTCACGCGCACACGGGACACGCAAGGGCACGCGGGGCCGTCAGCACTAAATACACACTCATTATGGTAATTGTGTTGGCGCGGCCGCAGCGTAATGCGGCGAGACGAAGATCGATGGCTTCGATATCACCGCGATCTAGTCGAGTCGATTACTATCAGAAATTAGGCGCGTAAGCAGCAGAGCGCGTTCGCGAAAAGAAAAACCCGGCAAAGGGGCTCAATCAGCTTGCCATTCAAACGATTTACAATAACTTTCGAAGTATATCTCAGTCGGCGCAGTGAAACGTCCCGGTCGTCTTGGACGTATAACTGTCTTTTCATTTAAGACACCGAGCCAAGAGGAATACGAGGAGTGACTGTCTTTATGAGCCTAAAAGAAAACCCCGCACGTCGTAAGAAAAATAAAAGTTAAAAATAAAAATTTTGCGTGTCAAATCATGTTAGATTGAGCATTTTTACGTTCAACGAGTGGGGTGCGGCAGATGCCGGTCTGGTCCGGTCGCATACGTGCCCCGGCTCGGCTCCTCGCCGCCGCCCCGCCGTGCTCCGGCTGGGCTCCATTCGGCGCCTCTGCTCGGCTCGCACGGGGCGCGACGAATCGCGTTCTGGGTGGGAGCCCAGCCCGGTGCTGCGCCACGCCCTCGCCGCGGTAACTTCAGCTGGGAGCCCATCGAGTTACGATGCTCTACCGGGTCCGGGCGGGCCCCCCAAAAGCGACCGCACGGCAACACTTCACTTTCGATCTCAATAGCTCAATTCAATCTGATTGATAGTGTGAGCAAGCCCCCTGAAGATGCAGTCCTCTTGAACATAACCGCCCAGCCCCGCCTTCCTTCTCAGCACCAGAGCACCCGCGTTTCCGTAACCGCTCAAAAATATGAGCCTCCGGGCAGGCCGGCAGAGGCCAAGCCGAAACCCGCGGCAAAGAATTCCGCATGCATGCCAATAAATTTTGCTCCTAGTCTCATCGCTAATTACTTGTGCGTTTTCTAGAGAATTGTGCCCTAAAATGACATATTTTTACTCGCAAAAATGATATCTGTAATTTAACTGAAAATTTTTTGAAGTACCTCGCATCTAATAATGTAAAATTTTCAAATTATGAAAGAAGTCCAAATTTTGGCAAGCCGTGCACATAGCTTCCAGTATGGGCGGGGGGAGGCTCACGCCCTCCTCTCTCACTGATGCTCCATCTTCCCCTTATCCGCAGAGATTCGCCACGCCTCGGCCCTCTAGATGATGATCACTTCATTGTCACTGCGGCAGGGCGGGGCCGGGCCGGGCCACTCACAATCACAGACGGACACGCCGAGTTTGCTGGCGCGTGGGCCCTGCTGCTGCTGCTGGCTGCCGGGGGCGGGCCGGGGGCGGGGCCGGGGGCGCTTGGGGGCGGGCCGGGGGCGGAGGGGTGGCGCGAGGGTCTCTAGGGTCGTTATTCGCACGGCAGCAGCGCGCTTGTGTCCCATTGTGCGGATCCGTCGCGCACGGGACTGCCGTAAAATACCCCAGCCTTTGGTCGCGCGGGCCGACTAGGCGCAGTGCGGGCGAGTTCATCGCCTGATGGTCCGCCAGGTGACGATGCAGGAGGAGGACCTCCTCGACAGCAGGACCATGAGGACTCGTGCCTTTTCCTGATCGACTACAAACTTACAAACAAAAGCTAAGAAATGAACATGTTTAGCATGTTCAGTGTTTTTTTTTAATTTCTTTTTTTTTTTTTTTTTCAAAGTTGAAAGGTGACGAAATGCGAAAAACACCAGCACGTCCCAGCTGAGAAGACTCCCTCCCACACGCACTACAACACGTCCATCACCGTGCCACATTCCCACGGCGTGGCGCAGATCACTGGCCTGTCCATTGTCGGTCATAAACACCGGCTCGGACAGCGCGGACAGAGTGGAACGAGCCCACCACCAGCACCACCACGTGACCGCCTGTCCCGCCCCCTCCGTGTGATCTGTCCGCTCTGTAATCTGGACTGCGGGGCGGGGCGGGGCGGGGCGGGGCGGGGCGGGGACGCCACACAATGGGCAGCGGGGAGGGCCCGGGCTCCGCAGGGCTCCCCTTCACCGGAGTCACTGGGTCACACACACGAGAGGAATCAGTTTGGGGTGAGATGAGATGTTTGGTGCACGCGCGCTCCATTCACACCCGCCCTCTCTCTATATATTTCCGTGTATTATAAAGCGACCCATACGTATATATATTTTTTGAAATTGATATGAAATTTGGATACAATGTAGGTCAATGACTATTATTGTTGTTAAAATTAAAGATGGTGTAATTTTTTATAATAAAACAATATATCATACAACATGCCTAGGGCACTAAAAAATACGCGTATAAAGAGAGAAAATACTCTTATACGTTTGAAGTTTTAATACAAAAGGGCAACGGGTTTTCTGCTGGTTGTGCGGCCGTGCCTGCGCGGGTGCCGGCTTCACGCACTGCAGCGCGGGGCATTCAAGTACCCGTTGCCTCGGCGGGCGAGGGCCGCGTAACACACTCGGCGATAGGGCGTTCACTCGTGGCCGAACGCGATTGCTGGCCGTCGCCCGTGCGCTTCGTTCGTTCGTTTGTTTGTTCAACCGAAGATTTCACCGTTTGTTTCACAAAACGCCGGACAAAGCAACACGCAACACTGGCTCACGCACAATGGCCCCGCCCCGCCCTGCTCCGCGGCTTGCGGGGGTTTATATCGGCCCGGGTCCGGTACATAGGGCTGCTGCGAGCGGCCGGGCGGGGCGGGGCGGGGCGGGGCGGGGCGGGGCGGGGCGGGCAGCGAAGGGCCAGAGCGGAGTAATGAGAGTCAGAGATTGGAGCGAGATTAGAGCACCACCGCCGGCCCGGCCGGCCGGCCGGCAATCAGGCATTGAGACATTGTCTTATTAAGACACGAACATTCCGGACACGTCAGGCGTTATAATAACATGAACGGCAGCAGCCTAGGCCCCTGCCAGCCCGCCACGCCCCGCCACGCCCCACCCCGCCTCCTCTGGACCTCCGGCATCGCCCGTCCAACACGCAACAACAAAGCGCTCAAATTGAGAGGACACACACACACAGGGGCGCGCGTGCAGGAGAAGGTAGGAGAAAGACCGGAAGGAGCAGCAAAAAGGGCCGTGCGGTCGGGTCGGGGGGCCCAGATAAACATACTAGAGCGGCCGGACCGGAACTGGCAGCGGCGCCCAGCCCAAACACTTTTACCCGCTTTTTTACACTCGCCTCCTGCAGGCGCCCCTGCGCCGCCCACGCCTCCTCCCTCAAAGGGTTCAAATAATAATAAAAATTGAAAATAAGGGCGAGCCGAAGATAACTGGAGGTACGTCCCGATGACTCGCCCGTGCTGCTGGCTGGACGCGCGTAAAGCCAGGTGCAAAGCAGGCGCTGATTGAAAACGTCAAACACTGGCTGGTCCGGCGCGGGGCGGGGCGCGGGGCGGGGCGGGGAGGGGCGGGGCGGCGTCACTGCTGCTGCCTCATCCCAAGGTGCTTAGGCCCTCACAAAGGATCCATCGCCACTCGGCCCGCCCCGCCCCGCCCCGCCCCGCACGCCCCAGGGGCCGCGCCGGCGGCAGCGCCCTCGTTCGGCGGTATCAGCCGACACATCGCCGCCGCCAACAACGACGCCACGGCGGCCGGCCCGTTAGCGCGGCACGAAAACTGTCGTCAATATCCACGTCGTAGGCGTTTTAAAGAAAAAATTTAAACACGTATGTGGGTCTGCCTAAGCTGAACTTCTTCGGAAAAAACGGTTTTTGTTGCTGCCAAATCATTGTAGAGCAGGAGGCGTGTGTTTGCGCGGGCCGGCAGGCAGGCCCCGCCGCTATCACCGCCGCCAGCAGCACCCTTTCGATCCCTTCAATCAATCCATCTTCGTCCCTCTGTATCACCTCTCGCTGCGCTGTTCGGCGCTGCTCGGGCGGGCGCGCACCGGCGCTGCCGGCCGGCCGGCACAAAGCGGCCGCCCCGCCCCGCCCCGCCCGGCCCCACCCCGCCCCGCCCCACCGCCCCGCCCCACCCCGCCCCGCCCCGCCCCGCCCGGCCCCACCACCAACGACCCCCCGCACCTCCCGGCGCTCTTTGAAGTCACACCGCGCCCCGAGCGGAGCCGAGCCGAGCCGGGCCGAGCCGAGCCGAGCCGCGCCGAGCCCTGGGCGCTATCCTACGGCCCTCCGCTACCGCCGCGCTGCTTCCGAGAAGCATAGAGTACCGGGCGTTTCATAAAAGACGCAGGTGCGGGCGGGTTTGCCTACCCGATCTCCCCGTAAGGCGCCATAGCCCCTTGGGTAGGCAAACCCGCTCGCACCTGCGTCTTTTATGAAACACCCGGTACGTACTGCAGCAGAGAGACCAAAACACCAGTCTGCCCTTCGCTTGTACGAATTTTCCACCGTATTGACGCACGAAGTATATTCGACGGGGTATTCACTAGATGCTCGACTAGAGCAAAAACCTTGTACCGAGTACTCATGATTCGACGACTGAAATCATACCAGGAAGCTGAACCGGCCGGCGCACTTTCGTAGTTATACCGTCCCGCATCCAGGCGTAAAATTCTATTAGTATAACACTTAAAGCATGTATGGTCGATTATGCGAAGGCATTTATAATATTTCCTTCAAAGCTACGCAAACATAATGTGCGAAAGTAACATTTGTGTTCGAGGATGAAAGCCGGTACGCGGTCCAGCGGGCTAGCGCGCGGGCGGCGGCACGGCAGCACCAGTGCGCGGAGCGGAGCGCAGCGGAGCCCCTGGCAGGGTAGGCAGCGCCGCCGCGCACAGCCGCCTCCGCGCGGCCTACCCCGCGCCTGCCGCCGCCGCGCCGCTCCAAGGAGTCATTACTGCAAGCCTCTTTGACGCGGCGCCGTGCCGACGGGCGCGGGGCGGGGCGGGGCGGGGCGGCGCAGAGCGGCGTCACAAGTGCAGCACAGACACTCCATGTTATTTGGTCGCGCTGCACCGCCCGGCCCGGCGCGGCCCGGCGTGAGCTTCCTGCCGTGAGTCACCGAGGAGAGGAGGGGAGAGGAAGGGAGGGGAGGGGAGAGGAGAGGAGGGGAGGGGAGAGGAGAGGAGAGGAGAGGAGAGGAGAGGAGGGGAGAGGAGAGGAGAGGAGAGGAGAGGAGAGAGAGGAGAGGAGAGGAGGGGAGGGGAGAGGAGAGGAGAGGAGAGGAGAGGAGGGGAGAGGAGAGGAGGGGCGGAGAGCGTAGAGCGCCAAAGGAATCATCTCCCAGCTTCATTCATAACGTCTTAATTCCCTCTGCTCGCCGCGCCCCACTCGGCCGCCACGTCCCGCCCCGCCCCGCCACGCCCGGTCCACATGTTTCTCTAATTCGGTGATGCTGCTACCAGGCTAGGCGTCACACCATGTTATTAAGGTGCGGCGGCGGAGCGGCGACTTGAATGATAATGTCATTACAGCGGGGGCGTGGTGGGCGGGGCGGGCCGGGAGGGGGCGGGGCGGGGCGGGCCGGGAGGGGGCGGGGCGGGGCGCAGCACCACCGGGCACCTCAAGCAGGTCAAGTATAGTGACCCGGCCGGCCGGGCGGCGGGCGGCAGGGGCGTGCTATACTCCCATCACGACACTGTCACGACAATTACAACAACAGGGCATGACCACCACATCCGGTCGAGATACTTCCGCTGACGCCGCGCGCGCAGCTAGGGCCAGCCGGCAGACAGGGGCCCCACACCGGCGCCGTTTCGAACAATATGTTTGGAAAACCAACGCGGATGCGCCCAATTTGCTAGAATCATACTAGTAATCTTTCCGATCAGGTGCGCGCTCAGCACGACCACGGGTTACATATTATTTCTAACAAACACGAAAAAAATGTAGTTCGAATGGCGTGGAGCTGTTGGTGGCAAAATAATGACAGCGAAAGAGGCCTATTATTTTGTTGGTTTTCTCCCGGCCCTACTTTTATCACTCCATACAGCAATATGTGTACATTTGGGAATACCGCTTTCGTATATATAATTCTGTGCCAGCATCACACTAATTCCATAGCCTTTTTTGTCTGTGACACGACGTCGCTTTGTTTGAGCGGACTGGAATGACGTCTTACATTTCCCGCGCGGTGGCTCTGCGCTACGCAGCACTGACACGACACGGCCGCGATCCCATCACTCAAATGGTTATGGGGTGACATTTGGCGTTGCGTGCCACGGGATGTAAAGCGAGAGACACAAACTGAAACGCCCATAGGGCTGCCCTCCCTATACGACACCGCACTCAGACAAAGTACGCTGCGCTCGCAGAAACTACCGTCAGACATGTTGAGTGTTCATCAACAATACCATGTTACTCGTATGCCAAACTTCAACAATGCTATTGGGTCCAAGTGCATTTGGTACTTAGATCAAGTGTGCCTTGAACTTTCATAGCATTTGGTAAAACTAAGGCCGTGGATTCGTCTCACCACAAGTAAAATTGTTCTCAACTCGAGTGCAAAATAGTCTCTATTCGATTGAGTACATTTTAGTCTCATACCGAGAACCCATTTTTCTGGGTGTACGCTGCGCTCGCAGAAACTACCGTCAGACATGTGGAGTGTTCATCAACAATACCATGTTACTCGTATGCCAAACTTCAACAATGTTCACCAGTCAGAGGGGTATTATTTTAAAACTTTCAGGCAGTGCACACACGACGACAGCAACATGAACGCATACGCAGAGCGCAAGTTATTTTTTTCTAAGATTTTTATTAATCAGTTTGCCATCATATTTATGCCTCGAATGCAGTGTTTTATCTGAAAATATTTTCATATGCGACACATGACCTAAAACGTTTCGACGGGATGTAGCTATACCGTCAAGTGCTCTGCTCCGGGAACTTCATACGACAAAATGCTCGCTGTGAAAAGATGGAGGGCGTGTATCGGTGCGTTTCACCCGTGAGCGGCGTGGCGGTGCGTCGCACACGAGATGCGCTGGGCCCGTCGCTTTAATTGTCGTGAGCGGTGCCTATCTCAGCAGCGCGACCCGGGCCGGGCCGGGCCCCGTTTGCATCTCGCTCTCGCTCCCACAGTTTTATTTCAGGTCGTATAAAAGGCGGCCTGGCCCGGCCCAGCCAGCGCGGCGCGGTACGTAAAGTGCGACGAGGGTTCTTTTGCATTTCCGCAATTAAAAATGTGCGAGACGCGCGTTTAGTTGATTAGTTCGCTGGCCGCCCCCTTTTTGTCACGAGACTGTTGTTGCCGGCCATTATTCCTCTCGAAACCGTACGAGTCCGCGCTCGAGCCTGAAGATCGCAAGCTCGATACATCCTCTCTTAGAAACGAAACGGTCACGTTGTGGCAGTTTGCAGATGGGCAACTACGAGTCTTTACTTTCTAAAAATTACATCGCGGTTACAGGCCGGCGGCGGGCAATGGACTCACCGAATCATCCTTCCATCTCTCGCTCTTCTGCGCCGCAAATCGAGACGATCCTCGGTAATACGTCCTCGTCGGAGCACGGAGAGAAACCAGGGAGATATTTCAAGCCACTGGCTTGAATCAGTGTCGCCGGAGAGAGAGAAAAGGCGCAAACTGGCTGACGGGTAGATCAGTCGCCAAATCTCAGCTCCAGGTGGAAGATGGCAAACCTGCTGACAGAAAAAAGAGAAAATTCTGTTTTTCGTCGATAGTGAGAGGAAGAATGAAGTCTACGGAGGACCTAAGGACGTGCAGACCACAACACTTTGTACAGCTTAAAAACCCTATCTCGCCTATTACTGCTATAGCTATCAATTTGAAAAACGGAAATGCGTTCTTAACTATACATAATGTAAACACAGCGAAAGACTTGAAGCTTTTCGTGCCTTCCATTACGTTCCGAAATTTCGAGCCGCTCCGGCTCCAATTTGACTCGAGTGCGGCTCGCAGTTCGTGATGGTGGAAGAGGAGGCGGCCGCCTGGCGTCCTGGCTGCCTCGGCTGCAGCTTCCTATCTCATTACCACGTAAATTCAGATAAAAGGGCTTTCTAAGGAGTCGGAGGGGCCGGAAGACAACAGCAGCCGCTCACGGTCCGGGGTCCGCCGGCAGAAAGTGCAGCGCTAGCTGTGACTCGAGTGTTTCACATAGACTCGTCAGCGCTGCTGTTATAAAGATGGCATCCATCTTGTACCCTACCGAAAGCAGAGCAGGCTTGCACACTGAGGGAGGCGTGTGTGCACACCCGAAGGGAACGGCAACATTTTAAATGTACAACCTCCCCACCCTGATCGGATACAAAATATAGCAGTTAAGAAAAGTACTCCGAGTTGTCCACGGTCGTTTGCAGGGCGAATGTGCGGGCCGGGCCGGGCTGGGCCAGGCGGTGCGACGCCCACGACCTCACGGTAAAGGCGGCGCCATAAATTAGATTTCACGTGAATAATGCCGCGCCCCATCCCCCATTTTAACGTGGCCACAAGTACGCCGTTAAAAATAAGTGTCATTAGGCGTAAACGCCGCGTGGCGCCGCCCTCTCATCTTGGGTATCACGTCGCAGCGCAGGGGGCCTTTAGTGGCGGTCCAGGGGGCCGGCAGCGGGGGCCCTAGGGGGGCGCCGCGGGCCAGGGGCGGGCCGGAGCCTCGCCGAGGTGGTCGCACCAACACCAAACGACAAATGTGTTTCCTCCCGCCCGCCTTCGCGGCTGCTATCGAACGAATTTCTTTTGAACTCATCTACCGGTTCCTCATTTTGAACCTGCCTGCGCGTCCATCCCGGAGGGAAATTGAGCGGGTCGTACCCGCCGCGTGCTAACATTTGCGCCTTTATTGCATTCATCACACTCAAAGGCATATTCAATCCTAGGCACCAGTTTATTTCCCGCCATTACAGCTGGCGCGAGGAACGAATTAAACTTCTAGAGACGTCAGACATTAATTCGCATCCGCACCTGTCGCCGCTAGATTGCAAGGGGGCTTTTTAATTCATTCATTGGAGGGAAAATCCCGCCCAGGGTTGCCGCCGGATGCCTCACGAGACAACTCGAGGGTCGAATGTGAATCGGACGTCGCGGCGGCGGCCGGTGGAGGCCTCCCCTAACGAGAACACACCGCGCGGCGGGCGCCCCCTGGCGGCGAGGCCTTGCAGACGGCCACGGTCAAGGGGGGGAACAACTGTAAAATTTTTGTAAACTCTGTAATTCAGAAAAATTCGGAGAAATTCCGGAAAAATCAGAGTAAAAACTTGCGAAAAATTAAACAAAAAAAAAATTATTTGTTTAAAAAAATTCAGAAATAAATTTGGAAAACTTCAGGAGAATTCACAAAAAATCACGATATTTGTACACCGAAATCCAGAGCTGGTCTCCCTCGGCCTGCCGGCGGCGGCCTCCCCTAACGAGAACCCACCGCGCGGCGGGCGCCCCCTGGCGGCGAGGCCTAGCAGACGGGCGCGGCGCGGCGCGTTTAGGTCCCCGGGCCGGGCGGCTCGGCTCGGGCGACGACACTCTCGACCACATCAAACGCCCCCTGGCCCGGCCCGGCCGCCGCGCCGCGGCGTGGGAAAGCGTGGCGACAAGAAGAGCCTATGGGCAGGTGGCGGCCATGACACTGGCGGCGCAGCCAATGAGACCCGACCCGCCCTCGGGCAGGGCACCTCCTGAGGGCACCGGAGGGCACGGCGGTGCGGCTGCTGCTTTTCGTGATACGGCAGTAAAGGCTCCCGCGGCGGCCCTAGAAGGAGTGCCCTGCCCTGCCCTGCCCTGCCCTGCCCTGCCCTGCCCTGCCCTGCCCTGCCCTGCCCTGCCCGGCCCTGCCCTTGCCCTGGCCGCACTGCATAATAATGGCGGCACGAAATGAAGCGGGCCGCCGCCCCGCCGCCGCGCCGGCAAAAACGAGCGACCGAAAGGGCGCGAAATGATAATTAAGAGATTTGCGGACATTTCGGGGAAGTAGAGCGAGCCGAGGGAAATGAGTTTCATGCCGCGCGGTGCGGTGCTTTACGGCCGTCACGTCGTCACGTGATCGTATGGACGGGCCGGGACGGGCCGTATGCATATTCCTCCCCGCCGCCCTGCCGGCTCCCTCCCCGCTCCGCCCCGCCCCTGACGAGATTGAAACAAAGGTAAGGATAAGATGGAAGGCTTGAAGCTTCTCCGCCAGGCAGCGTCGGCAAGATAGCGCGTCGAGATATGTTTGAGCTTGGAGCCTGCCTGTTGCCTCATAGGCAGCCCCACAGCACGGGTGTCCGCGTGTTGCCTAGTACACAGGCGCGAAGCGAAGTAGAAAACGCTCCAGGCAACTCCTAAGTGTTTTCTTTTCTTTTTTTTCTTTGCCTGCATATACGGCATACGGGTGACATCTTCCTACATCAAAGGCGTTCTCTTCTTTTATTAATCGGCCGGTCCTCCTCCACCTTGGCGCGGTCGGTTGAAGGGGTGAGTGCAGGCGGGGAGCTGCGGCGTCGCGTCGGCGCGATGGCCATTCTGTATTCATTTGTACCCCGGCGTCAAGTGGGCCGGGCCGGCAGCAATATCACCCTGGATAAAATTCACGCCTTGCTAAGCACACGCCGGCCAGGCGCTGAAAGTCTCGCCGCAATAAAAGTCACTCGCCGACTGCAACTTCGCAAAAAAAAAAGTGCAACTAACAACCGTCTATCGGCCTGAGTGACGAGAGAGGTCATGTGAGGTGAGAAATGTTTGTGGGTGGTATGGGGGCCGGGCCCCCGGGCCCGCTTCCTGATGGTCCAAATTACCTGGCGCGGTGACCAGATATACACACGGAGCGAGAAAGAGAGAGAGAGAGAGATCAACTCATTATCCCCTCCGGCTGTCATTATCCGAGCCGAGCCAAAGCGCAAAATATCAATTTCCCCCAACATTTCGTTTCTCAACGACACGAGACTGGCTGCGCGACAGCTCTCGCAGGAGACACTCAATACCCGCCTGATGGAGTCGTTCACCACCTGGCTCACCGGGACCACCCCGCCGCCCCGCCCCGCCCTTTAACACGTTCCGTCGCTACCACACCTCACCTCGGCCGGCCGGAAGCACGCTATACAACGGAGGAAACACAGCGAGGTGAAATGGGGAGCGGAGGGCTTTTAAGTGGGTGCCGGGAGAGTACGCTACATTGCCCTTATGTGCCGATTATGTCAACCCATCAGAGGCCCTGGCCGGGGCCGGGCCGCCCACATCCTGGTGGACCTTTGATGAAGAGGTTAGGGCTGCGGTGGCAATGAACGTTTACTGTTTCGAGTACACGCCGCGCGGCGACGCCCCGCCCCGCCCCGCCCCGCCCCGCCCCGCCCCGCCCGCCACGGGAGGAGGAGAGGGAGAGAGGCCCGGCTAAGGTGCGATGCGGTGCATTCCAAGAGACAGTTTGTCTATCGTTACGATCATCGGACATGTCTCGTCCAGGTCGAGGACAGAAGAAGAAAGAGAAGGGATAAAGACAAAGGAGACAGAGCAAACGAGAGAAGAGAGGAATGGAGGGAGAGAGACGGTGGGAGAGACAGAGAGAACGCGGCGAGGCGGCGGCGTGCTGAGCCCTTTGGGCAAAGGGCTCTGGCAGCGGCGGGCGATTAAGGCGACTATCTGGTCGGCCGCGACGTGGTGGGCCCTACGCCATAGCGCCGCGAGCTACGCCCCGCCCCGCCCCGCCCCGCCCCGCCCCGCCCCGCCCCGCCCAGCCCCGCCCCGCCTGAGGTAGGTGGCGCGCTGTTACGCGCCGCGTGTTAATTACGCCCCTGTGGAACAAGAACAACTTGTTACGGTGCAGTTGGTCGCCCGCCCCGCCCCGCACCGTCACCGCCTCGCGGCCGGACCGCTCCCGCACCGCCGATACTGGAGGCAATAAACCCTACACCAATAATAAATTCAGTAGAAAAACTTTACAACAAAAAAGTCTGGCTATAGTGACGTGGCGAGATTCGCTTCAGCAAATTTTCTGACCGCGCACAGCAGGAAAAAATCGAAGTGTAACGTTACCCACTCGAATGGGTCTCAACGAGTAAAAGAGTGAATTTTCCGAGGAATTGAACACACTTCAAAAGAAAATTGCATGAATAAAAACAAATTTCACACACCCATACAAAAGTGTGCGACCACCACATAGAGAGTGCGGCGTTCGCTGCTGGCAGTGCACCGCATGGCACGAGACGACAAAAGCTACACGTGACGCTGCAAGAAGAAAGCGCGTCTCACTCGCTCACACGATCAGCGACACTTGTCAGCACTATCGGGACCACCCGGCCGGCCCCGCGGCCCAGCCACACCCGTGTGTTCCAGCGCCCCGCCACGCCCCGCCACGCCCCGCCACGCCCCGCCACGCCCCGCCACGCCCCACCCTGCGGCCCCCAAGGGGCTCCATCAGTGGCAGCACACAGGCGGCCGCCGCCGCCGCGCCGCTCCTCGTGATCACTCAATTAAAACTGCTGTCTAATCAACTCTAACCACACGTGTGTGTGTGTGCTCGTGAGGGGGCCGTGTGTGAGTGTGCGTGCGTGTGCGTACGCGCGCGCGCGACTGACCAGCGGGCGCGCGCGCGCCACCGCCCCGAAAGGTGTCGCCTCGGGGGACAACGCGTACGCCGACAATGGGGTAACGAAGAAGGGGCAAGGATAGGTAGCGGGCGGAGATATGCATGCGTTAAGATGGGACCCACTCCAAGGGGCACAGGCGGGCATTACACTCAGTTTGCGGCATTTTTAGGATGGGTCTGCGTTCTGTAGAAAAATTTCACCAGCAAGAAGATACATGTGACCAGAGAAAAATCACTATCATCGTTCTTACATTACATGCAAGCAACTCTCTAGAGGGGGAAAAAAAGATTCTTCATCTATCCAGAAACGTATACGCCCCCTCACACGCGACGCGACCAGCGCGCGGTAAAAACGGCACAAGAATAAACGGCACATTTGCGGTGTCTTCCTCTCCCTCCTCCCGCAGGAGGTGCGCGGTGGCCCGGCCTGGCCAATGCCCTTTTGGGCGACGGCCCCACACGGGCCTTCCCGGGAAAGCTAATTTGCCAGCAGGGGGAGAGATCCGGAACGTCGTCGCAAGGGGTAGCGCCGCGCGGCAGGGCAGGGCGCCCCGGGACCGTCGTCAGGGAAAGCACGAAATAAGCCCTTCCCTCCTCCGCTATGAAGATTGAGATCTGCTCGACATTCTAATTTTCGTCCATTTTTTTCTCGCCTTGCTGCGAACAAATTATATTTTGCACCGGGGCGCGCACTTTCTCCCGGACAACTGTTGCTAGGGCCAACGGAGACAAAACGAGCAATTACACACTGCGGTAAAGAAGAAAAAAATGAGCTCGTAATTAAACACCAATTGGAAAGCAGAAAAAAAAACCACCGCGCTCGCGGTGAATTTATATTCAGACGAGGCTTTTCGTCCAGACTATCCGCAAAGTCCGTTTGGTCATTCCCTCCGCGCTCGGCGCGGGCAAAGCAGGCAGCGGCGCTCAATTACATTAAGTAGCCCGACCGGAAGCGGTGCGGCGACAGGCGGACAGGGCGATGTTTAGCTCTCGCTGTCGATTTACGACGAGATTAGCGGCAATCTGCCACAATGAAATCCCGACAGGGAAATTAGCCCCAACAATAGTGGGCGGTGGCCGCGGCTCTATGGGCCGTTGCCGACCCGAACGTCCGGAGCGGAGCGTCACGTTGATCCAACCCTTGAATGGCTAGCGGGACGGGACGGGACGGGACGAGATGGGACGGTTGCCTCTCCACTTCTTCCTCCTCCAGGCTGGCAACCTTTCCCCGTCTTTCGTGTTTCCCCGTTCCCTTCGCTCCTCCCGCGGTCCTCCGCCTCCTCCCGACAAGTCGCCAGCTGCCCTTTGCCTGGTTTTGTGTGTATTCTCGCATGCAGTTTCTTGCCCGAGTTTGAGGTTTCTTTCTCCCAAGTTTCTCTAGCCGCCGCCCTGTCCGTCTTACAGCTCTAGAAGGAGGGCACGGGCCCCGAGCCGCGCCGCCGCACCGCTGCGGTGCAGCAGAACAAACTCGCCATCCATCAGCGCGCGGAAATTGAGGCCATATAACCGGACATTTGCATACAATATGGCGCCAGGACGACCCTCGTCTCGGCAACCAACGAAACGCTCTGCCGAGTGTTTTTTTTTTCCATCCGCCACTCACCGACGTCATTGGCTGCCCGCTCTCCACCCGTCAGCACGCTCCTTGCATTTGACACGGCAAACCCTGGCTCGTAGCTGAAACAGAGAACACAAAGTTTGCTCAGGAGAGGCTCCACAGAGTCGCTTAGCTTTAGGACTTCCCTACACGAATAGCCTCTCCGGAACAGCCCGCCCGCCTTCCCTCACCAGCCTGATTCGTGGACGGGACGGGAAATCGCAATTAAAGTGTGAACGCCCGTACAACGGCGAAGAGCGAGAAGCAACCGAGGCGTCAAATTGGCTTCATTTGCGGCTCAATTTTGGAGTTAATGGTCGGCTTCTGTGCTGCGGCTGGGCCGGGCCGGGCCGGGCGGCGCGCAAAGAGACTCGACTCGCAATTTGATTATTTTGGTGTGGTTTCGGCCGCCGCCGCAGAGAAGGACCGGGTCGGGATGCAAACCGAAGGTTAATGCTCTGCCGAGCCGAGCACGGCGGGTCGGCTAACTCACAGAGACCGCGAGCCGCGCCCCGAGCAAATGCCCTGGTCAAACTGTGTGTGTGTGTGTGTGTGATTGAGCACATCAGCCTGCGGTCGGCTAGTCAGCGCACACAAACCAGCGGTACTCACACGCGGCACACCAGCTTTCTTGAACCTGGGCGGCCGGGCCGGGCCTGCGGGCGGCGGCCAGGATGGTCCCCGTGATGGAGAGAAACTAGTGCGAGCACTGGGACCGACCGTACAATTACTTCTCGTGTTTCCTTGCGCGCGCCTCCCTCCCATTCCGACCCAGTGAAAACAGGGCACTTTTAGGGCAGTGTGGTGGGTTCTGTGCAATGGACAAAAACAAGTTGCCCCCCAAACTAATCGACCTATTGAAATAAAACATAGCACGCATTAGAAATACACCAGTGGTCATTCCTTACTCTACGACAAATTCTCGGAGAACATAAGCTTAATACCCCTTCGGATACCCAAATTTCATCATTCTTTGAGTGAGTCTTACAGAAACGTGTACTGTACGCGGGTAGATACAAGAAAGCATCTCAATTATTTCGCCCCGTAACGCTGTACGCTCTTACTCTCCCTGCGGCCGCTACGAGTTTCTAACGGGTGGTCCGCCCGCCGCCCGGCCCGGCCCGGCCGCCCGCGTGTCACGTACGCAGCGTGCACTGCGTCCGCGTGAAATTGAGCCTCAGATTCACGCCCCGACGCTCAACGCGTTCAATACGCGGCGCCTCTATGTATCTATTAGCCATCCCCTCGAGACACGATACGGCTTTTTTCCCCGGCCGCGACGTGAGATAAAGCCGCGGGGCGGGACTTCCCCCCGTGCGCACCTCCCCCTCGTTTGATGACAGGCTTGCCGCGGCCCAGGCCCGGGGCGGGGCGCGCCGAACCAAACACAGCTTTATGCCGCGATCATCTTCTTGCTCCGACGCCCTGCACAATCAGCTCTACAAAGTTGGCGAGCGATCCCCAGCGACGCGCGCAGAGCAAACAGTGCCCGCCCCTCGCCTCGCCCTGCCTCGCCTGGCGTACCTTGCTATTCTGCCGCCTTTTGACGAGCTCTAAGTATACAGGAAGCCTCGAACGACGATGCTCTGTGCGCGCCCCGACGCGCCGCCCCTACCTACCCACGATGCGTGGCCTCTGGCGGTGGCCGAGCCGAGGCAAGCTCTATGTTTTACCATCACGCTTCTTGCCAACGAGAAATATAAACAAACTTGGCAAAGTTTCAAACCAGGTTTCTTTTTTATTTTACAACACATTAATCCCCGTGTCGTGTCTTCATCTTTTCCAGCCAGACGAGGTCTTTCCCTTCTCCCGCACCGCAGGACATGCCCAGCCCTGTTTAATTTTTCGCGCGCAGAGCGGCGGCGGCGGCGAGGCAGTCTCGCCGTTTACGGATATCTAATTGCATTTAATAAATGATGGTCGACCTCAGATAATTGACATGCGACTAATTACGGCGCGGCGGGGGCAGCGGGATAAGGAGCGAGGAAGCGAGAGTAAGAGAGAGTGGGCAGCTCGGCCGAGCAGGCGAAGACAGACGAATGTCCCGATATCCTTATTATCCTTTCGAAGAAGGACATCCCGGCAGCAAAGCATCCGGCCGGGACCGGGGCCGCCGGGCCCTGTATGAACGGATGAGGAAGAGCCACAAGCGACGCTCCCATAGCGGAAAACTTATACGGACAACGCTCACTACCCCAGAAAATGTGTGTTGTATTGGACGAAGGGGGAAAGATTCCGACGGATACTTAATCAACCAATCGGCTGTTCGTTAACGCCACTTTACGACGTGTGCCCAACCAGTCAGGGTAAATCCAACTTGCGTTTACGACTCCACAGACGGCCACGGGTCACACCTGCTTCGGGGCAATACAGCAACACATTGATATCAAAAGCGAACGACTGCATCACACCCTGGACCTGCACTGCATTCTAAAACCTGTATTGCCCTATACAGCGCAGCGTACTCCCACGAGCACACTGAAAATCCAACTGTGTGAATGCCGCAGACTTCTTGGTGCCTGGTGTGATTTTCTATTCGTACGCCTACAAGTGTGTACCTTTCCTTGCTCAAGTGTGGGAAAGAAAATTCATCCACCCCTGAAGTGTGCGACGTACACACACTGACACACTAAACTAGCCAGGCGCGGGTGCCGCTCATCCAGTGTGGGCGGCGCGCGAAACACCAGCAGTGGTGGCAGAGTGGCGAGAGATGGCGTGGCGTGGCGTGCCGGGGCGGGGCGGGGCGGGGCGGGGCGGGGCAGGGCGGGGCGGGGCAGGGCGGGGCCGGGTAGGTGGCCCAATTAAATACCCACGTAATTGGCCGATCGATCTGCGAGTGGTGGGGGCGGCCCGGCTGCCAGTGCCTGCCACCAGCGGCGCCACCACCGCGCCCCGCCCCGACCCGCCCCGCCCCGCCCCGCCCCGCCCCGCCCGCGACAAATTGAGCGCCGACATGCCATGTTTCCCGCAGTGACACAGGCCGGCCGGACAGCCCGGCCGGCCGGCGCGGCTATCACCTCATTTTTATCAGCGCGGCCGCCCCGCCCCGCCGGCCCTTGGAGACGCGGGCCGGGCCGGGCGTCCAGGAGGGGTAATTGTGAGTCCCGCTTGCCCACTTTGTCCACCAAATTAAAAACGCATCTGTAATTGAATCTGGCGTGTTATGCGATGTGTCATTAGCGGGCGTTTTGTTAATGGCGCGAGCGACGTTCCCGCGCGCCCGGCCCGGCCGGCGTCAGCGTCCCCACGTGGCTCAGGCACGCCCCCCCGGGTGTAGGGATGTCCGAGAGTGCAAGTCAAGGTCAGCCGCGACATTTTGTTCGCGTAATAATAATAATAATAATAATAATAATAATAATAATAATAATAATAATAATAATAATAATAAAAGTTATTATTTTTCTCATTAGGGCTTTTATTAGTGTGATACTGTGAAGTGATAGACATCAGTATAAGTGGAATTCCCGCTCCGTTCCACATGTTTTCCGAACATACCCACACCGCAACCGCCCAGCGGATAACTAAGGCAGGCGCCCGGTTATTCTCTGTAATGCGTCGATAACACGTCTGGAGTTATTCGCCAAGTCACGCGGGCCCCGGGGCGGGGCGGGGCGGGCGGCGTGCTCTGTTTACACTGGCGGGGGATGAAGCGTGACATTGGTAGCGGATCCGCCCCGCCCCGCCCCGCCCCGCCCCGCCCCGCCCCGCCCCCGCCTTTGAAGAGGATAAACAAAAGGAGATCAGCCGTGCTTCCCACACTGCATTAGCAGGTGTCGGCGCCGTCAAAGGCATAGGGGAGGAAGGATGAGGCGGAGGCTGTGGGAAGCCGAACAAGACACAGCAACAAGAATAAACACTGGCCGCACCTTATTGGGGGCGTAAACACAACACCACACACACACACACGCGCGCGCGCACGGAGAAACACTCGCCGTTTAAACGTCTGGTTCTCACCTCGGCGGGGGTCGAGTGAGTAGGCGACAGCGTGACACACGGGACGGCAGCCGGGCCGCGAACATTCAAACACACCTTGTGAGCGCGCGCGTGCATGGCGCCTGAACGCCACCACAGTAGCGCGTCGTGTAATAGCTTCCAAGAGACACAGAGAAAGATACATCAAGTCACATCAAGACACTGTAAGAAGATCATTTCTCGTATCTTTGCGAAGGCCTATTTATGCTCGTTCAGGAACGACAAGTCGATACCAAAAGCCATAACAATTTTGTCATTTCACAATTTTATATCGCATCTTCGCGACGCTGCTCATGGAAAATTTTCCCGTCACCCCTGCAAACATTTCTCCCAGTGGAAGTTACGGGTCGCCACGCCAGGTCGCCTCGTTGACAGGGCTAGCAGAGCTTTGGCTCGCCTGCCCGGCCCGGCGGCGGTGTGAGTGTCAAATAGTGAAAATTAACTCGGGCCGTGTACTAATTGTGTTCTTTGAGCGCGCCGCCGCCGCCGCGGGAGATTGGGGCGGAGTGGTAAAGGGGAGGGGGAGGGGAGGGGGAGGGGAGGCGTAGGAAGCACGGGGAGGGATAGAGGTGGTGGGGGGAGCGGGGAGAGCAGCCACTCCGCAACCACCCGCAAGCGCCCTCCGTCAATCGCTCAACAAGTACACCGCTTGGGCTCTACCCAGGGCAGGGAGGAAGCCTTGGGAGTTGCACTTGCACCCCGCCAGGCTTCATACAGTGGACACGGAAGAACTCGCGGTGCGGGGCGGGCCGGTGGAGTGGGGCGTCGGTGGAGTGGGGCGGCGGTGGTGTGGGGCGGCGGTGTGTTTTCCGGCTGTCGCCGCGGGCGCCGCGCTGGCCATTTCCATTTCAGGTCACGTGCCACAACGTCAGTCACGTCGGATCAGCATGGCCACGCGTAAAACACCTGCTCCGCGCGCGTGCGCGTGTCTGTATGTGTGTCTGTATGTGAGAGAGAGAGAGAGATGGGAAATTTCTCGCACGACGTCAAGTTAAATATACTACTACACCGTCAGGTCGGCGATTACCGCGAGGAGGTTAGGAGGAGGAGTGCTCGATATCGCACGCAAATGAACGCGGTCTCAGGCTCGGGCGCGGAATGTCCGGCGGCTCGAGGGATCACAGGCACGGCTCAGGGTAATTCTTCTGCTGAGCGCGCGTGGACAGTCTGCGAGGCGCACGCCGAGAGCAAGGGTGCCAACATCACGACGAATAGAAAGTGGAACCAAACGCTCGCGCTGCTCGTTGTGCTTCGCTGGACCGCTTCTCACCACATGTGATCTACGGCGCAGAGGATGAAAACGACACACGACGTGCGCGGGTTCGAGTCCGACCAGATTCTGTTTACAATTTCAAAACTTTCGGATCTCTAAGTTGGCGCACCTCTGACTCGCGGGTGCTCATGACTCACGCCGTCTCTCATTCACAAGGGCCGACCGGCGGCTAAAATTGGGGGTTACAAAAAAGGAAACGAAGATATGTAGAAGGAAACAAGAAAACGTTTGTATTTCCCGGAATAATAAAAAAAAAAGAAGGGGGAGACGAGAGACAAAATTCTTTCACATCCGCGACATGTCTGAATATGCCAGGGGCATGCAGTCGCACCGCTGGTCACCCCTTCCCTCATCGCGTGTAGATGCCCTGCTCGTCACGGCCGTTCACAGCGGGGAGATTGAATTCAGACCTCCCCCCCCCCCCCCCCGCAACCCCTTCGCTCCGGACAGGATGATGGCTGCTTAGTCCTCACTGATTGGATACATTGAGTAACCGGCCAACGCGGCCAAAAAATTGGCTGCGCTCGCCTTGCTAGGCGGGAGCAGCGGCGTTGTTGCGTGGCTCCGCCCAGCTGCCGGGTGGTCCGGCGCGGCGGGGCGTGGCGTAGCGTGGCGTGGCGGGCCGCGGCGGGCCGCTGCCCAGGTTGATCAGTCGGTAATCAGAGGAGAGGCCGCCCCGCCCCGCCCCGCCCCGCCACGCCGCCCGGCAGCCAACAACACCTATTCATCAGACTGGTTCGGCTCGGCCGGGGCGGCCGGCCCAATAACTTCCACACAGTCGTACGCCGGGTATTTATTGCAATCAGAAAAACGGCTCGGCGCAAGTCTGCTGCCCCGGAGGTGTCCGGGGGAGCCCGGAGGAGCCCGGAGGCTCGTGACTCAAACGCCAATTTGAATAAACGCGCCAGAGAAAAGAGGCCGTGCCCCGCGCCGCGGAGAAAAACGACGCATTCAGATATCGATTCACCCCGACGCGTGAGGTTCTGCCTGAAACACCGGTATGTGAACGTGAGACAGAGAGGGAGAGAGGGAAGGAGGGAGAGAGAGACGCACGGGTGTGAGATGCACAGCAGAATTCTCAGGGTCTCTCACACCTTTCGGCAGAGGAGGGTTTCGCCGTCACCGGTCGGTCGGTCGGTCTGAATCACAGAGGGCCCCGCCCTGCCACGCCCCCGGAGGGGCCCGGGGCCCGGTCCCCCCGCCTCTGATATGAATGAGCTCGGCGAGGCGCCGGCCGGGCCCCGCCACCTCTAGGTGCGATAAAGGAGGCTCCACCAGAAACACCTCCGCAGCCCCTGATGGGGCCACCCGCGCGGGGCCGGGCGGGGCGCGTGGACCCGGCAAACGACACAACACCCGCCCGGCTCCTCCCGGCTCCTTTCGTCGATGACGAGTTGATTTCTGACAGAGAGGGAGGGGCCGGGCCGGGCCGGGGCAGAGGGACCGGGAGGAGAGGCAGACTTGTTCAAGCCTCCGACTGGGTGGAGGGAGATGATCCCCCCGCTCGTGGATACAGGATGGGACTCATCGCCGCGACGACCCTCATTTTGGCGATCAGATCGACGAGCGGCGAAAAGACGCCCACCCACAGAGCTGCGACCGAGGTGCATTACACCGCGGTGTTCCGACCCGACCGGTGTGTCGCCGTGCAGAACCGGATGAAACGCGAATCGCAGGCGCGCGGAGCTATCATGATAGGGGTAATACCCGATAAAAAAAATAGACGTCTATAGATGGTCGAATGCAGGTCTATCAGGTCTAAACATTTAGGTAATAGTATGACCCCTCCTTGGGTCCCAGGCAGGCCGCCTGGACGGTAGGCAAACAGCACTACTTTGCCCTGGTTAGTAGGCGAAAAACACTTCTTTACCCCCTCCTTAGACAGTTCTGTATCCGCGATATGAAGTTCATGTACGCTGTGAGAAACCTCGCACCGTGCATACGAGCGTGCGAGAGAGAGAGAGAGAGAGAGAGAGAGAGAGAGAGAGAGAGAGAGAGAGAGAGGACGTGTGTGATGCGCGTGAGCGGGGGGCGTGGCGGGGCGTGGTCGGGCCAAGGGGTGCGGGAATAAAGACCCCTTCGGGCCGCCCTAAGGCTGTGTGTGTGTGTGTGTGTGTGACTGCGCCCCAATAATCGAGCGCGCAGCGCTACTTTTTCCATTTCCGGTATGGGCGGCATTAAGTTGTTCCGATGCGGGACGTGATCGGAACTCATCCGTGCGTCCCTCCCACTCCCCCCACCAGCGATAGCATCACAACGCGACCTGCGGCAGCACATCCCCAGGCTGGAGGGGAAAAGCACGAGGAGTGGGGGTAAGAAAGGAGAAGGGGCTGTTCGCTGTTGATGTTATTGTTGCTAACGCTGCTTGCGGGGGGTTCACGAGGAGAAAGTCGCCGCCGTGGCCATTTCGCAATGATATGCCTCCTCTGCCGCCGCGGCACCGCGCGCCGGCCCGGGCCAGACGGACGGGTTGTTCTTATTTGCGGACACAAAACTATACAATGACGCCGCAGCACGACTCCAAGAGCCACCTCTGAATTTAGGGGTACAAATATATAACTTAGCTGAACTTCTTGAAACATTCCTCGATTTTTCGTCATATTTTGAAAATTTTGCGAAAGTTTCCAAAGTCCTTGAATTGCCCCCCGAAAAATTTCTCGTCACAAGAACTTGCTGTTCTTCGTGCATGGGCCGAGGTGAGGCGTGGGCGGGCGTGGCCCGAGGGTGTTGGAAGCTTTATGTACTCCGAGCGATCGACCATCCATCCCCCGGCCTGCCCTGCACCAGCCCTGCACCACCGGCCCGACGATCTACATACACCCTTCTTGCGGCGGCGGCGGCCCCGGCAAAGCCACATCCAAATCCCGCCCCGCCCCGCCCCGGCCCGCCCCGCCCGGCGCAAGCTTCAAAGTGGCCGAGTGGCAGGCCCCCGACACCTCGTGTGTCATTTGCAGCTCTGTTTGACTTGGCGCGGTCCGTCTAAATTAGGGGGTGTGCTCGGGGCGGCCCCTCTGTCGGCCCGGGCCAGGCCGGGCGGCACCGGCCAATGAGTGGCCGCATTAACGATCATCCCCCCTCATCATTACCCCCCGGGACACAAATTGCTTCACACTCGCCGGTAGCCTGACCACATCCACTCCCTCCACCTGCGCCGCTCGCACTAGCGCGCCCCGCCGCCCACGCCTATACAGGCACTTATACATATGGAATTTGGGAGCCTCGTACGAGATTCGGCAGGGCGTCGTGAACTGGAAAAATATGTCTTAATGAACTGCTGCCGTATATTGGGCCCGTCGGCCGTCAGGGGCGGCTGCGCGCGCGCCCTCTGGCGGCGGTTCCAAGCAGCCGGAGGAGGCCGGCTCAGAGCCAAAACGTTTAGTGGCGGCGCCGCCCCGACCCTTTCGCCGTTTTTGCGCGCCTGCTGTTCACAGGTGCCCTGCACAGGTGTGCGCCTGGCATTTCTCCAGCCATTTCTCCAGAGGGCGCGCGCGGGCAGGGGGAGGAAGGCCTGCCGTGTTTGGCACAAAAAAATAATATCGTCGGCACCAGGAAGGATGTGGACTGAAAGCGGACTGAACCGTGATTAACATGTATAGAATGCCATTACGTGTTTGTTACTTTCAATTACCGGCTCGCTTCCTCTGTTCCGAGTCCCTTTTACTTCCACTTTCTTGCAAGCATAAAGTTATAAGAAAGCTTTCATACAGGAAAAAATAGTTGAAATTTTGTGGACTTATTCACGTATGTACAAAAATCCCATGCCGTAAAACTTGGTATCCAGGCAGCCAGGATTTTTTTTACGGATGAAATACATGGTAATTCTTTTTTTCCAGAACGTTTCTTAGCGCCCCTGCGGACTTTGGTTTCTCGAGTGCCCCCGTGGATTAGAACGACACTTGTGACCGATGTGCAAATAAAAAACGTCCAACCGAATTGCACCGTCTGGTTTCGAAACCCTGCACGTCGCGACGCGGGTGTGGCCCGGGGGCGGATGGCTGGCCCGCCCCGCTCTTCAGAGTTCAGTGCGTAATTGCACCTGACGGCCCCGGAGGTCTTAAGGGCGCGCTGTTGTAAAAACCGCGCGCGCGTTTCCGAAGCGAGTGCACGGCGCGGCGCGTCGGCGCGGCGGGAGCCCCGCCCGGCGACTCCTCAGCGCAAACAAATCCGCCATGACGGGGCCAATTGCCGCTCTTCCACCTCGGCGCGCGTAAAACTGCTCATTCCCGTCCCGCCGATGTTTACCCAGTTTTTTTTTTTCCTTTCTTTTTTCAACAGACGCCAGGTCGGGCCAGCCTCCTCGTGCAAAGACCACCTGACAAGAAATGATCCCTCTAATTCAAACAGACGACAAAAAACCGCAGGGGCTGCTGCGGTGCGTGTGCACTGCGGGTGCGAGAGAGACAGCCAGAGCGCGCTGCGGTCGGGGCGGAGCGGGGCGGGGCGCAGCGCGTGTGAACCCGCGGCGCCGCCGCTGCAGACTGTAAAAGGAAATGGTAAAGACCACTCTTTGGCAGAAAAGTGCAGGGCGGGCCGGGCGGCTGCAAGAGAGGTCATCCTACAGCAGCAAGCGAGCTCAAGGGAGTCAGAGGTGGGCGTCTTCAGGGTGGCAAAAGCAGAGCCACCCACCCGGCTGTGGAAGGGCGCAACAACAAAAAAAAATGATTTTGTGCATTCTGCAGTGCGAGAGAAGCGAGCCCGGCCCGAGAGTAAATTGAAGGCTGGCTCTTGTGTTTGTGGCGCTTCTCCCCTAATGAGAGGGGCTCTGGGCTCGGCCCGCACTTACGACTCATCATGACACCTTGCGCCGTGCCGTGCGCCGCCGTGCCACGCCCGCTCCGCTAAATACTTCGCACGTCGCCACCGGGCGACAGGAAGGGGCGGGGCGGGGCGGGGCGGGGTGAGGCGCCTGTGGTCGAGGCCACACATGCAGAGGGCTGATAGCGAAATAAAGAGACGGAGCGACCGTAATGCGTTAGGCAAATCGTCGTTTTTTGAAGACTGATTTGAAACGGATTCAAGATAACCGGAGGCAACTAAATGTGCTGAAAACCAAGTGAGAATACCGGGTGTCCCAGAGAACACACGGCAGTGTTGCGGGTCTACCTACCCACTCCGGCCGTAAGGCGCCATAGCCCCTGCAGCTCTGGCGAGTATGCAATCCCGCAACACTGCCGTGTGTTCTCTGGGACACCCGATATATTATTTTTTAAAGTGAGCTTTGGGGAATTTTGTAAGAAAACCACAGTCTCAGGAGCTCCGATTCCGTTGAGACGCCGCCTGAGACACCCTACCCGCCGACCATTCAGCCCCTAACCCTTTCGTACGATTACAAATGTGGCTTTCCATTCCTCGTAACCGACACACAACACGCTTGTATCGTTACACTGCCGCTAGACGCAGCAACGGCGAGCGTCATCGACCGGAAAATTGAAGCGCCATCAACGACATGGGCCTCATGCTGCTGCCCTCTGTGTGATTGGCCCCCGTCCCAGAGGGGTGGGGGTACGGGGTTGAGGGGGTGGGGGCACTATACAGGACTCGCTCATAACGCCGTCATGTTATGTCACGTGGTGTGACTTCCAGCGGAAGGCATATCGAGGGATCAGGTAAAAGCATAGCGTAGTACGGTGTAATGGGACTCCGCCCGGCCGGCCGCCCGGCGACGAGCGCTATTGCGCTGCAATTGCAGGAAATGTGGGAGCGACACTATATACCCCTTTCAACCTTCAGTTCACTAGATTTTTTTTTTATTATTTTGTTTGATTCATTTCTTTTTTTACGCTGGAAATTTAGACTGTCATACACTTGTACGTGAGTGAATTTCCTCCAAGTCTGTGAAATTCCAAGGAAAATTCATACCTTTGCTTGTTGAAGTGAGCGTATACACACCTAAAGTACGTGACGTCCACAGACCTCCAGTTTACTTTTATTCAATCTTCTTTTGGTTATTTATTTATTTTTCGGTTAGAAACATTTTCGTTTTTTTCCCCCGCTCGAAGCCTAGCGAACCGCCTGTAGATTGCCTATACCCGTGAGTCAGTCCCTGTCCGGCCGACGGCGCAAGGAAAGAGAAGGGCCGACCACCGGGGCAGGGCGGGCGGGGCGGGGCGGGGCGGGGCGGGGCGGGGCGGGGCGCGCCGTCAGCCACCAAAGGCGTAAAGACGTTAATCACGCGGCGAATCGTACACTCGTTCTAATCTCATCCATATTCAGATCCGGTGGCGCGGCAGGGCGGGGCGGGGCGGGGCGGCCGTACCCTCCACGACGCGCCGATAAACTTATTACCGGCCAAAGAGAGAACTACTATGAGCCGCGCCAGGCTCGGCACGGTCCCGCCCCGCCCCGCCCCTCCGGCCGCGACACAAAATGTAATTTCTCGCAATTTGTGCTGTGCAGTGCCACTTAAAAGAGCACCGCCGCCCGCACATACCCGTGACGCACGGGCGGTCCTGAGAGAGAGAGAGAGAGTGAGAGAGAGAGAGAGAGAGAGAGAGAGAGAGAGAGAGAGAGAGAGAGAGAGAGAGAGAGAGAGAGAGAGAGAGTCGGGTGTGAGTGCGTGGGCGTGTGCGTGTCTCCCCAAATCATTTCGCTAAACGCAAAATAATGCGCACGAGCGCTCATGAGGAGGGGGAGGGCGTAGAGGTGCTACCCGCCCCGCCCCACCGCACCCCGCCGCGCCCCGCCCCACCTCGCACGCCCTGTAATAACAACAACACGGGCGCGCGCTTCATCAGAAACAAAATAACCCGGACAGGTGGCCCGGCCCGGCGGGGTAGGGCAGCGCCTCCCCCGGGGGCAGGTGTGCTCACGCGCTTTCATCGCAGCGCCAGCGAGATAGACGGATGGATAGCGGAGAGAGTTATTCACTGATCCCATAATTATGTCCGCCTCGTGGAATCAATTGGTTACTCGGGGGAGGCCTGCCCCCGGCCCCGGCCCCGGCCTCGGCCCCGGCCCCGGCCGTAACGCCCGCACCGCCCCTGCCCAGCAGCAGGCCGGCCTCGGCACGGCCACGGCTTTTTGTTGGTCGTCTATTTGTTTAGGGGCCAATGGCGAGCCAGTTCGCAGCTGCACGCCCCCGCCCCACCACCCCGCCTCAGTAGGGCAGCCTTGGGCGCTCGTGGTCAACGCTGCGGGGCGATGGCGTTTTTGGCGCGTCCTACCGAACATTAAACCAACTAAAATAATTCTGAGTATCACATGCAACCCTCGAGGCTTTCTATTCTACACGGAGAAAACTTCAACCAAGAGCTAATCGATTTGCCCAAATTTTCTGTGATTTTCAAGACGATCTTGAACCAACTTGAAATTAATGTGTAGCAAAAGGATTTTTTTAAACGCTTTCCAACAGCACTCTAGGGGTCTTGTATAATTTTTAGAGCCCCATTTGCCCCTTTCAGAGTGCTGACCACAATTGTATTGGGGCCCACCCGGCCCCGCACCTGCCTCCGCCCGCAGACGTCAGGGTGAAACAACAACAAAATCAGAAAAGTCAAAGCATGAACAACCCTTCTACGATAATGAAAGAGCAGAAAACCGCCTTTCACCCTATCCCCAAACGCGTACTTTTATTCTTACCAACTCGCGTCGAAGGACAGGAACAAAATTCATCCGACAAGCATTACTTAAGGTATTTAAATTCGAGTTTAGGAGAAACATCTCAGGGCCGAGAGTCGGGTGAGAAATCAGACGTCAGAACGCTGCCATACCCCATATACCCTGGCGGGACGGGCCCCGAGCTGAGGTCCCATTAGGCCCGACCCGACCCGGCCAGCCAAGCCTGCTCTCCTCAATGATGACTCCTCTCGTGTTCATGCGTGGCAGCGCTGCTTGCGTTGACCAGCCGTGCTAATAAGCAGTGTTTCCATCTCGCTCTCTCTCTGTTTCTCTCTCGCCGCCCGGGAGAGCGTCGCGGCTGTGTGGTCCAGTGCTCCAGACTACGCGGGAGGTCTCCCCCCCCCCCTCTCTCTCTTCCTCCTCCGTCCCTCCCCACCTCTCCCCTTTCTCCAGCGCTCCAGAACGTCCGGCCGGCAGGCCGGCCTGTCCGATCGCCATTGGCCGACCGAGTCGGCCGTCCGCCCCACCATTGGCCGGGCGGGCGGTGGGGCGTGGCGGGGCGTAGCAGCCCGTCATCGAACCCGTTTATGTCTTCACCGCGGGGCCGAGCTGGTCCAGCGGACGAGGAATGTGCAGAGCACCGCGCACACCTCCCCCCCCCCTCCTCCTCCGCGAGACGGGCAGCGCCAGCTCCAATTAGCCTCCATTCACCGTGATCACTAATCAGGGCATCCGTCCCGTCCCGTACAGTGACATGGCGGATCACGGCTGGAGAACGCGTGTCGCTGGAGGATGCAGCTGGAGAGCGCCCTCGAGCGCCTTCATACGAGTCCAGGGGATTATCGTCATCCCAGGCAGGGCGCCGCGGAGGAAACAAATAATGTACACTGGAAGTCCAAGAAGAGTACACCGAAAAAAAACAGAGCTGCTGAATTTAAACGTTTTAGATTTGTTTATTTTTTTGGAGGAAAAAGGCAAAACTTTGAGAGACTCCCATAATTTGAGAAAACCTCCCCAGATTTTGAGGAGGTCTCCTCAAAACTTGAGGGAAAT
This sequence comes from Frankliniella intonsa, assembly GCA_033675135.1. Classification (NCBI taxonomy): domain Eukaryota; kingdom Metazoa; phylum Arthropoda; class Insecta; order Thysanoptera; family Thripidae; genus Frankliniella; species Frankliniella intonsa. The sequence goes on along the minus strand of CM066245.1, from coordinate 7,159,422 downwards.
TCCCTTTTTCCTTAAAAAAAAAATCAGACAACGTTTTTACCGTGTGCAACAATCTTGGGGCGTACGAATCGAGTTGTTCCCTGGCAGGTGGTGCGGGCAGGCCAGGGGGCCAGGGCCACACTCCTCTGCATAGCGTCCTCCCTTCTAATCCACGGGGGCGCCGCGCGCCGCGACGCCGACGCCCGGCCCGGCCCGACCCGCCCGCAGACAAAAGAATTGCGCCGGGATGCCCCGCGATGTTTACCTTGGTCGGCCTCGGACGCACCGCAACTCGCGCCCCGGTCCGCACCAGTTGCGAGGGTCTGCCGTCGGGGTGACGTAAAACACGTAGGGGGGAACGCATCTCAGAAACGCGGCACGCATAGCGACGCCGCGGCGCGTCCGCGGGGAATGTCGGGCATTTTCTAGAGAAATTGGTTGGCGCGCGTCTAGGAATATGATAGGGAAGACGCGCTACAGGGGGAGGGAGGTGAAGCTGCTCGTGAAATTGGCAGAAATGTCCGAAAGAATCATATGGGATACGAACAGAAACAATGATAATAAAAACGGTCGACATACTATTACTTAGGAATCTGGCCGGCTCATAGCACACACTATGGAAATTCATGTGTACAAAATCATGGGGGGAAAAATGCCTGATTTTTTGAGGAAAATAGTGAAAACTCTGAGGAGCTACCATGGTTTAAGGAAAGCTCCTCAGGTTTTGAGGAAATCTCCTAAGAAAATAAGGAAATTTCCCACATTTTTTGAGTAATGAGACTTCCTTAAAATTTGAGCTCTCCTCAAATTGAGAGTGTTTTTCAAAGTTCCGCAAAAAATCAGACATTATTTTCGCGAGTAAGGATTCTTACGCGTCCAATGTGTGTGAATAACCCGTCACACATTTCCATGGCTGTGCGTGCAGTCGCCTGGCCTGCATAGCGCACCCGGCGCGGCGCGGTTCGGCGGCCGTGCTCACCGGGGCTGATCGCTGCCCAGGTCATGGGTCGTTACAATAAGTTCACCGAGTCACTACCGGTGCGAGGTCGGCGCCGCTCCGCTCCGGTCACATGCATTCCCCTCTGCTGTCCTAAAATTCAAATTTCCCCCACGGTCTACTCCACCACGCGGCTTCCACGGCGCGTTAGGCGCGACCGCGGCCCGGCCGGCGCGGCGGGGAGGCGCACGGATATCGTGACAACAACGGGCGATCGTCACGTTATGGAAGTAGTGCCTCATAACGCGCGGGGCTAACGCGTGAAATCTTTCTCTCAGCCTCTCGGCAGCAACAGCAGTTAGTCATCCATATGGAACGCGCCTGTGTGGTCGAACGAGCCGCGCCCGCCCCGCCCCGCCCCGCCCCGCCCCGGCCGTACCTCAACGGAGTGGAAAGACAATTACAAAGCACCCGTGAAACATCGCAGGCATCAGCCTTCGATTCATTGGCCGGCCCGGCCCCAGCCCGCCGAGCCGACCCGCCACGAAGCGCCTGGGCCAACCCCTTCAAACTCTGACGCAGCTACATTTCACTGGTTGCTCTGCCCATTACAGTTCCACTTCCTCCCGCCTGCCTGCTTCGATCCCCTTCCGGTCGGCAGTGCGCCCCACCCCGCCCCGCCCCGCCACGCAGGCCGATACTGCTTCAAAGAAATGACATGACGACCGCAAAGGGTTTGCGCCTGGGCTTCGATATACTACTTCTACACCCCGCGTGTAGTGCACGGCAAAAAAAAAAAAACAGAAAAGCGCCTCTTTATTATTACTGCTGCTGGTAAAATTCCTGGAAAGTATAAAAGTCGCGTCGTCCACGCTTTTTCATTTGTTTTTGAAAGACGCTGCTATCGTCAATTTTTATCGAACCTTTGCAGGAGCGGCGTTGTGAGCTGGCTGTCGGCACCACGGCACTCCGTGCGAGCGCCGCGCCGCTCATGGAAATAAATGCAAGGAACAACGGGGCTCTCATTTGACGGCCGGGCCAATGACATTTAATGTCGCGAATTTATTACGGGTCGCGGAGAGATACGAGAGAGAGAGAGAGAGAGAGAGAGAGAGAGAGAGAGAGAGAGAGAGAGAGAGAGAGAGAGGGAGAGAGAGAGAAGAAAGGTTACGGAATTCTCACCGTTCATATCGCACAGCGAGAAGACGAGGGAGGAGAAGAAGAAGAAAAGAGAAAAGGCCGCCCAGCCCCGAGCGCTCTGCTTCTCCCCTGCAATCCGACGCACATGTAATGGCGGTGCATATTCCCGCGATATACACCTTTATGTCTTCATCACGTTTGAGCCGCGTTTGGCACCGCGGGGTAATAAGAGACGGGGCGGCAAGGTGGGGCGCGGTGGGGCGCGGTGGGGCGCGGCGGGGCGCGGTGGGGCGCGGCGTGACAGCACGGCGCACAGCACAGTGGGAAACCCAGCGCGGGGGGCCGAGGATGCGCGACTGGGGCTGGAGCTGGAGTTGGAGTTGGGGTAGGGGTTGGGTTGGAGCTGGAGTTTGAGCTGGAGCTGGAGATTGAGCTGGAATTTGAGCTGGGGCTGGAGCTGGGGCTGGGGCTGGGGCTGGGGCTGGGGCTGGGGCTGGGGCTGGGGCTGGGGCTGGGGCTGGAGCTGGGGTTGGGGTAGGGGTTGGAGCTGGAGTATGAGCTGGGGCTGGCGCTGGATCTGGAGTTGGAGTTTGGGTTGGAGTTGGGGCTGAGGCTGGAGCTGGGACCGCCGCGCGCCGGGACTGCCTACGCTACGCCGGAGTGTATTTCAGAACATGTTCCTCCTCCGCGCGCCGGGACTGCCTACGCTACGCCGGAGTGTATTTCAGAACATGTTCCTCCTCCGCGCGCCGGGACTGCCTACGCTACGCCGGAGTGTATTTCAGAACATGTTCCTCCTCCGCGCGCCGGGACTGCCTACGCTACGCCGGAGTGTATTTCAGAACATGTTCCTCCTCCGCGCGCCGGGACTGCCTACGCTACGCCGGAGTGTATTTCAGAACATGTTCCTCCTCCGCGCGCCGGGACTGCCTACGCTACGCCGGAGTGTATTTCAGAACATGTTCCTCCTCCGCGCGCCGGGACTGCCTACGCTACGCCGGAGTGTATTTCAGAACATGTTCCTCCTCCGCGCGCCGGGACTGCCTACGCTACGCCGGAGTGTATTTCAGAACATGTTCCTCCTCCGCGCGCCGGGACTGCCTACGCTACGCCGGAGTGTATTTCAGAACATGTTCCTCCTCCGCGAGCCCCTCCTGCGACACACCGGCTGTCGCTCGTTGGCCCAGCGGGCGCTCACCTGAATGAAATTCGCAGCAGCCCACCGCCCACCGTCCTTCCCCTGCTGCTGCCGGCCCACCTGATTAAGGCGACACATAAATACCACTTTGAGCTGCCTGCCTGAGCCGCCATTTCTAACGCGACGCGGCCTGCGTCCCCAATGAGGTGCGGATCCCGGCCCGGCCCGGCCCGGCCCCGTAACTTGACATTCATTAGGTTGTCTGCCCCGTCGGCTGGCGATCCGTCTGCTTCACGGGGCAGCAGGGATTGTCCGGGGCAGAGAAAAATTTCAGAGTCAAGCAATCCGATCCAATAATCGGCTTGTGCGGGGCAGGGAGGGCGGGGTGGGGCGGGGCGGGGCGGTGGTGGGGTCTCAGTCCTCTCAGAGCTGCCTCTCCTCGCCGGACGGGCCCGGGGGAAGGGAAGGGAGGGACGGCCTCGCGCGGCCCGTCCCGCGGCCGCCCCTCTGGGTGGTCACGGCGATGAGCCCCGCCCCGCCCCGCCTCGCCCCGCCCCAGTCCACAGCGCCGCCAGTGCGACTCGGCGGAACTAAAAATCAAGATGAATGCCCCTAAGTACATCATCATTAGGAGAGCTGGCCGCGTCGAGACAATCGGCCGAGCATGGCCGGGCCGGGCCGGGCCGGGCTGCGGGCGCCACCGGCCAGCCGCGCGGTAAGTGGCGGCGAGTTAGGGACTTCAAACATTCTTCTTTTGAGATTAAAGAAATTTTTAGAAACAGAAAACTTAGACACGAACTCTTACGCCGCTACCCTCGCGATGTTAAGAATCCAATTTAGAACGGGGCGGGACTGTTCTGCACGTGTGACGGATTACACACACGGAGGGAGGCGCGGGGGCAGGGGAGGCGCGGGGGCAGGGGACGGGGGGGCCGCGTGGCAAAGCTCGTCAGTCACACGGCTAGCTTGGCACAGCAAACAAGATTCAGATTTGCTGCGAGTAACCCACCGAGTGGAACACCTCGCTGCGCGGCGCGGCGGGGCGGGGCGGGGCGGGGCGGGGCGGGGCGGCCGCAGACCGGGAGGACGCTCCGTTCCGCTCGCAGGCGACGTAATGAGGGTGGCCACCATTAATTGGGCTGGTCCCCTTACTCTTTGGCTAATGGCCGCTCTGCCCTCGACACTTTCCTCGAACGTGTTTTACATTTGGTTACCGGAAAACTGTTTCGAGTCGCCAGGGGTAGAAGGAGAGGGAGGGGGAAGAGAGAGAGGGAGAGACGGAGAATACGAAGCTCATCGCCCACTGACTCCAACCCAACCCTTATGGCCTCTAAGCACATCACGTTACAAAAATAAAAATATTTTTTAAAAAATACGGTCAATTTTGTTTTACGGATGAGAACAGAAAATCGGAATATAGGTACCAGGATTGCCTTAAAATAGAGACAGTTGATTTTAGAAATTGTCCAATCACTGTAACCCCGCGTAACTTCGCGTGCATCGAAAAATGTTGACACGTTCAGCCGCTCCGCTCCGCCCCTCCCGAGCAGCCTACACGTGTCGCACGCCACCTAGCGGCCGCGGCCCGCCCGGCCCGACCGACTGACTTCCCTTTATTGAGACAAGTGTCGCTACGCCGGACCGGGCCGGACCGGGCCGGGCCCGCGCTCACCGTGCATCTGCTCCAACCCCCGCTCTTTCAGGCCCCTTCCCTCTCTCTCTCTCTCTCTCTCTCTCTCTCTCTCTCTCTCTCTCTCTCTCTCTCTCTCTCTCTCTCCCCTTCCCATCCCTCCGAATGACGCCGGCGCACGATTTATTGAGGGTCCTCAGTCCCGCTGAGGCGTGCCGAGTCAGGAGAGGGAGGGAGAGAGGGAGGGAGAGAGAGAGAGAGAGAGAGAGCGAAAGAGAGAGAGAGGGGGGAGGGGGAAGGGAAGACCACGACGGCGACACGGTGCTGACGTGCGCGTCAGCGGTGCGTGCAAAGCGAGGCGAGGGGCCTAACACACACACACACACACACACACACGAGGCCGCCTCGCTGGGGACACTGGTGGCGGTGAAGTATGGCGTCTCCGACGTGTGTTTACCAAACACATTAGGGCGCCGGTATGCCGTGGTCGTAGATCACCACGTCCGTGTTCATCCACCCATCCATCCCCCGAGAGGTGTCCGCGGGGCCCCAAGAGGGCTGAAGCAGCAGCATGGCACCTTGTGGGGGGCCTAGCAGGGCCTTATACGCGGGGCGGGGCGGGGCGGGGCGTCGCCTATAGCCTTGACTTACTATTTCATTTCACATTCACATTCAGGGTTTTGGTTATTGTCAATAGGACACCGAGAACAGAGTAAAGGGCCTACCAGAACCCAAAGGTGTCGCAGTTACTCCACATTCACATTGGAGCTGATTGGTGCTGGCCTCAGCCCCCCAGGTGCCACAACTGTTTCACGTTCACATTGGGGTTGGCCCTGGCCCCTCCCCCCGGGCAGCTCGCATTAGTTTGATGAGCTCATCGAAACGGGCTGGCCTGAGCAGGATAGGGAGGGTCGCGTCCGAATAATAACAACCCACCACTCTGCCTCCACTTCCCGGCCCGCGGGCCCCGGGCCAGGCCGCGCCAGCCAATCAAGAACGCCGGCGCGCCGGGCGTTTTTCCGACACAGCCCACGGCCAAGTTGCCCCTCTCTAATGAGATCGTCTAGGTGGTCCAGCCGGCCGGGCCGGGCCGGGGGAGGCTGCTGTCACGTATCGCCGCACCTACTTCAGCATATCAAATTATTGGGGAAGGGGACCACTTGAGCGTAGCGTGCGTGAGCGCCCCGGCCCGCGTGCGTGCCGAGCCGAGCGTGTTTGTATGTATAAGGGCTGTCCCCCTGATTAAATACACCCTGCCCCCCCCCCCCTCCCCCCTCTCTCTCACCAAGCAGGTTTCCAGAGCACTATTTCCCTCACCTAATGACGGGTCCACCCGCGATGGCGGCGCCGGCCGGGTCCACCGCGTTTATCTTTCACTCCACTCGCGTTTGCGGGGGCGCGGCACAACCACACAGCCATGGCCATGGCTCGTTATTAAATAGAGATTTGGAGCCGGGCCGGGTAGAGCTAACGGAACCGCAGCCCTATGGTCACCGGCACTGGGGGGGCTGACCTGACCTGAGCCCGCCGCGAGCCGCGCGTGCTGAAACGGACGAGGGCGGGGGATGTTTCATCCCCCCTCACGCGTGCAGTTAACACTGCAAGACTAGAATTGTGAAGTTTAAACTGTCATGTAGGTACAGCACAACAGTTAGATTTGCAGAGTGATCGCTGCATTACGTCCTGTAAAAGGTGTTAAGTCTCGCACTTGTTCTTCCAGTGAACATGTCGATTGTGATCGACGCGACCGTCCACGAACGCCCGCAGCACGGTACAGAGGCGATAAACCCTGAACACGGGAAGTCACTTGCCGCCGGACGGACCATAGAGTAATGGGACGGACCGGGGTGTGGCGGGCGGGGCGGGGTGGGGCGGGGTGGGGCGGGGTGTGGCGGGCTGACGGCACGACGCCCCTCTCCGGACGCGACCCGCGCCGCGAGGTCATCATATAGGCGGCCGATGATGGCGGCCGATAGGCCCTGTCCCTCCCACGTGACCACAATGTGGGCCGGGCGGGCCGGGCCGGGCCGCGGTCATAAGTCAGGCCCCTACTGTTTTACATGCTGCACAAATTCTGAAGACAATGGCCGCGGCGGCAGCCAGCCCGCCCATCGCGTTCAAGACCATATCGGTGAGGAAGAGGGCGGGAGAGAGAGGGAGAGAGAGGGAGGGAGAGGGCGAGAGAGGGAGAGAGAGGGAGAGAGAGGGAGAGAAAGGGAGAGAGAGGGAGAGGAGGGAGAGGAGAGGGAGAGGGAGAGAGAGGGAGGGAGAGGGCGAGAGAGGGAGAGAGAGGGAGAGAGAGGGAGAGCGGGAGAGAGAGGGAGAGAGAGGGCGTCATGGCCGGCGGCGGCGCGGCCAGCATTGTCGGCAGCAGTAAAGAGAGCCGTCACGACGGGCAATGGGCGACCCTCTAATACGGCGGGACTTCCTCACACGTTGCCAAGACTCACTCCCACTCACCTCTCTCTCTCTCTCTCTCTCTCTCTCTCTCTCACTCTCTTGTTCTCTCTTTTCTTCTCACATAGGGTCGCCCGATTATCTCTTCCGGCTTCCACTATCCTCGACAGTTTTTGACGCAATCAACCAAAGTTTATTAAAAAGTGTGTGTGTGTGTACACGAAATGGTTGAGGAAAAATGACGCATATCCGCGTCAATTAACCCGTTTCCACGCGAACAGCTGAGGCCAATTACCCGGGTGCCGCCGCGACCTCTCAAACGGGCCGCGCGCGCTGGCCGGACCGCGCCGTACTGCCTCATAGCCGTCATCAAGGGGACGAGTTTAATGAGACGCAAAAAGTGACGCCAAGCTCTCATCCGGACCTAACCGCTGAGAGATACATTGAACTGGTGGCGAGCCGGCGCAGCAGGAGGAACAGGCGCAGCAGGCGATGGACTAACACCCAGCGCGACGGAGGCGCAGCATGTGTGACCAGAGCATGGTCACGCTCACATATTACAGGATTCGCACCTCAACGCGGGCTGACAGTTTCGTAAAGATCACTGTAAGGCTTATGGCAAGACTTCTGGATGGACACTTAACCTTATTAGGGGAGAGAGCGAGAGAAGGACGGGGAGAGAGAGGGATACACAGAGAGAATACAGGGAGGGGTGCAGTGTTTGCATGCAATGCGGCTCAGGGGAGGAAGATGCAAGGGGTGGGTTTAATAGGAAGCGGCCGCTCGTCAATTAGCGGCCGCCAGGTTTCTCACTGCGGTGCCCGACACGGCCCGGTCCGGCTGCGTCACCTCCCTCTCTTGGCGGTGAGCCGAGTTTTCAATGGGACGTACCGCGGTACCTTTCGTGCCTCCCGCGTTTCTGCCCCTGGCGCGCCGCCGCTTCCACAAGCGGCCAGCAGGGCGCGCTAGGGCGCACGAGTAACGCTAACCGAGGGAACTCGCGCGCGGGGTATAGCTGGCGTAGCGTTACGGGCGGCGAGAGAGCGTCACTGAGGACGGGAGTATATTCAGAGCAGCGCGCGGGAAGCGGAGGGAGGAGTAGCGACATGAGCGACGTGCGTCGTCGCTACCTTGCGCCGCGGAGTACACACGCGGCGCGTGGGATATCGACATGTCATCTCTTGGGCGTGGAGTATCTCCAGTCGAGACGCAAGCGGTGGGAGAGGGAGGGACAGTTGGAGGAAGGGGAGGGGGTGGGGTGGGGTGGGGTGGGGTGGGGCACACCCGTAGGGATTGACGCCGATCACAATGGCGTGATTAACGACGCGCGGGGCGTGCGGCCCGCGGTCACACCCGGCCTGAGTACGCCCCGCGGCCGGTCTACCTCGCCCCGCCCCGCCCCACTCCGCCCGTGCGGTCACTTGACGATTCCCTCGGAGTAAAAAAAAAATTCAAAGAAATAACAGACCAGCACGGGAGCTGTACAGGGCAGGCTCGGGACTGGGCCGCTGCGATGAACGTCTCCTCAAAGTTGACACTTCCGTCCTGGCGACCCCGTCGACCCCACGGACGCCGAAGCAGAGTAAACCGGCTCGAATAAGAAGCCCCATCGGATTTCAAACTTAGATCATTACCTTATCCCACGATGTAGTTAATACGGTGTCGGCTCTCCGCCCTCCTGCGGCCGAAAAGGCGGCCACGAAATGACGGCATGTTCGTAGTTCCAGAAGTGCCGCCAGGGGCGCTTGCGTCGACCAATTCCGGGCGAGGGGAAGGGAGAGGGGGCGGGTGCAGTGCGCCGCTCCTCCCGTCTCCTCTCCCCTCGCCGGGAATCGGTCGACGCAAGCGCTCCTGGCGGCATTTCTGGAACTACGAACCTGCCGTCATTCCGTGGCTCCCCTTCTGACGGCAAGTGCCGACACCGTATTAACTACATCGTGCCTTATCCCAACACAAAATATTGCTTGAAGAAATCGTCATGGTGTCATTTTTTACCGCGGGCAAGTAACATGGAGGTTCAAAAGTCCTGGATTTAGATTTACGTGGGTCAGATCAGGCTTCTGGGCCTGGGCATCTTGGATTAAGAGAAGTCCCCATAATTATCACACTAAACTAAAAGTAATACGTGGGCAAGCGGACGAACGAGCCGCTCTTCGTATCAAATATTTACAGTACAGTCACCCCATTTTCTGTTCTCACCGCCGCCACCCCGCCGCGCCCTGCTCAGCTCAGCAGCCACACCAGCGCAGCGCGCCCGCGGCGTGGCGCTCGATCTCTTTATCCGAGTGCAATGAGTCGACCTCACAGCTCAGCGAATCGAGGAGAGAAAGTTTTCACTGTGATACTCACCCCATTGTCCCCGAGGCGGGGCGGGGCGGGGCGGGGCGGGGCGGGGCGCGGCGACAGGGCGAGGAGTCGGAGGAGCGGCGGGAGGGCGGGGGAGGCGTCGCGGCGCGTCGTGTCGTGTCGCGAGACAAAAGAGTGATCGTCGGGTCGGGCAGAGCGAGTCAAATAGAGAGGCGAGAGTGCGCGAATAAAGCCGCAAGTGTGGGAAACAAGTGTATGAGCCGGGGGACCGGGGACACCCCGCCCGCTGCAGCAGCAGGCGAAGGGACACCTTGCCAGACCTAGTTGAAGTCAACCCCAAGACACCCCACCACTGCGAGCAAAGGGACATCTACAGGTAAAGTCACCCCCTTAACACCCCAGCTGCAACAGCAGCAGGCTCAGGTACACCAAGCCGAGTTCACCCCTAGGACACCCCATTGCAGCCGCAAGGCTAGGGACAGCCCGCTATACGGCACGCTTCCGAGGCGCCCGATGATGGTTTTGACATTTCCTCGAATCGAACAGGAAGGGGCGGAGAAGGTTTACGCAGCGGGCGTAGGGCAGAGAGCAGGGGGAGGGAGGGGGAGGGGAGGGGAGGGGGGCTCCCTCCCTCCCTCCCTCCCAGCAGTGGAGCGTTTGTTTTCAATAAGCCCTGCTCGTCGTAAACACTGTCCTAACCTCTACGCCACGTATTTATAGGCGCAGCTCAGGCCAGATCATAATTGGAGGGCAGAGAGTGGTGGGCTCGCTGACAACTGACACAACACCACCAGGTGCGGGCGGGGGTCGGAGGAATCGTGAACTTGTTGAAAGGGAATATGAGCGGACCACAAACACTGTCCGAAGGGAAATGGCACGATTATCACATCTGAGCGCAGTTAGGCGCGAGGTGGCACTCAGATAAATTACTGAGAGCAGATTACACACATTCAAATTGAGAAAAGAAACCGGAAGTAAATGAGTCAATCCCTGTGCGGGCGTCATAAAAATGTTCAAAAATGTGATGAGTACACGCGTGTGGCCATCAAGACCGCCGCCGTCCTCCCCGTAAGGATGGGTGCTCCATCAGCCCCCCGCGGCCGGGCCCTCCGAGCGAGCGAGCGAGAGAGAGAGAGAGAGAGAGAGAGAGAGAGAGAGAGAGAGAGAGAGAGAGAGAGAGACGTGCTCCGCCCCCGCTCCCAGGAGCCATTGGCCAAACGAGCCTAGAGCAGGGAGAAGAAAAAGGAGGGCCAAGCACGTAGTTTAACCTTAATCAGCTCGTCGTCGTGGTCTTGGACGGAGACGCGGCGGGGAAGTGGGGAGGAGGAGGAGGAGGAGGGGGGGGGAGAGAGAGAGAGAGCAGCAAGAGGAAAGGAGAGGGGGCGCTTTGGAGACATCGCGACCTGAACGACGAGCAGGGGGCGGGGCGGGGCCGAGTGAGTCTTCCACACGGAAGACGACCAAGGCGAGGGCACGCCAATTTCACCTCCCCGATCTAGGCCCCGACCCCGGTCGCCGGGGCCCCGGCTCTCCGCAGCGGGGCGGGGGCGCTCACGAGCCATCAGGCACACAGAATGTTAAAGAACCTGCACCTCCAGCCGACCTCACCCCAGCATGGACACCACCAGTCTCCAGCGCATCACACGTCGCCGACGTACACATACAAGGGTTCAACTATCTCTGCCCCGCCCCGCCGGGTCCCACATAGCCCCACAGGGCCCCACGCCTTGACCTACCGCAGCGCCACCCCGCACTTGTTTTAAAAGCGCCGTCAGGTCCTCCCTCTTCCCCTCCCCACTCCCCTGGCCCCACCCCTACTCCCCATCCCTGTACTGCAACCTGATCTGCTGAACATCACAAGCTAATGGTTCTTGTCCTCCCCTCACCCTTCTACCTCCCCCACCCCCATCTCTCTCTCTCTCTCTCTCTCTCCCTCTCTCTCTCTCTCTCTCTCTCTCTCTCTCTCTCTCTCTCCGACAACACTACCGCTCTGCATTTCCCTCTCTAGACGCCTTTCACCCCTCCTTCCTCCGTTGTCATGGGCCCGGCCCACCTCGGCACGGCACCGCGCGCCTCTCCCGTCCCGTGCTGTCGACCTCGGCCCATTCATACACGCGCCCATTCATTCATTTGTTTTATTCATTCTTTGGAAGCCTAATTCCTCTGGCAGACACATGGGACCGCCGAGCCGGGCCGGACTGGGCGGCAGGGCTGGGCGGGGCGGAATGGGGCGGGGCGGGGCGCGGGGCGGGGCCGGGCGGGGCGGCCCACCAAAACCACGCAGGCCCGGGCGCGTCTCCAGTCTAAACAACAAGCACGCTCCTTTACAGAAACAAGAGTCTCTCTGGAGCACGCGGACGGGCGCAAGGAAGAAGACGATGCCGAGGAGGAGGAGGAGGAGGAGGAGGAGGAGGAGGAGGAGGAGGAGGAGGAGGAGGAGGAGGAGGAGGAGGAGGAGGAGGAGGAGGAGGAGGAGGAGGAGGCGGAGGTGGAGGAGGAGGAGGAGGAGGTGGAGGAGGAGGAGGAGGGAGGTGGGAGGAGGAGGAGGAGGAGGAGGAGGAGGAGGAGGAGGAGCGGACGAGGAGGTCGGCGCGACCTGAAGAGTGGCGGGAGCGCCAGTAGCCGGAGCGAGCGGGAGAGGCCCCTCTGACCTGACGTTGACATGAGCTGGGCTGAGCTGATCGCCCCGGTCAATATTTGCGTCAGCGCCACGGAGGGCCTGCAGGGTGATTCCGAACAGTGCCCTCTCTCTCGCTCCTCATGGCCGTGCTGCATGAGTGCGACAAGGACAGAGAGACGAAACCACTGTGCGGAATCACCCTACTGGGCCTGACCCCCGCGAGGCCCGCACCGCCCGGCCCGGCCCGCTGCAGCCCTTACGCCTGATCCGGTGACAATCAATGAAGAGTCCTGCTCCGCGCAGGCTGCGAGTCACGGCCACAGCGCTGAGTTATGGCCACTTTCAATGGCAAAAAATTAGCACTCCTTCAGAAACAGTCCAAAATTTGGCATTCCATAAAGGTTGCGCCATTTAAGATCTGAACAACTCAGATGAAAGCCTGACAGAAAGGTGTCACGTCCCCTATACCTAACCTCCTGATTTGTTCTCGCCGCCACCGCCCTCCCTATGCCGTCGGCCCCTCCCGCGCCCATAACGCCTTTCGAACCGGAAGGGGCGTTATGTAGTTCCCGGTAGTCTATAAAGTTGGAGCGCGGCACACACACACACACGCACGTCGGGAGCAAAACAGAAGCTCTCTGGAAGCGCCCTGGCGTGTGCCGTTTGCACGGGGGACCGGGAGGGGGGGGGGGCACAGGGGCAGGAGGGGGCGGGGGCCGCTTTATTCCTACGTGAACTCGCTGATGGATGGATGCACTTTCAGAGACCCGGACACGCCGCCCGAAAAGGTGTCATGATGCACGATAGGGTGGTGGGGGAGAGGGGTGGGGGTGCGGGGCAAGGCAGACAGTGAAGGGCGGACGGAGAGCGGCCCGAGTCGAACCGAGTCGCCCCCATTCCATTACAATCACACCTGCATTAGCATAATGCCCTACCCGAGCGGGGGTGTGGGGCGGGCCAAGGGTGGTGGCGGCGCCCACTATACGCACTGCCCCCGCCCCTTCTCCTACCCCTTCGCACAGCCAGGGATATACTACAAGTACACACAGTACCCCACAACTTTAAGACTCTCAGAGAGTTTTCATCTTTCCCTGGCAAGTTTCTGTCAGTGTTTGGTTTCCAGCTGCCAGCAGCGCAGCGCGGCATGCGAAATGAATGGTATCCAATCCATCGAGTGGACCTGGTTAGGCCGGTCCGACCTTCTCACACTCACCAATAAGCGGTCCGGTCCGTTTACTCGATCCCAGCTGAGCCGATACACTCCCGACATGGACCATGGGCGAGGCCGCGGGGCGGGGCGGGGCGGGGGCGCTGAGGGCCGTTGGTAACCCAGCGACGCTGCGCTCGCGCGTCCAGAGCAGCACTCAGCGGCCGCAATAGCGCACGAGGACTATCCTACGAGACAAAAATGAAATTTTGTTTCCATGGAAAGAATAAAACTGAACCAATATTCTTCCTCAAACCAAGGGTGAAAAAAATATAAAGAAACATTAAAAAAATATATATATATTTTCGAACAGCTTATGTTTTTAAAGGGATTTTTACTTTTGGTTAGATAAAATGGCAGTCATTAAGCGTCTAAAACGTAAGCTTTCGAAAACTTTTCACAAACTCGTTGAACAAGTTTTGGTTCGCGTCGGAAGAGAGCGGCGTGCGTGTAAATAATAATCTTGGGAGCCCGGCGACGGATTAATGGGGGCCGTGCCATGAGCAGTTTGTGTGCACAGCGCCATCAGCGTCATATCAGCGGCACACCTTTAGTGTTGAGCACTTTATTTATCGGGCTAAAAACGCAGCGCACTCAGCGCATGTGGTGAGAGGCGGGGTGGGGCCCGGTGCGGAGAGAGAGAGAGAGAGAGAGAGAGAGAGAGAGAGATAGAGATAGAGAGAGAGATAGAGAGAGATAGAGAGAGATAGAGAGAGAGAGAGATAGAGAGAGAGACGGGTGCAGGACGAGAGGCCCCACCACCGTCTTCCCCTTCACCAATCCCTTTCATCCAAACCCAGAAAGTGGCGTATACTTGATTTTTCATCTACTTGATATTTTCAAGAACAATACCCTTGTTGCGAGAAAAGTTCCCTTGTTATTCCGTGTGCTCTCACAACACTTTCTCGAAACCAGCGCATTATTGTTTATGAAAATAGCAAGGATGCGAAAAATCAAGTTTTTCATCTGTTCACTCATTTTTAACCGGCGGGCTGCGATGTGAAAGGATAGCGATCGACTTTTGGTTCTTTCGACGACGGCGAGACTAGAATTGGGACTACGGTTTCTCAAATAGAACGCGCGCTCTCCCCGCAACTGTTCCAAAGTACGAGCTAGCGCCTCGTTGCGTTAAATTTGTATGAGCCGGCCCCCTTTACTGACCTACGCAGACATTATTGCCTCCTTGTTTCGCCGTGTTTGTGGTATTAGGACGACTGTGTTGATGGTGCTGCGCCCGCCGCCCCGCCCCGCCCCGCCGCGCCGGCCCCATTCAGACTTGGTCTGGCAAGCAGCACTGCAGCCCGGCCCGGCCCGGCACTGCACCCTCCAAAAAATGAAGCCCAAGGTGCCACTCATCTGGTTTCGCAAGGCATGTGGACAGGCGAAGATACAGGCCAATAAGGTGAAAGCTTTTGATAGTGTATAATTTACCGGATCAATTATAGGATATGTCAAAATCGAGAAAGATTTTATGGTATTTGACCCTCAGGTCAGCGGGACGAAGAGAGGCTTCAAACCGGAAGGGGGCCGCAGATTTTAGCTTGCCTTGAGATAACCAGGCCACAGTATGGGTGTGGTGTGTGCACCACATTGCCCGAGTTATGGGCCCCGCGTTTGACCCGCGACACATATGATTGAACAAGCACTCTCGGTGAAGCTGAGGGCCCAGCGCAATCAGTGTCGTGAGCAGTACTCCTGCTGCCAGCAGCTCCTGGAGATAGAGACTTCCTGCTGGCGCCGGCCCGGCCCGGCCCGGGGCCCGGGGCGCTGAGAGAGGTTCTACTCCAGCTCCACCTAATAGGCCTTCACTCTAATGACGTGTTGTAGGCCCGGCCCGGCCCGGGGGGTCATTCACTTAGGCCCGGGAGAGAAAGATGGAAGCAGGGAGCACTTCCCCTCCAGCAGCAGGCGAGAGAGCAGCAAGCCCGCTGCAAGATATCTCTGCCAAAACAGACAGACAGCGCCCGTGCATCAACGTAAACTATTACTCTAACTCCCTCCCGCGAGAAAACTTGTCATCTACAAGTCACTTTCCGATGACATTACAGTTATCCCAGGACCAGTATACAGTACTTCAATCAATATATTTTGTATATGACGAAAAATTTGTTATAAAATTCACGCCCCTCTGAGCTTTCCATTCCTATTGTTTATCCAATGCCGCGCAGGAAGTGGTGCACCACCTCACTCAATATTCCTTCGTCGATAAGTTGTCTTTTTATTTGAGACCGGGCACGTACCGGCGGCGGCGCGGCAGCAGCACGTGCCTAAAGCTGAAGCCCACATGGTGCACGTGCGATAGCGGCGCGCGCGCGCACACACACACACACAGTGCACGCACTGGGCGGCCTCCTTAGCGGCCATAGCAGGCAGAGTAATTAGAGTAAGGTCCTCTCCGGCACAAAACAAAAACAATCTCGGACACATGTTTCCCCTCCCCCTCCTCAGTGTGCGCGCGTTCCTTTTCAAGAAACGTAAAACAAGTGCAGCACAGAATGGTCCTAAATGCCTAGTGCCGAGGTTTGGGAGAGGGGGGGGGGGAGTCCGCGTACAGACGGGCGCGCTTTGAGCGCGGTAACGACTCGTTGCGATTATTTACGCAGCGTGTTTACCGAAAGCATTCCGTTACTTTTCCCGCGCGAATCGCTGCGCGCAGCAAGGCCCCAGGCAAACGCGAACATCCGGGGGGGGCGGCTCTGGGGGGCGACCAATGACTTAAGACCGTCATCATCGGACGTGCGGAGGAAGTGTTGTCCGTCAAGAGCAACAACATCCGGCCGACGATCGGTCGATCGGCTCGGAGAGAGAGGGGGAGGGAGGAGAGAGGAAGAGGGCGGGAGAGAGAGAGAGAGGAGAGAGGGGGCGGGAGAGGAGGAGAGAGAGAGAGAGAGAGAGAGAGAGAGAGAGAGAGACAGAGACAGAGAGAGAGAGAGAGAAGGGGGCGTTTGGTGAGCGGGAGCTGTCAATGAGGGTTTGATAGCTGCGCAGCCTCGGCGGTTCGCCGGGAAATACACAGTCACCGGCAGAAACTGACGCATAGATTGACTCGCACTTTCGGTAAGGAATATATTCACCCCCCGGCGGTCGCAGTGTCTCCTGGCTAAAATTTACACGAGTGCGGGAGGCAAAGAGACTTGGGGCGGGCGGGGTGCGGGCGCTGAGCACAGCCACCTGCTGGACCACCCGGCAGGCGGCGGCGTAGCGGCCACCGCCAAAGTCAGACACCCCCTGGTAAAGGGTGCTCGGTAAAAAAACTGTTTCTTGACGACCGCCTTCCGCTTTCCCCTCCCCGCCGTCCTTGAATCATTCCGATAGTCGCTTATTGAACATCAAGGAACGGTTTTCACCGTGTTCACTGCTAAAAGTTTACGAAGCATTGCTTTGTAATACAAAGGATTTGCCTTGTAAGTTACAGAGAAAACAAGGCCACTGTAATACGAAGAGTCAGACTTTGTAGCCTACGAAGCATCGCTTTGTATTACGAAGCATTACTTTGTAAGACAAAGGGTGGTGCTTCGTAACTTACAAAGCACATCATTCGTAGTACAAAGCAGTACTTTGTAATACAAAGGAATCGAATTCTTCGTAGGCTTACAAGAGATGTGCTTTGTAAACTTTTAACAGTGTTGGCAGCACTAGATATTGAACAGTCATTTTTATTTTATTTGATATTCATGAAGGCCGAGGCTCTTCCGCTGACTTTGACGTCGCGGAATTGTGCGGTGAATACATGTGATGATGTGGCACTGGTCGGCGGGCACTCGGCGTGGTGATATGACCGCCTATTAGTGCACACAGCCGTAAGGGCAGGTCCCCCCTCCCCCTACTGCACGCCCTTCATCGCCTCTAGCGCCTCTCTTTCGCTATTTGCAAGACAAGGGCCCGTGATTGTAGTCCGCGCGGGACAAGGATGGGAGAGTGTCGGGCGAGAGAGAGAGAGAGAGAGAGAGAGAGAGAGAGAGAGAGAGAGAGAGAGAGAGAGAGAGAGAGAGAGAGAGAGCGTCATCGCGCACAGTGCAAGCGGCGGAGCGCGAGTGCCACTCCCTCCCCCTCTCCCCCCTGCCGGGCGGGTGGCGTGGCGCGGCGTGGCGCGGTGGACCCATCAGATCGACGACGCGTAAAATTGCAGCCGTATGTGTGTGGTTAGGAATTATTGTTACAAGCCGCTCCGATTCCCTCCTCCCCCCCCCCCCTCTCTCTCTCTCTCTCTCTCTCTCTCTCTCTCTCTCTTACTTACGCCTCGAGGGACAGAGAGCGAGAGAGAGGGATGAGGGAGTGGGCGGAGGGTAGGTGGTAATCATTGCGACGCGTGGGAAATGACGTACTGACGTCAAATAAGGCTCCTCGCCGGAGGAGTGAGACGGACTGAGAGGCAGAGGCGAGAGGCCTGAGGGGAGGAAGGGTGAAGCGAAATGTCACCGAACTGAAGGAAGAATGATGAAATAGGTTTCTTTGGGTGGTGAGGGGGGGGGGGGGGGCGGCGAGGCTCCACTAAGTTTGAGGGTCTGCACACGATTGCAAGATTACATGGATTACACATGATGACGTCAAAACCACGAGGTGCTAAAATCGTTTAAGATACTTTTTTTTTGTACTGTACATTGACGAAGATTAAGCAAGGATTACAGGGCGATTACATATGCGGGGGTTATGGGCGAATAAGAGGGCAAGAAGGAAGAAGATAAAACTGTCTGAGTGGGTAGAGGGCTAATTTTGCAGGGCATTCTTTCATTTCAAACTCTCTAGCTTCCCCGGGGAAACGGCGAGACACGTGTGAGCCAGTCAGCGCGCACTGCAGGCGCGGTTTTATGTCCGACTGACGGGAGGGGCGATGTGCTGTGGGTTGCCTACATACAGGGGTTTTGCAATTCATTTTGCCTACCTTTCAGGCGGTTTTCAGACCTGACGGGGGGGAGGGGGGGCGATCGCCCCATCGCCCCTCCCGTAAAACCGCGCCTGGCGCACTGCACATACACTCATTCTCTGCTCATGTATGAAGAGAGACGGCAGAGTGTCTCTTTACTCTCCGTTTCGTTTCGCACTGTCCTGAGTGACGGATGTAATCAGGCCGCCGGGCCAGGCCAGGCCAGGCCGAGCCGAGCTGGGCGCCCGCCGCTCCGCCGAGCTGCGCTAGCGTGGCGGGGCGTGGAGGGGCGCGGCAGGGGCGTGGCGGGGCGTGGCGGGGGCGGGGCCGCCGCCGGGCGCCGAGCGCTCCCACTGGCTGGCCGCGCCGGTGGGAGGGGCGACGCGGCGCGCGCCATGCTCAGAGGGAATGCCCGGCCAGGAGACACCCCGGGCCGGGCACCGCGAGGGCCTACAGAGACCAGCCCCGCGCGGGGTGCACTGCGCCGTCGTCATCATCGTCATCATCGTCATCGTCATCATCGCCGTCATCATCATCATCGTCATCATCATCGAGACACAAAACTGGCATTTTCTCGGTACTACTTGAGCAGGCCAGCCCGGCGAATACTCGACGTGGTTGCAATCTCTTTGCAAAGCTCTTGGACTAGGCAGCAGCGCCCAGCAGCGGTGCGCCCTGGTGGGCCACTCGGGCCTAAAGTGCGAGCCTTCCAGACCCTCCGCCCGGCTCGCGGCGCCCCCGCAGGGCCTCCCATACGCGCGCGCGCACACACACACAAGTGGCAAATCTGTTGGCTTCTGTTTCTGCCTCTTTTACTCGAATGTGCTGCTCAGCCAGCCCCACCCCTCAGCAGTAGCGGCCGGGCTGCTGGCGGGGCGTGGCGTGGCGTGGCGGCAGGAGGGGGTAGCGGCGGCGCGGGCGGGCGGGCGCGGGCCGCACTCACACGCCTCCCACACACCGGCGCGGACGTGCAGTGCAGTGCGGGGCCGGCCCCAGTGCCACGCAGTGACCGAGCGCGCGCGCGCGCCCACGCCCACCATGTCCACGACCACCATGAGCTCCTCGGTGACGCCCTTCTCCATCGCCGACATCCTCATGAAGCGACAGGAGACGGCGGCCGCCGCCGCCGCGGCCGCCTCCGCCGCGCACCGCAGGCTCTCGTCCACGTGCTCCTCCGACGGCCAGCTGCTCCGCGCCTCCCCGCCGTCCTCGCCCGGGTCGCCGCGCAGCCCCCGCAGCCCTCGCCACAGCCCTCGCCACAGCCCCCGCAGCCACGGCAGCCGGAGCAGCAGCCCGGGGGCCAGCCCCAGGGCAGGCCACGGCGGCGGCTACAGTCCGCGGCACCAGCGCGCCGACCTACAGGGCGACCTTCACGGGGACCTCCACGGGGACCTCCACGGCGAGGACCAGGCGCTGGACATGCGGGCGCAGCGGCGGCAGCACGACTTCACCGGTGAGTACGCAACGCCACGG
The DNA here is from genome assembly GCA_033675135.1 of Frankliniella intonsa. Taxonomy (NCBI): domain Eukaryota; kingdom Metazoa; phylum Arthropoda; class Insecta; order Thysanoptera; family Thripidae; genus Frankliniella; species Frankliniella intonsa. Next base: position 7,139,730 of record CM066245.1, on the reverse strand, counting down.
CATTGCACGGCGGACTGCTTCAGTGCCGCCAGATAAGTGGACAAAAATTGCGCACGATACACCTGTGTGAAGCGGGCGGTATCAACGCCTGCCTACCAGGCAAACTCTCCCCACACGTGAGTTTACTTTGCCTAGTAGGTAGGCGTTGATACCGCCCGCTTCACACAGGTGTATCGCGCGTAAATTTCGCCTACTTATTTGGCAGCACCACGACTCCCCGGCAAATTTCTCGCCAGATCGCTGGGCCATTACGGTTCGAAAAATCCTAAAGTTACGGTTTGGAAAACCCTAAAGTTACGGTTCGAAAAACCCTAAAGTTACGGTTGGCGCGTGGCCGAGCGGGCCGTCGGGTCGGGTCGGGCTGAGGCAGGGCACCCACAAAAGATGAGGCCTTAAATATTTGCAATATTCGCGTGACGGCGGCCCCCCTCAGAGCGCATAGCACACGCTCGCGGCCGCGTTTCTCCGAACCCTCCCGCCGCGGGGCGGGGCGGGGCGGGGCGGGGCGGGGCGGGGCGGGGCGGGGCGGGGCGGGGCGGGGCGGGCGGGCACGGGCTTTGACGTCAGCTCTCACAAAGTGACCACTTTCTCGAGAGGGCTGTTGTGGGTGCGGGTGTGGTGTGGTGTGGTGTGAGTGTGTGAGGGAGCACTGTTCCTCGAAGACCAGATAAATTAAGCCACAGCAACAGTGGGACGATGGCGCTGCCGTTACTCGCGGTACGAGCACTCAGTGATGCATAGACTCGTCGGCATGTATTAAACTTGTCAATCAAAGTTCGCGCTCCACTTTTTTCATTGTTGAACGTATTTGAATTTCAATTATTATTTTTTTCAAAGATTTTCGAAGTTTTCTGTTCTACAATGTTTAGACAAGAGAACACCAGACGCATTAAAAACGGTTCCCCGTTTCCGCCCGGTAGCGCTCGCTCCGCTCCTCCCGGCGCCCAGGCGCGCGCGCGCCCTCGCCCCGCCTCGCCTCAGACACATGGGGGTGGATGGATGAGTTTACCTTCCAGCCCATACAGTCATTTTGGCGCGGGCCGGGCCAGGCGCAGGCAGGCCTCTGGCCAGGAGGAGTGTTCTCCCCCCCCCTCCCTCCCCCACATATGCAGCAGCCCAACAGACCTCCCCCCCCCCTCCCCCCTTCTCCCCCGGGGCGCCGTCGCCCGCAAGTCAAGTGCTTGTTATAGCACTCCAGATACGAGCGGCCCTTGAGTGGCGCATGCGGACTCATCCTCATCCACTCCACTCGCCCCAAATATTTGGAGGACGGCTCAATAAAAGCGTTTTTATTATCATTGATTTGCGACCATCAGCAGCGTCAGGCCGGCTCGGCTACCGACAGCCCGGAGGTTGTGCGAACCATATTCAGGAGGTTACTTTCAGGGAGCACCATAAAGTATAATTGAGGTACCATTGAAATAATCGAGTAAATTAAAATCATGGTTGCCTCCACTGTGTGATTCAGAGTCAACCACATGTTATGGTGTTTTCTGGACTATAACCGTAATATGGTTGCTCTATGGCGGAGCATTCAAAAGCGCTGTACGGTAAAAACAATGAGCAGCTCTCTCGCCTCGCCCACTGAGGGCGTGCTCGCGGGCTCCGCAGCAGCGCGGCGCAGGGCGTTTTTACTTTTCGGCCACCACAGCCCCCCCCCCCCCCCCCCCCCGGTCCCGACCCGAACACGCCAGAGTGATGGGTAAACAACCAAAGTGCCTATGCCGAGTTAATGGGTGCAACAGGAGAAGCACAATGTTTGGTGCGATTGCAAAACGGTTCGGGGCGGCGGCGGGGGCGGGGGCAGGGCGGGGCGGGGGTTGAGCCGAGGGCCTAAAGCGCCACGCCACACACACGTGGGTAGAGCGCGAGGAACGTGGGAACAAAAAAAAAAAAACGAAAATAAAAGAATCCCCGTGGTGGCAAAGACTGTACGGCTTCAGTTATTTGATTTCGAACTGGTATCCTTTAAGTGAGATACGTTTGTAAATCACGGGCAAGACTCGCACCTGGCCAGGCCAACGGCGCGGTGCGGCCGTGAGAATCAATCCCGTTAACTGTTTTCAACTTCCGGGGAGTACAAGTGCGTGTGTGTGTGTGTGCGCGCGCGCGCGCGAGCGGAGGCGAGAATGGATTGATACGGTATAAATGACTGTCTAAACGCATCTCGAGTATGCCTCCCCCTCCGCGGCGCGGTGCCCTGCACGCGGTGGCACGCTCCCCTCACACTCCCCCTCCCCTCCCCTCAAAGCCGCAACTTCCGTTTCATCCCCGCTAAAAGGACACACAGCTTGTCGGCCGCTTAGCTCTCCGGCGGGGGTGTATAAAGGTGCGGCACGAGGGGTGGGGGTACGGGGCGGGGAAAGCGTGGGGAGAGGGGTGAGGTGGGGGTGAGGTGGGGAGAGGGTTCGTACGGGGAAGGCAAAGGCGTTTAGGGGCACAACGGGACGGGACGGGCGAGTGGGGGAAAAGGGTGGCGGGTAGGGGTACTGTAGCTGGAGTACACTATAGAGAGAGGGAGAGGGAGGGAGAGGGAGGGAGATAGAGAGAGATAGAGAGAGGAAGAGAAGAGCGAGAGAGAGAGACTTGGAGAGGGAATCAGGGAGAGCGGTAGAGAGAGAGAGAGAGAGAGAGGGAGGGGGTGGGATGGTATACCCGCGCGTCATGCAGGCGTGCCAGATTGGCCTCTGTTGACATTAGGTAAAAGATTTCGGCGGCGCCACTATTATTTATAGCCCCCGGCGGAAGGCACTACATAACGCCCACCCGTGCGCCGCCCGCCCCCGCCCCGCGCCCCCGCCGAGCAGAGCCCTTTTGTCGCGAGGGGACCGAGCGGGGAGCAGGGCGAGTTGGGGGCGGACCGGGGGCAGAGGGTGGGTTAGGGGCGGGTTAGGGGCGGGTTAGGGGCGGGTTAGGGGCGGGCCCGGGGGCGGGTCGGGGGGTGGGGGGCAACCTTGCTCTCCCCTGCCCCTTCTCTCGCGCCATGGCGGCCGAAAGGAGTAATTCTGCTAAAAGCAGCGGCGCGTCGAGTCACTCTAACTGTGAGGAGAAAGGCTCGCGCCTGGAAGTCAACTGCAATAAACTTTGAGTTTATCTGCAAATCTGTGACCTGAGCTTGTGCCAGTCAGCTATAGGTGTATGGTCAGAGCTTGCTGCAAAAGTCATAACTAGTACGCCTCTCAAAGTCACAGAGACATTCGCAGATTTTTGCGCGTGAGCCACTCGCGTACTACCCTCCCTCATGTCACCCCAAACCAAGTGTCACGCGTAATCATTACCGAAATATGGCAAAATTTGCCGAGAATCGGCAAAACCCGGGACGTGAAACTAGCGTGATACACCAGCGTAATATCGCGAAATACGTTGCACCCGGTCATCATAGAGCGGAAACGCCACCGGAGAGAGCGTCACAAAAAGGGTGAGGCCAGCAGGCTGGTGTAGTCTATCCGTCGCGGTCATCACTCAGGCGGCCAGATAGGCGTGGGAGAGCGAGGCGGGGCGAGGCGGCGCTACGCTTTAACAGGCGGTGCACGCGTGCCCCGGCGCCTGCCTGCACGCACCTGCAGCGTAGTGCAGCGTCACCCTGCCTCCCGCGCGGGAAAGTCGGAAGTGTAGTCTAGTCGCCCAGTCAAGCTTGTCTTCCGAAGGTTGCGGGGAGATTTTCGCGGGGGTCGGGGGGTGCATACATCAGTATCAGGTTTGCCAAAGTTGAGGCCACAAAGATGCCGTGGTTTCTTACCTGCGCTCTCTCTGCCCCTCTGCAGACTCGGAGGGCGACGGCGACGTGGACATCGACGGCGAGGAGGACGACGTGGACCTGCTGGACATGCCGCTGCGCGGCGCGGCGCCGTTCGCCTTCCTGGGCGCGGCGGCGGCGGGGCCGCGGGGCGGGGTGCCGCACCAGCTGCAGCACGCCGCGCTGCACCAGCTCGCCGCCCTCAAGCAGCACCGCCTCGCGAGCCTGCAGGTCAGATACGCACAAGTGAGCTCATAAAACCCGCTACCGATCCCCAGCTTGGATTTCTTTTTGAAAAGGACACAACTTTAAATTTCAATGTACAAAACAACTCAATTTTTTCACATGTTTTCTTGAATTTTCATGAATAGCGTGGTGTGCAAATCATTTAAAGTTTCTTTATTTTTAAATGTTATCTTACTGTTAAAAAAATATTTTTTCGGCTGCAAGTTTCTTAGTACATTTTAATTTTTGCCGTGATTGACATGACCTGCGTCCCCGTCCTGTTCACGACTGTAACACCTGCTCCTTGCCCTCCAGATGTCGGGACTCCACGGCGCGGTGCCCGACGCGGACGCCGTGGACGGCGGCGGCAGCGGGGGCGGGCACGGGGGCGGGCACGGGGGCGGGCACGGGGGCGGGCACGGGGGCGGCGCGGTGCGCAAGAAGCGGTCCCGGGCCGCCTTCTCCCACGCGCAGGTGTTCGAGCTGGAGCGGCGCTTCCACCAGCAGCGCTACCTCTCGGGGCCCGAGCGCGCCGACCTCGCGCACGCCCTCAAGCTCACCGAGACGCAGGTCAAGATCTGGTTCCAGAACCGGCGCTACAAGACCAAGCGGAAGCAGCTGCAGCTGCAGGAGCAGGTGGGGCCGGCAGGTGGGGGCGGCGCGGCGGGGGCGGGCAGCTCGGCCAAGAGGGTGGCCGTCAAGGTGCTGGTGCGCAACGACCAGCCGCCGCTGCTGCCCGACCACAAGCAGGGCCCGCTGCTGTACCCGCCCGGGCCGCAGGGGCTCCCCTTCCCCTACTACTACTACCCGCTGCTGTACCCGGGCGTGTCGCGCCTGCCCCACGGCCTGCCGCACGGCCTCCCCGAGCAGCTCGACCTGCCGCGCCCGCCCGCGCCCTTCTCGCCGCAGTGACGGCAGAGCACTTTGTTGATCGAGCAGAAATGAGCGGGCGTCGTTAAAACGTGTATTTCTTTCTTTGATTTTTCGTTTTTGTGAAATTATTATGTTTTATATTGTTGAATAATTTTAGCTCAGTCGTAACCCTATCCATAATTTTTATCGTAGGGTTAGGATCCCTTTGTTGTAAATAAATGTTTAGAAATTTTACCTGGCGGTGGAAAAGTATAGAACCTAGTACAATGATCTTTAGTCAAATGTTATTGATCTCTTTTTTGAGCGTGTTGTAAGCACGATGTGTAAGCACGCACTTGATTCCGGCAAGACGCGAGAGGCCTTTTATTCACGAAAGCATTACTCACGGTATAGACCAAGATTGTAAAATGGAAACTAGAAAAGCTCACGTAACTTTCAAGTGTCTCAATAGAATGTAAGTGTAAGCCCCCTGGGCCTGCTGCTTCGCACAAGTTTCACTCTCTTTTGTTTGTTGAAATCCACGTCACGTCCTCACAGTTGTACTTGCGGAAAATTGTTACAATAAATGACATCTCTTTTGTTAGCAAACGCATTGTGGTTTTACCCCTTCAGACATGAGATCAGCAATCGGCCGCCGTACACTGTCAAAAACAGTTGTCACTCGATGATATACTGAGAGATGAAAATGTTGATTTCCAACAGAAGTATTATTTTAGTCGTTCTTTTTCATTTACCTCTATTGATCTACAATTAAAATTACTATTGTAGCTATACAAAAAAAGTTTGGCTAATTTTTATAGCCACGCATGCATGATGTTTGAAAACAGAACAGGCATTAAAAGTGGGTGACATTCAAAAGCGGGAAACGTATAACCAATGTCACATATGACAAATTTTTGACCAGGTTGAGTGCGGCAAATTATCTCAAAATAAGTACACAAAGGCTGCAGCAAAGATCACGAACACAGGTTTCTGTATAGTGTTCCGCCCTGGCTGTTCGTTGATTGAATAACCTCTCGCAGGGGAAAGAAAAAGATCGTCCGAACAAGACGACCTAAAATCTGAAAAGAAGCAGAAGAGATGAAAAGATTATCACCCCCTCCCCCTCCCCTCCCCCTCCCTCGTGGCGCCTTTCCTCGCCATCTCTCCCGGCCCAATTGCCCGGGTGAAATATTTTGCCCGTATTTTGATGATCGCCCCGGACGGCAGCGTTTTCGGCTGATCGCTCTCAAACGCCGAGGCCAACGCCACAAATTGCCCCAATTCGCTTTTCTCTTTTTTCTCTTCCGCCGCTCGCCCCAGCCACCCCCTAATGCCTCGACAGAGGAGGGCTCCTTACCGCACCTTACGTCCCCGCCACTGTCCTTACACCCCTACAGAGCGCGCAATAGCAGGCGGAAACGGCACACAAACCGAACAACCCAGCAGACACAGTCAGGAATGAGGCGGTTTATAAAATTGTCTACCGCAGCAGAGTACACGGCAGTGGACATGTGCTGGCACATGCAGACCACAGAAAAACAGAATTTTTAAAGTTTCATCAATACACTAGATTATCGGCAGGTATATGCTATCTCGGGAAAAAAACACGCTATGCGGCCTATGCTATTTAAAGGTGTTTAAATGTTTCTGCAGAAAATATACTTCGGAGCAGCCTGACGATGGTTATAGACTTGGTGCGTCTCCGCGGATTAGTCAAAGCTCTCTCAGAATTAAATAGAATACAGCGTCACCGCTCCGACTGTCGCCAGAAAATTATTTCAAGTCGAAAAATCGTCGAGGAAAATTACCCCGACGCCACGCCACGCCACGCCGGCAGGGGACTCTTGCGTCACCGCCCCACCCCACCACTAATCGCTGAGCGGAGCTGTATTGGTAGGAGCTCTATTGAGCACGCTCACCGGAAAATGTCTCCCAATCAGGCGGACTCTTTACTCTCTCTCTCTCTCTCTCTCTCTCTCTCTCTCTCTCTCTCTCTCTCTCTCTCTCTCTCTCTGCCCTCCCCCTAGTATCAATTTTTTCCCCCGTGCTTCTCCATCACGTCTCGGCTCCCTCCGCCGCCGCGTCCTTCCGCCGATTACTTAAATTCGTCCCTTTTCACGCCGCGTTCTTCTCGTGTTAGTAGCCATAACCCTTCCCCCTTCTTCCTCTCTCTCTCTCTCTCTCTCTCTCTCTCTCTCTATCTCTCTCTCTCTCTCATTTCTCAGCAAACCCACGAGTTAAAGATCCTACCCAAAGTGAATACGAGTGGCAAAAATTCTTAGTCACTTAATAAGGGCGCCAATGGCGGTAACATCTACCTTTGCATCATTCATTGGAGTCTTACGGCTTAAATTAAGATTCATCAAACGAAATCATGCTCAGGAGACCGTTGATATTGACACTTTTAATCTAATGCGTGCTAAAACTAACTTTTACGGGTACCTTGTCACTTTTACCGGGTAGAAACAGGCTATCGAGGCCTGTCTACAAAAATATGTCACTAATATTCCTATTATAGTGTCACTGCAATTTTTTTCCTTAAAGACATTTGAGCCCGCAACACCAGTAGGTCGCGGCGGGGTTGGGGGGGGGGGGGGGGGGTAAGGTGGGAGGGGGCTTAGCGTGGCCTTAGCCTCCGGGTCAACTCAAGTCAAAAGGGGCGCGCACAGCGCACGCCCTCAAAGGATTAAATGAATCAAGTGAATGACGGAACTGAGATGGTCGCGGCGCAAGGCGGCTCGGCTCGGCGCGGCAGGCCGGGCCGGGCGCAGGGAGTGGGCTGTCCGATGTCTGAATGGGGTGGAAAATCACGTCAAAACGAGCGAGGCGCCGCCCTGCGCCGCCCTGCCCGCCCCGGGAAGGAGGAAGAGGAGGAGGCGGGGTAGAAAGACTCACGCAACTTTTGCGCACATCTTTGGCTGAGCGCGCGCGAACGGCGCGGCGCCAACTCAACTCAGCGGCGCCCGCCCCGCCCCGCCACCTCGAGTAAAAGTGGAGGCGTCAGGGAAAACGAGGCGCAGGCTTCGATAAATTGTTAATCACAAAACGGGGAATAGTGGTTGAAGAGAGACGTTAAGTCTTATAAGATTAAGTTTGCTTTTCACGTCAAATAAAACTACTTTGATTACAAATATGTTGATGTTCCCTTGTGAGTACACGGGGCTGGTGTTCAACTAATGGTGATAAAAATTTGTCATTCAAAGAGACCGGAAATTTGGCACAGAGGGACACAAAAAACTGGCAATGAAAGATGCCAGAAATCGGGAACACCAAAATTTTGTTAGCCAAAGACACCACTGAGTTTACAGTGAGGTTCGCCATCACCACAAGAAAAGCAATTCTGAAGCAGGAGGGAATATAAAGATTGCGGAAAATTCCTAAGTTGAAACTTTTCCGAGCCACATCCGCCACTAGCGCTGCCCTCCGTCTCCGTCTCCTCTTCAACAGCCTTGCAAGGCTCCGGCCCCCCGGCCCCACCCCAAGGCTACGGAGCAGCTCATCGAGTATTCCAGTCAGGTCGGCGAGGGCCATCCTACGAATGGCGGGTAGGGGTCTCGACTCAACTTTCCATCAATCGACACACAATGGCAAGCTACTTTCTTGTCGCCAACTTGCTGCTGGTGCTGCTCTCTTCCCGGCCCAGACCAGGCACAAGTAGCCCCCCCCCCCCCTCCACCCCACCGCCCCACGCCCCACACGGCTGCAAAGGAGGGAAGGAAAGGGAGTCAAAGGCGAAAATTAGCGGGGGGGAAATCGGCTTCCTTTTGACGCGAAATAAAATGACACACTTTACCGCGACCTCGGCCCGCCGCCCGCGGTAAGGGGTGGGGCGGGGGAGGGCTGTGGCAATGGTTTCACAACGTGGATCGCGTGTCCGTAATTACATCATATTAATTGTTTTAAAATTTTATCACGCGAGGCCTACCGCATACCATTGATCCTTTGAAAATCCGGGGTATTATCAAACACCAGTAGTTACCCCGGGAACGCGCGTCCTTCGTATATTTGATTTCAACACGTTAGTGGAGGCGAAATGAGGCTGAATCTCCGGGCTAAACTAAGTATCATCCCCTAGTTCGTCGTCACGTTCACAACCTCAGTGGCGCCACCTTTCAGCTGAAAGGAGTAGCGTAGTCCCGAGACGGACTACACCGCGCGCTGAAACAGAAGGCGCCGCTCGCGCCGCTACACCCCGCCAGCGCGGCCAACGCGCGCTGGGGCGCGGGGTATCTGCGCGCCAGCACCCCTAGGGTAGGGGGCGGCGGGGCGGGGCGAAGCGCAGGGCACGGGGTATCTGCGCTACGCGCTAACACCCCTCGGGGGTGGCGGCGGGGCAGGCTTGGGCTAGGCGCGGGGCAAGGGAAGAATAGACCTCAGGTTGAGAAATGGCTTTACACTTTCTTATCGTGAAGCATAGCAACCTCTCGACTATGCGCCTTGCGGCTGCGGCGGCCAATCTCAGAATGAGGACGGATAACCCAGGTTTAAATCTCGATCCGGGGAGAGGGGAGGGATGGAGGGGTAGAGCAAGAGAAGCCAAACCAGGTCAGTGGAAAGAATCTACCTTTCACTGGTCGCGCAGTTCAGTGTTCAGTAAACTAAGAGATAGCTTCGTGGCGTCAAGTGTTCTGTCACGGCTAGCTCCAAGAATTCCCACCTCACCACCAGGCCCCCTCGCTCGTCTCAGAGGTCTGCTATCCTGCTCCCCAGCCTCGGCCTCGACCCACCCTCTCCCCCCTCCCTCCCCGAAAAAGCGTGTTTCTCCGCAACAAATTATTGCCAACAGAACAGCGCCCCCTCTCCTCCGCTCGCACGTGTCTGAGAAACGAAAAACGAAAGCGACATGCAAGGTCAGATCTTCTTTTTATTTTCTCAAAGAAAATAGTTTCCAATTATTTTACTATAATCTTTGTAAGCATTTTCCAGTGCGGAACACAGAACACTGTGGGAACACTGTTGGCGACGTGGGCAGGGCAGAAGCCTCCACGACTCCCCATCCCCCGGGCTAGTGGCTCCGCTCGGGTCACTGGCCTGGCACGGCACGGCCCCGCCCCGCCCCGCCCCGCCCCGCCAGACCGCCGCCGGCGCGGAGCTGCACTGCGCTCTGTGCAATGTAAGGATAGGAGCGACCGGGTCGGGCTGGGCGGGGCGGCCCATCCTGGCGGCAGTGACAACTACATCGACACCGCCCAGCCCGCGGCCGAAGCGCTCGCGTCGCGTAGAGAGGGGCATAAGTCCACGCGAGAGGCGAGTGGGCGCGGTGGCGAGGACGCCGTCAAGGAAGTCAAAGACACAGGCGGCGCCCTCGGCTGGGCCGGGCCGGGCCGGGCCGCGCGCCGTGCGGGGAGGTCCACTATGGCTTCCACGGCCACGCGCGGCGCGGCGCGGTGCGGCCCGGGGCGGGCGGGCCTGGGGCCTGGCAGCGCAGCGGCGGCACTGCGGCCTGGGCTCTGTCAAAGGGTCAAAGGGCGGCCGCCGCCCCGCGCCGCGCCGCACCCCGCAGCTCTGGTCCAGCGCACGGCGCCGGGAGGCTTTCACTTCAACTTGACGCCACGTACAAAGTGATCGTAGGGCGGCCGAAAGAACAACGAAGCGCCTCGCAAGGAAAATTTCTCATATGTCCGGGGAAAACGGCGGAAAGGCGAGAAGAAAACAGGTGGGCATAGGGCGGGGTGCTGGGGCGGGCCGCTTAGCGGCGGGCGGCTGCTATGGGAGTGCGCGTGAGAACGCCCGGGCAATGAGCGACGCGATGAGGTGGCTTTGAAGTGCGGGGAATGTGGTTCAGGAGAGCAGGGGTTGAAGGCGCAGGAGCTGGGGGTGGGGGTGGGGGAGAGGGAGGGTGGGGGGGTGCGTGGTACGCGTGGAATCGACAAATCGGGCCTGCGAGGAGAGCAACAGGTCTGGGGATGGGGAGTGGCGCGGCGAGGTGGTCTGGCGCGGGTGGAACGCCCACGCCCCCAACGAGGTTCCCATGAGGATCCTTTCCGTTTCTCTCTCAGAGAGGGCAGTAAAACACCTCCATCTGCATCATGCATGACACGCATTTACGCCCTTCACGCCCAGGCTCGGCTCGGAGCCCGCGGAGGTCGCGGGCGCGAGGGTGCGCGAGTCAGGACACAGGGTTGCCGGACGAGAGCGGCGCGGCGTGCGACCTCTATCACCTGTGACCGCGATAGGGTTAGGGTGGGGAACAGCTCAATGGACAGGGCCGGGACCAGTCGGCACCGGACACACTCGAAAACATTAACATGGGGTATTGTTACCGTTTCTCGTCGCGTCGCGGCAAAATAAGGAGGACACATCAACGCTGTGGCGAAGTCGTCGACGACGCCCAAGCCCGCCGGGAACACCTGTGGCCACCAGACCCCCCGCCGCTCCCCGGTCCCCTCCGAGGGGGTGTCTGCACTGGCTCAGTCCTCACCCCGCCCTGCCCGCCCCGCTCCGCCCGCCCCGCCCCGCCCCGCCTTGCACGACTTTTATTCCCTCCATCTCTGGAGGGCGAGAAGAGGCAGTGCTCGGAGCCAAGGGTGCCCGCCGGGCCGGGCTGGCACAGAGGGGCAGAGCGGGGTCTGGGCGGCGCGGGGCGCGGGGGCGTCGGGCCCTACAATGGAGGTCGTGTTCGTTGGCGTGGTCGTCGGCGCCGTCGTAGGAGAACCTCGTTCTGATCGTGATGTACACACTGAGGTGAAGGGTCAGCTGGTTCAGCAACGATCGACGACCGCGCCGAGGACCACGACCACTTCGGGTAGGGGTGCGAGAGGGACAGCCGACTGATTCCGTCCTTGTCGCTCTCAGGGGGCACAGCCTTACCCTCCTACATGGGAGTGTGACAGGGCAAGGTGTACGAGAGCGATCCTCGGAATCAGCCGGCGGAGCAAGGTAGTCTACGGCGCGCACTTCGCGGAGGTCAACACAGGGGTGCCCCCCCCCCCCGGCCCAGAGAGATCGGCTTACAAATCCATATTGACTCGGGCCTGATTGATTGCACGTGCCGCCGCCGCACGGCCGCGGGAGAGTCTGAACACCGTAGGCAAACAGCTTTCCCCTTTTCTAATCCTCGTGCACGGAACTTTTTTTTTTGCCTCATCATGTTCTTGTGCGATTTGTCCTCACCTCCCCCTCCCCCTCCCCCTCCCCTGCAGGCGCCCGCCCCGCCTCGCCTGGGCTCGGCTGGGCCCGCAATGTTTGGTCGTCGTGTCGACGACATGACAGTCAGATGACGTCAGGCCATAACTTTCATGATGCATGTCTAGGAGGAGACCAGCATCGTGGGTAGTCCATGCCATGCTCTGAGCGTGTTGAGGGCGAGGAGGGGAGGCGAGACGCAGAGAAATAAACACCCCCGAGTTAGAGCCAAAGTAAGGCGCAAGACAAATGTTTTAGAAAATTTGGGTCGTTGAATATTACTTGAGTCTAATGAGCAAATAGCAACAAAATAGTTCCTTTTAAATAATTTTTGCAATAAACCATCATGATTTTTAAAGAATGGCGTTGGTAATATCTTAAGAGATTTTAAGCTTTTAGACTGTAAAAGTTATGCGTTAAAGTTTATAGTTTAAATCTCATGATGCGCACACTTATAGTTTTAGAGGTATGGGGGTTGCGCCTTTCTATTCACTCAAGTTAGAGCTGTGGAGCCTATCAGATATGTCTAAAATGTAATTGAGACTGTTTCAGTGATCAACATAGGATAAATGTGGATTAATTTTAGTAAAATTATCCAATAGATTCAGAACGTCCTGTTTGGTCAACATAACATACCGTGTTCGCAGCTTTGAAAAATAATTGACAAATATATTTAAAAGAAAGTCATATAACCAGAATATATGATGGTGATAAACTCGCTTTCTGCCAGGAAGCTGCCATTCAAAATGTAGACCATAGTGGTATAAATTAAAACCTCCAAGTTCAACAAGAGTTATGACGACAACAAGTTCGAAAAGACCTGACTACCCAATAAAAAGGCAGCAAAAACTTTTCTGTGAATTATGGCAACAACCTTTCTTTGTAATGTTTTGAAACCATTGACAACAAACAGAAAGCAACTAACCCAAGGAAATTACGCAAAACTTTAAACTCACCGGTCAGCTGGCGGCGGTTGAGGGCTGCAGGCTAGTCTGGACGGCAAGAAGTGGAGAACATTCGTGGTACACAGGCGAAAGCTACTTGCAGTCATTTCACAATATCCACCATTTTAAGTTCACAATAAGTCTCAAACACAAGACGAAAACGCGATAAAAACGACGAAAAATACGACGGAACGAACGGAAAGGCGTCAACGGCACGGCCGGGCCGGAGCCTAGCGGTCGGTAAAGTCAACTCCCGCGTTCTGATTGGCCGTTGCGCCGCGCGCTGCACCGATCGTCAACTGTTGGCGGTTCAAACATTCAAATTTCTGCGACTGAGCCTTTAAGGAGAATGACATCGCAAGGAGTGGAGACCATTCGTGGCACACAGGCGAAAGCTAATTGCGCTCATTTCACAATTTCTACCATTTTAAGTCCACAAAAAGTTTCAAACATTAGACGAAATCGCGATAAAAACGGCGAAAAATACGACGAAACGAACGGAAAGGCATCAAGCGGACCACTCAAATCGGGCGCTCTGATTGGCCGTTGCGCCGCGCGCCGCACCGATCGTCAACTGTTGGCGGTTCAAACATTCAAATTTCTGCGACTGAGCTTTTTAGGAGGATGACATCGCAGACGAAAATAAAGCGATGAGCGCATCGCGCAGTCGTCTTGTTTCGATCGTCTCGACACCTCGTAGTAAACACGGACGAGATGAGCGTCACGGCCTGCGCTCCGCGTCACCGCGCGCCCACCCCGCCCCGCGCCACATTTGGACTATTTTGTACACTATGGATGTATGGCGGCCGCGGCGCAAAAGCCTGCAAGGAATAAAACCCGCTTATTTTTCCCGAGCGAATATTTTGGTTTCGGATTGGAGAACGATGTAGTGGATGGGAGGGACCTTCAAAATTATTTAAACGTACTCCAATCAGACACATGTAGGTTTTGCTACAACCGTTCAACAACTAGGGCGTGACTTTTAACCCAACGCGAGATCACCCAATTTCACGTCCGACGCAGGCAGACAGCCACACAGTCCAAAGAGCTCACGAACACAAACACACTCACACGCACACACATTCCTCATCATATAAATACGGCGGGACTTGTGTGATGGTAATGTCAAGTGTATCCAGCCAGCCAGCCGGCCGGATCGGGTCGGGCCGGACGGACCGGGCGAGGGTCGTGCCGGGGGTCATTGCCACCACGGCGCGCCCGCGCGGCGCTCTGCCGGGCGGGGCGGGGCGGGGTCTCTACGCCGCGGCCAGCCAATGGCAGTGCGGCGCAGCGCGAACCGGCTGGGGCCTAACGTCGCTGTACGGCGCAGAGCCATGCTGGCCGCGGGGCGGTGCGCGGGGCGAGGCGCGGGGCGGCGCGGCGCCCCCACCGCGGCCATGACGCTTCGCGCCTCGGCCCGACTCGGCCCGGCCCGCGAGGAATTCCATTTTGATTCTGCTGCTTCTCACCCCCTCCCCCTCCTCCACTTCCCCCTTCGCCGTGGCAGAGTCGCGGGGACGTCTTCTCAGAACCGGATGAATGAAGTCTGTGATGCCCTGCGCTGCGCACTGGCGGAGGGAGGGAGCAGAGGCGCCATGGCGCGCCGCCGAGGGGCGCCCGTCGCGTCGGGCCGTTCCGTCGACCACTGGTATCGGCGTCTCGTCGATAGCCTCCTCCAGGGCCCTCAGGGTGCACTCCTCACGGCCTCGCCCGTTTGTTTCTCCGAGTCTCGCCAATGTCGCACACGAGACTCGAGCACGTCCTGCGGATACGCAAGCGCAAGCGCCGCTGCCGGGGCCGAAGAGGCCGTCGTCGCCGTCGCCGTCAACCGCCAACCGCCCCGCGCGTCCCGCCGCGGCCCGCGGCCCGGCCGAGCCTTCATCCATTACAGCCAGTGACGGAAAGCCGATCTGTTTAAACAGGATCACGCTCAGGGTAATGAGGAGGTCGACGAGGAATCACGACTCATGTCCGCGGCGCGGCGGGCCGGGCCGGGCCGGGCCGGGCGGCACTTAGAGGACGGCGCCGGGAGGGGGTGGAGGGATGCTCGAGGCGGAGAGGGGAGGGGAGGGCGCGGCGTTCAAACTCAGCTGACCACACTCAGAAAAGTGGTTTCTCGATCCACGAGTAGTAAAATACTCGAAATATACGCAATATACTAAGACAGATTCATTGCTCATCGACTCTAACCTGCCCCGCCCCCGCCCCCGCCCCCCACCCCCCGCCCCTGCCCGCCACGCCCTCCCCGGTCTCTGCTTGCGCCTGCCGCCCGCCCTGCCTCACCCCACCCTCCCCGCCCCGCCCCGCCCAGGCGCCGGGCGCGCCCAGCCCGGGGGGTCGCCCCGCCCTGCCTGGCCCGCCCGCCCCGGGGCCATTCGTCCTCGAGGCTCCAGACGGCCGGGACGTGCACCGGGCCGCGCTCGTGCTCGGCGGGGACTTCCCTCTCCTCTCGACGGAGGGCGCCGCGACGCCCTAGGTGCGCCGCCAGGTGGACTGGGACAGTGCAAGTGCAGTGCGGTGGCCGCGTGACGTGACGCCGCCAGTGACGCCGCCAGTGACGCCGCCAGTGACGTGACGCGACGCGACGCGCGAGTGACGCGGCGACGTGTTTGCGCGCGGGAAACGTAAACGGCGACGCTCCTTCCGCGGCGTCCCCCGCGAGTGCGCAGTGACTGAGTGCGCCGGTCAGTCAGCCGACGGCCAGCTACGGATAGGGACCGCACCGCGGCGCCCAGTGCAGGCCTGCGAGTGACGTCAGTGACCAGTGACCAGTGGCCGTCGAGTGACCAGTGAGTGTGTGTGACCCGCGCCGCGAGTGACCTGACCTGCTGGTGACCCCGCTCAGCTCCTGGCACGCCGCCATGCTGGCGCAGGAGCAGCCGTCGTACTGCCACCGGCAGGAGCTCGCCTACATCCTGCCGGACAGCCCGCCCCCGGCCCCGGGGCTGCACGGCGCGTACCACCCCCCGCACCTCCACGGGCACGCGCTCCTCCACCACCACCACCAGCACGCCGCCGCCGCCGCCCGCTTCTCCGTCCGCGACATCCTGGCCGACCCGCAGCAGATGCACCACCACCACCACCATCACTACCACCAGCAGCAGCAGCACGGGCCCGGCACGGCGTGGGAGGAGGACTTCCCCCTGCAGCCGGAGTACGAGCCGCAGTACGAGTACTACCAGAGCAGCCCGACGGCGCCGTACGAGCAGCCGGTGCTGGAGCCCCGCGCGCACCAGGCGCACCAGGCGCAGCAGCTCGCGGGCGGCAACCCCTACCTGTACGAGCAGCCCCTGCCCCAGCCCCAGGCCGCCGTGTGCTCGCCCTCGCCGGCCTCCAGCGCGTCCAGCTCGTCGCTCAACATGGTGCTCGGCACCAGCGCGGTGAGTGAGGGAAGATCACGCACACTGGGGGCGGGGCAGATATCTGAACCGTCCGCGGAACCTGAGGAAAACTCAGTTTAAATTTTATAGAAAGTGGTGTACGCACTACCAGATCTTTCATAAGAGTTGAAAAATTTATGGAGTCCGTTCCTACTTGCACCTATCTGCTGAACCTGAGTGACGGGGCCGATATCGCATGCATCATCAGGCAGTGCTTGTTCTTGTTGCGGGCAGATGTCGCCGAGCCCCGGATGCGTGCCGCACGGATCGCCACAGCACGGGACTGGGACCGACGTCGGGCAAGCAGCTCGACCAATGGACGTCCAGAAAGGTAACTGCCAGTCCATACTGTTTTAAACACCAAAGTTTACTGAATTATTATTATTTTTTTAAAGATAAAAATTGACATTTCTGACCGATCTACTGACTTTTCTTTGGTCGTCTGATTGATTGCCGCAGGTCGCCTGACGGAGCGGAAGCCCGCGGACTCGGCGTGCCTGCACCCCGCGCAGGCGCAGCACCGCTCCCGCAGCAAGCGCAGGCCGCGAGTGCTCTTCTCCCAGGTAAGCCCCGCTGACCTCGGCCCGGCCCAGGTGCACCAACTCATTTTTATTACTCAGTAACAAAGCTGCAGCTGCAGAGATGTGATGTGACCCGTGACCCGCCTTGCCCGCCAGGCCCAGGTGCACGAGCTGGAGCAGCGCTTCCGACTGCAGCGCTACCTGTCGGCGCCCGAGCGCGAGCACCTCGCGGCCGCCATCAAGCTGACGCCCACTCAGGTCAAGATCTGGTTCCAGAACCGGCGCTACAAGAACAAGCGCGGAGAGCTGCCCGTGCCGGCGCCGGCTCCGCCACCGCCGCCCACGCAGCCCAGGACCGCGCCGGCGGGGGACCTCCGCGACGAGGAGGTGCAGGTCTCCGCGACGCCCACCTTCGCCTTCCAGGACGTCACCGTGGTCCCCCAGGTCCTCAAGCCAGAGCCGCAGTTTCCCGCCGCCGCGCCCTGCTACCCCGACGCGAGCGCCGCCCTCGGCTACGGCGGTCACCTGGGACACCCGCAGCTCCAGGATGAACACGAGCAGCTGGGGCACCACCTGGACCAGGGACAACGCCCGCACGAGCACGGGGGCTACCAGCAGGAGTCGTGCATCGTGAAGAGAGAGCGCGACGACTTCTACGAGCACGGCCACATGAACGCCGAGTGGTAGCTGGAGAGTCACGCGGGGTCTGGAAGAGAAAAAGGACATATCTCACTATTCGATAGGTTGATAAATTTAGTTAAGGACTAACAGTTTGTATTTGTATTTTATATTTGCATTACCGTTAAAGATAGATATTATACGTAAAGTTTTTAAATGCAGTAAATTTGCTTTATTTGTTTTAGTTTGTTACTCATTAAATGGTTTAATATTTATTTGTGACGTTACATTACTTTTGTCCATCCTCTGGAAATTACGTAAATTGGATCTTGATTTTTTTCAAATCATCGTAATTAATAAGCGAATTTTTGTGAGTAGTCTGGGTGGCCGCGCGTTGGACCGATGACCAGGCAGGCAGGCAGGCACGCAGGCGGGCCTCTGGTTGGCCACATGGCCCCTGAGCAGAGCAGTACATTGGCCGGGGTGCTTAGGCGGGGGCGGGGCGGGGCGGGGCGGGCTGTGGTGGAGCCGCCGCTTTTAATTGGGATGACAGAAATAATCGTACTTGCTGTTCCATAAGTCGGTAAAAAGAGACGCCAGACCATGAGGCGTGCACAGTAAGATACAATAATAGCAAACACAAACAGAGAGGTTGTCCGACTACATATTTCTTTATTACAAGCTTAAGTTTATTGTTTTTCGTTTTGTTTTTAAATGGAAGACGCCTCAGCTCCAGATGGCGTTAACGTAGGGTTGCATACCGAAGTCAGATCTCGTTCGATCGGTAAATTTAGTGGGCACGCTGTGTTCACGGCACAGGAAGTGATTCTGTTGGTGGATATGAATGAAATGAAAAGTGTCCGTGCCAGATAGGCTGGCCGCGGGGGGCCGCGGGGCGGAGTGGTCCTGGCGCCGGTCCTGGCCCGGGCCGCGAGCAGCCTCCCGCGGGCCGGGCCATCTGCCCCGCGGCTATTTCGAACGCCTGTTGCACCACACGCCGGTAATGGAAGGAGAGATAAGGCACAACGCTGGCACAACACACCCTGCCATCCCCTCTCAGAAATCCCTCTCTAATATTCCCATCCCCCGACCGCGTGGGAGGACAGCCGGTGTCCATGTACACATGTCTGCTGCCATCTACCACGGAAGTATTCCCTCTCGGACACAATGTCGAGTACCGAGACGGGGACGATGAGGTAGAAGGATAGGTCCTGCACTGCACGCGGCAGGACAGCCCGAGGTGGTAGGCAACCCGCCCGCACGCGTGCTCGCCGGGTGGCAAAACAGAGTGCTGCTCAAGGGCTGAAGGGCGACGCCCAGGCTGGCAGCTGTGCGCGATGGGTGGCCTAAGCTCTACGGCGCTCCCTTGGTGCCCGGCGCCCGGCCCTTGGTGGTGGGCGGGCCTAGCCCTTCGAGTTGGTGCGGCCGTGTGTGTGTCTCTGGGCGCGGGGAGTATCGCCGTGCGCACGCCTGGGTAAACGCGGCGCGAGTAAAGCTCGTAATGATGGCGGGACGGGCGACGCGCTCTGTGATTGAAGTAGACGTTACCGTCGAAACATTGCTGTTGTTCAGCTGACATACTGTGAGAAACCATGTAATATCAGATATTAAATTTCATTTCTGTAGCACATAACTTAACAACCATTGCGATTTGAAAAGTATTCATGAACATTGAAGTAATCACCTGTATGTTAAAGGATAAGCGCTATCCTAACTGCTGGCTAATTTATTTTAAGATTCCTAAAAACGTGATTGGAATCATGTACTCTATTCAAAAACAGGTTGTTGTGCTACGCGTCCTTCCGCGCCACAACTCACGTCATGTAGTGCCATTAAGGGGAAGGGGGAGGGGGGAGGAGTGGGTGAATTAGGTTGGGGCTGAATCGAGTGGGGAAAGGTGACGACAGGGAAGGGGAAGGGGAGTCACCCCCCACCCCCACCCCTCCGCCTAGGACCGATCTCGCCCTCCGAGTTTTATTGCTTCTCGCATAAATGTTTCCTCGCTACACGCGACCTTTTTTTTTTTTACCTTTCGGTTTCTGAAAAAGCCCCCTTGAGACGGAAAAGCGGACGACATGATGGCAGCTTAGACTCAGACATGACAGGCCGCGGCCTAAAGCTCGCGGGGCTTAACGTTGCGCAAAGAAAAACACATGAGTGGAAGAAGAGTAGCTCATCTCATGCAGTAGGTCGCCCTACTTCCCTCCCGCGGCCGTGCAATCATCTCTTTACTCTTATTTTATATATAGTTTACAACAGCCGTTATCCTTTTTATTCAGTTTCAGCAGCGGGTCACCAAGTTGAAGCTGAAGTTGAAGTCACCATTTGCGGGGCACGCGAACAGTTCCAGCACCCACCCACGCTTCAACTCCTTTTAAACTGCCAGTTCCGAGAGGTAAGATGGCCTTCGGCGATGAATCAGGCTCAACTGCTATAAGGTTGTTCAAGAAATGTGACAGAAGGGACGCGGCATAAGGAGGGGCAGTGGTGGGGTCGGGGTGCCCCCTGCTCCCTCCCCCGCCCCCGCCCCCGCCCGCGGCCCGGCGCGCCCGCGCCGCCGCAGGACCCGCTCACCGCATGGCGCTCTGCTCTCAGATGGCCGCGGAGACGTGCCGGTGACGCACGCATCTTCCCCTACGCGCACGCACACGCGCACGCACGCATCACGCACGTGACTGAACGCCGCGCCGAGAGCCGTTCGGGACGGTGACCTATCTACTAGTGCCGTGGCATGGTGTACTGATGGCGCCCCGACCTGGACCGACTGGAGCGCGCTGGAGCCGAGTGCTGCTGTGCTGCTCGCTCGCGGCCGCCCTCGCGCCGCTAGGTGAGTGAGTGAGTGAGTGAGTGAGTGAGTGAGTGAGTGAGTGAGTGAGTGAGTGAGTGAGTGAGTGAGTGAGTGAGTGAGTGAGTGAGTGAGTGAGTGAGTGAGTGAGTGGTGAGTGAGTGAGTGAGTGAGTGAGTGAGTGAGTGAGTGAGTGAGTGAGTGAGTGAGTGAGTGAGTGAGTGAGTGAGTGAGAGAGAGAGGGAGAGAGAGAGAGAGCGAGCCGAGAACCCAATCGTGTACCTGTCAGCTTACTAGGCTTGTTTCAGTGGCGACCGATCAGAGTTAACCTATAAGCTATACTGAAAACGTTAAGATTTTCTTTTCTAAGAAATTTAAGAGAAACATGGCAGTGACCGAGGGGTGCCCAACTCGAAAAAATCATGTACACCGGATTACCAAACAACGAGGATTACCAGGGATTACTGGGGATTACCAAAGACTACTGAGGATTACTGAAGACTACCGAGGGTTACCGAAGACTACCGAGGATTACCAAAGATTACCATGGGTTACCAATGATTACCAGGGATTACTAAAGATTACCAGGGATTACCGAGGGTTACCAGGGATTACCGAGGATTACCAGGGATTACCGAGGATTACCAGAGATTACCGGAGATAGGAAAGGATTCCCAAGGATTACCATGGATTACCAAGGTGTCTTTCTCCAATGACAACGCCTGCAGTTCTATAGGTAGGCCAACCCACAACTCCGATGTGTTGAGGAGGCGGCCTGCTTTGGGCGCCCGAGGCCCGAGGCCCGAGGCCCGCCGACGCGAGCCCAAGTGCTCCGTCACTACGACGTCATCCTGCAGAACAGGGACCTGCTGGGAGGCGAGTTGCATGCCCCCAGCCCGGCGCAGGCCGGGGTGAAAACACAGCGGTGCCGTAGCAGGCCTTTCATCGCAGTTCACCCCACGGATTTTAACATGTTGTTAGTGCTTCAGCTTCAGAGTTATATCACATCATATCATGAAAATTTGGTACTAAATGTGTAAATGGGTTCCTACTTTACATAATAAAAAAGTACCGGAAACCTTTGGTTTGTAAGGTAACGACATCCTAATGCAATTGGATGATTTTACGCAAATAAAGCCTTGTGCGCAAGAGTCTAGAGGCCAGGAGAGTCATAAAAATGATGCGTAACTTGCTTACTAATTGTTGGACTAGCCATTTTTGGGTGAAGCAAAGCAATCCATGAATATAAACATTATAAGGAGAGCTCCTTTTTAGGTCATTATCTTTAGTTAAAAATTATTTTTGAACTCATGATCAAAACAGAGGCCTTATTTATCTTATCATAAAACTTCACAAAATTTTGAAAGCGCCAACAAACACATCATGCCAATTTGCATAAAATATGAACTTATTCGTTGGATTGAGGATTGAGTGTCTGTAGTTCCTTCTAATTAGTTTTTGAACTTAAATGAAGAAAAGTGATGCACCAACTGAACATATTTACAGTGCCTTCCACCACACAAACTTTCTGATATTATTTGTATACACCTTCGGTGTTTGGTGAAATCCATTCAAATTCGTCACTTTAAACAATGTTGATAAAATCAAAATAACAAAGGATGATGCTGAGGAATAAGAAAAAAACACTCGACTCCAAGGAGTCTTCCTGCGTGGCGGGACCCATTACACCGAAACCAGAGGCTCTATAGCCTGTAGGGTCGAACACAATTTCCAAAGAAATATTGAACTCGGGGAATCGGACTACCCCACAACGCTGCAGGCGCTGTCATTCAGCCTCGTTTCATGATAAGTTTATTGTAAGACTGACGAAGATTATTACCAGGGGATTACCGGGGATTACCAGGGATTACCAAGTGGTCAACAAAGATTACCTGGGATTACCAGGTGAGTACCAAGGATTACCGGGGATTACCACAGGATTACGTATGGATACCGAAGATTACCACGGATTACCAAAGATTCCCAATGATTACCACGGATTACCAAAGATTCCCAGTGATTACCGATGATTACCAGATATTACCAAAGATTACCAGATACTACCAAAGATTACCATGTATTACCAGGGATTACCAACTCTGTGTACACCGGATTACCTCAGTTGGGCACCCCTCGGCAGTGACTACATTTTTTTCAATTCAACTTATGTGGAATAAAAATACCGTGCCCTTTGTCATTTTATTTTTGCATAACTTGCAATGCTACAAAATCGCTTTAGGGCTGTAGGGGCATATGTCAGGTCTCGTGTCGCGTAGAGCCGAATACGTTGGGGTTGGGGTGGATGGTCCAACAAAGGCCTGGTAGTTTGACGTGCGGAGGCGTTATTCGCGTGGCGAACTCAATCCGTCAGCCGGACCCGTACATCTCGGCAGCATGTGTTTTACTGGTTTTACGTTGTCTCACACCCCTGCCCTGCCCTGATCCCATTCATACATATTTCTGCCCTTCATTCATTGACTCCCGCGCCGCGGCCCCCGCTGCATCCGGCGGCGCCCGTCCCGTCCCCGTCCCGTCCGAGCGCAATAAATCAGGACGCTGCCACGCCGCCGCCGCCGCCCCTGGTCCACGCCGCGCTGGACATTGTCGCGCGCGGGTGGGCCCGACAAACGGACAGGGCCAGGCCAGGACACGTGCTCCGGCCCGACCCACCTCAGGATGGCCAACCGAACGAACACAAACCGTTTTGTCGCCTTGATTTATGGCGCCGCGTGAGAATATTGAAATCAGGCCGGCCATATCAGGACCAGGGGGCCTGTCCCGTGGTAGCCGCCCATGCCCATCTTATTATTTTGTCACTCACCGTCCGTCTGCACGGCCTGCACAGCCTGGTACTCATGCGTTAGGCCCGGCGTGGCGCGGCGTGGCGTGGCGTGGCGTGGCGTGGCGTGGCGTGGCGTGGCGCGGCGCGTCTGGCCGGCAGCGCGGTCACCGCCTTGTACTACACTCAAAGTTAAGCGTAAAGCACGGCGTTACGGCCAGCCGTAACTTCCGACCCGGAGAGTTTTTCGAGTGTGTCGCTGGCCGTCCGCCCCGCCCCGCCCCGCCCCGCCCCGCCCCGGCCCATTGGTATTGCTATCGTATTGGCCGTTACCTGCACCGTTTGATGGACGCGCCGCGGCGGGGTCGGCAGGACCGACGTATCTCCGCGCCGCGCCCCGTAGAGATGCGCGCCGCCGCGGCCGACCCGCCCGGACGATATACGCGCCGTCGCCCCGCCCGACACAGATCGGCCGTCGGTCTCCCCGATCGGCTTTTTGGGCAAAAGGAATAAGGAGACAACGAGGACCCATAGCGGCGCGCGTCCTAGGATGGGCCCGAGGATGGCGTGGGCGGGGCGGGGCGGGGCGGGGCGGGGCGGGGCGGGGCGGGGCGGGGCGGGGCGGGGCGGCAGTGAGAGGACCATAAGGTCCAGCGCACCGGGTCAGCCATGCAGCCGCCTGCAGTAAACTGCCAGTTTGATTTGGCAGCGAGTGGCGCGGCGGCGTGGCGCGGCGCCTGGTGCGCTCGCGCTGCACACGCTACTTGTGCGCGCCCCCGTCCCCTCCGCTGCACTCCGAGGAGGACCCCGCCGAGCCCGTCACGCCGGTCACGATGAGATTGCCATTGTCCTCGCCCCGGGAAGAGTTTTCGGGATGCGCTGCGGCCAGAGAGAAGGAATTCCTTCTCTCTGGCTGCGGCCAGCAGGCAGGTACGACCGGAGAATTCAAAGTCGCTGCTTAGCCCCGTGGGGTAAGACTGGGCGGGGTGGGGAGGTGCGCGAAGCGTGGTGGGGCACAGTAGGGCGCGAAGCGTGTGGCGAGTGAAATATTTCTGCACGATCTGTCCGTCTCCGCGGCGCGTCGGATTTTGGAGCCTTTGGCGCGGCGGGCTGGGGCGTTGTCAGGGCGGCTGATTTAAGTGGCCCCCTGGCGCCTCAAGAGCGGGGGTGGGGTGGGGGGTTGGGTGGGTTGGGGTGGGAGGGGGCCGCGCCGGGCAGCGCGGGGCACGCACCCCATTCGCCGCAGCCTCCACAAACAAACTGGTCCATAGACAATCCCGCCCCACCCCGCCCCTCGGCCACCACATAAAAATACATTAAAACGGTCGCGAACCCCCGGTCGCCGTCCTGCTCCACGCACTCGTTGGCCTGCAGCAGAGTGCGAACCGAATAGGGAAGTACAGTATGTGTTTCTGCGGGGGCGTCTTTGGCCGGCCCTGGCGCCGGCACCTGTGGGCGGAAGGAGTGGCTCGCAAGCGCTACAGATCACAACCACTACAGGTCACAAGCGCTACAGCTCGCTAACGCTACGGGTCGCAAGCGCTACGAGTCACAAGCGCTACAGCTCGGTAGCGCTACGGGTCACAAGCGCTACAGCGAGAATCCGCGCGTTACGCGGAGCCGAGCCGAGCCGAGCTAAACCTTGAAAAATTACGCACGTGGCGTGAAAACATGGAAAATTTTTGCGACAGTAAACCTCCCGAAGGAGGTTGCGGTTCCCGCCAGGCACAGGGCTTTTACCCCCCGTGGCAGCCAACTACTTCGGTGTTCTTATGGGAACCGGTGCTTTTCTGGCCGCGATCCTGTCGCGCAATTCGACAGATTTGATCCCCGTACTGTCAGATTTAGTCGTACGGTGGTTAACCGAACTGCCCTGTCCCCAGAGCATGGAATAGCTATTTTGGACCAGATTCTAGGACTTATGATCGACCGACCACCAGTCGTGGGCATGGGACAGAACTTTGGCAACCCGCTGCGCTACCAGTGAAGAACCTACCTGGGTTTGAACCAGGCCCCATGTGCCGAGTCTCACAGACACCCCACGGCTTTCGCGGCACCACTAGACCACTAGACCGTCGGCTATTCCACGAGGGAGCTCGGTTGTAATGGGGGGCTTGAATTCCACTCTCCAAATTGTTGTCCTCAGAAAAATTAAATGTTTCGGTAAGATTCGAACCTCCGTCCTGCGTCTCTCCGCGCGGACACTATGACGGCACGGCTACGACGCCATGGTACCCGCTGCCGAACCACTAGGAGTCATGCTGCGCGAGAAGCCACAGTCACCGAAGAAACGAACCCGGTGTCATGAGTGCGCCTGCTCTCCGGTCAGTGCTGGGCCGGCCGCGTAGCGTCATTGGTATCGTCGCTGCTCATAGCACTAGGTGGGCAGTGGTTCGTAATTTTTTTTTCTTTTTAATTTTTTTTTTGTTTCGACCAAGTGCTCTTTTAAGTGCCTTTTTTGCAGTTGCCCAAGTCACAAAGACGGTATAGCTGGAAAGAGCACTTGGTCCGAACAAAAAAAAATTATGAAAAGAAAAAAAACTTACGCGGTTTTTGAACCACTTCCCGCCCAGTGCTATGAGCAGCGACAATACCAATGACGCTACGCGGCCGGCCCAGCACTGGCCGGAGAGCAGGCGCACTCATGACACCGGGTTCGTTTCTTCGGTGACTGTGGCTTCTCGCGCAGCATGACTCCTAGTGGTCCGGCATCAGGTACCATGGCGTCGTAGCCGTGCCGGCATAGTGTCCGCGCGGAGAGTCGCAGGACGGAGGTTCGAATCTTACCGAAACATTTAATTTTTCTGAGGACAACAATTTAGAGAGTGGAATTCAAGCCCCCCATTACAACCGAGCTCCCTCGTGGAATAGCCGACGGTCTAGTGGTCTAGTGGTGCCGCGAAAGCCGTGGGGTGTCTGTGAGACTCGGCACATGGGGCCTGGTTCAAACCCAGGTAGGTTCTTCACTGGTAGCGACAGCGGGTTGCCAGGAAGTTCCGTCCCATGCCCACGACTGGTGGTCGGTCGTGGGGTCATAAGTCCTAGAATCTGGCTCCAAAAATAGTTATTCCATGCTCTGGGGACAGGGCAGTTCGGTTAACCACCGTACGACTAAATCTGACAGTACGGGGATCAAATCTGTCGAATTGCGCGACAGGATCGCGGCCAGAAAAGCACCGGTTCCCATAAGAACACCGAAGTAGTTGGCTGCCACGGGGGGTAAAAGCCCTGTGCCTGGCGGGAACCGCAACTCCTTCGGGAGGTTTACTGTCGCAAAAATTTTCCATGTTTTCACGCCACGTGCGTAATTTTTCAAGGTTTAGCTCGGCTCGGCTCGGCTCGGCCTAACGCGCGGTTTCTCGCTGTAGCGCTTGTGACCCGTAGCGCTACCGAGCTGTAGCGCTTGCGACTCGTAGCGCTTGCGACCCGTAGCGTTAGCGAGCTGTAGCGCTTGTGACCTGTAGCGGTTGTGATCTGTAGCGCTTGTGACCTACGTCCAAACAGCGGGACGGGATCGCGTGCATGTTGTAGGGCAGGGTGACCACCCCATGCGTCCCGGTCACCGTCCTGCTCCACGCACTCGTTGGCCTGCAGCAGAGCGCGAACCGAATAGGGAAGTTGGCTCTCGGCCGTCGTCGGCTCTCCGCGGTCAGAACTGTTTGACACGTTACAAAAAGTTCCATGAGGAAAAAACTTCATTTTCCCGCGCGTGTATACTTATACTTAGGCTGGTGTTGAGGCGCGACGGCCGGCGAGGCAACGCCCTCAGCCCAGGGCGCCGCCAGCACAGACACAACGTTGGCTGAATCTGAATCTCGTGCCTGAAAAGTAAAGCAGTGCCAGCCACCGGACGTGGTGTGGTGGCTCTATTGTCTAGCGCCGTGGGACGTGGCCCACGTTCGGCCGTTCGCCGTCACACCCGCCCCGCGCCACTCCCCCGACTAATCGCAGAAGATACACGCGGATCTGTCACTCCTCCTACGAGAACTGTACTGTACAGTACTTAAGTTAAGTTTGCGTTTCATGGGTGGCGGCGCCCGGCCGGGGGCCGGGGCAAAGGGGTGTCCCCGCGGCCCGGCCTCCGCCCCAGCCCCCCTCATAGGCCGCTTGTATAAACACATGTTGCAGCGGCTAACTGCTTCGTAAACGGCCCGGCCCCGCCCGGCCGCAGACACTTTGGCTTCAAAGCGATCTGCCAAGCAGATCCTGATCCGCCTGTCCTGTCCGTCGCATCCGCGCCGCGGAGCGGACCACTGCCACGAGTTTGCGGTGTCCGACATGTGCGCGCACGGCGCGGTGCGTCCGACCCGACGAAACCCGAGAAATACCGCGCCAGAACGGGGATGCACATGGCTGTGTGTTTACACGCCGAGAGTGGGCCGGAGTGAGGCTAGAGAGGAGGGGCGGGGCGGGGCGGGGCAGGGCGCTCGTGAAGTGCTGGAACGCAGCCGACGACAGACGCGCCCCGCCCCACCCCGCCCCGCCCCGCCCTGCACTGCTCAGTCATTCCCTCGGGGCCGAGCGGCGCTGGGCGGGACGGGGCCAGGCTGGGCTTGCCGATGACGGCGAGCTTATTGTTGCCTCACACGTCTGATTTCACGGGCACCGACACATGTCCACCGCCCGCCGCCCCACCCCGCCGTGCGCTGCGGCGTGTGCGCCTTATAAGTCTGCGCGCCGCGCCCTCCTCTCGTCCTGGAGGACGCCGACGAGTGCGTGAGTGCCGTCAGGGTCCGGCGGTGGCGGCATGGCGCGGGCGTCAAGTGCTGCTGACCGGGCTGGGGGCCAGGGCGGGGCCGGGGGGCCGGGCCGGTGGCAGTGAAAGTGCCCGCCTTGTGTCACTCGATCTGCACGGCGAGGAGTGGCCGCAGCAGGGCGTGGCGGGCGTGCTTAGGGCGTCCTTAGGACGTCCCCTGGGAGCGGCATGACGGATGGCGCGGCCGCGGAGAGGGATGTTGTTTTAATGGTCGCCCTACGCGCCTCTACCCCGCCCCGCGGCCCGGCGCCACCCCGGGCCGGCCGCGCGCAGTCCATCAGCTCAAAGGGCGTAAATCGTCTCGCGACTCGCGGCCCGGGGCGGGGCGGGGCGGGGCGGGGCGCGGACAGCGACAGCCCGCGTGACGAGCCACTCAGCGGCGCTGCGCTGTACAGTACAGTGCGCGCCCCCGGCCCAGCCCGGGCCCCGCACCAGAGTGACTAGGTCAGTGCGGCCGGCCGGCGTCCCGTGCCCGGGGCCGCCCCTGCGCCACCCCAGAGCCGCCCCGCCGCCCCTACCACGCCGCCCCCGCGCCGCCCCCGAACACGTAAATTCAAATCGCATCTCTGCTAATTTCTTTTTGCTCCGGGGCAAAAAATTAACTGGAGACACTAGTCTATTTTTTTTTAGCGCCGGAGCAATTAATTTTTGTATTAGCTATCTCTTAGCTGAGCAGCCAAGTGCCACTTAGCCGTACGGTAATTTTTTTTGTTCCTTTTTTTTTTTGGCACGGGTGCTCAATTGGTCAGTAGTGTTAAGTCGATTAGCACTGAACTGAATTTTATATTTTTGCCTGCGGGCGTAGGTTCAACATACCCCGCGAGCTGACACACCGGCGGATTCCAATAAATTCGCAGAACACATCGCGCGCGTGCGTAGCCGAGCACAGCTACACAACTCTCTCTCTCCTCCTCTCTCCTTCTCTCCCCCCCCCCCTTTTCTCTCCCCCCTTCTCTCTCTCCCTCTCTCTCGCTCTCCCACACACACTCACACACACCGATAGGGCTTAACCCTCGCGCCTCTGTGAAACGATTATTTCACCGCCTACTCGTGCGTCCCCACCGCCCCCGCCGACCGGCCGGCCGCCGGCACGCTCGTTCCGACCGCGAGCGATCCTAGAGCACTACCCCCCGGCCCGGCCCGCCCCCACAATCTACTCACGCACAATCCCGCTCCGCTCCGCTCCCGCCGGACAGCCAAAAATAATCATCGGCCGTGCCGGGCGGGGCTGCCGCGCCGGGCCGCCGCGCCGGACCGGCCCTATATCTCCCCCTGCTTGCCCTAGACCCCGCCGCGCCGCGCCGCCGCGCCGCCGCGCCGGGTGTGGCTGTTGCGGCGGGGCGGCCCTCCCGACGGCCAGGTGTTGTTCGACGCGCTCGCGCCCGCCGCCAGAAATACTACTTGACTGGTTCGATGATCTCGCCCGTGAGTGAGCGTGTGTGTGTGTGTCTGATCGTGTGTGTTTGTATACGCGCACGGCCCTACGCGCTATCAGTACCACACATCAGTGTTGCCAGAAAAGTAGGCAATTAATAGGCAAGGTGCTGCCTAGTGGGTAGGCGAAGATGCAGCCCACTTAACTCCACTGTGTTTGGGCTACCTATTGCCTACTTTTCTGGCAACACTGACGCACTCACAGTCCTTCCGTACACCGTACATCAGCCCGGTCAGCCTGAAGGCCCTCGTGGCGGTGCGCGACGGCCCTGCCGGGTCCCAAAGCCGTGTTGGACAAATTTGTTAAAGCAGACAGCGGAGCGCGCCGCTGCGCTGCAGCGTCCCGACGCGCCCGACCCGACGCCTCCCGGCCCGGGACCATGTCGTGTTGACGTCTCCATTACACGGCTCAGGAGTGGGGGGGGGGGGGGGGTCAACTACAACTACCGACTCGTTAGGTGAGGAATATATAGCCGGACCGGAGTTTCCGGCCGGGACGGGAGGCGCATCCACGGAGACATCCTGCCTGACACGATCCTGACGGGGCCGCGGCTCGCGCTCGCTGTTCGAGGCCTGTATGCTTCCTCACGCCACGCATGTAGGCGGGGAAGGGCAGCAGGCGCTGAAGTCGCCGGTGAAAATAACACACACACACACACACAGTCTGCTCCATAAAGCGACCGCCATATTTTTATGCCTTTATGAAACTTAACTACATAGATAAGTGCACTCAGGCTACCGCTGGCGCGCCGCCAACACCCGACGACACCGCGGCGCAGCTCACTCAGCGGCAGCAGGGCGACCCGGCCCGGCGCGGCCCTGTACTGCGCGAACAAGCTCTCCTCCCGCACGCTTTGCCCGCAGGGCCAAGTGCATCGGCCGCGGTGCACCGACTCACAAGACTCCAAGACCATCGGCAAGAAGTAGCCCCAGACACTGTCGAGTGATGCGAGCTGCATCGCATGGGCGCCTGCTACCTGCATACTAGGCAATCTCTCAGCACAAGTGCGTGCATGCTGCCTCGCAGGCAGGCGCCGATGCAGCCCGCTTCACTTTACTGCTACCTTTGCTGCATTTTCTGGTGTAACACTGACCACAAGACCAGCCAGACCCGCATAACGCCCCCGCACGCACGCTCCTCGCCGCTCCGAGAGAGGAAATGAGACGTTTGTCGGCTCCGCGGCGGCGACGGTCTTGTGCACGCGTATCGTCGTAACTCGCGGTCTTCCCCAGGTGACGACGGGGCAGGGCGGAGCGGGGCGGGCCCGCCCACCAGCGCCCGGGCGCGCGCTCACGGCGGAGAGATTAAGCCACAAACCGGGTGGGCTGGGCGGAGGGCGATCGCAGAGCCGTAAGAGCACAGAAAATATGAGCAGGGAGCACACACAGCCTAATTCCCCGATGGCCCTGGGCCGCGTAAGGCAGACTTAGTAGGGCGCCGTCCTTATACGAAGGAGCGGCGGGCCAGCTAGTGTCCGGCTGGACTCACAAGGCACAGCCGCCCACGGCTCCGGCCGGCTGCATTGGTACCTCCTGGGCCCGGGGAGCGTTAGCGTTACGCGCTTGTGTCATAGCTTTATTTCGTTACAATGTTGTCGGCGACACCCAATTTTACCCAGCCACCACCACAGATGAACGGATGCGTATTATTTAAGCGTTGGCCGACGCACGAACGCACGCCAGCACGTTCTCTCTCTCTCTCTCTCTCTCTCTCTGCCCCACTCGCCCAAATCCCGCTCATAACTCGGCGCGTGTTAGCGCCCCTACGGCCCCCACCGCCGGGTCGCGCCGCGGCGGGAGCGAGCCCTCTCAAAGTAAATCCACTTCTGTTTTGATTCCGCCCCGCCGGGCGCGTTGTATTTGATGAATCCCTGATGCGGCGCGACTAGAAGGCGCCGCGCCCGCCCCGCCCCGCCCCGCCCGCCACACGCCTCCCCTGAGGGTCGGACCGCGAGCGAGCACTTCCGCCACACCACACCACGCCGGCCATGATGACTCATTCACGTTCACATTTCGCGGACCGTTCCGTTCAGTCCTGTAAATACGCCGTTTCTACTTTAGTTTCTGCGAATGAAGCCCGCTCTCTCGGCTGCGTGGCCGGGGCCGGGTATGGGGGGGAGGGCGGCAGCCGTGCCCCGCTCTCCGATGACGACTTCCTTTTTAGGCGCCCATCCTCTTATTCGCCAGCACGGAATGACGAGACGCCACGCTACGCCGCGCCACGCCACGCCACTAGGCGCGCCTAGTTTTGGAGCAGAGGGTCCAGGCCGGGCCGGCGGCGCGGCGGCGCGGACCTTACCTCGGGCGCGCGAACCTGATCCGCGGCGTGACAGTCGCACGTAAAGTAGACCCACACGCCCACCAGCGCAGGCCAGGACAGGGCAGGACGCGCGCTCGTGGACCGGCTGCTTCCCACAGGACTTCCCCGGCGGACGCCATCAACTCTGTGCTGTGATTGCAGGAGCAGATGTGGGACGGGCTGGC
This sequence comes from Frankliniella intonsa, assembly GCA_033675135.1. Classification (NCBI taxonomy): domain Eukaryota; kingdom Metazoa; phylum Arthropoda; class Insecta; order Thysanoptera; family Thripidae; genus Frankliniella; species Frankliniella intonsa. The sequence goes on along the minus strand of CM066245.1, from coordinate 7,108,088 downwards.
GGGGCAGGGCAGGGCAGGGCGCAGGGCCCTGCGGAAGGGCCTGCTGCTGTAAACTCTGTGGGTCAGGCAGCATAGCGGGGCGGGGCGGGGCGGGGCGGAGGGAGGAGGGCGCTGACAGCGCGTGCGATGGCCTACTACTCAAAGAAGACATTATCCGCTTCACGGCGAGTCGGCATGCCCGCGCAGCCGCAGCAGACGTCCCTATCGCCCTAGCGTGTATAGAACCCCGTTGCTTATTTAAAACACTATCAGTATAAAGCGTTTTTATCCCATATGGTTAAATACGGGGTAAGGGGGCCACATGGTGGCCACACTGCACTGTTCATAGTGCATTTTCTCCTTGCCCGCAGGCGCGCTCGGCCAACACCCACTGCAGATGCGATGGCGCACACAAGAGCCCTCGGTGCGCCACTCCGCAGGCTCCTGGTATCACCGCGGTAGCGCCGGTAAGTGACCCGCAGTACACCTGAGTGAAGCGGGCAGCGGGCAACTCTCCACACCGGAGACTAGCATTATTTGTCTAGAATGACGAGGCGTAGGTACTGCCCACGTCACTCAGGTGTACTCGTAGGAATTTTTGGCAACACTGATGGCTCATTACGAAGAACTGGAAGAACCCTACCTGCCTCATCCCGACTCACCGCCACCTTCCTGCAGCGCCAGCCCTGCACGTCACGGAGCGGTCGGAGCCCGCCGCGGCCGCGGACGACCACTACGCCAGGTTCTCCCAGGTGCGGCAAATGACGGCGCAGCAGCACGGCGAGGGCTCGGGGGAGAGCCGCGGCAGGTCCAGCCACCGCGCCTACAAGTGGAGGCTGTTTAAGTAAGTGTTCCGGGGAGGTGGCGTTACTGAGACAATTCGCGCCGCCACCGCCGCCGCGGCATCGAATTAATGGAGGTCGAAAGTGATATCCCAGTCGCGAGCAGGCAGCAAAACGGAAACACGAGGTTCTCAGCTCCCGCAGAGTTTATGACGGGCCGTTAACACTGGTCACGGCCCTGACAACGAAAGTTTGCACCAGCGCCCGCAGCCGAACCAAAATTAGATTATTTCCCCACAATTTCCAAGGGGAACTAGTCGGGATGGATTCATAGAATACGCGAGAATATTTTTTTCTCGATGGGTGGGCGAGTGTCGTCACTAGCACGTCGTACAACACCGGCGCGCGGGATTAGACGTGGACCGGTAGAGCCGTCGTCGCGGATGCACACACACACTAACACACGCACACCACCACCGCGCCGCGGCAGCGCACATTTTTTTCTCTCGCTGGCCCGTTGACTTATGCCTGCTGCGCGCCGCGCCGCGCTGTGTCGCGTGTTGTGTTATGACAGCTGGGACTCCGCGCCCGCAACCGCCGCCGTGCCCACCCTGAGCCGCGACCCCTGGCGCCGGCCCGAGCACGAGCAGCCCCGGCCAGCCGCCGCGCCTGCCGCCCCCGCCCCGCCCCCGGAGCACCCGAGGCCACCGGCCCACCTGCAGCTCCCCGCGAGGCAGCCGCCCCCGCTGCCGCCCCCGCGGCCAGAGCCCGAGGAGCCCGGCGTGCACCGGGCGGGCGGACACGCTGGGGGCCTCCATGGCCTGCTGCACAACCGCCAGCACTGGCGCACGCAGGCGCCTACCGCCGCCGCCGGCACCAGCCAGCTGCACGCCCTGCACGGCCGCCACCGCGCGCACGCCCAGCACCGCCGCCCGGACCCGGACCTGCGCGCGGAGGACCGCAGCACGAACCACGTGGGCGCCGCGACGCCAGGCGCCGCCCTGGCCCCGGCGCCGCAGCCGCACGCCAACGAGATCCACCAGCTGCACCACGGTGAGAGCCGCGTGAGCGCCGGGCGGGCAGGCAGCCCAACTGACGTGGCGGCGACGCACCCCCGGCGCTACCCCGCGCCGCCGCGGAGGGTGGGCGCGCCGGCGCCCGACCGACACGGAGTATCAGCGTCGTTTGCCTGTTGCAGGGAGCGAGCCTGACCGCGCGCAAGACCGGCGCCGCGGCAAGCAGGTGCGCCCTCACTTCCCATACTGGCTGGGCGCCGACAACCAGACCCGCGGCGCGCTCGAGTCCGTCACCGCCGCGTACCCGGAGGGCCTCGGCGGACGGCGCGACGGCATTGACTTCGTGCTCGGCCAGCCTGACGAGTGAGTACCATACTGCATTGCACCCACACGACCTTGACACCCAGGACTCCAGGACCTCACGCCCCGCCCGTCACCACGTGTTCCAGGGCGCAGTCGGTCGGGCCGGACGGCCGCCCCCGGGGCCGCAAGTGGTGGAACCGGCAGCGGAAGCGCCTGGAGCGGCGCCGCCAGCAGGAGGAGCGCCGGCGCCTGGGGCTGCCGCCTCTGCCCGCGCCGCAGCGCCGCCCCGGCCCCGCCGTGTGGAGGGCGCAGTTCCACGACTACAGCCAGCCGGCGGCCACCACCACGCCAGCGCCCCGCGGGGAGCACGCCGGCCCGGGGCCGGACGGGCAGCGGCCGGGGCTCAACGAGGGCTGGGTCAGGATCGTCAACCCGCCGCCGGAGATCGCCTCGCGCTTCAACCTGCCCGTGGGCGCGGCCCGCCTGGCCACGCCACCGCCGCCGCCGCGCCACCGCGACATGGACAACGATCTGGACGTGGTGTTCGGCGAGCCGCCCCGGCTGCACCAGCACGTGACCACGCCCCGCAGCCTGGCGACCACGCCCACCACGCCGCGCCCGCACCATGAGACCGCAACGTCCATCTACCACCGCATACCGGGCAGGCTGGCCAACACCGGCCACCAGCGCGGGCCCTACCGCGGAACCATCGTGGTGCACGAGGTCCCACGGCCCACCACCATAACTAAGTCGACGACCACCCCTGAACCGACGACTACCACCACAACCACCCCTAAGCCAACCACTACCACTACTACTACCACAACCACCGCACCAGCACCGACAGCGTCATGGGAGGACAACAACATTGTCACCTCCGCTGGCATTGACCGCAGGCCGATCACGGACAACAATGTGGTGACAGATGAGGAGAGCGAGGACACCGAAGGGAAAAGAGAGGATGAAGAGGAGGTGGAACGAGCCCGCCAGGAGAGGATCAGGCTAGAGACTATAGCGAAGGAAGAGGCAGAGAGAAGAGAGCAGGAGAGGATCAGGCTGGAGATAATTGCCAAGGAAGAGGAAGCAAGAAGAGAGCAGGAGAGAATCAGACAAGAGACTATTGCAAAAGAAGAGGCTGAGAGAAGAGAGCAGGAGAGGATCAGGCTGGAGACTATAGCGAAGGAAGAAGCAGCAAGGATTGAGCAGGAAAGGATCAGACTAGAGACTATTGCAAAGGAAGAGGCAGAGAGAAGAGAGCAGGAGAGGATGAGACTGGAGATAATTGCCAAGGAAGAGGAAGAAAGAAGAGAGCAGGAGAGGATCAGGCTAGAGACTATCGCTAAGGAAGAGGCAGCAAAGATTGAACAGGAGAGGATCAGACAAGAGACTATTGCAAAAGAAGAGGCTGAGAGAAGAGAGCAGGAGAGGATCAGGCTGGAGACTATAGCGAGGGAAGAGGCAGCAAGGATTGAACAGGAGAGGATCAGACTAGAGACTATTGCGAAGGAAGAGGCAGAGAGGAGAGAGCAGGAGAGGATCAGACTAGAGACAGCAGCCAGAGAACAGTTGGAGAGAGAACATGAGAGAAATAGGCAGGGGGCACCCGAGCCTGAAGAGGAGAGGACTGAACAGAAGAGAATCGGGGAGGAAGAGCTGAGAAAAGAAGAAGGTAGGGAAAGAAATGAAGTGCTCACCGAGGATGAGACTGATAATGAAGTGGATGAGAGAAATATAAGGATAGAAGAAGAGGAGCGACAGGCTAGAGAAAGACTTCGACAAGAGGAAGAGAGGATACGGATTGAGGCCGAAGAAGAGCTGAAGAGGATACAAGAGGTGGGAAATAAAGAAGAGACGGAAGAAACTAGGATTATTGAAGAGAGAAGACTGGCCGAGAGGCGAGAACAAGAGCGACTCGAGGAGTTACGTAGGGAAGAGGAAAGGTTAGAGGAAGAGCGCAGGCTGGAAGAGCGTCGGGAGGAAGAGAGAAGAGCTGCAGAGCGACGGGAAGAGGAGAAGCGCCTCGAAGAGAAACGAAGAAAGGAAGAGCTGGAACGTCTCCGAATCGAAGAGGAGAGGAAAGAGGAAGAGCGGCTGCTGAAGGAACGTGAAGAGGAAGAAAAGCGGGAGGCGGAACGAAGGATAGAGGAAAGGCGTTTAGAGGAAAGACGGCTTGAAGAGCGCCGCCTGGAGTTGAGGAGAGAGTTTGAACGTAGACTTGAAGAGCGTCGACAGGCAGAAAAGCGCGAGGAAGAAAGACGTGAAGAGGAGCGCAAAGAACAGGCGCGGAGAGCAGAAGAGAGGCGCCTGGCTGAGCAAAGAGAGCGGAAGCGATTGGAACAGGAGCGACTTGAGGAAGAACGTCGTGAAGAGGAGCGTCGCGAGGAGGAACGCCGCCGTGAAGAGCAACGCCAGCAAGTACTGCGCCTGGAGGCACGTCTTGAAGAGGAGCGACTAAAGGCCGAGCGCAGAGAGAAAGAGCTTCTAGAAGAGGAGCGACTTGCGGCCGAGCGCGCCGAAGAAGATCGACGGAGAGAACAGCAGCTTGCTCTTCAGCAACAAGAGCGTGAACGGCTGGACAAGGAGCGCCTGGAGCGGGAGCGGCTGGCCAAAGAAAGGGCCGAGAATGAACGGGAGGACGTCGAGGAAGAGGAAGAAGATGAAGAGGAGAACGGAGGATCAAGTGAGGACGGCGAAGACGTCAGTAAAGAGAAGAGTGTAGAAAAGGAAAAGAGCGATGAGGAGGGGGTAGGAAAGGAAAGTGAGGCCGAAGAAGAGAAGGGCGAGGAAGAAGAGACAGACGCGGAAGAGAGACGGAGAGTGGAAGAGAAGAAAGTAGAGGAAGAGAGAAGGATAGAGGAAGAGAGAAGGATAGAGGAAGAGAGACGGATAGAGGAAGAGAGACGGATAGAGGAAGAGAGACGGATAGAAGAAGAAAGACGGATAGAGGAAGAGAGAAGGGTAGAGGAAGAGAAAAGGAGAGAGGAAGACGATGAAAGAGAAACCGAGGAAGAGAGGGGAGAGGGAGAAGCTGATAGAGAAACGGAGGAAGACGTAGACGGGGAAAACGAGGAAGACACCGAATTGCGAAGGGCAGAAACACAACAAGGCACCTCAACAACGGAAAAGACAGAGACTGACGAAGAATCTGAGCAAAACGAAGTGAAGAGCTCTGAAGGAGAGGGCGCGGAGAGGGATGAAAATGAGGACGACGATGAGAGAGAGACAAAAGAACAAAGTAATGTCGGTAAGGGAGAGGAAGAACAAGAAGAGAAAGATAGTCTTCGGCACGGTAGTTCTAGCAAAGAAGACGGTAGGAAGGAGTCGTCATTAGAAACTGAAGGTAAAGGAGAACAGGCCAGGGTAAACAAAGAGGAGCAAACAGAAAATGGTGTAGCGGGCAATGAAGAAGGCGTCGAAAGTAGCGAGGTAGATAATGATGGTGCAGAAAGTAAGAGCGAGATAGAAAACATAAAGGAGGAATCTGATAATAGGGGCGAGGAAGAACCGAGCACGACCGCAGCCACCTCAACCATTTCACCCTCTTCAACCTCGCGGTACACAGGTGGTGAGGTGGACGGTTCATCCGCGCAGAGCGCATCCCGCGAGGACGAAGGTCAGGAGGGCGAGGACGGCGAGGACCGGGAGGAGGAGGAGGACGCCAGCTGCAATGACGAGGCGCCGGACCTGGAGCACGCTCAGATCAGATACGTCAGGTGAGTGAGTGTGGTCTGGAAGAAGGGAAGAGGGGAAGAGGGGAGGGGGGGAGGAGGAAAAAAAAAATTCAGTTCCGAAATTTCAGAAGAAAAAAAAAACAGCGGTGCTAACCAAATTACTCCCGGGGCGAAAAACTTACCTGAAACACATTTCTGTAAGTGAGGCGGGCCGGTCCGGGCCAGTCCTTGTCGCTCACCTCCATCCTTGTGCCATGTCCGTCCAGGGCCGGCGAGGCGGCGGAGGCGCACTACGAGTGCTACCCGGGCTACGTGCTGCGGGGCGAGGGCCGCCTGGTGTGCGCCGCCGGCCGCTGGGTGGGCAACGTCCCCGCCTGCCAGCCCGTCGACCCGTGCCTCGAGGACCGCGGCGGCTGCGACCACATCTGCACCAACGTGGACGGCGAGGCCGAGTGCTCCTGCAGGGACGGCTACCGCCTGGACGGCGACTTCTGCGTGGGTAAGAAGTACTCCGACGTGCACAGGCAGAGAGGGCTTCTGTGAGAGTACTGAAACACTTGCCTGCCCGCAGACGTGGACGAGTGTGAGGGCAACGGTGGCAGGGGGCCCTGCGAAGACGCCTGCGAGAACCTGGACGGCGGCTACCGGTGCAGCTGCGGCGGCGTGGCGGGCAGCCGCCTGGCCGCCGACAACCACACGTGCGAGGACGTGGACGAGTGCGCCGCCAACAACCACGGCTGCTCGCACACCTGCCTCAACACGCAGGGCTCGGCCTTCTGCCTGTGCCCGGACGGCATGGTGCTGCACTCGGACTGGAAGACCTGCCGAGGTAAGAACGACGCCGCGCCGCGCGCGCGGAGCCACCGGCCAGTTTTGTGTTTTAAATGAAACAAACCAGACCCGCCCCTCCACCGAACGAAGCTGCCAGCCCCGCTAAGCTGCGCTGACAATTCCGTTCGGCAGGAGGGTCATTAGGGAGCTCCCCGGACCAGGCTACTTCCGGATCGATTCGAGTTCGAGTCATGTGTATTTTAAATGGGACTCGACGCCGGAAGTAGCCCGTTCGAGACTATCGCGGGGAGCTCCCTAATGACCCTCCAGGGGAAATGCTATTATCTTGACTCTTACTTCTTTGGCTGCGCGCAGAGGAACAGCCTTCCAATAACAAGAAGGCAAAAGAGGATCGAAAAGATGACGGGGAAGACGGTGACGAAGAAGGCGGAGAAGACGGAGAGGAGGAAGAGGAGGAAGAAGAGGGAAACAGTGACACAGAAGAAACGGAAGGTGAAGAGGAGGCGGAAGAAGGGGGCAGCGACGATTATGTGGATGACCAGCCGCAGAGTGGACTGAGGCTAGGTACCTAGCAGTGCATCACGCGTATCTATTAGCAGTGACATTTTATCATGATAATACACATTTTTATGATTATTTTGTTTTAGATTTGGCTACGCCCTGGATAAAGTGTCCCCACGAGGTGATTACGGAACTTCCCCCCGGTAGCGACGTAGCTAGGGTAACCATTGCGAAACCACGACTAAGCCCTGGCATCAGCTGGAAAAGGTGAGTGCAATGCAATATCCCAGCAAACAATACAAATATTGAATTCTGTTGTAAATCGCTTATATTGCTGTGGCAGTGACGTCGCCGCGCAGCCCGCGTGGGGGAAGTCCAGGAGCGCGGAGCTCCCGGCGGGCAGCCACGCCGTCACGTTCACAGTCAAGGACCCGGCCACGCGCAGGAAGGCAGCCTGCGTCGCCATGGTTCACGTCCAACGTACGTACGCTCACGCTCGACCCCTGCACGGCCTGCCTGCAAAACAAAGTGACAGGATGAAATGAAACGCCTCTCCAGGTGCTGAGCCCCCGGTCATAGCAGACTGTCCGCCGATCGTCCGCGCCAAGGTGAAGGGCAGGAAGCGGTCCGCGGCGGTGAGCTGGCCCGAGCCCACGGCCGAGGACAACGTGGGCGTCGTGAGGATGCACCGGTCGAGAGTGAGTAGTACGGTCGCGGAAACCGGGAGACTACGCAACGTCATTTTAAAGGGGAGATGCACATGGAGCAGAAATTAATCGTTTTGCGGAAAAGAAATTCTTGGTGGTTACCAATGAAAAAATAATACGCAAATGTTTTATTTCTGTCTTGAAGGAGCCAGGGTCGCGGTTTCCAATGGGCAAGACGTTGGTGACTTATGAAGCGACCGACGCTGTGGGCCAAACTACTTCGTGTAGCTTCCTCGTCGACGTCCGTGGCAAGGCGTAGTGATACGATATTTAAGTGATTATTTTTTACGTTGTCTTATGTTACCAGAGCTTTTAAATGTAAGTGGCACAGAATAATGGTGCGTTAATTTAAATTTTTTACAATACGCTACGTCGGTGATTGTCCTCTTTTTGTAAAATGTCAAGAGATTTGTTGAGTGCATGTGCATATGTAAATGTGGATGAAAATCTATCATTTTGATGTCCCAGTCGGGTTTTAGAGTGTTCGCAGCCTTTTGGGTTTTGCACATGCAGAGGAAATGGATAGATGGGTTCGTGTACTGTTGGTTCAGGTTGTAATGCAAAACGATGCTGTTTTGGTGCTGTGTAAAATAATTTATTTGTCATATTGAGAAAGTTTTGGCGTCTGTATTATATATATATTATAACCTACCAGGAGTTTTATAAACAAATGTTTATGAAAATGTGACGGCAGAGTACGGATTGGTCGAAATTATTCGAGCGTTAGTTTATTACTTTTGGTTTGCTGAGTAAGTTGCTCTTGCATTGATGTGAAAACTAGAATGATTATGGGTGGCCTTTGTGAGTTCACATCCAGTCTTAAGCAAAATGGCAGATGCACGTATCAAAAAAACGGGTATAGATAATATTGTCGGGAACAAAGTAACAGGCGTTGGCGTAAATACAGTTAATCATTTATTTATTTTGTACACATCGAGCTCGAGCTTGAATAGATGTGAAGCGGAATATGCCGTGACTTCAAATTTGAAGTCTCCTCGACTTACATATACTTGAAACAGTAGTTATTATATATAAGAACAGAGCTACTGTCTCAGATTGCGACACCACTAGACCTGCGCTTTAATTTCTTTTTTCATGTTACGTACTTCAAAGCTTTTCCTACGTTCATAATAGATGTATAGTGCTGCAGTATGCCTTCGATTCATGACTCGTGCACACGGGTACAAAACCACGGTTGTATCGGTGCTCTTTAACTCGTGCCATAAATCACACCACCCAAGAACACCATTTCTCCAGCAATTAGAAATATTTTAAAATATGCTATTTACCCGTGATCATGCCACTCACGCGAGACATCTCACGCATAGAACACGAGTGAAACCTAATATTTCATGCCACAATCATCGCTGAGATTCCATTTTAATTTTGGCAGTTATAGGTACATTTTGTCTGATTGTGGTGGTTCTTTTACTTGATCTAAACCGCCAACTGATAACCAGCCTGTAACTAGGTCACCTCTATCGGCAAAAGTAGACAGATTAAGAGAGATGAGATCGTTGGGACTTGATTTGAAACTTACTTAATTTTAAGAGATAAACCAATCAAGAGACTGTACTTTTTCAGCATGACCAACTTTCTTACCGCTGACTTTCTCAATCAACGTGTTTGCAACTGACTAGATATTAGATATTAATACAATTACCATAGGAATAAGCCATCGCCTGAATGAAGCCTGAATCCTATGTAAATAAACATTTAAAAGAAGTTAACAAAACTATTTACATCAGAAAGATTGTTTTAATAAGACTAATGAGAATACCCCGTTATCGTATGATAACTTTTGGTAGGTATCCCAAAATATTGCCGACAGAAGATGTACACTATACACACTGAAAGAAAATAACAGACAACTAAGACAAAGTATGATACTCTATAGAAAAATAGAAACAGGTATAACGATAACGAATGGAAACAGATGATTATTATTTTCCCCTCACACACACACACAAGTTTAGTCTGAGTATTGCCTCAAAAGTCGTAACGGAGATAAAATTTTACAAACAAAACAAATTTTGTTGAACATCAGCAAAATTGTTTTGCTGTTTGGGCAAGAGAGGTATATTTAACGGTTGTCCCATCAAACTTCAGAAGTAATAGTTAGAAACAAAACATTTGGCCAGTATGGACCGTAATTAATTAACGTCTTCGCCACTTTGATATTGAAAGTATTTTCCCCTGCCCCATTTCTAAATTTACTGTAAACATAGCATTGGATTGGTAATTATCCCTACATGAAGCATCCGAGATAAACACGTCAGTCATTCACATGATTCCTACATGCACTCATTCACTTACACATACATTCCTTATTTCATTTATCTATCACTCATATAAACACGCATACACCTACTCACTTGCGTACTTATAAACATACATGCACTCATTTATAATTACCGTAAGCAAACAGATTCACACCCCGGACGCTCATTTGAGGATCGTTAAATCGTCGGGTCAGTCTACGTAGAAATCAGCCCCAAATCTAGTAAGAGAGTCTGATCCACATTAAAATATTGCAATGTAATCAAGTGCATTGTTACATTCCTAAAATTGTTCCTCTTTCTGAAAGGAGGGAAGAGGGCTATACACACACGAATTTACAATATATACAATACGAAGGCAAGCGCGGATATATAAGCAAAAGTATCGTATTATTGTGATGCTCCCTTTTTATAAAACTTATCTTCCAGATTATTTATATGAGTGATGTTAAAGAATACGATGACGTAATTGAAAATTTGACGCAGCGTCTCCTTCAAAGAACGCGAGTAGTTCAGGGAAATGATTCGACACCTTAAACTGTCTTTTGATATTTACAAAGTGCACACGTTTGTATTATCAGACGAGATGCATTTACATATAAGAAATTAACAGAGGTTGACACTTTAAAAGACGTACTACCGGATGGCAGTTCCTCTAGCTACATATAATGTTCGTAATCTATGGGAGAAAATAATTTTAAATTTTAACACAGTGCACTGTTTATATGGGTAATGTGACAGACTGTTTTTTGATACGAAATATGGAAACACGACGAACTCTCACTGAAAAATTGGTCAAATGTGAGATATAAGTGATAAGCTATGCTGTGCGTCAATTCTTTGAAATCAGCTTGTGGAGTGCCTCTATATGTATATCGTCACAGGATAAATTTCTAATTACTTTAACCGAGTAGCACAGATTTTATTAACTAGCAATACATTAAGCAGCTTCGGATAGGGGAATTCCAGTGAAGCACATTATTTCTCGCTGATCAGAAAGTTCCAAATTCCTGATGTCGTTTCACAGATCTCCGAGGTATTCGTCGCAAACCTCACAAAACACGTGCGTATGGATACAAGTTTCGTGCTTATAGAGAGATAAACGTGCCGATGTGCTGTGGGTCCAGATATATCTTTCCAAACGCTTTCAAACCGACGCATGGCGTCCACAATATCTATAGCAAAACTCTCGCCGCGCAGACTATTCTGGCCATTATAAGCGTAACATACATGTATTAGCGATGACCCTACTTGATACCTCCTCGCCATTTCTACGCGTTGGACTCTTTCAGCCCTTCCAGTTTCTCGAGCTGGTGCGGCTCCAGGTCCTCGGGCACCTCTGCCTTGACGCCGGCCCCGGACGGCAGAGGCGGCGGGTCGTCGACGTCCTCCTCGGGCGGCGGCGGCGGCACCTCATCCGGTGAGTCGGGCAGCTGCTTCTTGGCCCCGGGGGCCCCGGAGGCGGGCGCCTGGCTCTGGGAGTTGTCGGTGGTGAAGGAGTCCTCGCTGCCCGTGCTGCTGCTGGCCGGCACCGCTGTCTGCGGCTCCTCCTCGTCGCCGGCGTCCTGGTCGCCGTCGCCCTCGCCCTCCGGAGGCGGCGGGAAGCTGCTGTCCGCCTCCTCCACCATGGGCGTGGCGCAGGTGATGACGATGGAGGCGACGCACAGCCCGGGGTCATCGCCCTCGCCGCCCTGCGCCTCCTCCGGGACGGGCTCGCCATCCTGGAACACATCAGCATCAGCACGCGGGCTCAAGTGTGTCAATGTCACACACTTGAACGAGTGTGACTTTCCATTCGCATGCTCTAGCTAGAAAAAGGGTGACGTTTACAAGATATTCCACACACTTGTAAGGACAAAATTAACGTACAAGTAGAAATTCACACCCTTTGCTTCCCAGTGTTTTCACAGTAGCCGCGACGCAAAGTAGAGTGAGTTTCACTGTAATGGCGTCCCCACAATGGACGTTACCGAGGCGGAGCTAATGAGAGCGCCTGCGACAGACTGGGTAGGCCAGCCCGCCGAGCACTGGTGTGAAGGTGGCGGCCTACCCGGAGAGCCCAAGCTCAGGTGAGAGCAGGAATTAAATTCCTGGTACCCAAATTTTCGTGCCGTCACCTCCCGAAGAGTTCATTGTGGGGGCACCTTTAACCGCCACCCACTGTGACATTTACTCTACCGTACGGCGAACTTGGAATAAGCCCATATTACAGCGAGAACATGTAAGAAAAGACTTTCATACCTCTCCCTCCACAGCAATGGTCACGACCGGTGGAACTATGGCAGGTGGTCCTGATTTGGCAGCTTGCGAGGAAATAAACAACACTTAGACAAAACACACGAGAGGCCAAGTATCGTAACGGAAATGTCCATGACGGGACGGGGCGCTCGCATACGGCACTCGCGCAATGGGACGATGAAGCGCGTACTAAACAGAACTAAATAAAAGACGACTTTTTTCTGACTAAATAATACTTAGAATTGCATTATAGTGACTGATTGTCATGCACATGCGTTGGCAACTTTGCATCTATATTTATTGTCGGGATTGCGTGGCTCACTAAAAAAAAAATCATACTATATAACTTAAGTGTGAGGCGCACCTTGTATAAAGAGTCAAACTATTCTATTTCACCAGGGCCTAATACTGACCGTCCACGAAAATGGAATGGCTTGACTCTAAAGTAAGACAGCTTGCCCTTCATTGTGTAATGTGAGCCAGGGCCGCCTTCTCACATTCTCCGTCTTACTTCGCGCAGTGCGAGTTTTCCTCACGCTTACGTTAGTAAAAAGTTACTTAATTCGAGATAATAATAGCAGGGCCAAAGCCCGAAAATGAGGCTGATACTGGCTTTTCGTCAAGCTATTAAGGGCGTACGGAAATGGAAACGATTGTGATTCACTCATTCAACTAGTTTCAACACAGTTTCAAGTGTGGTTTTTTCTTCAAACACGCAAGGCGTACGCCCTGAAACCAGACTGACGAACGAGAGCCAGGGGGCAGGCGGCCCGTCCTACTTGCTCTATACGCCATGCACTGACCGGCCCCGCCCCGCCCGCAGGAGTGTGTTATGGCATCTCCTTTGTTCCAATGTTTGTGTATACTTGTTTATATTTTTGTTTGGGGGGAGTTAGGCCATTTTGAGCAAATGTTTTATAGGAATACCGTAAGCGGGTACAGCGTGGCGACTGTAAGCCGGTGAGAATCCTGAATCCTAACTCCCCTCTCAAGCGCTCGCTCTCTAAGTAGCAACGCCTCGAGACGCGCGCGTCGTCACGACCTAAAGTAGGGAAACACACACGTGGTTTTCTTACCTGAACCCTCCGGAAATTGACTATCGTACTTCTTGTACTTGCTGCCCTCCATCTCCATGGAAAAGCTGAACTTTTTCGGCTCCGGTGCGGGGGCTGGCGGCGCCACCGGCTGGGGTTCTGATCCAAGCGACACACACACACAACATACATATCGAGCATCAGCGGCAGCCAAGCAGTGTCGCCACTCGTCATGCACAGAATTTTTTTTTGTGTCGTTTCTTTGGTAAAATTGAGTTTGTGAATGGCATTGTGTTGGCTGCTGCAGTATGCAAAGGTTACAAGTACCTAGATCTCTCACGACATGGGCTCCACCCGCATTGGAGGTCGATTAAAGAATTGGTTCAGTACAACAGTTACGCAGAAGGGGCAATCAGATTTCTTCTATACTTCACTGACCACATAAATGAGGTGCAATGAGCAGGACGAAGGCGAGGGCGAATCAGGCCCTCAGCCAAACCGGCAAGAAAGAACAGTAAATTATGAGCAAATGGCAAAAAGGACAGAGGACAGCAGAGTAAAAAGCCTTGTACAGTTTGTTTGCTTTGCGGCGGTGAAACATGAAAGTGAAGAAAATGGAAGTGGTGAAAATGTTCGGAAGAGATGCCAGTGTTCATGCCATCGTGTAAGGTAGAGTAATACACCTATTACTCATTGAGGAATTAGAAGAAAAATAAAAGTCAAAATTTCTTGCGCAAGTAGCAGAAGCGGCAGTCTGTTTGCGATCTTGCTTTGCCGGCCATGTCCCAATGCAACAGAGAACACATATACATGCAGAGACTATTCTCAATACAAAAGCGAGTTTTAATGAGAGAAGTAAAGTTTAGAAAGGTAATAAGAACAAGAGGCAAAAGCATGAATAAGTGAAGAAGGGAGAAAAATAAGATGTCATGAATGACACATTATTTCTCGGTGTCAAGTACGCCGTTAGAATTTCAAACACAAGGAGAATAATGCTAAGTAAAATTTTTTTTAAAAAAACAAGAACAAAAAAACGGGTAACCCGGTGGAGTAGACCGTCGGAGTAATCTGCAGTAATTCATTTGAATTCCGTTGGTTGGCCCAGGTGAGTTCGAGGGAAGCCCAAGGTAAGACGGAGATTAAAACAAGAGGTGATTTACGTAAACGCGTGTTGCTTAGCCTAGAGGTTCTCTGATTTTTTTTTCTGGACAACCCTTAAAATGACAAGTTATTTATACGAGCTGCTGACACTATAAGGAGGAGATTGTTAGGCATTCACGTGACGGGAGCCAGGACTAAACGTGGCATGCCGTGAGGCTACAACGCAGGGCTCTGCCTGGGCGCTTACCGTCCTTGGCCTCGCTGGGGTCCTCCACCATGGGCGTGGCCTGCGTCACGATCACGGACTGCGGCGCCAGCATGAAGGAGGGCGGCGCCTCGGGCGGCGTGAACACGGGCGGCGCGGACATCGGGGGCGTCTCGTCGCCCTGCAAGTTGGAGAGTAGAGAGTAGAGTAGGGACAAAAAGCCGGAGACAAGAGGGTGTGGACCGAGTGGTCAGCAACTCTATTTTTGTTTTGGTAACTCCACGCCACTCAGAAAAATTCAATAAAAATTGCAAGAAAAAAAAACGAGAAAACTTCAAAAAAAGGGAAAATCGGGAAAATTTCAGGAAAATTCAAGCTGTCTCTGGTACTCACGGACGGGGTGATGGGCTCCCCGTTGGCGTGGCACTCCTCGACGACGAGTGAGGGGAACAGCCCCTTCTGGCCGTTGAGCTCGCCCTCCCACCAGCCGTCGTCCACGTTGTCGTGCACCACCTTGCGCAGGATGCGCACCACCTCGCCCTCGGAGAAGGACAGCTCCTCGGCGCACGTCGCCTCGTAGTCGTAGAGCGCGATGCAGTAGCCCAGGTCGCCCGCCAGGCTGCCGGAGCAGGGAAAGACAAACCTTTCATGATGTTGGTGGGACGTCTCGTGGATATCTCACGCTGCAGCCCCTGCGGGCGGGGGCGGGTGGCCCCCTCCTTACTGGCAGACTGTCTCACCCGAGGGGTCCTTCACTATAAATTCAAGCGTACACCGATTTTTCTGTTTTTCGTGATTTCCCTTGATTTTTACTGAATTTTACCTATCTTTTCTTACTGATTTTAAAAAGGGTGTACACTTATTTTTTTTAAAAGTGAAGGACCCCTGGGAGACAGCCGCGGTGCAGAGCCCTTGGAGTGGGAGCCCCGCTCACCTTAGCGGCTGGGGCGTCGGGTGCGAGGGCGGCGCGGCGCTGGGGGCAGGGGCCGCTGGGGGCGGCATGGCCGGGGGCGGCATCGCCGGGGGCGGCATGGAGGGCGGCTCGTACACCTCGGCCTCCTCCTCCACCTGGCTGGCGGGCGGGGCGCCGACCGCCGCTGCAGGGTCGTCGGGGAACGCCGCGTCACCCTCGCCCGCCACGGTGTAGTCCACGGAAGAGAACGAGATCTGGTTCGACAGCTGCGGGGGGAGAAAGAGAGGATTAAAACACCAGCAGGCGAGGAGAGAGGACTTAAATTGATGGGTTGGCGGGGCGGGGCGGGGCGGGGCGGGGCGGGGCGGAGCGGGCGGGGCGGGGTGGGGCAGAGTGGGGCGTGGCGCGGGGGAGCCACCTAGCCACAGCCCAATCCCCCGCCCGCCCCTCTCCTTCCGACAGTCACTACTCTGTTCCGGGTCGGGGAATGACTGGCGCAATGCAACACGGCCCGGCCGCCGCGCCGATGTGGAGTGGTGTGCAGCAGGGAGGAGGATTATCGGTGCATTGTGTGCGGTCCGCGCGCTGCGCTGCGCTGCACAGCGCTGCACACTCCACTCCCCGCAGCATGACCGCAATGACCCAGTTGAGCCCCGCTCCGGGCTCCGGGTCCGGGTCCGGCTCCGGCTCTCCGGAGCCGCTGACGACCGCAGCCCGGGCCGCGGCACGCCACGCCGTGCCTGCCGTGTCGTCACGTTGCCACTCTGTGACGTATTGATCGAGGACCCATTACCCTTCTACCTCCTGCCCCCCCCCCCTCTCCCCCTACATCAGCCCACCTCTCCTCCCGCACCCCTCTTGTTCCGCCCCGGGCCCGGAGTTTGTTGTCATCTCCGGGGAGAAAGGCACTAGCGGCAGGGGGATGGGGTGGGGGTGGCGGTGGGGGCGGGTGGAGAGGAGAGTCGGGGACGCCCACACTGCTGCCCGCCCCTCCTCCTCCTCCTGCCTCCAGGTTTCTCCCATCTTCTTCTTCTTCTTCTTCCTTTTATTCGCCTCACTCCTTTCCCCGCCATTGGCTTTCACCTTCCTCCCGGACATAATTCGACCATTACGGCCCCTGTTGAGGAGGGGCAGTCGGCGTGAAAATTGAAGCGAACGGCTGATTCGGGACAAAGCGGTTCTACCGTCTCGATGCTAGAGGCGGGGTGGGGTGGGGCGGGGCGAGGAGGGGAGGGGTGGGAAGGGGACTCGCTCACGCTCACCTGGTAGTTGGAGGCGCCCGCCTGCAGCCCGCCGCCCGATGCCTCCCGGTCCACGTCCAGGTAGTTGCTGGGCACGAAGCCCTCCTCGCCGCGGTAGTTGCGCGCGCACAGCCAGCCGTCGCCGTCGCCCTCGCCGACCACCTCGAGCTGCTCGTTCTCCACGATGGTGAGCTCGTCCGGGTTCTGCGCCTGCTCGCGGGGGAGAAAAACGAAAAATCAGTGAAACGCGGTAGAAACAACGCACCCTCGCTTCGGCTCGGGCCAGTCAGGTGCTCACCGTGTACGAGTAGAGCGCGATGCACTTGTAGGTGGGGCCGCCTGCGTTGCCCGCCATGCCGAGCGGGCGCTCCTCGGCGCCCGCCTCCGCCGCGGCGCCCGCCCCGGCGTCGTCCGGCTCGTCGCCCCAGGCGGCCGTGGGGTCGTCCCAGCCCGCCGTCAGCTGTTCTATCCGCTGCCGCTCCTGCTCAAGCATGGCTGCAAGCACCGCGAGGACGCCGTCAGTCAAGAGCATGCTGTTCGTCGCATACGGCTCAACTACATTTACGCGTATTTGCAGTTGTTTTTTTTTCTTGCTCCGGCAAACACTTTACAGTCTAACTAGAACGGCGCTTTGCAAGGGCACACAACACACTCGACTGCTGGCTCTACCGAAGCAGTGACAGTGCTGCCACACACACTCGGATGTCCCCGCGGGCGGATGCAGTCGCGCCAACATGTTTTACCCGTGCAAAGCCAACCGACGTGCATCTGCGGCTCCGCTGCGGCTGCATGGGGCAAGTGCCGGACCAGGCCGTCCTCGCATATGTGCCTCCCGGGAATCCAGAAGAGTGAAGCACAAGTTAAATAAACTCAGGCGCTGAGTGTGACCGAAATGAGGTAGCCGTGCTGAAGAGGCAGTGGTCTAGGGGCCATGGCATTGCGCCTCAGGGCGGCTACAGGTATGCAGGACTGCACGACGGCATATCTTTTCTGTTACTCCTGCGCGAGTCTTCCAAAAGGAGCAAACGACAAACGCGCACACACGCATACACGAGCACACAGCGATACACGATGTCCCAGTAGCAGGACCAGGGCAGAGCGTTGGGCGGGGCGTTAGGGCTGGCAGCTCCTATGAGTGCTCGCGCATAATACGATACGGATGCAGGGCCATGGCGCTGGGCTGGGCAAGCGCGCCGCGCCGACTTGACTTACGTTCTCCGTCCCCGGCGCTATCCTCGGCCTGCGGGCCCTGCCGTCCTGCTGCCGCCACCGACAGGTTAGCGCGAGGTAAGGGTTTTTCACAAAGCCGGCCGGCCGGGCAAGTACTCTTTCAACACATTGACGTGACCACAATGTGGTCGTGGCGCTGGCTGCGCTGGCGCATAGCTCGCTGAAACGTACCCCACTCACCGTCCACCTCAGTGGAGTCGGGCCGCTCCTCCTCCTCGTCGTCGTCGTAGTCCCGGCCGGCGCCGGCCCCGGCCCCGGAGGCGGACGCGCCCGCCGCGCCCGACGTGCTGCCCGAGCGGCCGGACTGCGCGCCGCCGCGCTCGCCCTCCGCGTCCGTGTAGTCCGAGTCGTAGAAGTCGGAGCTGTGCGGCTCCTGGCGGGCAGGGGCAGGACGCAGAGGCCGCGGGGTTAGAGAACATGGTCGGAATCATGTCGAATGCATAGGGGACAAGGTGGAACAAGTTGAGAACTACTGCATCGGAAATCGAGCAGGCGCGCGGATGACGCTCTCACGCAGGCGAGTGAAGTTTTGTCACACTCTAGTAGGTGTGCGATAAAGTACTCACCCCGGTGCCAGACGCGTCCGTGTGGACCGACAGCGAGCTGGTGGAGCGCGGCACGTCCTTGGGGTCCAGGTAGTCCGCCTCCTCCAGCCACTCCTCCACGTTCACTGCAAACACACACACACACATACACAAAGGGCACGGGTCAGATATCCTCATTGATCCCTGCAGGGATCCGCCCTGCGCATCCGGCGCTCTGCTTCCAGTACTCACCGCCGCCTTTCCGCAGGCACTCTATCCTCGCCTCAGCCTTGGTCTTGGCCGTCTGAAACACAGCACGAGAAATCTCATTCACCGACGCGCTACCAGGAAAAGCCGCATATCGTAACGACGACTTGCGTGACCATCATGACGAGGAGACAGCACCCGCAGCAGCGGGCGCGCCTCACCCTCTCCCCCGCACCGCCCTTTCATTTTCGCCCCCGCCACCCACCCCCACCCCGCCCCGCCCCGCAGCGCCCCCGAAGAAGTGCTCCCCGGCGCTCCCGCCTCCACTCTCCTCGGAATTTTCTTCAATAAAACGTTTACGCTCGGGTCGCGCAGACTGGCGGCGTGGCGTGTCGTGGCGTGGCGTGGCAAGACTCACCGAGGAGCCTGGCGAGGGTGGACGGGGCGGGGCGGGGCGGGGCGGGGCGGGGCGGGGCCGCTTGGTTGGTGCCAAAGCAATTTGTGACGAATCTCCTCGCGGGCGTCGACGTCTGCGTTGTCAAGAGCATGCAAATGCCTGCCGCCGCAGCCGCCGTCTCGGTCCCCACCATACCTCCCCCCTCGCCTACCCAGCCCACTCTCCGCCGAAACCCCCACGCCGCCAAAATACGCGCTCTGAGAAACTAATGAGGATCCCGCCAGCAGACTTCTCTGTTTGTATAACAGAAAAGACGTAACAGAGTTGCCGGTCTGCCCGCTGCTCCCAGCAGGGCCTCGGTGGCGTCTTGCCGATAGGCAGCTACACCTCACCCCGCCCCGCCCCGCCCCGCCCCGCCTACTGGTATCGGGAGGGTGCGGTCGCAGCGCCCCCAGGAAGGCGACTTTTATTTTCATTGTCTCGCGGGTAAAACAACTAGTAAAGCTTCGTGTGAAACAGGTACTGCACCGCGCGCCATGAGAGACGCGGCGCGGCGGCCCGCAGTGACCGGAGTGGGGCGCGGGGCAGACTGGGAAGAATAAAACTAAAGGGATACAGCGCCTGCCTGGCCTGCAGAGCGTCAATTGTCAAATCCGCCCCTCGACGGCAGAATGGGTTGGGGCCGGAGGGGAGGGGGCTAACTGCTCCAGGCTCCAGGCGCGGTCCGCTCCGGGCTGGAGCCTGAGCCGGAGTCCTCCGGGCGCAGCTGGTCAGGTCACCCCTAGCCGCGTGAGAGTGCCGCCCACTATTTCTCCTGCTGGGGAGCGAGCGAGCAGCGGGGATAAGAAAGGGGGAAAGTCGTCGTCAGAGCGGCGGAGAGAAGGAGAGAGAGGGAGAGAGAGAGAGAAAGGAAGGGGTCGAAAAGGGCCGTCGAAAAAGGGGGGGGTGTAATTACCGTACGGTCCCTTCGCTAGGTGCAGGGCAGGTTTAAAGGGTGGAGGGGGAGCTGCTGCGCTGTGAAGTCGATTATGTCCTCCTCTCCCTGATTACTTCCCCCGGCGGGCGGGGTACAGCGCAGGCGTACGCGACACTCACCTCTGCTCTCCGGATCGTCTGCCTCAGCTCCTCCATCTTGGTGTCGATGTCCGGGCCGTTCTGGTCGTTGGGGTCCGTCTGTAAGCAGGGGTTGGTGAGTAAATGTTTTTTTACACTCGTACTTCTTGCCGCCTGCCGGGCCGGGCCGGTAGCCAGGCCGGGCCGGGCCGCTCACCTTCTGGCCCTGGTCCTTGAGCTGCTGCAGGGCGACCAGCTTCCGGTTGCACTCCCGGATCGAGTGGTTCTCGCGGGCGATGCGGTTGCTCCAGCGGCGCGCCTCCTTGGAGAGGGTCGTGGCCGCCGTGCTGTGGTCCGCCGTCACCGTCGCGATGTTGTCGTCGTCGCACGGCTCGAACTCGTACTGGATGTGCTGCTTGAGCACCGGGTAGAACAGGTACACGCACTGCAGGTTGTACTCGCGCGTCAGCTGGTGCGCCTGGTCGCGGATGCGGCCGAACGAGTGCTGGGTGGCCGAGCACGTCAGCAGCTCCGTGCGCCCGATCATCATCAGGTACTCGGCCACCTTGTCGTACACGGCGCTCTCCATCGTCTGCAACAGGAAAGGCATAGGATTTGTTTTTTAATTTTTAGATTTATAATGTGTTTTTTGTTTTTCAAACATTGAGTGCGCCGTGACCACTCTGTCGTCATATGCACTCGTGTTAAATCGCAAGGGATAAAAACGTGAACGTGTTCATGCGTTAATTTATGAACGGATCGGCACATACGGTGCGGTGCGGCGTTGTCCGAGGGCCTTTCCTCTTTACAAAATAAAACCCATAACCAGGACCCCCCGCAGCGCAGCGCAGCGCATCGCCGCAAGTGAGACGCCTGTCGAACGGAGGGTAGGCAACCGGCACAGACGCGGAGCTGCCACGTTGCCTACCCGCCCGCCGCCCGGCTGGAGACGGCAGCACGACGCGACGCGGTGCGGGGGTGAGAGGGTGGGCACCCCTGCAAGTGTGCAATATTCACACACTTGGGTTTCCAGTGTTCTGGCAGAATTATCGCGTAAGCGCCACGTGTGTGAGTGTGTGTGTGCGTGCGCGCGCGCGCTCGTGCGTGTATGATGGTGCTTGAGGCTTCCCTTTGTCACGCGTCAGATTAGCAAAGTTGCTCCCCACCCCCTCCCTCTCTCTCTCTCTCTCTCTCTCTCTCTCTCTCTCTCTCTCTCTCTCTCTCTCTCTCTCTCTCTCTCTCCCATGAGGGGTAGCTGGCGTTGGCGCCGGTTGGCGCGCTGGTGCTACGCGCCGCGGCCGCGCCGGGCGCCGGTACGCGTCGAGTCCGAGTCTCTGGTCCTTGGGGTCCACGCCACCCCGCCCCGCCCCGCCCCGCCCCGCCCCGCCCCGCCCCGCCGTGCTGTAATGGAGTCATGCGCGAGCCCGGCCCGGCGCGGCGGGCGGCCCCAAGGGCGAGGAGGGGGCGGGCGGGGACGGTGCAGCGAGAGAGGCAAATAGTGGTTCAGATTCAGCTCCGCTGCCCTGCCCTCCCGCCCCCGCCACCCCGCGCCGCCCCCCGTGCCGCCCCCACGCGCCGCCCTCAGCGCCCCTGGAGAATCGATACGCCCTGTCTGCTTGCCCCACATCTGGGGGGGACGCCGCACCGCGCCTCTTTACGTCACGCCACGCCACGCCACGCCACGCCACGCCACGCCACGCCTCGCCACGGGACCAGCCCGGCTGGGCCCGCCGCGGCGCGGTGCGGTGCAGTGCTATGGTCATATGCTGGCCCCGCCTGTTTTATTACCGGATTACCGCGGATTACCATTTGCATTAGCTCTGAATAGGGTATTCCCGGGTGGAAGAATTAGTCGTTTGAAGTATATAATGAGTATTGTCAGTAGTTTAAACTTCATCGGAATCTGGAGCTAGATCATGTTTCACAAATAGTTAAAAAATTTTCTATCTGTAGATTATCAAGTAGTTGCCTCAACACTAGATCAGATCTCCAATGGATGATAGTAAAACCTCAGTTTTCTAGCTACAGTCCAACTACAGTAAGTCTATGGTTAACTGCACAAAAAATGCAGTTAGAGTGCGAGTGGCATTAATTTTTTCCCATCGCCGATCCGGCTTCATCCCCCACTAATGGCAATGAGCAATGCCAAATATTGGCAAAGATTATTGCCAAACAAGTAACAGAGTGTATCCCCCTACCCTCCCCAGAGGCGAAGCAGCCCACCGCCCCCTCCCCAAACGGACCAGGGCTTGCATGCGAATGACAGTGGCAGACGGACAGAAAACGGAACAACCCGACCCGGCGGGCGGGGCGGGCGGCGCAGACAGACTCTCACAGCAGGGGTAACGTACCGATATGGCAGACTGCAGATCGACGAGGAAGTATCTAGTTTGGTGGGCGTTGGCCGACGCCAGGCTGAGCAGGTAGTCGTTCCTCGCACCCGTCGACTTCTCCTCCAGCATCTCCTTTTTCGACGTGACCTTGGCACTATTCTTCTGGAGTGATGTGATGGATTGAAAAAATGAACCTTTCTTCTTTTTTAATCTGGAAAAAAGAGGAGAGTGTTACGAGGGCGTCGTCTGCAGGGAGGCGCGCTACTGCACCTTTATCTGGCGAATATACCCCCCCCCCCCTCCCGAACCCGCACCACGCCCCCGGAGGGTGGCTTAGGGAAACTAAACAAATTTGAATCAATCAAGAGAAAACAAGAGAAGCGCTGGAAGGCGACCAGGCGCAGGGACGCGGGGGCGGCGCGGGGGCGGCGCGGGGGCGGCGCGGGGGCAGCGCGGGGGCGGTGGGGGGTCGGCGCGGGAGCGGCGCGGGGTCGGCGCGGGGCGGCGCGGGGGCGGCGCAGGGGCAGCGCGGGGGCGGTGGGGGGTCGGCGCGGGGGCGGCGCGGGGGGCCCTCACCGCCAAGGACCAGCTAGGGCGGAGGGCTCGCGGGACAAGCTCATTCCGCCTCCGTAATTACTTTTCAAAAATTAGACGGCGTTCCGATCGAGATATCAAAGTCAGGGAAAGCCCAGCAGCATTAGGCCAAGTGCCAGCCCCCCCCACCCCATCTGCGAGACGAGACTCCCGTCTACTAGTAGCCCTTGCCGTCTATGTTCCCATGTTTTGCCCACCGCACACCGCTGTTACCGCGGGCGATGTGGGGCGGGGCGGGTCTACGGCTTCACAGCAATAATTATGTTCACAAAGGAAGCCAAAACCGAAACGCATTCAGCTCCGAATACGAAACAAGAAACAGAAAACAGTGGCGAGACTGGGTTGGGCCGGGCCGGGCAGGGCGGGGCCGATTTGACTTTCCACTTCTCGGTTCACTTACTTTTCTTCTATGTCTTTCGCCTTGTCCCGGACATCGTGTGCACTGTGCTCTTCGTCGAAGTAAAATTTTTTTGTCTTATCGACTTCTACGACAGTTGTTTGTAATTCTTTTTGTACAACGGCCAATTGATCAATAACCTGGAAGAGGAAAAAGGTTACAGCGGTACAAGGATTGGCGACTTCCTCAGGATAGCGAGCAGAGCAGCGCCTTAGAAGAGTATACTTAATTCACTCACCTTCCTAGCTACTTGTAGTTTGTGAGTCCGCAACGTTTTGGCGTCCTCTATCACATTCTGCTGGAAGACTTCCACGGCCGCCAGGCGCGCCCTCGCCAACTTCTCGTTCTCCTCCAACACCGTCCGCCAGACATTCCACATGTTCCTACGGGAGAGAGAGAGAGAGAGCGAGCAGATTAGACCAAGGGGGAGAAATTAGTCGGAAACATGGCGTGCGAGCAGTTTCGTGGTATTTCTGCGTGGCTCCTTCAATCATTTTTACATCGTGTAGCGATATTTCGCGACTTTTATTTGACACAACGACAAAATATTTACACTGGCGATTGTCGCAAGTCAAAAGCGGCGTTTCCCGCTATAAAGGACGAAGCCTGTTACTCGCAACCCCTAGCGGAAGGGGAGGGGTGGGGTGGGGCGCAGCGCAAGGCCTGACAACGGATGTACACCAGCAGCGCATCATCAGTCATGTGCTCGCGGAGATAAGGAGCCTTCGCCACCCCCGCCCCGCCCCGCCCCGCCCCGCCCCGCCCCGCACGTGCCCTCCGCTAACCTGCTTGTTTCCCCCTCTCCCCCCCCCCTCAGCCCCACAGCGCCGGAGGCGCCAGTGCTGCCAACACGAACCACCGTTAGGAGTTGTTCCACCAGGTGCGCTGCGGAGCGGAGCAGACGGGACGGGAGGGGCGCCCAACCTGCCCCGCCCCGCCCCGCCCCGCCCCGCCCCGCCCACGGCCGACGAGCTCAGCTCCTGACTCCGCCGTGTAGTGGCGGGGCGGGGCGGGGTAGCCCCAGCAGCCTCCCCTGACCCTCGAGCCGTGCGGGTCTGCCTACCTCCCGGGCTGACATCAAAGCACTATCCACACTATCAGAGATATAGAGCGCGAGATCCAGAGCGCGGCGCGGCGCGGCGAGGAGAGCGCGTTTTTCCGCTCCTCCGGGTTTGTGAAAGGGATGGGGGAGGAGCTCACATGGGCTGTGCGACCCGACCGCGGCCCTGCCCAGGTCGAACAGTTAATTAAAATCGAAAGAGAAGGCGAGAGCGCCCATACGTGTCACGCCGTGGGGACTTACGTCACCGAGCTGCCGCTCCGGCTTTACTTCTCGTCCCCTTATCCTTGCGTCGTCACCCCCTCTTTCCCAACATACACACACACACACCGCAGCGAACTCACCATTTTTCTTCACCCCCTTCAGTCTTGATGTCAGGAATATTAGGAATTTTTTTGTTTAGAAATGCTGATGATATTTTGAGCAAGGCCTGCAAATTATGAGATAGGAGAAAAAATTCAATTAACGAAATGTCCATTTTATTATTGTATTTTTTATATATCTGGTTGAAGTCGTTACCACTTACCTCTGAATATGATCTTTCTATTGCTGATCTTTTTATTATAAAACTTCTGAAACAAAAACGTAAGGCAGAAAAATGAGTGCTGGTTACAAACAACTCGTCTAGAACGGCTGGTCGGTCAGAGCTCAGCCGCGTCGTGGGGCGGGTCACGGTCCGGTCCGCTCCGTGCTGAGGGCGCCGCCGCACCGCCGAGCGCCAGGGCGGGGCGGGGCGGGGCGGGGCGGGGCGGGGCGGGCGGCAACGACCAGACCTCATTAAAAATCATGGAGCATTAAATACCGGCGCTAATGCAGCTGCGTGCAAGCAAGGCAGTCGGCCCGGCCGGCCCGGCCGTCCTGCCCCCTGACCAGAGTGACGCCTCTTCATAAAGGAAAGGAAAATGTAAACCGCCCCGACCTCGGCAGCGGCAGCGCGGGCCGCGGCGGGGCGGGGCGGAACACTCACCTCAGGTCTTCTAGCAGTTCGCATTCGTGTTGATTTTTTGCTTGTAATTTTGATAGTTGCTCTGAATGTAGATTTTTTAAGAATTTGGCATAGTTCCCCTGTAACAGAGAGAAATGCAACGAATTAAACGATGTACACACGCGACACTATCGCAAAGCGAGTATACGAAGGTTATTTCTTCAAGCGTTACGCGTCAGTGCGCAGTGGGGCGTAAGTCTGCCTGTAACGTTATAGGCACTGGCGCCTGGGGCGGGACTGAGTGCGCGGGCCTGGCGAGCGCGGCCGGGCCGGCCGAACACCGCGAGGATCTCTTTCTTGAAGATCCCTGTCTCACAGATCCCCAATGCCCGCGTAACACGAGAACCGTATCGAGATGGAGGCGGGGGAATGAGACATATATAAACATATGACTCGGTTTGTTTTTCTCCTCGCGCGGCATTCATATCGCGTTAATCGTATCAGAATTTGTTTCCCAAAAATAATAAAAACGTATCTTTATATTGTTTTCCAGTCATCTCTCCGAAATGCTGGAGGCTCCAGTCAGGGTCCTGGCTGGAGGTCCTCGCTACTCATTGGAAGAAGTCGTTTCTATGGCCTCCAGCCTGATTAACAACCCCCCCCCCCCCCCCTTCTTCTTCTTCCCTGCTCAGCCGGCTGCGCCACTGCGCCGCGCCGCGCCGCATTGTGCTGACCGCACAAAAGGCAGCCCATCGGTTTGTTGTGCGAACAAAAGGGGGTTTGCAAATGGAAACAAGGTGGAGAGGAAAGAGGCTGCTGTATCCAGGAGGCGGAGGGGGGACGAGAAAGACTTCTCGACGCATGGAATTTTTTAAAGTCCCGTCCGTCCGCGGTGCACCGTCACTGGACCTCAAAAACTATTCGCCAGCTTTCGATATGTTGTTGCCCAGGCTTCAAAACGCCTCAAAAAAGGTTATCTTGTGTGAACAATTTTTCGAGCCAACACTTCAAAAATTTCAAAGCGAAATGGAACAGCGCAGAGGGGTAGACGCGCACGGGATTTGCGTATGCCGAAAACACGCATTTCATCACGTTTAAACAGAGTTGTCATTATTAGCACTCACAAACGATAGTTGCTTGTTAATTCTCGAGTGGGTCGGGTGTGCTCGTTTGGGTGGGTATTCGCGCTGGACAGCATCGTTTTAACCCTCTGAAGTTGAAGTATGGGACCGCCCAAACTGCGCGAGGACGAGGGGGTGCTTCGGGGAGCGGGGGACGGTGCCAGAGTACTCGTCGCCACCGCCGCGGCCCGGCTCGGCGCTAATTCAAGCACTCTGCTGGAAAAGCGGGGGACTAAGCTGCGCCGCGCCGGACCCCGCTAATGAAATGCCACTCCAGAAGCTCACTCGTGGGGAAGGGTGGGGCGCTGCGGGGCGGAGGCGGGGGCGGGGGTGGAGGAGGGGCCGAGGGCTAGGGTTATAAGAGGGACGGCGCGGTCACCCCACCCCTCCCCCGCTGGTCTAGTGACAAGTCCTTACCCCACCCCCCTCTTCCCCCCGACCAGCATCGTATTTACCAGTCGAGGCACTAAACGTCGTGTAGGTAAAGCCTCGGCAACGACGTAGGCGGGGGGCGGTGAACACCCACGAACTTTTACATCACTAATATTAAGCGCAAAAATGAGAAAGTAAATTCCCTTACATTTGAGCGCCACGCCGCCGCGCCGCTGCACCGAGACGCGGCGAACGATACACCTCATGGTTCGACCCGCACGAGCCAACCACGCCGCGCTCCGCTCCGCCAGGACGCGTTGATTGAGTGCGCTAATCTATTCTATTCACTTTCTCCGCCCAGGGCTGCTCTCTGTTTTGTTCATTCGCTCTCAGTCTAAAATTGGTTTGAGTGTCGAGTGAGCGCGTGGGGCGCAACACTCTAGGGGAGCAGGGGCGCGGCCGGACGCTCCTCTCTGCCTCACCCCACCCCACCCCAGTGCACACCAGATTCGAGGTATTTATTAGATTTGCATCGGAAATGGCGCGAGCAGAATTCTCCATAGAGAAAAGGCGAAGGCCAGGGAGCGCGTCGTCTGCTGTCTGTACCGTCTGTCTGACCGTTTGTCTGTCTGTCTATCTGTCTGTCTGTCGAATGCAAAGCACACACACCGTGACGTGTTTTTTTTTCTGTCACATGTGGGAACACCCGCGTGCGGACCAGGCACCAAGCCAGCGCCCCGCCCTAACCCACCCCGCCCGCCTGCAGGCGAGGCGCCAGCGCAAGTGGGACTCTCATCCGACTAAACGCCCCGCCCCGCCCCGCCCCGCCCCGCCCCGCCCCGCCCGGCTCGCAGAGCACCGTATTCTGCACCGCAGCGGGCTGCGTTGCATATAACATGCAGCAGGGCGAGCGGCGAATCGCAACATGAATGTGAATGCGCTAAACGCGTACGAGGCGGGCGGGGCTGGGGGTGGATGCGGAGGTGGGGGTTGGGGTGGGGGTGGATGTAGGGGTGGGGGTGAGAGGGGAGGCTGGGTCGGGGGGGGGGGGGGGGTCGGGCGCTCCTCTGGGAGAGTGCAGCGCTATTGGACCTGTCGCCAGCCTTTTGAAGTACGTTGTGTTGTTTGAATGGGGACGGGGTGGGACCACGGCCACGGGCTGGGTGGAGCAGTGTATGTCCCGAATGAGCTAAGGCCCGAATGGGTCAGGCGGGAGAAGGGGAAAGAGGGGCGCGGGGAGGGGCGCGGGGAGGGGCGCGGGGGAGGGGCGCGGGGGAGGGGCGCGGGGGAGGAGTAGAATTGGATGAAAATGGGGCAAGTGGGATGAATAGGGGCTGTGCACACGCCGAGCTGGGGTGGAGAGCATGGACATACACGTTCCACCGAAAAGAAAAAAAAATCAGATTGCTTGAATCCCTTGTTTTCAACATACGATAACGTCAAACGTCAGACATAATGACGCAAATGATTTTGACCGGCACCATTTTGACAAGGGACCGCCATGCGCCATGCGTCGCAAAATACATACCACGCCCGCCCGCAGTGGGCTTACACCGCACAGCACACCCCTCAATCAAGTTACGAGTCAGTGCTGATCCGCCCCACACTGTAAGAAATATCTCTGTAAGTTTACGACTTTTTTCGTAATTTGTGATTTACAAACGGTGTTGTAGCCTTACAATCAAAATCGTAAATTTACGAAAGCCTATTTGTGCTCGTTTATTAATCACTAGTCGATACCAGGTGTCCTTAAAATTTTGTAATTTTACAATTTGATTTGGTAACTTTACGACATTTCTCATGGAAATTTTCCCCGTAACTCTAACAAACATTTCTCACAGTGGCGCGGTTGCAAGTGCCGCCCTCACCCGGACCGGAACATGCTCGCTCCTCCCTCACCCCCGCCCCCTCCCCGCGGGGAGCAGTGATGCTGCTTGCTGCTCTGCTTTGCTTTGCTTTGCTTTGCTCCCGGGGCCAGGGCACACCCCCCTCCCCCAAACCACCACCCCGCAGGGGCTGGAGCCTGCTTGGGGCACAGGAAGGACGAAACTGCAGTCAGATACTGAGCCCCGCCCCTGTCCGCCCAGGCCCAGGCAGCGCTACACTGGTAAAACAAATGTTTAGTTCTATACACCACTTGATGCATAGCTCCTAATGTATAATACTTAAACACTATGTCATGCACAGTTCTAACTAAACATTAGTTGGTGTATAGTTCTTAAACATTTAGCAAGTGTATAGTTGACTAAACACTTGGGATGTCGTCGCATCCCTATGCTTTGACATGGAAAGCCTCGTCCAAATGCATACTTCTAAACATCACGAATCGTTTAACATCTAAACATCTACGAAGTGCATAGTTGTTAAATATGTAGTGATGTATAGTTGACACTATACACCATTTGATGTATAGAAGTGGAACTTAAACACCATGATGTATAAAACTTAAACATTTGTTTTACCAGTGTATGTAAGGATAAGCGATTCGCGAAGGAAATTTAGACACGCGTGTCTGCTCGCACAGCACCTCTTGCTCCGGGTCCGGGCCGCTAATGACCTCCGGCGCTCTCAGCCCGCACACCGGCCCGGCCTGGCCCGGCCCGGAAACTCCGGCACGATCTCTGAGAAAGAAGTCGGCGGACAACTTTGGCAGAGACTGTACTCCAAGTCTACGCCGTCAGTGTGGGGCGGGGACGGGCGGGGGCGAGTGGGGGCAGTCCCAGGGGTGGCGGCAGCCGCGGCGGCGGCGGTGGCTGGGGGCGGCCCGGGGGGGGGGGGGCGGCACGGCGGTTTGGGGGCGGCAAGGGCGCGCGGCGGGGGCGGCGGGGGACTCGCCTATCGACCGACACACTCAGAGCGGCCACTGAGCCCTCACTGGGCCGGGCCGGGCCGGCGAGGTCCCCACGGCCAGGCGGGGCGCAGAGCGGGGCCACGCCATGCCACGCGCTCACCGCAGATCAAATCCGGCCACATTTTCTACCCAGTGGCCTGATCCGGCCCCGCGCGACACAGGTCATCCGGCAGGCGCCCCGCCCCGCCCCGCCCACACACGTGCCGCGGCCCGGCCCGGGCAGGGACCAGCAGGGACCCGGGACCTGCTGCTGCCTCCCGGGGTACACCTGTGTGAAGCGGGCGGTATCCACACCTTGCCTACTAGGCAAAGTAACCTCTCCTGTGGGGAGAGTTTGCCTGGTAGGCAGGCCATGTCCGGGTGTGCGGGGCTGGCCTATCGCGTCCCGTCCCAGCAGCAGCTCAAGGGGGCAGGCACCCCTTTACCGCCGCCCACTGTGCGTCGCCACGACTTTGCAAACTCGCTTCCCCTCTCTTTTTGTTTCACCCCTTCCGCGCGCGCGCGCGTGGCGATGTTGAACTTTACACAGTTGTTGTGTCTGGGATAACTGAAGCAGCCGGGGGGGGGAGGGGGGGGGGGGGCATATTACAATGAGGGAGAAGCCTTGCGTTTGCGCCTGTGAGCGTGTGTCTGTGTGTGTGTGTGTGGTGCCAGGGCGGTGCAGGACAGGGGAGAGGAGACACGGTGGATATCTATACGGCAGAGAAAGTAAAGTCTGTAAGCGCGGCCCCTCGGCGGTCGGGCCGGGCGGCAGCCTGCTGCAAAGGTAAACAGCGACAAGGACCTTTACCTCGGCACCCCCCTCCGCCCCCGGGAGTTATTTGGGAGAGAGGCTGAAGACTGTGCGGAGCTGCCGAGTGCCTAGCTGACTGCTGCTGCTGTGGGCAGGAGGAGAGGAGAGGAGAGGAGGGGAGAGGAGAGGAGAGGAGAGGAGAGGAGAGGAGAGGAGTGGAGAGGAGAGGAGAGGAGAGGAGAGGAGAGGGAGGAGAGGAGAGGAGAGGAGAGGAGAGGAGAGGAGAGAGAGGAGAGGAGAGGAGAGGAGAGGAGAGGAGAGGAGAGGAGAGGAGAGGAGAGGAGGGGAGAGGAGAGGAGAGGAGAGGAGAGGAGAGGAGAGGAGAGGAGAGGAGAGGAGAGGAGACGTGGGAGAGCATGGCGCAGTTGGCCTCCTGCACTCCCTCAGGGCAAATCAGATAGCAGAGCGGTGGCTATTCGGACCCGCAGTCGACTGGACTGTCAGGTGTCCTGGTTTGAGCAGCAATAATATTAAAACCTGGTGGAGTCGCTGGGCTGGCTGCTGCAGCCTGGGGAGGGCGCGCCGCACCGCGCCGGCAGCGTGTTCAACACGGGGTGGGAGGGAGGGAGGGATTCAAAATTAAGTTTGCGAAGAGAAAACCGGAGAAAACAGATGTTCCAAGCGCGTCTCACAATCTCATTGCGAAGTAAAGGCGCGCTCGCGCGGCGACACAGCCAGATAGCGCGCCGCGGGTGGTGTTCACGACGGACAGACAGACAGACAGACAGACAGACAGACAGACAGACAGACAGACAGACAGACACTGTCGTAGTCGCGATGTCATCGATATGCTATTCTTGGCCGGATCGGCGCGGGGGGTTGACACTGTAAGAATATGTCGTACAGGGTACGGGAAAATTTTCCATGGAAGATGTCGTACAATGACAATCCTAGATTGTAAATGTACAAGCACGGCGTATCGACTTGGAATCGAATGACGATCAAGAGTGGGAGGTTGGACATGTACGACTCATTTTGTAAATGGTAAATTACAAAAAATATAGTACATGTACGGAAATATTTTTCACAGTGTGATAAACATTTAATTCGGAGCACCGGGATGGTGGCATTGATCCGAGGGGAGCGGGGCGGAGGTAGAAAGAGTCTCACTTCATCCCCTAAAGCACCCTTGCACACACACGCACACATACGCACACAAACCTCCTCAGAGAGGTGAGCGCACCCCGCTCCGCTGGTTCGCGTGCGCTCTCAGACACACAGCGATGACTGCGACAGTAGCAGCACGAGCACGCACCTCGCCAGAACGCCCCGCCGCCCCGCCTCGCCCGCCCCGCCCCGCCCCGCCCCGCCCCGCCCCGCCCCGCCCCGCCCCGACCCGCCCCGCTCCGCCCCGCCCCACGACGCCTTACCTAACCCCGTCACGACCGCCCGGGCCCGGCCCCAGACGCTTTGATGTCAGTCGCCAGGCGAGAGAATAGGATGTCGCCGTCGCCGTTTCTGGAAATGAAGGTCTCGGGGGCGGCGGGGCGGCGGGGCGGCAGTAGCTGCGGCGGCGGTGGCGGCGGCGGCAACGCGCTTGCGTGCGCCGCCGCCGAGGCCGAGCAGCTAGCTCAGCTCCCAGCCTGGGGGTAGGCCGCCCCCGCCCCCGCCGCCGCCGAGGCCCAGCAGCTAGCTCAGCTCCCAGCCTGGGGGTAGGCCGCCCCCGCCCCCGCCGCCGCCGAGGCCGAGCAGCTAGCTCAGCTCCCAGCCTGGGGGTAGGCCGCCCCCGCCCCCGCCGCCGCCGAGGCCGAGCAGCTAGCTCAGCTCCCAGCCTGGGGGTAGGCCGCCCGCGCGCATCTGCGCCAGGGGGTTGCCTATGCTCGACTTTGCAGGCGCGCTCAACGGGCTCCCTCCCGCCCAGCACGAACAGGAGAAACCTTTCCCTGACGACAGGCCGAGATTTGAATGCAAAGATATAGAAACTAGATTTGGGTAGGTCCATTCACATAAGTGTTATTGTTTTATGATTTTTAAACTTTGAAATTTGTAATAACTTTGTCCAAAGATGAGTGACTGGCATGAGGTCCAGCAGGGTCTCGGGTGCGGGGCCCAGCGAAGATAGAGGTGGTGGGCGGTAGTGGGCGGCGACCCCGCGCCCCCACCCCGTGGCACCCGCGTCTCTCGCCCCACGTGTCCCCGGGCCGGGCCGTCAACCAATCTGTCCATTGTCCCGCAAACCCCTTCCGACAATACCCCGCCGGGCCGGGCCAGCTGCGGATCCGGCCCGCCCCCGGCCCGCCCCCGGCCCTCACCAGCGGGGGGTCGAGTGAGTGAGAGGGGGTTCATGAGGAATTCATCGGCGCCATGAAATGATCATTAGACGCCCTGGCGCCGCCCACAGGCCGCACCATGTGTCCCCGGCGACGCACCCCGCCGCGCCGCGCCCCGCCAAACCCCGCCCCGCCCCGCCCCGCCCCGCCCGCCGCAGCACACCGCGGGGCGCCGCTACACTCTCCACGACGGCCACTCCCACCGCTCCACCCACGCGGCTGGGGTTTAGGTCAGGAGGTTGGGGAACGTCAGTAAATCTCATAACGGAGAATAGCGCGTCTGGTGGGGAAAAAATGAAAGCAGGAAAGAACTCGATGCCGCGCAGAGGATGCCTTTTCTATTTCCTTTTCTACTTCGGCGGAGCACCTGATATTCCAGGGTCCTGACTAAGTAGGCTTCTCAGCCGAATTCAAAACGGCGAGCAGGCAGGCAGGCCTCCCAGGAGGGCCGCGCCGGGGTACCGGTGGACCCCTACCTGGATGTTCTTATGAGTTGGCTAAGTTGGCGGTCGGTGGTTCGGAGGCGCGGGGTGGGACAGGGCGAGGCGGGGCGGTAGCAGCTGGGTCAGGGGGTCCACAGGGGCTCTCCTTTTCATTTCGCGTTCTGCCGCCCACCGGATTTTAATCTGCCTGGCCCGGCCCAGCTCCGCCCGACCCACAGGCTAGCAGAGCCCGGCAGGGCCAGGGCCGGGCCGAGGGATTTGCGATGAAATAGGGGCCTCGTGGTGGCCGTGGCACGGTATTGGCACGACGGGGCGTCCTCGTGGACCCCGGCCCGGCTCGCCAGAGCCACTACCTCGAAAATGCTGCTTGTACACCTGATTTCGGGATTTCAAGCAGATTTTTCTAAGATTCCATGGGAGCTTGTGGGATTTTATGAGATTTCACGTAATATCATGGATGTTCCAGCCTGCTCTTGAGACTCGACTACGAGGGGGTATTCACTTCTGTAATAACCTATACGCGTGACCTGGGTATTACAGGGTATTACGCGTAATGTAATACCGAAGAGTATCACAAAAAGCTCTAAAATGCTAGATTTTTCCATTTTCCATATAATACCGGTGTTATAACGCGCGCGTAATACCGTGTAATACGGAGTACTCTGTACACGTTTTCTTGAAGTAAATACCCCCTCGCTCGACTATACACTGTACTAGGAGTACGTGCGGCAGGCACGTAGTTGCTGAGCGAAGTGAGTGTTAAAACAAAAGGATGGGTTTAATCCTTCCGCCGTGTAGATAAGCAACCTACATGGCGCCAGTCAGCATGGAGTAATTGAGAATTCGGGGGGGGGGGGGGAGAGAAGCCAGGAGAGGTGGTGGTGTGACAACAGGCCAACAATCACCGTTCGTACTCTCAACCGAGAGAGGGGAGCATCCCCTCTCAGATATCCTGATGTAGGAAGTCCCGGACACCCAATGTGATTGACACCAGAGGCGCAGGGCGCTGTGGCCTCCAATGTGCGGTTGTCCTGTGCGGTAACCTCGTGCCACTCCTGTGCCCGACGGGGGGGGGGGGGGGGCATAGACGCGGGACGGTGACACCCTTCCCGAACCCAGAACGACATTATGAGTGTGACGCCTTTGTGGCAGGGGCATGCTGAGCATCCCCTCTGAGCTGTCCCCAGGTCGAAAGTCTCGGACACCCTCCTATGGGGTCGACGCTAGAGGCCCAGTGGCCAGTGGCCTACAAAATGTGGTTATCCTGAGCGGGGACCTCTAGAACACACTTCCAGAACCTCCCCCCTCCCCTCCACTCCACTTTTCCCCTCCCCATCCGGAGGTGAGATAAGTGCCACTATGTATCATTAACATGATGAGTATAAGAATGCAGCTGCATGATATGCTACCCGCCCATTCCTCAACCCCTCCCATCCTTCTGAAACAAGTTTGTCTTCGCACCAACACTGATTTAGTGTAAACACTCTCAGCATAATTGTTATATTACAAGTACCGTTTCTCACCTAAATCCAATCGACAGTATCGCCCCTTGTGTTTGTGAGAGTCAAATTTCTATAAACTATTCATTTTTTAGAAATGAATTTACTCCGTATCATTACTTTTATAGAGCAGCTTTCCTCTCATTCAAATTCATAGCCAAAACGGATCAAGCAGTATGTTTGGTTTAATACATAAGATAACTGGATCAGAAATCGTATCACTGGGAAGAACAGCAAAGGTTCGGAACAAAATCCTACTAAATTTCTCTGAATAATACCCATACAATTTACTTTTTCTAGTTGGGTTAAAAGGTTATAAGATTTTAATACTTTCACCACACTTTGATGTGTCTTCTTTAGTAGAATGAGACTCTAAATGTTTCTATTTAATATTTATCAATTAATAACCTTTTTTTTATAACAAATGTCTCTTAGCTCATGTCTAAAAGGAGCACACTTCTACTACAGCATCAATACCGTATTGGGGAAACCGTTTATGGCTGGTAATTTGTGGCGGCTAAATAAGGAATCACAACACTTGGGTACCGAGCAAAGGTTTAAAACAAAATTTAGTTAAATATCAGAAAATAATGTCACAGCTAGTAACTCTCACTTGTCAGATCAAGGTGTTAAGTGATTTTAATACTCAGACCAAAGTCTGCTGTCTCCCAGACAGAGCTGAGTGTACTCTATTGTAAACAACATTGTTTATGTTGTTAGGTTATGTCACTCACCCAAATAATGAGTTCGGAAGTAAGTTGAAGCGATCCTGGCTGTCGTTTCAGCAATCCGTGACGTCCATTTCACAAATCCAGTACAATCAAAGGTATTTTTGATTAGAACTTGAGGCACACACGACAAATCACTCGCACACACACTTCTACAAAATGACGACACTTGAAACTTCGTGAGGCGACTACCACCACTCTAAAAAACTATTGAAGACCGCATATTTCGTCGGACTGACAGTTAAATTTCTAATTTTGATGTTGTAAACAGTCGAAGTGGACACCGGGCCCACCGGGCTTGGCTGGGCCGTCGTGACATATTTCGCGTGCTGCCGCTAGGTGGCGCTACTGGCGTCCCCACAAAGGACGTTACCGAGGCGGAGCGCCTGCGACACACTGGATAGGCCAACCCGCCAAGCAATCATGTGAAGGTGGCGGCCTATCCGGAGAGCCCAAGCGCAGGGGGAGGCAGAAATGAAATTCCTGGTAACCCAAATTTCGTGGCGTTACTGCCCGATGAGTTCATTGTGGGGCTAGCTTACCGGTGAACTCCTTTCGTTGCCTGCCAACCTTTCCGGAGTGAAGTTTACATGAAACGTTTCAATATTTCAAACTCTATTTATAGGAAAAGTCTGGACAAATGTTATACCGCTGAAGTTAGTAGATTACGGAACACTACCGCTTTTTACGATTACTTCTGTACTTTAAGAGGAGAACCGGCTAACACAGAGAGACAGACAGACAGACTCACGACCAAGTACACTTCTGATCCCCTGCAGGAGTAAGCTTCGCTTCGCTCAGCGAAAAAAAATCTCTGTAAGTTTTTTTGTTTTTGTTTTTTTGTAATTTGTGATTTACAAACGGTTTTGTAACTTTACGATCGAAATCGTAAATTGACGAAAGCCTATTTGTGCTCGTTTAAGAATCAGAAATCGATACCAAGTGTCCTTAAAATTATGTAATTTTACAATTTATTTTCGTTACTTTACGGCATTTCTTATGGAAAATTTCCCCGTAACTCTTAATACCCCCCTGTATACCGAGGGGGGTACAAGATCCCTGGGCGTTCTATACCGGGGGGTTATTAATCGCCCCGGCAATTAATGCCCCCCTGTACACCGAGGGGGGTACAAGATTCCTGGGCGTTCTATACTGGGGGGTATTAATCGCCCAGAAAATTAAAAACATTTTTCATAGTGTACTGCTTGTTTCCTCGTTGCCCCCAATTTTTTCCCAGCATGTCCCCTTTCCCCTCGTCATTTACGCTGGCCCAGTCCGGTCCGGTGCGGCTCCCCCCCCTTCCCCCCGCCCTCGGCCACCCCCCGCCACCCCCGCCCGCCACCCCCCGCCACTCTTGGAGCTCCACTGCCTCCGCGTCGTGGCCGCTCCGCTCCGCACCGGCCCCGTAGTATCGGCTCCGGCTCAGACTGTGTGGGGAGGATTCGGTTGGACTCCCCTCTCTTGTGGCCGGGTGGGGTGGGGTGGGGCGAGGTGGGGCGGGGCTGGTTGGGGCGGGTTGGGGCGGGGCGGGGCGGGTTGGGGCGGTGTCCATCTCTGTTCCGGGGAGGCATGGTCGATGAGCAGATAACACGTGCGTGGCCCGGGCCGGCCCAGAGTCGAGCCGGTCCAGCGGCCAGAGGGCCACCCCCCCCCTCTCCAATTCTCTTATTCAAGGTTTTCAGAATTGCTCTGCAAACTCGAGTGTTGTGCAGTACTGCAGTAAAAAGTGTGAGACCAATGGTCCTGCAGTAAAAAGTGTAAGACCCATAAGACACAGGGTGTCCTCCATGCACTAATAATTGTGGGGCACAACGGGTCCCACCCTTTCTACTGGAGGGCCATTCGTCTCACACTTTTTACTGCAGTGCTGTACTACACTTCAGTTTGCAGAGTGCGTTCAAACATTTTAAATTTTGTTGGAGCCGTTTGAGCCCGGCATACAGCCGAACGCTATTTCGTGTTTCCTCCTATAACACCCGGCCCAGAGCCCAACCGCACACACTGACGCATTTGTCGTGTTGTGCGAGTGTCGGGGCGGGGCGGGGCGGGGCGGGGCGGACATTGGCTTGTCACTGCGGGGCGCAGGTCCAGGGCCAGGGTGGGGCAGAGTGGGGCCTGGCCTGCACTCCCTGCTGGGAGGACATCTGTAACACTTATGTCATGTGCGCCGCGGCAGGCAGCCACAAGGGCTGAGGGTGGGGTGGGGGCGGCCAATGCCACGGGGACATGGTACGGTAGTGAATGGGCAGATTTGGGTTACATGGGGGGAAAGTCCCCAAGAAGTGACATATAAGGATATGAAGATGTTCTCGGAGATTCGGAAAAATATCTATTTAGAGAATTGCAACGGACCTGGCTATGTAGAGAGGAACTAAGAAGGCTGTTCCCTTTTCCGCTAATGTTTCGTCTCTTTTTTTCACCTTTGCAATTTGCGATAGAGCCTTGTTCTTCGCGTCAGCTGGTCACGCAAACGACCTGGAGGAGGGAGGGAGGGAAGGAGGGAGGAGGGAGGAGGGAGGGGTGAGCGAAACCGAATCAGAGGAGAGGGAAGGGAGGGAGGGGAAGTACTAGCCGAGAGTTGGCTGGCCAAGAGCACGACGTAGCAGTGTGCCGACGTGGCATGACCACACCCAGCGTTACCAGGAAGGGAGAGCAGCAAACGATGCCTTCATACAGTAGAGTGATAGGCGAGCTGCGTTAGCGCCTGCCTACTAGGCAACATGTTACGAGTACAGGTGCGTGCTGGAGAGGAGAGGAGAGGAGAGGAGAGGACAGGAGAGCAGAGGAGAGCAGAGGAGAGGAGAGGAGAGGAGAGCAGAGCAGAGCAGAGGAGAGCAGAGCAGAGCAGAGGAGAGGAGAGGTGAGGAGAGGAGGGGAGAAAGGAGAGGAGAAATGAGAGGAGAGAGGAGAGGAGAGGAGAAAGGAGAGGAGAGATGTGGCCTTCAGCTCAGCTCAAACAACAGCCTTTCCTCTGTCTAGCCCCCTCCCCCCCACTCTAGGGCCCACTGCCGCGCAGCACGGCGCTTGTTATTGTGCTGTGCGCAGTGCACTGCACCTGCCATGCAGCGGGCCAAAGCGAGTCTAGCGCCTTTTGTGCTCCTTGTTGCGGGGCGGGGTAGGGCGGGGTGGGGTAGGGCGGGGTGGGGTGGGGCGGGGTGGGGCGGGGCGGGGCGGGGCGGGGTGGGGCGCGGCCAGGACACAGAGACCCTCCACGTCTCTCTGGAGTCGTGTCGTTGCGGCGCCTCGACAATGGTTCCCTCGAGCGTCTCCTACCCAGTACACCTACGCACCACCTTGTGAGGAAAATATCTTACGCCGCCACGCCCCGCCACGCCCCGCCACGCCCCGCCACGCCCCGCCACGCCCCATCCCCCATGTACCTTCGCCTCCCAGACGGGACGCAACGCGCCGCTGCACTTCGCGAGTCTGCCTCCCCTTTTCCATTCCCCACCTACTTCTGTTTTTTGAGGGCGTAGAGGGGGGGGGAGGGGTTCGCCATGCCCGCACTTTGCGTTCCGGTCACGTCGATTTTCTACCCCTCCATTCCGTCTCTGTCTGTCTTTATGTTTGTCTGTCTGTCTGTCTGTCTGTCTGTCTGTCTGTCTGTCTGTCTGTCTCTCTCTGTCTCTCTCTTTTTGCTCCTCTCATCCCACCATAACATCACGTTCAAAACTGATCGCATAGCCGTCGAAGAGAGAAAAAGAGAGAGAGAAGAGGTTTTTCAAGTTTCTAAAAGGGGTTTTATCGCGGGGATTTTGAGAGAACCGCGAAAGAGAGAGAGAAAAAAAAAGAAAAAGGAGAAGGAGAGTAGAGCGACGCGACGGCAGTTTGCGGCCACCATTTCTACCAAAAGAATGTAAGCAGGAGAGGTAAGAAACGGCCGGGGGTGGCGCGGGGTGGCCGGGGGTGGCGGGGGGTGGCGGGGGGTAGCTGCGGCGGCGTGGGGAGGACGACTGGACTGGCCGGCAAGATTTAGAGGGCCTCTAACGGGCGGCTCAGTCGAGCCTCTACGTCATTGGGACCGCCTGCGTGGCGTGGAGCAGCGGGGCGGGGCGGGGCGGGGCGGGGCGGGGTGGGGCGGGGCGGGGCGGGGCGGGGCGGGGTGCAGCTGGGCGAAAGCGGCTTGCGTCGCCAAACGTGACAAACCGTCCCAGGACCTTGAGAAGGCCTTAGTGTCCGAAACAGAGAGCAGCAGGGGGGCCGGCTCTGCTCTGCTCTGCTCTGCTCCGCTCTGCTCTGCGGTCACCCGACCCTTTTGGAGTCCGAATGGCTTCTCTTTGAACCCGGGACGGACAGGCACGGCGCGAAAAGAAACTTTTACTGGACAGAATACTGTCGCCTGGGTCGTACCAGCATAGAACCATTCTTTCGTCACGCCATTTGCCAAGTTCAAACGCTAAAATAACAAACTGAACAAGGTATACGCACGCTAAAACCGCGTGTAAAGCCATGAGAGAGATTGTTGTAGGGGTAACGATAACTAATTGTAAAATTGAAAAGATATTTTTGAGCAGTGAGCTGAGGATGGCTGATGTAAAAGTGCGTCTATCTTGGCCAGCGGCGCGCATCCATGCAGTCACGTTAGGTTGGCTAATCTGACAGAGCCACATCCCAAATCTCACGCCTCGGTCCAGATTCCCGTCTGTCTCACCTTCCCCCTGCATTTTCTGACAAATCTACGCATCTAAATTTTAATGTAAATTTCAATCTGGCGCAGCTAAAATACAGTAGTTGTTTCTAAATGCAGTGAGTGGGCGTGCCAGCCTCAGCCTTGCCTCGAGAGCCATTCACCGATAGGCAGCCTGCCATTACCCGCATAG
Organism: Frankliniella intonsa; assembly: GCA_033675135.1. Lineage (NCBI taxonomy): Eukaryota > Metazoa > Arthropoda > Insecta > Thysanoptera > Thripidae > Frankliniella > Frankliniella intonsa. The sequence continues at coordinate 7,067,709 of CM066245.1, read as the reverse complement.
GCCACACGCTTCACAGGAGTGCACGGCAGCCCTCGGTGTGGCCTACCTCCCAGGGGCTGTGCAGGCTCCCAGTCCACAAAAGCGCGCCGACAGCTTCCCCCTGACGAGTGTCACAAGCAGCCCGGCGGTGTCACATGGTGTCACACAGTGTCACACGGTGTCACACGGTGTCACACAGTGTAGGACGGCGTCACGGAGAGCCCTGACGCTTACGCTCCGGCCCCGTACGGGTAGGGTCGCGCCCGCCCCGCGCCCTCCCGTGCACAAGAGTGACGGGGCGGGTAGGGCAGGGCGGCAGGCGCGGGCCCGTTCTGGTCAAGGTCCTGGTGCTGGAGCAGCACTCCCTCCACTACTCCACAACGACGCGTTGTTTCCGTTTACCTTCCTGGGCGGCGGCTGCATGCTGCCTGTGGCCTGCCGGCCTGGCGGGCCGGTCTCCTCCTGGAGGCCCTGGAGGCCCTGTAGGCCCTGGGGCTGGCCGGGGGCCTGCGGCCCTAGGCTCGGTCAGTCGCTGGCGGTGCCGATGCCGGTGCCGGTGCCGGGGCCCGGCCCGCCGGGGCCCCGCGAGCCTCGACGCACCCCGTGCTCTGCGCACCCCGCCGCTCGCGCCCGCACCCCGCACTACCCCGGTGTGTAACACCCCGCCTCCGCCTCGCCTGGCTCGTCCGCCACACCACGCCACGCCGCGCGCCACGCGCTCCCAGCCTGGACTCGGGGGCTGCTCGCGCCGTACTGGCCTTAGCCTTAGCGGGCGGCCGCCAGGCCTCGCTGGCATAGCGGGCCCGCCCACCCCGCCCCCGCCCCGCCCCGCCCCACCGCGCCCCCGCCGCCACCACCCCCGCTCAGGACCACCCCCCGCCGCCCCGGCCCGCCCCGGCCCGCCCCGGCCCCTAGCGCGGTACCTGCTGCATCACGTGGCCACGGCCCTTGGCACGGCTCTTGCCCAGGGTGGCATCTCCCGCCGGCAAAAAATCGAAACAGTGTCGTTTCCCTCCCCGTCCCGTCCGGCCCCGCCCCGCCCCGCCCCGCCCCGCGGCCCTGCGCCATCTCCTCCCCGCATTTTGTCTAGAGCACACGTGGCAGATAAGCTGGGCGCGCGAGGCTGAGGGCGGTGGGGGCGGCGGCGGGGCGGGGGCGGCGGGGGCGGCGGGGGCGGTGGGGGCGGCGGGGGTACGAGGGAGAGGTGCAGCCGGAGGCCTCGCCGGCCTCGCACTGTTCTCCCTGCCCGCCCCGCAGTTACAGACACGCGGTTGTCGACATCAACCTATAATAGCGAGGTAGACGAGACGCACGTTAAAACCGTGTAGAGTTGAGCTATAAAAGGTCGTCTACATTGGCCTGCACCGCGATCAATCTGAAATACGCGTTGTTTCATTCATCCAGCCACATCCCACGACGCATGGCGGCTCCCGTCTCACTCCAGTTTCCCGTGCGTCTCCCTTAGCGCACAGTGACAGGGCCGAGCACTTAAAGTTAAATTTAGCTCAGCCTTTAAGGAGGGAAAATTGAGATGTTGTAAACTGGATTGGCAGTCTTGCTGTCCTGGGAGCGAGATGTCTCGTTATTGGATTTACAGCGCCGCGCGCAATTCTCAGGGGCTAATCGCCCACGAAGCACGCCAATCTGATGATCAGATCATCTTTTTCGGGACAGAGCCTCCGTCTCTTTTGATGGCCCTCTGTGGAATGCCGCTGGACGCAGGACGATGCCGGGGCCGCGCGGGCCGCCCGGCCCGGGCGCGGTGCGGTGCGGTGCATGTGCACACGCCGTCCTCGTCCTCCTCACCTCCTCCACGAACCTGCCCGTCCCCTCCCCTCTCCTCCCCTCTCACTTTCGGTTCCGCCTCGCCGATGTGGCAACACTGCCTGCCATCGGTAATGCGGGGGCGTCGGTGGCAAGGCAAAGGGGTGGCGGCAGAGAGGGCGGGGGCCGGGCCGGGCCGGGCCGGGGGCGGGTAGGGGGTTGGGCCGGGGGCGGCGGGGCATACGGAGACTTGGCAATGGCCCAGTAGTGCCCACCCACCCCCGCCCCACTCGAGAAGGCCCCGTTCCCTCGCGGAGGCCTGCGTGCCCGTCCCGCCCCTCCTCAGGCCGCCGCCGCGCCGCGCCGCGCCGGCCACGCCTGAGGTGGCAGGGCAGGGGCAGGGCTCGCTGGACGTCAGCCCGGCGCGGCGCGGCGCGGCGCGGAGCGGCGGTCCGCACCCCGCGATGCAAAGCATCGTGCCCCCAGCACCCGACTTCGCCCTAGTGCTGGGGGTCGGCCTCCTACGGCCACCTCTGGTCCACGGATAGGGGAGTGAGTCAAGGTGCCCTCATGGATCTTCCTACTCGACATTATGATTGTCAACGCCCCCGCAGGAGCTGAGCTGTTCCTTTGCTCGGCCTCCTGACCCCTCCCCACGAGCACGAGGTGCCAGCCCCATCGGCCGTCCACGGCCGTAAAAAACGCGTAAACCTTAAAGGAAAAACCTTTCTCTCTCCTTATCGAGATAAATATCAGCTGAGACCTAAGGTATAATCTTGCTGAAAAGTGCATCAGAGAACGGTGAGGGCCGGGGCATTCATTGGTTGGGGGAAGCGACTGTTTAGGGTGGGAGTGAGCTTGGCAATCCTAATGGATTTGCGGGATTAAGTCCCCTGAAAATCCCATCTCGAGAAGTTTGACGAGCGCGCCCTCGGCCCCGCGAGCGCCATGGAGTGGGTCAGCGACTCTGCGAAAGGAATCGCCGCTCGCCGCGCGTGGCCCACTCACTGGTCGACTTGCAGTGCGGGGCGCGGCGGGCGGGGCGCGCAGGCTGCACGGGGGGGGGGAGGGGGCTGGCCTTAGGCCTGGCAGGGCATAACGCGCTTGCCCCACCCCGCCCCGCCCGCCCTGCCCGCTCTGCTCATATTGATTCGGGGGGGGGGGGGGGGGGGGGAAGGGGGTGGCTGCCTGCCGCCCCGCCTCTCCTCTCTCTCTCTTCGTTGCCCCCTCCCCCCGCTCTCCTCTCTCTCCATGTCGTGCCTCGCGCTATAGTCGTGGTGACCGAAGATGCGAACGGGTTAGGTGGTTACGCCTTTGGCGTCGCAGCCTGGAGCTTGGTTCGGTTTTTATTTAAAAAAAAAATAATAAAAGCAAAAGAATGGCACGCTCGTCGCTGCGATGCCGGCCGGCATCGCCACTTCGTCGGACAATCCTTGCAATCGGCAGGAAATGTGGAAATAAAACGGCAAGGAGAAGTTCACTGATAGCACTGATAGCCGGGGCGGGGCGGGGCGGGGCGGGGCGGGGCGGGCGCGGGCCGGCACTGAAGACCACGTGGTCAGGTGCTGCACCGGGTAGACCAGACCAGCCGACTGACTCACAGGATCGCTCTCGTGCCTACCTCCGTCCTTGTCGCGCTCATGGCGGAGCCGGCGGAGCCGCATGAGTGCGACAAGGACAAAGTACGGGAGGGATCCTCTGAGGGGATTTATTTAAGATTTCACGGACCCGACATCGACCATCTCCGATTTGGCTCAAAATTTTACCAGAGGTTCATATTATGGCCCTAGAAACCATGTCCAAATTTTAGCCCGATCGGACAACCCTGTGGGCCTCAGCAGGGCCTAGAATTTTGGTCTGTCACTTTTGGCTTCGTTTATGGTAAAAACTAAAAATCTTTATAATTCTTGAGCCAGGGTGATTCTAGTGGCGGAGACAGTTGGTCTAGGAGTAAAACGAGCTGGGGAATCCGAATCCAGCATCGGATTTGCGATGCAATGTAGTTTGAATACCAATTTTGGAGGATTTTCACTAATTTTAGACAAATACCCAAACTTTGGGTTTTTTATGACCGACATCGAAATTTGGGTCGGACATGGTGCCAAACCACCGGGAAAGGACCAAAGTAACATATAAAGGCCACATCTCGACCCGTTCGACCAAGTTGTGGCCTGGGGAGACCTCGCAAAAGTGCCAAAACCTCAAAAAGTCCTTAACGACTAACAAGGGAATGTTTTCCGGTGATACACGTAGAATTGGTCGGCATGAAAGTATTTTGTAGGTGACCCCTCTGGGCAAGGTTTGGCACTAGTGGTAGCTGCCCGTAGGGAGTTTGGGGGTAGATATAGGCCTTTGAAAATCCCAAAAATATGGTCAAAAATTTTTTTTTTTGTAAAAAATCCAAAAAGTACCTTTAGGCCATGATTCGTCCAGAAATGAAGTCGTTTGGGTGATTTAGAGACTTTCAACTTTTGCCCTTGTATTTCTAAAAGGGAAGTAGTGGGAAAAAAATATTTAAGTCGCTTTGGTGATTTAGAGAAATACAAGGGCAAAAGTTGAAAGTCTCTAAATCACCCAAACGACTTCATTTCTGGACGAATCATGGCCTAGAGGTCATTTTTGGTTTTTTCACCGAAAATATTTTTTTTTCACTATTTCCCTTTCAGAAATACAAGGGGAAAAGTTGAAAGTCTCCAAATCACCAAACCGACTTCATTTCTGGACGAATCATGGCCTAAAGGTATTTTTTTAATTTTTTAACAAAAAATTATTTTTTTAACCATTTTCTTGGATTTTCAAAGGCCTATATCTACCCCCAAACCCCCTACGGGCAGCTACCACTAGTGCCAAACCTTGTCCAGAGGGGTCACCTACAAAATACTTTCATGCCGACCAATTCTACGTGTATCACCGGAAAACATTCCCTTGTTAGTCGTTAAGGACTTTTTGAGGTTTTGGCACTTTTGCGAGGTCTCCCCAGGCCACAACTTGGTCGAACGGGTCGAGATGCGGCCTTTATATGTTACTTTGGTCCTTTCCCTGTGGTTTGGCACCATGTCCGACCCAAATTTCGATGTCGGTCATAAAAAACCCAAAGTTTGGGTATTTGTCTAAAATTAGTGAAAATCCTCCAAAATTGGTATTCAAACTTCATCGCATCGCAAATCCGATGCTGGATTCGGATTCCCCAGCTCGTTTTACTCCTAGACCTACTGTCTCCGCCACTAGAATCACCTTGGCTCAAGAATTATGAAGATTTTTAGTTTTTACCATAAACGAAGCCAAAAGTGACAGACCAAAATTCTAGGCCCTGCCGAGGCCCACAGGGTTGTCCGATCGGGCTAAAATTTGGACATCGTTTCTAGGGCCATGATATGAACCTCTGGTAAAATTTTGAGCCAAATCGGAGATGGTCGATGTCGGGTCCGTGAAATCTTAAATAAATCTCCTCTCTCTATCAGTCGGCTTGTCTGGTGGCCCTGGCCTGGCCTGGCCCGGCACGCCCAGCACGTCAGCGCCTTGAGGTAGGACCGGTGGGACTGGGGTACCTGGACCTGGCTTAGCTGCAACTGCAGGCGGATTCAGGGTATCGTTCTCGTCGCTCTGTCTCTCTCGCACTCATTGGGCGTGCCGCATAGGTGCGAGAGAGACAGGGCGACGAGAAAGATACCCTGAATCCGCGTGCTGGGCTGGAGAGAATGGCTGAGTGGAGCAGACCCTTCTCAGCGGCCGCCCGGCCCACCGCCTCAGCGGCTTTGCCCAGCTCTGTCGCACAGTGCTCGGCTCGTATTGGTATCGTCCTCCTGCTAAGAGTTTGACACACCAAATGAGTGAAAAGAATACGATTTCCCATGAGTGCGAGAGAGAGAGAGATAGCCTATTCTTTCGGTGGGACGACCGGGTTGTTTATTTACTACTTACCCATTCAGACTCGGGCGGCGGCCGCACTGGATCCTGGAGCGCCGGTGGCAGCGAGGGCAGCCGACGGCGCTGCTGACGCGGGCTGCGGGGGCCGCGGGGGCCCCGGGGGTCGCAGCCGGGGCGCGCCGGCGCCGGCCGGAGGCCCCCGTCGTTGAGATGAGAAGGCGGAGGCGGCCGCGGCGGGGGCACCCTGCTGTGTCCGTTCATGGCAGAACGGTGCCCGGTACTCGGCCCGGCCGGCCGGCACCACCCGGCACTAACACCTGGCCGGGCCGCGTCTCCGCCATATCGCCTCGGTCTCGGACACGAGTGATAACGCGACGCGGAGCGGAAGCCACGTCGTTCAGCTCGTACTGACCGATCAGCGCCACTGATAGGATTGCCCTAGGCTCGACCGGTTGTAGAGGTGGTTTGATGATACTAGTTCCACTATAGGTCTCCGGGAATCCGCCCACGTCTTTTCAGAGCTCAAGGCTGCTCGGGCGAACTAGATCATGTCCCATCTTTAACTCGCATTTTATGCGGATGCATATGTGTAGTTATGCAGTTCTGCCACTAGGGCTCGCGCGTGTGCTTGACCTGAGTGTCTGTCGAATGCACGGGCTGGTTGTGCACGACACGTGTCGATCAGAGGAGACGTAGGGTAAAAGCCGAAAATCAAACAAAGTTTCCCTTGTATTATAAAAAAGATTTGTATATTATACTATGTGCACATTGAAACACTATTATCTTACAAGAACAGTTTCACATATACATATTTACAATGCATTCATAAAATTAGGTGAAAAACAAAATATCTATACAAAACAAAATGTTTGTACAATAAATTACGTAAATTCAAAACTGCTCTTAAAATTTATCTTTTATGCCTAACACCAGTGGCAGACCTGGCTTACAATGATCTAACTGATAATGAGACTGTAGGGCCCAATTTAACATAAAACAAGGTCGATAAATATATATTTATAAAAAAAAGAGCTCTCAAAAATGCCACCTACCTACATAAATAAAATTTACAAGTAAAACAGTGTGTTAATACAAAGTTCTAAATTCATATGAAAACAAATAAATACACCAGTGTCCATTAAACAGGTGCAGAATTATTTTGGCAAAGCTCTAAAACAGTTTTGACTATCATTGCTCATATACATAAAACACTCAGATTGGCCTCTCCCACCAAGGGAATTCCACTAAAATGACACTACACTTGGTCTTCCCGAAAGGAGTTTCCAGTTCCACAATGTCACAGGTAAGATAAGAAAAGAGAGAACTTGAAAAGGCTTCCAATTAAAAATTGCAATTAAACTCTGGCTAACTGTTCTTATTGATGGAAACAGCGGAGACAGCAGGGTAACTGAATACATCTATATCCATTAGTCCAAATTAATTAGTAAGGTGTCATATTCAACAGTTAACATGTAACACCTCAAGGACATTGAATCATGCTCAATCTAATAAAATACTTGAATGAAGGTCAACAAAACAAGAACCTGCACACAACAGTATATAGGGGAATAAACAAATCCATTACTGTTCCAGTTTAAGAATAAATCTCAATTAATCTCACAGGTATAAATAACAACGCAATGTGTTTAGTTGTGCAAATGCAGGCAATGGGTTGTAAAGGGCAATAAGGCTACGAATCAAAAGTTGAAATCAGAAAGGGCAACAATAAACATAAATACCACATTAAAATGGGTTCCAAATGTTTCTAAGCTAAAATCCTACCATTCCTTATATGGGTAACATACTCAACTATTGAATATTTTTGACATTAGGTAATAGAAACTGTTCTTTTTTTTTCTTTCTAAAATTTGAACCAAAAATTTCAGTATAAAACAGTCTTTGTTTACCTGCTCACACACCCTTTTCTAATGAATGCATAATGTAGCAGCGCACAGAGGATGTACATAGTGCTTCACGGAACACCAACTGCACAGCAGCCAAGGGTTACAATGGATACTACACAAAAACTATTATTGCAACTTTGGTAAGATTATGGCAAAGCAATAAATCCTAAGCAAGGAAGAGCACTCAGAATAAATAATCTGTAAACAGTAGAACTGTACCTTGGATAATTGAAATTTTTAAGCCAATAAAAAAATTGTCCTTACATAAAACAAAGTGAGCCCAAATGCATTGCATCAAAGCAAATTTCAAAGAGCAGCTACCGCAATAAAAAATAGCAATTGAAATTTAAAAACGAAAAAGAAAGCAAACAAAAACAAAAATGATCTAAGTAAGAGAGAACAACATTGATTTAAGATAAGATTTCAATAATTCACCCTGCCTTCTTGATTAATCTTTAGTATAGTTCATTTTCACTCATGCTTGGACAAACAAGCAACATTTGAAGGAGCTAAAAGATTCAACACAATGTGTTCGGCAGAATGTCTTCGAAGAGAGCACTACCAAACACATAGAGCTCCTATTAATATTTTTAAGAAGAAAGAGCAAAACAGCATACAGCTTTTTTAAACAAAGGCTGGCAACATCAACATCACAACCATTAGACCACTATTAACCAATATTCATTTGTTTAAACAATTGTCTATCCAGATAATCAGCTCTAATATAGATCCCAACTTTAACACAATTAGTAACCCTCAAAAAATGCATTACAGAATGCAAACAATGCCACGTCACTTCTGATTAAGAGTTTAAATTGTACACTTACAAAGACTTAACTGCCCTAAAACAATCTCCAATAAACATGATATATACAAAAATATGAACTCCTGCAATGAAACAGTAATTGACTTTTTGTACACTAGTTTGTTCATTTACACCACTTGTGTTACACTATACTATAAATAATACACTGTGCACATTTACAAGAAGACAGCCTACAGGAAAAAAATGATTAAATACTAGATTACTATATGTACAATATAATAACTATTATTACATTAATAGCTTTACCTGAAGACTTAATTTATTTTCATCCTTACAAATATATGTAACAACAATAGTTAAAAATTAATTTGAGAGTCACCTTTAGAATCTTCAGTTACTTAGCATCAGCCAACAATAGACTGCTAAAATTTTGTACAAGTCAAGCACTCTTCGAGCTTAGAGAGAGTACTCCTGCCCACTTTAGTGGCCCACAGCTGAGGAACTGCACAGCCTCCAGTACTACCCCCTCCTCCATTCCACACAATCACATACACTCAATTACAGAGAGGAGGAACAAATAAGGATTAAAAACTAATCAACAGTATATAATGATCGACATTGGTACCAATCTTTATATGCTTACTAATTCCTGAATACATACCATATACAGCAAAATGTGCTAAGATGAATATCCATACTGGTGAGGAAAGATAATTTTAAAACAAAGAATACTACCATCAAGTCAACTCAGTCCTCAAAGAGAGGAAGGAATCAAATTTCAGGTGAGTTATCATTTACAATCACCAATACTCATCAAACAGAGCACAGCGTATTAAAAGATTGATGCAATCAAAATTACAAAAGAACTTGTAATGATCAAGTTAAATGAAGGCTGATAGAAAGGCGTTATTAAACTTCTACATTAAATACAAAACTACAACAGGAATACTAACTTTGATTGTCTGGATTAAGTTTTATATTTTTGATTTCTGAAGTCAGAACATATAGACAAATCATATGAAGTGTTTGCCCTCATAAAAATGATTAATAGTTCAAACGTTAAAAGAGTTGATTATTTTTTAAAAGAGGTTGCTTAAATATTTTAGGACATTATCTTCAGTTGATCTTTTGAAAAAAGAAAATATGTGGGAGTTCTATGAAAAAGTAGCAATGCTAATCACAGCATAGAATAAGCTAAAATCAAGGAAATGAGCGATAATTAAGGTAAAATTCTAATAAAATTTGTTCATAGAATCACCCTCTCCCATCCCTTTCTTATATTCAAAAAAAAAAAGAAAGAAAAAAAAGAAAGTGTATTGAAAGTGGTCCTATATGAAGGGTTCAACAACAGACATGAATATGATATGAAATAAGGCGATTACAATGTTAAAACTATCAAATCAGACTCCAGAACCGAATCAAAGCCAGACTCAAGATAAAAGGAATTAGCAGCACAAAAAGCTTGGCACCATACTGTACAAATTCGAACTTTAACTAACATCGGCGATAATCAGATCTATTACATATAAAACTTAATTGAGACTAACATATTCCACCATTATCATCTAACTTCACAATCTTGACTGAGAGGCAATGTACTTGAGTTCATTTCAGTCATATTATGAACATTATCAGGAGGTGGTTCCACATCATTTGACTGCCCAGGATTTGAAACAGGTTCCTCACGGGTTTTCAACTCATACCCCTCCTCACACCGGGATAGTTTTAATTTTAGTTTAGGTAGAACGGCAGATTTACTTGTTCGAACTTTCCTCAAAGCAGAAGCATCACCGGTTTGATTTTTGTTGGGATCTCCTCGAATATTTGATAGCTGAGTCACATCCTTGTTGGCATCCATACCTCCTGCAGATTGTGTGTCCACTGAGGAAGACAACCTTTCAGTTTGGTTATCACTGATGTTTTTATCCAGACCTTCTGTTGTCCTTTCTTGATTTGCCCCCAACTCTCCAGAGACCACACTAGCATTTCCAGTACTTTTAGATCCACTATGGGCAGTAACGTTGCCTTTGTTCCCAAAACGAATGATGAGTTTAGGAGCTGCAACCTCATTAGTAATAACTTGAACTTCAGGTACAACAGGTAATAGAGATGGTGATGATGATCTAGAGTTTTTCTTCTTTTTCTTCTTCTTTTTGTTAGAAACGCGAGCAGAAGCTGCAGGCTCCTCTTTGTCATCCTCACCACCTCTAAAGTCTTTTATAACCTTTTCCCGGTACTTCATCATACTTGCCTTCAATTCTGCCAGTGATGGAGTTTCTGGGGGAGGTGTATGCCTTTTCTTTGGAGGACGAACTCTCAGGTTTTTCCTCTCAGCAACAGGAACAGAAACTTCTGTACTATTGCCACCAATCTTAATTTTCAGCTTTGTTGTTCCTGCCGTCTCAGGGGCAATGACAGAGAGGCCAGAGTTCCGAGGAGCACGTCCTTTCCGTTTAGGTTGAGGAACATCAACAGAGGGGAATGAATTGTTGCTCCCATTTGAACCAACACTACGCCTTCTCTCAGAGAGAGATTCAAGATCGTCATAATCAAGAGCATCAGGATTGTTTCTTCTTGCATAGGAATTGGAAAGATTAGGTGTCTTGTCCTTCTTTCTTTTCTTTTCATTATTTGCATCAACTACAGCTTTGTAGTCTTCACGGGTTGGAATAGTAGTCATTGAAGCAACAGCCTTGGGTATTGATATTACGGTGCGGTTAACTGGAGGAGTAGGAAGAACTGCTTGACCTGGTGTTGTTGGCGCACCAGCATCATCCATGTTCATATCTTGAGAGCAATATTGACGAAGAAGTTCTTTCTTACGCATCCTTCTCAAGTTAGATGTGCCAGAGGCTGAAACTGAAGCCATTGCTGATCCTGAAGCCATACCTGGACCTGGCAGAGAGTCGAGAGGAGCCACTGCTGGCATAGCAGGTTGCTGTTGTGTGATGGGAGTAACCGTTGGTGCAGCTGCCCCATAATTGGCATCTTGGATGGGCCCCTTAATTTTGAGTTTAAGCAACTGGCGAGAGTCAGGAAGAGATACTCTTGGCTCTTCAAGATGTTTTTCTTTTTCTTTGGCAACTGCTTGCTGGATTTCTTTCTCAATATCATCAGCAATATCAGGTTCTTGTGGTTCAGATACAAGGGACTCGCCAAGACTATTTTCATAGGGTGTTGGTTGAACAGAAATAGATTGATTTTCAAATGAACTGTATGTCCTCATGTCAACAGGACCAGGTAAGACACATTCGTTAAAGTTTTGCATTTGACTAGCGTCCGATGTTTCCTCTGGCTCTGGAGATGGGTTTACATCGTCATCATCGTCAACTGCTGATGGTCCATCATGAATTGGAGATGGTGGTCTAAGATCAGAGAGGTTTTGATTTTGATAGACAGTGCTTCGAAGTTTACTACTGACATGTGAAGGACTTGTAAATCTTGGAGAGACTGATGAATCTTGTGTTTGGTAAGAACCATCAGACCCTTTAATATCTGTTGACTTTCTTCTTTCCCTCATAGCTCTGAGGTTTTCCACACTTTCAGTATCATCATCATCAAAGTCCAAGTCAAACACAGTCCCTGCAAGCTTGTTACAAATTCCAAGCTCATTAAAACCACCTCTACCCTTTCCCCTTCCTCTTCCTCTGCCTCTTGCTTGAGTATGAGCTCCTCCTCGACCCTTTGGAGGTTTTTTAGCTGAGCTAGCAGTGTTCCTTGGTTGGGGTGGAAGTTTAACAACAATTGGCTCTTGGTGTCGAGGAGACTTGCCTGGTGATTTCCCAGGGCTCTTCTGTTGAAGTGATATGACCCTAGGAGATGAACGAGTTGGCTTGGTTGGAGTTTTCTTACCAACAGATGAAGCAACTTTAGAGTTTTGATTAGCAACAGAAGGTAACTGATGACTGTTATCTGAAGCAGATATGATGGTCTGAGACTCCAGAGATGTTTGAGAGGAGTAAGGTGTGGACGCTGATAAAGTGTCGTGAGGGAGAACAGGCGATGGAGTAGGTGGAGCAGTTGATGTTGGGAAAGCAGCAGGCGTAAGGGGTGGATCCTGAGGAAGCACAGGGGACGGAGTTGGAGTTGCAGTAGGCAATGGAGACACCATGGCAGCAGTGAATGCCATGTTGTGTGAAGACGATGTAAATGCGGCGGTACAGGGTTGAGGTATCTGCTGAGTTGGTGGCTCTTCTGCTTTGCTGGTCATTGAAGGCATCATGCCATGAGAGTGATCTTGGAAATTTCCGTAAGGTGGATGATAGAGATTCGGAATGTTAGGCAAGCTAGGAATATTGGCAATATTGGGAATATTCGGCATACTTGGGATGTTGGCCATACTGGGGATGTTGGCCATACTGGGGATGTTGGCCATATTCGATCCAGTGAATGTAGGAGGAGGAAATAATGGTGTAGAATTAACAAACGGTGCAGCTTCTGAGTACGGATGATATGATGGAGCTTCTGGCATTGGAGGATATGGCAAAGATGGAGCTGGGTAAGGAGCCATATGATCTGATCCAACTGCAGGTGTAGCTTGAGTAGAGGGTGGAGGCAATGGTTGTGACTCATTGTGAGCATCATCTTCAGAGTCAGTATCATCTGATGTAGAGTCCCGTCGCACAGGTAATACTTGACTATCAGCCCACTTAGCTTGCGAATGATGGTCAGAATATGGCATAGGAGAATCCATATGAGGTGTCTGCCCCATGCTGTCAAATTGATCATGACCAATGGCCACCATAGATGTCTGCTTTTCATGAGATGGTAGAGATTTGTCCAGATCTTGATGAAGAAGAGATGACTGCTGCATTTCAGATCCCATGGGTAGCATATCTTGATGTTGAGTCTGAGATGGAATGGAAAATGGATCGTGAGGAAGTTGTGAAAGCTCTAAGTGATGAGGTGGAAGTCCTAACGAAGTTTGTTGTTGCATTTCTTTGGATGGTTCTGGATAAACACTGGGAGGAGCCCATCTTTCTTCACTTTGAGTATTCTTTGTAGATTCCATCATTGGTGCACTGATCAGTCCTTTAGACTTATCTGCTTCGACAGCACATGAGTAGGCATTGAAAGGTGGTTCCACTGGAGGACTGTGGTATACTGGTGCTTCACGTTTTTCATGAAGAGGAGGTTCTGCAGTGTTAGGTTGAAGTTCAACATAAGGAGTACCATGATGAGATGGCACGGATGCAGAAATTTCAGGAGCAGAATTTTGTGACTTGTTAATATCATCAGCCAAATTAATTTCTTCAATTGGTGGTTTAGGTTGAATGGGAACCACTTCAATGTCAGGATCGACCTGCTCAGAAACAGCATCTGCTGAAATAGTTGTGGACATATCTTGTACATCACCAGCTCCAGGTTGCGATTTTTGCTTAGAATAACTAAGACGTAATTTATCCACAAGATTCATGGTCTCTCGAGTTGTGTCTTCCTTTGTATCATCTTTGAATAAGAGCTCATTACTGAATGAAAACTGAAGAGGTGCTCTCATAATTTCTTCTGAATTAGCTGGAATACCAAACCCATCATCATTTACAGAATCATCAACTGCATATAGAGCGTTCTGAAAATCAAATAAGTCTGAGACTCCAGAATCTTTTGGTGGCTGAGGGGAAAAGATTGAACGATGCTGATAAGGTGCACCACTTAAGGAACTGCTACGGGAATTGATTTTCTTAGGTTCGAGAGAATCCTGGTCAGCTGTTGGAAAGTCAATATTTGCCTCAAGGCCACAGCTTTTTGTTCTTTCATGAACAGATTCAGTTATCTTCTGGTTTAATTCTTCTGACAAGGTGTTATTTTCAGATGGTAATTTATTATCCATTGCTACCTTGGACTTTTCCTTTCTGCCTCCATCATCATCATTAGAGGTCAATGATGATGAGGAAGAGGAGGATGATGATGAAGAGGCATGACTCTCTTCTAAGACAGGTTTCTCTCTTGAAACTTCTAATCTTGGGCTATGTTTCTTGTTGGATATCACAGATACGTCTTTGTCAATAGGGGTAAGAACTGAGTTCATAGTTTTCACAAGAGACTCCTCTTCATGCTTGAGACCAATCTCTGAAGAGACCATTTTAGGAGACCTAAAACCACTTTTGGGTGAGCGCAGCACCTTTGAGTCAGTTGACAAATCTTCAGAGATGTTCTTAAAAGCAGGAGAACTACTTGACGAATTCCTAGTGCTTTTCCTCCTTTCCACCTCCCTTTCTGGGGAATGAAGATCTATTTTCTTTGAAACTTTCTTGATCTCAGTTGGACTACATTTGGGCTTACTTTCCTCTTTGGAGGGACTACTGCTTTTGGCTCCTCTTCGCGGCGTTTCACTTCTCCTGAGCGGAGACCCAAGCTTGATATGGGGAGAGGTTTCTTTATCTTCGTCTGGTTTTCTCTTCCCTGCTTTTGACTGATCTTTTTGAGGAGTTGAATCTTGTTTTCCCGTTCTTCCTCTGTCTCTTGGTGACTCCTCAGTTCCCTTAGTGCGCCTTCCCCTGCTCGTGTCTGAGGTCTTGGGGGAGATTGGTTCTTCGAAATTAGGTAGATTTCCTGATCTTCTCGAAGCTGGTCCACTCTCAACACCCCTGAGCCGATCACCTGCACCTCCACTACCGGACCTGATGTTTCCTCCCAATTTCTCCTTTGATCGGAATGGTTCATTTCTTTCAGAAGGCGGCTGCTGAAGTTCGAGTTCAGGCCGCCCGTCGGAAGTTTTAAGCTTCTTATCGGGCGCCTTCCTGGACTTCTTGCCTGCCAACTGAGAGGAGGAACCCTCTTTCTCCTTCGCAGATTGTTTGGGCCTAGTAGCAGGTCTTTTACTGTCCTTGTCTTTATCCGAGTCTGAGTCGCTATCCAGGGAACTGCTCTCAGAGGACTTGGACTCCTTGTCAAGAAAGGGCCATTCCTCCTTCTTCGCAGTGACCTTTTTGAGCTCAGGCTCTGGAGTTTTCTCACCTTTGACATCTTTTTTGGCAGGTGATTTTGATCTGCTTTCAGAATCGCTATCAGAACTTGAAGAGGATGAGGATGAGGATCCTGATGAGGAAGATGATGATGAGCTTGAGGAAGATGAAGAAGAGGATGACTTAGAAATTTTCTTAGTCCGTTGCTCAGGTTTTGATGGTTTTTTGGGCTTATCTGTTTCAACCTCTTTCTTTCCTTTCTCCAAGCGACCTCCCTCAGGCACATCTTTGTCAGTCTTCTTGATACTTGTCTTCATGTGTTCATTAGCTTTTTTAGCTGCTTGTCTTTGAGGGACATATGCAAGTATTTCTGCTTGTTCTGCATCTGGGTCTTTATCAAACTCATATATATCTGGTGCCAATTTTGAATCCCTACCTGGTCTGGATTTCTTCTCTTCATCTTTGGCTTTCAATTTTGCTTTACTCTTTTCAGGCTCTGATGAGCTTGGCTTAGAAGATAATTCTTTTTCAAGATCAAGGTCCTTCATTCTGCCTTGAGAAACTTTCTGAATACTTTCTGAAGCCTTCTTAGCAGCTTGCCTTTGTGGAACAATGAGATCAGTCGCTGCGTTATCTTTCTTTTTGGACTTAATATTCTCCTTATCCTTTGATGTATCATCAACCAGGTCTTCATCTTTAATCTTAGGCTTCGCTGATTTTTTAGGAGATTTACTTCCAGATTTTGCAGGTAAACCAACAAATTCCTTCATGGCTCCTTTAGTTCTCATCATATTTTGATGGTGATCAGCAGTCATGTTTGAAGAGCTTCCATCTTTTGAATCTGAGTCAGAATCAGAGTATATTGAAATCTTCTTACTATCAGTCTTAGAAGAAGACCTGATGAGCAGGTCATTATCACTATCTTCACTAACAGACATTTTAACATCTGAATCTGGACCAGGCTTTTTCAAATGGTTTCGATGTTGAGAGCTCTTGCTCTTAGATGATCTGCCTGTTTCATCATCCTCTGTAGAAGAATCTCTTCTTACTATAGCCGGTGTAACAGGTTGTTTGCGTCCTCGCTTTTTAACCGGAGTAGAAGCATCAGTGCTTAGTTTCCTAACAGACTTTTCGTCATCTGAACTGAGAGCATCACTATCCAAACCTAATTTAGCCATTGTTGCCGCTTTGCTACTTGCTTTATCCTTCTCAGCACTTTTCTTGAGATTAGAGTTTGGTTTCTTGCGATTGCGTGACTTCTTTGATTGGTCAAGTGTAGGCTTATCATTGTCAGAACATGAACCTGCACTGTCAGCTAGCCCTAAGCTTGCTAAGCGGCTAGCTGTCTTTGAGGATAATGGTTGAGATGAAAATTCTTCATTATTTTTAGATGGTGAAGACTTCTTCGATCTTCTTCCTTTCAAAGGACTTGGTTTCTCCTCTTCTGTACTTGATGCACCACTCTCTAGACTAGGCTTAGCTGCCCTGGAACTTTTATGGGGTGATTTGGATGGTGATGGAGATGTTACTTTAGTTTCGTTTCTATCTCTTAGTGGTTTTCGCTCTAAGGTATGTTTATCATCTTCAGAACTTGAAGCTGAGGTATCTAAACATAACCGAGAATCCTTTCTTGGTTGGGCCCCTGAATCAGTCTCACTGCCACTAGACATACTACTATTACATAAACTACTACGTCTTCTGGAAATACCGTTCGAGTACATTCGTTTATACGGATTGTCCATACCAGATCGTCTACCTCCAGAAGATTTCACCAAGCCATTGAGTTCTGATGTCTTCGGTTTCTCGTTCTCCTCAGGTACTGCAAGGCCCGTAATTCGGGCCAAAATCACATCAAAGTCAGTAGAACATGACTCAGATGTGGTGTGAGAATACAAGCGGTCATAGATGGATGGACCATGATTGGCCTCAATAACCGCCTGTACCTCCAGCTGTGACAGTGAGCAATTGGAATCACTAAGCACAGCAACTTGTTTGTGGAACGTTTGTTCACGCATACGGAAGAATGACCTCGACAATTTTTCTCTTCTGCTGACCATGTAACACAGATTTCGTACCTACAAAAAAAATATAGCTGTTTAAGAAACTTACTGATCTTAAAACAAATGATAATAAGCACTTTAAAATCACTTTAAAATTATTGCTCACCCGTTCTAGGTCTTGTCTTAGCTGCACAAACATTCTCATCTTATCTAGATCAGCCTGTTCTTGCTTCTGAGACAATAGGTCAACATCATCTGACTTAGGAGCCAAAAGAGGTTTGTTCCCACCAGCACGCCGCTTCAGTTTCCAATAGTTATAGATGTAAAGAATACCTTCGGGATCTACATCCAAGCATTGTTTGACATCAGTATGCTCTACATGTTTATCAAATTCTGCCTCAATTTCCTGAAGTCTGTTACAACAAAGCACAGATTGTTTTACTCAAAAATTCTCTAGTTTGTAATATTTTTAAAGACACATTGCTGCTTAAGAAAAATAGGAAAAAAGCTAACAATAATGAACTTACTTTGCGGCTCTGGCCTGATTTCTCTCCTCAGAAGTCATATCTTTCCGCCTTTTACGTTTAGACTCATCATCCTCTGATGAGGCTGAGCTCTTTTTATCTTTACTTGTTACACTATGCTTTTGACAATATGACTGAAATAAAAGGATAAGTATTAATTTCTAGCAAATCTTTCTTAGCATTGCATATGGCCATACAATAACTTACTCTTAACTTGACACCATCATCCGCCGCATCATCTTCAATGATGGCTTTCATTTCAAGACCATGTTTAAAAGCACAAGTGACATGATATGCAGTTTTACAGGATTTTACAGAGCACTGTATACAAGCTCCAACACGTTCTCTGCACAGGACACATATCAGAGCCCATCTGCTTTGCTGTAAGTAGGAGTAGAGGAATTAGAGAGACCCATACATAGATAGAAAAAACTATGGGGGTACAACAGATCTCAATACTTACTGGGATACTTGAAATCTTTGTGATGGGTTCCATTTTCTCAACAGAACCAATACTAACTTCTGGTATCCATAAAGCACAGGATACATGGGCCCACTTGCTACCTGACTGAGTACTTTTCATAGCACCCATTTTATTCGGACACAGTACACATTCAGGTCTTTTACCAAGTGCACATGTGCGACACAACCACTGCCCTGACGGAATTGTAGTGATACCATAGCAAGCTTGATGAACACAAATGTTACAACTATCGCAGAAAACCATTTCATTGCTTTCTTCAGAGTCAGGCTGTAACAAAAAGTATTCATACAGATGAAGACACAAAATATAACCACAAGGCTTTGAAGCAATTAAAAAAAAAGAAAGGTTCAATTATGATTAACATACCGAGCGACAGACATCACATATAACATTTTCATCAAACTCTATACCAAGGCTTTCTTCATTTTTCACTATGGTCTGTATTTTGTCCCAACACCTCATTTCAAGCTCCTCCATAACTCTTTCCAATTGATCCTCCTTGACAGGGACAAGACCTTTAAAAACATTGAAAATGGGTACATGAATAACAGAAATACATCATCAACTGGTTGAAAAGAAAAATAACTACTGAACTTACCCATAGCAGCTCTTTCACCATTAAATATTTGTAGCCAAGCTGCATCTGTGTCATCTAAATCATAAGAGCATGCTTTTTCTGCCTTGGCTGGAGTATCAGAAAGAATATGTGTCTCACAGTCAAAGGAGTCATCCTTGCAAATAGCTATGTACTTGTTCTTTGGCCTGATAATCAGAGAAATCATGTAACAATATTTCAGTTATAATAATAATAATGATGATACATTTACATGCATTATGATTGATTATGAAAATCAGTAGTCACTTACAGCTTAAATTCAAAGCCTGGCTTTGTGGAGGAGGGGCAGTGGCTGATGAGGGTGACAGAAGGTCCTGGAAGGGAATCAGGATTCACAGGCACTTGAACACCCCGTTCCCATTCTTGCTTCCATTGATCTCCTATCACCCAATATTCATCAGCTGTTAGTGGTTCAGAATCTGCCAGCTTCATGGCACTAATCAAATCCTTGCGGAAAAGCTATTAGCAAAAATTTAAAAAAAAAAAAAATGTTAAAGATAGAAGACAAAATATATTTAATTTCCTAACTACAGATTGCTTTCAATCGATCTCATACCTCAGCAGGCGCTTCTGCAACTGTACGGTTGTAGATATTGGGGGGCTTGAGGCTATCCTGTGATCGAGAAGCCCAAGCCCCCATGCTGTCAGCTATGGAGGTTGAGTCATCATCATCCACGGTGGGCCGCCCTTTGCGGCGCTTTGTTGGAACTAGATTGTATACAGAGAATACGTTTTAAAAAAGGGCAAGACTAAATTACATTAAATAAAAGTCAAAGAAAATACCAGTATAGAAGGAAATAATTAAACAGTAGATAAATAGATAGGGTGGCAAAACAAACCTGGGCCATCGTCTGATTTCAGGGATCGCTTAACTCGTTGTGACATCTTCCCTAAAGAATGGATTGGGAGCTGAGTGGCCTCTCAAGGCTCCACAACCTGTTTCAATTATAAAACAATTAAATTAATGTTAAGTCAATTCAAAAGGCAGGTCAAAGACAAAATACTACTGAATACAGTCGAATTCACACAAGAAATATTTTTCATAGTGAAATGAATGGCCATGGCATACAGTATTACTAAAGATAAAGTACTTTTGAGCTGACTGCCCCTCTATCTTGGAATTAAAATGTTTATAAAACAATGGAAAAATTCGAAAGAACTGGGAAAGAAACCAGAACAGCATACAAAAATTAGATAGAAGATAATTACAGTTAAAGTATGAGTAAATATATTATATGGGATCCAAATAAAAACAGCACTACTCTCTAAATATTATGTTCCTTGTGTAAAAAAGGTAGAGGGGCACATAAATGTCATGGACTAGGTAAAAAGGGTTGCTTAAATTTATATTAAATGGGTAAATGCCACTGAACCATCAAACAATTATACTCACTACATAGCTGAGGGTGAACATTAAGGTAGATGGATGTAGAGGGTATCTATAAAAGAAAAGAAAAAGAACTAATGAAATACTATGGCAGATAATTTCAATGAAAAGACTGAGAGTTAAATAAAAGGAGGCCTGAACTTGTTCTAATGTTTATAACCAAGCAGACCTATGACACACAGGTAAGCAGTAAACAAAGAGGATGGATATGGGTGTCATTTAGAAACGCTATGTTAAAATATTGTTCCCATTACCACATCTACACAGATAAACCTGATAAATACAAGGTTTAACATCCAAAATTGAGAATTAAGTGAGGTGAGAAATGGCCAGGATCGCAGCCTAGGCTAGGCTATTATGATGTAAACATTGACCAGAATGGATTGTTTGGGTAGAAAGAAGCCTATCGCCTTACTTGCGGGCACATAAAAACCGCGAGAAGACATCTTGGGGGAAGAATCGTCATGTGTGAGGAGCGAAAATGGGCCCAGTTTCATAATGCGAGTAAAAAATTATCCCCGTGGATGATGAGTAGGCCTAAGCATTGACAACACAGATGGCAGCACTGGCGTCGAGTTCCACAAACTTTCTTACTCCTCGCGTCAGAACAACACAAATATCGATTCCATTTCACTTGTTTCGCACACTTTTTGTTCGGCACTATCACTTCTGAGGAATTTTGTTCACATATCACAATTCACACAGTCCATTGCGCACACGAAGGGCCAAATAGCCGACAGACGAGAACCGAGTCTGTCATCAAAACCAACATGTCCTCATTAGAAATTCAGCCTCATAACGCAGCGACAGAACTCACCACATCTAGCACTTTTTTGCACTGAGCACTTTTAGTTACTTTCAGGACGGCTATCATCTACGGCATCAACCACTTTAATTCGCAAACACAATAAATAATCGACATAAAATGGGATACCATCGTTTGGCGCCATCATGCCTGAAAAAATAACTGTAGAAGTTCACATCACGTGATCACAACGCAAAGCCTTGGTAGCGCGGTACTACACTAATCCCAGCATGCATTGCGCGAGACTGCGCAGTTGAAGAAGGGGGTTGCTGAGGGGGTGAGGTGAGCCGAAGGGGTGTGCGCGGGAAATGTTGCGATCCTCTCCTCTCTATGCATATTATTTTTATTGTCATGACGGGGTGGGGATTGTAGGAGAGTCGAAAGGGTGGCAAAGGGCTGGAAATAACTAATCAATGCCGTGGTGTGCCACATACCAATTTCGTCGCGTGATTAAAAAAAAAAAAACACCCCCCCTCCCACCCTCAAAAAAATAACGAGAGAGAAAAAAAGGATTACGGGATATGCAAGTTACGCCTTTCGCACGGGGATTTGAATGAATGACGGCGCACTGACTTGCAACCCCCGGAGGATGCGTCAATAATACACCTCCCTCGAATATTCCATTCGTTTACGTAAAGGTGCCCCCACAATGAACTCTTCGGGACGTGACGTGCTTCCCCCTGCGCTTGGGCTCTCCGGGTAGGCCGCCACCTTCAAACAAGTGCTTGGCGGGTCGGCCTACACAGTCTGTCGCAGGCGCTCGCATTTAGCTCCGCCTCGGTATCGTTCATTGTGGGGGCGCCATAAGAAAAGACCTATGGGTGGTTGCAGATGATACCAGCTGGGGGTTGAAAGGACTTCAACCCCTAGCTTAGTCCGTTGAAAGAAAATCATATTTTTAAGTTTGTAGAAATGCCTGTGACCCAATACATGTCATGTATTTCGTATGAAGCTACATCTAGTTTGTATGGAAAAACGTGTCTTGTCTCTGCGCCGTTTCAGCTGCCAGTTTCGGTATCCTTCGTTGGCACCGCCGTTTCAGTATCGACCGCACAGTAGCCCGTGACCCGCGACAATCCTCGCAATTCAAAACAACGCTTTAGTATTCAGGTTTTCATTTCTCTTACGTTCGTTTAGTTTTTTTTTTTTTCCCGCTTGGTAGTCAGCGCTTTACAAGGTTTCTGACCTAGCTGATATAGAATGTTTTTAAATGCTTCATATCCTATCTTCAATGTATGTTAGAATTTAGGAAATAAACAATGAAGTATCAGTAGTAAAACTGGGTGTATGGCTTTTGAGTGAGAGAGAACTTAGGTAACAGCTGAAATGTCACTTAATAACCAAATAATGATGAAGATGTCTGGTGGTTGGTCTTTTACAATCCAATATGAAGGTGTCTGATGAAAAAGTCCATTTTGCAATGCAAGACCAAATTTTATGACAAAACAATCACATTACAAAACAAGTAGCCATTTGAATGTTTTCCATATAGACACATGTATACATACTATATACACTACACAATATAACATAGGGACCATTACAATTACATGCTAAATTGTGGATTTCAAAGTTCAAGACTGATTATATACAGACCAACATAAACTTGGAACTAACAATAATATTCATAATAATCAATATAAGAATAATCATCTTACAAATCTAATGTAAATTATTTCAGGACACAAATAATGCTGCACAGCAGCAGCAGGAATTAAAGTCTCATGCAATTGTCAAGACAGCCAAGCTTAGGCTGAGACTCAATCTTCTCTCTTAACAATATAAGATAAAAAGATTATGTATGGATAACATTATTTTAAAGCAAATTTTACCACCAGCTATTTAAATATCACACATGTTTAAGTAAAAGCTTCAGTACAAACAAAATAGAAAACACCATCATGCACATAGTGTGAGCTAAAAGTTATTAATTTCCTTTGTCTCCTTTTCAAAGGGGGAGTGACAATCACATAAACCAAAAGTTCCGTTGATTCAGGTACCAAGGGGAACTGCTAGCATAGGCAAGAGAGGAAATTATCATTTTTCAAGCTCAATGAGAGATTATAAATCTAGTTTCATTAAATCATCTGCTTACATACAGTAGTGCTAACTGTACAATCACAATGAAATTAAGAAAAAAAGTACTGAGAATATATCACATTCTTTACCAACTTCAATTAGACTTCCAACCAAAGAGATCCCACAAAGAAAGGATGTCAAGAATGAACAAACTATATGCTTGATGTGTGTTGATCCAGAAAGGAAATCATAAGAATCAAGGAAATAAAACCATTACCTTATTCCTGAACTTCATTTTCCTGAACAGGTTGAACTTGCTTTTGCACCATGCATGATCGAGCCACTGACTCAAAAAGCCTGTGAATATAAGATGTTTGCATTAGCCATTTGAAAGACTTTAATAGAAAATATAAAAGGACAATCCATACTTCTCAATTTCAGGGGCGCAATGGACAAACTCATGAAGCCAGAATTTGTAAGTTGGGTTTTTGATCAATTCAATAAAGGTGATAAGAAGGCCCCAGGGATGTGGGCGGTTGACAATTAAACGCTCCAGAAGGACTCTAAAAAAGAAAATGGAAGGGGGAAAAAAAAGAGGATAAATTAGTAATTATGTGGAAGCATGGCTGATGGATCAAATTAGATTTTGAGTAAGAACCTTGCAGAATAAAGTAAATTAGCACATTTTTTCCATACCTTGTAATCTGTTCTTGAATTGCCTCTGAATTAGCCTCAGCAAATAAGTACAAAAGAGTACAACTGAAATAGTGTGTATGACTGTTGGGATAGCGTAACTGATTAGCTATAGCATTCAGGAAAAGATAGCGACCTGGAATAAAACGGAAGAGAGAGAGTTCTTTGGTCAACACCATAGCTCTACATTTTAAACAAAATTCTAAAAGAAAGCAACAAAAGCAAATTAAATAAACCTTCAGTATCCAAGTCGACAGCAAGATTTTGGAAAATATCCATGTGAGCTGAATGGGCAATGGTTGTCATATTTGGGGTATGGCTCTTGCTACGGATATAATTAATAGCCTGAGTGCCCACATACAGAACCAATGCATTCATCAGGGGAATATTGTATGCCATCCCAGGTTCCTGTGAGATTTGTAGATTTCCTCGAAGCTCAGAAAGGAAGGTAACAGGAGCACGAGCTTTCAGATAGGAATCAAGATCCTAAAGGCAACATAGACACAGTAATATATAGATCAGTCACACTGTAGACTACAACATGAGGAGAGCATATCAGGAAAATAATTCCGATGGACCACAAGAATGCTGTGCTAACCTTCTTGAAAGCAGGTGGCTGGATCATTGACGAAAAGTTAGTCAAAACACGAGGAGCGTGAGCTATTTCTGGCAACATATCAACTTTTAAATTTGGAGTGAATGGATCAGG
The DNA here is from genome assembly GCA_033675135.1 of Frankliniella intonsa. Taxonomy (NCBI): domain Eukaryota; kingdom Metazoa; phylum Arthropoda; class Insecta; order Thysanoptera; family Thripidae; genus Frankliniella; species Frankliniella intonsa. Next base: position 7,043,287 of record CM066245.1, on the reverse strand, counting down.
TAGACGCATATTCCTTGGAAAGGCTGACAAAATCAAATTACGCATCTGTGAAAGGGGGGGAAAAATAACTGTTAAAATGCTTTCTCCAACAAATAAATTCATCATACACTGTAGCTCAACTTAACCAACCTGAATGCAATTGGGAGGAATTACATCACAGAATCCATAGTGGTAATCACATAAAAATTCTGGGAAATCATGGAGCAGCACAAGCAGTAGTCTTAAGGTACCTTTGTACAACAAGGTTACAGGTTTGGCAAGTTCAGCATTTCTTAAGAACGGTGCCAAAAATTTGAAAAGATCCATCAGCAATTGGGAATACATTCCCCATCCTTTTTGCTGAGGGGTGAGAGCAAGCATTCTGCCCAAAAATACACGATGTGATACAATCTCCAGCCACGCATAGGAAAAGCCAGGAGCTTTCGATGGGCTTAGGATATGAAGAGTATGACAAAAAGCTGTAAGCACTTGGAAGTTAATAGTTTCCAGAATTGGTTCAGGTGCATTCAGCTCCAAGAATAACATAATGAACATTCGTTGATAGGGCAATTGTTGAAATTCCAGTGTGTGAGCATCTTGATCATGTAGTAAAACACCAGCAACAATTCCTAGGACTTTGTTTAGCAGGTTTATTTTTGTACCAGAGTTGGCAGTGTCACCTGAATGCTTTACAAGCAGAGCAATAAGTTTCACATACGCATCCAGAGTGGTGTAACACTTTGTGCGAACTACAGTAGGAGAATTAGGCTGTTCGGTGAGCGCTGAACAGCACATGTCCACACACAACCTTGTGCTGATGCGGAAAAACCTTGTTATAACATCATCAGTCTTCAAGAAACCTTGGACATTCAGGTGCTGAACAAAAGTACCAAATGCTTTAGTTGGCTCTCTAATTCCATTTGGAGAATGAATGAGTGATACCCATTCTCGGAGCAAGTAATCAGTCTTTTCAACATATCCCAAATCATCGAAGTCACGGGATGTCACTTGCAATATTCCAGAATGGATGTGAGCAGTTGGTCCCCCAGGAGCTCTGTCCACCAGGAAATTGGGATCGTGGGTTGTACGAAGTAGCTCAATAAGTGCAGTAAGACCTTCAGGTGGTGATCGAGAATGTTGTGCAATGCGTGCTAACATTTCAATAGTATTACCAAGGTCACTTTCAGTTATATTGGTGTTGAGACGTTCATCAACAAGATACATTTGTACGAGATGCATAGCAAATGCAACCACTGGGAAGTTCAGCCCATTCTCCATGGCTTGAGCGAGATGTAAATCATACTGTTGCATGTTAACAAGGCCTGAACGAACAAGACAATCAACGGCATCTGGATTATATCTGAGGTCTCCTCTTGATTCAATAAGGCACCGAGTCACTTGCTTGTTTGTCCATTGTTGTCCATACATGCGTTGGTCTTGTAGACCCTTCAGGATGCGTAGATGGGTGTCTCTAAATCTTGTCATAGTTTCAGGGTCATTGATTATCTGAGAAAGCTGGCTCATTCCCTCAAGCAAACTTTCAACTGTCTTTTGCAAAAGTGTCATAGCAGCAAGAGCATCTCTGGGTGAGCGCCTGGCAATCATCAAGGTTTCCATTAAACTGTGCAAATTTGCTAACTGAGTAGGAACAAATGTGAGTATGGTACTCATATTATGTTCCAGCTCTGAAACTAGTTTGTCATATATTGCACTGCTCTCATCTCCATAAGCCAACTGTGCTGCAGGGCCTGTGTTCTGGAAAGGAACAACAGTCAATGGATTTGGGAAAGGTTTGGGCACAAAGAGAGCAGCTTCTCTTTCTGTCATTGGAACAAAGCCAGGAATATTCCTTGCAAACTCTTCATATACACTCATCTGCTGCTGAGTAACACCACCAACTTTGAGGCGAATCTGCTCTGGCATTCTCTCAGCCTGATATGTAAGAACAACAGGATCACAGTAACGTCGACCCTCATTTCGTGCATGCTTGCGGCGTTCATACTCGGCCATTAGATGTTTATCAATTTCAGGAATTGCTTTTTCAATAGCTGTCTTCTGTATAAATGCACATGCAACTTCCATATTATCTTGAGCAGTTTGTTGAGCAGCTTGTTCACACATGTCTTTCTGTTGCTGAGTTGCACTAATCATGTGAGAACTAAACGCTGTCTTCAAATTGGATCCAATTGACAATAATAACTGATCTCTACATGTGATCATGGCCATTCCAGCTGTCAAGTTTCGCACCATGTGGTGGGCTGCAATGCGCATACGAGACTCTTCCGGGTCCAGAGCAAAGTCCTTCTTGACAATCTGTTCAGACGTTGTTAGAGCTATCTTCACAGAGCGGTCAACAACTGGACCGATCCATTCCTGAACTGCCCGTTCTACAGCAGGTCTCACGAAAGGCTTCAGTTGAGGGTTAGCTTGGAACAGTGCAAGGTTGTTATTGATAACAATGTGTCTTCCAATGTTTGTATTGCCAGACACATTGATGTCTGAGTAAGAGAATCGTGGTTCAGGTGGTCCAGCTGGAAGGCCCGGAGGAGGAGAGGTACAGGGCTGTGGCACAGGAGCTGGTGGCAGCATGGAAACAGAACGGAGATCTGCTCCCGCTGTCGCAGCAGCAACCGCAGCAGCCGCTGCAGCATGATTAGCAGCAGCTACAGCTGCAGCATGTGAAACAACTGATGAGGATGAAGAGTTGGGCATTGGAGCCACGGTAGCTGTGGGGACAGCATGACCGCTTTCCTCAGTGGGTCCTGGGTGTGGACCTGCAATCCAGATTAGATCCAGAGTTCTGATTTGTTCACATCAACACTAAAATTAAGAAAATTACCAAGTTGTTACATTACCTGGGGTCTGAGGAGTAGACGGTACAGATGTAGTACCAGGCTGATCTTTCTTCTTGGGTTGAGAAAGCTGATATTCCATATTTTCCACACTTGCTGGATTTTTCAAATAATGACTCGGTTTCAAATCAGCTACATCAATGTTCAGATTTTTACACAATACTTCTATTTCGAATTTCAGATTAAGCTTTAGATCCGGTTCCTGATGCAGCTCTGCGAGGACATTCATTATTGCCATGGTCCATGGGCAAGGTGGCTTGAAAACCTGAGAAGAGAGTTCCCAAACATTAGCTATCTATGTATCTCTTAGAACAATTAAAGAAGTATATTGGAAAGAAATCCAATTACCTTGCTTTTTGCACATGATTCTAAAACTTTAGCTACAAAAGGTACAACATAAAGAAGTTCTTGCTGTCCCTTATTGTAGGCCTCAGCCAGAAGAGATTTGATATCGATATCAATGTGCAAAATTGGTCCACTTCTACCAAGTGTTAACATGCCTAACCAGTGGCCAAGGTTTTTCAATAATGAGCGATCAGAGAAGTTTGCTATGCCCTTATCACTTCTAAGCAGAACACGGATGTTTCTGTATGTTTCTCTCAAAACCAAAGTGTAAACCTGAAAGCATAATGAATGTCACAACACTGAGAATTTTTGTTTTAAAATGGCGCACTTAAGACAGAAAAAAGAAAAAAAAATACCTGTGGGATATTTAGAGTGTCAAGAAAGTTTGAATAGAGGGCATGGAAATTTAGTTCTATGCTGGCCCGTTTCATGACAAGATATTGAGCAATCCAAGGCCAGTACTCTTCTGTGACCAAGTCTCTAATTTCTTCACACTTCTTGCCAAGGTTGAGTTGACTTAGATTGTTAAAGACAAATGCAACCTTGTCCTGCAATGCTTCAGGAGGAGCAGTTATTTTATCTTCTTTCTCAGTGGCTACAAGTAATGTATCAATATTTGTAGCATTAGCAATTGATGGACGGCTGGGCATTCCGCCAGTTGATGGTGTGGGCTTGGTTGTAGCAGGAATTGCTGATATTGCTGTGGTGGTTGGTGTTTGTGTAGGTGCAACAAGGGCAGCCAAAGAAGCAGGCAACACCGGTCCACTTGGTTGGAGAGGAGGTTCCATGGAATTTTTCCCAAATTCCACATACTACACAAAAAAGTTGAAGTGAAAATATTAGATTACAAATACAAACAGAATGATGTATATGTCACAGGTAATGTCACTTACCTCAATTAAATGAGGAGGAAACTCCCTAAAATGAGGTATAGCAGAAACATGTTCACAATACTTATGATAGTCTTTCAATTTTCCCCTGAATCTATCCAAAGCTGCAATGCCAAAGTAATACATTTTGCTCCCATGAGGCTTACGTAGTGCATCTAGCACTGATCTCAGAGCTAATCCCATTGCCAAGTAGGTACTAGAAACAGAGATAAAAAGAAAATTGATACAATTAAGAAGGAAATATACTCGAAAATGATAAATAAACAAGCCAGAAAGAGCTCTGTCAAGTTAGACTGGAAATTGATAATACTGTGATACTATGTAATGACTCAATATTGACTTACGGGCAAAGTTCACGATCAACAATTCCACCAAACAGCTGCGCAGTAATGTGGAGTTCCTTGTCAGGGTATTGAGGGAAAAAGCGGTATTCTTCAAAGAGGTTACGAATCATGCAATAATATACTTCCTGAAATAGAAACATAGTTACATGAAAAATCCTGTGGTAAATTAACTGTAAAAGTAGATATCTAAACAACAGACCTTCTCTCGTTTGCTTGATGTATCCTTGAACTTTTTTAACATTTCTAAAACTTCATCAATCGAGAGAGTTGGATGAGGGGGATGGTTGTAAATCCTTTGGAAGTAACTGTTTGCTTCATCTTCAATCTCTTTGGGAACATTTGGCGACATTTCAGGGAATATTTCTCCAAGACGCGTTTTGTCTACTTGTTGAGGCCCCAAGTGTGGCATTCCCATGCCTCCAACCAAAGAAGTAGCCGCTCCTGCTGGCACCTGTGAACCTACTGGCCCACCAACATGCTGAAGCTGATTGCTTAGAAGCATAGGGAATGGACTTTGAGAAGGTCCAGGACCTGTAGGTCCAGATGGAGCTAACAGTCTTGATGGAGATCCTGGGGTTGACACAAGGGGGCCAAGGCTACCAGGAAGGTTAAAAGCAGAACTACTAGGGGGACCAACACCACCTACTCCACCCATGCCCCCTGGCATGCCTCCCAAATTGAGGCCAACCAGGCTGGAGCTGAGTGATGCAATTGGATCAGAGACTTGAGAACTTGGAAACACCTGGCAATGAAAAAATTAATAAGTAGGAGGGCAGGTTACAAATAGACAATCAGGCTGAAGTAATAGAAAGAAAAATGGTAAAAAGGATTCTAACAAATTATATAGATACATTACCTGTCCACCAAGTAAGGAATGCTCCAGCCCAGTACGGTGGGCTTGGGAATGAGACCGCATGACAGGACCAGGTGGAGGTTGTCTTGGTTTGTTCAAAAGCAGGCTGCAGTTAGCTACCATGGTCATAATCACTTCAGAAAGCTCTTGGGAAAGTCCTCTACAATTAAGAGAACCAAATGAAACACTAATGCAGTGACTTGGAAGAATTCTTGTGACATGTTCAGGTACTTACACTGTGCAACCCTGGAGACAGTTAAGCATAACTGCAAGTGTTTCATGAGGCAATTGAGCAGACTTGGGCATGTTGTCATCCTTCATTACACCACCCATAATTTGTGGGCATCTCCTTTGAAGAAACTTGACACAAGCAGACACAAAGGGCTCACCATGGTCATGAATTTTATCTGCTAACCATTTCTCAAGCTTCAAGTACTCTCGTCTAGAAGCTAGACAAGCCAAATCAATAACAAATAGGAATGACTGAGCATTAAGCAAAACTGTGAGAGCCTTCAGATCCTGAGCAACATCCAAAATGCGAGACAATCTTGTCTGGTCTGTATCACCCCGCATATACCACTCAGCCATGGCATGCATTATGATCGGCTTGATTGAGATCATCTGACTATGCCAAGCATTGTGTAATATAATGGCTGAATTTGGATGATTACTGAGGAAAATAGGAATGAGGGTTTTGAAGAGTTCTTGACGGAGCACTGTCACTGGCGAGCTTATGTTCAAGAGTACCAAGACAAGGACATCTGGGCACAATGTGATTGGAACATTAAACAATTCTTGAACCTGAGCGTAGAGGCCTCTGTCTGCCAGAAGTAACAATGTTTCTACCAAGTCCACACACCGCCTGCAATCAAGATAGATGAAATAAAATTATCATTCATGTCTAGTTTTAGATAAAGCAATAAGGGATATGTTTAAAATACCATGTTGCTATCTCCTTATTGTCACTTTCTGGAGGAGCTTTTAAGACATCAACAGGAGCCGAGTGAAATGGATAATCAGTTATGCAAAATATATCAGGATTTTTCAGAATTTGCTGGAGAAGAGAGAATTGCCCTTCATTGTTCCTCCACACCCTTCTATAAAGGAGTTCAACAGGAAAGAGCTCATGGTGTGATCCTTGGCTTTGCCACCCCATCAGTAGAGCACTGGTGAGAAGGTTTAGGCCCATTCGGTCTTTGATGATGAAATCAGGGTGGTCAAGCTGAGATACAACATCATTCCAAACTAGATTTGGCACAAGTTCCTTCAATGTTTGAATAAAAACTTCAATATTCCAAGTAGTAGGATGAGATGGATCATTAACCCCTCCACCTTTATCTTTGACACCTGACTCACTTCCACCCCAAAAACTGGAAGGATTCAGGCTCTGTAGAGAAACCTAAGCAAAGATGAATGAATGGGTATTAATGGCATTGGTAAATTTAAGGAGAACAAATTAAAACTACAAGGAAATATTATAAACCTGATCATCAAGCCCGCTATGAGTTCTGGCCATCATTGAAAGAATACGAGCGACAGCAGCTGCAGGAATATCGCGCCCACCCAGTGAAAGTGAGCCCAATGCACTGCGACATTGCTCAAATGAAGAGGTGAAGTTGTAGCCCATCTCCATAATCATGTCAGCAAGTTGCTGTAAACAAAAGTATTATGTGAGAATACTCCTGTAGCAGTTTGACATTTCATAAAACTGGAATACAAACCTGAGAGTTCGCCATGGCTGAGCTCTCTTGATTTAATTTGTCCATAGGCAAATCAGGTTTGTTGGGGTAGAGTAACGGAGCTAGTACAACAGGTACCAACTCACGTGGGAAGTCTCGACGAAGATTTTTCAAGAACGATTCTTTAGTGTCTGATGTTACTCCTAGAAAAAGTACAAGAAAAATTAAAAAAAAAAAAAAAATACAGAATGAATTTAATTTTGAAGTCAAAAAGAAGAAAACTATGGTGCATACCAAATTGATTGCCTGTGTCGCAAAACACACCGCTAAGAATCAAATGGAGAACTTCAGGTGTGGTATCATGCAAACCTCCTTCTTGATGACCTCTACTTGATTCTGAAAAACAAGTATGTCAAATAATTTGAAGACAATAGTAAATTTCAGTTTGGCTTCATAAGACTTACCAATGTCAATGTAGGATCTGATTAATTCTGTGAGTTTCTGATTAACAAATTGAGTGGCAAAATTCTGTGTATCTGGATTGGCTGAATGAGTAAGAGCCAAACCAAATACCACTTCTTGAACAGGATTGAGTTTAAGAACTTTACTAAGTTGAGTAAAGAGCTGAGGAGATGGTTTTAAAGTCTGAAACAAGAAATATGGAATAACCAAAACTGGCAAAACATGCATAGTCACAATATAGCAGAAGAACAAAATCTCTACCTTTTGGTGGTGTAATGGGTTGTCAACGGCGTAACAAATATTGGAGACAAGCGATGGTTTGGTGAGCAGAGCACTGCACTCCTGGCCAAGCAGCTCCAACAGGAGACTGTTGTTGCTTTTGCTGCCGTCTAGACTTAAATCAACATGAGACAACAGGCAGCGCAGCAGATGTCGGTCCGCCTCCACGCCATACAGCCCCACCAACTAAGTAGAAAAGACCGTGCAAAATATATGTCAATAATTTAACTGCCAAAAGAGACCAAGAGAATTTCAAAAATCACAAAACTCGAATGGAGATGTCAAGGAATTAAATGCGCAATGGATTGAACAGGTAAACAAAGGATTACAGCGCGTACTGACAGAACACAGTGATAACTACGCATAAGAACTGGTAAGTCAGCAGATTTGAAGAAGACAGGTTAAGAAGGTTACCTAACGGATGCCCGGCTTTATATATAGGTGTGCATAAAATAGTTTAAAAAATCGGGCCAGTAATTAATTGCAAACAATTACAAAAGTTTTGATCTTCTATATACTACGGTGATAAAACAAGCAAACAAATATGAAGTTTGTTATTTTCATTGGCAGCGTCTAGGCCAAACTCAGCACTTATCCCAGCTCACCTGTGATAATTCTTGAGAGCTAGATTTGAAGTTCTTCTTGGTTAAATTAGCGACCAAATACGTTATTTGTGACAGGGCAAAAGACAAGGAGTCCAGGTTCATAGTTCCATGAATACGACCTCGAAAGCTTCAAACGCGTTTGAAGCTTTCTTTGGTATCCGAGAAACGCTTCCCCGCGAGGTAAAAGCGATAAAGGTATAACATCTACATGAAGTACCGCCTATGTACAACATCGGGATATATCTTCAAATACGTTTTCAGATCAACATTATGACTGAATTTTCGTTAATGGAAATCATGTAAACGAACAAAACGCTTCGGCAGATGGCGGACTGAACATAATTTATTCGACTTTTTCTTCTCCCTTCTTCACCGTAGTCGGTTCCGGAAATGGCCATAAGCGACCGGCGACGTGACGGCCGACCAACAAAACTAGTTGTAAGATCCCATTTACTAGAGAAAACAAATGTGAAGTTCTGATATGATCTGCAAAAAAGAATAATTTTCAAATCTAGTTACTGTTTTGAACCTCAACGTGTATCATAGCAGCAAGCAGCTGCACCCGTTTCCACTCAGAAATGTGGAATGATTAACTAAAGCAGAATTTTTGTGGATTTCCCTACTAAAAACTAAATGCAAACACAAACAGAAGGGAGTTAGTGGTGCTTGTAATCATAGTATAATAGTTTGCTTGTTTCATTACTCAACTTATTTTTTAATTGTTTACTGAAACCCTGGTGCTGAATACCCAGTGAGAAATTACTTTTTAAAAAGATATTTCTCATTGGGTAGTGACTTCTGTGACAAGCTCACAAATTTTTAACTTTTGTTGAGTCCTATTTGAAACTTTTTGGCGAACATAAGTTAGGCTCTGAATGAAAAATGTCAATGTAATATATAAGAAACAAAACTTAAAAGTTCACCACTATACACAAAATTTTATTTAAAAACAAAAATCAGAGTGTGTACAACAAAAACACTTGAAGCATGATGTTGGCATGATGAAGATTAGAGTTGCTATTGTCTAAATTGTAACCATCACAATTAATATCAAATGTGTTTAACAAAGCAACTTTCACTTGAAGGGAGAATGAAAACAAAAAATCCAGATAACTTGCTAGCATAGTGTAAATACAAATTTTGTGTAATGACAAGTTAATTCTATAGCAAGTGTCACACCCCTAAATGAAGAAAGGCTTCGTACAAAGTAAATAGTTTCAAATGTTATCAGTCAAATGGATATGTGATGAGTCAGTTATCTATCACTGCAAGCATCTTATGTTGAAAATAAACCAAGCATCTTGAGAAAAAACAAAACAAGGATGGAAAGAGATGATATACAACTAAAAATTTAAGAGTAAAAAGGGAACAAAAAAAAAAAAAACTGTATCACAAACCACAGAGCTCCTTTAACACTAGTACAGCTTATACAAATCACATCACTTCTTACTCCTTGCCACCATTAAATTCAAACACTAATAGTGAGGTATTATAGTTTTACAACAATTATTTAAAAAAAGCAGCTTGACAAAGAAGATTATTAATTTCTGCAACTTCCAATACAATAACAAATGCACTTCAGGGAATTAAATGATAGTTTACAATGAGGTAAAGAGCTAGAAATCTATTTCTATTTCAGGCAGTGCGTAGAATGAGATGAACTCCTGAATCCGTGTCTACAATGTCACTCAGCTCACCAACTTTAAGAGCAAAAGCAGCATCTTCAAATGGCTTTTGCATAGCTCCACGAGCAAATGGACCTAGATCGCCACCTCGTTTAGCGGAGGAGCAATCAGAGTACTTGGACGCTAATTCAGCAAGAGTTGCATCTCCTGCTTTGATTTTATCCTCATAGCCTGGAAAAGAATGAGACATTTAAAATTATTATTGCTGATTTGGATCAACAGATTTATTAGGAATAAACCCCATACAGTAGAAGCAATAATAGACAGGGCCTAGAACTGTTCCCATGACAACAAAAATCAAGGCTGTCATCTGGCTGAATTACTAATTTTCTGGACAGCTGTAGAACAAACATTTACAGGTGAATAAGGTTCATCTTTAAACCTTCTCTTTGATAATTTTGTTTCAGAAAGCTTTGTAGGTATTTACTGGTCCATTTTAATATTTTTTTTATTTTTTTTTAATAATCCAGCCCAGGATACACAGAGAAAAAAATGACAAACCGTGGAAACATTCGAAAATTTGAAGAACAGTATGCTAAGCTCAACCATGAGTTCCATACATATAAAAAGAAGTTGGAAGAGAGCAAGAAGGCATTTAGAGAAATGCAAAAAGAACTTTCAACAACAAATGAAAGTCTTGTGGATGAAAGTGAGATGACTGCCAAATTCAGTGAGGCTGCAATGGCTGCACACAAAACTCTCAGAGAGGTGGCAAACAATATGCATCGTATTGATAAAGAAATGGCCTTGCTTGGAAGAAAAATGATGATGAAAGTTCACAAGGACCAAGTTGAGAGGGAGGAAAAATATCAATGAGAAGTCAAAATTCCTTTGTTAAAGAGACAAAATTAAAATTACTCTGATTCCTTGAAAAATTATCACATACTGTTGCATCCAATGCACAATGGTCACTACGAGTATAAGAGAAGATACCATGATATACTTCGATACTGTGCCAAGTACAGGCAAAAGTGTCAAGTGAAGATTCCAAGAACATCTTACCTTTCAGAATTTCAATTGCCTCATCCTTAGTTCGAGTTATGTTGTCTTCCCTCCATGAAGATGGTCTTCGAGATCCTGCATGCTTTACAAGCAAGTGGCTACACTGAACTTTAGATGGACCAGTATGATTGGAAGAAGCGGGACTCGTCGGTGTATCCCACTGACTTTCTTTAGTATATACATTCAAATAATAGTGCTGACCTAAGAAACAAAAAGAAAAAGAGAAATATTATATATTGTATAAAAGCGTTAAGTAGCATTTCATTTAGACTATTGTGATGGTACACTCTTTGATCGGGTTTGGGTCAAAAAAAGGATGAGTCTTTTCTTGTAGTTATGATTATAATGCAGTTCAAAAACATTCAAAATATAATGAAGATTTCAAAATTAGTAGTAATAAAAATTATATTTCACGGCCCAAAGAGATCTCATTTCTTTAAATTTTATATGAATATGAGATCCCAGCCGACTAAAAACCCTAACCTATCCACTCCTGACCATGCCAATGCATGTTGTGGTGTTCAATATAGTTTCAAAAAATGGGACATAAAACCCAACCTGTGGAACGGCTAACGCGCTTTTCCCAGCCTTCAGGAAGAATTTCGTCAGACATGTCAAATTTGTTGATGTATAGACTCTTCAAAGTTCGGTGAGGGTGCAGAGCGGACTCTTCCTCTCCAGGCCGGGTCAATACAAAATAAGTGCAGTGGTGCAGGAAGAGAAGTAAGCAAGCCGCGCCTGTTCGCCACCATTGGCGCCACCATCGTCTGCAGTGCAGACAGCCGCAGAAGGCTAGGCCAGACACACACAAATAATGGCGTCATTAAAGTTAATCTGGCAATGTTTATTTGCCCCGCGTTTAATCAAAATATATGGTGAAAGAAGCCCCGAGGTTAGAAGAAGAGCATGTTTAGGTGTTTCTTTCCGTTGAGGAAGGCAGGCACTTTCCTGTTATGCATGACCTCATGATTAAAGACCCATAACCTATACATGTTTTCACTTTTCAGGGTGTGTATCAAGCTAATTATCATGCAAATAATTTGGAACGATGGGGTGATCAAGTAATACACTCAGTAAGTTTATGGCCATTGTATTTCCTCCCATTATTTCTATTATAGATTCGGCACAATTAAAGGATAATACATGAATGATGTCAAGTCATTTGGCCTGGTCCCATTACCATTTAATTATTATTATTAATGAGTACCACCTTAAATACAATTCACCTATGACTACTTTATCTTATCTTCCATGTCATGAAACTAAAAAGCAGAATTATTTTTTTTTTCTATTAGTCTTGACTATTTTTGTGTATATGTTCATTTAGAGATCTTTCCAAAAGTTCTGTGTTTTTAAGAGTGCTTTCATATTTTTCAGATATATCTCCTAATGAATCTGGGTTTGTATACATCTCCCTTGCTGGCAACCATTCTGTATAGAAGAGGATATCTTCTTTTTGACAGTCTCATCACTATGGCTAAAGTTTTGACTGGCCTCGGGTTGACTTTAGCAGCAGCTTACTGTTTTAGAGGAATAGGTCGAGCTAATAATACTGCCTATGTAGAGTTTGAGGCTGCACTCAATGCAGCATTACGCAACCTTAACAAAGACTCAAAGGTAATTTTTAATGGTACTTAAAATAGTGACATTGAAATGCTAGAATATGTATTTACTTTCTACCATCACCTTACTCTTACAGAAAGCTATCTCGAAGTATGATTTTGAATTTTCGGGTATGCCTGTTGACTTTAGATGGAATGATATTGAAGGGTATGGAAATAACTTTGTCTAATGGGCTAAATACAGCTCTTTTTTTTTAAATCTATCTACTTGCAAAACACATCAAAGACTCTTGTTTTTCAGGGATGAGTCAAAGCAACGCATTTATGCTAGAAAACCTTCATCTCGTCGTAGCCCTGTTGATCAGTTCATTTCACTCCCGTGTCAAATTGCTGCCTATTTAGCTGCTCACACATTTGGTATTCGTTTAGTGTACCCTGGGTCCATATCTCTCCTAGGCTACATTATGCGTAAGTGTTTTGTATAAAGTTTATAGAATTCAATTTAAGATGTCAGTGATTCTTACTTGTTGAGGGAGATGTATGAAACTATCTAAATTACTATCAAGGCCCTGTTTTGCTGGAGGGTCGCATTAAATTGGTTGAAGAAAACAATGGCGTCCGTTACAAACTTAGAACCAGGGATGACAACGATATTGATTCCTGTTTTGTGGACCGTCGGAATAGGTAAATTATTCATAAACATATTCCATCATGTTCATATATTTTTGTTAGTTCTCCTAAACTTTTGATGATTTCTTTTGTGTGTGCAGGACCACTAAAGGCAATGTGCTTGTAATCTGTAGTGAGGGTAACGCTGGATTCTATGAGCTGGGCATAATGGTTACACCTCTGGAGGCTGGTTACTCAGTTCTTGGTTGGAACCACCCTGGCTTTGGTGGAAGCACGGTATTAATTATGTTCTTGTAGATTATGTAGTATCAAAATTTGTCAAGTGTCTTCTGTTGTAATTACTGGATTTTATTTCTTACACAGGGAATGCCTTACCCAGAGCAGGATTTGAATGCTATGGATGTCGTAATACAGTTTGCCATACATGGTTTGAACTTTCCTGTTGAAAATATAATTTTGTTTGGATGGAGTATTGGAGGTTATACAACTTCCTGGGCTGCTATGAACTACCCAGATGTAAAATTAGTTGTAAGTTTTAACTTTAACAAACACAGGATATTTAAATGTAATTTATTCAACAAAAACTGAACAGTACTTGAATAATTTTCTTTTATTTCCTAATAATTTTTTGAATGAGTATATAAAGAAATTAATGGTTAAATAAATAAATAAGCATATAATTAACAATAAATAAGTTGATAACTAACTATCAAATACATATGTAACAAACAAATCTTGTTTGGCTTCAGGTATATATATTTATATATAGATATATATTTCCATCAATACATCTCTGCTTTGTTTCTGTTGCCAGGTTGTTGATGCTTCTTTTGATGATATTTTGCCATTGGCAATACCACGAATGCCTGGTGCCCTTGAACCACTAGTACGACGGACCATAAGAGATTATATTAACCTTAATGTGGCTGAGCAGTTGATAAAGTATCCTGGACCTGTACAACTTATCCGAAGAACTGAAGATGAAATAATTTGTACAGAGTTAGTAAAATCACATTTCTATCACTGTACTACAAATTTTTAGAAGATTGTAATTGCCCCATCTAACAAACTGCAAATACTTTGTCTCTTGCAGGGAAAACCACCTTTCTACCAACAGAGGCAATGATTTATTGGTTAAATTGTTGAAATATAGATATCCACTGCTAATGACTGTTGATGTAATGAGAGTTGTAAACGAGTGGCTTGCTGCAGATGCCAATGGCCAAAGTAAGTATCATGTTTTGTCTTTAATTTTGGCCAGCATATTTCTGGTAATATCAATTACAGTATTACATTATTGATTTGGGTCATACTAGTTGGAGCAGTAGTAGTAATAGTCTTGATGCAGTTTCAACTCAAAAGGTCATTGAATATTAACTGCTATCTAACCACTTGCTAGTAATTTACAGGCTTCTGTGTTGGCAAGTCAAAATTATTGTAAAACTTTGATTTAGGGTGCTTATAAGTTATCTCTGTGGGAGCATCATACAGGCACTGCTGCTTTTTGGTGTGGAATTCCTTTGGAAATTTGCACACCTGTATTTTTATTTCATAACAGGGTCCCTATAAAGAAAAATTTATGTGCCTTGATGAATCTCATACATTAGGGGAAAAAATACCGATATCAATCTTACCTTATAGGTTTGTGAGCATTTTTCAGAGTGATGGCATTGATAGTAGAGAGATTTGTTAAAATGATTTTCCCACCTTTTTCCAACATGCCAGGGTTCATTGCACTTTTCCTTCTCTATATTTCTATCCACTGAAGAGAAAAAATTATTTATAGTTTTTGCTCTTGTTATTGTTGTTGTACAAACACAATTAAAGCTTTACTTACTAAGTGATCGAGCCTGTTGAACAGTTGCAGGAGGGGTTATGGTTGAATATCTACCAAAAAATCTTGGCAGTAAGTTGGCAATTATACTTATGAGGGGTACAAAAGCCACAGTCATATTACTTTGGCCACTATCTCCATTAGCCCTGACTGCTTTTGTTAAATGTGGAGCTTCTGTCAGTCCTTGGTTTCTTCCTGTTAATGAGATACATAACTTAGCAGTTGTGCTAACTCTATTGGCTATTCAGTACTTACAATTTATGTTACAAAGGACAACCTTCAAGCACTGCTGCTGTGCTGAAGTCACAAGTAAAGCCTAGAAGAAAACACAAACCCAAGAAAAATTTCATCTTCACTCCCTAGCAGTTGCACTTGAACTGGCCAGATAGTCTGTGGGATGATGTATTTGTAATGTTAAAAGTAGGCCAATGGTCTGGAATGCTGCTCCCCCCCCCCCCCCCCCCTCTCTCTCCCTTACTCCCATCTTACATTCACCTATCTCCCTCTCAGCGTGTTAATCAATTCAATTGAGGCCCCTCCTGAACAGTCATGTAGTATGAACCACTGAGATCTCTTTTCTGTCAGAAGTGCTGTCTCATGCACTTTAATCAGACCATGCAGGATATGCCGGCCAGTCTTATTGATTTGAAAAGCATAATTTTATTAACATACTTTTTCTATTTTCTTTCTTTTAGATTTACTATGGCAACACTACAGAGTTTCAGAAGAAAAGAAGCGCATTTTAAACTACTTCTCAGAGCACTCAGGTCTCTTTCCTCTCCGAGTTGGTGATGAGCTGGATACAAATTCCAAAATTCAAATGGTGCTTTATCTTGTAAGTAGAGATTTTCTGATATCAAATATTTTCTGTGTTCTTGTTTTGTTTTTTTTAATGTTGAATCTTCTGTGTTGTTTCTTAAATTGCAGTGTAGGAAGTATATGCTGGACCTGCGGTCTTCGCACTGTACTCCACTCCCTGCCTCTATGTTCAACGTTCAATCTGATGACTCAGCTGAGCTCCAAACTAACCAGTCATAACCAGGTACATTTGTTTATTTAGGCTATTTTCTGGATTCTTTTACCTTTTTGTCATTATTATGTTGTCAATGTACTTTTGTTTTATGTACAAAAATGTGTCCTCTTAATTTTGAAGTTCCTCTTTTGTATTTTCCTAATATGAAGGGAATGACTCACTGTGTAGGTCTTGTAGGTGTTTTTCTCCTATTTTTTTTTTTTTTTTTTTAATAGATATTGGTTGAAATCACATATTTTTGAATCTCAGATAGGATAACTATCTGGCTGAAAAATCTGATTATCATCAATTTTTGAATTTTTTCAAAGATCCCAAAGCAGTTTTTAACTACTCTTTACATGCTATTTCTTCTTGTGTTCTAACTGTTACACCTGTATGCCTTTTGTTTTCTTTGTGTACTTAAGGTGCATGTACAGTATTTTTTTCTACCCAGGTTTGGAGAACCTTTTTAAAAAAGAGGATGACTGAAAATGATTAATATTCCTCAAACTTATACAATAGAATGACATCACATGTAACTCATTCTTTTGTAAAACCTAGTCAAATGTTAGATAAAACAGTTGATTATCATTTCAATCATATAGTTATTATGCCTAACTTACTTTGTGACCAATAAATCATTCCACATTTTTTTTAAAAAGAGGGATAATACTGTGATAAATTGTATTACTTTATTTCAAAACTAATTTACAACTGAGGATGTTGGGTGTGGGGCCAGTATCTTGACATGCAACACAACATTTCTTAAATTACAATATACTACATATTTTTCTCATTAATATGTATGATAAAATTAAAAAGAAAGAAAGAACTAGGACTGTATATAAGAAGACATCAAAAGTACATTAAAGAGAATTCAATAAACGATCACAAAAAAATATCTACAGCCATAGGGTACAAAAATAAAACCTACGATAATTAAGGCACTTTCCTGAAGACTAATAACAATAAAGGTGTGTAATAAATGATAAAATTACATGAATAAAATGCCTTTCTAAAGGTCGAATAAGTATTAGTTTTTAAGATAACTCAGGCTGCACTGAGTTTCCTTGAGCGTTTCAAGCAATAAGGAGTATTAGGGTCTGTCAGTGGCTTGTTACTTGGCTGAGGTTCAAAGTGTTTGTATTTTGGAATAGGATTGGGTTTGTGGACAACTTGTTTTCTGAGAAGGGCAATTTCTTCCTTCTCTCTTTTCTCTTCCTCTGCCCTTTTCTGGAAACAAAACAATAGAAATTCAATGAAATCATAAGGTGACATTTATGACAGAAGAAGACTTTAAAAATTTTAAATCTTTACCTGTTGTCTTGCTGCTTCCATATCTTGTTCTCGCTGAAGAAGTTGTCGATCAAATTCTTCTCTGTCTTTAGCCCGAATCTCTGACGCAAGTGTAACATCAGGCAAAGGAAGTTGACGGTTGGGTTTCACCGGCTCAAATGGTTTCCTATGAAGGACAGTGGGAACACGAGCCTTGAACTGTGGCATCAGTGCAGGCTGAAGGATAAAATAATATACACATTATTATTTAAAGTCATTAAGAGTGTGACACTATTCATGGCCAAGAATGATTCAAAACTATAGGCTAACCTTGGGTTCAGGAACTTTCACAGTTGTCTTTTGGGTCACAGCAGACACCTTTGATAGAACAGGTGTCCTAGCACGGGCTGCAGGAGAAGCAGAGCGCTGCTTACAAGGTGGTGTTTTAAATGAAGGCAGGGGATTTGCATGGAAAGATGGTTTCTGGAAAAGCTGTTCCTGTAACTAAATTTTAACATGTTAGGCCAATAAATTCAGTGCTGACATCACACACCAAAAACCTGAATAACATGTACCTCTTTCAACTTCTCTTCCCGTCTTAAAATTCTTTCCTTCTCTCTTTCATCAAAGCTGAATGGTTTAACTTCTGTAGTTGTTTTAACTGTTTGAGAATTGAAAGGGACACCTAAATGACCTACAGGCTTTTCTTTGACAACTTGAACTCCTCCATTTTCCTATAAAAGAGATAAAATCTAATAATAACTTTCAGTATAATATGACAAGCCTGAATACTGGGTTTATCAAACCTTATGCACTGAACATATCAATGACCACACAAAAAGTAAGTCTTACCTCTAGCACTTTCATCATAACTTTGTTCATATGTTTTAATGGTGTGATGCGTTGAGTGGCTTCCTTAGCCCGTTTAAGAGCATTGGCACAAAATGAGGGAGACTTTGGCTCTGTCAAGGGGTACTGCTTCTTCTCGGCAATACCAACAGGCCGTTGTAATATCTTTTTAGGAACAGGTCGAGCAGTAAATTTCACAAGCTCGGGTTCAGTATTTACCTCCTAATTTTAAAAGTCAGTAATTAGACAAAATTATAACACTGAAGGAAAATGCATATTAAGGAGGGATTAAGTTTTACCTTTTTCTTGACCTCTGTTATATTAAAGGGCTCGGGAAGAGTAGGAGGTTTTCTCTCTATCTTGGGTCCAGAGGAACCAGACTTCAATATTTTTTCGGGCAAAGGAAGGGGTTTTATCTTATTTCTAGAAAGATAAAAACAAATTAGCAGGTAGGCAAAAAAAAAAAAAAGAAAAAAAATCAAAAAAAATCAGAAGTAGCCAACTTTAACTTACTTGCGAATTTCTTCAAGTTCTAAAGCTTCTTGCTCTTCCCGTGACAAAGCAGTAGTAGGCCTGTTACGATGTTTCACTCTAAGAGCAGGCGACTGTGGGATGGTTGCTCTCAGTGAAAGCACAGGTCCCTTCAATTTAAGTGCTATTCAAAGGGGCAATACAACACATTTAAGAAAAGAGCAAAATCAAAGGAGCAGCAACACTTTTAACGTAAATGACTTTCATACCAGGAGAATTTTGTCGCTTGACTCTGAAACGGAGTGGGGTTTTGTTCTGGAATCTTCTTGTAGCTTCAGCCAGGCTAACAAATGGCTCAACTTGCTTAGGACGAGAAGGATTGAAGAGACGGTCTGTAGATCTTCCTCTGACTTTATTATTTAATGGCACTGCCATTGCTCTGTCTGAAGACTGTGATCTTGCCCTGTGTACAACAGTGTTGGAATCATGCTCTATTTTGTCAGACACCACTTTGGCAATAGATCTAGACCTCAACTGAATAGGAGGTTCACGTGCAGCTTTGTCAGCTCTAGTTTCCATTGAATGTTCCTTATCTGGGAGATATGGTACTTCAATGCCATCAATAACAGATGTAAGTTGACCAGCAAGACCACGTTTCACTTTACGTGTAGAACCATGCAACGTCTTAATAGCTTGTTCAAGAAGCCCATCCATGTTCAGAGGAGGAGAAACTTCTAAATTAGTTGCAGAAGCTTTATCAGCTTTGGGTGAAAGTCTTAAACGTTTTGAAGGAGATAAGTCATCAGGCTTTTCAACTTTGTCTTTGCGACTGCGCTTAACACTTGCAGGAGTCCCTGATGCCTTATGAACAGGAGTTAGCTTTAAAGCTGTAAGAGCAGCAGCAACTTTCCCTGGTGTTACAGCAGATTGCTTCTTGTGAGCCAATCGTTTCACACTGACGGGCGTCTTCAACTTAAGAGGAGTTTTAACAGTAGATGTTCTCTGCCTGCCAGATGATCTTCGTTTTCCTGGAGTCTTTTCTTTCTGATCAGATTTTGTAGGGGTTTTTCCAGATTGACTATGACGAGCAGATTTCCTCCTCATCTCAGATGTGGCAGGTGGTGTTGAAGTGGAGCGAGGCACTGGTAAACAGGTTTAAAGACTGTTATAGAGACAAGTTACATCTAGTGCATTAATCAGCTGATAGTACAAATTCTCAAACCTGATGCTTTTTTAGCCGACATTGCCCGCGGCCCAGCGGGAAGAACGACTCCAGGAGTTCCCTTGGAACGCGTGAAAGACTCCTCATGTTCAACATCTGAGGAGGGTATACATAATGAAGTCGGGAACAGTTTTAGATGTTTATGTACAAGCACAGCAAGCATTGGAGCTTACCGAAATATCTTGAGACGTCGGACTCATCATCATTCATATCTTCTGCAAAATTTACATACGTCGGGGCCTCGAAATCATAATCCATGTTGGAAAGCACTCACACTTCACCACACAACAGAACAGAACAGCCCGGGTGTGCAATTCTAAATGCACGAGCTGGGGCAGAACCTTGGCAGAATACGGTAACCAGCGTAACGGTCGGAATTTGAAAACATCGTCCTTTCATCCCGCTGTCCTGCGCCTCATGAACTGGCCACCAGGAGCGCTTGTATCGCCGCTCAACAACAGCGCGAAGTTTCAAATTACAACATTTCGCCACCTGTCACCATTCCGTAGCCAACCCGCTAGGATGCAATCGAACACTATTGAAACCCACATTTGTTACTTTCATTCTCAATTACGCTAAGAGTAAATATCAATGAGATAAACGCCATTGGGACGTTCAATAAGTGCTGTAAATTGTCGTCATCAAACGTTCCACGGTTGGCAGCGCAATCCTCCAAAACCGCGGCGGATATGCCCAAGTAGGACATGAAAAACTAGGAATGTTTATGTTTACTTCCATTTACTTAGTTATTTTTTAATATTTTTCTCTATTTTCACTGAATTTTTAAGGATACAATGGAAATGCAGTTACGCGACGTCTCCAGTTGCCTTGGAATTTTGAAAATGCCCCTACATTTCCGTCTGAAGATAGCGCTAAATTGATGTGCTGTCTGGACCGAAACGTCTGGGTCTTTTTGTTTATGTTTACAAACGAATAAAAGCTTTGTATTCAGACGCTTTCCGAAACTTGTGAAAGAATCGTTAGAAAAGCAGGTCTTCTCCGATAAGTAAAGTCCCTCGAAAGGTTTAATTGATGACAGCTCTGTGATTGAAATGAAAGGAAATATGGTAAGTTCCGAGACTAGAGCAACAGGTGTTCCCTTAAGAAATGTTGAGCTTTGTTCTTCGAGGCTTTGTACTCATTCTTTAAAAATTTTATCTTCTTTTTTATAAACGAACAAGTTCCCGTATCTCACCTCATCCAGCATATCATGACCTTTATCAGTTACCAATTATGTCACCCTAACCTTCCATATTGTGTTGACACAGACACAGGTGCCTACTCAGTGCTTCTTAAACACTACCTTCAATATTTTTATATTTTGACATTGTCAAAGTCTCTCGATGTGGTGAATTACACATGTCTTAAGATACCAACAGTTAAACAATTATGAATATTAAAATCACCCAGGAAAATTTAAGGGGATGTAGAATAAAGTTTTAGAAGTCACTATTTGGCACCTGTCCTGTATACATATATATGTATATTTTTTTAAATATAAATTTGTATCCCTGTTTGTCTCTTATAACCACAATGCCAAAGTTATTATATATTTTAATTTTTCAAAATTTTACACCATTTACACCATTTTTTATTTTGTGTGTGTGTGTGTGTTTTACCTTACTAGTCTTCAGTCATGTCTCCCCCTACAACTACACTTGATGGTTTACCCAAGAAGTTTGTCGCTGCTATGAGGACATTATTTGACATTATGGATGATAAGCGAATCGGTTATGTCAGTTTTGAAGGTACACTACAACTAACATTTTAGCCATGGTTGATTGTGAAATGAAACGTTCCTAAAACCCTCTGAACTCTTCTTTACATTCAGATATTGAAAATCGATGGCATGATGATGGAACTAAAGGATTACCTAAAGGAGTTCTTGATAGTCTTCAAAAAGTTACTCCCCCCAATGGCCTCTTATCCTTTGAACGATTTTGTGCTGGTCTCAAAATATGTTTGCTACGGAATCAAGCTGACACAGGACGGAGCAAGCCATCTGATAGTGGGGGTAAATATCATAAAATGTATAATCATTTAAAATTAATACTGCTTTCGGCTAAAGAAACCAACTTTTTTGTTTCCTCAGTTCAATTATTTCGCCCCCCATCTGCACCATTGCTGGATCTAGACTCTAGCCCACCTCCAGTTTTTCCTGTTTGGACCTCAAATAATATATCAGGACCACAACATCGAGCTGCTAGCATGCCCCAATTGTCTCAAGACTCCAGGGGTACAAACTCAACCAAATCCTCTGACTGACCTGAAGTTATATGGATTACTGATACTGTTTTTCTTTGCAGATACAGATTTAAGGAGCCATGTTCCAATGCAATCAGATAATGTTACAGCAGTACCTGCTGCAAACCCAGTAGCTGGTACAAGCAAAGGGCCTTTGTTTGGCCCACCGAAACCTCCAAGAACAGCAGCTGGTCTGCTTGCCTCTAGAGAAAGGTATTTGTCAACAATCGTACACGAGAGTTAATGTTCATCAAAGAAAGGCATTATTATAAAATTTTAATTATTTTTTTTTTTTTCAGCTTTTCAGGACTTGATCGTAGTAGTGGGAATGCTGTAGAAAGGGGCGCACTGGACAAAGCTGAAATCAGATCTGCTTTACAATGCTGGCAACTACGTGCAGCTCAACCAACATGGAACAATCGTGGGTCTGGAGATGGGAAACCAGCATCCATGAACACAAATTCAACACTAGTATCTTCTAAAGGTTAGCTTGAAAAAAAAAAAAAAAAAAAAAAAAAAAAAGCTTTGCCAGTAATAGCTTTATGAACTCTTCTCATACTCCAAATATTATCAAGGTGAGGTTGAGAATCCAAATTCTAGTAGTGCTGTCCACAAAAGAAGCTCAGGCCGTCGCCGTGAACCTCGTCGCCATACTCTACAAAATGGAATTGATTACAACATGGTAATTTCCTTGCAAAGATTTTACAGCAGTATCTGTCAATCTCAATTATCTTTCTGTATCTTTTAATTCCTTCTTGTAGCTCAAACGTATGAAACAAATGGAACAAGAAAAGGAAGTGTTACTAGAGGGGCTTAAATCCGTTGAACTAGCTCGAGAGTGGTACTTAAAACAGGTTGCAGCTGTGACAGAGAAAATGAAATATCTTGGTCGAATGGGATCTCACATGGTAAATTATGGTTAATTTAATATTTTTACCTGTCCCATTAATCTTTTAACTACAAAGTATACAATTTTGCAGGAACCGTGGAGCGAGACTCAACAGGAGAGAATTCAATTACAACGAGCTAGGGTTTTAGAGGTGAATCGTCATCTTGCTGCATTAACTGATGGAGGTGAACGTGGGGGATTTCCACTCCAGTTAAATTTAGCTGTACATGGATCTCCTGGTGCCCAACAATTACAACATCAAGTTGCAGCAGCTCAAAGATTCAGACACCAAAACTTAATCCTCACCGAGGTAATTTTTGTTTACTTGTTCTTGAATTTTCTGAGTATTCTTCTAATAATTGATGACTTATGGTTTCTTTCATATCTTAGGAAATTAATAAGAAGAACGACCGAATCACAACTCTTGAGCGAGAAAAAGCATCACTTATCAGAGAGTTGTACTCTGTAAGAAGGCCATCACATCCTCATAATGAGCGTGGATTTGTTTGAACCAATTCATTTGTTTATGGAGTATTTCTAAATAAATGCGATGTATTCTTTTTGCTGTGCCAAACATTTTGTTATATTTCTTGTATTTTTATCATCCAAATGATTTTAGACATTTTTAAAAGCTTTACTCTCATATGTGTTCAGAAACTTATGATTTCATTGTTTTAACTCCCATTAATTTTTCTACATAAACAAGTGTACATTGGTATAGAAATACCAAATTTCTTGTTTTGGAATTCAATTTAGTGTACTTTTACTTTTCAGAAAACTGTTATGTTTTGATTTCCATTTTATTCCTTTATGTGTTTACTAATAGATGTGCCATGTGGCTTACTGAAATTTGTGTTTTATGTGATATAGTTAATCTCAATGGAATTGTGATTTTCATGCCGTCCAGACAATGTTATTTGACCTCTTCGCAAAGTGTGAAAAGGTTTTATATGTGTCACCATGTTCATGTTTAGTGTGTTGTATTGTATAACTCTTTGTTTTATATGTGACATCAAAATGTCACATAGTGTTGCTTGTTAAGATTTGTATTATGTGTATTTGCTCAACACTTAAAAATGTGTTCATGTTGATTTTGAGATGATTTATTATGGATAGTATTAACATCACCAAGCAATCCATACATTTATATTTTATCTTACTTTTTCGATGGGATGAGCTTGTTTTTCCATCGTGTTTGGAATGTGTCATGACCATGACCTTTGCTCAAGTATGTACTGTTATTACTTGTTCATGTGCCATATGGTTTACTCATTGTGCTGTGTGGACCCTATTTTTACTGTTCAACAGTTCTCTATGTGGTACATGCTCCATTTTATGTCTCGTTCATTGTTTTTCACTAAAATCTGGAGTTGAGCCAGATGTGTTCTCGCTCTGTGGCGCAGGTGGTGGTGATTTGATTAAAAGAGAAAACCAGGCAAGGTGTGGATGTGCTCTTTGCATTGTTTCATGCTTATCAGCTCAATGTTTTGTGTTACATTAATGTTTAGAAATATTAAGAAATATTATGAAAATAAAACCTTTGAATTGTTGGTCAGAGAATGTGGCTGTAAACTCCTCACCCAGGGTGCTGATAGTCCCATGCTCCCATGCACTCCCATGCAAGAAAAAATTTCACTGTGCATGTGACTGCACACAGAGGGTGTGCTAAACCAACTGAGCTACGAGTTAGATCGATTATCCCCTAGAAGATCTAGACCTCAAGAAGTACCCCTCAACCTTACCTCAACAGTTATCTCTGACGTAGCGTAGTGCGTAAAGGTTTCCTTTTTCGAATGGTTACCGGGTTCCCGCGTATCCCGTAAACTTCTCATGAACGAGGAAATAGCCTCCCAGCATGCCGTCTGTGCGCCGAAGGCATAGAAATAGTAATTTCAATGTGACACTAGGAATTAACTAACCGAACCATGCACTTGACAGTAAACAAATAACAAGAAGAGAGTATGTTTTGGTTATTTCACAATGATTGTATCTAGTGCGAAAACTTTTTAATACGATGTAACAGTGTATTCGTTGCACATAATATAGCTTTCATATGGTAACCAAACATGGCAAATAATTTCACAATCTTAAAACTTTTATGAGCACATTTAAATCCCTGTTAATTTTTACTCATTACTAGGTTTGTTTCTGCTTGTCACTTGGCTTTCCTTTTCCTTGGTATCACGTCTATGCTTCACTCTGTTTAATTTATCATTTTTCTTTGTCTGAACAGTATATTTTTTACAATGGAGGGGCCTGTGATAAATGAACAAAAGAAGGAAATGTCTGGGAAAGACAGTTCTACTTGGGAATCCGAAGCTTGCAGAAGCATATATAGGGGGGGTGACTGTTGTTTTAATAGCTGCGTGTATACCACTGATCATTATCACTGTCAAGGTTGTGGTATTGGCACAGCAGAGGTATGTTTGAATTCGTTTGAATTATCCTCTAACTTCGTGCCGCATTATATTTACTCTAAGTTTTCTTTTCTTTTTAATTATACAGGTTTCACAAGCTCTTGCGCACATCCGAACTTCACTGGCATGCCGCAAAGATTCACTTGTTCACTATTCAGCATCTTCTGGTGGAATGGCTACTGATCCCACAAATTCATTGTACAATGCCATCTACACTGGATTTACTGCCCAAAACTCTTACCCCGGCTCAAGCTTCACTGGCTTTAGTCAAATGGATTCATTTCAGTGGCATCCCACAATGTCTGACAAGGTTGCGATCTGTAGCACCCAATTGAGTCCTTGCTGCAGTTCCAATGGAGGTACTTACATTCCAGTCGAAAGTCAACTCTGCTCTCCCATCAGTGATTTATACTCCAAGGTAACAGCCCCAATCAGAGACCTTGTGAGTTTGCCTGCAAAAAGTTCAGGATCAGTAATGGAATCACAGGCATGGTTTGCGGCTTACAATCCTCAACAAATTCAGAAAACAAGTCTCAAATTTTCTGACCAAAATCCACCTCAAATTAGTTTTATATTATTGGATCCATCAGATCAAAAACATCAAGAAATGGGAGAGACAAATTCCAATACCATACCAGCCAACTTTTGTTCAAAGTCAGACATTAGTGTGAAGGATATTAATAAAGAGTCATACTGTGCATACACATCTCAACCTTTGCCTGCATTACTGTCAGAAGATGCTTTGTTTTCTCTACAATTGCAAGATGACTCTCTAAAGCAAGCAGATCTTCAGCAGCAATCTGTGTCTCAGATTCTCCTTAGCGATGTTAATCTTCAAGGAAAAAATATCCCCCCAGTTGAAAGTATGGCAAGTACCTCTAGAGTGGAAACACACTTCACACAGGAGCACTTTGGACACTACATGTCAAGCTGTAGTGCTTACTCATCTCAACTCCAGGATGAAAATAATCTAGAAAATCAACCATCATCAGCAGCTAGTGATAGTGATGAAAGTGATATAATTGTGGAGGATACCGGGGATGATCTTGGATCCCAAATGACAGAAAGTGAGGTAAAAATTTTGTATTAAATATATTATTATGAACAAAAAGTCTTATCAATCCATGTACTTTTTAATATTTTGTATTATATTTCAGATATTTATTGAAGATATAAAATGTTCTCTTTTGCAAGGTGTAGTAAATGAAGAAGAAAACTCCTCATTGAGGAATTCTGAAGTATTACGAAACAAAAGTAGTGTAGATCATCCGAGACAGGATTCCAAATCATGTGGAATAATGGAAGAACCAAAGATACAGTCTGAATCCGGAATCAAGGAGTGTATACCGACATATACATTACTAAAATGTGTAGTCTGTGAAAAAAGTGTTTCAGATGGCAATCCTGGCAGTGTTTTAGTTCAAATGAATAACCAAATGCCACTAACAACAAGTTCTCACACTCCAGTTCTAACTAAACTTAATGAGGTATTTTTTTAAAATCTACACTAATTTTTTTCCTCTTTTTTTCAGTGTGGTCTGTTTATTTGTTGAAACCGGTTTCTGTTGCAGGTTGTAGCCATAGAAGTCACAGATTTTCTAGATGTCAATGGAAAGTTCATGTGCCAGAGCTGTTTTAAACTTGTTGACACAGTTGATAGTCTTGAAAGCAAACTAGAATCACTGAAGCAAGATATAGCAGCGTTGATAAAGTCTGGTTCAAAGCCTCTTATTATAAGACACAGCCCTTGTGCAAAGCTACCCGTTAATTTACTGGGTCCTGATAACTCTGTCTTGAACATTTCTCCTAAAGTAAAAGTCCCTTCTAATTCTGGGGCTGTTCATGAACTAATGCAGGACTCCATCTTAGAAAATTCCAGCGTTGAGAAACCTGTGATTCCTGAACATGGATTAGTGAGTACATGTGTTTTTGATTTGTTGGAATCTCCTCTTTAGGCTGTTGCTTTTAATGATAAATTTTTAATTTTTAGAGAGATAATGTAGAGCAAAGAGAGTATCTGCTTCTCTCTGGAAGGGCATTATCATTAGCAAACAGTATAGACAAAGTAAGCCTTTCCTTAGGCCAGCACCATCAAGTAGAACTTGTAGTGCCGGAAGAACCATGTGGCACACAGCCATCTATTCACATATCATCTTGTAATGTACCAAAAATTTCAGACCTGCCCACTACACACTACCAAATAAGTTCTGTTGACTCTGTTACAAAAGAAAGAGAGACAGTCAGCTCTCACGTGGGTAACTATATTGCCAGTCATAGTACCGAAGAAAGAGTTCTATGCTCAGAAGATAATAAGCAAATCTATGAGCTTTCACAATGTGAAAAGACTAGCATAAAATTACCAAAAATTAGTGGGCTAGAAGAGCACAATCTAGGAGAACTAAGAGCACCTCACAGTTCGGAGTGTACTCTGGAAAACTGTCATGAAATTTTGCGACTAGAACAAAAGTTGCAAGAAGTCCCCCCAAAGAGCACAAATACTTTTGAGAAGTATGCTTGCAAACTTTGTTCTGAAACTTTTGCTTCAAATGACCACCTTGAAAACCACCAAGCAAAATTTCCTAAATCAGATCCTGCGTTGTGTGAGGTACATTAAAATATTAATATGACCTACTACTTGACTCATGTTGTTTATTCTCAAATTGCTATTATCTTCATTATTGTAGGTGTGTGGACAATTGTTTCACAATCAAGTACAATTGGATGAGCACTTATTCCAAATACATTATATTTATCGGAAGCATTGTGAATTTTGTGGCATAAAAATTCACCATCCATGTATGTATGAAGTCCACTTGAGAAACCATTCTGAAGGAAGTGTAATATTTTCTCAACCTGATGGTCATGTATTCTCTCTGGACACTGCCACCTTACCAAATTCCTCTGGGTTCAAAGAAAAGAATGTTGTTAATTGTGATAGGTCAGTGTTTAATTTCTTAATTCATTTAAGAACAATGTCTTAATTTTTTCTATCAATATTTTTATTTTTTGTGTCTTAGTTGTGAACAAACATTTCCATCTCCGAGCCATCTGGAAAATCACATTAAATCCAAGCATACACCAAAGAAAACTTTATCCAAGTGTGACCAATGTGACCGCACATATTCTAAACCAAGTGATCTTCAAGCACACAGAAGAAGTCATTCAAATGAGAAAAATTTTGAATGCAAAGTATGCAAGCGTCGCTACAAAAGTCTTGGTAACTTAAATCATCATGCAAAGACACATTTCGTCAAAAAGCCATACACTTGTGAAATTTGTTCACAAGGATTTATTCGAAAAGGTGAGTAGACATTAAAGTTGTCTAAATTGCCATGGGAAGAAATTATTAACATCTCTTTCATTGCCTCCTGGCAGATTTTTTTGAAACTCACATCAATTCTCACAAAGATAATAAACCCTACAAATGTGAGAAATGTGACAAGGGATTTTTGAGTAAATCTTATCTTCAAGTACATTTAAAATGGCATCTTGATAAAATAAAAAAAGTGACATGCCCCATCTGTCACAAAACATATTCCCAGAGACTTAATGTGCATATGCGTAGTCACACAGGAGAAAGACCGCATCCATGCCAGAAATGTCCAAAGAGGTTCATCACGGGAAGTGCTTTGCGAAAGCACATCAAGCGGATTCACAAGGAAAACTTAGCCGAAGATGTTTGTTCCGGATCAGAAGACTCTGACTCAGATGATAGAAAGTCACCGCTCTCTTGCTCAGAATAGTACTATGTTTAGCCATTCCAATTTTGTTATAATTTCCCAATTGTAACCCTTTGGATTTTATGTGAGATCAAACTGTGAAATTTTTTATTGCCATCAATACAATTGCATTGTATGAAACTATTGGTCTAAAAATTCTATTCAATGGTCCAAACATTTTAACAGCCCCTTAACACCATTTCCCTGAACCCCCTTCCGGCCCAGAGCAAGAAGCCTGGCTGCCCCGGCCCGGCTCAAGCCCCGGGGCGTACTGTCCTACCATTGTGCACCGAGGCACCCGTTAGCCCCGCTACGCCGTGCGACTGTTCATGACGCTATCCCGACGATAATGCGAGGCGAGATTAGATAGCCAGATGTGCCAACACTCTCACAAACGCACAGGTGGGCCGGGCCAACCCCCACCCCTCCCCTCGGCCCGTTCAAGCCACCCCCGGCCCGGTTCAACCCCAGATGACCAGCGTGACTCCCGTGGTGGCCGCGGAGCGGGAAGCTCTTGCGGCACGTCGCGCCGGGACCAGTCGGGACCCTTGCTTGGACCCGCCATGATATGCACCTCGGCGCCGACAGCCGCGCGTCACACTAGTTCGCCCGCGAGGACGGCGTCGGCGAATCGACGGTCAGCCTCGCAAGTACCTGGCGGCTATCTTGCGACTCGGCCCGCCGCGGTGCCAGGGGTGCCGCGGAACCGCGCGGCCCGGCCACTGCGACCCGCGAGCTGCCGCCGTACGCGCGTGTGTGTGAGTGTGTGAGGGAGAGCGCCGCGGCCAACAAGGCCCTCTTGGCCCACCACGAGCACCATGTCGCCGCCGCCGGGTGTCAGGCGGCACCAGCGCCGCGACTCGGAGGACGGCAACCTCGACCGGCGGCATCCCTTCGAGAACGTGCCGCGCTTCAGCTCGCCGTCCAGGCCGCGCAGGAACGCGGACGTGAACGACTTCAGGAAGCTCGGCGTCGCCACCGCCACGTTCGGCATGGTAAGGACTGGCGCGGTCCACCCCCGCGGGGGCGAGGCCACAAAGCACAGAAGTTAGGTGCTTTGTGGGCGAGGCGATGCGCGCAGTTATGGCGCCCCCACAATGAACGTTACCGAAGCATTACTAATGAGAGCGCCTGCGACACACTGGATAGGCCAACCCGCCACGCACTTGTGTGAAGGTGGCGGCCTACCCGGAGAGCCCAAGCGCAGGGGGAAGCAGGAATTAAATTCCTGGTACCCAAATTTTCGTGCCGTCACCTCCCAAAGAGTTCATTGGTGGTGGGGGTGGGGGCACCTTTACGGAACTTGGACCAAGAAGGCTAAATGTAAGGGGATAAAAGAAATCAGATGTTAGGGCCCTACGTGTTGTTGACGGAGTTGCCCAGTGAAAAATTGTGAAATCGAAACGACATCGGCCTCATATCACGATGTCGGGATACGGTCAATTTTCGTGTCGAATCAAGACTAAGGTAGTCATGATATCGACGTGTTTACGATATCCGATGTTGTTTTGATATTGCATCGTTTTCGATTTCTCACTGGGTGCCACGGAGGAATTTTAATGAAATTGCGGGGAAGGTTTCGAACCGAAGTAAAGTTTAACCCGTAGCTAAGGCCTAAGCGAAGCCGGGCGCTGAAAGAGATGTAAATGCCGAGGGAAATGCAAAGCATATGTATTAGCCAAGTCGCATCACAGTGTGCAGTGCGGATTCGATTAAGGTCTCCATCTACTCAATAAAATACTCAATGTTAACCATTGAAAAGGCATGCCACATCCTCGGGAGGAATAAAAACGGTACCGATAAGATAAGGATTCACCTTGTCACAACATTCGGACTGGTATAGGCCGTCAGCTGTGGATGACTAACCGGAATACAATGAATAACCTACCCTATTTTTCTTATAAAGTCACAGAACGTCCGTTGTGACGTCTTTGGCTTGGTGAGGCAAGTCGAGTGCGCCTTTAGATAAACACCGGACGGGACTATAGCCGCTGCTTTCCTCACTCATAATTATTGTGTTTTTTTTTTTCTCGCAGTTTTGTTCTGATATAGCGGTCTAATATATTGTGTGCAGATCCAGAGCCTTCTTTGGGTCGGCATGACTACCGCCGCTATCCTCGTTTATCGAGACATCATCCCCGCTCCGGATATGCCATCCGTTGACACCTTTTCGGACGAAACCTCAGGCGATTGGAACAATTTCAAAACCATGCTGACGTACATGTACTTCAAAGGTGCGTAAGGCGCTCGGCATATCCAGGGGGGCGTCAGCCTAGTAGGTAGGCCACGCGGGCCTCCCTGCGCGCGGCTGTGTTGCGGGCTGGCCTACCCTGTGTCCGCAGGCGCTTGCTCTACAGTGACACGTGCATTGCATTGCAGAGGACGCCATTCTCCCGCCGACGCCTAAGGAGGGCCTGGTGACCCCACTCACCATGTACCGCATGATGTCGTCCGCCTTCATCATCAACGCCTTCTGGTTCATCACCTCCGCAGTTCTATTCGCGAGTGAGTCACCCCCCCCACCCCCCCCTGTGTAAAAGTTTATGCCTCTTTTTTGCCGAACATCGTCTGCTACGACAGACGAAACACGCAATACACCCGGATTCCCGAATGAGTTGGAGGGG
Source organism: Frankliniella intonsa (assembly GCA_033675135.1). Taxonomy (NCBI): domain Eukaryota; kingdom Metazoa; phylum Arthropoda; class Insecta; order Thysanoptera; family Thripidae; genus Frankliniella; species Frankliniella intonsa. Next base: position 7,011,564 of record CM066245.1, on the reverse strand, counting down.
GAGATCAGCGATACCAGACGGAGGCGAAATATTCGTCGCCAATTGACTGCTATTTCGTCGAGATTCGTCTCCATGTTTCGTCTCTCATAGTAGACGAATGTTCGACGAAAGAGCGATATAAAGTTTTTTGGCGGTACAGTACCGACGCCGCGCTAACGCCCCGCTAACGCCCCGCTAACGCCCCGCTAACGCCCCGCTCCGGCTGCTGATAGAGCTGCGCTCCGGCGGGCCCCAGTCCTGGGTCCTCTCCGTCAGGGTGTGGGCCTTCTCGACGTCGGTGGTGACCATCATGGACATCGTGCTGGGTTCCGCCATGATCCGCGACTTGGTGGTGCTGAGCGACGACGAGCTGGCGGCGACCGCCACGCTCATGAGGCACTGCACCGCCCTGGTGCTGGTGGTGACGCTGCGCGCAGGGCTGTTCCTCATCGTCAACGTGGGCCTCATGATCTCCCTGCTGTACCTGTGAGTCACGTGACCTCATCAGAAAATGAGAAGTCGTAGCAACCATCGTCACCAAAATTCGGTCGTCACATCCATGATTTTATGGTTGTCCCCGAGCTAACCATACGACGGTCGCCACAACTTGTCATTTTCCTGGGAGTCCTCGCGACACGCGCTCGCACTGCTGCCTGTGTTGGGCGCGACCGGACCGACAGACTGACCGTTTCTGTTCGGCAGGTTGTCCAACAGACTCAACCCCTCCAAGAGGCTGGCGTCGGTGCCGGCGTCCGGAGAGTCGCCATCCGCCACCAAACGCGAGGGACCCATCGACGCCTTCCTGTTCTCCAGCAACAGGTGAGTTTCGGCCGGCTGTCCGACCGTTTTCGGGCCCGCGTGCGAGGCGCCCTCGAGCAGTGCGTGATCATGTACCCGGCCTCGGCCTTCAGCTTCCGTTCCAGTGACGGCCAGGCCGGCACCCGCAACCCGGCGTTCGTGCCGGACGACACGACCACCCCCGTTCAGCAGCAGGCCAACTGGACGTCGTTCAAACCCCCTCCGGAAGGACCCCGGCCGGGCCCAGACGACCTGCGCCCAGCCAAGGCGAAGAAGCTGAGGAGGGTGAGAGCGATGGTCGAGGGGTTAACAACTCTGACATTTTTGAACACGGGACAGCGCTATAGGTGCAGCAAGCCCAGCCAAAAATGGATTTCGAGGTCGAAACTTTTAGTCGAATCGACGGTGTTTTGTCCTCAAAATTGATGTCGAGTAAAAGTCGAAAGTAGAAACGACGTCGTTAGAATGTTCGACAGCTATTTAGAGGGCAAAAAGCCATCGATTCGATTTAAATCTTCGAGGGTTCATTTCTGGCTATGAAGGACGGAGGTGCGAGAGCTATGCTCGGAATAAGTCGGCTGACACGGCGGCCGCTGTGCTCTGCTCCCAGCAGATCACGTCCAAGGAGCTGGAGGACATGGCGCACCTGTCGTGGATGGAGGAGCCGCAGAAGCACGTGGACGTTGAGCTCCGCCGACCGCTGGGCTGGCCCGGGCCGCCGCCGGCCGACGCCCGACACGCCGTGTTCGAGCCCGAGGTGCCCGAGCTGCCCGACGGGCACACGGGCCACGGCCCGGGCTTCGGCTTCAGCTACCTGCACGGCCCCGGCCACATCTTGCCCAGGGCGCGCATCGGCCCCGACGCCACCAGGCCGCCCCTCGGGCTGCCCGCCATCCCGCCTCCGGACTACTCGCCGCCCACGCGCAGGGCCAGGGAGGCAGGGAGGGCGACAGGTAAGGTGGGCGTCGGCCCCGGCGCGCCCCGGCCGGGACGCTACTGAGGACGACCGCCCCCGCCCCGCCCCGCCCCGCCCCGACTCAGACTGAATGCGTGGACCCGGGCCTTGGACCCAACCCTTGGCTTCCAGTCCTTGAAACGAACATCTTGTGTCGCAACATCGTTACTCGAAGGGGGCCTCTGGAGAATTGCAGCCATTTGTGTGCGTGCTGTGGTGTGCTCTCTTAGTAAACCGTCTATTGTGTGAGATATTGTGCTGCTGTATATAGCTGAGTCCGGACCACCCTTCACGCAGTATGCGTAGTACATGTTGATTTACTCTGTGCAGGACTAAACTTTCATGAGCACCTAACTTTATGTATGTCAAACTCGTGTTGTTTTAAGCTGTCAATAAACGATGGTTTCACTGTCCGCCTGCAAAATTAAAGTCGCTTACAAAATTGTGAGAAAGTTCTTGTGTGGTCTTGGGCATTATTTTACTTCCTGTGTGATAAGACATTGCATCGCTTTGCGTCCAGTCCAGCGCGGGGCAAGAGGCGGCCCTCGACTGCAGCCGACTGCTGTGCCCTTACCACCCCGAGCACCTGTCACACACTCGGAAGGCGTTGGTGAGGTGACGGCGGAGTCGGAGTTCAGTGCGGAGCTCAGTGCGGGCGGCGAGCCCCTCAGGCAGATCACGAGGACTGCGGATGCCGAAGACATGGAGTTGGCGGCTACCAACACAGCGTTGGCCGCTTTGGAATTCCCCGATCTCCCTGTCTGTGAAGCTAACGAGACCGACGGAGTTATTGCAATCGGGGTGGCCCAGTTGCTTGAAGCGCCCGACACCGCTGAGGAAGTTCTTGAGAGCGTGCGTCGAGAGTTTGTGGTCCAATTTCGAGAGTACCGGCCCGGGGAGGATGACGCATAGGCATCAATCAATATGGCCTTCCCTTCCCGGTCCCGAGGCCTTAAGGACGAAGAGTACGCCCCCCCCCCCCCCCCGCAATAAAAAATTGATAACGTAATTGACTAACCTATGGTGGAGTGGTATTCAAATGAAACAAAATGCAACAAAATGTATACCGTAAACCGGCTACTTTGGCCACCGGGGTAACTTTGTCCACCCCCTAAAACTTTGTCTAAAATGCTAACTGGCATGTGAAACAAATTTTTGAGGATAGGCCAAAGTTACCTCCAACTCCTAAGATATACAGGGTGAATTTTGTAACTTTGGCAAAAATCAAATGGTAGGTAGGGGCCCCATATACAAGTATTTTGAGCATAGAAACCCATGTCCGGAAATGTCCCGGTACGGAGATACGGCACTTTCAAATTTTGGTCTCTCGCGCCTGGTACGTAGGCAACCCGTTTGGATGCGCAGCGCAGGGGGACCGTCCGAGGATCGCGGGGTAGCGGGGCATGCTCGCAGGGTCGGGGGGGATGCACGGAGCGAGTCGCGGGGTGGCGGGGGATGTCCGTGGGATCGTGGGGGATGCGCGGTGCGAGCCGCGGGGTCGCGGGGAATGCGCAGGGGGAGGGTCGCGGGGGATGTGCTAAGGGCCGCGGAGGGTGCGTGGTATGAGCTGCGGGGTCGTAGGGACGTCCTTGGGATCACGGGGATGGTCGCGGGGATGCGCGGAGGGGGTCGCGGGGATCTGGCGGTATCGCGGAGGGTGCGAGCTAGGAGGCCCACGGCCCGCCGCCGCCGCGCCCCTTCCACCCCTGAGCGCCGTGCGCAGCCGACTGCTGGTGCAATCCCCCCCCAATCCACCACCACCACCCACACCCGGTACACGCGCGACGAACAGGCGGTCATCCAAGTTGGTTGCCTACCTACCAGGCGCGGGGTACCAAAGTTTAAAGTGCTGTATCTCCGTACCGAGACATTTCCGGACATGGGTTTCTATGCTCAAAATACTTGTATATGGGGCCCCTACCTACCATTTGATTTTTGCCAAAGTTACAAAATTCACCCTGTATTTCAACTCAACGAGCGCATTTTTCATTATTTCGTTTCTATAGCCCTTCGATAGGGTAAATGAACATGAAACTGATGAAACCCGCAGAAAAGTAAAATAGGCATTTCTTGCGATGCTCTACCACCGCCGTAATTCAACCAACCACACGAGCATGGGCGGGGAAGTCCCGCAATGAGGTTGTGTCCGGAACACGCCGAAACCGACACAACCATATTTCTGAGTAAAGTAAGCAAACATTCTATCATTCAAAGTTCTCAAGAAGCTGGGCGTTCTATACCGGGGGGGGGGGGGGGGTATTAATCGACCAGAAAATTAATACCCCCCTGTATACCGAGGGGGGTACAAGATCCCTGGGCGTTCTAAACCGGGGGTATTAATCGCCCAGAAAATTAATACCCCCTGTATACCGAGGGGGTCACAAGATCCCTGGGAGTTCTATACCAGGGGGGTATTAATCGCCCAGAAAATTAATACCCCCTGTATACCGAGGGGGTCACAAGATCCCTGGGAGTTCTATACCGGGGGGTATTAATCGCCGAGCGGATAACAAAGCAACAAGACAAGGTGGCCTGAATAGGATAAGCCAAGCAAGCCCGACAAATAAAAAAGGAAAATGTTCTCATACTTAAGGAGCAGACAGAAACGGAGTGAACGGAGTCAACGTGCAATTGTTTGCACGCCGCTCCATGTTGAGTGAAAATAACGCGAACGCAAAGGAAGGCAAGAAAAGGGAGTGGGGGGTGGAGGAGGAGGGCTGGGGCCAGACGGAGATACGACGATACGACACACGTCCAGCACAAGATTACTGACGTGTTTTTATTTTGGTTTTGCTGTCATCCTTTGACTTTCTTTATGTGTTTGATATAAAGTAAGAGGACCGCTATAAGATGTCTTCTCGAGTAATCCGAAAGCTCCACGGTGACAAGAACTTGGAAATACCGGGGGCCTCACTAGCAGCTGATGGAGAGAGTGACGGTGCCGAGGACCAGGACACAGCCGTAACATTTACTGGGGGAGCAAAGAAAAAGACAAACATAAACCCATTTGACTTGGTGAGCACCACCTATAATCCCTTTTCTTTCCTGAGACCTTATTTGCTGTTTATTTATTGTTTCCAATGGAAATTGAAACTATAACCTTTCTGATTTGGTATCACAGATTCAATATTTACAGTAGTGTCAAGCACCTTGTGGTCTTATTGACATTTTTGGAAGGTTAAGAAACTAAAATTGTACATTTGAATATGCTTTGTTTCAAAATTAAGTGGAGTGTAGCACACTTTGCATTACAGTATAAAGCCATGAATTTAATTGTATTTTTGCTATACCTTATTCCATCAGATCCAGGATATCACTGTCTCATTCCTCATTAATGCTATCACTTTCGTCAATTTAACTCCTCTTTTGCAGTTGCTCGATGAGTCAAATTCCCCATCGGAATCTGAAGGACAAGCGGAAGAGAACCATGAAACGGAGGCATCCATTGCTCAGGCTGATCAAACGGGACAGGATGCTGGTAAGAGGAAGAAAAGAAAGAAAAGGAAGAAATCAATGAGGCAGCATCAGAATGCTAGGAGTAGTGAAGATAATGTTGAGGTAAATCTCTTAATTTCATATGCTTTCAAACCAAATTGCATTTTTCTTACGGAACACTAAACTTGCTATTCGCTAGGATGACGAAGTGGAAAGGTCTGTAAAAGAAGTCAATAGAATTCTTGGTGAAGCGGCTCCTGCTCCATCCACCAATCATGATTATAACATGGCAGGTTTTGGTAGCCGCAAATGCTCTCTTGGAGTTGAACATAAACACTTAAATCCAAGTAATGAGTTAAAAAGAATATTTGGTTCAAAAATAATTCAAGCTGAAACAAGGTCAGTTTATTCAACAAAACGTAGTGAAAATTTTGAATGATATTTTTCTTTTTTGTCTAGTATTTGGGTTCCAAGAACAGAAAACTATTGATTTATGTTTTATTCCTTAATACAGGAAAAAGCGTAATCAGAGAGTACGCACATTGAAGTCAACTTGGCTGGTGACAGCTAAAGAAAATTGGCCTCAAATTGGAAATCAAGGTTTTTGATGAAATTCAAATTGAAGACACATTTTGTGTTACTTTGTTTTGTAAATCATAATGTTTTTGTAGGTTTGTCAATGAAGTTAATGGAAACTAAGGATGGGATATCATATTTCACACTTGATCACAATCGTGCTTACCAGGATGTAGAGAATAAATTTCTAGCAGCTGTTGAAAGTCTTCGCCCTGATAATATTGTGGTATGTTTTCTCCTACAATTATCCTTAACATTTTTTTAAATAATTTTTATATTTGCTATTCTTTTCCTAAGATTTTCTTTTGCACAGGCTGTAATCAACATGCATCCTTATCACGTCAACTCTCTTCTACAACTGTCAGACATATGTCGTCTCAATGAGGATCTACCAATGGCTGCAGAATTAGTTGAAAGAGCCCTGTTTGCACTTGAGTGTGCATTTCATCCCTCATTCAATGTTGCACTAGGCACCTGTAGACTTGATTACAAAAGACAACAAAACAGGTTTAAAACAAATATTTTGTATACTAATCAATGGCAGTTCTACTATATAATGTTATTAAAATCTTTTCTTATCCTTATCTAGGTCTTTATATGTTGCATTATTTAAACATATATTATTTGTTGGAGGACGAGCCTGCTATCGGACTGCCCTTGAATTTTGCAAATTACTTTTAGCCCTTGACCCAGAACAAGATCCTCTTGCCATTGTACTTGCTATGGACTTTTATGCCTTGAGAGCAAGGGAATACCAATGGCTTGTAAGTAAATTATTTTGCTGCATTAGCAAGCTTGTAGTAGATGGAATATTATGTAATTTGTAATGGCCTTAACTTTCAGATTGACTTTTTTGAAGAGTGGGAACCACAAAGAAATTTGTCACAGCTTCCAAACTTTGCTTTTTCTGTAGCATTGGCTCACTTTCAACTATCTCAGGATGGTTCAGGTGACTCCTCACTTGCTGATAAAATGCTTCAGGATGCTTTGATTATGTTCCCTGGTGCCTTTCAACAACTTCTAGATAAGTGCTCTGTTGTTGTGGATTCTAAAATGTCATCACATCCATTCTTTACCCTGGAGGCCAATAAAAAGTAAGTTAGCTAAGTGCTCAAAATTTTACTACTAGTTTTAACTAAAGACTGTATTTTTAACTCCCTTAATTCACAGTGAAAGTCAGGCGCTTGGACAACTTATTCAACTTTATGTAATTCAAAGTTATCATGTGTGGAAAGAACCTGAATTTCTACCCTGGCTTCAAAGAAATGCTCACACTGTGCTGGATAGAGTTACTGCAAATGATCCTGTCATCACAGAGGCTGAACGAAAGCGTGGCATACGCTATGCTGGCACACCACCTCGAAATATTTTGAGATACATATTTTTGTGTGACAGGAAAGACTTTACACCTCAAGGGTTACCTGCTGTAAGTTTAACCGAGAATATTTCCCCTCCCACTCAACTGTTAAACTGCTGTAGACTGCTTTTTCCAAATTTACCCTTTGCAAACCTATTTTTCTGTTTTTCTACTTTCAACAGAATCAACTTGGTCCGATCATGTCTCTTGATCCTCTCCCTCCATCAGATTCTGTAGATTTGTATACCCGCCCGCAACGTTCACGTTTGCCTGTTGAGACAAATGTTTTCACCAATTTCTTCCGGTCATTACTGCCTCATTTCAACATTGATGAACCGTAAGACTAATGAGTTATTATAAAATATAAATATCATGTGTTGTTTTGCTCACAATATTTTTTTTCCTTCAGTGAAGTGAATGAAAATGTAGAGGAAGGCCAGGAAGATGGAGGTGTGCTGAATGATGTTACTGCTAGAGTTCGCACTTTAATGGAAAGTGTGAGAGACTTAATGACCAGTCTAACCCATGACTCAGATGCCAATGAATCAGAAGGGGATGATACCGACACAGCTTAATTCATCTAATCATAATTAACTTTTGGATATTGTGGAAATATTCTAAGAGATGAAATTTAATTAAAATTAATCAATTAATTACTTGAAAATAGAATTTCTGACACATTCAGTTTGCTTTTATGTTTTAGCTACCGTATGTGGCTCAGAAAAGTTGTTGGTCGTGATATTTTTTTTCCCCATCTGCTATTTAAAACCATTCACTGTAGTATATTGTTTAAAGATCTCTCTCTCTCCCTCCCTCCCTCTTTATTTTTGTTTTTTTGTTTTTTTTTTTTGTTGGAGTTTTGTTCTGAAACTGTGTAATGCTTAGTATTTGTTGTTTCTCCTATCCAGTTAATATTTCATTTATTTTTAACATACTACAAAGGTGGCTTTTATTCTGACAGTAAATCAATCAATAACCGTCTTTTCTTTTGTATCTGCATTTCAATCAGTACAAACAGAAGTTTGGAGTACTATAAATAGTAGCTGTTGTGAATGATCTCTATCATCAGGATGTTATATTAAATCTTTGTTTGAATCATTATTTTCTTGAAATTTTCTCTCATTCGTTCATTTTGCATGGCACAAATGACGGTAAAAATTTGGTACTTGTGGTGACTGATTTTCATATTTACTTGTAGTTTTGTCAGTAAGTGAAAATATTAGGTTTATTATCAATCACTGGAAGTAGGATTGAAAACCAGAGGGCAGAATGTAACATCCACTTCTTTTTATACAATGTGATAAATTTTAATAAATGGTGTTATTTGAAAGGAATATAAAGGATTAATCTTTTTATTCCGAATGACCAAACAATTACCTCTCCTCCTTTACCCTGGCTTGGCCTTATGTGGAAATTGCCATTGATTGGCTGAGCCTTTAAACAAGTTTTGCGTTAGAGGAACCAATACCATACTACACTGCACTAAACAGATAACGTGAACTATAGCGGCGAAGCCGCCAGACTTTCCGAGTCGTTCCTAATCATGATTCAAAAGTTCGCGCAAGGAACAAGATTACGCGGAAGTGGAATCCGAGTTGGGGTCAAAATGGCGGTCAGATCATGTCTGGTCTGGACGGACCCGGACCAGGAGAACGACCAGTCGCCTGAACGTTATTAGGAACGCGTCACTCTTTATTCGCGCGGATTTATTGAAAGGCCCTGCAAACTTGTCTGTGGTTTTCTTGGTTTTCTATTATTTTACGCTTAGCCTCTTCGATATTTACAGTTTTTAGTGCAAACCCATTTGGTTTCAAGTTTTACACCTAGTGATGATCTGTTCTTAAATATTTTGTGAGGGTTATTTCTTGTTTCGTTATGGCAGAGGTAAGATACAACTTGGGATTGGAGATTTAAATTTTATTTTGTATAGTGTTTACATTCAAACAATATGTAAATTAAAACTTGAAGCGCAGCATACTTTTCTACCCTTGCTAATTGACAACGTCACCCAAAATTAAAGCACCATCCTTTAACCTTAAAAAAAATATGTTGATTTTATAGCTGCTCAATGTTTTACTTCTATTTCTATTTGAAACATTAAATAAAGCCCTTCATAAATATCCCCTCTACTAAAGTGCTGTGTTTTAACCACCACATTTCAAGTGTCTGGCTAGTAGTTTCCCTTAAACATTTATATTGTAAACAATGTAGCTGCGACACATCTAGATTTGATGTCTTTTTATTGTTTTTGTTTGTTTGTTTGTTTCATCTTTAATCAACTTCCATATTTTCTGTTCCAGGAATTGCCTGACACCATGAGTGACACAATGGGTAGTCACTGTTTTGTATGTGACAAAGATTTGTCTCATTCACGAGATAATAATGCTCTTTTGCTGTCCAATCACACGGAATATTCCCGCACAGGGCTTCCTTCAAAAATTGGGCAGTTAATGGGTGATGGTTTCATGGTTGTTGTGACAGCTTGTGATGAAGCTTGTACTCGATGCTATGATCTCATAAATTTATTGGATAAACTAGAAGTGGATGTAGATAAGGTTCGACGCCTACTAACTACATATCTTCGTAAGAAGTATGGTCTCCTTGAAAGTAAGTTAATCTATTTATTTTTAATCTAATGAACCACATAGACTCAATTGTCTCTCTAACACAGGTTTTTTTTCCCCTTTTTTCCCCCCCTCTATTTTTTAGTAATTAAGGAAGAACCCCCAGACTCAAATGAAGATCAAGCTTTATTGTTTGATGAGAAAGCAAAACTGAATCTGGAAGAAGAAGTTAATCAGGTAATTTAATATTTTGTGGAATGTTTTATGAAAGACATTTTGCTTTCTTTACCCTCCTGTTTTCTTGTTTTTTTCCCCCCATTTCAGGTCATGTATGGTAAAGGCGGACATTTAGACATTGATTTTAAAACATCTTTAATGGAAGAGAATTCGAGGATATGTGATATGCTTAACTGTGCCATGAATGCAAAGCAACAGCCCATTCCCCTTAAGCCTACGCCTACCAAGGTTTGGAAGTGCAAAAGTTGTAGCTTCAAGTGCAAATCAGCCAAGGAACTAAGAAACCATGATAAATCTCATTTATCTACTTCTCCTAAGAAATTTGTCTTTGGATGTAGCATGTGTGACTTCAAAGCTACCACAAAGTTAGAACTAAATGAACACTCTCGAAAGCATGTATTTCCTAAATCATTTGAATGTGAGGTGTGCAGCAAGTGTTTTACTTCACAAGTGGCATTAGATGAACACGCAAGCACACACAAAATATATCAGTGTGCAGATTGCGGTGCTGCATATGAACAGATTGAAAGTTTAACAGTTCATGAATGTACATCCCAAGATTTGGCTGACCAGTCTTCAGTGATATGTGTGATTAAAGTTGAGCAGAATGAGGGAGTTGATCCGACAAGAAGTGTTTCTGATCAATTACCTTCAGAAGAGAATTCTCAGTCAACTGACTTTGACTCATTGTGCCGAGATACACTTAGAGAAGAATCTGAATTCCCTGAAGTATCTGTTTGTGTTGAAAATGAAGCATCAAAAGAAATAAATATATTTCCTCAAAAGTCTGGTACACCGCCTACTGAAGATGATATTGTTAAGGAAATAGAACCCGAGGGCGATGCTGATGAAGAAATCGCTTCTGTAATTGGTCTATTCAGTGGTGAAGATCAATTTGATATGGTGGCAGAGGGTGATGAAGGTGAAACTATTGAAGATATGGAAGAAGAAGATGATGAGGATTACTTAAATGATGGAGGTGAGGGGTTTGACCAGGATGTGGATGCTACTAAGAATGGCAACAAAATTTTTGTTAATGGGGTTGAAGTTTCTTTTGCTGACATAGTTGAACAAGAAGGTGATAGTGAAAATGTTATGGCTGTTGATTTGGTATCAGCTGAGCTCGATGATCAGTCAGTTGAGGCAAAAGATCTAGAGGGGCAAGGAGGCAAACCTAAAGCGTTTGTGTGTACCATTTGTAAGTTCCGCACAGAAGATCAGGAAGAAATTCAAAGGCATTTGGAATCACACAGCATTACCTTTGCATTGGAATGTGAGATATGTCAAATGAAGCTGAAAAATCAACGAACTTATGACAAACATATGCAAAGACATTTAACTCTCAAAAGTCCTATACCAGTAGCCTGTACAGTCTGCAAAGAAATCACTGCTGACAAATTTGCTTTGCGAAAGCACATGCTTGACAGTCACCCTGAAGTATTTAAATGTCAGTTCTGCGATGAATCTTTTGAATCAATACGAGCCCGACGTAAACATGAAGCAACACATGATTCTGAGTCAGAAAAAACATGTGAAGAGTGTGGAAAATCATTCCGTAAACTTTCTCAACTTAATTTTCATAAAGAGTATGCTCACAGAGAATTGAAGTGCCAGCATTGTGAAAAACAATTTGATACCATAAAAAAACTAAGAGACCATGAAAGACGTCATGTACAGAACAATGATGGATTTCCTTGTTCCCAGTGTGATAGGGTCTTAAAAACAGCTGCTGGTTTAAAGTTGCATCGTGCCAAACACACTGGGCAGTACAAATTTTGTTGCGATGTGTGTGGTCGTGGGTTTATGTCAAAAGCCATTCTAGATGAACATATGGGTCGACACACTCAAGAAAAGCGGTACACATGTGATGTTTGTGGAAAAATGTTTGTGTTTAACAGTACCATGCGAATTCATAGAAGATGGCATGATAATCCTCTTCCTTATAAATGTAAAACATGTGGTCAAAGATTTCGGCATACTTCACTTCTGTCTGTGCATCGGAGAAGAATGCATACTGGAGAAAGGCCGTACAAATGCCCTTACTGTGCTCTCACTTTTACAGTTAGCAATTGCTTAAAAAGACATGTTGTGCTACACACTGGTGCTTACCCATATTTTTGTGAACCTTGTGACAAAGGTTTTACAACCAGACAGAAAATGGCAGTGCATCTTGCTAAAGTTCACAATAACAGGGACATGTTAAACACTAAACCTCCTGCGTGTGAGTACAAAATGGTAATTCCAAACACACCTATTCAAGCTCCTCCAGATCTTAGTGATGTAAAAGACCTTGTACCAATGGAGGGAGTTGAGCATGTAGGAGAAGTTCAACATGTTATCATTCAAAGCGATGAGCAACAGTTAGAAGCTGAGGGTAATATTCAACTGCAAATTATTACAATGGACCCTGATCATGGATTTTCATCAGTGTTTGAATAATTACCTCTGTTTGGTGTACCATATTATTTTGTAAATTCTTCATGGGAGACCAAATGATTAGTTGTATTGTTCATTTTTAACTAATGAAGCTGGTTCAGATTTTTTCCCTTTTATTTTCTGTACCTGTCATATTGTATAGGGTGTAATGAATTGAAATGTAAGTTTAATTCTATTGGTTCCTAGTCTCATGGATACATTAGGAAAAGTTACTTCTCTGTCCTTTAATGTTATGCAGTTTTTATTTATGCAATTTGCTTTATTATTTATTATTAAACAGTTACAGAATAAATTTGAAATAAATATCAATTGTATTCTTTAGAATGTTAAAATTTTTTATCTTGCTTTCAAGGATGCAGAGTACCTTGATTGATTTTTTGCAATCACTTGAAAACATTTGCTTTGTAATGTAATAAATTTTGTGATTTATCGCCCTAGTCTGCCTGAATAATATAAGGGTAAAAACAATGACAGTCCTGTACTATACTTAAAATTTCAAGAATAAGATCAATGTAAAATACGTTTCCAATTCCATTCAAATTCTTGCCAGAGTAGTTGTTTGGAAAAATAAAAAAACACACGTGAATGAATCATATAAAGAATTTTTATTGCTCTTACAAAAATAAGTAAAAAGTAAATGTGTTAAGATCATGAAGGACAGTTGTTCCTTTTCTTCCCCTTCCTATTGTGAATTATTGGGAAAATTACTAGGATGGCAGGTACATGACACTAACAGTATAGAACACATGACACTTGAACAAAAATCTACTTCTGGCTATGCCATAACTATCAAGGTTAAAAATTGTAAGGAAAGTAAGATATCTGTTACAATAATATTGAAGATTTGGTATGGAAAATATATGACTGACTTAAAACCTGTTCTTTTGTACATTCTCACAATTTTGTACTTTTTAAGGTCCTTAATTAGTATATGATTGCAAATAAAGAATTTTAGGCCAGTCAACAGTATAACAACTTCTGAGCTTCATAACTTGGATGTCCCATTGCAATGTGATAAGTACCCTGAAAGACTGTGTCCTTAATAACAATAATTTACAAAAAAAAAAAAAAAAATACAGCATGCATTAAAATGTCATAATTTAAAATACAGCATATCTATTTTTATTTTTAATACAATTGAATGGACATGTGATTATGAAATTAAATGTTTGGCGAGTAAAATACAATTATTGCTTATCACAAGAGGTCACTATGCTTAAATCAACAGTGAGTGCCATTAAAAAGCAGTCTAAGAGATCATCAATGATTGCATTTAATGAAACTTTATGAGAACTGGTACACCCTCAATGTCTTTTCAGAAAGAGAAGCAAGATATGTGCGGTTGTTGACTTTTAAGGGACACAGATCTAATATATGTTCTGAGCTATGAAGAGGACCAGCAGGAATTTTCTGTCCACTAGAAACACTCCAAATCGATACATAACTCTCACTCTCTTGATGAGCACATATTAATGTATCTTTCACAGAGCCATCAATTTCCATTTGACAGGGTCTTGACATAACTCTCTGTGTGGTGCTCCCATCAAAAGAATGAACTATGTTGGCTCGAGGCTGTGCCCCAGCAAATCCCATCTGTATTAAGAAATAAAATTAATATTTGAACACATGTGATAGGTATTTAAAGACTTGATAGCTAAATGCCTACACATCAAGTGAAAAGACTCACCTCATAAAGTTGATGCTTAACGTGTGGATTTTGCAAAGTTGGTCTTGTTGATATCAACATGTGGTTTGTCTTGTGGTCATAGTTTAAGGCCGTAAAGGGGCCTTCAATATTCAGAGGATAAGCTCTGAATTCTGAGTTACTAGTTCTTTCATAGACTCTCAACCTGTTAAGTCTACATGACAGAAAACCTCCATTCGGTAACCATGCTCCTGCTGGGATTGCCGCAAGAGATATTACAGGGGTACCATCACCTTGTGTGACTATACGGCTCACTTCAGTATCTGTAAAAGAGTCTAGACATTCAGACATCCTCTTCTGAAAATCCAAAGGTAGATAAAAACATGAAGCTATAATACTTACGAGTGTTTCGAATGTCATATTGAAAAGTGATACCATTTTGACTTCCAGCAAAAAAGACATTTGAGTTGGTACCATCCCAACAGCAACTCCACAAGGGCACCTCTGCATTAAAGCTCATGACTGACTGCAAGTTCCAACAAATATTATAAAGAAATGTGATCAATTCACCTATGTTCATTGTTTGCAACTTTTAAAATGTATGAATACTTACAGCATTTGATGACATGCAGAACATCTTTGCTGTTTTATCCAATGATGCTGTAAGAAGTAAGTCCTTGCGATGAGGATTAAAAGAAAGATCACGAATTGCTTTAGAATGCATCGGCATGAGTTGTCGAAGACGAAATTCTTCTGTATCAATCAATCTGATACCAAAATCAGGAAATAAAGGGGTGATAGACTGCTGGCTGGCAACTATTATGTTTTTCCACTCATTATATGCCAAAACTCGACAACCTCCATCCCGAGAAACTTCAACCTAAAAATTATACATGTCATTTAATAATTATAATAATGATATGTCAGCATCTACAATGTTAGTTGTCAACTGACTCTGTTTGTTTGTTGAATTTTGATCTGAGCTGCAACAGCTGCAACTACTTTATTGGTAGATCCCGAAGCTTGTTGAATAGAATGGGCAAATATTCCTTGGCTCTGCAGCTGTTGAAGTTTCAGCTGCTGCTCTTGTTGAATCTTGATAGCATCTTGGTGTAGTTTTCTTTCATGAGCAAGCTCACGTGAAAGCAATTCCTTTTCTTCTTCAAGCTGGTGGTGAAATAGGCATTAAAGAAAGATTGACCAAAGAGTGACCAAAGATTTAAGTTAATTATCATCCAATTTTTGGAAAGGTACACTTACTTTCTTAATTGTTTCTTTTAATGCTTCTTGTTCACTAGTATCCAAAACACGAATTTTAGATGCATATAAGGCTCTAATATCTTTTACAGTTGCTTTCTTTTTACATTGTGGACATTTCCTATCGCTTGCTTTATGTATCTAAATTAAGAGAAACAAATATCAAAGTATTTTTATCTCTTGTAAATCAGATAAGAAAATAATGCAGGTGTTTCAAATTTACCTCCAGCCAATGTTTGATGCAATGCTGTCCAAATAGATGCCCGCAGCGAAGAGACACAAGCCGATGGTCACCAGAATTTGTCCAGGCATCAAAACATATTGGACAAAGTTTCCCCTCTTCTTCTTCATCACTGTCATCTACGGCTTCAACTTTGGGTTTCTTGGCAGGTGGGCTTCTTTCCTGAGCACCCCTTTCAGGTGGGGACCTTTCAGGTTCTAATCTTCTAGGTGATGCTGTCACAGGTAGGTTCAATGAAGGGGTCCACTCTCCAGAGATTCTAGCGGGAGGTGTGCCTTCAGAAGATATTCCTTGAGGTGTGGTTCTCTCAGGACTATTCCTTTCAGGTGCGTTTATATTGGATGGATTTCTCTCCGGAAGAATTAGTTCTTTGGAAAACAAAGTTTACAAAACTTTAAGGACTGTTTAATTTTTGATAATATCTAATTAACAATCACAAGAAAATAATTACCTGGCGATTGGATTCGTTGAGCGAGAGGGAGATTTTCGACATCAGGTCCTGTTGACGATGGTGCAGCTGCAGCAAGATCCTCCAGACCATCCCGTGAGGATTCTTCCACAGAATCTCTGCCGCTGTCTTGATGCTCATCATGGTCATGAATTTCTATTACATCTTGATCTTCAAGACTTTCATCTGAATCCAACAATATAGGTTCAGATGAATTGGCAATATTAGAGGTTCCTGGATTGGAATTGCTTGTTTCATTAGCAGGATCCAGAATGACATCAGAAGAACTATGTGTTGTTACATGAACTTCATCAGGTCGATGAATCATGATCAGGTCAGTGTCCTCTATTGGTGGAGGTACTGAATCTTCTTGATTGGATGACACATCAGTTTCAACAAAGTTATGATAGCTGGTAGAGGGTCCATTTCTGACTGCAGGAGTACGCTGTGACCTAGAGGACAATGCAGTTATCCATCCAGTAGTAGATGCTCCAGCCCTTGGTGTCCTTTGAATGTGTCGGCGTCTCAGGATTGGCGATGTCTCTTCATTTCTGTCAGTTTCCTCTGACACACCAGCTACTTCAGATGTGTCCATGGTTTCTTCCATGGTTGCATCCAAGAGCATAAACAGCAGTCTCTCCCAATAATAGCCAATAGATCAGCAGCCTGACAACCATTAACATTGAATGACCTCAATCTACGGCATCTTAATCAACGCAAATATGTGGCAACAACCATTTTTAAGGATATTATATTACATCCTGAAACAAAACAGAAACAAAGACATCTGATTAAATACTTGTCACCTGATGGCTTCAAACAGAACTGTTCAGAAATAGCCCCCCCCCCCTCCCCCCCCGAAAAATAAGGAAAGAAAGAAAATGTGTGTTCTGCATGGATATAATTTCATTTTATAAAAGCAAAGTGTTTCCAACAATTTTATGGAAAACAATAGCATAAGTAGGTTAACAATAATACAAACTAAAAGGCCACATATTTTTAAGGAACTGAAGTTCTGCAAGGAGCAGAGAGAGTCATAGTTCAAAATACATAAATTGTATTTGATGAGAGGAAAGCAAATATTTCAAACAAAAACATAAACCGTCACCACCTTTCAAGGGTAATAGGATGTAAACAATCCGAGGGCGCAAGGGAAGGTATACCAGAAGACGTACCAAACTAATACAAATGATAACACGCGATCGCTAGAATGGCTTGATGTTCACAGAATAAGTTGCGAATACCCGCTGATGATGCCTCACCTGTATTTAGTAGAATATCCAACGGAAGGAAATGCGAGGTCGTAGATTGGAACTTTGCAGTTTCAAGAGTCAAACATGACATAAACAGTGAGAGAAAGAAATAACGGCCATTATTTGACGGTATTAGCTAACATGATTTAAGCTTTAGGTTGACTTCTTCGTCCGTTCCGTAGATAAATGGCCCGAGAATATGAACAAACAGCTGGTGTTCAGGCAACACTACTTTCGCATGACAAAGAACTAGCAGAAGTGCATGGCAGTTGTAGTGCTGCGCGCTCTTTACCTGCAGTCAGCTGGGAGTAGAACATTACTATAAGAAAACAGAGGACATAAACGGACGAAGCACTCAATCATCCCTGAAGTTACCTGTATAACCTTGCTTAATAACGTGCAGAAACTGAACCAAAACACATCAACAGCGTAACGCGCGAACTCTCTCAGTTCAAAAATAATAACAATGACATTTTGCAGCACTTGCTGGCTCAAAGACAACCCAAGTTTGACCAACCCCACAACCAAAACGTTATAGTAAAAAAAAAAAATAGTGAAGTGGTTCATTACTGATAAACTTTCGTTCCTTAACATTTAGACATATATAAACTAATCTTTTAATCCGTATGTCTATAGTGCATAATTTTTTTTAATATTTCAGGACTCTTTTTAAGATTAGAAATGTTGACGCCTTGGGGTCGCAGAAAAGTGGCGCACCTAGTGTGAGACTAACAAAGCTTTCACCGTTGCCGTGTTACATACTCTGTTTCACTGTTTGCTGCAATGCAATAGGGGGAGAAAGTGTTCTTATTTTATTCGAGTTTCCAATTAATTTATCTATGCACACTAGTTTCTACATCAAGAATGGAATTTAATTATTTCTCCGTGAATGACATTTTTAAAAATGACATTACCATCGTTACTAAGGAATTGCTGCCTGACGGCTTTTCAGGGAAAGGAAGTGCCAGAGTGTGAGTCCTGTTAATAAATAAAATATAAAAATAAAGCCCTAGCTCTATATTAATTTTGCCTGTCAACGGTGAACTTTGTTTTAAAATTTCGTCTAGAAAGTCGTCCTCCCTCTCTATTATTTTATCCTAAAACTACTGCCTTGTCAATATTAGTAGGAGGTTATCTTCTGTTCCTTGAAACTCTTATATTCACTGAATGTCTAATATATACAATTTATATAAGTTTTATCTTACTAATTTGTTCTTTGTGCTGGCTCCTTATTTTAATTTGTTGTCATCTATGATTTTAGAGATTGTGCAAATAAAATCAGTATCATACTGGATGAAATAGGATGGGCATCTGCAAAAGCTCAGCAGCTCATTAAACCCATTACAAGTGGATCAAAACTGAAGTTGTCGGATCACATTCTTTATCTTTTAACTGATCCTGAAAGTTATAAGTAAGTATTCCAAATTCTATTTCTTGTCCTCTCCACATGAAATTGATTTCTAATGCAATGCCAATAATTCTATACATTTATTTTTATAGTAAAAGAGGAAGTGTTGTTGGACTTCTGAAAATTGGACGAAAAAAATTATTTATGTTTGATCTAGCTGGCTATCAACATGAAGTTGAACCTTTGTGTATATTAGACTTTTATATTCATGAATCCAAGCAACGCACTGGATGTGGGAAGAAGCTTTTTGAGTATATGCTCCAGGTTAGAACACTTATGTCTTATTCACCTGGCTGTCCAGAATCTATTTAAATATTTCACAGATGTTGCCAACTCCATAAAATGCATTAATTCTCTTATTCATCTTCTAGCATCAAGATGTACGTCCTCAACATATGGCAATAGACCGTCCCTCTGAGAAGTTTCTATCATTTCTTTACAAACATTATGGTCTTGAACATATCCTTCCTCAAATGAACAATTTTGTGGTTTTTAAAGGCTTTTTCGACCATGGTTCAGGTAAGCTCATAAATGACTTAATAGACTGACTTTTTACATAAAACTTAGTTGGGTCAGGGAAAGGGTTATTTAATAACTACTCACTGGTATTCATTGGATCCCGCTCTACTTCTGCATGACACACCTGCGTTCTGCATTATAACAAAAACAAAACCTTAATTTTAAATCCTTATGTTATGTGTTAATACTGTATCTTAAAGAAAAAGTCCCCTTCAATTGCATTTATGTTAAAGCCACTTGCATTGCTTTTTTCTAAGCTATCACTAAATTTGTGGGAATAACTTCTAAAGGAGGTGAATGTGAGATTGTAAGTGTGAAGACCATATGGAGTGTGTGTATGTATTTAGCACTTCTCAGTGATTTCAAATAAAACTTTATTTTTTTATTTTTTTTAACAAATCAAAACAGTTTTTTGGTTTCATTTTTTCTCAACAATATGCATAGAGCACAATTTGTGTTTTAGGTGATGCCCAGAAACTTTGCAATGGAAATACCAGCTTGCAGGTTACCCGAAGAGTAAACAATGAAATGTCCTCTGTTAAGTCAACAAATAGAAACAGGTATTTGTTGTCTTTAAAAAAAGTTCAAGTCCAATTTATATAAGCCCATTAATTTATAAATTTCTATCGGTCCATAGTGCATATGATTTAGCATCCAGGAGTCCTGGCCGATTTTCAGCTTACAAACCAGAATCTACCATGGGAACGGTAAATAAATGGTTTTATATATTTCAGTGTTCAGAATAACCTTTACATCTCTCTGTAAGTTAATTTTTGGTATTTTTCTTTCTAAAGATTCTGCATGACGGTATCAGTCAAAGCACGCCAAGAAGCGAGTGAGTTTTTAAAATTACGTAGTTTCTCTTTAAAGTTTTCCTTTTTCATATGTACTTCCATTGAAAAATGCCAAAAGGATACTATACATGTTCAGTATATTGAAAGCTCCACCATATGTGTGCTTCTGTGAAGCTTTTCTCACAATTCTGCATAGGGTTACTGCACAGTGTTTTATTGAGGCAGGTGGTGGTTTGATGTATGTACTATATCAGACCTCACCAGTTCTTTTCCTTGTAGGTATGGCTTTTTATACCTCGAGTGCAACAGTTTCCCCGCCAGTGTCTTTCACATCTCACTCAATGTTGTTATCTCAGCATTTAGATCTGGAGTCAGTATCGATAACTTATTAAATGCACTCCATTAACAATGATTTCTACCTGCTTAGTACTTGAGCTAATTGCTTAGCAAATCAATTTTTAACAACTGCATTTCCTGTAGATTTTGAAGTATTACTGATAATGATAATGTAATAATACTTTGCTACGATAACCAAATCACTGGAGCCTGCATCTTTTTGCATTTGATAACTATCTATTTCTGAAACATGTTGTCATCTTTTGCCTATAGTCTTCACTTTACTAAAATGCATATTATTTTTGGCAGAGTACAGGATGATGCACTAAATGGCAGTAGTCAAAACAAGCACACCACATTCATAGCTGGAGACCCCAATACATCGTCACAAGAGGCAACATGTTCTACGGGCTTTCATCAGCCAAAATGTGTGGATAAAATATCTGAAGATAAATCTGCATATCGACACTCTCGCCTTTGGTAGCTTTGAATCTGCACCACTCTCCATGATCGTTCTTTCACACAATGCAATTTTTTAAAATCTTATCTTTTCACTGAGCACATATTTGTAGTCTTCGCCACTGGCATAAGTTTGGTAATGGGCCAGTTGTAAGATTTCATATACAGTATTTTAACTTAATTTTGTTGGGACATTCATATTAAGAGGCTTTTTCATTCCCTAAATATTTGTGATGAATAAGGTTATGGATAACTTCCTGACTAAGACTGTTCTCTGTTCTGATCACTCTAGTACATGATTTACAGTAAAGGCCTAATGAAATTGCTCTGTTGTGTTAAAGGAAACTTAATGGATTTGTCCTACAGTTTTCGGTGCTGACTGTGATGTTGCTAGTGAACCTCAGTTTGATATCTTCATTGATATTTGACAAGGACATAATAGATAATTTGTAAACTAGATATTTTGGTCTTCCAGGTCTTATTGCCCTTTTCACATAAATTATAAGAAAAATATCCATAGCAGGCAAGGAGTCATATTCTTCTGCAGGTTGTATGTTGTATGATGCCTCTCTTTTCCCAACACCAATCAGCGCCTAAAACTATCTTATTACTTTATTTCTTGATTCTTTTTAATGGATTCCATGTGAAATGTAATGCATTGTCAAAACATGAATCAGAATTAACCTTATGGTTGTTGTTTTGTCTGTGATAGCTATGTTAAAACTAAACTATTGTCTGAAAGTTATTTTGTTAAAAATACTCTGTACTATTTATTGAATGTTAATGGAGAAGAATCTTTTATACTGTTTTTATGAATTGTTATATATAATGTAGTACTATAATAAGTTCTGCAACATCAATCAAAGTCTCAGGGTCAGCTCAATTTATGGAATCATAAATTAATTTGATAAGTTTTTAAGTAATGGTAAATTTTGTGAGACACTCTCCAAAACTTTACCTCCTTCTTTCTCGCCGAAGTGTGGCCTTGTGTTTATCTTGTTGGATGAAAGATTAAGATTTACGTACTATCTCAGTGAAATTCTTAACATGCTCTTCTCTTTGCTTAAAGTTGTAATTTTTGTGATATGAACCAACTGTCATAGGTCTATAGTTCACAGGAATTTTCCTTTTTTTTTCTTTTCTTTTTTTCTTTTTTTTTAAATTAAATTTTTGAGGTTGTGTTAGACTGGTTATTACTCTGAACATGAAGGACCAATTGTCTCTGTGAATGCCCTTTCACATTTGCTGTAGAATATTGCATAGTTATTTGGGTTACAGTATATGTTAAAATCTGTAATCAATGAAAAACAGCAAAAGTTGCTTGTAGGGTCAGTAGAAAGTCTCACTCTGTACTGAGCTTTTCTATTTGTACCTGGTACTTAAGTGGTTGTGGTGTATGTATGTCATACTGTACTCTCTTTTTTGTTAGACCATGCAACATGGATATTTCACACGCTTAACACATAATGGAGTTTCAGATTCACCTATCTTTTCTATGTTTGTTAAGGCACCTGTATGTTAGTAGTTTTATTTTCT
Organism: Frankliniella intonsa; assembly: GCA_033675135.1. NCBI lineage: Eukaryota > Metazoa > Arthropoda > Insecta > Thysanoptera > Thripidae > Frankliniella > Frankliniella intonsa. Next base: position 6,989,331 of record CM066245.1, on the reverse strand, counting down.
TTTTTATCAGTGATCTTATAATATTTTAAATCTTCATCTTATTTCACTCACTTCACTAATACCAAAGAGACATCAGTATCAATGAAAGCTTTATTAACAAAGCCTGACTTATGTTACTATTTATTTTTCCAAGCTATTTGTTATTTCATGCATGAGTGATATGGTTTTCTTTCACCCATGCAGTTAAAAAAATTAACTTATTTGTTTTAATGAAAGTAATGGATATCTGACTTAAATATAAGAGGGTAAAACATTTTTGTACATCAACTCAAAATTTATTTGGTTACAACCAATCTGATGTGTATGGAGTATTTCTTGAAGATTTGATTGGAATCATGGCAGATGTGAGCTGAGAGTGTGTTGTGTAATGTTCCAGAACACAGTTCCACAGCAGATTATTCTTCATGGATCTGAAAATTTGAGAAGTAATGGTGGTGGACTTCTTGTCATCAGTTTTTCTTCTTTATTTATGGCACCATTAAAGAAAAAATAATAAAAAGAGATCTTACTTTCAACCTTTCCATTTTCTCTTTTATCTCTTGAGTCCTCATCCATGCTTGAACACTGTGGATAATAAGAAGTTTTCTTTACTTGTTTATAAACTTTATTTAATCAACAACCAGCAAAAAATCTATAACTTCAGTTGCTTGTATAACTTTTGTTTGGTTACCACAAGTATTTACATTGAGTTCTTGACAGACATATTTTTTTTTAAATCTATATTATCAGATTGCGAGTCAACTTACAATTAATGAGCAAATAAAACATCTACAACTAATCACAAAATAAGAAGACTAGAATTAAAAAGATATGTATTGAAAGAAAAACATCACATTTTCTCTCATGCATGAATTGGCATCTTGTTTTACAGAATGCACTAAGGATGTTCATTGGAGCAAAGCCCGGTCTGCTTCGCTACCAATTTCACTAAAATTTCTTTATTTCCTTCTCAATCCCTCCAACAATTACTGAATGGTTGGGAACGTTATTGTCCCCGAGGAAGACTTCATGGAGTTCGAGTAACGACACCTAGAGAAAACCATAACACTGCTGGAGAAGGGATTGGGCACCACCAACTCCCCTGATGGGTAGGCAATAGGAGCTGCAGTCCGCCTGTACATAGCCCATAAGCACTTTCCCCCCACCTCCAGCGCTCTCCTCAGTTCTGCATCATCCGTATCCGCCCGGCTGGCTCCCCGCGCCGCGCCTCGCCGCGCACGACCGGATCACGAGATCCTCTTTTGCACTCGGATGGTGATGAGCGTGATGCTGATGAAGATGCCAATCCAGACGGCGGTGGAGACGAAGCCCAGGTACACGGCGGGCTGCTCGATGCTCCAGCCGCGGCCCATGATGCTCCGCAGGGAGGTGGTGGCGAGCGTGAGCGGCAGTGCCCAGCCGACCGAGCGTAGCAGCGCGTGCATCCCCTCTACGGGCCACAGCATGCCTGCGGGGGAGAGCCAAGCGTGGGCGAGCGTGAGCGAGCCTGAGCCTGAGCATGAGCCGAGCGTGGGCCACTTGTACTCACCACTGAGGAAGATGAGCGGGAAGAATGTGCCGACGCCCATGTACGTGGCCGCCATGTCCGAGTCGCAGAGGCACGAGATGAAGAAACCTGCGGGGTGACGCGCGCGTTAGTGTCAGGTCTGGCCTCGGAATGAGCGCAGGCCGAGGCGCAGGCCAGGCGGCGGTGCAGGTACAGGTACTCACCCAGGCTCATGCCACACAGGCCCTGGAGGAAGCAGAGCGCGATGACCCAGAAGAGGGGGCCCAGGTTGGTCAGCTGGAAGACGCACAGCAACATGACGAGCACGATGATCATGGAAATGATCATGAGGACCATCTGGACGCAGACGTGGGACGCGAGCACCTCGTGCACGGTGACGCCCGCGGAGAGGCTACGCGCCATGAGGCCGTCCCGCTTCTCCTCCAGGATGGAGCCCACCGTGACCAGCAGCGCCATGAAGAACACCGTTCTGCAACACGAGCGCGATGAGCGGGGCGGGGCGTGGCGGGGCGGGGCGGGGCGGGGCGCGGGCCCGCGGCGCGGCCTGTTCGGCCCGGTGCCCTTTTCTTGTCCAACTCACGTCACGATCATGCCCGGCAGGCAGAAGTCCTGGAAGCTCGGCTCCAGCTGGCCGTACACGGGCTCCATGATGTGCACGGGGATGGGCGTGGCGCGCGTGTTCCAGCGGCAGCCCTCCTGGATGTCGCGCGTGAAGCGGAGCACGGACAGCGACAGCACGGCTTGCAGCATGTGTCCGATGTACTGGTCTGCAGAGGGAGGAAGGACTCGTCATCCTCGACATTCCATCGGCACGGCGAATACGTGCAATCAGGCTGCTGTATTTCAGAGATTCCGGTCCCGGCTACCTATTTTCCGGCGGGTCTTATTGCGCCTTCGAACGCGTTCTTATAGCTACTCGGAAGTGTCCGAACGACTGCCTCGAGCTCGCCAGCCAGGGAGCCTCCAGTCCCCCAGTGCACGGCGAGCGCCGGCAGAGCCGGGCGGGTCGAGAGCAGTCGGGAGTAAACATGAGTGCGACAGAGACGGATATTGTCTCCCATCTCGCTCTGGCTGAGAAGGTGGGCCTGCGTCTTCTCTACTCACTCGACATGTCCATCCACACGCTGATCTCGCTGTGGTTCAGCGCCTTGTCCGAGGCGTAGCGGCCCCAGACGTGGCGCGCGGCCAGGAAGCGGGAGTAGTTGGCCGGGAAGTGGAGCGCGCCCCATGCCTTGCCCGCGCGCACCGCGTCCAGCGCCAGCGGGATGCTGGAGAACTGCTCCTGCGAGACGAGCCGGGACGGTCAGCGAAAAGTTCCAAGGACCAACACCCGCGTCCGCGCCGCGTCTACCTACTATCGATATCTTGTCGTCGTCGATCAGGTCCAGCATGCGGCAGCTGAGGTGGCGAAGCGTCTTGGTGGTGCAGTTAGCCGGGTAGCCGGGGAAGCCGACGGAGCCGTCCACCGCGCCGCCATTGGCAGGGAAGCACTGGACGTCGTCGTTGACCACGGCCAGGCGCAGGTCGTCGGGGTCGCGCCCCACCGTCAGCCCGAACAGCCCGCACTGGATGATGGGCAGGATGATGACGAAGATCACCGGCCTGCGGGGACCAAGATAGGTGAGTTCAATTTCAAAGGATTTTCAAAATGAGCTTTTCAGTCCTCCTAAGCGAGTGGCAGAAGACGAGAACACTTACACCGGGTTCCGCTTCATGTACGTCATGTTCTTCCAAAGACACGCCCACGTGTTGTTGTGATTCCGGAGGTGGACTGGCTTGCACTTCAGCAGGCCCGGGTCGTCTACGACGGTGAGGACGTCCTTGCTGTCCAGGACGGGCGCCGGTGCTTCCTCCTTCGGCTCCTCCGGGCTGTCCGCGGGTACGGGGGCGGCGGCGGGGGCGGTGGCGGGGGCGGTGGCGGGGCCCTGCCCCCCGACCGCCTGGGCCTGGGCCAGGGCGCGCTGCTGGCGCAGGCTGAGCTTGAGGAACACTTGCTCCATGCTCTGGCAGGAGTAGCGCGTGAGGAGCCGGTCCGGCCGGTCCTCCGCCAGCAGCACCCCCGACCGCATCAGACCGATCTGTAATAGGGGAGGGCGTCGTGAGCGTGATAAGGGGGGCCTACGCCGCCATGACAACCCCACCCTACCTAATCTAACCTAGTCCTAACAGCTGATATGATACATAACGAGTCGCTTTGTGCGCGGCCCGGCCGCCAAGGCCAGATCTGATTTAGTGTCAACGATGAGGGTGCCGCAACGCAACGCCGCGCAGCAGCAGCAGCAGCCCTGGCCGGCGCGGTGCTGGCTGATTGCGCTGCGGCCATAGCCGGTCCCGCCTCGCCTCGCCATTAGCCCAGGCCGAATTAAAAGTGCAAGTTGAGAAAGAATGCGTCGCGCGCGCGGCGCCCGGGCCCGGCGCGGCTGCAGGGCAGGGCAGGGCGCGGCGGGACGGCCTCTTTTGTTTTTTCCAGAGCGGCTGCATTGTCCGTCCTGCTCCGTCCCTGGAGGGAAGGCCCGCTGAGGGGCGGGGCGGGGCGGGGCGGGGCGGGGCGGGGCGGGGCGGGGCGGCCGAACAGGGCGGGGGACAGGACGGACAAGTGCATTGACCCACTTCATGCTGCGCTGCCGCACGTTTACGCTCCGTTATCCGAGCGGCTGCATGCCAATGCGCGCGGCGTGTGTGATGACAGCGGAGCGGAGTGGACCTGCTACTTCTCCTTTTTTTGGCGACCCGAAAAAATGATGTTGCCAATTCTCGCAGAGGAGGGATTGAAGACTTGAGTGCGGGTGCGTGGGGTGGGGCGGGGCGGGAGTCCTCACCGTGTCGGCCTGGCGCGCCTCCTCGATGTAGTGCGTGGTGATGACCACGGTCGTGTTACCCTCTCTGGTCATCCGCATCAGGAGGTCCCAGATGCTGGAATGAGAAACAGGCATGCCAGGTTACTGCCGTGTCGTCCGGATGACGGCATAGTGCGCCGTCTACGACACGGGCGGGGCGGTTCTCACTTTTGGCGCAGTACGGGGTCCACGCCGACGGTAGGCTCGTCCAGGATGACGATGGGGGGCCTGTGCAGCAGGGTGACCGCCAGCGACACCCTCCTCTGCTGGCCGCCGCTGTGGGACAGATGTGGACGTCAGCCGCCGGTCGCCATGGCAACTCCGCAAGGTGTTGTAACCGTGCCCCTCCCTCCCTCCACTCACCTCAGGTCCCTCACGAGCCTGTCCTCGGTCGGAATCTCCAGGAAGCTGAGCAGCTTGGTGGTGCGCTCCCGGATCACGTCGTTGGACAGGCCCGCCACCCAGCCGAAGTACTTGAGGGTCTCGGCGACGGTGAAGCCGCCGTACAGGGCGAGCTCCTGCGGCATGTAGCCGATGGTGGGGCCGGGCATGCCGGAGCGCGGCGTGCCCGGCGGCAGCCCCAGGACGGCGACCGTGCCCGAGTTGAGGCGGCGCCGGCCCACCACGCAGCTCAGCACCGTGGTCTTGCCGCAGCCGCTCGCGCCCAGCAGGCTGTATCTGTAGGCAAAGGCAGGCGTGATGAGATGAGCGTCTGTCACATCGGCCCAGGGCCAGGAAGTCCCTCGTCTATAGGAAGCCCCCGCCGTGGGGTATCGCGTGAGCCGGCGGCCGCGCCGCACCGCGCCGCGCGGGCACCAGACCAGACGGTCCTGGACTTGAACTGCGCGGGGTTTCTGCTCCCGGGTGCCGCCCCTCCCCTCCCCTCCCCTCTGGATCCGCGCCCAAGGCAAACCACTCTTCTCCACCGCCCCGTCGCGACTCGCCGTTCTAGCGTAAGAACGAACGGGGGAATCCGGTAGGGCGCTGACCGCATGCCGAGCTGAGCCGGGGCGGGATGGGGCGGGGCGTCCGCGGCGTCAGCCACCAGTCCCGAACTGCCGTAACTGACGGACCACTGTGCGGCACTGTGCGTGTTAAATCACAGGGGATAATAAAACGCCCGAGCGCCCTTCCCCAATGATTCGCGCCCGCGGTGGACCCGAGACGCGCTCCGCGGCCGTGCCGTGCCGTGCCGTGCCGTGCCGTGCCGTGCCGCGCCGTGCGGGGCCTAACCGGACCGGACTGGGCTGGGCCGGGCCGCCCCGGGCCCCGGGTCGTTCATTGCAAGGCGGCGCGTCGTTGCATCACGGCCCGGCCCAGGCCCGGCCCAGCCTCTCCTCCAAGGCGTGGCCGGAGGACGCAGCCGCCGTTGAACTGTTCAAGGTCGCTCAGGCCAGTGAACGCGTGCGGTGCAGCGGGGAGGGGGGGGGGGGGTGAAGTCTCGTATGCCTGACATGCCTCTTATTGCTCCGAATAAGGAAGCACTTTTCGACTGCCGGAGTCTCCCGCTTAATGGCGACCGCCACCGCAACGTCTGCTGCGCTGTGGTACAGAGGGTTATTACTGTCGAGCTGAGGGCGGCGCGCGTGCAAAAAGTCAAAGTAAATGTCGTGGTCGTGTTGTGTGCGGCCGCCTGCGGGGTAGGCAACCCGAAGTGGCGCCACCCGCCGGTGCGCCGCCGCGGCCTACCTCCCAGGGGCCCGGCGGCCGCGGAACACACTCACTCACATTGTTCCCTCCGGCACCGTCATGTTGAAGCCGTCCAGGACCGTGCCGCTGCCCAGCGGGTAGCTCTTCTTGGCGTCCTTGATGACGATGGCCGCGCCCCGGGTGCCGCACAGGGGCGGCAGCGGCACGCTGGCGGCGGCGGTGCCGTTGGGGGCGCAGCCGTTGGCGCCGTTGACGCCGTTGACGCCGTTGGCGCTCAGCTCGGTGGCGGCCTCGACGCGCAGGGCGGTGCTCAGCTCGTCCCGTATCCTGCCCAGGGTGTGGGCGCGGTAGCCGCCGCCGCCGTTGCTGTGGCCGTTGGAGGTCGGCGACGGCACTCCCTCCTCCAGCTCGATGTCGTCCATGCCCCTGCGCACACAAGAGATCAAAACGTAAGCGCACAAATATGTGAAATAGGACTGGCGGGCGCCTACCGGACTTGCCCGTGTTTGGGGGGGAAGTTTTCGGTTTTGGAGGTGCGAAGGCGCAGCGTGCGCGGTGCCTGGCCCTGCCCGCCCCGGTGCAAAGTCCTGCGCGCCCGCCGCGCCACGCCCCGCCCCGGGCAGGAAGGTCAAGAAGCGCGGCCAACATGGTGAAATGTGGACACAGCTCTAGCAGGCCCCGTCTCTCCCACCCCGACGCGACGCGACGCTCCGAGTCAGAGTTGACGATGGATTTAGCGAGTCGCTTAGAAGCCGGGCGCGCGCATCCCGACACTTGCGTCTGCACTCTAAAGTTTCTACTAAGAAATTTTTATAGTAGAATACTAAGCCTTTAAACCGTCGTAATACGAAGAAAATTGATAGTAATACTAAACACAGTTCATAGTAATACTAAGAAACCTTTTAGTATTACTATGAATTTTGTTCGTATTACTAAGAGTTTTGTTGGTATTACTATGAATTGTGCATAGTATATTATGACAGCACAAACTCATAGTAGAATACTAAGGGTTTTCTTAGTAATACTATGAAATCTCTTAGTAAAAACCTTAGAGTGTGCTGGGCGTTTCGTGTCGTGTCGTCTGTCTCTCTCGCACCCGCGCGCGCATCTGCCCGGCCTGCGTGCGTGCGCACTCTCTCGGAAGGCACCGTGCTGACCGCCCCGCCCCGCCCATGCCCACACATGCTTATTGCATGGGAGCTGCTCTCCACCCGGAGCCGCTGAAGCACAGTGCCTTGCGAAAGGTGCGCTCCGGGCGGGTGGGCGATGTCCGGCAGGAAACTCCATCCTCCCTCCCCTCGGGAACTGCCTCCTCTCCCCTCCCCTCCTCCGCCCTCTCCCGTCTGCTCCGCATCCACCTGCCCCCGCACCTCCCCCATGCCTTGTCCCCGCTACGCCACGGCTCGGATATGTCAAGAAAGCAGAGAGCGGGAATAAGCAACAAAACAACCTCAGCGCAAACTCTTTCGACCTTCCAGCGAGTTGTCCGTCTTAAATGTGGTGGGGCGTGGTGGGGTGAGGTACTGGTGCTGATGAGGTAATCTCGATCGGCCAGCTCCGCCCTGCCTCTTTGTTTAAAGGAGTGTGTAATATTTCCCCGTAAGGAGACGCTCGCCGAGCCGTCAGCCGGCATGTCGAAGGACAAACAAAAATTATTACATGCAACCTTTCCAAAGTCGGAATAATTACGCAGAAAATACAGGACTATAATTAAGAGATAAAAACTCTGTAACATTAATTTATCTTTATACGAGAGTACAAGCTGCTGATACTGAAGTCAATCACCGTATCGTCAGTTAAATTCTTTCTCTCTCACTGCTCACCTCGACTGCACTGGGCAAAAATTTCCCCGTGTTTGAACGCTTGCTATCGGGTGTATGTAAATTGTCCGACCTATCTTTGTCCGACCTGGCGAATTCCCCGAAATCCGAAAAAGCGCTGTCCGACCTGGATTTTGTCCGACCTTGTTTACACGGGTAAATTGGAGGTACAGCCAATCTGAACGTCGAAGCCACTGGATTTCGCCTCTAGGTTATGATGTTATGATGTTACAGTCGTCTCAGCAGACGATTCTCTTGGTTGTTGTGATGGATCGAGAGGATCGAGAGCCCCCCCCCTCCCCCCCCACCCACCCACCCCCCGGTCCTGACCCGACCAGGCTCAGTAACAGCTTTCAGTCAAACATTATACAATAATAGTTCCCGAAAAAGTATCTTTTTCCATCACGTTATCTGCTTTTTTTTGGCCAAAATGGCAGTAAGCACATCCACTTAAATCCGGAATTTTTAATGCATCAGCAACGCGTGTGGTTAGGTTGGATTGAAGTTGGCAGCCCCGCAGTAACGGTTGCAGTGACAGTTTGAAGAAATGAGCATCGCTCAGTGACGCGCGCGTCTCGTTCGGTACGGCGTTTTTATTCGTTTTCGCGGTTTGAACAAAACTTTTAGCATCCGTGCAAAGTATCGGCGTGAACATAAGATATTCAAGTAGTGTCAGGTTAGACTATTCTTCGGTAAAAGTCTTAAATCGGGACTGTGTGTGATGTCAAGATCGCCAAAAAGGATTGCCTACGTGATGCCGCTGGTAACCTATGTCAGCCGCTATTTTGTGGAACGTTGACTGGATGAACGTCCCAGGGGGACTCCGCTGGTAAGTGTTTTACCTCGACGGTCTTGTTCAATGTTAGTCACCCTGGGCAAACATCGCAGTTATTGCGGCTGTCACTTTATCCGAGCTGGGACAGAATCCAGGTCGAACAGCGCTTTTTTTTCGGATTTTGGGGAAATCGCCAGGTCGCATAAAGATAGGTCGGACAATCTAGCTGCACCGTTGCTATCGTCCGTGCCCGAGACCGACCGTACCCCCCGTCCTGTCGAGCACGGCCCGGCCCCCCGGCCCGGTCCGACCTTATGAATGGTTCATTGATTCTGTCAACTTTCGCTCCGACATGTAGACTGGAATCGGGCCGCCGCGCCGATGCCGGCGGTGCGGTGCGGCGGCTCTGGCGCGCCACGGCGCGGCGCTCTCAGTGCAGGTCGCCATGCCATGCGCCCGCCCCGCCCCGCCCGCCTTAATAAGCGGCACCACCTGGCACAGCAGAGCAGCTCGCGCAGCCGCAGCGCGGCGCAGCGCCCCTCAATTTGACGCAAACATTTCTGTTGATACCTCTATGCGCCGAGTCACGATAGTGCGACGATTCCAAGGCAAATAGTCGTGACAATCGACGGGAGAAAAAATAGATGAATGTTACTGCTCGTGTGGGTGCAGAGCAAGGTGGTGCGGGGCGGGGCGGGGCGGGGCGGCCCGCGGAAACGTGTCACGAGCGCGTTACTCGCGCTCACGTCTTTCCGCTCCGCCCCTCGCATCTCGAAGGATATTCATAATAACTCTATATCGCGAGAGTACAGGCAGGCGCCGCAGCGCCTCGCGGCTGGCGCCAAAAACAGAAATAAAACGACGCGACGCGGCGCGAGCAATGCGTAGGCGGAATCTTAGAAGAGAATTTCCGTGTCGAGGAAAATTGCGATTCTACGCGACTTCTGGTACTGGGCCTTGTGCAGTGTTGTGGATCGTGCCGCCCATACACAGGGCCGCTCTCGGCGGGGCGGGGCGGCTCCACGACGCTGCGCACTCGTTGGCGCTGCTCGTCGCCGAGCTCGTGCTCGTCCCCCGGAGCAGCCCGCCTCGCCCCGGCCGGCCCGGCCCCGGCACCGCCGCGGGGGGTCCTCCTCCTCGCCTTCATCCCTCCCTTCCAGGACAACCAATTCGTTTGTTATTCTCCGCGGCTGCTGCTGCTGGGCCGGGCCGGGCCGGCTCTCACAGCCGCGCCTGCTGCTCGCCTGTAGTGGTGGTGGAGGAGGTGGCGGCGGCGGTAGGAGAAATGAAATGAGTGTCAAGGTAAAACCAGTTTTTCTTTTTTCTGCCTCTCTCACTCACTCTAGCGCGCGTCCAAAGCCCCCAAGCCCGGCTGGGCCCGGCCCGGTCCGACCCTCCCGGCCCTGCCCTGCCCTGCCCTGCCCGGCAGGCCGCTTCACCCCTACAGCACCGCGGCTCTGGTCGGCGCAAGCGCGCGCAAAGCCTAATGTCGCTCATTATAACGCGCGGAGCAGACAACAGAGTGCGCTGCGCACGCACAAGCAGTGTGCACGCCCGCCCCGCAGAGTAATGAAGCGGACAGCGTTGTGGATCGAAATGGCAAAGATAAAAAGTCCTTTTCTTCTCCACTCCCACGGCGCGCGCGCGGCGCGACTTTCCTCCGCAATCAGTGATTGTGGTGCCATACAGACAGAGCCGTTAGTGCCGCGGGCCTTGGGGCGCGGTGTCAGGTTGCAGCACTCGTTATTGTCACGCTGGGGCGGCGCGGGGCGGGGCGCGGGCGCGTGAACTCCGGACACGTTCTTCTCACCGTCTCCCTGACCGTCCGCGACAGGGGCGCGGTGCTCCGCGGGCGCGCGCCATCCAGGGTCCTGCACTTCGCCTCCAACGACCCCATCCAGAAGGTCGAGGTCCACGCGTGTGCCGGCGCCGTCACGCCGGTCTTGTCTCCTCCCCGCGGCCGTCACTTTAACAGCCGCGGTTCGCGGATGGCAAAAATTATTGTCTGCCGCTTTGCACCTGCCTGACTTGAGTCTTTAAGTCTACTGGCTGCATTACCTTCCGTGACGTTCGCCCCCTCCGCCTCCCCCGTGAAATGGAAAGCTTAAGTCTTCCCGCGGTAGTCGTTTGTGTCCATGGCGTGGTCACACAAAGCTCCTTGCTCCCGGCCCGGCTCAGGACGGGCCAGGTCCTCCTCTTTATGCCTCTGGAGAGGCAGCGGGGTTGGCTTGGGCCGGGTTGTTCGGTCGGTCCGGCCGGCCAGATTCCCGCCCATTACAAATCCGTGCAAAAATAAGCTTCCTGCTCGTCGATCGGGTGGACGGAGGGCGGGTCGGCCAGCGGCCAGCAGCGTGACGTGCAGCAGGGCAGTGGCGAGGCGGGGCGGGGCGGGGCGGGGCGCGCCGCAGCGGTGTCAGCGCCCTCGCCTCGCCTCGGCGTCCTGGCCAGGCGGGGCCGGGCCGGGCCGGACCGGACCAAGCGCAGCAAATACCCCGTCCGAGCCTGCTGCGTGCGGCCCAGCCCGCCGCGCCGGCTCCTGCTCCCCGCCCCGCCTTCGCCAGGGTCACGGAAACCTGCTTGCGCAACGCCGCGTGGCCTGAGCCGGGCCGAGCCGGGCGGGCCGGGCCGGGCGGGAGTGCATTGCCAAGGCGCGTGGCAGCCTGGCCGTGCTAATGTAGATGACTGACTCATCGAGAGCAGCGCGCCCGGCCCAGCCCGGCCCGGCCCGGGCTGTCCAGCCTAGTATTGCAGTCAACGGCGGAGAGCTAAGTCCGGCCCGGACCCGCCCGGCCCACGCGCGTCCTGGGCTCATCGCGGAGGTCGTGTGCGCCTCCTGCAGGCTGCGCTGCACCGGCGCGCCGGGCGCAGGGCGCGTGTCCGTTGACCTGCCGCCGCTCCGCGCCGCGCCACGCCGCCGCTGCGCACGCCCCCATAATCATACACGTCGCGCGGCGATCTTTCCTCCGCGGCCGCCTCGCCTCGCCTCACGCGTCACGTCGACGCCGCGCCGCGCCGGCGTGAGATTATGATTTCCTCATAAGGATCCCCGGGCCGGGTCTGACAGTCGAGCGAGGTGAAGAAGACCTAAACCTGCTCCCCTCCACCCTGCAGGTGACCCACTCAGACGGGGTGGTGCAGGTCTAACGAGTAGCGCAGTCAGTCGGGGCTCGGCTCGGGCGGGATCTGGAACCTGGCGACACGCCCTGGGCCCGGCTCGGCCCGGTCCGTGCCCGGCCTGCGAGCCTGCCGTGGCCGTGGAGTGGAGTGTTGCGGAACCGGGACGGCAACGTCCGCGACGCTGCGACTCTATAGGTCCGGGTCGCGGGGCGGGGCGGGGCGGGGCGGGGCAGCGCGTGGACGCCCCCGTTCTGTCCAGTCGGCCGGGCCGGGCCGCGGGCCGGGCGAGCTGGCTGCTCGAGTCCCACGTGGATATTACTCACATCGGGAGTGTCCCACCCCGGAGCGGGTATGCGGTAACACTCGAGGTGCAGGAGGGTGGTGGAGGTGGGCGTCGCGGCGCGCAAGGTCAGCAGAACTGCAGTCACTGCGGCCCGGCCCGGACACACATCACCACCACCCCCCTCTATCTCGCTCTCGCTCTCCTGCTGATCTGACTCACTCGCCGGCGCGTGGTCCACCACGCCGTACTACTTGTCGTGTCCGGTGCGCTGCGCGGCGCGGCGCGGCGACCTCCACGCTCGCCGGGAGCGTGCAGCCGCGCCGCGAGCGCCAAATTCTAACGCACGCACGCACGTACGCGGGAGACCTTCGCTCCGACTGCAATTAGTCGGTAGAAAAAAAAAGGAAAGGTATTTTAGTTCGACACCTGCAGTATCGTTACTCGCTCCCGCTTCTCCTCCTGCCCTGCCCGGCGCAGCCCCGTAATAGCTGCAGTAGCCGCAGCCATTGCTCCTTTTATTAAGCCATCCAAATGCACCACCCGCTCCCCCTATTTCAAAAAAAAATTAAATTTGTCACTGCGACCTGGGGACCCGGGTCGTCGAAAATGAGAAACCAGCCCTCGGCGATTCTTGCGTTCAAAAGAAATAAAAAGCGGCATCAAGCAGCCTTTCTCGAAAAGAACGCAATGCCGTCCGCGCTGATTGGCCAGCGCGTGGCGTGGCGTGGCGTGGGCGCCGAGTGGCGTGTGAGAGGGGCTCAACTGCCTTTGACACACATGTAGCAGCAGAAGGAACACGCAGGCGTGGAGGAGTGGGATGCTTGAGCGCCTGCGAGGTAGGCAACGTACCGGCACGTGTGAACATACATTGCCTACTGCCCAGGCGCGTAGCGCAAGGCAATGGCCCGTGCTGTGCGGAGAGCTACCGCCGTGTTGTTGTGATTCGCGCGCGTTTTATTGCCGCGAATGTGATCACGTGGTCGGCCCCTCCGCTCCTCTCTGCCTTTACGACCCGTGCCTGCCTGCCTGCCCGCGCCCCGCCCCGCGCCCGCCCCGCGCCCGGGCTGTAATGCTATGATTGACGCGCACACATCACACTATGACTACTTTGTTTTTTCCCGCCGCGGCGCGCGCGCGCAGCCTCCGCTCTGAGGACGCGCCGCAGATGGTGATTACCAGCTGGAGGTGCGACCTGCAGGCGCGACTGCGGCTGGTTCCGCGAGGAGGACGCGACGGACCGGGCCAAGCCGACGCGAGTCGTGTTCATTATCCTCTTTCGTAAAGAAAAGAAACAGAAACAAAACGCGAAAACCCTGACGTTAAGCTCGCCGCGCCGGCGTGGCCCTGATTTAACGCGTGTGTTGAAGTCATCCTTGCAACATGCACGCGTATAATTACAATTGATTTGAGAATAAGCTGTATCGTGCCTTCACCTTTTTGCAGTTGAATGGTCGTTAGCGGCTCCAGGATATCCTGCCGTATGCCATAAGTTAACACTCTGGTGCTCCTGCTCCGGCCGTGAACGCAGCTGTACACCGTCCAGCCGGCCCCGCCCCGCCCCGCCCCGCCCCGCGCCGCCCCGCCCCGCGCCGGCCCGGGCTAATGTCTGCCAGGAGGGCTCGGGTCGCTGCGAGTGAGTGACCCGCAAGGCCAGCCGGCACGGCGCCGTCCGGTCCTGGCCCGGCGGGGCCCTCCCGCGGGAGGAAGCTGCATTCTAATGTGAGCTGGAGCTGAGCTAAGGTGCAGTCCGGGCGGCGCTGGTCTGGCAGGTCTGAGTGAGTTTGGGCGGCGGAGAGCGTGGAGCCGCGAGCGGTCCGAGGCGGGCCGGGGCCGGGGCGTTGAGCGTGAGAGGCGAGGGCGGCGTTGTGCAACCCGCGAGTGTATGTCGCTCTCTCGCACCCACCCGCGCCTCTTTCTTCTCTCTCTCTCAGCGTCCGCGGCGTCCTGTTGCGGGCGGAGCCAAGATCGCATCGCCGGCCTGGCCTGGGCCTTCGCAGATGCGTTTCTCACCTCCATGCTTCCCTCCGTACTTGTCCTGTCCTGCCCCGCAGAGGGCATGTCATGACCACCACCTTGTTGCTCGTTTCTCAAATGTTTCGAATCAACTGCGACCTTCCATAGTGTTGCATCGCCGTCGTGGGGCGCCCCGCCGTCCTTGCCACAGCGGCTGCTGCCACCGCCGCGCCGGCCCGGCCGCGCACACAATTGAATTGCAATTAACGGAAGGAGAAGAAGAAGCTCGCGAGGGCAGTACCGTGCACGATAGAAAAAGAGAGAAAGGAAAAAACACGCGTCTCTGCAAATACCGATAAGCGCCTGCAGGCGGCAATAAATGAGATATGCAAACGCTCATTGCTAGATCGACTGTCGCCGCACCTCGGCTCGGCTCGGCCTTGTGTCGGCTCAGCTCGGGTGTCATGCCCGTGCGACGCCCCTGCTGCCGCGGCCGTCTGTGCCGGATCTGGAGCTGGCCGGAGCCGGGCCGGGCCAGAAAGTCGGAGCACGCCGGACTCCCTCGGAGTAAGCTTGTGCAAAGGTGATGTAAAAGTCGCGCCACGCGTGTCCTCTATGACGTACGTGCGCCGGGCCGGGACGCGACGCTGCGTCAGAGAGAAGACAACAACAGTACCGCGTACCGTGAAGCACCAGGGGTTCCCGTCCCAACCGACGCGACGCGACGCGCCTCGCGAGGCGCTAGATTTTCCTATCGCGGTCAGTTCTGCGACCGTGGAGTGCAAGTCCAGCGCAGACCTATGGTCCATCCCTATGCGATCCTTCGCCCTCCGCCTGCCGGCCCGCTCGGTCCCACCCCGCCCCACCCCACCCCGCCACGCCCCGCCCCACCTCCGCGGTCTTCCGCAACGGCCACATGCGTACCCATCACTCGCTACACAACACCAACCTGTTATCCATATTGCTGTCGTGCTGGCGTTGTAGGCGGGTTGCTCCTGCTTCTTCTTCTTCTTCTTCTTCTTCTTCTTCTCGTGTTCTCCACCTCTCTCTCACTCTGTTCGACTTTCACCCCTGTCCTTTCCCGCTCAGTCTTTCTCTCTCACTAGCCCAGCAGCCCGCTTGCTGTCACTGGCGCGGAGGGGTGCCAGACCCCCGGGCACGACGCCATACCAGAAGCACCTCGAGGACCTCGCGTACAAGACACGGACACACACAAGCACACACAATCGCAAGCTCCTGCTTGTACAACAACACTCTAGCACACACACTAATGGGTATCCTGTGAGCCCGGGGCGGGGCGGGCGCTGCTCCGGACGAGTTCGCTGCGCGCCGAGCCGGACCGAGCCGAGCCGAGAGCTGGACTCGCGAGCAGGACGACGTCCGTCCGTGCCGAGCGTTCGCACGACTGTGTGTCGGCGGAGGAGGAGGAGGAGGAGGCTGGCTGCGTGGCCCGCCCCGCCCAGACCCCGGCGCGCCCCTCCCCTCCAGACCCCAACCCGTCTAGACGGACACCAGGAACGGCGAAGGGGGACGGGGAAGGGGGAAACTGTTCCCGACGCACGCCATAGGGTTCGCACTCCCCTCGGAGTGCGGCGCGGCGGGGCCGGCCCGATCACCTGACTATGGACACTCGTTCACACACAAAATCGCCACCGATCGGCCCATTACTCACGCGTCCCATGGGCGCCCCAGGCGGGACCTACTTCACACGCGGCGCGGCGCCGCTCGCGGACGCGCACCTCAGGTTCGGCAGGGCGTCGCGGTGCGATGCGTCTGTCTGTTTCGGTGCCAAGGGCCGGCGAGGCGCCGCGCCCGCGCAGCAGTGGCCGCCCCTCCCCTCCCCGCCCCGCCCCGCCCCGTGGGAAGACCCTACACCTCACCACGTGTGAAAACAGCAGTCCTGCAGCTTCAGCTCCCTGGAGAAAAGCCTCTGCCGCGTGCCGCTTCCCACCCGGCTCGCGCGCGCGTTGGGCGGCCTACCTCCCGGGCTCCGCACGCCTCTCCCCCTTCTCTCTCTCTGTCGCTCGCTCTCTCGCTCTCTCGCTCTTTCGCTCGCTCACTCACTCACTCACTCACTCACTCACTCACTCACTCACTCACTCACTCACTCTCGCTCTCTCTCTCTCTCTCGCTCTCTCTCTCTCTCTCTCTCTCTCTCTCTCTCTCTCTCTCTCTCTCTCCCTCTCTCTCTCTCTCTCTCTCTCTCTCTCTCTTGCGTCTCGTTATTGACCCTCGTGCGAATCATGCGGTCTGGTCCGGCCCGGTCCGCTGATGGCGCCTAATGACAACTGCACGCTCCTCGCTCCTCGCATTGGACCGCTGACTGCTGACCTTGGCGTACAGATCGCAGCAGCAGAGGTATTTCTAGAGTGGCTTTTAATTATCATACTTTTTGTTTGACTTTGCTCCCCTTTTTACTTTGTAGTCCGATATCCTGCGCCCCTCCCTCTTAACTAGAACCTCGTTGTCGCGGTCGCGTGCCCTGTCCGCGTGCGCACGCCCCGCCCCGTGAGTCGAGCTCTGCTCTGGATGCCCGCGGGTCCGGTCTGGCTACAAACAGTGAGTGGCGCTCTGTGGACAGCACTGGACCTCTAGCTTTAGCGCCCAGTCAGCAGCCGCCATGGAGCTCAGCCAGGTCAGCCGGAGTACCGGGCAGCCAAGTAGTCGTGTCGAGCAGTTTTGTCAAGGGCTGTGTTAAGGGTCGACAGTTTCTTTACTCGTACTAGATTTTAAGGATTTTAACTCACTTTTCCGGACAGTTGCCGTGCGCCGGGGCCGAGGCGCAGCTCGCCGTGAGCGTGCGCGACGCCTGGCACGAGTACCGCGGCTGGCGGGGCTGGGGGCGCCGCTCCGCGCGCCGCGCGCCCGAGCCCGTCCTGCAGGGCGTGAGCATGGCGGTGCGCCGCGGCGAGGTGTAAGTACCTGTCGGAGTGGAGGGCGGCGCGCAGGGGAATTACCCGCGGCCGGTGCTTATAGCAGCGATAGCCATCTAATTGGCGCATTTATTTCCGAATGGGCGAAATAATGATACATTTGTGTGTGCTCGTGCGGCCGAGAGGTACGCGCTGCTAGGCCGCAGCGGCGGCGGCAAGACGACGCTGCTCCGCGCGCTGGTGGGCGGGCACGCGCTGGACGACGGCGAGGTGCTCGTGTTCGGCCGCGCCCCGGGGGACCCCCTGGCCGGCGTGCCCGGCCGCGCCGTGGGCTACATGCCGCAGGAGGCGGCCGTCCACGACGGCTTCACGGTCGCCGAGTCGCTCGCCTTCTTCGGCCGCCTGACGGGCATGACGTCCGCCGGGATCCGGGCGTCCACGGACGCCCTGGTGCGCGCGCTCCGCCTGCCCGGCGCGCACCAGCTCGTCGGCGCGCTCAGGTGAGGGATAGTCACGTGTTGGGCAATCGCTGTCAGTAGAGAGAGGACGAGGATCCGCTCCGCGACCTCTGTAGGTCACCTCACTCGCGCCCCGCCCCGCCGCGCCGCCCCGCCCGGCCCATGCCACAATGTTGCCGAGCTGCGCTGCGAGCTGCAGCCCCGCGATTGATCAGAGTTGGCAGACCTGGCGGCGTGCCTGGCGGCGCTCTGGCCGCTGTGCCGGACGCGGACGTGCCGGGCGGCCGGGCCGGCCCGCTGCAGTCTGCCCGCGCCCCCACCTGCGCCGCGCTGCCGCGCTGCCCGGCCCGGCCCGCCCGGCACGCACGGCAGGTACGACAGGTACGTCTCCGCTTCCGCCCGGGCCCCGGCGCGCAGCGCACTGCAGGAGGTCGCGGGCTACGTCGCCGCTGCGCTACCGGTGTGCAGGCGCGCTGGGCGGGGCGGGGCGGGGTGGGCCGACTGCCCGAGGAGAAAGGGAGCGGGAGGAGAGGGAGCGGCGCGGCGCGGCGGAGCGGGGTGGGGCGGGGAAGGGTTCCCGCCGTCAGCAGGGCGGGCCGGGCGCGGCCCTTCTCTCCCCTCCCCTCCCTCTCTCCCGCGCCTCTCACCCGCTCACCTCACCTGGTCTGGTCTGCAGCGGCGGCGAGAAGCGGCGCGTGTCGCTGGCCATCGCGATGCTGCACGCGCCCCCGCTCCTCGTGCTGGACGAGCCCACCGTGGGCCTCGACCCCATACTGCGGCACAGGTACGTCTAGCGCCCGCCGGCCTCGGGTAGGCACGCCCGCCCAGCATGGGTGCGCCCGCCTGTTGCCTACCCGACGCCTGCCGCGCACGGGTTGCCTACCCCACGTGTTTAGGTTTATTGTTCGGCACGCCTGCAGCACGTGGGAGCTGCTGCGGGCCGCGGCCGCGCGGGGCACTGCCGTCGTCATCTCGACGCACTACACGGAGGAGGCCGTGAATGCCGACACGGTGAGGACCCACTGCTGCTTGTCGGCGGAGGGGGTGAGGCGTGTACGAGCTCGGGCCGTGTGTCTTTGTAGGTCGGGCTGCTGCGTGACGGCCGCATGGTGGTGGAGGACAGCCCCGCCGCCATCCTCGACCGCCACGGCGGCCACGGCTCCGGCGCGAGGCTCGAGGAGGCCGTGCTGTGCCTGTGCGTCTCGCTGGCACGGGCTGGCGGCGGCGCCCTCCCCGACTCCCCTGGACGCCCTGCTCCCTCGCGCCCTCCACTCCGTCCAGGCCCTCAGCCCCAGCACGCCGCCCCTCACGCCACACACACTCTCACCGCCCTCCTGTGGAAGGACGCGGTGTTCCTCCGGCGGCACTGGGCGTACGTATTGCAGCGAGCGCTCCATGCCAGCGCTGGTGTCAGCCGCCCCGCCTCACGGCGCCGTCCACGCCCGCAGGCCGCTCGCCGCGCAGGCGCTCTTCTTCGTGCTCATCACGGTGCTGGCCTGCGCCGTCCTGGGCCACTGGCCCCGCGGGGTCCGCGTGGACGTGGTCAGCGAAGAGGCCCCCTGCGACCCTGCCACGTCCTCCGCCGCGCCCGCGCCAGGAGAGCCGCTGAGCTGCACCGTGCTGCGGGCGCTGCCCCCGCGCGGCCTGAGCCCGGTACGCGCCCGGCCCGGAGCATTTCAAGCCGTGGTGCAATTATTTCACCGCGGTCGTGACATTTCCTGGTGCTGACGGCCTTTCCCTCCCGTCCCCGGCGCGCAGGTCCACCAGGTCGACATGTCTGCCGCCGCGCGGGCCGTGCGCTCCGGGGCGTCCTGGGCCGTGTTGCGCTTCGGCGCCAACTTCTCCCTCGCGTTCGTGGAGCGCGTCGTCAACGGCGGCGACGCCGACGACGTCCTCCGCGCCAGCGAGATGGAGGTCCACCTCGACGCGACGGGTGTGTATGCTAGCGAGCCCCTCGCCCGGTTGAGACCGGCCGCATTATTCGTCCACCGTTGTGGTTTCATTCCCAGATTTCGTCATTAGCAACATGATATCCCGCCGGCTCGCCGGCATTGTCAGTGATTTGGTGAGCCAACTGAACCCCAGTATGTCCAACTTCATCAAGGTGCGTGTGCGTCTCTGATCTGTTCTACTCGGTGAGGTACGACTCTTGCCCCCCCCCTCCCCCCTGACGCTGACGGATCTCGTTCCCCAGTTCGAGGACCCCGTCTTCGGCCGCGCCGAGCCCGTCAACACCGAGACCCTGATGCCGGGCGTGCTTCTGGGGTGAGCCGCGCCGCGCCGCGCGCCCGCCGCCCGCAGGCGGTGGGGCGACTCCCGTCTGACTGCGCGTTTCACCCCACCAGGTACATGACGACGTTTGCGGCCTCCCTCGTCATGTCCACCCTGCTCACGGAGAAGGCGGACAGGTTCCTGGAGCGCACACTGGTGTCCGGCGCGCGCGCCTGGCAGCTGCTGGCCTGCTGGGTGGCGGTGCTGGTGCCCGTCGTGCTCGCCGTCAACCTCGTCAGCCACGCGCTCATCTTTGGCGCCATGGCCCTCCCCTGCGCCGGCAGCACCGCCCACATGTACCTGCTCTGCTCCGCGCTCTGCGTCATGACCATGCTGGCCGGTCGGTAGGAGAGCGGAAGCACCGCATTCCAAATCATTTCTCTATCGCTGGGGAAACTTTACGAGAAAGCTGGTCGCCCTTTTCCCCCTCAGGACTTCTGTTTGCGTCGGTCTTTGACAACTACATTGCGGCCATTCTGTCGTGCCACCAGTTCGCCGTGTCCTTCCTGTTCCTGAGCGGTGAGTAACGCCGCGAGGAGTAGCGCCACAGCCCGGCCCCTGCCCCCGCCAGCTAGGGCAAAAGTCTCTGAACGCGAGGCGTATGTTCAGGTGTGCTGTGGCCCCTGCAGGCCATGCACTGGTCGCTGCGGGCGTTCGCCCTGGTGACGCCGTGGGCCCACTCCATGGAGGCCGCCCGCGCGGTGCTGCAGCGCGGCTGGGGCCTCGGCCACCGCCAGGTGCTGTTGGGCTTCTGCAGCTGCGCCGTCTGGGCCGGCCTGTTCGTGGCGGGACTCGTCCTGGTGCACCGGAACCGGAACCCAAAGCGCGTACGGAAGCGCCCCGCACTTCTTTAATACTCTGTCCGTCCGTGACTTCGCGTCAAAGTAGTTCATTTTGGTATGCAAATAAATTTTCTACTAATGAGTACGTTATAATAAGTATTTATTTATGGCCTTTGATGTATGTACAATAAAAATATTTAGACGCAAATATGCGTTTTGAGCGCAACACAATAAAATAAATCATAGAGATCCTGGGATTCAGCCCATGGCAGTTATGGCACCAAAACTGGTCGAGGCGACAAACTGCATTACTTGAGTTCGAGGATATTGTAGATAGACTATTCTAGTATGAAAAATCTATTTACAATATGACAGGTACCGAATGCTGCCTAATTTATGATCACTGATCGGTTTTACTACCAATACGTGTGCACATAGCGCAGCTTTAGAGAAAAACTTCCTATTTTTATCACAAATTCGGTTAGGTTTGATGTTTGATTGATTGTTAATGGCGACAGTCCTCACCATCCAGCCACCATCGCTTCTAGTCTATTCTTTTTCTTATCTCCCAAACCATTCAGAGAGAACGTCGCTAGCCACAGGACTAAACGAAATCATCGCATGACTAACACTACTGTGGTCAGCGCCATTCCCAATCAGTCGACAGGTACTATACTCGCGTGTCATCCGAACCAGGCCGGGTGGGTGTTTGATCGTCCCAACCCTCCTGAAGGATGAGAACCGGAGAAAAATACAGACAAGTTTTAGCGTCGTATCGACGTTTAAATTAATATTGTCACCGCAGTGACAAAATCACATAAAGTCAACGCGACATCACGTTGATGAATATCTCCCTGGGAGGCCTATGGGCCCGTGCCTCCTCACCGCCGCTTCCCCAGCACGAACAGCACAGAGCTGAGGAAGATGACGATCCAGACGACGGTGGAGAGGAAGCCCCACCAGACCTCCGGGTAGGAGGGTCCCCAGCCGCGGGACATCATGTAGCGCAAGGAGGTGGTGGCCAGGGTGAGCGGCAGCGCCCAGCCGCACCGCCGCAGCGCGTAGTGCATGCCCTCGATGGGCCAGATCATGCCGCTCAGGACGATGAAGGGGAAGAAGGAGCCCAGCGCGACGAACGTCGCCTCGCGGTCCGAGTCCGTCAGCGCGGAGACAAGCATCCCTGCAGAAGAGAGAGAGAGTAAGTAACTGACTAACAGAAAAGAAACAACTCTGAATTTACGTGTACAAATGACGCAATTTTCCTAAATTTGCTTGAATTTCCC
The DNA here is from genome assembly GCA_033675135.1 of Frankliniella intonsa. Classification (NCBI taxonomy): domain Eukaryota; kingdom Metazoa; phylum Arthropoda; class Insecta; order Thysanoptera; family Thripidae; genus Frankliniella; species Frankliniella intonsa. The sequence goes on along the minus strand of CM066245.1, from coordinate 6,967,722 downwards.
TGAAGAATGCCTCACCACAGCACATGCCGCAGAAGCCCTGCAGCACGCAGAGCGCCACGACCCAGAACAGCGGGCCCTCCTGGGTGACCTGCAGCACGACGAAGAAGCCGACGAGGACGATGATGGTCTGCAGGATCATCATGAAGTTCTGGATAACGATGTGGGACCACATGATCTCGCGCATCGTCACCCCTGCAACAGAGATCGCTCGTCAGAGTCTTTGTGTCGAGGAGCTGGTGCTGGTGGTCACCCGTGTGTCACCCGCCGCCGCAGCACGTACCCATAACCAGGCTGCGGTCCAGGAGGCCCTCATTCTTCTCGGACAAGATGGCGCCGACAGCGGAGGCCATCGACATGAAGAAGATCAGCCTGTTGAGATGGTGACGGAGGTGTGTGAGAGCGAGATCGATAAAAGGATAACCAAAATTGCACCGCGCCTCGGGGCTTTTGTTCACGTGACTGCGGTGCTGGGTGGTCTCTTACGTGAGGGCGCAGCCGGGCGACGCGAAGTCCAGGAAGTCCTTGCTGTCGTCGCCGTAGATGGGGTGCTCGAACTGCAAACGGGTTGCGCCCGGCGCTTTGAGAACGGCCATGCGTTTGCCGACTTTATCGCCTCCTGTCGGAGGTGGGACTCACCCTGACTGGTATATCCGCCACGGCCGGGTTGTAGTCGCAGTGGCCCAGTGTCCTCTGCAGCAAGTCCACCGTGCCGTAGGTCAGGTGCGTCTGCATGAGCGTGGTGATGTACGAGTCTGCAAGAGAGAGGGAAAGAGAGACAGTGACGGAGTCCCCGCCCCGCCCCGCCCCGCCCACGCTCCGCGCCGCCTCCGAGCTGTACTCACTTGAGTTGTCCAGCCACACGCTCACCTCCGAGCCGATCAGCGTCCAGGGTGAGGCGTACTGACCCTCATTGATGCGGGCGAAGAGGCTCTCGGTGAAGTTGTCCGGGAACTGCACCGCGGCGTAGGCCTTGCCCCGCTGCACGGCGCCTTTGGCGTCGCCCAGGGAGCCGTAGGAGACCTGCGGAGACCCGACACTTCAGTGTATTTGAACTTCGCGTAACTAGAAGTTTGTATGAGCGGCGACTCTCACCGGGTCGAATTCCTTATCGCGGAACATCTGGATGAAGCGGCAGGACAGCAGGGCGGGGTAGCTGCAGTTGAAGGTGTCGAGCGTGTCCAGGTCGCGCCCCGCGCACGAGCCGCCCTCGCCGTTGTACACGGCCAGCTTGAGGCCCTTGGGGTCGCGGCCCACCGTGTAGCCGAAGAGCATGCACTGCACGACGGGGAGCAGCGTGAGGAAGAGCACCATTCTGCGGCAGCACGGAGAGAGTGAGCGCGGGGGCTCCCGGCGGGTAGGCAGCCCATCGGGCACCTAGCTCAACGTGCCAGGAGGACTCATACTTTTTACCTCTTATGCAAAACCAAGGTGTAAAAACTTGAAACTTATTTCCTTGTCAACGTACTTAACTTTAACAAGGTTCAAACTTTTAACTTTACAACAGTACAAGCTGGTGTAACATCTGCTAGGAGCTTTAAAAAAAAAAACGCTACTCACGGCACGTTCCGCCTCATCCAGAGCACGTGCTTCCAGAGCAGGCAGCACATGCGCGTCGACCAGTGGACCGGGGGCCGCTGGTGGTGCTGGCCGGGCCCGGCTGACGGGGACATGGCGGACTTGTCGGCCGTGGGGGGCGGGGCGAGCGTCGCCAGAGGCAAGACGCATTCGGCGCGCGGGCCGTTGCGGTTTCCGCGTCCCTGTTTGAAGGCCTCGGCCTGCGCCGGCTCAGGCAGCGCCTGTGCCGGTGCCGGTGCCGGTGCCGGGGCTGCCGGCAGCTCCGGGATGGCGTTGGCCGTGTTCTGGTTGGTGTCGCGCGCCTCGGCCGCGGCCTGCTCCGCCTCCTCCGGCTCGTCCGGCGAGCTGCGGATCTGCAGGATGCTCAGCTTGAGGAACACCTCCTCCATGTTGGCGCAGTGGTAGCGCTCCAGCAGGCGGTCGGGCGCGTCCTCGGCCAGCAGCACGCCCTGCCGCATCAGCCCCAGCGTGTGCGCCTGCCGCGCCTCCTCGATGTAGTGCGTCGTGATGATGACCGTCGTCCGGCCGTCGGCTGTGATATCCATCAGGTGGTCCCATATCCTGCGGCCCAGGGAGGGGAAACGTCGGAAATCAATATATCATTCAGATTATTCAAGCTTAAAAACGTGCGATAACTTCTGTGTGTATCCTGGGTGCCGTGCCGGGTGACGTTTGTACTGACCTCTGCCGCAAGATGGGGTCCACGCCGACGGTGGGCTCGTCCAGGATGAGCAGCGGGGGCTGGTGCAGCAGCGCGACGGCGAACGACACCCGGCGCTGCTGGCCGCCGCTGCAACACGACGGCGCATTTCATTAGCGTGACGCGCACTGCTTCTCTCTCGTCCTTGAGCTCCCAAGGCTCCACGAGGCGTTATTTGATTTATTGACAATACGTTGACATATAGGTGTTTGGCATTTTTTTTTTTATCGTAAAATTTGTCAGTGGGTACAGGTGTCATGAGCGTGTCATCGGCATCGGCTGACGCGCCGTCTTGGCGATGTCACCGCGACGCTTCTAGAAACGGCGTCGTCCGTTTGTTTGCGGCGCGCGCGTGTGTGTGGGTGGGTGGGTTTGGCGGTTTGGCGCTTTGACCCGGCCCGGCCCGCGTCCGTTTGCGTACCTGAGCTGGCCGATGCGACAGTGCGCCGGCGGCAGGTCCAGGAACTTGAGCAGCGACGCTGTCCTGGCGGCGAGCTCCCCCGCGGGCACGCCCGTCAGCCAGCCGAAGTAGCGGAAGGTCTCGGCGATGGTGAAGCCGATGTACAGGGCCAGCTCCTGGAGCGGACATTCGAGCGTGAGTCGTGGCGGCGGGGGAGAGGCAGGGATGGACACAGTACCGCGTAATGTTCTGGTCGCTAGGGCACGTACCTGCGGCATGTAGCCGACGGCGGCGCCGGGCACGCCGGACCTGGGTGCCCCGGGGACCTGCCCCAGGGTAAGCACCTCGCCGGCGGTCAAGTGGTCCTGGCCGACGATGGACTTGAGGATGGTGGTCTTGCCGCAGCCGCTCGCCCCCAGCAGGCCGTAGCTGCGCCAACAAAATGACAGTCAGCACAATGGAGTGTGTGAGAGCGGGTGAGTTTTTGGTGCAGGTTCAACGACCTGCTACTCGCGGGGCGGGGCGGGGCGGGGCGGCCGAGGCAACGGGGACGCACGCATGCAAAGTGGAAGCCATTTTCTTTGGCGACCAAATGATTGAATGGGCTGCGCGAGGTAGCCAGTCACAGTCATGCAAGGCCCGGCGCCGGCCGCCATGGCTTATGGCAGTGACTGGCAATGACCTGACTCAAGCGTGAGCGTCCCGCTACGCTCCCACAGCACGACCTGTCACCCCCGGCTCCGGCCCCGGGGCCTCGCGTGTCCCGCAGGACCCACGCGGAAAACATTTTCCATGAACCGCTTTTCAAGTTGGCAACGCGGAACTTTAAAATGATTTGACGAAAAATATTGAACTTAGCATAAAGCTTAAAAAAAAATAATTCTGCGCGTATACTTACATGGTTCCTCTTCTGACGGTCATGTCCATGCCCTTGATGACCATGTTGCTGACGGGCTTCCGGAACAGCGACTTGTTGCGGTACTCCTTGTAGGCCTTGCGCAGCAGCACGGCCGCGCTGTCGTCGTCCAGGCCGCGGAGGCCGTGGTGCAGGTGGCCCTGGTCGTGGCCGTCGTGGCCGTCCAGGCACGCCGCCATCCTCGCCCCGTCCGGGGCCATCGTGCCGGAGGACCTCCTGCAAGCCGAGGGAGGCGAGTGGTGAGCGGTGGCCGCGCAGGTCGTGAGGCACTCCTGCCCAGTGTTGCCGGATAAGTAGGCAAAAATTTCCACAAATACACCGGTGGAAGACAGACGGGTATCTCCACCAGCCTGATAGACAAGGTAGTCTCATGTATGGGGAGTTTGCGTGGAATGCAGGCGGAGATTTCCGTCTGCCTCACACGGGTGCATTCCCGGGAATTTTCCCCTACTTATCTGGCAGTACAGCTCGTGTCCTGCCCGGCCTCCAGCTTGGGGTGCTCGGCGTGGTGCGTCGCGCGCGGAGTCCTAACCCCTTCTGTCCGCCGGCCGCGCCACGCACAGCGCAGAGCAGAGCAGCCACTTGCTTTTTTGCACTTGTTGCGAGTGTTGCTTATTTTTCCTTTCGGTACCGAGCCCGACGAGGCGAAGAGACTCTCCAAAGCGGTGCGGCGGCGTCCCTCCCACTCCAGCCAGTCTAGCCCCCTGCCCCCTCGACCCCCCCCCCCCCCGGACAGAATGGGTACCTTTCCATTGAAGTGGTCCGGAGAGGGTGAACGTGCAGCTTGGGGAAGGAGAGGAGAGGGGGGTGAAGCTCAGAGATCCGCGCGGACCGTGCAAATATTCCACGCAATTATTTGTGACAGACGCAACGAAGCAACTTGAACCTGTTCTCATACCTTGTTTTATGTTCTGAGAGGAAAACTGTGCGTCCAAAATAGTCCTCCCTGATCGACACTGTCGCGCTCTCGAATAAACGGTGAAAGGTTAGTTCGAATTTAGCGCGTCTAATCTCCTTCCGACCACTAGCAGCCGGCTACCAGTACAAGCGTCCGTGTTTGATGACGTAGTCGTGTTTCAACTATCTGAGAAATATCAAGGTGACAACATTCCAAAACTTCCGGGTTCTGCCGGTAGGGACTGGTGACTTTACTGCCGTGAGAGTGGCAACAGTATGTTTTGAATCTTTGACCGGAAGTGTCCGTTAGAGTTTGTGCGAGTATGGCTTTGCAGCGACCGCCTGTGTAGAACATTTAACTTTAGAGAGAATTCAAAGTGTTTTATACGATTAACGTATCAATTTCAAAGCTGAGGACATTAGTAAGTGAGTTTGCAAATCTTTGGAATCGGACAAACATCGTTCAGAGGCTGGAAACTAGTGTGTACGTACGTACACTGTTAAAAAAAAATCTGAAAATTCAGACTGATTTTTTCAGACTTGCCACTCTTAATTGACTTTTCAGACATGAGACTGAAATTTCAGACCTCTTATTAATATATTGGAACGCCTGGTGTAAAAATTTGGTCTTAGCTGTCTGAAAACCAATCTTCAGACTTTCCGTCTGAATAATCAGACTCGTCGTTCCGACAATTGTCATCTTTGAAGTCTTTTTCATAGATCCAGACTAGGCAGTCTGAATTTTTGAAGGCAGAGTCTGAAGTTTCAGACTGCCCTGACGGCTGGGAACAGACGAGGGCGATGAGGCTCATCGCAGCAGTGCAACCAGTCTTACAGGCGGGCAGCGTAGCTCAGTGGTAACGCGGCTGTTTCGTAACCCTGAGGAACGGGGTTCAAATCACCCCGACGGTAAAAGACTTTCATCGAACCTAGGAAGTTCTCCTACAATTGCTATGACGATGGTGTGAAGCGAAATGATCGCGTTCAATAATTTTAACGGTTAACTGTTATGTCTGAATTTTCAGACCTAGCACCTACTCATAATTTTCAGAATTTCAACAACCGAAAATTTAGTTTTTTAAAGTAAAATTTTTCGGAGCGAACTTTACTCTGAATATTCAGACAACAAAGCTGAAAAAAAACTTTGGACTTTTTAGTCTGAATTGTCAGACATTTTTTTTAACAGTGTAAATTTAACTGGATCCATTACTGCGCGGAGATCAGCTGATCCAGCTGCGGCCTTGCGCAGACAGTAAAGTTCCTGTTGGAGCTCTCAGCTGGCATCTGACGTCTCTCTTATGTCATTGCTCTAGGCCCCTGCTCCAAACGACGACAAACGAGAGGGAGAGAGAAACAGTCACTCAAATGATGCAAGTAGTGTAACCTACTGACCGGGGTTATGGCCGTGGAGTGCGCAGGCAGCCCGTTACAAGTTTTATCTCCAACGACATCGTCCCCATTGTCAGGCCTCAGGTATGTTTTCACTTTATTCCTGTTTTCCTGAGTTCATAGCCGCTCTCGTTAACTCCGTTGTCTGGTCGTAACGCGTCCCGGCCGCTTATTCGAGTCGTTTAAACACGGCCATCGCCGGGTTTGGGTTACATCTCGCAGTAAAGTGGTCGCGACGACGTCCCTTACACCAGAGCTGGTGCTCTTTTAGTACTCCCCTCATCCCCACATAACTACCGCAGTCAGTGTTGTCCCCCGGCTAGTGCGCGTGCACTGGAGCCTGTGGGGGTTAGGGTTGGCCGCGGGACACCTCCGCGCCGCGCCGAGGTCGGCATCCTTTTTTGTTTGAGAAGGACGGCGCGGGGCCCCAAGGCCAGCAGTTCAGCGACACTGCAGGCCAGGCGGGGGTGCGGGGTGCGGGATGCGGGTCCTGACGTCAGCCTGGCCAACGACCCGGGCGGCGTAGAGCCAGGAAGACGCGCGGGGGCCGGGCGGGGCGGGACCCGGCCGACTAGGTAGGAAAATAAGAGAAAGGAATGACATCTCTACCTTATAGGCCGGCTCGGCTCGGCTCGGCTCGGCTCGGCCTGCTCGGCTCGGCCTGCTCGGCTCCGCTCGTATTTCTGCTCTGGCTTTCCGTCCATTGGCCTGGCCGCTGGCCGAGCTCAGCAGGGCCCTGGCCATGCGTGCGGGGCGCGGCGCGGTGCATGGCGGTCTGCGGGGTGGCTCCGTGTATTTGCCTTGGCTCAGCCAGCATCTTGCACATCGTCATGGTGCCCCGGAATTTTCCGCGAGGCCGGCGCGCACCTCCAGGAACCAGTTTAATAAAAATAAAATAAGCGAGAGGGCGGGGCGGGGCGGGGCAGGTCAGCGCTCGCACGCTGGGTGCATCCGCCATGTTCAACTTTGTCTGACGTCTTAGCTGCCGCTGCTCTGGACAACGGCCAGGCCCGGCGCCCGGCTGGTCCACCCTTGATGACGCCTGCGAGAGTTATACGCTCGGGCAGCTGGAGCAGGGTGTTGCGGATGTGGGCGGGGCGGGGCGGGGCGGGGCGGGGTGGGGTTTGGCGGCGTGGCGGGTGTCCCAAGGCTGCCACCGCACCACGGCGCCCGACCAGCCGACTGCTGAATTCCAATCGGCACGATTAGAGGCGACCGGTGGCAGTGACCGCCGCGCCGGGCCGCGCCGGGCCGGCGATGCACAAGGCCTAGCTGGAGACCAGGGACGCCCGCGCCGGGTCATCGCGCTGGCCCCGAGAGCTGCCGGGGCCCCGGCCGCCTCGACGACATCGCCCTACCCGGCGCCCGGAAGGGTAGGCATCCTGGTGTACACGGGGCTTAGACTGCGATGTAACGCGCCTCTGTCGCCGTGTCCCAAGTGGGCCCTCCTGGCTTATTGGACGGACTGTTCTGCTTGCTTACCTTGTCCTCCCTCTCCCGCCCCGCCCCGCCCCGCCCCGCCCGGCTCAGCTCGGGACCATCGCCTCTTTCATGGACTGCAATGGGACTGGAGGAGGGCTTCGCAACGTGACCACAGGCACACACACTCTCTTTCTCTCAGTCAGTCAGTCGCACATGGAACGTTACATCTCTCTCGCACTCTCGAGTCAGCGCCCCTGCACGCCTGCACCCACACACACGCGCGCGGGTCTGTGTAATGACAGAGCCGTTGCTTCATATTTCGCACCACTAAGAGGCCGAAGGCCGTGGGCTCGGCTCACTAAGCCTCGTTCAGAATCACTGCGGCTTGCGGCACGCGCCATGAGAACTCCCTCCGCACAGCTCTTATAGCTCTTCTGCCCTTTATTATTTCGAATAATTTCGAATTATTATATCGTTACATATTTTTAAAATTTAACATCTCTTGTTCCAAACTCTTAGAGTTAGAATGCCAGGGCGGGGCGACACAAGATTCCCACCGGGCGTCCCCGGCCCGGCGCCGCGAGGTGTGAAGTGACACTCGCAGTGACTCGCAGTGACGCGAAGCGGCCCGGGGCCACCCGGGGCTTGATCCGGCCTCGAATCCACTTTGCTCTAATTTCTCGAGGACGTCCCCTCTTCCTTCCTCCCCCGCCCTTCGCCTGCTCGCCCAAGCAGATGTTTGTACGAGACGGCAGAAACAGGATCGTAGACTGTTCTTACCGCCCGTGCAATGCGCCCGGAGAATGGATAATTACTCTGGATTATCGGCAGCCCCGGAAATAGATTCGCGTCGCCGTCGCGGGGAGGAGGGTGAGTTTGTCTGCCTCCGGTGGTCCAGAGCCTTGCGTGGATCGACTGTGCACTGTGAGGGCGTGGCGTGCCGGGCGTGGCGTGGCGGGGCGGGGCGGGGCGCGGGGCGCACGCCGCGTGCGGACGGCCGTTTGTTCCAGTTTCCGTTGCGCCACTCGGACGCTGACTGGGTAGAGACGTGGTGGTAGAGCGAGCCGGAGGATGGGGCGGGGTGGGGCGGGACGGGGAGGGGTGGGGCTGAACGGATGTAGGCTATCGGTGGCCCAGCCCGTGGCGCCTTAAGGCCTGCCGCGCCCCGCCCCGCGCCACGCCGGTCCGTGCCTTGTGTGGTGTGGGTGAGCGCCGAGCGATACGAGTGAGGCCATGGTAATCACTATTACCTCACGACGCGCTGGGCTGGCCTGGGCTCCTCAGGCTCAGGCGGGTCGCTGGAATACTTTCCCCCGTCGTAGACAACAGCCACAGTAACGGGAGCAATGAGCTGCGCCGGGCGGTGCGGGGCGGGGCCGACGCCAACCTCCTTGTCCAGTTCTCAGCTGCTCATGCCGCTCATGTTTGGCAGCGAGTCGTGCGGACGGGACGGGACGGGGAGTTCCGCAATGAAACACGACACGACGACGCCCCTGGCCGGCCGGGCGTCGCGGCGCCGGTGGCGCGGCGGGCGGGTCGAGCCGAGGTGAGGTGAGGTGAGGTGAGGTGCGGCGGGGCGGGGCGGCGGCGCGGGGGTGGGCGTTTGGCCCCCCTGCCAGGCAAGTCCCGGTCGCGCTTGGCGCGGGGCTCTGGCCGGAACTGGAAGAGTGTAGACTGCATGAGCGAGCGGGTTCCCCATGGGTAGGGCGGGCGGCCCGCGAGGTGCGGGGCGTGGTACGGCGCGGCGGGGCGGGGTACGGCGCGGTGGAGCGGGGCGGGGCGGGGCGGGGGGCGCCGCGGAGACTGTTACCGCGGTTACCTCATCCAGGCGTCGTCCCGAGCCGGGCCGGGCCGGGCCGGGCGGGGCATGGCCGAGCTCGGCGCGGCTACGAGCAGCGGCTGCTGCTTTAGCGCAGCTCGCCGTCCAGCCGAGCCAGCCACTTAGGCCCCTGGCGCGCCGAGCCGAGCCGAGGCTGGCCCGGCCCGGGCGGGTCCAGTGGAAGTAAGGCAGCGTGGCCGCGCCCCGCCTCGCGCCACCGCGCCCCACCTCGCGCCACCGCGCCACGCGGCGCCCTGCCCGGCTGCCCGCATTGGGTCTCTAGGTCAGCGCCGTTTGTTGATCCCACGGAACTCGCCCCGCCCCGCCCCGCCCCGCCCCGCCCCGCCCCGCCCCGCCCCGCCCCGCCCCGCCCCGCCCCGCCCCGCCCCGCCCCGCGGCACGCCACCAGCGGTGCGTGCGATTTATACCACCTCCGGCTATAGGGCGCGACGGCAGGCTTCGGGTCGGGTCGTAGCCGGGGCGGGGCGCCGGGGCGGGGGCGCCGGGGCGTCTTCCCATACGCGAACCCTCTCTCTTAAGCACGACGCTTCCCTCACCTTCACCTGCCAAAGTATCACGAGATATATTTTATTTTGTTTGCGCTGTGAGAATATAATAAAAAAAAAAGCCCTCACGGGATTTTGCTCCGCGAAACCAATTTCCCTCTCCTCTTTATCGTGAATGCGTGTTGACTTTTTTGCCCCGCCCCGCGCTGCCCCGCTCTGCGCAAACAGAGCGCCAAAAGTGCGTGTAGTAGCTCACTTCGGCTCGGTCCTCCCCCCGCGTGCGCGCACTCTGGTGACGCGTCGCGGCGGCAGGGGTGGAGTCGTGAATGAAGAATGAGCAGTCCAGACCGTTACAGACTAGAGGATGGCGTGGCGGACAAAGGAGAGTGACCGACGCGACGGCCGGCGGCGGCGGCGAGGCCGCGTGGTGCGCGGGCGGGGCGGGCCACGTGGGCCAGCCCAGCAGGCCGTCAGTCACTGCCCGCCCCACCCCGCCCCATCGCATATCTCGAGTCGCCGTCATCACCGCGCCGCGCACCTCTGCCTCTGCCTGTATTGGGCTTCATAGGAAGCAAGGCAAGGCGGCGGCGCGGTGTATGCCGCCCCGCGCGTGACGTAAAGGCTGCGGGGCGTGGCGCCGCGTGGCGGGCGTAGTGGGGCGGCGCGGGGCGGGGCGGGGCGTAGCGGCGTAGCGCTACCTGGCGTGGCCCGGCCCGGCCCGGCCCGGCGCGGCGCGTCGTACGCTTGCCACTCACAACAGCTCCCCGCACACTGCCAAGGTTAGGCGTGTGAGGGACAAAAGCGTCGCGGCCCGGGGGCCCGGGGGCCCGGCCGGGCTCGGACCTCTATTGTCTGCGATTGGGCCCCGATTGGGACCCGATTGAGACCCGATTGGCACCTGACTGAGTCGCGGGTGATTGATGGTCGCGGAGGTGCTGGTCACACGGCGGGCACGCGGTTGACGGGACGGGATGCGCGGGCGGGACACTTCTGACTGAGGTGAGGGGTTGGTTGACGCGGGCGAGGGCGATGATGGTTGAGGGTGTGAGAACATCGCGCGGGGATGAGAGGTGTGGAGGATTAACAGCGGGATGGACCTGGCGGGGGATTAGCTCCGGCCGAGCCGAGCTGAGCCGAAGCTGTGATGAATGGACGGACAGAGGATGAAGCTAATTGATGGAGTCGGTGACAGTCCCCCTCCCCGCCCCGCCCCGCCCCGCCGCGCCCTCCTTATCCGCACTAAGAAAGAAGAGGGATGAGTCAAACCCGGTAATGATGCGTCGCGTCTAGTGTGCTGTAGCAGCTCGCCGCACCTTTATTTCGGGAGGTCGCGAGTCTCTGTAAAGACGTACTCGTTTGGGACGATGCAAGCTGATAGGCGGCCGGGTCGTCTCGGCAATGGCATGCGATGGACCTTCCGGCTCTCAGCACCGCCCGCGGCCGCCGCCACCGCCGCCCCCGCTCCGGGCCGCGGGGGGACTCGCGTGCAGACATCTTCCGAAAATGATGTCTCCTTCGCCTTCGGCCTGCGATAACGGGGGCCCACTCCCACCGCCGGCGCTGCCGGGCCGGACTGATATCACGCCACGCGGAATCGCTGCGCCGCCGGGAGGAGCGTGGCCGTGGACCTCTCTCGGCCTCAGCCGTGGTCGTGGAGCTTAGGGGAGGCCCGGCCTGGCCTCGGCCTCAGCCGTGGTCGTGGACCATAGAGGAGGCCCGGCCCGGCCTCGGCCTGTCAGGGACGAGGACCCCGCAGGAGGCCGTGCTCGGCCCGGCCTCGGCCTGTCAGGGACGTGGACCCCGCAGGAGGCCGTGCTCGGCCCGGCCTCGGCCCGTCAGGGACGAGGACGAGGACCTCGCCGGAGGCCGTGCTCGGCTCGGCCCGGCTCGGCCGCACCGTCTGTTCCGGTCCGGCCTGCAGCACGGCCTGGCCTGGCCTGGCCTGGCGTTACACACTGCGTTACATGGCGTTACATCACCGGCCGGCCGGCAGGGAGAGGGACTCGAAGAGGGACTCGGAGAGAGAGGTGGGGAGGGGAGGGGTGGGGGTAGGGCGGCCGGCTCCGTGGCGGGGCGGGGCGCACCTGTAATGCAGCGCGCGCCGCAGAGCGAGAGAGATAGAGAGAGACAGAGGTATGCCGCGTCCCTAAACCAGCGGCCGGCCGGGGTGGGGATCGAACCCGTGACCTTCCCGTCTCACGGACTTGCGTGCTTGGGCTGCGTCTCCTTGGCACGGCGATAGTTTAGTGGTGGACACTCTGTGAACGCGGTGCTTTTCCTCGGATGATGTGAATGCGATTAGTCCGTGGTGGCCAGGCCGGGTGGCGACTGCAAGGCGGACGTGCCAAGTGCAGCGGTGTTCCCCGGGCCCGGGCCGGGCTGGGCCCCACGCAACGTGTAGCACCATTACGCTCCGAAATAAGTGTCTTAACCGTGACCACGTGTGTCACGCCACTGCGCCAGCAGCGACATCTGACTTTGGAGACGTCATTCTCTTAATTTTGTTGTTTGTTTTCGTTTCTAGTTTGGCTGCTGTGAAATCCTCCGCAACACGAGAACCAACGCGTAGCTGACTCGAGTGGCCACGTGAGGACCATGGGCTGTTCGTCAGTATCCAGGTAGGAAGACATGACTATTGTTATCTGTCGTAGGTGGGGCTTATTTACCACCGCTTGAATGGGTAGCTTGCAAACTTATCAGAAATGAGAAGACACCCCCTGGCGAATTCTTTACCAGAAATATTCCGTAACTCTCTAGCGCGTCCCTTTCTGTGGCCCTGCCGTCATTCTTTGGCCATTATTCTGCATACTACTTTTTTTTTGTGCGCCACTCTGCGCGTTCACCATCATGGCTTGTTGCGCCAGATAAATCAGATTTCCCCTAAGGGGCGTATTTTCGACTTTCGCCCGATATTAATCTTATTCGTCCCTTCCGCCGCACGCAACGCCGATGTCGACTTCCATGAACGCGCAATGTCGCGTCGCCCCGCCCGCCCCGCCCGCCCCGCCTCACCCCGCGTCATATTGCTTCCACTGATCTGCTCTGTCGAGCGTCGACACGAGATGTTCGCGATGCGATGCGATGCGCTGGTCTTCTGGCTGCCGATTAGCGGCGTATCGACCTGTCCCGTGGGGGTCGCTGCCCCAGGGTGTCCCCCCGCCCCGCCCCGCCCCGCCCCGCCCCGCCCCGCCGCCCGCGGGGATGAACAGGCGGCCACTCACACATCGATCGGCCGCGGTCACGCGGTGACACTGCGTTGGCACTTGGGCCACCAGTTAAAAAAAATGTTAATATAAAACAACAGAAATAATTGTTAAATTTGTCATTGCTCTTTTAAATTGAACGATTTAATGTAAGTTTTACACGCGTAAAGTTACCAGGAACAATTCTTTCCTTTTTAAATACTTATTCGGGGGGACGAGACGTGTGACTGTGGCGGTGGTGGAGGCGGAGGCCACCGCTCTGACCGCTCACCTCTCCTACTCCTCGGACCGGCTGACCGCTGTCGCCGCAGCCCCACCCCGCCCCGCCGCGAAGAGCAAAGGTGCAGAGGTGGCCGCGCGAGGGGCCTCGTCTTCCCACGTCTTACTCCCCCGGCGGGGCGGGGCGGGGCGGGGCGGGGGCAGCCAGGCCCGCAGCGCAGTGCAGCCTCAGCCTACCCCCCCGGGGCGTCACATGGTGGCGAGCCGCTGACCGCAAAAGTATTGGGCGACATGCCGGCTGGCGGGCGGGGCGAGGCGGGGCTGGCCGGGGCGGGCCGCGATAAAGCGCCAGCTGGTCGTCTACAGGGGAGGGTAGGGGAGGCGAGGGGGAGCAGAGGCAAGGGGGATGCCGAAGACAAGTCGTGGTCCGGCAGAGGAAGGTAAAGTAATTCAACCAGTTCCCCCTCTGGCCCCGCCCCTGGCCCCATCCTCCGCGCGGTTACGTGGCCACGGGCGTATAGGGGCTCCACGGCGCGCTGCCCGGCTTGGCTCGGAGACGATCAGACTCTGGGCCAAGGGCCGCGCCCGCCCGCCCGCCGCGCCACCGCGGACTAGTCGGGCCACGGCCAGGGACTTGGCCCGGCCCGGCGGGGCAACCGCCCGCCCCAACCGGCCTGCCTGGCCCTTTAACATCGCTTTCTCTGTCTTTGCGCCCAGAAGGAGCCCTCTCTGTCTCTGTCCCTCGTGCCCACGCCACATTAAGCTTTACGACATCTCTTCTCTTTCTCTCCCCCGCCCGGTTCTGGCACCTGCGGCGCCATCGGATTCTCAGCAGCAGTACAGCGCGGGGCGGGGCGGGGCGGGGAGGCCCATGCTTGTTTCAAAACCACGGGGGAGTCCGCCTGAGCTTACAGCCGCGCCGCGCCACGCGGCGAGTCTCTCGTCCAGTATTTGTCTTGTCTCCGGACGGACGCACGGCCTGCAGGTGCGAACTCGGCTGCTGCTCCTCTGTCCTGACTCGACGCGGCAGCGATGCCCAGCGGCCCAACTCCACACCCATTGCGAAGCACTCGACGCTACCTCCCTGCACCCCGCCCCGCCCCGCCCCGCCCCGCCCCGCCCTGCCCCGTCTCCTCGCACAAACACCTCGCGCCCAAGCCTGCGCCCGGCCCGGGCTGCGGACTCAAAGCCTCCTGCCTGCCCATTCCCAAACTCCTTCCCGATATGCAAAGTAATAATTATTGGCGCCGCGAGTAACTCGATAAACAAACCACGCATTGACTTCCTGCCCTACGCCGGTCCAGGCCCGGCCCGGCCCGGCCCGGCCAGGGTGCGGCTCATCCTGCTATCGCCGAGCCGAGCCGCCCCCAAGGACGGCGGCTTTTCGTTGCCGGATACCCGCGGCGAAGACACTACGACTCGAAACTGTTGGAATTTGGCGTCGCCGGCGTGGTGCGGGGCGGTGCGGGGCGGTGCGGGGCGGTGGCGGTGCGGGGCGGTGCGGGGCGGTGCGGGGCGGTGTGGGTGCGGGGTAGTGCGACTCCTCACGCGTACGCGTGCACGCACGCACGTGTGAGCATTCACGCCTATAAACGGCCCCGGACAGACCGGTCCCGTCTGATGGCCCGGGTTCGCCAAACTATCCGATATCGCGGGCCATGAACCTGGTTTACAGCGATGACGCAACTCTTTTTGTTTTGGTTTTAAACGTTTTGTCTATGATGGCACGTGTTTGCTGGCGGACGGCTAGCACTCCGGGCTGGGCCGGGCCGGGCCGGTCCTCGCCTACCGGGTTGGGCCCCGGGAGGTCCTTTGACCGGGCCGGGCCGGGCAGGCCGGGCTGTGGCGGGGCGCGGGCCTCATTAGAGGCCTATTGCTCGCGACCACAGGCTGCCTCGCACTCGCCTCAACTCGCCTCGGCGATATAGGCAACCCTGGCGCGCTCCGCTCAGCCTCAGCTGTTGCTAGCCCACAAGTGCTAGCGCCAGCACGCTGCTGCTGCTGGGCCTGCCGCTCACCTGTCTGACATTTCTTTTTATCGCATATAAATTTGGTTTCTTGGGGTACCGGAAAAGGCCGCCCGTTGGATTCTCTCTCTTTCTCTCTTTCTCACTAGTGTGAGAAAGTAAAGGCTATTTTCTCGTCCTCTTATTTTCTGTGCTGGCCACTGATGGCAGTGTTTTGCACAAATTACGATTTTTATACTCTACAACTGTGTTGGAAAATTTTGCCGTTCACTTTATAGTCTGGGTGGTTCCAAACACCTGCTTGGAAAACATAAATACAACTCCGTCGAGTCTAGTCAGTCATAAAACCAGAGTCGGCGAAGCTTTGAATCCATCATAGTTCGATTAAGTTCGCGGCAGCCGCGCGTTGGAAAAAACAATCGCTTCTCGCCATTCAGCATACAGAAAACAAGTACCATTGTGCTGGTCTGCCTGGCCTACCCACCCTCAAGGCTCGCGCGGAAGTTCGCCCCCGCCCCCTGCAGTATAGGCAGACCTGCAGCACTTCCGTTACGATTGGTGCACGGTAGCGCGGCGAGCGAGCTTCAAGGTTCGTAAACAACTTAAGCCCGTGTTTAGCGGGCGGAGTCGTGGCGTGCCGGTATGTACTACTGCGTCTCGGAAGTGCACCGCGATCTGTCAAAGTGGCAGAGTCAGCCGGGCTCAGCTCAGCTCAGCTCACCTTATGTCCCTGGGGCTGTGGCGCTGGCGCTATCCGGCTCCTGCTGCTCGCGGGGGCTCTTGTCGTCCTGCAGGTGCGCGCGCGGCGCGGGCGATCACTGCGCCGCCGTCACCCCGGGCGTCGTCGTCATCCTCGCACCCTGGACACACTCACGCACTCGCGCACTCGCGCCGTCACCAGTCGAAGGGCCGCGGGGAGCCTCGCCTCGCCTCGCCTCGCCTCTCGTCGCGTCGCGTCTCTTAGCCGTGCTCACCTACACCTCCGGTCTGGCCCACAACACTGTGAGTGCCGGGTCGAGCCGGGCCGGGCCGCGGCGTGCCGGTGCGGCGGGGCGGGGCGGGGCGGGGCGGGGCGGGGGCCGGGCTGTGCCCCTCCACGGCCCCGCAGCGCCCCCTCCACGCCGCGGGCCGCGGAAGCCCCGTGAGGTAGCGGCGGGCGGGGCGGGGCGGGGTGGGGCGGGGTGGGCCCCATCACTCACGCTGCGTCCAGAAGCGCGCCCAGCCTCGCCCGGCCTCGCCCAGCGCGTCAACCCTTCCCGATGACCAACCCCCCCCCCCCCCCCTTTCCCGCCATCACGGGGTCGACCTCGACGATGACGTATCGGTAAGCATCGAGAGGTGCGAAACGATTGACTGACGAACATAACGCGGTTTTCTCGTTCCAGCCGGTTTTCGGCGAAAAAGAATTGGCCGCCGAACAATGTTTGGCGCGAGGGGCGCGAGGAATCGGGTTATGCTGTGATGCTGCCTTAGTCGTGCTTTTCAGCACGACCCCATTGCAGAAATTGTATTGCTATTAGATACAGTACACAAACGGCGTTGTTCGCATTGTGATGAACCTTTGCCCAGGGGTCGTCAACTCGTATGTTATTTTATGTTACACAATATTACCGGTAATATACGTATACTACTTCGTACATGGCTAAGAGGAGTTGACAACCCTTCGGCCTTTTCCCACCACCTCTCAAATCGTTTAATAAGACCCTAAGACCAGGCAGTGGAGGTCGAGGGCTGTACTCGCGCTCTCGGGCGTCCTAGCGCGGCGCCCTCTAGAGTGACCGTTTGTCATACGCGCCTGCCGGTTGGGTTGCCTACCTGCGCGGCGCCGGCTGAGGAGCCGGGCGGGACGTAGGTCACAAGCGCTACAGATCACAACCGCTACTAGGTCACAGGCGCTGTTTCGCTAATGCGCTACGATCGCAAGCGCTACAGTCACAAGCGCTACAGCTCGGTAGCCGCTAATCGGGTCTAAGCGCTACAGCGAGAATCCGCGCGTTAGGCGGAGAGCCGAGCCGAGTTAAACCTTGAAAAATTACGCACGTGGCGTGAAACATGGAAAATTTTGCGACAGTAAACCTCCCGAGGGAGGTTGGGGTTCCCGCCAGGCACAGGGCTTTCGCGGCGGCCACTATTTCCGGTGTTCTTATGGGAACCGGCGCTTTTCTGGCTGCGATCCTGTCGCGCAATTCGACAGATTTGATCCCCGTACTGTCAGATTTAGATCGTACGGTGGTTAACCGAACTGCCCTGTCCTCAGAGCATGGAATAGCTATTTTTGGAGATCCAGATTCTGGGATTTGACCCCACGACCGACCACAGTCGTGGGCATGGGGATTAGAACTTCTGGCAACGCCGTCGCTACCAGTGAAGAACCTACCTGGTTTGAACCAGGCCCCATGTGCCGAGTCTCACACCCCACGGCTTTCGCGGCACCACTACTCCTGCAAATCGTGTCGTACAGTACTGAGGTAAAAGTGTAGGAAATGGTCCTGCAGTTTTTAGTGTAGACACTTCAAACCTGCAGTTTTAGTGTAGGAAACACCCTGTGTCTCATATTTTTAGTGCAGGACACCCTGTGTCCGACAGTTTTTAGTGTAGGACCCCGTAGGTCAGACACAGGTTGTCCCACACTAAAATCTGGCGGACACAGGCCTGCACCTTCAAAACTGTAGGATTGACAGGGTGTCCTACTAAAAAACTGCAGGACGTTAGGGTGTCCTACACTAAAACTGCAGGACCATTGGTCCTACACTTTACTGCAGTACTGTACGACACTTGAGTTTGTAGATGCCACTAGACCGTCGGCTGTTCACAGAGTCGGTTGAAATGGGGCTTAAATTCCACTCCAAATTGTTGTCCTCAGAAAAATTAATTTTTTGCAAGATTCTGAACCTCGTCCTGCGACTCTCCGCGCGGACACTATGCCGGCACGGCTACGACTTACGGTACCAGAGCCGGACCACTAGGAGTCATGCTGCGCGAGGAGCCACAGTCACCGAAGAAACGAACCCGTTTTTTTTTTTGTTTTTTTTTTTTTTGTTTGTTCGGACCAAGTGCCTTTTTTGCAGTTGCCCAAGTCACAAGGACGGTATAGCTGGAAAGAGCACTGGTTCCGAACAAAAAAAAAAATAATAAAAAGAAAAAAAACTTACGAGGTTTTTGAACCACATCCCGCCCAGTGCTATGAGCAGCGTCGATACCAATGACGCTACGCAGCCGGCCCAGCCGGCCCAGCACTGACCGGAGAGCAGGCGCACTCATGACACCGGGTTCGTTTCTTCGGTGACTGTGGCTTCTCGCCACCGTGCCGGCATAGTGTCCGCGCGGAGAGTCGCAGGACGGAGGTTCGAATCTTACCAAAAAAATTAATTTTTCTGAGGACAACAATTTGGAGAGTGGAATTTAAGCCCCCCATTTCAACCGACCTCCCTCGTGGAATAGCCGACGGTCTAGTGGTCTAGTGGTGCCGCGAAAGCCGTGGGGTGTCTGTGAGACTCGGCACATGGGGCCTGGTTCAAACCCAGGTAGGTTCTTCACTGGTAGCGACAGCGGGTTGCCAGGAAGTTCCGTCCCATGCCCACGACTGGTGGTCGGTCGTGGGTCATAAGTCCTAGAATCTGGCTCCAAAATAGCTATTCCATGCTCTGGGGACAGGGCAGTTCGGTTAACCACCGTACGACTAAATCTGACAGTACGGGGATCAAATCTGTCGAATTGCGCGACAGATCGCGGCCAGAAAAGCACCGGTTCCCATAAGAACACCGAAGTAGTTGGCTGCCACGGGGGTAAAGCCCTGTGCCTGGCGGAACCCCAACCTCCTCGAGGTTTACTGTCGCAAAAATTTTCCATGTTTTCACGCCACGTGCGTAATTTTTCAAGGTTTAGCTCGGCTCGGCTCGGCTCCGCCTAACGCGCGGATTCTCGCTGTAGCGCTTGTGACCCGAAGCGCTACCGAGCTGTAGCGCTTGTGACTCGTAGCGCTTGCGACCCGTAGCGTTAGCGAGCTGTAGCGCTTGTGACCTGTAGCGGTTGTGATCTGTAGCGCTTGCGAGCCACTCCTGCCGGGCGAGCCACTCCGGTGCGGGTGACATAGCACGAGAGACGCGGAGCGGAGCGGAGTGTGAGTGAAACGCGCCTGTCAGTTGGGTTGCCTACCTTCTCGGCGCCGACTGAGCCTCCCGGAGTCACACCAGAGGAACAACGGGGCGCGGCAACTAATTAGGTCGGCGTGGCTTCGAGCCTCAATCAAATACGCGAGGGAGGGGGAGGCCTTTGTCAGGGAGCCAGGACCCGTGGCCAGAGGGTCCGGGTCCGCCCGGGGCCCTGGGAACAAGGTGCGGTTTAGAGCGATGCCGACCCAGCGGGGGCCGCGGGGGCGGGCGCGGGCGCGGAGGTGGGCGGGGGAGGGGGTGTTCTGTATCTGCGAGCAACACGTTGTCCGAGCCCGCTGCCGCCGCGCCACCTGGAGTGCGAAGGCGGCAAGCGGCGGAAGGGAAGGGCGTGGCGGCGGGGGTGGGGGGCGGCGGGGGCTGCGGGGGCGGCGGGGGCGTGCGCGGAGGGTGGCGGCTCTACCAGGCGACAGGGCAGGGATGCTGGCTCGCAGTGCGCGCCGCGCCGCCCCCCGAGCCGGTCGAGCCTAGCCCAGCCCAGCCCAGCCAGCCCCAGCCGCAGGCGCAGCGCGCCGCCCCCGCGGCGCCCGCCACCCGGCGCCTCTCGGCCCGCCCCGCCGCTGTGACGGCGGCCCCGGCCCGGCCCGGCCCGGGCGCGACGCCCCGCCCGCCGCGGCCCCCCGGCACCAGCGTGTCCGCGGCCGTATGCTGTCCCCAGCACTCGCCAGGTACACACGTCTGTCTCTCTCGCATAATGCCAGCCATGCCCTGCTCCTCGCGTCCTCCGTGACGGGGCGGATCACCTCGTCGGCGTGGAGCCTGCAGCCCGCCCGCACCGCCCGCACCCCGCGCCAGCGCTGCCAGCGCGGGGCGCGCACTGCGCATGTTTGTAAAAGAACACTCGGGTAACGTGTGAGGGTGCGGCTATTATGCGTACGAATCAAAGGGCTTCCCGCGTATTAACTCACAGAAATTTCCTGTTTCTTTGATCTTGTGGCGCGCTTTCCTCGTCTCTACGTTACTTTTTCTCGTTCTCTCTCTCTCTCTCGCTTCCCTCGGTTTCCTTTTTTTTTTTTGAACAAACCCCTGCCCTCCCATTAACCCTTCTATCTCTCGCGCCCTTCTGCCTCTCCCGCCCCTATCGCTACTGCTCTCTTTACGACGTAGCCCGTCAAAAGGGCGTGCCGACAGCCATTCGCTCCTCACCCCGCCCCGCCCCGCCCCGCCCCGCCCCGCCCCGCCCCGCCCCGCCCCGCCCCGCCCCGCCCCGCCATCCCCTCGGCGCGATGCTGCCGACGCTTCCCCGCCACAGTAAGCCATCGCGATTTTGTCACACTCTCGATATTTGATCGCCTTCTTTCCCCCCCTGGCCTGGCTCCCCTTTTATCTCCACCACCCTTCGCGCTGGGCCCATTAGGCCCTCTCCACACACGGCGAGTGGCTCGGGCGGGGCGGGGCGGGGCGGGGCGGGGCGGGGCGGGGCCACTCCAAGGTCCGCATCGGCACAATCACGCGCAAATCTTTATTTTTTGTGATTTACGTCCGTTTAAGACACATTTTCACCCTGCTGTTCGAATCCTTTTTTAAAAAAAACTGTTTAATGTATCAACTGGTAAAAAAAAATTGTTTAATGTATCAACTGGCCCCTGACTGACTGGCTCTCCAGCTGGCTCTCGTGTCCCCACCTGCGCGTGATTGGAAATGAGCGTAGCCTTGAACAGGATCAGGGCTCTCTGCTGCTGGGCTGGGCCGGGCTGGGCCGGGCCCGGCTCACGGCCCACCCGATATCCACCAGACACCCCTCCCTTAATCGCGGGACGCCGCCCCCGCCCGAGCCTGGTTCACCTGGGCTGAGCCTGTCCTTTACGTCTGCCCGCTCGCTCGCTAGGTTCAAACACTGTCGCCCCGCCGAGCCCCGCCACGCCCCGCCACCTATCCGCTGCCGTCGCTCTTTTATGTCGGGATTGTGCGCGGCGCGGCCGCAGAACTGAGCGTGAGCGTGAGGGCGTAGGGCGTGTGTGGGCAGAGAAAAGGGACTGTGCTGAGCGAGGGGATATGTGTGTGGGGAGACGAGAGGGCAGTGCTGGGGCACGGGGCGGGAGGCACAGACGCTCTCTCACTCTGCCCTTGTGTGTGTCCACACATCCGTTTATTTATGTATTTATTTATTTATTGATCGGTTTGATCAGTCGCACCTTTGGTCTCTCTTTCACTCTCTCTCTCTCTCTCTCTCTCGCTCTCTCTCCCTATGTCTCTCCCTACCACTCTCTCTCTTTCTCTCTCTCTCTTGCTCTCTCTCTTTCACTCTCTCTCTCTCTCTCTCTCTCGCTCTCTCTCCCTATGTCTCTCCCTACCACTCTCTCTCTTTCTCTCTCTCTCTTGCTCTCCCTCACACACGCACGCTCTCGCGTGAACGTGTGTGGTTTGTGGCCCGTAACCAGCTCCCCTCTCCCGAACGGTCCACAATATAACTACAGACGCGGAAGTGCGGCTCAATGGCGATTCTACTCCCCATTGAGAAGTGTAGGGCGGGGTGAGGCGGGGCGGGGCGGGAACAAGTGAGTCTGGTCCGGGCTACACACGACTTGTGTATTGTTATAATCTCGTTTTGTAGATCATGTGCTTTTCTGGTTAAAATGTTGTTTCTGTTTGTCAGTCCCGCCATTTTTTTTTTTTGCTACGTCGTTTGTCATTCCCTCGCTGGCATATTACTTCCTACTCGACTCGCCGTGTCCATTACGCTCTTCCCACAAATATGCGAATCACTGACAACAAAGGGGCAGGTAGGTATAGAAATAAAGCGACAGTAATAAAATAACATGCGTCCGCGCCAGCCTAGTGCGGATCCGCCCTTAGGCCGAGATTTGGCGGCGCAGTCTGCAGGGGTGGCGGAAGCAAGCGGACGAACCGAAAGGCGACGTGACAGTCATTTATTTACCCGGGCAAAACGCCCCGCCCCGCCCCGCCCCGCCCCTCCGGCTGCGCCTTTCTGACTCGCCTGTTTCACCTGGCCCGGCCCGAATTCTGTCAACAGTCGGCCAGGGGGCAGGGGGGGGGGGGGGCGGTGCCTTGAGAGGTGGGGGTGTGGCGCGGCCCCCCACCCCACCCCACCCCGTCGTCCTCTTCCTATTATCCCTTTCTTATTCCTCGCCGTCGTCCCATCTGGCGGGGACAAACCGTTACTATTTGATAATCAAGCAGCGGCAGCTCCCGCCCCGCCCCGCCCCGCCCCGGGGTACAGGTGGGTGGCGCGCCGCGCCCCGCCTCCTGACTGAGTGTCTGTTTGTCGCACTCTGCCCCCGGCGTGCTTAGATCAGCGCTATACAGCTGCAAGCCCCTCCCTTTGCCCATCGCGCAGCGCAGCAGTCCGTCCCGTCCCGCCCCACCCTTCTATCCGCCCTCCCCTCCCCGCCCCGCGCTCGCGCTGTTCGGCGCAGACCGGAAACACGCGGTCCCGGAACACGGAGCTGGCCCAGGGCCGGCGGGGCGGGGCGGACACGAACACTCGGTGCAGGCCAGGGCGGGGCGGGCGGGGCGGGGCGGGGCGGGGCGGGGCGGGGTGCACTGCTAGCCGGGACACTGCGCCGCGCCGCGCCCGGCCGGAAGTACTAGCAGCACCCCTGAACACCCCGGAAGCCTCCATGCCTGCTCTCCCATACCCGTGCAGTGCCCCGTGCCTTTCTCTTCCTCCTCCCAGAGGACCCTCCCCTCCGCCTGTCACGCCGTTCTTAACGCCTCGCGTGTCTCCGTCGCGCGCCCGCCCCGCCCCGCCCCGCCCCGCCCCGCCCCGCCCCGCCCTCCTCGATGTGTATATAACCTTCTCTTCCTCGCACCCGTACGGCCCGGCCGTGTAGGCCACGATTTGCCGCCGCCATAACGCGGCCACCCGATCTGGTTTTCAAACTCAAACATGCAGGCAACAAGAGAGAGGGAGAGAGCGGGAGGCAGGGAGGGAGACACAGTGAGGGGAAAAAAATAGGGAGAAACTCGTTGGAGAGGTGATGGGTAAAGAAGTGGAAGTGGTCGGCGGGGTGGGTGTGTTTGGGGGGGACGTCAAAAAAGCAGCGCGAGGATGTCGGGTGGGGTGCGGGGCGCGGGGCGGGGCGGGCCGGGCCGGGCTGGGCGTGGTGTCGCGAGACGAGTCGGGCCGGGCCGGGCCGGGCCCTCCCCCACCCCATCTCTCATGCGCCATAATGGAAGAGCAAACAATGCTAACATTTGTGCCACCGCGGCCAATATACACATACTCCCACGCACAAACTTGCCAGAGCCCGCCCCCGCCCCGCCCCACACCACCGCCACTCGTCTGCCGCGCCCATCTTCTCCTCTCTTTTCCTGCGTACTCCGTCTCTCTCACTCTCCCGCGCGCTCCCGCTTCCTTTTGCTGCCCCTCCCTAGTTCCGCTGTCCTCTTATTCTTTTCGCCCGTCCTACTTATTTGTCCCCGTTCCGCATGAATGTCCTGCTGAAGGGAGGGAGGGAGGGAGAGAGAGAGAGAGAGAGAGAGAGAGAGAGAGAGAGAGAGAGAGAGAGAGAGAGAGAGAGAGAGCAAAAAAATCATGCACTGTACCGCGTATATACATACATACACCCGCCTTTCCCGCACACAAACTGGCCGCGCGGAGTCCTTTGAAAAAGCAGACAGCGCTGTTGTCGTGTCGCTGCGTTTGCGCGGCAATTGACTTGTAGATTCGCGAGGCGGAAGGGCGCAGGGCACGAGGGGGCGCGGCCTGCGCGGCCCCGGCCCTGCCCTGCCACAGAGGTCAGAGGTGGAGGTGCGCTACTCGCGCGAGCCGCGCCCCTGGAGGTTGTGTGATCCGACCTCTGCTTGTGTACCTACCGGGGCACCTGTGGAAGCGTCGGCAAGGACGCGGCCAGGCCAGAGTATTTAGAGCCTGACGCACGTAATATACCATATTTTTTTGAAAAATGATTCCAAATTCGTGGTGCGTCACTTAGCGTCTTCCTCATCAGGCGAAGCACTTCACTGGTAAAACAAATGTTTAGTTCTATACACCACTTAATGCATAGCTCCTAATGTATAATACTTAAACACTATGTCATGCACAGTTCTAACTAAACATTAGTTGGTGTTTAGTTCTTAAACATTTAGCAAGTGTATAGTTGACTAAACACTTGGGATGTCGTCGCATCCCTATGCTTTGACATGGAAAGCCTCGTCCAAATGCATACTTCTAAACATCACGAAACGTTTAACATCTAAACATCTACGAAGTGCATAGTTGTTAAATATGTAGTGATGTATAGTTGACACTATACACCATTTGATGTATAGAAGTGGAACTTAAACACCATGATGTCTAAAACTTAAACATTTGTTTTACCAGTGTTATGTCAATTGACGAGCGTCCTTTCTTTAAATCTTAAGGGCCCTCCCGTTAATTCCATCCGTTTTTTATTTTTTTGCTGCTTCGCCAACTCTCGATGAAAGTTTGTGATATAAACTTTCTCTTCCTCTAGAGTTTCATTTTTACCGCTGGGGCTGGCGCTGGGCCGGCTCTGTGTCCGGGCCGGGCCGGGCAGAGGAGAGGTGACCCGCTATCGTTTAGGCGTGCTGGCCGCAGATTGGGTGAGGGAGATGAGTGTCGAGGTCACGTGACATTTCAATGGGGAGCAGGGCTGGGGTCGGAATATGGTAGTGAGGGGCGTATGGGGAGCAGGACGGAGGCTGGTTGTCCTCGTATGGAAATGCGGGGAATAATGGGCGCGGAATAACATCATTGCTTCGTGGCACTTTTTTTTTCTGTCACGGTCGAAAACAATTTTTTTTTCTGTCTACAGCGTGGTAGACCATTTACAAGTTAATTGATTATTTCTTGTAGTACACTCTGGGTGGATTATTAGGCGGCATAACGGCGCCTGCGAATAATCACAGAGAGAGTGTGAGTGTGTGTGTGTGTGTGTGAGACAGAGAGAGACAGAGAGAGTGAGAGAGTGAGAGAGTGTGAGAGTGTGAGAGAGAGAGAGAGAGAGAGAGAGAGAGAGAGAGAGAGAGAGAGAGAGAGAGAGAGAGAGAGAAATGGCTCATTTATTAGGTGTTATTTGGCAGCCTTGATGCTGTTTAATATCGCGTGGCCTTGAGCCCTCACCTCACCTACGTCTCATGAGACGCGCGCGCGCCGCGCCGGGGACCTGCGCGAGGCTAGGAAGGGTCCGCACAGGCAGGGCACACGCCTGGGCTGGGCACCTACACCGTTTCCAAAGTTGGAACTTTCCAGGCCGCTCGGCTCGGCTCGGCTCGGCTCGGCTCGCTCTCTGGTGTCGCTACCACTGGGGCTGGGGACCGGCCGCCTGGCGTGCTCGCTTACCGTGCGGAATAGAGACAAGGTGTCCGCGGCACTCTGTAATGCAAACAACTTTAATACTAGTTGGCGCAAACTGTCTTCATTTGTCGGTCTGGCTCGTGGGGCTCTACGGAGAGCTGTCGCGCGGGCGGGCGGGCGGGCGAGGGGTGACCCGAAGAGGGCTGTGGGAGAGATGTAAAGGAGCAGGCAGCAAGGCCCCGCCGGAGGGCGGATGAATGGGTTTTAGGAGAATAAAAAGTTGAGGACACTCTGGGCCGAGGCAGGCCGGGAGGCATTAGGGAGGGAGACAACAGCATGTTAATGTTCATCATCCTTACTATTACTGCCAGAGGCCGCCTCGGCTGGGCTCTGCTCGGCAGTGAGTGTGTATGCTGGAGAAGGGAGCTGGAGCTGGAGGGGGCCGGGCATCGTATTGAGGTTAGGAGGGTCCGTTTGTTGTTGGGGTTGTATGAGGGAACAGTTTGGTCTCTGAGTACCGCTCTCACACGCGAGCCCTACCCTTCCATGGGCTTCAGTCTCTCCCCCATCCCTTCTCTCTCTCTCTCTCTCTCTCTCTCTCTCTCTCTCTCTCTCTCTCTCTCTCTCTCTCTGTCTTTCTCTCTCTCTCTCTCGCTCTCTCTCCCTCCCTCCATGGCCGTACTTACAGCGCACTCTGCTGGGTGTGGCTGCGTAGTGACCATCATCAGGGAAACTTTTCCTTTTAATCAGACTCAAGAAGATGAACCACCACTGAGTGCGTTGTTATCTCATTAGGGGGAAAACATCTTGCGAGAGGGCGTGGGAGGGAGAGTAAGAGAGAGAGAGAGAGAGAGAGAGAGAGAGAGAGAGAGAGAGAGAGAGAGAGAGAGAGAGAGAGAGAGAGAGAGAGAGAGAGAGAGAAAGTAGAAAGAGGTTAGGAAAGGCGAAGGGGAAGTGGAAAGACGTCTGCAGGAGGAGGGGCCGCGCGAGTGAGACAGATGTAGGGAGAGATGGTTAGGACTGCGACTACCGGGACGGGACACGAGGAGGGGAGAGGAGCCGAGCCGCCTGTCATTGCGGGGGTACCCTGATGGGACCGGTGACGAGTTGTGACGAACCAAATGCCGTCAGAACTGGTCCAAATAAGTCAAATCTTGTTCTTAACGTCAGGGAACGTCTCTAAACGTCCGCAAGCGTACCAACTGCACGTCAAATTTCGTCCAAAAAAGTAATCGTCTTTAAGCGTCACGTTTCGTCGCGGCTCCATTCCGTCCAAAAGAGTCCAAAATCGTCCGCATTGTCCCAATTCGTCACAGGCCGTCCGCGGCTCCATCCTCAACGGTCATTAATAGTCTCCTTCCGTCCGGGTCGGTCCGTTGGCGTCGAATGCCGTCCGAACGGGTCAGTCGGTGTCCCTTCCGTCCATGTGGGTCCAGCAGCGTCTCCCGACGTCCCGATGGTCAGTTGGCGTCGCCTGCAGTCCGCAAGAGACCACCAAGGTCCCTTGCCGTCTGGGCAGGTCTGTCGCCGTCCGGCCGACTCTGTCGACGTCCCCTGAGGTCAGAGCCGGTCCGCAAGCGTCCTTATCCGCCCTTCCGTCCCCAGGAGTCCAGGATGGTCCATCGGCGTCCCCTGCCGTCCGGGGAGTTCTGTCGGTGTCCCCTGCCGTCCTTGGAGGTTTGTTGGCGTCCCCTGCCGTCCTGGCAGGTCCGTCGGCGTCCTCTGACGTCCTGGCAGGTCCGTCGGCGTCCTCTGACGTCCTGGCGGGTCCTTCGGCGTCCCCTGCCGTCCTGGAGGGCCCTTCGGTGTCCCCTGCCGTCCTGGGGGGTCCGTCGGCGTCCCCTGCCGTCCTGGGGGGTCCGTCGGCGTCCTCTGACGTCCTGGCAGGTTCGTCGGCGTCCTCTGACGTCCTGGCAGGTCCTTCGGCGTCCCCTGCCGTCCTGGAGGGTCCTTCGGTGTCCCCTGCCGTCCTGGGGGGTCCGTCGGCGTCCCCTGCCGTCCTGGGGGGTCCGTCGGCGTCCTCTGACGTCCTGGCAGGTCCTTCGGCGTCCACTGCCGTCCTGGAGGGTCCTTCGGTGTCCCCTGCCGTCCTGGGGGGTCCGTCGGCGTCCCCTGCCGTCCTGGGGGGTCCGTCGGCGTCCTCTGACGTCCTGGCAGGTTTGTCGGCGTCCTCTGACGTCCTGGCAGGTCCTTCGGCGTCCCCTGCCGTCCTTGGGGGTCCGTCGGCGTCCCCTGCCGTCCTAGGGGGTCCGTCGGCGTTCCCTGCCGTCCTGGCAGGTCCGTCGGCGTCCCCTGCCGTCCTGGCAGGTCCTTCGGTGTCCCCTGTCGTCCTGGGGCGTCCGTCGGCGTCCCCCGACGTCCTGGCAGGTCCGTCAGGGTCCTCTGACGTCCTGGGAGGTCCGAGAGCGACCCCTACCGTCCTCAAGGGGTCCGTCGGCGTCCCCCTTCGTCATTGCCGCTCTTTGCGTCCCAATTAGACCCCACTGTCTCAGCTGGTCCACCAGTGTCCTCTATCGTCATAGTACGTCCCTCGGCGTCTCCAGCAGTCCCCACACTGTTAAGCCAAGTGTTCAACTGTTAAACACTTGTATGTGTGGAACTTCCAACCTAGCACGTGCAAGTGTGCAATCGGCAATTGTGCAATTTCACGTGTTTAACTCGCCAGTTTTACACTTCTAAGTGTTGAAATCGACAGTTGTTCACTTGGGAGTGTTCAAAACGGATAGTGTTGCACGGGGCAGTTGAACACTTGCAAGTGCACAACTGTTGATATGAACACTTAGAAGTGTACAATCGCCCGGCTACTCCGTCCGAACCTGACTTATGGACGATAGAGGACGCCAAGTCATGACGGTGGGGGACGCAGCAGGACGAGTCATGACCATAGGGGACGCCGAAGGACGAGTCATGACGATGGGGGACCCCAAAGGACGAGTCATGACGATGGGGGACCCCAAAGGACGAGTCATGACGATGGGGGACGCCGAAGGACGAGTCATGACGATAGGGGACGCCGAAAGACGAGTCATGACGATAGGGGACGCCGAAGGACGAGTCATGACGATAGGGGACGCCGAAGGACGAGTCATGACGATAGGGGACGCCGAAAGACGAGTCATGACGATGGGGGACCCCAAATAACAAGTTATGACGATAGGGGACGCCGGAGGACGAGTCATGACGATAGGGGACGCCGAAGGACGGGTCATGACGATAGGGGACGCCGAAAGACGAGTCATGACGATGGGGGACCCCAAAGGACGAGTCATGACGATAGGGGACGCCGAAGGACAAGTTATGACGGTAGGGGACGCCGGAGGACGAGTCATGACGATAGGGGACGCCGGAGGACGAAACACGACGATAGAGGACGCCAAAGGACGAGTCACGACTTTCGAGGATGCGAAAGGACGGTAGGTGACTATAGGGGACGCCGAAGAACGACAGCAGACTCCGAAGGACGGGGAGCGACTATAGAGGACGCACATGAACCAAGTTGGTCGGTGGATGACGCCGACGGACGAATTCGGACCAGCAAGGACAGTATATACATTGACGGACCAAACGGACGGTTGAGGACGCTGACGGACTAGATCTGACTGCAAGAACATGCACCGTCTGCGCGGGCGTCCGGACCGTTTTTATATAATAAAAGGTCCCGTGACTTCTTCAGTTTCGGCGGTTGGGATCCGCCTGGACGGCAAGACACGCCAACGTACCTGCCAGGACGCCATAGAACGACGCAGGACATGCCAGAACGGCAGGGGACGCATATGGACCCGCCAGGACGACGGGGGACGCCGACGGACCTCCAAGGACGGCAGGGGACGCCAACGGACCTCCCAGGACGGCAGGGGACGCCGACGGGCCCTCTAGGACGACAGGGGACGCCGACGGACCTCCAAGGACGACAGGAGACGCCGACGGACCTCCTAGGACGAGAGGGAACGCCGAAGGACCTCCTAGGACGACAGGGAACGCCGAAGGACCTGCTAGGACGGCAGGGGACGCCGACGGACCCCCCAGGACGGCAAGGGACGCCGCAGGACCTGCTACGACGGCAGGGGACGCCGACGGACCTTCTAGGACGGCAGGGAACGCTGACGGACCTCCCAGGACGTTGACGGACCCCCAGGAGGGCAGGGGACGCCGACGGACTCCCCAGGACGGCAGGGGACGCCGACGGACTCCCCAGGACGGCAGGGGACGTTGACGGACCCCCAGGACGGCAGGGGACGCCGACGGACTCCCCAGGACGGCAGGGGACGCCGACGGACTCCCCAGGACGGCAGGGGACGCCGACGGACTCCCCAGGACGGCAGGGGACGCCGACGGACTCCCCAGAACGACATGGGACGCCGACGGACCTCCCAGGACGGCAGGGGACGCTGAAGGACCAGCCCCAACGTCAGCGGACGCCGTCCGACCTGCCAGGACGGCAGGAGACGCCCACGGACCAGCCCTGACGTCAGAGGACGCCGCCGGACTTGCCAGGACGGCAGATGACGCGGGGAGACTTTTAAAGCACATCGTCACAAATCGTCCGATTTGTCCGTTTTTGGACGAAATATGACGGCGGGTGAAAACGTCAGAATCCGTCAGCGAGTCCCATCAGGGTATGCAGCCCGCTCCGCGCGCCCGAGTGCAGGCTGCCTATCTCCAGGGGGCTCAACACGCCAGTCGTAGGGAGCTTATTTTTCTCTCTCCCCCCCCCTCTCTCTCTCTCTCTCTCTCTCTCTCTCTCTCTCTCTCTCTCTCTCTCTCTCTCTCTCCCTCTCCCTCTCTCCCCCGCCCTCTCGCCGCCGCTTAGATTGCTGAATTATTCGACAGTTCCCCCGCGCCCCGGCCCGGCCCGGCCGCGCGCCCGCGCTCAGCTCGGCTTGTGACTCCACTCTGATATCTGCGTTTGCGGAGATGGCTTGCCAACGAGCGCGGCCTTTTTGCCGACAAAATGAAATGTTGGCTGAACCCCTCCCCCTCCCCTCCTCCCCCGCTCCCCCTCCCCCTCTCTCCTGACTGCGCTACTGTGACGAGGCGTTGATCCAGAGGAAATGTAGAGCGCTTCAGCAGCAGGAGTACCGGAAGTTCATAGGGCGGCAAAAAAAAAAGAAGAAAGCAAACACACAAACACTGGCAGGGAAACAAACAACGTTCACGATGAAAAAGGGAGACAGAATTAAGTCCGACGAGAGAGAACTCGTGCTGCCGCTGCTCGTGCAGGCTCCACCTCTGCGCACCACAATCTAGTCAAGCCGCCGCGGTGTTGGTTCGGTCTGAAATCCCTAAACATGTGGAGCCCCGCCACGCCCCGCCACGCCCCGCCACGCCCCGCCACGCTTCGCCACGCTTCGCCACGCCCCGCGGACCAGATGAGATCAACCGGATGCAGCTGCGGGGTTGTTTCTCCCTCCGCCTCTCTTTCTCTCTCCATCTCGCTCTCTCTGCTCTCTACCGCTCACTTCACTCTCTCTCACTCTCACTCTACTCGCACTACTGTCCCTGCCTCTCGCCGAGGGCGACACTTTTCCCCTACCATCACCCTCCCTCCCCACACAGTCGTAACAGTGTTTATCTTTCTTTTTTTCCCCCCCCGCCCCCCCGCCCCTTTCCTTTTCCCTCCGCACCGCTTTCGTGGGGATCGACCTCCATTTTTCGCTGCCTTGCTGAGTGTCTCCGCGCCGTGCGTCTGGAAATTAATGCACTCGTACCACGGCACGGCACGACGGCAACGGAGCCCTCCAACTTGTAATCTTTGAAGCATCAAAACACGGAGCCGGCCCCGCCCCGCCCCGCCCCGCCCCGCGAGCAGGGGACGGGCGGGAGGGACGCGTCCCTCTCGGCTGCCTTACTTACTAATCACGGAAGTTTCGCCACTCGCGCTGCTGCTCCGCTCTGCTCCGCTCTGCTCCGCTCTGCTCCGCTCTGCTCCGCTCTGCTCCGCTCTGCTCCGCTCTGCTCCGCTCTGCTCCGCGCGCTCGCTACGCGTGTCGCTGGGCCGCTCTCGCGCGGAAACGACGCCGATGAGTTCTTGACGTGCGCGTGGAAATTTCGACGTCACATAAAATACGTCGATTGTATTTAAAATAATTATCGTACAAGTGTATCTTAAAAGTAAATATAAGCTTTCTACGATGGTGATTTTTATTTG
The DNA here is from genome assembly GCA_033675135.1 of Frankliniella intonsa. NCBI lineage: Eukaryota > Metazoa > Arthropoda > Insecta > Thysanoptera > Thripidae > Frankliniella > Frankliniella intonsa. Next base: position 6,936,169 of record CM066245.1, on the reverse strand, counting down.
TTGTCGCTGCTACTGGGTAAACGAGAGTCTTTGGTTAGTTTATTTATTCTTTTTTTGGACCGGGGGAATCAGTCTAATTTTTTCCCTCCTGTTTTTTTTTTTTTTTTGTTTTGTTGTCGGGAAACTGCTTGATAAGGCAAGTTATTTAGCCGCGAGGTGGCGGTGGCGGGGCTGCGGGGCCCGGCCGGGCCGGGGCGGTGGGACTGAGGCGTGGCGCCATTATGGGATACACGGCTCCAAAAGTTCGAACGACGCCATCACGTCGCGCTCCACGCGGCTCCACGCACGCCTCCGCCAGCCGTCCCCCATTTGCGACCTTAAAAGTTAAATGAGGTAAATTTGAAGGAAACATTTTAATATCTCCGCACGCCTAATCCTCCGCGCGCGCCCTCCTTTGGAGGGGCGGGGAGCGAGAGAGAGAGAGAGAGAGAGAGAGAGGGAGAGAGTAATGAGGCATCCGTATCATGGAGATTCTTCTTCGGCCCATCGAGCTTCGGCTTGGTGGGTGATGGGCGTGGCTGGGCTGTTCTCTTATATCCTACTCCCAGCCTACGAGTGAGGAGAAGAAAGGGGAAAGGGACGAGCGAAATGTATCATTTTATACTTTAGCAAAACAAAGGGGACATCAGCCCCATCCCTCTCTCTCTCTCTCTCTCTCTCTCTCTCTCTCTCTCTCTCTCTCTCTCTCTCTCTCTCTCTCTCTCTCTCTCCGTGGACACGTCTGCTGGCGTCTTCCCCCGCCCCATCTCTCTCCCGCTTTGATAAAAGGGAATAAGAAAAAAGAGAGATGCACTCTGGGAGTGGCGGGAGGACGAGTGCCCCTGCAGCCGCTGGAAACTGGCGCTGCAGCAGCAGCCAATGCTTCCCAAGAAATTGATACGATGAGAGAGGAGAGAAAGAAGAGGGAGGGGGCGGAGGAAGGGAGGGAATATCAGTCGAATGAGCCTACCCGTTGGGCTGGCGCGCCCCCCGCCCGCCTCCCGCCCCCCCCGCCCGCCCCCCGCCCGGCTCCGGCTCCATTCCCCAGACACTTTTGTGCAACACGACGCGAGCAGCCGAATTGGTCGGGGTGGCAAATAGGCCTCCCCAGCTAAAAGAGATACACACACACACACACACACACGCGCGCACACATTCACATACTCACGCACAAACATTTGGTACGGGCACACATGCATTGCATCGCATTGCATTGCATTGGGTTGCATCACTGTGCGCCCCCAGCGCGCGCAGCTGTGACTCTACACGCAGCGCCGGGGCCGGGCGGGGCCGGGCGCCTCACTCCCCCTCCCCCCCCTCTCACCCCCGCACCCCATACCTTAACGCCTACTTACCGCCCCCCCCCCCTCCCCCGGGTGTGCCATCAAGGGGGGGTACTTACCCCGCCGTGCAGCGGGGGAGGAAATGCAGCGTGCAGCGCCGTCGTGAAAAAGCCTTCTCTTCTGCTACCCTCTTCTCCAGCTCTCGTGTCCTGCTCTAGAATGGAAAAGAAAAACGAGTGGCGTATTCTGCGCTCGGATAAATATCATTAAACCGCAAGGGAGGAAAGAGGTATTAAGTCTGTGGCGAGAAAACTGTGTCTGTTTATAGTGTCAGTGTCAAACACGACCATTCACGCTTCGATGCACGTTAGGGCCCAGTGTGCGGTGGGAGATCAGCTGCGTAATAAAGTTGCTCTCGGTCGACCTGCTGGCGCCTGCTGGACGCTGTCCTGCGGTCCCCGCCCTGCTGGCCCTACAGGGCTGGAATCCCTCCGCTCCAGTTTTGCTCCTTGCTATCTCCCCGCTCCCCCCCCCCCCCTTAACATCCGCTCTATCGCACTTTGTAGACCCTCTGAGACTTGTTGGAGCCAGCGAGTCTAAGCGGCCCTGCTCGCGCCCGGCCCGGTCCTGGTCCAGCCCGGGCGCGCCCCGCCCCGCCCCGCCCCGCCCCGCCCCGCCCCGCCCCGCCCCGCCCCGCTCCGTCCCAGCGCCCCAGACCCGCTCAGGAATGAGCCAATATTTACCCCGCCCAATAACGTGACCCTTGGCCTGACCGGGAACTCAGTAGCCCTCCCCCTCCTGCCACCCCTCTCTTCGTCCCTTTCCTCTTCTCAGGAATTTTTCCGTTTCGTTTTGTCCTCTGCTGTCATCCCTACAGGACCCTACTGCCCTGTGGTGTCCAGCGATGGAAACTTGACATTTTCGTTCTTTTTCGTCCCTTTCGTTTTTGTTTTTTTTTGCCATTTTTGCTCGTACTCACCGCCATTGAGTTTTCGACGGACTTTATTATCCGTCATTTAGAGAAAAAAAATAATGGTGGGACTGGCCTGACGTCCTCCTGGTGCTCGCACTCTAGCGCCGCGCCGGGCCGGGCCGGGGTGCACAATGTTGCAGGCCCTCACTCTCATAAAAGAAGATCCTCGCCCAGAGCCGTGCCCTAACCGAGGAGGCCTCCCGCTATAAGCTGTTCGCGGCGCGGGGACACGCTCGCTCCCACGCGCCCACACGCCCACACGCCACCGACATTGTCCCTTTAGAACGCCTGTGACTGAGGGGCTAGGCAGCACGAACACTCACATGTCGTGCGGGATGCCTACCTCGAGCTCGCACGCAGCCACTCCGCCCAGCGCTACCAGTCGAGCCGCCGCTGTGAAGTGGGACCGGGTGCTTCAGAGAAATTGTAACAGTATGCGGGTTGCGCACCCGCTCCTCCAGCCGTAGGTTTTTTATTTACTTTTTATTATATTTCTTTGGGTACTGCTGGCACAAATGCCTTCATCTTAAATAATGGTAACAAATTGTCGAAAGCTCCGCTCCGCGCAGTGAAGAGTAATCCAGTGGAATGCTCCTGCTCCTGCCGCGACCACCACCCCTTCGTGGTCCTCGCCGCCTCCATCCGCCCCCGAGGCCCCCCCTCCCCCCTCTCTAGACTGCCCCTAGCCCTGCTGGCCTGCGGCCACCGCCAACAGACAATGCCCTAGGCGGCCCGGCCGGCCGAACCTTCGCGGACAAATTAAATTTCCCTGGTCGGCCGGTCCCGCCACGCCGCGCCGGCTTATTGTGACTAGACCCCTTTCTTGTAGTTTGCGAAGCGTCGTCGGCACGCGTACCGTACGGCGTACGGTACGTCGCACATCTTTTAAGGGAACATCACACACCTGCTCAGAAAAGGAAGTAGTATAATTACTAGGCGGAGGCTGGACTTCCGGTCCAGCCCGCCCCCACCTCACCCCGCTGCAGCTCCGCCTCCCTCTCCGGGTGGGGCGCGGCCCTCCTCCCGCCTCGTCCGGCCCGGCCCTGGGCTCATTGGCCCGGTGGTTGTAATCTGAACGCAGCTTGGTCAGCAGGCAGGCGAGCCGCATGGCGAGTGGCGGGCGGGGCGTGGCGGGCGCTGCGGGCGTGGCGTGGCGGCGCGGGGCGTGGCGGGGCGGGGCGGCAAGTACACAGCCCGGCCCGGCAGCGTTCCGTATTCCGACCTCCTTCGCGCCGGGCCCGACCCGACCCGACCCGCGAGGAATGAAGTGGAGAGAGACGAGATTCGGAACGGAAAGTGAATGTTTGACCTGCTGTGCTCGGCACGCTCCGGCACGGCACGCCGCTGCCTTTCTGCACCTGCTTCGATTTTCTTCCCAAAGGAAAGCAATACTCGACTTTCCAAGATTTCGTCTCGTTCTTTTATTTTCATCCCTCTCACCGTCGCGACGCTCAGAGCGGAGCGGGGTCTGCTCCTGCTTACTATTGCAGCGGCGCGGCGGCGGTGGGTTTAATCAGAGAGAGAACAATGCTCAGCTTTCGAATCCAATAAGGAGCTTCTTTCGAGGTACCTCAATTACGCCCCCATTTTCCTGCTGACTAGCAAGAATGTAGTCCGCCCCGCCCCGCCTGCCTTCCCCCGGTGGCGCGGCGGCTGCCCGGCCCAGCTCCGCCCCGCCCCGCCCCGCCCCACCGGCAGTCAGCCCCTGGAGTTTAGCGCTAGCCTGGCTAGCCTCGGCAGGAGCTGCTGCCCCAGGGCACGGCGGGGGCGTGTGCGCCCACGCCCGTGGGCCCAGGCCCCAGGCCGCCTCCTTCGTCTGTCTGTCTGTCTGTCTGTCTGTCTGTCTGTCTGTCTGTCTGTCTGTCTGTCTGTCTGTCTGTCTGTCTGTCTGTCTGTCGCCAGAGGCCACGCACGCTACCACACTGCAAGGCCCCGCCCGGCCCCGCTCTGCCTCCTCACTCTTCTTCCCGGCCGGCCGGACGTCGCGGGAGACCAATGGACGCCATGTATCAAACGTCAACTAGATGACGATCTGGGCGGGGCAAGGCGGGGCGGGGCGGGGCGGGGTGGGGCGGCCCGCGGGCGTATACCAGCACCGCAGCGCCACGCCCTGCCAAACTGCTCGAGCTCCTCTGCGGCGCCACGCCACGCCACGCCACGCCACGCCGCTGCCTCCGCAGTTTAGGGGAACTTGTTTGAAGCGGCCTTCACTAGCGTGTAAATTAGCTGCGACTAATTCCTTGCAAAATTTTCCCGCTTCACGTGTTCGTTGCGACCTCCCCACCGGTCTCTCTCTCTCTCTCTCTCTCTCTCTCTCTCTGGCCCGGAGTGGACTGGACTGGGGCCGGGGCGGAGTGGCCCGCTAGGGCCCGCGAGCCAGGGGCTAGGAATGCACGCACCCCGCCCCACCCCGAGGAGGTCCTGCTGCCCGGGCGGGCTGGTCCGGCCTCATCAAGACATTCCTGCTCTGCGACTTTCACTCACATGTTGCTGGCCCGCCCGCGCCTCGCCTCTCCTCGCCTCGCCTATCACCCGCCCTCTGCTCGCCCGCCTCGCTCGCGGGCCGCTCAGCTCAGCTCCGCGTCTCGGGCGCGGCGCGGCGCGACGCAGCGCGAGTGCGTTATTGACGACTGGCAGCGACGCGGCCGCGGAAGACATTGCCACTCGCCCGCGCGGGCCCGCCCCCGCCCCGCCCCCGCCCCGCCCCCGCCCCGCCCTCGCTCGCGCGCACTCAACAACTGAGTCAGTGAACCAATCAATCAAGCAATCAATCAATCAGTCAATCTAGCCCCCACCATCCATCACAGGGGTTGAAGGGAGCCACCCCCGCCCCGCCCTGCATCCTCCCGCCCGCCCCTGCCACAACCGCGGCCACGGCGACGGTGGCGTTCGCCGCGTCTCCTCCTCCTTCGTAATGAGGCAAGTGCTTTTGGGCGCCCCGCCGCCGCGCCCCGCCCCGCCCCGCCCCGCCCCGCCCCGCCACGCCCCGCAGCGTCACGCCGCGCACAAGTCTCTCTAAGCCCCTCGTCGCACCCTGCCCTCCCCCCCATGCTCCTTCCCCTCTCTAACCATCTCTTTATTTCTCTCTTTTTTCGCTCTCTTCCTCTCGCTCTCATTGCCACACAGATACACACACTTTTTCCCCCCAGCTCTCATTCGGCGCGCCAACATCTCCGCTTCCACTTTGTCGCCCCCGCCTCCGCCCACTGCCACTACACCCCGGGTCAGCAGGGCCCGGCCCGGCTCGTGTCTGTCTAACTAAATCCCGGCTCTTTGCTCTTGTTTCAGCAGCAGCAGCAGCTGTGCCGCAGGGCAGGGTCCGTCGCAGGTTCAGCGGCAGGCGGCTTAAGGTAAGGGGGCGACATCCCTCATCAACCGCGATCAGCGTGGCGCTCGCCTGGTCCCCTCCACCCTCCTCTCTCTCTCTCTCTCTCTCTCTCTCTCTCTCTCTCTCTCTCTCTCTCTCTCTCTCTCTCTCTCTCTCTCTCTCTCTCTCTCTCTCTCTCGGTATCCGGAGTGGGTATCATGTATGCAATTTTATTTTGGCGTACCGCGGTCATGACTGACGAAGAGAGAGCCGAGGGACTTTATGTATCGGCACCCGTCGATGAAAGCTTGCGAGCGATTTTAAGACGGGGGTATGGTCATTCTTTTGGTGTCTTGGAGCGATTACGAAAAATATATATAAGAAGGTGGTGGGGCGGGGGAGGGAGGTGTGCGGGTGCGTGCCGCGGCGGCCCATCAGTGTCCGCGCCGCGCGCCAGCGATGTTATGACAGCGAAAGTCAAAAGGCTGCGGCGGCGTATGAAAAGCCCCGTAATTTTTTTTTACTTATTTGTTTCATATTTTTTTTGTTGCTAATACGCCCCCCACGCAGCGCCCATTCCCTCCCCCTTGTGACCATCGCCTCGCCCACGTGTTCCAGTGAGGGGGCTAGAGGGTAGGGGGTTGAGGGGGGGGAGGGGGACGGTCTGTTAGGGGAAGGCACAAAGTTTGAGGAAAGGATCGGTCTGCCGCGGTGTGGCGTGGCGTGGCGTGGTGGGGGCGTGGCGGGGGGCGTGGGTGTCAGGGAATATGGCCCGGGGATGAGTTAGGTAGTGAGAGGACGGGGTGGGGTGGGGTGGGGTGGGGCGGGCGGTGGGGTGGGGTGGGGTGGTGAGCGAGGCTGTCGCTGGCAGAAATGTGATGCGTCATTGTTTGAAGCTGATATTGTGCGAGAGACACAGGGTGGACGGGCGTGGCGGGGGGCGGCGGGGCGGGGCGGGGCGGGGCGGGGCGGGGCGGGGGGTGCGCGCTCCAAAGGCAAAGGCGACGCTATAGGCGCGGCGGCGGGGCGCTGCGTGCGATGCACCAGCGGCTGCACTCTCCTCTGCTGTCCAGCACGCCGCGCTGTTGATATTTCTTTTTATTATCTTTACATTTCCTTTTTTTTTAAAATGTTTCCGCAACGGGCGGCTGTGTTGTGCATTGTCGTTACGAGGTGAATGGAGGCGGACACACCATTAGCGTGTTGTTATCACATCTCCCCCCCCCCCTGTCTCTCTCTCTCTCCCTCTGTGCCTCTTTCCCTTCCCCCTCGGGACCCCTTGCTATCGCCTGTCCTGCGCTGTCCTTCCTTTGAAAGCGGCATTACCACATTTAAATCGTAAGGTATGAAACACCTCGCACTGAACGTGTCAAGCTCCGATGTCTGCTTAACTTCGGCCGAGTGAGGCTCTCTTAGGGGGGCTCCAAGGCGATGCTGGATGCAGCCTGGGCTGGTGCGCGGGCCGAGGCCTGGTCCGGCCTTCCCTCTGGCCCGGCCCGGCGCGGCCTGGCTCCTCGCCAGGGATCGTAGGCCGTGCCGTGCCCGCCCCGCCCCGCCACGCCCCGCCACGCCTCGCCACGCTCCGGTTTCGGCCGCCTATATCGTCCCTCGCGAACGGAAATGTGCCGCTTCGCCTCGCCTCGCCTCCCTCTCTGCCACCGTCGTGTGCGCGAGATCAAAGAAACAAGGAAATCGCGCTCGGGTCGTTAGACTCTGCTCTATGCACAGCGGCGCCGTGTCGCTCTGCTCCGCTCTGCTCTGCCCGCTGCTGCTTCCGTTTGCTAATGGCAGCCCTGCTCCTCCCCGCCACCTCCTAAACTTAACGCACTCCTTCGCCTCCCCGTCCTGACCCTCATTAAGGTGTCGCGCGGCCGGCCCGGCCCGGCCCGGCCCCGGACACCTCTGGAGGAGCCTCGCCTCGTCCCGCCCCGCCCCGCCCCGCCCCGCCCCGCCAGTACTTTGACGCTCGGCACCAGAGTACGTTGACCCCCCGTCGCTGGCCCCCTCACAACTCCTCTCCAGATTACCTCCTCCCCCGCGCCGCCCCGCTCGGCCCGCGACCTCCCGCCCCCGCGCTATGAGCCCGGCACGGCACGGCACGGCACGGCGCGCCAGCCTGGCCTGGCCTGGCCCACGCAACATACCGTCTACGCCCCGCCCCCCGCGCTACTCTCTATCATTCACCTGCCCCCTCTTCCTCTTCCTCCCCCTCCACCTCCTCTTCCTCCTCCTCCTCCTCCTCCTCCTCCTCCTCCTCCTCCTCCTCCTCCTCCTCCTCCTCCTCGCCTCCCCACTTTGACAACGCGTCTGCTGCTGATCCCTCCGTCCCGTCTCAGATAGCTAGTCTATGTGACCCGCGCCAGACCGGATCCTGATGAGGTCCTCCTCTCCTCGGAGACGTAGCCGTTTTTATTTTATCTGATTTTATCCGATTTTTATGAATATGGGATGGCGCGGGTGCGCTGCGCTGCGCGTCGCGGCAGCCGCACGTACCTCATATCACGCGGTCTGGACCGGATATTGCCACCGCGGACCGGGGTGGGGGTGCTCCGCTCCGACCTACCCCGGCCCGGCCCGGCCCTCACCCTTTCCCACCACCGCCCGTTCGAGTACCGGGGAGCAGCGGTTTCGTTTTTTTCCCCGGCTGGTAGGAACGCGCATCGTTACCGAAGGAAGCGTCTCGTTATCGGTAGGGCACCGGGTCTCGCCGGCCGGGCCGTGCATCGTGTGATTAGTTTGTTCTGCTGCCGCGGCGGCCGGCTACAAGTCGTCTGCAGAAAAATAAAATCGGAGTGGCTCTCGCAAGCGCTACAGATCACAAGCGCTACAGATCACAACCGCTACAGGTCACAACCGCTACAGCGAGAATCCGCGCGTTAGGCGGAGCCAAACCGAGCTGAACCTTGAAAAATTACGCACGTGCTCTGCAAATGAAAGGGTTGCGTGAAAACATGGAAAATTTTTGCGACAGTAAACCTCCCGAAGGAGGTTGCGGTTCCCGCCAGGCACAGGGCTTTTACCCCCCGTGGCAGCCAACTACTTCGGTGTTCTTATGGGAACCGGTGCTTTTTGGACTGCGATCCTGTCGCGCAATTCGACAGATTTGATCCCCGTACTGCCAGATTTAGTCGTACGGTGGTTAACCGAACTGCCCTGTCCCCAGAGCATGGAATAGCTATTTTTGGAGCCAGATTCTAGGACTCATGACCCCACGACCGACCACCAGTCGTGGGCATGGGACGGAACTTCCTGGCAACCCGCTGTCGCTACCAGTGAAGAACCTACCTGGGTTTGAACCAGGCCCCATGTGCCGAGTCTCACAGACACCCCACGGCTTTCGCGGCACCACTAGACCACTAGACCGTCGGCTATTCCACGAGGGAGGTCGGTTGAAATGGGGGGCTTGAATTCCACTCTCCAAATTGTTGTCCTCAGAAAAATTAATTTTTTTGGTAAGATTCGAACCTCCGTCGTGCGACTCTCCGCGCGGACACTATGCCGGCACGGCTACGACGCCACGGTACCCGAGGCCGGACCACTAGGAGTCATGCTGCGCGAGAAGCCACAGTCACCGAAGAAACGAACCCGGTGTCATCAGTGCGCCTGCTCTCCGGTCAGTGCTGGGCGGGCTGCGTAGCGTCATTGGTATCGACGCTGCTCATTGCACTAGGTGGGCAGTGGTTCAAATACCGCGTAATTTTTTTTTCTTTTTAATTTTGTTTTTGTTTGGACCAAGTGCTCTTATTAGTGCCTTCTTTGCAGTTTTCCAAGTCACAAGGACGGTATAGCTGGAAAGACCTCTTGGTCCAAACAAAAAAAAAAAAAAAATTCTTTTAGGGCTTGGGGGAGGGGAGGGTGCGCTATATATATGTAGTGGAATTGCTACCGGGTCCTGGCCGGTATAATTGCGGGGACAAGGACACGGCGTCGGGACGCGCGATAAATCATGTAAGAGGTTCGCAGCGCGGCGTCCTTCACCCCTTTCCCCGGCCGCCGGCGTCCTTCTGGACAAGTCCAAATGGAAAATCAATCAGAGCCGCTGAATAAATCGATCTGTTCACCCTCGATGTAGCACGCCTTTGCTGCTCGATTATACAGACGAGGCCCTCTTTTCTGATTTCTTGCGCGCGCGGGGGTGTCCCCCGCCGCCCCACCCGTCCCCATTTTCTCTGTCAGGGAGGAGAGAGGGGGGCTGGGCTGCGGCGGTGGTTCCTCCTCTCTCGGCCCGACTTCTTGGCAGCGCCTCAATCGGCCTCTTGGCGACTGATCAGGGACCCCGTTAGGCCCTGCGCCCCCTGCGCTGCGCTGCGCCTAGGCCACCCCTGCAGCGGCCGGGCCGGGCCGGGCCGGGCAGGGCGGCGGAGGCGCGGTGGTTAGTCGTGGTTGTGGCTGTCGCGGTGGTGGTTTTGTCCTGTTGGCGCTCCTTGGTTCCTCCTCCCGCGCCCACCCCCGCCGCCACCGCGTCGCCCCCGCCGCCTCCGCGTCCGCCCCGCCCCGCCCCCGCCCGGCCCCTCCGGGCCACGCCCCCACTCCCCCGCACATTTCTCTTTATGTCGCACGCTCCCCCGCGCGGTACGCCCCTTTTGTGCCGCGCCCCGCCACCACGCCCCACCCCGCCCCGCCCCGCCACGCGGCCTCCTCGTCTGTTACGCAAGCCGTTATCGGCCAGGGGGACCCAGGGGAGCTGCGGGGCTGAACGGGCGCCCCATCCCCCCCTTCCACGCCCACCTCAGAGCGGGGCCCCACCACGGCCCCACCAGGGCCACACCAGGTCCCCACCACGGCCCCACAAGGGCCCCGCAAGGGCCCCACCAGAGCCCCACCACGGCCCCACCAGGGCCCGGTGGACACGGCTGGATATTGAGTGCTAAGCACGCGGTCCGGCCGGCCCGGTGAGGTCGGCCAGGGTCGGCAGCCCGCTAAGCTAATTGGTCGCCTGTTTGTTAACCACTTCTGGCCCGGACCAGTACGCGGCAAAACTTAGGTAACACAGGTCGAGCGCGCCTGGCGGGTGGACTGGGGCGGGCGGGGCGGGGTGGGGTGGGGCGGGGCGGGGCGGGCCGGGGCGGCTCGGCGGGGCGTTCTGGAGCAAAAGCTCTGGCTGCACGGCGGAGCGGAGGGAGCGTGGGATTCTGCTTCGGTCGGCGGTTTGGAGGATCGCTGCTGCTGCTTGCTCGGTAGGATTCCGCACGGTTATCGCGGCGGGGCGGGGCGGGGCGTGGCAGGGCGTGGCGGGGCGTGGCGGGGCGCAAGTGACCCCACTGAGAGGCGCCCGCAGAAGCCTCGTCGCCGCCGTTCCCGGTTATGACGTCCTCTATGACCCCGGCGTTCCGAGCTCGGTGATCCCGACTCCCTCCGCCCTCGCCCCGCCCCCGCGGGAGGGTGCCTGTGAGACCCGCGCTCTGGCCGGGCGGGGCGGGGCGGGGCGGGGCGGGGCGGGGCGGGCGGGGTGGGGCCCCAGGGGCGGATGTTGTATCCTCTCTTTCCTCCCCTGCGGGCCGGGGGGCGAATCATTGCCGCGGGTCCCGCTCTACCGCTACCCCTTCCCCTCACCCATCTCGACTTGAGGATTGTACAATTGGCTTGCGGGTCGCAGTGGCGCGGCGGCCCGGGTTTGCGGGGATGGCCACGCGTCCTAACGCCATCAGGGCCCGGCCCCCTTCCCCGCCCCCTTCCCCGCCCCCGCGCGTCAAACAGCCCCCTTTTTCTTTCCCTGACGCCGCCCCCAGCTGGACCTACGACCACCCCTCCCTCCCCCCTGCTCTTTATTCGCTGCCCCGCCCCCTCCGCCCCACCCCGCGCCCTGTACCCTTCGCGCCTCAGCGCTCGCACCCCAGTGGTTGGCGCGGGGCGGGGCGGGGCGGGGCGGGGGCGGGCGGGGCGGCGCACTGGTTCATTTCGCGCACGCGAGAGGAAGGGACCTGCCGGAAACGAGCGGGCAGCATGACGCGGGGGCCGCGGGGGGACAGACAGACAGACAGACAGACAGGCAGACAGACAGACAGACAGACAGACAGACAGACAGACAGACAGACAGACAGGCGGACGGACACCCCGGGCGCCACGCAGGCGAGATTCCAGATAATTGCAGTCCCGCTGGGGGTATGGCACGCATGTGTGCGTGTGTGTGTGGGCGTGTGTGCCTCTGATTCGCGAGAGTACAGTACAGGGTAATTGCGGTCAGAGCGCCTGGTCCTGGTCCTGGTCTTGTACCTCGCCGGCCTTCCTTGGCCCGGCGCGGCGGTGCGGCGGTCGCCTGCGGCTGGGTGGGTAGGCATCCCGGCGGGCCGCTCTGCTCGGCGGGATTGCCTACCTCTCGGGCTGCAGGTTCGCTGCTGTGGTGTCTGCGGCGGAAGTATTCCTTTCTCTTTTACGGCCGCGGCGGGCCGATGTCGGCGCGGTGGGGCGGGGCGGGGTGAGGCGGGGCGTTCTCGTAAAGGCGCGCCCTTTATTTCTTCCTCGTCACGAACATCTTGATAAAGCTCTCTCTGCCGAGCCGAGTCGCGTCTCTCTCGCCTGCCGGCCCGTAGCGTAGGACTGCAGGACCAGAGGGACGTCCAGAGTCGGCATAATTGGAATCTCTCCCCGATATTGGGAGGGCTTGATTAAAGCAAAGGGCCTTGTCGTATAAAAAAAAATATATTAAAAAAAAGAAGTGGGTTGGCTGAGGGAGCCGACACCTTGCTAATTATTATATCTCGTTTCCGTTCAACGCCGGACGGACGAGAGAACTCCAATTTAACGCGCGAAAGTAAATTAACAAGTGAAAATACAAGAATATTGTTTTGTGCCGCGGCGCCCTTTCTGTTGCGCGCGCTTTTCAAAGTTGCCGGCGCGCGGACAAGTTCAGGGCGGCGGAGCGGAGGAGGAGGAGGAGGAGGAGGAGGAGGGGACCATTTGATGACAATTTGGCTGCGAGGCGAGCGCAGCGATCATAAAGTAGGGAAATATGGGAGAGCGCGGGAGCGTGCCTGCGGGGCGGGGCGGGGCGGGGCGGGGCGGGGCGGGGCGGGGCGGGGCGGGCGCGCTGGACCCGACCGGGGCGGTAATTATGTGCCTTCCGAGGGGTCAGGGGACCGGGGGGAGGGGCAGGGCAGGGGCACCAAGGGGCCCGAAGCCAATTTCAATCCGTGTTCGGACCCCCCCGCCCCCGCCCCGCCCCCGCCCCGCCCCCGCGGCCTGCGCCCCGCGCCGCTCTCTAAGACAGTCCCCTGGGGGGCTCCATTGGCCACTTGCCTTCCCCTGCTCCGCCCCCCGCGCCGCCGCCCCTCCCCCCTTCGCCCCCGCAGTCGCATAGCTGGCTGCGCCGCTCATAGGCGAGACCCTCGTGCGCCAGGCCAGTGTTTTGTCCCGCCGCGCCGCACCGTCCAGCCCTGCCCCGCCCCGCCCCGCCGGCCCCGCCCGCCTCCGGCCCTCGTAACTGAACGAGGCTTCTTGCGCACTTGCGTGGGTCTGTCTGGGGAGGGGCGGGCGGAACGAGTGGGCACTTCTCTTAGGGGGGCGAGGCGGGGGCGAGCGCCGAGACGTGCGAGCATCATTTTCGTGGAGAGGCCAAGAGAAGTATCACGCTAGTAAGAAAGTGTGTGTGACGAGCCGGGGGAGGTGGCGGGGGCGGAGGAGAGAGAGGCGGAGGTTGACTCGGGGAAAATTTGATCTTGGCTGCTCCGCCGCCTCCTCCTCCGCCTCCTCCCCAGGCCCCGGCGGAGCCCGCTCTACTGCCAGCCGCTGGCCCGGCCTTGGAAATTCATGATTAAATCTGGCCAGGAAGTTATTTTCAGGTCAACAGCCGGAGAGTGTGACAGGAAGTGACAGCGGTGTGTTGGGCGCCCGGCCCGGCCCATGGACTCCCCTCCGCGACACTGTCATGAAAACACGACCCCGGCCTCGCGCGCGCCCGCGCGCCATTATTCGTCGTGACGTGCGTTAAAATTGAAAATCGGAGAGCAGGGAAAGGGGAGGCGGCGAAAGTGGGCGACACGACACCGGAGCCCTGCAGGGCGCGCCGGCGCGGCGAGGCGAGGCGAGGTCTCTTTGATTAGACGTTTATAATTAGGGCAAATCGCCTCAAATCAGGCGGCCTTGTCCCTGCCCCATGCGTCCGCCCCATCCCCCCCACTTCCCCGCAAAATGCCGATTGCTGAGCCGTTGAGGACCCCCCCCTCGACTCGTACCTCCCTCCTTCCAGCAGTGGGGGGGGCCACGGCGTGTGGGGGCTACTCCCCGCAGGCCGGGGCTGGGCCGGGGGCGGGCCGGGGGCCGGGCCAGCGCGGCGGAGGGGAGACTTTCAGGCCCACTGAGAATTCAATTACAGAGCCCTTTGTAGTTTTGGCAGTAATGTCCCTGGGAGGCGGGGCGAGGAGAAGGGCTGGAGATGTAGTGTAGGTGGGCGAGATGTAGCACGGGGTACGGCACTGGCATCGCTGTGGTGAGTGCTAATCCCCCCCCCCCCCTCCACCACCACCACTCCAGCTGTCTCCCCGTCCTGGAGAGCATCCTCCCCCCACAGCCCCCGCTCCAGGAAATATCAAGAAGTTGTCTGGAGGGAGCCTCGCCGCGCCGCGCCGCGCCGCGCCTCTCCACGCCGTGACTGGAATCGGCAGGCCCGGCCTGGCCCGGCCTGGTCTTGTGGGAGCCCCCGCCCCGCCCCGCCCCGCCCAGCCCAGCGCCGCCGCGCCGCGCCTGTTTCGCCTCTCTTACATTTTTCGTTATTTTCCCCGTTGATTAAAACACTCCTTGCCACCCCCCTCTCTCCCGTGGTACTCAGCGCGGCGGGGTGGGGCCCGGGATGGCCTCCTCCCGCTCGCTCTCCGCGAGGAGGCGCTCACCCCCCAGCTGCAGGCCAGCAGGCAGGCCCTGCGGTGCGGCGGGGCGGGGCGGGGCGGGGCGGGTCTTAGGGTCCCCGAGGGCAGGGCGGGGCGGGGCGGGGCCGGCCCGGCGCGTTTAGTGCCGCATTTCTGAAGGTCCGTGCCAGCAGCAACAATAGCGGCCAGCCAGCGGCCGGCTCGGCTCGGCACGGCTCGGCACGGCTCTGGCCCCGGCCAGCTCAGCTCGGCTCAGCCCGGGATGGGGCTTAAGAGGGCATCTGGCACGGGACAAACTTAACAGTCGCAGCCATTCCCGGCTATCTCGTCGAAACGTGCGCTGTGCGCCGCTGTGCCGGGCAGGGCCGCGCCGCGCCGCGCCGCCGCCATGTGGCTCCTCAGGCAGGCCGTTCTGGTGCGTGTTTTTTTCCCTAACCGGAGTCTTTATGTTGTCGTTTTCTCTCGCGCCGCCGCCGCCACCCGGAAAAGTGCTGGTGTTGTTGTTTCTTGTCGCGTTATGATTCGTTGTTGTTGCTGCTTGTCGTTGTTTAGAGCGCGGCTCGGCCGCTGTGGCGCTCACGGGAGCGATGTAAGAGATTGCTCCCGGCAGCAGGGCGTCCTCGCCAATACACGAAAGAGACACGCTGACACTCTCTAGGGAGAGGCACCGCTCGTCCGGCCGGCAAACAGATGCAGACAGACAGACAGACAGACAGACAGACAGACAGACAGACAGACAGACAGACAGCGGCATACGAGGAAATACGCGCGCACCCGCGTGCAGATGCTAATGTTATTATGGTCTAAATCCTCCCATCGTAGTCATTGGATGCAAAGCCGCCAGTCTGAGTCAGTCGTCAGTCTGCCGCACCCGTCCGAGATGAAGAGAGAGAGAGAGAGAGAGAGAGAGAGAGAGAGAGAGAGAGAGAGAGAGAGAGAGAGAGAGAGAGAGAGAGAGAGTACGGACGTGCCTTGCACCCCGTCCAACCTCCTTCCTCTGCCTGCCGCTAACTGCAGCCATAACCTCCCCGCGGCCCCACCCTGTCAGGCCACCGGTAAACGGCCCCCCACCCCCGCCCTGTGCTACCCCCTCCCCCGACTCCCATCCAGTCCTCTTGGGCCTCTGGCTTTGTGCCTCCCTGGGAGAGTTCATAATAACCCATCAACAAGAAGAGGCGATAAGTAATGCAGCCGCGGCAGCGGCACCGTCGCCTTCTTGTAACAATTTTAGAGCCCCCCACCTCACCTCGGGGAGAGAGAGGGAGAGACAAACAGACGTTCCGAGAGAGAGAGGGAGAAAGAGAGAGAGAGGCGCGAAAATAGACTCAGTGCGTCACCAGCCTACCGTACAGCAGAGCGCGGCGACACCACGAAATTGAGACAAGAGTGAGGAGTGAGAAGCTTGGCGGTCGGAAGGCAGAGGGGAGAAAAGCTCGGTGCAAACAGCAGCGGGCTAGGGGGAAGTGCGCGGACCTAAATCTAATAATATTTCTACCCCCCCCCCCCCCCCGCATCCTGCGATGATTCTCCTCACGGCCCGGCGTGATGCGCGGCGCACGCCCCGGCCCGGTTCTCATCATGCCACCGACGTATCACGCATATGTCTGATTCAGAAAAATATGCGATTTTATCTGCCACTCGCGTGCCGTATTCCCCCCCCCCCCTCACCCACCCCCCTCTCGCTTTCCCTACTGCCAGGCGAGTCTCGTTTCCCCTCTTTCTCTTCCCCTCTCTCATTCTTACGCTATACCCAACTCGCTCTATTTCTCGCCGTGCCCTAGCAGCCTCTCTCTTCCCCGCGGGCTTAACCACGCCAGCCCGTACAGCCTCTCGGGAGCCCCGCCATCTCTCGGCGGCACTCTGTCCATCTCCTCCCCTCCCCCGTCCAGCCTCCCTCTCTTCCCCTTGTCCACTTCCTATCCTGTCCCCTGTGGCTAGAAGCCTCGGCGCACCCCAAATGGGGTTGTGCGAAATTGTCGCACTACTAAAGGAAGATTTTTTGATGTTTTTTGCCCCCTCTCGACAAAGTAGCAAGTGTGTGGTGGACGCCCCGCTGGCTGTAAGGTTTCCGTGCATGCCTTAAGTGCCCTTTTCATTATTTCATTAGCATCATTTTTGAAAAATTATGTCGTGATTATACGCGCTGTAATCGCGTCGTTACCACCTCACCTTGCGAATTTCCCTGGACGATACAGCCATGAACACCCGTTCTTTTCTCGTAGCGCCGCTTTTCTATTGCTATTGATCATCGGGTCCGCACCTCTCAGTGTCGTATCGCAGCGCAGCCGGGTGGGGCAGGGCGCTCGGGGGAAAAAAAATTGACGCGGCTGCTGAGTGTTTTTGCCCAGCAGGCAGGCTGCCGGCCTGGCGCGGCCCCGGAGCTGTCGGGCTGGGCCGGGCGGGGCGGGGCGGGGCGGGGCGGGGCGGGGCGGGGCGGGGCGGGGCTGCGCGCCGAGGTCCGGCCAAGGAGCCCTTCTGCGAGCAAGGCCCTACCCGGCCCGACCCGGCCCGGCCCGGCACTGCCCTTCTCCGAATAATGAAAGGGGAAAAGTTTGCGTCGACGGCTTCGGGTTTCGGAAGGCATGGGATGGCGTGGCGCGGCGGGGGCCCAACCCTGCTTGCGGGCGTGAGAGCGATGGCATGGGGGGGGGGGGGGAGGATGCTGCCCCGCCGACCTCCGTGTGATATGTGGTGTGGTTTCTTCCATCAGGATCAGTTTCTCCGGCGAACCCCTGCCGCCTGCTGCCAGCGCTGCCAGTCTGCGGGGAGGCCGGGGGCGGCCAGGGGGCGGCCAGGGGGCGGCCGGGGGCGGGCAGGAAGGTGCCGACCGGCGGCGTATAGGGGCCGAGGGGTGGGGGGCGCAGGCAGGGGCCGGGCGGCGGCTGAACTTCCTCAAACCATGCCTGTTCCAAACTTATTACAGCTGCGGACAGCACAGGACAGGACCAGTGACCCCGCCCTCCCCGCCCTGTGCCCCCACCCCCTCCTCCCGATTACGCTGCTGTGGCGGTGCTCGTGTCAACTTTCCCGGGCGCGGGCGCGCGCGCGCGCATCAGTTTCGCATTCCACATGCGCCGCACGAGCGCGGGGCAGAGCGCGTTATCTTGAGAAAGAGCGAGTTTGCAAGGAAACGCTTAAAACGCTGGGCGGGCGCATTAATTTAACTCGCGGAGGGCGCGGCGCGGCGCGGCGCGGCCTAGGAGGGAGCACGGCTCAGTCCGCTCCGCTCGGCTCTGCGGGGGTTTATGTTGATGATAATTTCACTGGGAAAACAAGGCGTGCCGGGCGGGGCGGGGCGGGGCGGGGCGGGGCGGGCCGACGTTATGAAGTGGTTGTGTGCGATGCAGGACTGCTACTGCTACGGCCGGCCAAACAGCGAGGGGTGGGTATCACCGTCTCACTCGCGCGGCGCTGAGATATGTCTCTCTCTCTCTCTCTCTCTCTCCCTCTCCCACTTTGTTGTGCTCGTGCCTGGCATACGAACGCCTCAGCCGTGTTCGCGCGGCGCGTGTGTTTGCGAGTGTATGAGTGAGTGAGAGAGCTGTAACGCTGTAACCCGGTATAACTGGTAGTTTGCCGCCACACAGTGCACGCAGGCTAACGCGCCGCGCGGCCCGGGGCCCGGCCGGGGCGGGGTAACACTGGCTGGGGTGAGCTGGGGCCTGTCGCTGGCGGGGTGCTGTCGGGCGGGGCAGGCCGGGCCCCTGGCCGAGCCTAGATGGGGTAAGGGATCATAAAGGTGCCGTGCATCTCCTCTTATCACACTCTGAGCGCGGTCGGGCCCGGCGGGGCGGGGCGGGGCGGGGCGGGGCCGGGCAGGCCTGCGTGGGCGGCGGTCCGACACTCATAACGAACCTGCTTGCCTTTGCTGTCTAAAGCGGCAGGTGCGGGAAAAAAGACAACTGTCAACAGAAAGACAGCGTTTTTGGTGATATTTTTTTTAGTTTTTCTTTGACCTCACTAAAAAAAGAACAACAGCTCACACATAGAGAAAAAAAGATAAACTAAAGTGCGCGGGGGAAATTAAGAAAAAAAAACACACATTGAAAGCGCTCGTGGTTCGTATTTGAATGCACGGCAGCCGGTATATATATACGTGCGCGCGTAAAACAAACTTTTTGTCTCGTTAGGACGTCCTCCACTGACCTTATTACGGGGGTCGCTGCTACACGGTGTGCTCTGTGCCTCTCCTGGGACGCATGCTGCAACTACTGGTGTGGAGGGAGCTGCTGAGAGGAGGGGGAGGGGAGGGGAGGGGAGGGGGCCGTGTGGGGAGGGGAGCGGTAATTAAGCTGTCGGCCTGATCACCCTGCTGTGAGCGCGAAGTAACGGCGGAACGGGGCGGGGCGGGGCGGGGCGGGGCGGGGCGGGGCGGGCGCTGTGGGAGCGGGCTGCTGGGGACCGAGTAGTGAGAGGGGTGGGGTGGGGTAAGGGCGGCGGTAGCTAAAATGTGACAAAAATCTCTGTTGACACAAATACACGATGTTGTGCCGACCCTCCCGACCGCCCCCCAAAACAGCTTAACAGTCTCTCCCTCCCCTCCCCTCCCTCTCCCTCCCTCTCTCTCCACCCTCTCTCTCTCGCTCTCTCTCGCTCTCTCTCGCTCTCCCGCTCTCTACCCTTCCCGCCGTACTCTTCTCGCTGACGAAACTAACGTCCAGCAGCGCCTTCTATCCATGTGACCGGGCGGCCACAGAATTACGGGACGTTTTTGTCCGTAGATTTTGATGAACAGCAGCAGGCGGGCGAATGCTCCCGTGATGCTGCATAGCGCCCTGCGCGCTGTCCCGCCTGACAGTTCTCCACCGTCCATCCCCTCTCCCCCCCCCTCCCCCGCTAGCCACAACCACATACAAGGTGAGAGGCAGCCGCCTCCCTCGTCCCGCCCCTGGCAAACCCCACCCGCACATGCATATATCTCACCGCTCAAGGACAGGTCATCCGTTACAGCTGACGACCCGCGAGCAGCACACACACACACACTTGCGCGCTCCCCCCCCTCTCTCTCTCTCTCTCTCTCTCTCTCTCTCTCTCTCTCTCGTACATTCCAGCAAGTCCTCCCCCACTCACACGCGCTAGGAAAGCTTGTTCAGAGGCATGAATGAAGCTCATACTGCTCTTATTTCTCAACTCCCCGCGCCGATGCTTCCAGCCGTGTGTAAAAGTGAAGCGGGAAGTTTGTGACGCGCCCGCCGCCTGCGAGGTAGGCAGTCCCGCCGGGCGCGCGTGTCGCGCGGGCTTGCCTATCCAACAGTCGGCGGGCGCTCGGGGAGCAGGCCGCGGCGGCGCGGAGCGGAGCCCTCGGGCAGAGGCAGGCAGCGCGCGGCGCCGCGTGGCCTAGTAGTGGGCCAATCCGCTGCAATCCGCTTAGGAACATCCGCCGGGCGTGCGGGAGGGGGGTGGGGGCTGCCTATGGGCGCTAATCGTAGAGATGAGGAAGCGTTTGCATACATCCGTACAAACAGGCTGCTTCCGGCCCGGGCCAGCCCAGCCCGGCAGCCGCCCACCCTACTGGGCTGGGGTGCACTGCAAACGAGTGTTTTACTTCGCCGGTAGGGTGTAGACATGACTTTCGGAATGTTTAGGCCGGAGCTTCTTTCATCTTAGGAAATATTTCTTTCTTCACCCTCTCTTATAGTTTTATTTTCCTGTCATATTTAGAACCGATTACGCTGCAAGTAAGTGTGTATTTCATTGAGTTTTTGGAAGCTCGCTGAGAGGACGCGGGAGGTTTCTCCTGGGCGCGGCGGCCCCGCCGTTCTGCGCTGTGCACCGCCGTAAAGAAAGCTGTTATCTCCCTAGCATGTCGCGCTCTAGGGAGACGAAGAGAAAGAGACAAGCGTGAGGGAAGAAAAGAGAAAAGACAGTCTGGCGGGTCGCACGCTGGCACTAATTTATCTCCGTTCCGCATATGTTTGTTCTCTCTTTCACGCGAAAAGCCAATAGCAAACACGAGCGGGGAAAAAAAAAACATAGCTTTCAAAAAACTTTTGGCGCGCCTGCGTCTATAAACTTTTTTTTTCTTGCGTGCGCTGCGGGGATGATAGATGTTCGAGTGTGGGAGAGAGAAAGTGGGATAGCCTGAGTGTACGCGCTTGAGGGGGAGAGAGAGAGAGAGAGAGAGAGCCACGTGACTGCTGAGCAGTTAGTGCGGTTCTCATCTTTTCCGTGGGGGCGTGGCGGATCCGGCGCGGCGTGGCGCGGTGCGGGGCAGGGCGGAAACAGCGACGCCCCGAGATGATGCTGCCCTAGTTGGAGCTGAGCGCACTTGGCCCGCCCCGCCCCGCCCCGCCCCGCCTCGCGCAGGCTGCCCCGCGCTGACGACTACGACTCGCTCCTCGCCGGTTTGAAAGCAACTACGTAATGAAGGACCACCTCAGCAGCTACGCCTAGGCGGGCGGCCGGGCCGGGCCGGGCCCAGAGTCCCGACAACCGGCAGGCCTGCTCCGCTCCGCCCGGCTGGCTTCGGCCCTTTGTATACGGCGGGGACACGGCTACACACAGTGGTAGTCTCGCCTCAAAACTTAAATTGAAACACTCTCTCTCTCTCTCTCTCTCTCTCTCTCTCTCTCTCTCTCTCTCTCTCTCTCTCGCTCTCTCTCGCTCTCTCGCTCTCTCTCGCTCTCTCGCTCTCTCGCTCAGACTTCCTGTCACTCCCCGCTGCTCATCGCCAACCTCCTCCTCCTCCTCCTCCTCTTCCTCTTTGCCTCGCCGCACATGTTTAAGGCGCCTTTATTTTTATCTCCATGAAGCCTCACTTTCGCGCCGGACCAGCGCTAGGGCCGCAGCAGGGTAACGAGAAACATATTCCCTCTACTGCTCCGCCGAAATCCCAGCCGGTATCCCTCCCCCGCCCCGCCCCGCCACGCCCACACAATGTTAGCCTCTCTCCAGACCGCGAGTCATTCGCGCAGTGGTGCTACGCGGCTGTAAACAGACAGCCCAGCCCAGCCCCCTCAGCGCCCCAGCTCCCGCCCACTCTCACACAGGTCCGCGCCGCGGACAGCGCTAGTGCACGTTTCCAGTTTATGCCTGGACGTGTATAGGTGTCCAGATGAGCCTGGCCTCCACCTCCTCCCCCCTTCCCCGCCCCCAGCCCAGAACTTGGGGCCTCAGGTCGGGCTGCTGGGCGAGGTGCGGGGCAGCGCAGTGTTGAGATTGGTCCACGAACACCTGCCGAATCAGCTTCGCGTTTCTATATACGGAAAATGAAAAGAAACAAAAAGAGTGAGCGCTTCGCTCATTTTGTTCGTTATTTCTGCGTCAATGGCGCTTCATGAAATGATTAACTACTGAAATTCCGGTCAAAATTGTGTGTGTCACAGTTGGTGGTGAAGCGTGTTAGCATTCAGAAGTGCGATTTTGATGGAGAGGTATGATGAATGTTTTGTGCGCTCGAGGTTTTGCCGAGGGCCAAGGAGGGCAGAGGGTTGTAGAGAGAGAATGAGAGAGAGAGAGAGAGAGAGAGAGAGAGAGAGAGAGACGCGGTGTTGCGCAACCCCTGCTGCTGCCGTGTTTTGGAATGACTGGGAGGTTACGTGAACGCTCGTAAAAGCAAGCCCAGTTTGTAGCGCTCGCGCGCGCGCGCTCCACCCGATCTGCGTAGGCAAATGAACCGTCGCCCCCCGCCCAACCCTCCCCCCACCCCTCTCTCCGCGCTATTCCTCCCCGCCTCAATCTGGTGCCACCGCTGTCAAGTGCGGCCGCGCACCTTGCTCAGCACCTGCTACCCCGCCCCGCCCCGCCCCGCCCCGCCCCGCCACCCCGCACCCCACTCCGACGCGTCCGGGGTCCGGGGCACACCATCGCCTTTCCAATCCCCCACCCCCGGCTCTGGCCGCCGCCTCGCTTAGCGTTACCTGAGGCGTCAGCTGAGCATCGCCGCCCCCAATAATAGATTTATCGCCAATTTCTTCTCTTCATTTTTTTTATCGTGGCCGCGCCAGGTGGCGCCTATCCGACTGTCGTTTCTGTTCGTCCGTCTTGTCAGTCCGATGCCTTATCTCACGCAATGTGCGATGAGGAGCGTGTGCTGGCAAGGGACTACCCAGCGCCGCCGCTGGAATGCTATCCTTTTCGCCCTCCCCCTTCCTCCTCCTCCTCCTCCTCCTCCTCCTCCTTCTCCTCCTCTTCCTCCTCCTCCTCCTCCTCCTCCTCCTCCTCCTCCTCCTCCTCCTCCTCTATGTTGGCCGCGGCGCAGAACAGAGAAGCCCCTGCCTTCTCTCCCTCTCTGTGTCGAAGCCGGACAAACGGAAATACACTTCATCATAGTTTCGCGAATGGTGCTGCTCCGCTGTCGGCGTGGCGCGCCTGCCTCCGGTCGGGGTCCAGCCAGGGTAGCCCCAGCGCCACGTGCCCCACCCCGCCCCACCCCGCCCCGCCTCGCCCCGCCCCGCCCCGCCCCGCTCACGCACCCCGGCCTGCGGCTGCCACAAATTGAACCACGCGACCGCCAGCAGCTGAGTTTCTGTTTGTACCCCCGCGCGCCACGGCCACGTACTTCCGGAGGTGGGTCCGTGCCAAAGGGCGCCAGCAGAGGGCGCTGCTGGCGCCATCACAAGGCCCCCGCGGCCTGCTGCCAGCCGCGCCCCGCCCCGCCCCGCCCCGCCCCGCCCCGCCCGGCAGCAGGGAGCACTCACAACCGCTCAACGTATACACAGCCCATTGCCGACGCACGGCCGGGCGGGGGAGGGGATGGAGGGTTCTTTATCGTTTAACTCAAACATCTGAAAGCAATTACCGGTGCGAGGCAAGTTGGTCGTACGCGGAAGTGTATGTATGTGTGTGCGTGTGTGTGTTAGTGTGTGTGCGCGCGCACAGAGAGAGAATCGTTTCTTTAAAACATCACAGGCTCATAGGAACATTTCTTCAATATGGTAGCAAAAAAACTTTTGATTTCTTCCGAATCAAATTTTTTTTTGCTGAGATCGCAGAATTTTTTTCTGTTAGGAATCAAACACAATTTTTTTTTTACCCTAGTAAATTTTTCTTCAGACTAACGAAATTTGTTTTGATTTAAATAAATATTTCTTTGCGTCTATTCAGAGAAACGATTCTCTCTCTCTCTCTCTCTCTCTCTCTCTCTCTCTCTCTCTGTCTCTCTCTCTCTCTCTCTCTCTCTCTCTGCGCGCACGTGTAAGGAGGCCGAGGTGCGTTCTACTGCCCTCTCTCCTCGCGCCTGCTCCGCTCAGCAGCCCCACCCGTAGGCCGCGCGAGATACAGACCAGGCGAAGGGTGAGAGAGAGAGAGACGTCGCCTGCCCTGTCGTAATGCCGTACTTTGTAGTCAATCGCTATCGCAAAGCCGACGGCGTGCCGCCCCGCCCCGCCCCGCCCCGCCCCGCCGACCCGTACGATCGTCGTGACATGAGCTGAGCGGCTCGCCTCGCCTCGGCCCGTCCGCTCCGAGTGTAAAGCGCTTTCGGCTAGAACAAGTTTAAGTTGGCAAAGTGCTAGGGACAGTGGCTGGTGCGACGTCCTGGTGCCCGGCCCGGCCCGGCCCGGCCCAGGCCTCGAGGAACACCCCACAAGTTCCCACAATTAATTAAAGCACCCCGCGCTAACCTTCTCACCGGGTCAGGTCGGGCCGGGTCGGGCGGGATGTTCGATGCCTGCGCGCGCGCGCTTTTCCTGAAGGAGGCGGGGCGGCGTGGGGCGGGGCGGGGCGGGGTGTGGCGGCGCGGGGCGGGGTGAAGGCGAGCGCGTGGGATACAGAGATTGGAAGAGGCTTGCGGGAAAGGGCGGCGGGGTGAGGTGAGAGGGGGGAGGGGGGTGGCGCTATGAGAAAGAAAGTGATCTTGTTTCGGGAAACTTAACGTTGTGTAATCCGTGCTGGTCTTACTGCGGGGCGGGGCGGGGCTGGAGGGGCTGAGGGGCTCGGCCGAGGGCTCGTCTCGGCCCGATGTTGCATGCGCGGCCGTGCTGGGCTTTGGGCGCTCTGAGAATTCGCGCTGGTAGGGGTCTGAGTTGGTCTGAGTGCGCCGGGGGAAGGGAGAGAGGAAGAGAGAGAGAGAGAGAGAGAGACAGAGAGAGACCCCGTGGTGGGCACGCTGGCGTTGGGTCGGGCGTGGAACGCGGTGTGTTGCTAGAAGGCAGAGGAGACTGAAGAAAAAAAAATATATATGCAGGAAAAGGGGGGAGGGAGGAGGAGGAGGGAGGAAGGGCAGGGGAGAGAACAGGGACGCGCGGTGCGAGCGAAACGCGACATTCTCATGATCTCGACGGACTGGTTTGTTTTTGTCCGCATGCCAATTTGCCGAGCCGCCGTGTCGCACAAAGGGGTGGGGAGTGGGGGGGAGACAAAGGCGCGAGCGAGGGAGTGGGGGTGGGGCTGGGGGGTAAAGAAAAGGAAAGAAAGGGGGAGGGGGGAGGGTCCAGACCTGGAGGGCGGGGCGGGGCGGGCCCGGCCCGGCCACGGGCCATCAGTGTGGCTGAAATATTTGAGCGTCGACGTGTTTCCCACTGGAGCAGCTGGAGCAAAGGCTCTGGAAGCTGGTTTCCGGCCCTGCCCCCGCATGTTGATATTGGAGTGCGCAGGAAAAATTGAAGTGCTCGGCAGATGTAGGTTTCGATAAAGGTGTGTCGTTACCAGCAAATTTTTTAAATTTTTTTAAAGAATTCTACTCCTTGCGTCTCTCTACTCCCGTCGAGGAATAATCAGCATTGCAGGGCGCTCGTCGTACAACTAAATAGTTTTCTCCCTTGCCTCTCAAAAGTTTTTATTTGCGGCCGTACTTCTTCTCCGCGCGCACCGGTCTGCTCTAAGCTCCTTCGCTCAACTCCCTGCCGCCCGGCCCGTCGATCGCTCAGCCCTAGTAATGACCGCGCCACGAGGCATTTACGGAAAGAAAGGGAAATAAAAGTAAAAGTGAAGCAAACAAAGTAAAAGGCGAAATATGGAATCGTGTCATCCGTATCCGATCCGAAAGTACGAAACCGAGGAAAGTTTCCTCAAAGTGCGGGCCTGTGTGCCGCTGTCTGTTTCTCCCTCCCTCTGCCTCTCCTCCTTACTCTCCCTCTTTCTCTCTCTTTCTTTCTCTCTGGGGCTCCGGGCCGGGCATTACGGCGGCCGAGGCGAGGCGCTTCTGTCTTCCCCTCCAGCCCGTGCGGCGCAGGAACTTTGTGAGGCCGAGGCGATGGAGCAATCAAATTTTACAATTAAGGCAAGCAGGACGACGTTACTGTATTTGCGGCTGTATATCGTGAATGTTGGCTCGCCGTCAATAAAGTCTACTCGGTAGCCGTCGAGCTCGGGGCACGTAGAGACAACCCGAAATATCTCATCAGAACCCTGTCGCGAGCCGAGTCAAATCTACGGATCTTTCGTCGCTCTAGTCTGGGCCGGTAAAAAAATAAAGAAAAAAAACCTGTCAACCGGTCGGTCGGTCGGTCGCCTCTTCCCGGACACGGTGGGAGCGCCCTTAGGCGAAGCGACCGACCGCAGCATACTGATCGTGAAACAAAGTCCTTCAGCAGAGGGATGAGGCAGGCTGCGACACTGCCCTCCTCCCCTTTCTCTCTCTCCTCTGGCTTTCTCTCTCTCTCGGTCTCGCTCACCCCTTTGCTTTTTGTCGCGCTTTCATCACCTTTGTGCCTGGGTCGGGTCGGGTCGGGCCGGGCGGGGCCGCGGGGAGGGTATACTTCATTTGCGGCGGGATGAGAGGGAGGCCAGGCCCCACCCGCCTCGCGCCGCGCCGCGCCGCACCGCGCTCGCATAAAGAATTGGCGAGGCTTATTACCTGCGGGCGCAGCACTGACGGGCTCATCTACAATGAAAACCCGCAAGTGTGTGAATAATGTCGCACGCCTGCAGGTGCGTGAATCTTGAACAAGTAAAGTGCGAATTTTCCTTTTGGAATTCATACACCTACAAGTGTGTGAATTTTTTTTTCCCTTTTTTTTTTTTGGCCTATATTTTATTTGACGTGCCGTACAGGCGCATTCGTGTAACAGGTGCTGGGAGGAGAGTCCAGTGCGACGGGACCTCCCCTTCGGTACCTGCTAGGGCCCGGGCCGGGGGCTACAAGGGTACGGAGGAGGTGGGACCGGACGCGCGTGCCTGCCTGCCGAGTACCTTGAGCAAATACCTTCCCGCGGGAGGGAGCGACTCAGTAGAATCAGAAGCGTCCCTCTCGCAGCAGCTATGGGGTGGGATTTTAGGCGAGGTGGAGGTCACCTCTCTGAAGGGCTCGCTCCGCTCCACCCCGCGGCCGTTTGAACCCCATGGGGGTGTGATTGTTGAATCAACACGACGACGGCCTCGGCCGCGCCCCGCCCCACCCCGCCGCGCCCCGCCACGCCCCGGGCAGGAGGCCCTCTTAACGGCGACCTGATTGGATGGGATTGGACGGATTGGATTTGATGATCGGCCCCACCTGATCAAACGCGCACTTAATTTAATCGCGACACGTGGATGAGCAGCCGCGTCCCGTCCGCCTAGCACTCGGCATGTCATCATTAGTCACACTCTTGTAGTGTGGGAAAAAGTTTACATACGAGAATATTACACTGTTAAACCAAGTGTGCAACTGTTCAACACTTGAACGTGTGCAACTTCCAGTCTTACACGTCCAAGTGTACAACTCGGTATTTGTGCAATTCCAAGTGTCAAACTTGCCAGTTGTGCACTTGCAAGTGTTTAACTCGACATTTGTGCACTTGCATGTGTTCAACTTCCCCGTGCATCATTTCCCTTGTTGAACACTTGCAAGTGTGCAACTGTCGAGTTAAACACTTACAAGTGCACAACTGGCAAGTTTCACTCTTGGAATTGCACAAATACCGAGTTGTACACTTGGACGTGTATGACTGGAAGTTGCACACTTACAAGTGTTGAACAGTTGAACACTTGGTTTCACAGTGTAAAAATTGACACGCCTGCAAGTGTGGGGAAGTCACATACTTGGGTTTCCATAATGTGTTATTTCAAATTCGATGATTTACATGTGGTGGTGGTGGTGGTAGGGATGTGATGTGATGTGGGTCTCCCTCGTGTTTGACGTTTCGCTCCGGAGCTCAGTAGTGCTGAAAGGGTTAACAAGCGCAGCACGTGCTGCAGCAGGTGCAGCCTGCAGGGGCGGGGGACTGCGGAAGAGGCGACATTACAGAATACTCGACGTTACGGAGGGAGGGGAGGGGAGGGGATGCAGCGCAGGCTATGGTGCACTGTGCCCCCCGGGTCGATGGCCAAGCGGGAGAGAGGGTGCAGCCTTCGTTGCACCGGGAGGTAGAGGGAGGGAGGGAGGGAGGGAGGGAGGAAGAGGGACTGGAACAGGAGGGGTTGCACAATCAGGATCGTAAAGTATAACACCTCTCACCTTCAGTGGCAATCCCCTAACGCCCTCCCCCTCCTACCCCACTAATACCCCCGCCCCTCTC
Source organism: Frankliniella intonsa (assembly GCA_033675135.1). Lineage (NCBI taxonomy): Eukaryota > Metazoa > Arthropoda > Insecta > Thysanoptera > Thripidae > Frankliniella > Frankliniella intonsa. The sequence continues at coordinate 6,908,450 of CM066245.1, read as the reverse complement.
CTCTCTCACACTCTTCTCCTCCCCCCTCTCTCTCTATGTCTCTCTCTCTGGTGGCCGGATTCATCGAAAAGTGTAATCAGGGGGATGACACAGGCCTGGACACCGGAAAAAGAGAATAAAAGCAAAACGGAAACGAAAAAGCAGAAAATAACAAAATTGCGAAATGGGTTGTTGTGCTGGCCCGTTAAAACGCAATGTTCTGCAGGCCGGGCTGGGCTGGCGGCGGCGAGGCGGGGGGTGCGGTGGGAGGGGGGGGGGGGCCTCCCGCTGCTGCCTGCACCACTCGGACTCTGAGTGAACCGAAATAACGCGCTTTCTGATGCGCGCAAAAAGAGGAAATAATAAGGTAATCTTGCACACTGCGGGGCGGGCCTAGCGAGCCTAGCGGGCCTCTCTGGTTCAGGCCGGGCCCGGCCTGCCCGCCCATTGCTGCGGAGGGATAATGGAAACGGAATAACAGAATGAGATAAGGAGTGGGTGCCGGGCCGGGCCGGGCGGGGCGTCGCGTGAACGCAGCAGAGGACCTACCCTGCGCGCGAGCCAAACCACAACTACTTTGCGATACCAAATACGTATCGATATACCTTTTTTTTCCCTTAGTATATTTTTTCCCGCGTTGTGCGAGTCTTGTGCCCGTCCGCGCCCCGCTCTTGTACCCATTTTTATTATTATTTTTAGCAGATGATACATCTTACATCTTAGCAAAAAAATAAAATAAAAATAAACTAAAGAGATGTTTCATCGGCTTGTACTCTCGCAATAGTATAGAGCGGGCCGGGCTGTCACAGTGCGTCGTTGTCGGCGGCGTGTGCAGGCCTGGGGAGGGGGAAGCCAGGCGAGGCTCCTACCCATGGTATTGTTGTGATTTGCGGCGCCCGGCGGCGCGGTTCTCCCGAGTGTAATTTTTACCCGTTCTCGGAAAACGTTATAAAAATGAAAAGATGACGTGTATACAACTATATAAGACTTCAAAACGGTCACTTCTAAACTATAATAATCAAAATAAATATAACACCATAGAAATTTTCAGCTAGTATAAGATTTCAATATCATCTGCTTTCATTTCCAATCCTGATTGGAATTTTTTTCTTTCACTCTTTCCGCGCTCCTGCAATATTATATACGGGGACCTCGCCGCGCCAGCGCGCCACCGCCGCCGTCTCGTCTCGTCGCGCCGCGGCGAGTTTTGAGTCGCGGCGCCGCCATTACGCCACTCTGCGCGCGATCACGCACCGGCCATTATTTCAGCAGCGCGACTGAGAGGAGCCCCCCCCATCCTCCTCCACCAAGGATGACATTTGTAGTTCGGCTCGATCCCGTGTCGTCGTCGTGTAGGAGGCGAGCTCGGCGGCCTCGCCCCGCCCCGCCCCGCCCCCCGCCTCCGGCCCCCCCTGGGCAACTACCCCCCCGTGACTAGCCTGCAGAGCAGCCCCACCTATGTGCGTGTGCTCCGCGTGTCTCAAATAACAACTCCGGGAACCACCTTTCATACGCAACCGTATCGGTTTTTTTTATGCGTGCTGGTATCGCCGCGGTGTTACAAAAGAAAAGACAAGGTGGTATACTAGCTACCTCCCGCGTAAGGAGTAAGGCGCAAACGGCCCCCATAGGGTATGTGTACCCGCAACATTAAACGTCTTATTTAATACTCTCGATATACGACATTGTAAGAGGGGAGAGAGAGGGAGAGAGTGAGAGTGAGAGTGAGAGTGAGAGTGAGAGAGAGAGAGAGAGAGAGAGAGAGAGGGGGGGGGGGGGAGAGGAAATGAAAATGAAGAAGCGGGGTTGAGCAGGCAGGCAGCCGGGTTCAGTTCAGCGGATTATTCGGAGCTTGCTTTTTTCACCGCAGCGTGCGCCGCGCTACTGTGTGTGCAAAGCGTTTCCTCCCGCTGAAAATCTGATCGCTGCGCTGATTCACTCCCCGACCCGACCCGACCCGACCTCCTGCACGGCCAGGGCTGGGAGGGAGGCTCCTCGCTGATACTCTCATACTCTGGCGGAACGATCGGGCTGCTGGTCAAAAAAAAAAAAAAAAAAAAACTGGACGGGAGAAAAAGAGAGAAGGGGATATATATACATAGGCGAGTTAGAGAGGGAAAGACACGACGGAATGAGCCCCTCGCTGTACACTGCACTCCCCCCCACCGCCCGCTACGCTGGCACTTCTTATACTATCTGCAGGCCCACCGAGCCTATTTCCATAGCCCTGCTATCTGCTGCCGCCACGCCCCGCCCCACCCCGCCCCGCCCCGCCCTGCCCAGGACCAGCACCACCGCCTGCTGGAGGCTGGAGGCGCGGGGCGGGCGCACGTTATCACCCCCTCCTCGGCCCGGCCCTGCAGGGCTGGTGTCTCTCGACGCGCTGTACATGCGGACGATATTTTCCGCTGGGAAAAACGCACACCACAGAGCTCGGTCTGGTCGCCCCCCCCCCCCTCTCTCTCTCTCTCTCTCTCTCTCTCTCTGTCTCTCTCTCTCTCTCTCTCCCTCTCTCTCTCTCGCTCTCTCTGCGCGGCTCGGCCTGTCCGACGACTTCATCCCCCGCTCGCACTGTCGCACTCATTGTGCCACCCTCGCCTTGCTCGTGCCACCCGTTTGCTCTTATGCCCCCAATCCCCCTCCTTATTTCGGGGCGGCGCTGCGCTGGGGCGCTGGAGAGGAGCCCTCCGCTCAGAACAAGCATCCGGTCTCTTGCGTAACACCGACACCGACGCGCGGTTGCAAATGTTTAACTTCTTCCGCACTTAATTTTTACTCGTTCTTTGTACTATAATATTCAAAAAGTTTTTGATCGTCTTCTATGTCGACTCCCAACACGCACAGGAACCAAAGCCACTGTCCTTTGAAAGACCGTAACACGAGGTATTCCGCATGATAAAAATTACTGAGCTCTTTCAACTTCCATCATAGTTTTCCACGCTGCCGCAAGCGGGCTAGCCGTCGGCCGCGCGTGGAGGGGGGTGGGGGCGTGATGGCAAAGGGATGCAGGAATGAATCGCAACTTTTTTTTTCTGCCGCCGCCGCGAATGGGCCCGGCCGAGACGCTGTGGTCCACTGGTCAGGCGGGGCGGGGCGCGGCGCGGCGTTGGGGCGCAGGGGTCGCCATTTGTCATCGTTCTTTCGGCCGGTCGAAGATGTCCGCTGCTCTTCCTTTCCGATTACCCCCGCTCCCCTCGTCCTCGTCCTCCTCCTCCTCCTCCTCCTCCTCCTCCTCCTCCGCAGCCCTGGCGCCTTGGTCCGCATCATTCACATCGTCATGACCTCCGTGACGCTGACGCCCTCCCCTCCCCTACCCCCCCCCTCCCCCGGTCCCACCCGGAGCTTTTTAAACGCTCCCGCGCGCTCGCGTGCCTATGGCCCCTCACTTAGGCGCGCTTCCGGCGACGGCCATCGCGCCGCCCCGCCCCGACGTGTACGGACTGAGTGAGAGGCACGCCCCGCCCCGCCCCGCCCCGCTCCACCGCACTGAGTGCGCCTGCAATCAGCGAGGTGTGAAGCTCGGGGCGGGGCGGGGCGGGGCGGGGCGGGGCGGGGCGGGGCGGGGCGGGGCGGGGCGGGGCGTGCCGCGCGCGTGAAGAATGTCGGCGTTATCGGCTCGTTTTGTGGCGCTCGCCTCGACGCGTCACAGCCACTCGGCCTGTCTGTCGCCACCGGGGCAGGGAAGTGCAGGACCACTAATTTTAAATTTTCATGATATTTTCTTCATTTGCGAAATGTTGTCATTCTGCTGTTATTGGATCCCCCCGCAGGCGTCTCTCGAATCAAAACTGAGTACAGATACATAAATAAATAAAAATTGCAAAGCACCCGAAAAAAGGAAATGCGCTATGTTTTTCCATATTTGCTAAAAATAAATTTGCATGAGTGGCGCGTGAAAGCAGCTGGTGTCGCGAGTGGAGCGGGGCGGGGCGGGGCGGGGCGGCGCGGGGGAGCCGGAGCAGGGCACAGTCGAGGCGAGGCGAGGCGAGCCGAGCGTTACCGGGGAAATTAACGTCCGCAGATTGCCAGGGTCGAGGACGGCTGCGCGAGAACGCCCGCCCGCCCGCCCGGGAAACGCAAAAGGTTTTCTTCTTTTCCTTTCATTTCGCCTTCCTCTCGCCTCGCCTCGCCCTTCTCGACACGCTAAAGCCCTGCCGCTGCTTCTGCGGCTGCTGCCTGCCAGCTCGGCCCGCCCCGCCCCGCCCCGCCCCGCCCCGCCCCGCCCATCTCTGCTCTGCATCTTTCCCTCCTTTGCATTCCCTTGTAATTGGGGCGTTACCCTTCCCTCTCCCGTTGTCCCGTCCACACCGCAGATGTGTGCACGCGCGCTAGAGTGCAATCCTGCGTTCTATGTTGTTGGTCGCCGCGCCAAGCTGAATTTTGTCTGTGTTTGCCTAACTAAACATATCGAAACCATGCAAACATTTTCGAGCTTAACCTTGAAAAATTACGTACGTGCTCTGCAAGTGAAAGGGTGGCGTGAAAACATGGAAAATTTTTGCGACAGTAAACCTCCCGAAGGAGGTTGCGGTTCCCGCCAGGCACAGGGCTTTTACCCCCCGTGGCAGCCAGCTACTTCGGTGTTCTTATGGGAACCGGTGCTTTTCTGACTGCGATCCTGTCGCGCAATTCGACAGATTTGATCCCCGTACTGCCAGATTTAGTCGTACGGTGGTTAACCGAACTGCCCTGTCCCCAGGGCATGGAATAGCTATTTTTGGAGCCAGATTCTAGGACTTATGACCCCACGACCGACCACCAGTCGTGGGCATGAGACGGAACTTCCTGGCAACCCGCTGTCGCTACCAGTGAAGAACCTACCTGGGTTTGAACCAGGCCCCATGTGCCGAGTCTCACAGACACCCCACGGCTTTCGCGGCACCACTAGACCACTAGACCGTCGGCTATTCCACGAGGGAGGTCGGTTGAAATGGGGGGCTTGAATTCCACTCTCCAAATTGTTGTCCTCAGAAAAATTAATTTTTTCGGTAAGATTCGAACCTCCGTCCTGCGACTCTCCGCGCGGACACTATGCCGGCACGGCTACGACGCCACGGTACCAGACGCCGGACCACTAGGAGTCATGCTGCGCGAGAAGCCAAAGTCACCGAAGAAACGAACCCGGTGTCATCAGTGCGCCTGCTCTCCGGGCCTTGCTGGGCCGGCCGCGTAGCGTCTTTGGTATCGACACTGCTCATAGCACTAGGTGGTCTGTGGTTCAAAAACCGCGTAATTTTTTTTTCTTTTTAATTTTTTTCATTTATTTTCTGTGAATATAACCAATAAGTATTATTCAATATTTTTTCACACACGGAGTTTGCGACCCGCCGTATACCAGGTTGAGGGTTCTAAGCACTCCCCCAGGTGTGTGCGTATGGGTGCCAGCCCGTAACAGGTCCGCGTAGGTGTGTGCCTTCCCCCTCAGTGCTCCACTCCGCTGCACTCGCCTCATACAGTACGCGATATATACATTTTCATCGTGGTGTTCCCTCGGCCCGCCTCGCCCTGCCCCGCCCCGCCCCGCCCCGCCCCCCTCACTGGTGCCATACCGCTCTGCGTGGATTCGCACCATCGTTCATACATTGATATCCCGGGGACCGCTGCCACCCTTCTCTCTCTCTCTCTCCCCTCTCTCTCTCTCTCTCTCTCTCTTTCTCTTTCTCTCTCTCTCTCTCTCTCTCTCTCTCTGTCGCTCGCTCGCACACAACAGTCAGTCACGGTCCGTCCGGATATGGGTCCGTTTTCGATTCGATCGTGGTTTCCGATCGCTGTATGGGCCCGGCCCGGCCCGGCCCCAATGTCGTTCCGGTGACAGTGCGTGCCCTGCCCGCGCCGCGCGGCCCAACACACGCAGGCCAGGCGAACAGGCCGGACGAACCATTCGCCACAAACCTCTGATATTTTCCTGTTCCGCGCGAACACTCCCCTCACACAGCCCCGCCCCGCCCCGCCCCGCCCCGCCCCGCCCCGCCCCGCCCCGCCCGCGCTGCTAGTTTTCGATGTCTACCCCTTTTTGTTCAGCCCGCCCCGCGCGCCCTTACTCTCGCCATTCTCCTCCCCTGCTCGCCTTCCCCCTTTCCATTCGCAGCATAATGTGTCCGTCTCTCTCTCGCTCTCTCTCGCTCTCTCTCTCTCTGCCCCCTTTTTTGCATCATTTTCATGTGCCTCTCGCGCGCTCGACTTCGGCCCTGGCAGTGCCTGATCGCTGCCAGCTGTGCGACCGTTCTCTTGTCTTCTCAAAATAACGTTATCCCTCCCTCCCCACTCCTCCGCGCTCGCAATGGTAGTGTAACCTCTCATTTTTTAATCTTCAACAAAACGAAACTGCTGCTGCCGACATGACTACAGTATTGAAATTGTAAGACCGCGACCGGCGCGGCGGCGGCTCCGGGAAGAGAGAATCGTTCTGAGACGAGCGGAGCGGAACGTCCGTTATGTTTGTTGGACGCATAGGGGGCGGGGCGGGGCGGGGCGGGGCGGGGTGGCCCACCCCACCCAACCCCACCTCCTCCCCGTCGACACGGCGCACATATGCAATATCCGAGACGTGTTGACCAGGCCGGCTCCACTGGGGATGGGGGTGGGTTGGGGTATGGCCAGCAGCCGGGGCGGGGCGGGGCGGGGCGGGGCGGGGCGGGGCGGGGCGGGTCCGGCCGGGCCCGGGCCCTTGTTGGTCGGAGCGGAGAGATAGCATCTCGCCCGGCCCGGCCCGCCGCACCGCGCCAGCGCTGGCCCTGGCATCATTCACATGAGCGGCATCAGCGTCCAGCTGCTGCACCTGTTTGGCGGTGTATCGGGGCGAGTAACGGCCCCGCCCCGCCCTGGACAGACCCCCCGCTTTTGTAATAGTAATAACTTCTCGTTGGAACGGAAACGGAAAACCCCCAATACACACACACACACACACACAGCGCGGGCAGTGGGACTGACCACGCGGGACCGAACGAGGGAGTGCGGGAGGGGTGGGGGGCGCAGGGGAAACGGATGGCCCCAAGTAATCACATCTGTTGCACTCAATCAAAAGCGTGTTTGAGCTCCGCCCGCACCGCCCGCACCGCCGCCGCACGGCACCTAGATCCCCATCCGATCAGGCCGCAGGGGGCGGGGGGGGCCGCTGCTGCACCTGACCTCCTGCCCCACCCCCTCCCCCGCCGCTGCCCGCGGGGCAGCAGTTGAAAGGCGGCCGTTGCCGCTGGCCCTGTTCCTCCCCTCCCCTCCTCCCTCCCTCCCTCCTCCCTCTCCCTCCTCTCCTCCCCTCCCCTCCCTCCCCCGCGCTGCCACGTGCGCCCCGCGAGCGGCGCGGCGCCGAGCAGGTGCGGCCGCGGCCCGTGTAGCGATGAATTGATCGCCGAGATGCCTCATGCGCGATTGCATTATGTATAACGCGACGCGCCGAATTGGGTCCGGTGGGGGGCGGGGGTGGGTCCCCGCGACCACAGCGGCGGCGGGGGCCGCGGGGGCCGCCGGCCGCGGGTGTCGCAACCGCGATATTGAGGGGTGTCGCGGTGCGCCCAAGGTTTATTTCGCCTTCGCGCTTATAATACGTAGGGTGAACGAGACCAGACAACAATGATAGTCACGTTTTCACCGTTAAACCGAATTGTCATGTGACGATAGATATTGCTACGAATATTTCGTCACAAGAGCTGTGATGAAACAGTCGTCACACGACATACATTTCGTCTCTTGACATGAATCTTTCGTCACATGACAAAAATATTTCGTCACGTGACATGAATCTTCCGTCACACGACATGAATCTTTCGTCACACTGTGATGAACCATTTGTCATGTGACGAACCTTTCAAAAGTAAAATTTAGCACTGACAATGTCGTAATGTGACGACTTAAAATTTTACAGTGTTAAGCAGAGGTTATGAGCCAGGTTCCTCGCGCGACCAGGTTCAGATTGAATGCGAGGGGGGTTCTGATGAAAGCTGCGGATTCTGCGCATGATCTATTCCGCAGCTCGGGGCGGGGCGGGGCGGGGCGGGCGGGGCAGGGGTGTGAGAGCTGCTGAGTCTGCTCTTGCAGAAAGTATGAGGTAGCAAGGGGCTAGCGGCGTCTTCATTACGCATGCTCGCGGGGAACGCCCGGCCGCCGCGCCCCGCCCCGCCCCGCGGACATCAGCAGCCCACGCAGCTGCCCGCCGCGCCCCGCTCCGCCCCATCACGTTCTGATACATAGAGATATATTGATGGTAATGGGAGTTGGGGGGAGGTGTGGTAGGGAGGGGAGGGGGGAGCTGCGGTCGGATCGCAGCGGACCTTTGTGCCTCGTGACTGGCCCTGCCCAGCGCGGCCCGGCCCGGCGTCACGCCCTTTTGCAAGGAGAATGAATATTTTTCGAAAGGCTTCCCTTTTTCGCTTTACGCCGCAGACCAGCCGTCCCCCCACCCCACCCCACCCCACCCCACCCCACCCCACCCCACCCCACCCCACCCCCTCCGTGCTCCACTCCCCTTTGGCATTGAGGCACGAATCCATGAAACTTCGCTTACACATTCGGACGGAACGAATATAACGCTGACAGCCGGGGCTGCGGGGTGGGGCGTGGCGGGGCGGGGCGTGGTGGGGCAGGGCGGAGGGCCCGCTGCTGCTTGTGCCAGACAGGAAGGCCATCTTAGCTCAGCTGCTTCTGTTTCCTTCTGTTTCCAGGCGGTGCCGGAGACGCAGCTGCCCGGAGCTGCACTTGGCTGCCGTGCTCCAGAGTCATCGAGGTCCAGCAGGAGGATGTCTTTGTACTGGTGGGGCCCGGCCCGGCCTGGCCCGCAAGATGGTGGTGAGTCTTTTGTATTGTTGTTTGAAACCCTGCCCAGAGGGCGGGTAGGGTAGAACCGACCCCTTCACTTGTATTTGCACCGCATGCCTGGCTACCTGCGCCCGCCGGGGCGAGGTGCCCTTCCCCTCACCTCTCGGATGCTGGGACCTGGACCGGCTACCCACTGAAAAAAAAAATACAGTTTTGCCAACAGTTGAAAACTTTTATTTTTAAACGCAGTAATTTTATTGTAAATTGAAGGGTACGCAACGCTGAATGTACGATTTTTTACTCTTTTTATTCCTAGTTCAATGACAGTTTGTTTTTATGGATTACGGCTTTACGACCAAATTTTAGTGCACTTAAAAGGGAGCTTTGTATCTGTGAGGAAGTCTGCCTTGGCAGAAGCAGGATGTTAGTCATGCAGTCATGTATAGCACACGTCGTTCCAAATCAGCTTAGTCTGTGTGTCGGACATCAGGGCGGTTCTCGGTACTGCCCCCGCCCGGCCCGCCCAGCAGCGCCCTTGGACGCTGCCATTATGGCGTGGACAAGCGGTCCTTGATAAATTCTCGGAGCGCTTTTAACAGCAGCAAGGGCAGTATTAAGTGAAGTACACAGTCGCGCCGCTGCCGCTGCTTGTCGCTCTCTGTTACTCGCGATGGCCCAGTTTTTAACGACCGTCCGTCGCGCTCTCTCTTTTGAAGACCTTCTCCTCCGCCACGGCGGTTGTAGTGTAGACGAGAGAGAGAGAAAGAGAGACGTCTTTATCTCGATGCGTTCCTTTACGTTCCCCCCATAGCGCGTCGGACGCCGGCATCAGCGTGCTTCGCGGCGAGAGGAGAGGGACGGGGGACAGTCCTGGAGAGTTGCGGCCGAGACGCGGCGCGGCGCGGCGCGCTGCGTGTTGCGGCGCACCAGGCGCACCCACTTGAGAGATAGACAAGAATAGAGTTCCCCGCCCCACGCGCCTCGCCCCGCCCCGCCCCACCACGCCCCGCCCCACCCCGGGCCGTAGCTACAGCGCTGCGGTGTGGGGGTGCTACTCTGTCCGCTGTACACTTAGTGCTACAGTACAGTGGCGTAGCGTGGCGCGACGTGCCTGCTTAATGCTAGTATAGCTGATTTTTGCTACTTTTATTCTACATCAGCAGTGCGACGCGCCTTCGAATGCAGAAAACGAGAAAGGCCGCGATGGATATAAAACAGGGAAATGGCCTAGCGAAGAGAAAAAAAAAAGTAGTGCGAGAAAGACGGGGTGGGGCGGGCGGGGGAGGGAGAGTAGGAGTGAGAGGTAGGGGTGGGGTATCCTACACGTTACGATGCCGCTGAGGTCGTCACGGGACAGATTTTTATTACCAGACGCGGCCGTCCCGTCACGCTCTAAAAGGGAGTGAGAAAAGGTGGCTGGGCGGGGCGGGGCGGGGCGGGGCGGGGTGGGGTGGGGGACCGGGCCGCAGGGGCTGGAGGAGGGCGGGGCGGCCGGGCCGGCACCGGCGGGGAGGCCTCCCTGGACACGCAGGCGGCCTCTCCTCTCGACGGCGGGCCCCGCCCCGCCCCGCCCCGCCCCGCCGCGCCGCGCGTGGTCCCAGGAGATGTCCCGCCGATGCCCCTAGCGCGGCGTGGCGTGGCGCGGCGCGGCGCCGCCGGGGAGGGAGGGGCTTCTGAGAGTACGGCCCCGTGCAGCCCCTGCCCGCCGGGCTGGGCCGGCCCGGCCCGGGCCCCAGGGGGACTCTTCGCCCTGGGTTTATTCGATAACTCGATCAACCTTTTGCACGTTCTGCACAGATTCTTCAAACTTGAAGCGAGCGGGGGCGGTGCGGCGGCGTCTGCTCGGCGGCCGGGATTTCCTCTTTTCGTTTTTTTATGTACCATTTCTAGCAGTGTGGGGGCCGTCCGCGTGCCCGTTCTCCCCGCTAGCTGGTGCTGTATCTCTCTGGCTACGCCCCGCCACGCCCCGCCACGCCCCGCCACACCCCGAGGTGCTGGGGTTCCATTTTTCGCGGCGTAAACTCTCATCTGACCTCCTTTCTTTTACAGCTTTCGCTTTACGGTTTGAATGCTTGTCGGAACGAAGCCGCAGGGCCTGTGGTGGGGTGAGCGGGTGGGGCGGGGCGGGGTGGGCCGGGTGGGGCAGGGTGGGGCGGAGCACGGGGCTGTTTTCTCACGCGTGTGCTTTGAATGTAATGAATGGAGCACAGCTAATCCCTTTTAAAGAGGGCGGTAGGCAGAATTATGTGCGGCGGCGGTCAAAGAGAGAAAGGCAAATAGAAAGGCGCGGCCGTGCTGTAGGTGTGAGTGGGGCGGCGCGGGGCGGGGCGGGGCGGGGCGGGGTGGATAGAAGGCTGAGACTCTTTTACCTTTGACGTCTCCCTGTTGCTGGCTCGGTGGCCCCCGCCCCGCCCCGCATCGCCCTGCCTGCCGACCCGAGACTCTAGGTCGGGCCGCCATCCAGCAGGATGCGTCCCCGCCCCGCCCCGCCCCGCCCCGCCCTCCTCCGCCCCGCCCCGCCCTCCTCCGCCCCGCCCCGCCCCGCCCGTCCCACTCAAAGAAAACGAAAGGAGAAACCCCGGATCGGGCTTCCATCGGCAGGGCGGGCCGCGGCGCGGCGCGGCGCGGCAGGACAAGGCGCGCATTTGTTTAATGCTGCTTGGTTGTTCTTTTCCCGTTGTTTTCTCTCTCTTTCGCGCTCTCTCCCTATCTCTCTGTTTACTTTCTGGTCGTAGGGTGGCGGGGGCGCCTTTCTGGGGGTCAACTATGCTGGCCTAGCGGAGGCGAGCTGGGCCGCGGGTGAAGGCGGGTGCGTTCAGTAGACACACGGGCTGTCGTGCCCCAGGACCGCCACCCCGCCCCGCCCCGCTCTGGGCGTATGGCTGCGCGTCGGGCCGGGCCGGGCCGGGGACACGCCATGCCCCTCTCTGTTCTGGCGGTCCCTGCCTACCGGGCGCGGCGCGGCATTCCCTGGGCTGGGCGCGCTGCTGACCGGACCGCCCCGGCCCGCTCTGGGCGTATGGCTGCGCGTCGGGCCGGGCCGGGCCGGGGACACGCCATGCCCCTCTCTGTTCTGGCGGTCCCTGCCTGCCGGGCGCGGCGCGGCGCGGCATTCCCTGGGCTGGGCGCGCTGCTGACCGGACCGCCCCGCGCCGCGCCGCGCGCCTCGGACACCCTCGCCATGATGAGCGAGACGCGTCATATATCACTGCTCGGAGGGGGGAGGGGGTGTGCAGACCCCACCCTCTGTGGCTCCGCAGAGAGAGAGAGAGAGAGAGAGAGAGAGAGAGAGAGAGAGGAAAATGAAAAAGAGGAGAAAATGGAGGCTGGTGTGTGCGCGGTCAGCTCCTGCTGTGTATCCGATAATTCATACGCCTGTACGCGGCCGGGGCGGGCCGGGCCGGCCGGACTTACGCCGCCAGCCCCCATGGTCCTGACGCGGCTCCAGCAAGCGTCGTTCCGCCGGAATAGATTTTTGTTGTTTAGGAAAATATTTTTTCACATGACTTTATATGTCTTTACATTTTTCATGTGTGTGCTATCCAGGCGAAATTATAATCGTGCACGGCGGGTTCTTCCCGCGGTCGTGTCAGACGGTCGAATGTTTATTTTGTCCCGCCACTTCTCATCGGCGTGTAGGAGGGGCCCTCGCGGGGGGCCGATACACCAAGCGACCGGTCCGACACGTCCACCCCACCCGCCCCGCCCCGCCCCGCCCCGCGGGGTCGAGGTTGTGTTGTAGCGCGGTCATTATTCACACTTGACGCCGGCCGGCGGAACTATCTTTGCGGTTTGACAGTGGCGGTGGCGGGGCGGGGGAGCTGGCCTGTTCTGGTCGCGGTACGGGGCCTATCCATCCCTATACACACAGAGAGCGAGATGGACACGGAGTGGTGAATCTTGTGCTGCATTATTCATGTCTGCCTCACCGCGCGGGACCAGCGCGCCCGCCCACGGTTCACACGCGGGCCCCGCCTCGCCCCGCCCCGCCCCGCCCCGCCCCGCCCCGCCCCGCCTCGCCTCGCCCCGCGGGTCTCACCTGCCCACCTACGCGCTCACAGGGGCCGCCGCCATCCCCTTGCGACGCGTACCCCTCGTGAGACGAAAGACAGTGTTGTGGATGGGACTGCCTACTCTCGGGGGCCACGGTGGTAGACCGCGTGGTAGCCAGACCCGAATACTTTTACGTGCCTGGAATCAGACGGTTCGCTCGCGCGGCTCGGTGCTGCAAAGTTGTCCTTCCTGCGCGAGTTTTGCTGCGGTGGGTGCGGGTTGGAGTGCCTCCCCCGGAGAGTCGAGAGGGGCAGCCCAGGCCTCGGCGCGAGCTTTACGGCCCATATAACGCGAAGCTGCTCTCGCCCAAAGCCTAAAACTGCCTGCCCTCCACCGTCTTCATTATATTGTACACAGCGGGCGGCGCGGTGCGGTGCAGCAGTGCGGTGCAGCAGTGCGGACAGGAGGAGGAGAGTTTTCTCCCACATCTCTCTATCTCTCCGCTCGTGACCGCAACGACGGGAGGTAAAGTAAAATGCGTACAGCGCTCTCCACCCTCCCCGCCCCGCCCCGCCCCGCCACTCTCCTCCCGCCCGCAGAGGTCGCTCAGTTTTCTCATATTGACTCGCTGCATCTGTCGCACGCACCACAGCGCTCCGCCCACATACTCTGCGCCCAGCCAACAGGGCTGCAGGCCTGCAGGACTGCAGGGCCGGGTCTGCTGCTCCTGCTGCTCGCACGAGTGTGAAGTTGGCCACCAAAAAAGTGGCCACCAGAAACCAGCTTACTCGGCATTCACTATACGTTATAGGTTCCTCAGCCAGCCACCAGCCACCAGCCACCAGCCTATTTTAGAGGCGGAGACCTTTCTGCGCTGACCTCTCAGAGGCGAGCCGGGGGTCCTAAAGTGTTGTCCGGTCACAGGACCACCCGACCCGGCCACCGGAAGTCACCTGCGACCTTGCGGGGCAGAGTAGTAAACTCGGGCCCCAAATGGGGATAGCCACCGTTGCTACGAGAAGGCGATGACTCGTGCTGTGGATTTACGGCCTAGTTTAGATAGCGGAGACCTTTGAGCTGATCTTCAGAGGCGAGCTGATACTCTAGTGTTGCTGGTCACTCACGACTCATCTTCGGATTGACGGTGGGCTACTGGTGGAAGTTATCTCTGCGATCTTCGCGTGCAGAAAGTGCGAACTGGCCCTGTCCAAGACGATGGCCCTGCCGCTGTCGCTGCGAGCCAGTGTTTTTCGTCTATGCGACCCCAAACCTGTTTCGGTATTAATCCTGATTCAGAGGAGTATGGCTAACATGTGCCGGTCTACAGATCACAAGTGCTTTCGCTGGCCACTAAGCGCCACCACATGTGGCGGCGTAGCGTATTCCATGAGAACGATAGCTCGGTTGCTCTGGTGCCCTTTGCTTCCCGTGAGCTAAAATTTTTCTAATCACGAAAAATTCTCTCTCCTTACGAGATTCGAACCTTCGTTCTGCCGTTTTGAACTCTCGGGCTTAACAACATATCGAGCAACAAAACCATCTCGTTACGGTATTAAATCTTGAAAGAAATACGCACGTAAACCGAAATGCTGGGGATGATTCAGTCCCTTCGAAGAAACGAGCCACGGGCTTTAACTCGGAGTTCAGAGGATCAGTGTTCTCCGACGAGCAAGATACTCATTGGTACCAACCGTTCTCGCGAGCCAGCGGAGAACGGTTCAAACGCCGCGTAGGCGGATTATATCTCTGGTCGTACGGTGGTTAGCCGAACCGTTCTGTCCCTGTGACGGAATAGCCATTTTGGAGCCAGATTCTAGATTCTGAAGGTCATGACTCATGACGATCTTCGACCGCCAGTCGTAGCGCTACGGGATTGAATCCGCTATGTGCTGCGAGTCTCAGAGAGCCATTATATTGCGCTTTCAGCGGCACTTCAAGATCACGCGTGACGTCTGAGCCTTCTATTCCATGAGAATATTCCGGTTGCGACGGTAATTCCCACTGCGTAGCTGTTGTCCTCAGAAAAACAATTTTCGTCAAAGAAAGCTAAGATTAAAAAAAAAAAAAAAACTTCGTCTGCGCATTCTCAGCAGCCATTTTTTTGCTTAAGCATTTTCAGTCTACTGCTGCTACGAGTATTACACGGTATTGCAAGCCAGGAGCCAGCATCATGCTAGCGAGCAAGCCTATATCACCAGAAAGAATGATTTCCGGCGTTCACAGTGCGCCTTTTACGCTTCACTGTAACGCTTTGGAAGGCCAGCACTGCCTGTAGTACACGTTGACACTGCTACGTGCCAGTGGCAGAGGGGCAATGACAGCAAACGCCGCGTATTTTTTTTTTTTTTTTTTTTTCTTCCGGTGTCTGGGTCGATGGGGTGGTCCTGTGACTGACAACACTTTAGGACCCCGACCCTCTCTGAGAGGTCAGCGCAAAAGGTCTCCGCGCCTCTAAAGTAGGCTCCGGTTGCGCTACGGCCTGCCAGCGCTACGCCGGGTCTCCGGCGGCAATCAGCAGCGAGAACTGGCGCGCGAGGCTGCATACCGTAGGCGTTCTTTACGCAGTTGCCCGAGTCACAAGGGACGGTATGGCTGAAAGAACAATTCGTCGAAGAAGGAAACGAAAAGTGGGTAAAAAAAAAAAAAAAATTGCGCGGCGTTTGGACGATGCCCTCCACTTGCCATGAACCAGTGTCGCGTACCATTGATGCTACGGGGCTCGGCTTCCAGGTTACGGAGAACAGGCACTGACGGTGACACCGGGCCTAGTTTAAAATCCTAGAACTGTGGCTATCTCGCGGCAGCATGACTCCGTCTAGTTGTCCGGCAGAATCGCATACAACCACCGTAACGACCGTAGGCATCACCCTGCGTGGCTCTCAGCAACGAATCTGCAGATCTGAAGGTCAGTACCGGAATAGCAGTTAGCCCGAATAATCTCAGCCGAGGTAGATTTTTCTGAGGACAGTTTAACAACTACACGGAGTTGTTAATTCAAACTGCCCATTTCAACCGATGAGCCTTCATGGAATAGCCGACGGTCTAGTGGTCTTTAGTCGAAGCGAAAGCCAGTGGGGTGTCTTGTGAGACTCGGCACATACGTTCAATCCCGTGCCGCACGACTGGCGCGGTCGGACCAGTCATAAGTCCTGTCAATCTGGCCTAAAATAGCTATTGAGGCCACGTCCTGGGGACCAGGGCAGTTCGGCTAGGACTCACCGTACGACCAGAGATATATCGATGCTCGACGGCGGCCACCGTTTCTCTAGTGCTCGCGAAAGGCGGTTTCTGCCCTCGGGGTCGCAGGTGACTTCCGATGTGGCCGGGTCAACACCGGATCCCATCTGAACTCCTTTGGGCCCGTGGGGTCGCCTTCAGATGGGGTCAGGTCAAAGGTCCCCATTTTTTCGGCGGTTTACGTACGTATTTCGCCTTCTCGTAGCGTTTAATCTCGAATGGTTTTGTTTGCTTCTCGATATGTTGTTAACTAGCTGGGGAAACCAAGGTGACTTCCGGTGGCCAGAAAAGTCAGGTCTCTGTGACCGGACAACACTTTCGAGCTGACCCCTTAGAAAAGTTTTATCTGAGCAAAGGTCAGCACTAATGTTTTTTCGTCTATCAAGTCCTCTAAAGCATAGGCCATGGTGGCGCGACCCGTAGCGCTTGTGATCTGGCGTGCTGAGGAACCTACGTCTTTATCCACTTTCTAGAACTCAGAGGTACTCGAGCTCTGAGTAAGACCTCTTTTTATTGACGAACTTTTTCACACTTCTCAAACTAACGGACCATCTTTGGGAGGCCCGAGACTTTTCTGCCTCGAACGGAAGCGCAGGTGACTTCCGGTGGCTGGCCGAGTGGATCAATCTGTGAAAACTGGACAAACACATTAGAACTTGAAGAAATCGCCTCGAGAGCAGTTCGCGCGCAGAGAAAGAGCTCTGCTATGCCTCAAAATAGGCTATGGCTGGTGGCTGGTGCCAGCTGGTTGAGGGCGACTGTCTATAACGTATAGTGCCAATGCCGAGGTAACTCTGCTTTCTGGCTCTGGGCCACTTTTGGTGGCCAGGACTGGGGCCCGGGTGCTGTCTGCTCCGTTGGCTCGCTGGGCCAGGCAGGCCGCGCTGGCTGTTCTTCTGCACAGTGCAGCGCGCCCACACTCTGCGCCCAGCCAACAGGGCTGCAGGCCTGCAGGACTGCAGGGCCCGGGTCTGCTGCTCCTGCTGCTCGCTGGGCCGGGCCGGGCCGCGCTGGCTGTCTGCACAGTGCAGCGCGCCCACACTTTCTGCGCCCAGCCAACAGGGCTGCAGGCCTGCGCGGGAGCTGCAGGGCCGGGTCTGCTGCTGCTCCTGCTGCTCGCTGCCGGGCCGGGCCGCGCCCATCTGGCTGTCTGCACAGTGCAGCGCGCCCCACACTCTGCGCCCAGCCAACAGGGCTGCAGGCCTGCAGGACTGCAGGGCCGGGTCTGCTGCTGCTCCTGCTGCTCGCTGGGCCGGGCCGGGCCGCGCTGGCTGTCTGCACAGTGCAGCGCGCCCACACACTCTGCGCCCAGCCAACAGGGCTGCAGGCCTGCAGGACTGCAGGGCCGGGTCTGCTGCTGCTCCTGCTGCTCGCTGGGCCGGGCCGGGCCGCGCTGGCTGTCTGCACAGTGCAGCGCGCCCACACACTCTGCGCCCAGCCAACAGGGCTGCAGGCCTGCAGGACTGCAGGGCCGGGTCTGCTGCTGCTCCTGCTGCTCGCTGGGCCGGGCCGGGCCGCGCTGGCTGTCTGCACAGTGCAGCGCGCCCACACACTCTGCGCCCAGCCAACAGGGCTGCAGGCCTGCAGGACTGCAGGGCCGGGTCTGCTGCTCCTGCTGCTCGCTGGGCCGGGCCGGGCCGCGCTGGCTGTCTGCACAGTGCAGCGCGCCCACACACTCTGCGCCCAGCCAACAGGGCTGCAGGCCTGCAGGACTGCAGGGCCGGGTCTGCTGCTCCTGCTGCTCGCTGGGCCGGGCCGGGCCGCGCTGGCTGTCTGCACTGTGCTGCGCGCCGGATGTCCGTCCGTCCGTGCGTCACTCTGCCTGCCTGCCTGTCTGTCTGTCCCCGCGCTGAGCGCTGACCTGTCACACAAACTGACATCCTGCTCCTAACACGAGGGGCGAGGACCAGCAGCGGCCTCGCGGCCCGCGGGTCGTGGGGGCGGGGCGGGGCGGGGCGGGGCGGGGCGGGCGCGCACGGCGCGCTCTCAGACACCTGCTCAGAAGTTTACCCGCACCCGGCCCGGCCCAGCCCGGTGCCCGTCGTGCTACCCCCAAACTCGCTCAAACTCACCTCCTCGCAATGTTTACTCAATGCTTACACAGCACAGAAGGCGATGCGATATGCGAATACCGCAAGTCCGCGCGGGCCGGGCTGACTGTTTGTGATGCTCGGTGCAGAGTGTCATTGTCAGTTTTTCAGGCGCAGCCGACGACGCGGCTCTTTCCATCCGTTGTTTCATGTTTCGTCAAGTGATTTCAATTTTCTTTGGCGTCCGCTTAGTATACCCGTTTGCGTAAGGGCGCGCGGCCTGGCGCCCGCGTGGCGGATGCGATCAACGTGTGCACCCGGGGCGGGGCGGGGCGGGGCTGGTGCCTTATCCGTGGAGCAGCTTTGAGGCAGGGCGGGGCGGGGCGGGGCGGGGCGCCCTTCATCGCCCGCGGTCATAATGGCGCTCAGCAGGTGTCTATGAGTGGCGCGATAGCTCTCCAGCGGGGCGGGGCGGGGCGGGGCGGGGCGGTGGGAGGCATGACTCGCGCTGCAGCTAGTCACGGAGGCCACGGCGGGCCACGGCCCCACCCAGCCCCACCCCTGCGGTGGCTGTGGAAGCCGGCCCGGCCCGGGCCGCCAGGCCGTTCCGATTTGACCAGCAAGTCATAACAATTCCGCTCACGACGGGAAGTGGTTCCGCGCGGGGCGGGGCGGTGCGGTGCGGGGCGATGGACCTGCGAGTCGATGGCAAACTGCACCGAGCAGAGCTCGGCCCTTGGCGGTGTGAGCCTTCTGCTGCCGCTCATATTCGCGCCGGAAAAAGGTTTCCCGTTCCGAATGTAACGCGCATGCGATAACGGCAGAACTCTTTGCCTTGATCAGTACAACAGTAGTGTAGAAGAAATGTAATGGTTGATTGGTGGTGGTGGTAGGGTTGGCAGGCCTGGGAGACAGTATGAGGGCCGCGTCAGGGTTGTTTGCTGGACGCCAGTGACGTCAGAGTCCTCGGCCTGGCCTCAGCCCGCCGACATCGCAGTCGCCGCAGGGGCCGGGAGTGAAACAATAATTCAGTCTATGAATAAATATGAAAAGGGCAGCAACGCTTTGCAGAGGAGGGAAGAGTCCGAAATATCCAAAACAAAAGAGCGCACCGCGCCGCTGCCTGCCAAGCCTTTCCCGCCCAGTCCTCCCCCCCCCCTCTCTCTCTCTCTCTCTCTCTCTCTCTCTCTCTCTCTCTCTCTCTCTCTCTCTCTCTCTCTCTCTCTCCCTCCCTCTCTCCCTCCCTCCCTCCCTCACTCCCTCACTCCCTAAACTTGCTCGAGCAACAGTGTCCCTCCCCTTTGTTAATTGGTAAAAGAGCCCCCCACCCTCTCTCACAAACCCCTTATTTTTCCTTACGCGGCCGCCGGATGGAAAAA
The DNA here is from genome assembly GCA_033675135.1 of Frankliniella intonsa. Classification (NCBI taxonomy): domain Eukaryota; kingdom Metazoa; phylum Arthropoda; class Insecta; order Thysanoptera; family Thripidae; genus Frankliniella; species Frankliniella intonsa. Next base: position 6,889,081 of record CM066245.1, on the reverse strand, counting down.
TGTCTCCCTGAAAAGGAAAACGAACAACTGTGCCGTACAGCGCGCTGCTTGTTCCATTGGATATCACTTTCCCTTTGAGCCCCCCCCCCCCCCTATTCTCCTTTCCCCTCTCCTTATTCTGTCTCATTGCCTGGTAATAAGAAAGCGCAGCTCTCCGGTCCCGTCCACGAGGCCCGGGCCGCCCCGCCCCGGCCCGGCCCGCCCCGCCCCGCCGGGTCTCCCCAGTGTCATAATGATTGCCAATCGACTCTGGCTGAAGAACGACTTCCGCTTCCCGCCGGCCCGGCCAGCTTCTAGAAACGGGTAAACATCCATCTCCCGTCTCTCTGGCTTCGGAAAGAATTTCTTTTCACTTGTGCTGCTGCGAAGCTCAAGGCTAAAGTGAACTCTGTCTGTCTCTCTCTCTATTCGTCTCACTCCGCCGCTCGTCAAACGCCCCACCCCCCTCCTTATCCCTCGTCGGGTCGCGGGGTTCCCATCCTCTAACGCTCTCTGGACGACACATTCCAAGCAGTGAACTCCGCCGAGGCTGCAGGCGCCCACCCGAGCACTCTTCCCCGGCCCGGCCCGGCCCGGCGCCCTGGCCTGGGGGAGAAGAGAAACACACTCGCCAATGAATCTTAACGAGTCATCTTTTCCGGGCGCTCCTTCTAGCTTCCCGCCTTGTTGGTTACGATAGGGGTGGTGCACCCTCCGAGCATGCTCTCTTCTCTCTCTCTCTCTCTCTCTCTCTCTCTCTCTCTCTCTCTCTCTCTCTCTCTCTCTCTCTCTCTCTCTCTCTCTCTCTCTCTCTCTCTCTCGCTCCTGATTTTATGGCAATCACGTCTCCGGTCCGGTTTGCATACCACCTCCAGCCAGCCGTTTCAATTAGGCTTGCCCCATCATGATTACCAGTAGTCCTATTGTCTCAGTGCCTAGTCGTGCCGTGTAATTTCCAAGACCGCTGCGTGGCGTGGCGTGGCGTGGTGCGGGCCGGACTCCCCTGCGCCGGTGCCGCCCCGCCCCGCCCCGCCCCGCCCGCCCGAGCGCCGCCTACGACATACTAACAGCTTTTCGCTGTCCCCCGGATAGGCTGCTTGTCCTGGTGATTTTTCTCTTTGAACAGGATGAATTTCGCTGGTGTTTCCGAACTTGCCGGCGTGACCCGCGTGCACAAGAAGGGACAACTCTGGCCACACGCCCCCGCCCTCCCCGCCCCTCCTACTTCTCTCTCTTTCTCCCGATCTCCCTTGCCGCTAGTCTGACTCCTACACTCTAAAAGTTTTTTTCCCCTTTTTTTTTTACTCCCTTTTGTTGCAGTTGGGTACGCCCCCTACTCCCCTCCCCGGGGAGCCTTCCTTCCCCCCTCCCGGGTCCCTGCCCCGCCCTGCCCTTTGACAACTGTTCGGCCCCAGAAGGGCGGCCGAGTAAGAAACTAAACGGTCGGCCAAACTCTGCAGCATCCACACTACACTGCGGTGAAAAAAAACACAGCGTGGCGCGAGCGGAAAACCGTTCGGTGTGACTCGGCCGCGCCCGCTACAACGGCAACAAAAAACAACAACACGCATTACCCTTGTTGAAATCTCCCGCGCGCAGTATAAAAAGATACGGCCCGGGGGCGGGGCAGGGCGGGGCGGGGCGGGGCCGGGCGCGCTGTGACCGATGACGAAAAACACTTTCCGGGCCTGGCCGGGATTACCTAACACTTTTTATTATCTCCCCCTTATTTCCCTGGCGCGTCTCGCCTTTCACGTTCCGCTGCCCTGCCGTCCCCGCCGCCGTATCGCCGCGTACAGAAATACGACTCCTGTCAACACTGCACCGCGGGAATTATTTTCATGTAGTTTCTTCCTCGTAGCTTTATGGAAATCCCAGCACATGCATGCATATAGCTTACGTAAAATTTCTAACATAATTTTGTACAATTCTTACGCAAAGTTGTAGAAACTTGTACATGATTACAGCGTTTAGTTGCACGAAAACCATGCACAGTTTACTGTCTTCTGTATAAAATTGAGGATACTAATTATCTGTGTGCGGCGAGGTGGGGCAGGGCGGGGAGCGGCAGGGTGCGGTGGGGCGTCAGGCCAACAAAAAGTGACACGCTCAGACCGCGGCGATGCACAGAGTGCGGGCCCAGTAGGCCGAACCGGCCACTCACCCCGCCCCGCCCCGCCCCGCCCCGCCCCGCCCCGCCCCGCCCCGCCCGGCCGCGCCACGACCACCGGACCTCCAAACTCCGAACCCGGAAAGATTCGTTTCCTTTTTCCTCGAGAGGAAGGGAGTCGGGGCCCCGCCCGGCCCGGCCCGCCGTGTGGTCCTGCCCTGCCGTACAGGACCCCGTGGGCCGCATCCTTTGAGGCAATTCCGGGAGGGGAGTGGTAGGGGGGAAAGGAGAGTTGATCGAAAGAGTGAGAGAGAGAGAGAGAGAGCGAGGGAGAAAAAAAAGTGGAGAGAGAGGGGGGAGAATGTCCACCATGTCGTTACGCATGTGCGTCCACACCGCTTCTCGATCGCGTGCCAGAAGGCCTTCGACTCTCAACGGCTGTCTTTCCTCTCTCTCTCTCTCTCTCTCTCTCTCTCTCTCTCTCTCTCTCTCTCTCTCTCTCTCTCTCTCTGGAGTCAGGCGCATTCCCCCTGGTTACATGCGTGTGTGTGTGTGTGTGTGCGCGCCTGTGACGGCGGAGTGCGTTCCGTCCGGGAGTGTGAGCGTCAGCCGACATGGTTGAAAGCTGTCCGCGATGGGCCTAACTGGGCCTAACAACAGCACGCTGCACTGCAAATGGCGGGGCATGGCTGGGGCGGGGTGAGGCGGGGGGCGGGGCGGGGCGGGGCGGGGCGGAGCAGCAGGGCGTGCCACAGGGATATGCCGCTATCCGAAACTAATGGAGGGCTGGGCTCCACCATTATAGCTTGTACACCGCCAGCTATACGGCCGGGTCGGGCCAGCGTCGTGTGTGTTCGCACATTCGCACACACGCACACATATGCACTAGCTCACGTGTACACAAACACGTTTAGGGCCGCCTACACCATTCCGCGGGGCTCACACGCACACACACAACGCGGGCGCTAACGACATGCCTATAGCGCGAGACCCCGAGAAATCTTCCTGCAAAGGAATATCGCGGTCCTCGTAGTACTCGCGTTGTGGTCTGGCTTCTCCTCTCTGCCACCCGCAAAGGGGGAGGGGGAGGGGGTGTACTCGTGGGAAACATGCATTTCGCAGTATTTCATCGGAATTACAAATATAAATTACACAATTTCGCGCTATATGTTGCGCATTTTTCGGTGTATTACATTAGTGTATATACGACAGCGCGGCCCCCTAGCCGTTCTGGCTGAGGAGCGCCCGACGGCCAGGGCTAGGCAAGCCCGCCCGACATGGGTGTGCGCTGGTTGCCTACCCGTCCGGCGCTCCCCGCCAGCTCGATAGCCGGGCCTATCCTCAGCAGGGAGCTTGGCCCCGTTGTTTTCATCTCTAATTCTTATTTTGTTACAGCGTGGTTGGTTCGTGTTCTCGCTATCCAAAGCCGCCTATCGAGTTAAATTGTACCGCTATAGTTGGTGGATTTGTCCGCGCGGGTCCCTCAGGGCAGGGCGGCCGCTGGACTGGAGTCGTGCGCCGAGAGCTGCGACCAGAGAGCGCTGGCGGCGCGCCAAGCTTGGGTGTTCCCTCGGGGCGGGGCGGGGTGGGGCGGGGTGGGGTGTTCCCCTCCCTCCGCCCCGCCCCACGGTGGGTCTGCGCCGTGCCCCGGCGGCACCTGCCCTGCTCTGCCCCTCCCGCCTCGCCCCGCCCCGCCCCGCCTTGGCCCCCGGCCTCTGGCCAGGCTCAGATTCATTCGGTCAACACCTTCTGCCAAATCCCCCCATCCCCTAGCTCCCTGGGTGGGGCGGGGCGGGGCGGGGCGGGGCGGCTGCAGCGGGCCAGAAGAAACAAACAAACCGTCGTGAGCCGTGAGCCCAGTTTAGGTGAGGTCAGTAAAGTCTCGCTGCCCGCCCCGCCCCGCCCCGCCCCGCCCCGCCCCGCCCCGCCCCGCCCCGGGCTGGCGCGCTGGGGCGCGGCCCTGCTGGCCGAGATTACACGGCGAGCCGCCTGTTTGTGAAATGGTCCGCACCTAATGTATTCACACGTTAAGAGACTCTGCTCCATATTTATAAGACCCTCTTTCCTCGCTGCGCGGGCTGGGCTGGGCTGCCCGGGGCCCGGGGCGGGGCGGGGCGGGGCGGGGCGGGGCGCGTACCCCTCCTAGCCAGCGCCAGGACAGCGCCCGGCCCGCCCCGCCCCCGGCCCGGCCCTGCTCAGAGGACGCGGCCGGACCGGACCGATTGCCCAAGTGGAGACGTCTGAATCCTATATATTTCCTCTCTACTTTTGCGCGCGCAATCCTCGCCTCTGTGTGTGTGTGATTCCAGGGATTCCAGTCTGCAATATAGCGTATACGCGTGGGGGCGGGCGCGGCGGGGCCGGGGCCTTTATTGCAACAGTATACACACAAGCAGGGGCAGAGCGCGGTGCGGCGCGGCGCGGGGCGGGAGCGAGCGGAGCGCGCGCGCCAGAGCAAAGAGTCACGCATCGTCACAATTTCATATTATTTTTATAACTCTAATTCTGGCCGCTACTGTTTTCTCTCGCGCGCCCGCCCCGCCCCGCGGTGTACCAATCATCCCCGCAGAACACACAGTTTTGCACGCTTACTGTATGCGCACGGCGCGCGGCGTGTTTGGCCGTGGACTCTGGCGGCGCGGCGCGGCGCGGCGCAGGGGCGACGCTGGAGGGCCGCGCGGGGGATCTGGAACCGCTGGAGAGCGCGCGGCGCGCGGCGGGGGAGAGCAAGGAAAATATTGGTGCTACGCACAATATGTAGGTCAAACATAGAGGGGACTGAAAAGCGTCGGGGAAAGGTAGTTGGAGGTGGGCGGACAAGGGGGTGAAGAAGGAACACGGAAAGAAGACGACATGCAGTAGGGGCACGGTGGGGAGGAGGCGGAGGAGGAGGGGAAAGATGGAGAAAAATAAAAGAGGTGAAGAAAAGGAGAAGGATTCCCTCCCAGGCGGAGCGGACAGGACAGAGCGTGAGATAAGAGTCCGCCCGAGTCAACTGTACTCTTGCGGGGGCGATATTGCCCGGTATCTCGGCTCTGCTTGGCTCGGCCAGGGGCGGGGCGAGGCGGGGCCGGGCGAGCTCGGGTAAGGCGGGGTGGGGTGTGGCGGGGGGTGGAACAATGCAGCCCCAAGCCTCACTGCACACCTACAAAATGACCGGCGCGGGGGGGCGGGGCGGGGCGGGGCGGGGCGCGTATTAGGACCGGCGGGCGTTGGGGGAGGGGGGAGGGAGGTGGTGGATGGGGCTGGGCGGGGGGAGGTATCGTGGTATCAGGCGATGTGAGACTGGGCAGAGCTCGGCCGCGCATCCGACCCGGGTTGTTCGGATTCGTGGACGAAGAGCAGGGGGAGGGAGGCGGGGGCGCGGTGCTGTTGGGCGAGTTCGGGCGGGCCGCGTCCCGTCCCGTCGCGCCGGTAGGTGCCGGTGCAGTGAGCAGCCATCCCCTGGCACCGCACCGCACCGCCCGGCTCACCGCATGGCTCACCGCCCGGCTCACCGCCTTCCCCCGACCGACCCCACCAAAGGGGATCGCGGCCAAACGGTTTCTCAAATGAAAAAGAATGTCGGTCTGCCGCGGTGTTAGGCTGAGGCCTCGCCTCCCCGCCCCACCCCGCCCCACCCCGCCCCACGCCCCGCCTTGCCACGCCACGCCACGCCCCGCCATGATCCCCTCCTAACCGCGTTACGGTCCGCGAGACGGATAAAAGGAGTGCGTCATGCGTCAGCGCTTATACACCTAGCGGAGCGGCGTATGCCCCCCCAGACCCAGCCACCAGCCGTCTTTTGCTCTCTGTCTCGCTCGCTCTCACTGTGTATATATTTTCCCTCTCTCATTTTACCCCTATTTCTCTACTCTTTCTTATCTTCCTTATTCACCTCTCTCTCTCTCTCTCTCTCCCTCTCTCTCTCTCTCTCTCTCTCTCTCTCTCTCTCTCTCTCTCTCTCTCTCTCTCTCTCTCTCTCTCTCTCTCCCTCTCCCTCTCGTACTTCCCTTCCACAGTCCGGCTCAGGTGTGTCCTCCTCGTTTCCAGCCCAGAGATAGAACGCAATCACGACCCCCCGTGCACCGCGGAGCAGGGCAGCAGCTCTGGATAAGGGAATGCGAGCCTCTCAGAGGAGGGCGGGAGACCGTGAAGGAGTAGGGGAGGGAGGGAGCGAGGAAGAGAGAGATAGAGAGAGCGAGAGCGAGAGAGCTGCTGGAGCGAGTGGCAGGCCTTTAAAAGCACTAACAGCAGTAACTCCATTACCGCGCATTGTGTCTTGCATGCACGCGCGTCGATCCTACTTTTCGGGACCGTCGCCCCCCCTTCCCTTCCATTCTCTTTCCCTGTTTCCCCCGCCCTGCGCCCGCCCCGCCCCGCCCCGCCCCGCCCCCCCGCGCCCCCAGACCCAGGCCACTACCGCCTGCTCCAGCAGCGAGACCATCCCCATCCAGACCTAGGGTTGGGCCGGGCTGGCTGCTAAATCAGTAAAAGAGGGAAAATGGAGCAGGCCGAGAAGCCGAGACAAGCCCTCGGCCCGCCGCTATTTAGGGGGTGTGCTGTGGCGGTGCCGGGCCGTGCAGGCCGTGCAGGGGTGTGCGCCCTGCGCCCCCGCCGCCACGCGCCGCCACGCCCCGCACCGGTGCTCCGGCCCGGCATGACACGAACACTCAGCGACAGCTCGCGCAAGTTAATTTAACCTGGTGCAGGCCGGGCCGGGCCGGGGCGGAGCACGGCAGGCTAGGCCAGGCCAGGCCAGGCCAGGCCGGGGCAGGACATCGCCTGTGGTGTCGGGTGTTTGGTCCTGCTGGTAACAGCTTGCCGCTGTCCTCCTCGTCCTGTGGGACCTCGCCCCCGCTGCTATCTCTCCCCCTCTCTCGGGTCAGCCCGTTGCCCAGGGCTGTCCGCTCTCCCGGCCCGGCACGGTAGCTGCTGCTGCTGCTGCTGCTGTCAACAGGGCTGTCCTCATCTCAGCCGCCCTGTCTTACCTCGACCCCCTCCCCCGCCCCGCCCCGCCCCGCCCCGCCCCGCCCCGCCCCGCCCCGCCCCGCCCCGCCCCGCCGGCGGCCCGACCGCCTCGCTTTGGGAGCCGCCGTCGTCAGAGGCCTCAAATGTGTCGTAACAAGGGGTGTCGGTCGACACGGGAGGGGGCGGGGCGGGGCGGGGCGGGCCGGGGAGAGGGGGGATGACGCTTATTGAAAGTTACGTAATTGGAAAGGAAACCGACCTAACATCGCTGGTCGGGGAGGGTACGCGGCGCCGAGCAAGGGCTCCGCGGGCTCCGCTTGCGCCACCCCGCCCCGCCACGCCCCGCCCATTGTCGCGAGGGCGTGGCGGCGCGTTGTGGAGAAGGGCCCGCCTCGCCCCACCCCACCCCACCCCACCCCACCACACCCCTCAGCCGCCAGCAGGGAAGGGCTCCTAGAAGCGCGGCAAGTTGTTGTTCTGTTGTTGGACTGCCAGCTGAACACACAGGGTCGGTTTGTAAGCAGCAGTTGGACTGCGGCGCGGTGAGGACGGGGGCGGGGCGGGGCGGGGCGGGGCGGGGAGTCAGCTTCCGAGGAGACCTGGGTGGGACCTACGCAGGTCTTACCGTGCTCTGTGTAGCCCCCCCACCCCCACCCCCTCCTCTCGCGCTGTAGCTGCGCTGTATTGTGACGAACAGCGGGCGAGCGCTGTGACTACTGCTACACGCACGCACGCGCTACAAAGTGCTCGTCGGAAACTACTTCCGGCCGGGCCCGGCCGGCCCCGCTCTGTAGTGTGTCGTGGTTTGTCCCCGCGGCACTGGTGGGGCTGGGTAAACGCCCTCAGCATTGAGGACAATAGAGCCGCCGGCAGCCCTGGCGCCCGCAGCCCCCGCTCAGCCCCGTCCGGACCCGCACGCTCGCAGCTGCTTAATCTCTCTTGCGACTTAAACCATTGACTATGGCATGACCACTCTATGGTCACGCTCCCGTAGGTGTCGGCTTGAAAAATTGTTCACACAAGATATACTTTTTGGGGGCGTTTTGAAGCCTGGGCAACAACATATCGAAAGCATCCAGACATTTTCGAGCTTAAACTTGAAAAATTACGTACGTGCTCTGCAAGTAAAAGGGTGGCGTGAAAACATGGAAAATTTTTGCGACAGTAAACCTCCCGAAGGAGGTTGCGGTTCCCGCCAGGCACAGGGCTTTTACCCCCCGCGGCAGCCAGCTACTTCGGTGTTCTTATGGGAACCGGTGCTTTTCTGACTGCGATCCTGTCGCGCAATTCGACAGATTTGATCCCCGTACTGCCAGATTTAGTCGTACGGTGGTTAACCGAACTGCCCTGTCCCCAGGGCATGGAATAGCTATTTTTGGAGCCAGATTCTAGGACTTATGACCCCACGACCGACCACCAGTCGTGGGCATGGGACGGAACTTCCTGGCAACCCGCTGTCGCTACCAGTGAAGAACCTACCTGGGTTTGAACCAGGCCCCATGTGCCGAGTCTCACAGACACCCCACGGCTTTCGCGGCACCACTAGACCACTAGACCGTCGGCTATTCCACGAGGGAGGTCGGTTGAAATGGGGGGCTTGAATTCCACTCTCCAAATTGTTGTCCTCAGAAAAATTAAATTTATTGGTAAGATTCGAACCTTCGTTCTGCCACTCTCCGGGCGGACACTGTGCCGGCACGGCTACGTTGCCACGGTACCTGAGGCCGGACCACTAGGAGTCATGCTGCGCGAAAAGCCACAGTCACCGAAGAAACGAACTCGGTGTCAGCAGTACGCCCGCTCTCCATGCGCTGCTAGGCCGGCCGCGTAGCGTCATTGGTATCGTCACTGCACATGGCACCAGGTGGGCAGTGGTTCAAATACCGCTACAATTATTTTTTTAATTTTTTTTCTGTGGACCAATTTTTGTTTTCATTTATACCGTCCTTGTGACTCCAATATTTAATTTCTGTCCATTTGGACCGGTTCATGCCTTATAGGGTTAAGCTGAAAAAAAACTGGCCTACCGGCCACTAGACAGACAGTCCAGCTCCAATAGCAAACACAAAAAACTTTAACTTTCCTACGCTTAACGCTGGACAACATTTGCTTTGACAACTTTAACTGGCTAACGCTAACGTGAAAGCAGATGACTTTTACTTAGTACGTTTTGTCTCAAACTTTGAACTTCCTACTTCAAACTCAGAACTTTAACCTTTTTTCGCGTTAACTTTTACTGTCAGAACTTATCAACTTTTAGCTCTTTAACTTTCAGCTTTTAACCTTTCCAGCTTTTAACTTTTTCACCATTCAACTTTTAACTTTTCAAATTTTAACGTTTTAACTTTTAACGTTTACTGACAAAAACTGCGAATCATTACGAGATAGCGTAGCGTGGCGCGTCGCGGCGTCGCGGCGTGGCGCGGGGAGTGGGGGCGTAGGGGCCTACAGCGGCCTACTAGTGTTTGGGGTTATGGGTCGTAAAACGGCAAAATGTTTACATGGCGGCATGCCCTTTGTGTCGGACGCATTCCACGCATTCCTGCCACACCACGGTCTCCCCTAGGAATATTTTGGCTGGGCTGGCTGACTGGCTGGGCTGGACTGGACTGACTGGCTGGCTTTAACTGGCAACTTTAACTGGACTGGCTGGCTGGCTTTAACTTTTACCTTCTGGTAAAGCCAGTCCTACTGGGGACTGTCTAAAAACTGGGATGTACTATTTACCGCGGGTCGATTTTGCTTCATAATATGTTGTCAAATTTTTTGTTTTCTGCACGAGGCCGTGTTTTCTCACGCCCCGGATGTGCATCCCAGTGTGCCCTAGGCTGGGCCGGGCCAGGGAGGGGGGAGGGGTGCGTGAGTGTCACGTGACCCGCCTCCACCCCCCCCCCCACCTCTCCAGCCGCCTCAGCCCCCCCGCCCTTTTGTGCCACGTCGCGCAAAAGCCTTATCGATAAACGCTCCAAACACCGTGACAATGCTCGTCCCGCGCCGCCCCCCGCGCCGCCCCCCGCGCCGCCCCCCGCGCCGCCCCCCGCTGCCGGTGCAAGTCCTCCCCCGCCCCCTCCCTCCCCCGTATCTAGAGCGGCGTAGCAGCAGCGAGGCTAACACCTCACTAAATCTCTCGCAGGCCGCAAGCCCTGCCGCATCGGCCTCCTGACCGGCCCGCCCGGCCCGGCCCGCCGCGCCTCACCATTTTTAGATATGAGTCTGGAAGAAGGTGAGAAGCATAGGCGAGACCAGGAGAGGAAATGGTCGGGGGCGGCGGCGGGGGCGGGCGGGGGGCGGGAGTGAGGAGGGATCAGAGGGGGCGCGCCGGCCGGGGGCGAGGGGGAGGGTACTGCAGGTTGCGCGTGACTGGAAACCTGAACGTCGCATTAAGTCGCACCCTCTCTGTGTCTATCTCTCAGCCCCGCGCCCTGCCCCGCGCCCTGCCCCGCGCCCTGCCCCGCGCCCTGCCCCGCGCCCTGCCCCGCCCCCACTGCCCTTCCACTACTCCCTATCTGCGCTCGCCTCTCCTGCCCCAGCTCCCTCCCTTGCTCTCTTTTCCTCTGTTCGGCCTATACTCACCCCGCCGCGCCGCCCCCGCCGCCCCCTGCCGCCGGCAGGCGCCCGCTGCGGGGGCTTAGGCCGCGCATGGTGTTCTCACCGCCCCCCTCGCCTCCCACCCCCCGGTGCCGCCCCCGCCTCGCCCCGCCCGCCCCCATGCCGCCAATGTACACGACCGCCGGCGGCGGCACCGCAGGCAGTTTCGGTTATGAAACACTTATGCGTGAGCTCGCAATGGTCATGTAAGGAGGCGGAAGAGAGCGTGGGGTGGGGGTGAGGGATGCGCAACCGTACATCGAAAAAGGAAAGACAGAAAAAAATTCAGAAAATGAAGAAAAAACTGAGAAAAATTTAAGAAATTTTCGCAGCAACTAGAACATTTCAGAAACACGGATTGTTTTTTGTTTTTTTTTTTTAGAAAATTATTCAAAACATTTGGACACTAAAATTCGAAGTCCCTCTCCCCCTCTCCGACACATACACACACGGGCGGGCCTCGCGTGTATCAACAAGTTGCGTGGAGCGGGTTGAGCGGAGCGAGCGCTGGCCGCAGCTGGCTGGCTGCAGCTGGCTGCCTGCAGCGCTCCATCCCTCACAACCGCACGGCGGCGCGGATCCCTTTTTCTGCTGCATGTGCCGTCCAGTCTGACCCCTCCCCCCCCACCCCACCCCTCCCCGCCCCTCCCCGCCCACCTTCCCGTCTTGCTCGGAGCTGCGTTTTTTTTTTCTTCAACCCTGCGATGTCATCATCTACTTGAGAGTAGCTCTCTTTGTCGCAGGGGTGATCGGCGGCGGCATTCTGCAGCCGGCACAGCGCGCGACGCGCACGGCGGTTTGGGTTCATCCATCCCCCGGACTGTAAATGCAACGACTGTATTACCACTTCCTCCTCCGAGAGTGAACGACGCTCCCCCCCCCCCCCCCCAACCCACACACACACACACACACACAGACCCACATACGACAACACGCTCAATTGGCCGGGATGCTGGCGTAGTGCCCAGGGCTATCTTCTCTTCCTCTCTCCCTCCCCCCCCCTCTCTCTCTCTCTCTCTCACTCACTCACTCACTCACACACACACACACACACACACACACACACACAAGTGGTGGGTAATTGAAGCCCGCGCGACAGATGGATGGCCCGGAGGAGTAGTGGTCCCGTGTTGTGGGCCGCTGGAAGGAAGTCGTGGACAGCAGGTGCAGGTCCTCGACAATGGCGCTCCACCCCGCCCCACCCCGCCCCACCCCGCCCCACCCCACCCCACCCCACGCGGGAGCTGGAAGGCCTGCTGTCCGCCGGTCTCGGGCTCGGCAATCTGTGCGGGCAGGGTGCGGGAACAGGGCATGGACAGAGGCGGACGGGGCCGGGCGGGGTCGGGGTGGGGAGGGAAGTGCCAGGAGCAACTGTGCCAAGCGAGACGGGAGTTACCGCACGAAAAAGCCGCGAAAATCTCGGAGATTGCGAGTACATGCCATGCCATGCCACAATAAGGCCGATGAGGTGTAACGACGGCCGCGAACGCGTTCACGCAAATCGACTCGAGGCATTTTGCTTGGCTGCATGGTGAGATAAGGCGGGTGCAGGGGACGCGCGGACCGCGGAGGGAAGGGCTTTGCTTTCAGTTCGCTATGGAGCCCGCCAGGTGTGCAAGGTGTATGACGGGGCGGACAAGCTCGACCGCGCCCGCCCGCACCGCGGCGCAGCCGGGCGCAGCGCCGACGACTAACTTGGTGCATCGATCATCGTTAGGCCTGCTCTCTCTCCCTCTCTCTCTCTTCCTCTCTCTCCAGGACCGCGACGGAACACGTGCGTCCGCAAAAGGCATCTGCCCCTCTCTCTTCCTTCCTCTCCCTCTCTCCCGCTCTATTTCTCCGTTCCTACCCGCTCCCTCTCCGGGCCCACCACACCCACACCGGCGTGGTGGTGCGGTGGGATGTAGCGGCGCGCGGGCCGGGCCGTGTCGGCCTCCTCTCACACATCCATCAGCCGACAGCTGCCCCGCCGCACCCCGCCGCGCCCCGCCGCGTCCCCCGCGCCCCGCCGCGCCCCGACTCGCCGCGCGATACATCTCTCGGACACCAATAAAGGCAAGCACTGACCAGGCCATATCACCCCTCTCCTCCTCCCCCTCCTCCCCCTCTCCCTCTTTTCCACACTCTTCCACGGGATTGGCAGCCCTGCCCTGCGCGTGAACTCTTTCGCCGGCGGGGTTGGCCATCCTGGCCGCCCCCTCCTCGCCCCCGCCCCACCCCACCCCACCTTACCCCACCCCGCCCAATATCACGAACCATCCATCTGTTCCGCGCTGGATACGATGGCTCCGATGGATCGTCCGTGGCGGCTGCGGCTGTGGCTGCGGCGCCTGCGCCTCCCGCCCCGCTGCTGATGCTCGCCGCGAAATTCGAAAGTCACCGAGGCTTCTTCGGGGCAAAAGCGTCTCCTCCGCCCCGCCGCCGGGGCTGGTTGTGACCGGAAGCGGAAATATGGCGGGACGGAAAGGCAATCGAGTTAGCCGGTCCGCCACGCCCTGCCCCGCCCCGCCCCGCCCCGCCCCGCCCCGCCCTGCTTCACTCCGACACGCGGCGTGCGCCGCCGTGGGCAGGCGGGTACACAAACAAGGTGGGGCGGGGCGGGGCGAGGCGCTGTGAGGCGACACCACTCTGGTCCGGCCGGGGACGAGCGGAGAGAGGAATGCGCCAGAAAACTTTTTAATTGGAGGTCGCTTCTTGTTGAGGGCCCGGCCACGGCGGCGGCCACGGCGACCACCTCTCTACCAGCTCTGCCACGCCCGCTGCACCGCCCCGTGGCCGGCCCGGCCGCGGCTGGTGGGGTAGGTGCCGCCCCGCCCCGCTCGCCCCGCCCCGCCCCGCCCCGCCCCGCCACGCCTCGCCCCACACAGGACGGCGAAGACGCGACGCTCGTCTTTTCAAAGTAACTTTAATATCCCCGGCCGGGCCGGGGTGAGGCGGGGCGGGTCGGCTGCAGGACGGTGCCCTCCGGGCTCACTTCCTGCCCGAGGCCCCCGAGGCCCCGAGGCTGCCCGTAGCCCCCCGCCCCGCCCCAGCCGGGCCGGGCCGGGCAGGACAAGGCCCAGGGGGGTGCCAGCCGCAGCCGCAGCCGCCCCGTGCCGGGGCGTGACATAGTGTGCGGTGCCGGGCCGGGTGCCGGGCCAGCCACCCCGCCCCCGCCGCGCCGCGCCGCTACCCCAATCAGCCAGCGGAGAGCGAGCGCCCCGCCCCGCCCCGCCCCGCCCCGCCCAGCACGATCTCCCATGGATAGTACCCCTCCCCCCGCCCCACCCCGCCCCGCCCCGCCCCGCCAGCTACCCGATTACAAACACACATTCGTAAGTGGGGCATGGCCCCTGCCCGCTCGCTGCCGGTCTGCCCAGCGCCACTGTGCCGGGGCCCGGCCGGGCCGGCCGCCGGGGGGTTGGGGTTGGGGTGGGTGGGATTCAACAGGATATGCGGGGACAATTAGAGATAGCCGGCGTCGCTTCAATGCCGCCCGTGGGGTGGGGTAGCGTGGCGTGGCGCGGGTCGGTCGGCTGCACTACAAACTACACGACAGGAGTGGCGTGGCGTTGCGTGGCGTGGCCCGGCAGCGCTATTCAAGTTATCGGCAACGCATCACGCCGATAGCCCGGCCGGGTCCGCTGGGGGGGTTAAATCTCCAGCCCCTCCCCCTCCCTCCAGCCCCGACTGCACTTGCGCCCCTCTGTGCAGCGGTGCAGATAGCGCCCGGCCCGGCCCGGCCCGGCCCGGCGCGGCGCGTGATGCGCTTTACCCTGCCTCTATTTTTCCCCGTCTCTCTCTCTCTCTCTCTCTCTCTCTCTCTCTCTCTCTCTCTCTCTCTCTCTCTCTCTCTCACTCACTCACTCACTCACTCACTCACTCTTGCTCTCTCTCCGCCAGCAGCTCTTGCCGCCCCCACCCACCCCCGCGGGCGCGCGTTCCTCCAGCGTGCTTTCTTCCTACCCCTAGCCTGCCATTCTCCCAGACGTCGCTCAAGCGTCACTCTTCGCTCTAGAATCACCCCGCCCCGCCCCGCCCCGCTCCGCCCCGCCCGGACAGTGCCGCTCTGGAGAGGAGCGATGTGAGTGCGCTACGCCCCGCCCGTCGATCGTCCAGCCCCCGGGGTCTTTTATGGGGGATGAGGCGAGGGCGTAGCGTGTCCAGCGACGCTCCAGCCCGGCTCCAGAGTGCCTCCAGCCGGCCTCCAGCCGGCCTCCAGCCGAGCCGTAAGCCGGCAGTGGTTTCATCGCTCGAGTCCAGCCCGCAGCGCCGCGCGGGTCGTACCCATGGGTTTCAGACGGTCTCACACGCGGACTCCAGCCGGGCTCCAGCGGGACTCCAGCGGGACAAGCGAGCCGTGCGCGCCAAAGTTCAGCTACGGCCCCCCTGATGGCGGGGCAAAAACAAAGAGGAAGTGAGGAGGGTGGCGTTGGGGAATGGAGATAGAGGACAGAAAGAAGGAAGAGAGAGGGGGAGAGAGAGAGAGAGAGCGGGCGGTAGGGAGGGAGGGAGAGGGAAAAGGGGAGAGTGAGAGAGGACGCGCTTTACAGCGAGGCTCAACGACGAGGGCTCCTCATTGCTGCAGTGTAGTTAGGGTAGTAGTGAGGGAGAGAGAAATCGCCTGGAAAGTGTGTTTAGGGGCACTACGCCGCGGCGGGCCGCCGGGCGGGGCGGGGCGGGGCGGGGCTGAGGGCCCAAGTGCCGCACGACACACTCGGGGGAAGCGGGAAGGGCCCCCTTCCCGGGGGAGAAAGGGGAACAAGATATCCTGGCTGGTCCCGGGCAGGGCCGCTCCGCGCGGGAAGCACTCGCAGCGGACAACCGCTCAAAAAGTTTTCGCGTGCGTCTGTCACTCTTGTCTCTGTACTTTATGACCATTTTAATTCTGCGTCTGCTTTTGCCGTATACTTTTCTTCATCGCACGCTTTCGCCCGACGAGCACACTGCACTGTGTACTCTGTGTCCTGAGCATGGCTCGAGTAGATGTCTTGTGGATTCGTTTCAGAACGGGGTCATCGGGGTGTGGTTGATTTGGCACAGTGCTCTACAGCGGATACGGTACTGTCGCTGGCCGCTGCCGCGCCGCGCCCGCGCCGCTGCTCCGCCTGCGGGGCGTTACCCAACGCGAGAGGGGCCGCGGTGCCACGGCGGCGATACCCCGCGCCGAGCACGCTGGGCATACTCCACGCGGGTTCAGCACCTGGCACTGCCACCTGCAGTCGACATCTGCATGCATCGTTTTATCGTTCGGTATGTTTTGGTTGTTACTTAGACTGCCCCGAGCAAGGCGGTCATTTCAAGTTTTGATTGTCCAAACGCAATTCTTGTGACTCTGATACCAAGATTTGTGTATGGACATCACCTCTTGGGATGCAACTCTACGTTCTGCATACATCATTATCGTCCAAGATGTGCATGTTAGGAGTATTTTTACTTTTCATAAAATTCTGTTTCGGTTTTTCTGTTTGCTTCGATCGTATCCGTTGTTTAGAGTGAATTAAAAACATTTATTTGGTTGAACATATTTATTTACAACAATATATTTACAGGTCAGTCTTATTCAAATAAATAAAAAAAATATACCGTTTTTGTTTTTATCTTTCAGCCCTGACGCGGAGCTCCCGACGATATTCACAAAACTCGTAGAAAAAAAGAAGACGATGGTGGGAGTTCAGGAACTTTCAACAAGCTGGTGTAGGCCGCTTTTGGCGATCGCTTTGGCAAGTAGGGGACGCGGCTCACGGCGCCGAGAGGCCAAGACGCTCAAGTAAGTAGAGAGAGACAATCGAACGGGCGCGACCAAACTCATAAGACTGGAGTGGTACGGCTCGGCCGCGGATTACGCGTCGATATCACAGTTGCGCAGCTGCCGCTGCAGGCAGCGGGTCAGTAAGCGCGGAGCCCAACGATAACGGTCGACACCACGTCGAGCATTATCGTGATGCTGTATTTCCTATCCCTATCTACGCTCTGCTCTACTAGCCGCGACAACGATGCGCGGCAAAAAGAATAAATATCGATTGGCGAGCACACGAAACTAGGCAGGTGCGTTGGGGGGGGTGATATCGGCCTGCCCCTCCCCCTCCCGCCCCGCATGAGATCAGCGCCCGGTGCGGGCGGGTGCACTACGCCAGGTACTCCTTGCTCGGGGTCCTCTTGCCGCGCAGCATCTCCTGAACCTCCACGAGGGTCTTGCCCTTGGTCTCGGGCACGACGAACAGCGTGAACAGGGCGATGGCCGCGTTGGTGCACGTGAAGAAGAGGAAGGGCACCCAGAAGCCGGACGCCTCGCCGACCGACAGGAAGGCCTTGTTGATGCCGAAGGAGGTGAGCGCCATGATGGTCATGCAGACGGGCGCGATGACGGTCTTGGCGCGCTGGTTCAGCAGCTCGCTCATGAGCACCTGCGGGATGGTGTTGATGCCGCCGCCCACGCCGAAGATGTAGACGAGCAGGGTCGCGAGCGGCACCCACTTCCACGCGGTCAAGTCGCTGCCCTCGCGCAGCGCGAAGAAGTAGGCGGCCAGGCCGAACGAGGAGGCGCAGGTCGCGCACGCGGCCAGGGTCAGCTGCACGCGCCGCCCCACGCGCTCCACCATGTACATGGCGAACACGATGGCGGCGATCTCGACCAGGATCACGAGCACGCTGGACCACACCTCGCTCAGGATGTCGCCGGCGTTGGCGAAGCCGAAGATCTGCTGCGTGTAGGCGAGCACGTTGGTCACGCCGAGCAGGGCGAGCGAGCTGGACTCAACCACGACGATGAAGGCGGCCTTCTTGGCGCCGGGCGGGCGGAACATCTCTGCCCAGGAGGTGGCGTCCTCGCGCTGCTGCTTGACGGCGCGCTGGATGGACTCCATCTCCTCGCGGATCGCCTGGTCCGGCACGCCGACGCGCAGCGCGCGCAGCGACCGCTCCAGGTCCTCGACGCGGTCCTTGCCGGCCAGGTAGTACGGGGTCTCTTGCATGAAGAAGATGACGCACACGAGCATGGCGGCGATGAAGGGCACCGGGTACACGCTCTGCCACAGCCACGGCACGTTGGAGCCCAGGAGGTAGGCGATGAGCTGGCCCGTCGGCATGAGCAGCGTCACGGCCAGGATGAGCGGGCCGCGGTGCTGGCGCGTCGTCACCTCGCCGACGTAGATGTAGGAGAAGGAGAGCGCGATGCCCATGCCGCAGCCGGCCAGCATGCGCGCCAAGATCAGCATGGGGGCGGAGCTGCCGATGGCGGTGAGGATGACCCAGAGCGTGAGCGTGACCGGGCCCACGAGCACGGTCTGCCGCCGGCCCGCGACCGCGAACACCACCGTGCTGGCCCACGAGCCCAGCATCACGCCGATGTCGAACAGCGAGATGATCCATGAGACGTCCTCGCCCTCGGGCGTGAAGGGCGCCTCGGCGCCCCTCATCTTCTCCATGCCGGGCGACGCCCAGCCGATCGCCATGCCCTCCAGCATGGACAGGAGCATGACCCCGAGGACGGACTTGACCTGGCACATGACAAGGGCCGACATGGTGGCAGCGGCGCGCGGGGCGGAGCGGGGCGGGGCGCGTCGATCTGGCGTCGCCGACTACTCGGGCCGGTCTGATAGTACACGGGCGCTAGACTCCGTGATATAGACTCGCGGGGCGCGGGCCGGGCCGGGCCGGGCTGGTCGTCGCGGGCGGGGCGGGGCGGGGCGGGGCGGGGCGGGGCGGGGCGGGGCGGGGCGGGGCGGGACGGGGCGCGCGGGTCCATCTCTCGCGCGTCTCCGTGTGTCTCCCCCTCCCCCTCCTCTCTCTCAGCCTGTCCCCTCTCCCTCGGTGCGACAAGGACGGTCCGTGGTGCTCTGGGAGGAGCGGGCCCTTCAGGTGGAGGAGCCCGCACCTGTGTAGGCCGGCCGGCCCCTGCACCGCGCCGCGCCGTCAGCAGCCTGCTGAAGCGACCGTCATCGGGGAGGCTCATTCACTTTCGCTTACGTGTCCTACGATTGCCTAGATTCTGATACGTATCCCGTGTCCTCCCAACTCCGGTACGATGAAAGTCGCAGGTGGCCCGGAAGCGCCAGATGTCCGCGAAATCAAGCAATCGAGCCTTGGGCCCTTACGGACGGCGCCGCCGGGCACACTGTCAGTCGAAGGTGCCCACCCGGTACACATATTATAAAGCAGGAAGTCTCGGTGATGACCGTGTATTTTTAAGGCTGGTGTCGATCTGATATTTCGAGGGACGCAGCGTTTCATTAACTGGGTCGCAGCGAGGCGAGCGCACTCCAGCAGGTAGGCCGCGTGCCGCCCTCTCCCTCCCCGTCCCCCGTCCCACGACGGCGCGGCGCGGGCGCCGCCCGAAAAACCCACCTCCGCATCCTCGTGATGTAATTATTTCGCGCAACTACTGTGTGGTTTTAATTCGCGCCGACCCTGGGCTACTGCTCGGGAGAACCCGATAATTTTTTTGAGACTCTTCAAAATAAACATCCTGGCGCGCGGGGCGGGGGCCCAGCCGCGGTGCAGAGCTGTGAATTGGTAGCCCAGTCGCGTCGCGGTGGATCCATCATTACTGTTATCGAACGTTGCGGTGGGAGGAGAGTGGCCACTAGCCGCGGGCCAGACGTGTCCCTCCGGGCGGCGCGGGGCGGTGTAGGGTCCGTCTGAGGGGGAGGGCGTGCGCCGCAGGTTGCCTACTTACAGGGGTTGTGTCGCCCGCGTTGCCTACCTTCGAGGCGCTCACTAAGAGAAACGCCCCTCGCGGGGAGGTGCATGTGCACTTTGTGCAGGCTCCCACAGAGGGCGTACCCGAGGGCGTACCCACCCGTACCTGGCAGCTAATTAATCCCCCCACAATCAGCATGCAGAACGCACTTCCTTTATCTCTGCGAAGGTGATTACGCAAACTGCTCGTCCGGCCGGGCCGGGCCGGGCTAGGCGGCGCTGTGGTGACGCCCAAGGCCCGTAGGCTCGCGTACCTGTCCTGCGCCGCGCCGCGCCGAGTCAAGTGCAGGGCCGCCGCCGGGGCGGGGCGGGGCGGGGCAGGGCGGGCGGGGCGGCGCGAGCAGGTGACCAACCTCCCTCCCTCCCTCCCTCCCTCCGCTGCCTCCCTCCCTCCCTCCCTCCCTCCCTCCTCCTCCCTCCCTCCCTCCCTCCCTCCCCCCTCTGCCTCCGGACCGCGGACGCCTTGTGAGACGCACTGCGCACCGCCAGGGAGGAGCGCTGCCAGGTGCCAGGTCGCCTGTGCATAACGATCACGATTTTGTCGCGTGCCGCGTAGTGTACCTTGAATGTTGCGCCGCCGTGCGTGTGAAGTTATGCGCGGGGCGGTGACGGTCCGGTCTGCCCGCGGCGCATACGAGTTGTTTTTATTCATTCCCGTGCTGCTGCTGTGGATTATTGTAAGGCCTGCTTAGTCGCTCAGCGGTTGCCCGGTGCTCCGTCTAAAACTTGCCGCGCTGTCGCAATGACACGATACTTCGTCGCCGCGCTCGCGACGTCGGCAGGTGGCCCTGCAGGTCGCATTCTTATCGAATAATCAAAGCGAAGAGAAAAAAAAACATAACGTCCGGTGGACGAATGGTTTGGATGAAAAACACCTGACACTACTAAAATGTTTCCCGTGTGGATGGCTCACACCTGGTGGCGGCGTGGTTCGCGGCGCTGTCTGGCGCTGCCGGTCCTGGTGATAAGCACGTCCAACGCTTTGGCCTAATAACGAAGCCGTCCGCCCTGGCGAGGCCGGGCCGGGCCGGGCCGGGCGGGGCCGCGCGGGGCCGCCGCTAGGACAAAGGAATGGGCCCGTCCGTTTCCCACCTCGTTGTCGGTGCGGTGCGCCCCTCTGTGTGTACACGTGCCGAGCGCGACGCGCGCTGCTTTTAATATAGCGAGCATTATAAACTTTTGTGGCAGTTTGTGATGTATGTGCCTGTAGGGTGTACTGGGGGGATATCTCTCGCGGACGGCGCCAAGAAAAAAATAATACAATGAAATCAGTCATGACTGGTCGAAGATTTCCATGTTCTTGTCGCCGGTGACTTGAAATAGCTGTATCACGGCCTTGTGCGGGGAAGAGCTGCGCTCAGCCTGTCAGTCGATAAGAGCGTCAGGGCAATTGAACATCCCCACTCTCCTGCAGGGCGCGGCGCGTCGCGTCGTGTCACGCCGCCCCGGTGTCACTGCCAAACCCGCGCCGGCCGGCCGGCCGGCGTCGCGTCGGAGAGTGTGGTACACAGAAACGGGGCCATGCGGGTAGCATTTGTCTAGGGATTTCTTCAAGGACGGGGTTTACAAGTACCCAGTAAATGAGTTAATTATGCCTAGACACCTACCTCACCTTATCAATTCGCGAGACACGCGCGTCACATGGCGACGAAGTGCATCGACGTGCTAGGGTTTGTCTTATCAGTCACCGCCTCGTAAATCAAGCACACTCATTCATTACAAAAGAATTCCAAGATCTTGAATTGTCCTTTAGATTCTGCTTAAGAATTACGTACACCGTTGCGGTGTAATAAAAAGACAAACCACGACTAATGCTGTATTAGTACTGGTTTTCGATTATCTGCGATGATAGTTTTTCGGAAATTAGAAGACCAATTATACGGACGGACGATTTTATTATGGACAGGAAAGAACTACTACAAGACTCAAAAATAAATAACTACCAGAAACAATCACAGCTCGTATCATTCCCACCTCGCCGGACATGAAAAACACGGCCAAGAGCACATTATCCCCTGCCGCACAGGCGCCTCGCGGCTGGAAATGTGCTTTCCACCGCGTTTTCCGGCCGCGGCGCGGCGCAGTGCTCTCACAGCATGGACTCGGTGGTGGTGTGCGTGTCGGGCTCCTGCAGGTAAGCGCTGTAGGCGAGCGCTTGCGCGTCCCAGGCGCGCTTGTTCACCCAGTGGCTGCCGCCGCCGACGTAGCCGCTCTGGCCGCCCGAGGCGCTGCTGCCGGCCGAGCTGCCCGCCGAGCTGCCGGCCGAGGCGCCGCCCCCGAGGAACGACCCCAACGAGCCCGACCCGGCCGACGACGACGAGCTGCTGCTGGAGCCGCTGCTCGTGGGGAAGTAGCTGCCCCCGGTAGGCGCGCCGTACTCGGAGCTCGGCGGGCTGTAGCTCTGCGCCGGTGGGTTGTAGCTCTGCGCAGGCGCGTTGTAGCTCTGCGCAGGCGTGTTGTAGCTTGTGGACGGGGTGCCGTAGCTCGTGCTGGGTGGCGTGTACTGTTGCGGGACGGGCGCCGGGGCGCCGTACCCTGAGCTGGGCGCCGAGTAGCTGGTGGGCGGTGGCGCGTAGTTTTGCTGCGGCGCACCGTACGAGCTGCTGGGGGCGCTGTACGAGCTGCTGGGGGCGCTGTACGAGCTGCTGGGGGCGCCGTACGAGCTGCTGGGGGCGCTGTACGAGCTGCTGGGGGCGCCGTACGAGCTGCTGGGGGCGCTGTACGAGCTGCTGGGGGCGCCGTACTGGCTGCTGGGCTGCTGCGAGCCGCCACCAAAGCCGCTCCCGAGGTTGCTGAACAGGCTCGAGAGGCGCCCGCCGCCGCCGCCCAGGCTGCCCAGGCCGCCGAGGCCGCCGCTGAAGATGGACCGGACCAGCAGGATCTTGGCGATGACGAGGGCGATGGCGGACGCTTTGAGCGCCAGCGTGGAGATGAGGCCCAGCAGCGGGGCGAGCAGGGCGGCTTTCCCGAGGACGCCGAACATCATGGCGCCGCCCATCTTGGACATGTTCTTCATCATCTTTTTCATCATTTTGCTTTTCTGCTTGCTTGCCTTCTTATTGCCTTTGTTACTCCCTTTGCCGCCGCCCTTGCCGCCACCCTTGCCACCGCCGCCCTTACCGCCGCCGCCCTTGCCGCCTCCGCCCTTGCCTCCGCCGCCCCCTTTGCCGCCGCCGCCTTTCTGCCGAGCTGTGGACACGTGACATGGTTAGTGCACGTAACACCAAAGACCCTCTATTTCTCCACTTTGGTGAATTTGTTTTACGTACTCTCTACTAGGTCCGTGAGGTCGACGTCCACGGCGTCCGCCTCCCTCCCGGTGCCGATGCCGACGCCGCCGATCGCAGAGCTGAACCAGGACGGCAGGTGGAAGCGCAGGACGTGGCTCTCGATGAACGAGTCGACGTTGTGCTGCATCAGCGCCTCCATGGCCGTCTCCGAGTCGTCCTCGTCGTCGGCCACCCTCGCCTCCAGGACGTGCTCGGACAGCGGCGGAGGGGCGTCCTCGGAGACGCGGACCAGTGACACGTAGCTGCCGAGGAGGCTGAAGGTAGGAGGAGAGAGTGGGGAGGTGTTATAATGGGCGTTGCAGAGGTTGGAAGGTCCGGCCCGCAGTATTCCGACTCACTTGACTCGCTCCATGCGAGAGACTCTGTTGACGAAGACGAGCAGCTTGCGCTGCAGACAGGTCGCCGAGAAGCCGAAGATGCAGTCGGAGACGACGCCGCGGAGCGCGCTCCAGGCGCTGGGCGGCTCGACGGCCTGCAGGGCCGTGCTGGCGTTGCCGGCCAGGGCCAGGGCGGGCGCCGGCGTGCTGGTCGTGGTGAAGGTGGCGGTGGTGGGGAGGGCGCGGCGGGCGGCGCCCGGGTCCAGCTCATTGCCTCGCTTGGACGTGAAGCGGATGGCCTTTGCGCCACGCTCTGCACAAGCAGTACATCAAAAGTTACTCGGTGTCCGGGAAAAAAGAACGTGTATGAGCACACCAGGGCCTCTGCCTCTAGTTATTATTATACTGTCAAATTGTTTTCCACCCGCATTTTCATGCCCACATCGGAAGAGTTTTGACAGTATTTCACTGCTGGCTGCTTTACGCCGTGCGCCGCTGGGGGTGAGCTAGCCGAACACTTGTCCCCGTGGACGATCACTCACCGCCAAACACGTGCTCGGCGAGGAGGTGGGCGCTGGTGTTGCCCAGGGCCATGTCGGCCGCGAGCCTGGCGGGTCGCTGCATGGCGGCCTGCTCGCCCAGGCGGGCCTTCACGACCTCGGCCAGGCCCGGCCGGTCCTGCTGGCCGCTCGCACGGCTGCCGTCGTCCTCGGCCGGGGACGCGGTGGAGGCCGCGGAGGCGTCCGTCGTGGTGCTGAGCAGCGCGACGGGGGACTCGGCCACCACGGCGTCGACGTCCCGGCTCGGCAGGGCGGACGAAGACGGTGGCGACTCGGCGCGCCCCAGGGCCGCGCACGCGCCGAGGGCCGCGAGGACGACGAGCCACGACGGCGCGGAGCACGGCATGGTGCTGAAGGCGAGGAGGACGACCCCGCGGTGTGTGTCACCGTGTCGCCCTGACAGCAAACTGTTAGGCCTGTCGCTGAGGCCGGGGCTTATATTGACGTGGTCGCGTCCTCCGGCTCCAGCCATCGCGACCCGGCCCCGCCCCACCCCGCCCCGCCCCGCCACGCCGCACCTCAGCCTCTCGACCTTCCCGCAACGCAAAATCACGGTCACGTCGTCGGTGCGGTGCGGCGGGGGCGGCGTCCTCCGGGGGAGGGAGCGCGCACCGCGCGCCTGTGGCGGCCGGGCCGGGGGTGAGCGCGGGGGCGGGGCGGGGGCGTCAGGTGAAAGACAGGTGAGAGTGGTGGGATAAGATAGCTATTCGCAGTGCACCCGGGGGCTACACCAGAGTCCTGATCATCACCCAGGGAAAGTTTTGGATGAGGGAACCGTATTGACCATATCATAGTAGCTTCAGGGAGCACCGTAAAAATATAGTTAAACCTTCGTTATCGTAATTTTCTAAAAAAATATAGATTTTTAATGCGTCAATTAATTGCGATTTTTTTTGTTGGAGATAACCTGCCGATACCTAGTAGATAGAGTAGTGGATAGGTGTACTACCAAAAAGTATTGGATGCAGCGCAGTTTGCATTGTGTCGATATCGCAAACGCGATAAGCCTTATTGTCCGTTATCGCCCACTTAAGTTTATTTTTCTTTTTAAAGAAACACTGGTACCGGCTGATAACGTGAGGGAAAATGAAAAGTGGGACTCTAGTGTCACGGGTTCTTCTAATGCAGCATGCAGCACAGGCGGCCGCAAACAAGTGAAATTTGTCGCCAAAGCGGGTCGCCTCGCCTCGCCCCGCCCCGCCCCGCCTCCTCGGCGTGCCACTGGGGACGGGACGGGATGGGCGTGACACTAAGCAGGCCGTAGGCACGGTGTGCGTCTCTCGATACTCCTAGTAGGCAGCCTCTCCCACGGGCCCGCGCGGCCCCCGGGCCCGGGTCCCCGGCGGCACAGCACGGCACGGCGCGAAAGGGAAGCTCATGACCCGGAGCACGCCGCCGCGCCGCACCGAGGAAAGTGCATGCCGAGGTGAGAAATTAGCGGTGCTGCGCTGGATACCCACGTGGGTGAAATGCGTGTAGGTACATGTATTTTCATTCTTACACTTTTTTGTCCCCTCAAACTCTTCAAGTGGGTGAAATTTTCAGGAAAATTCACACTCTACTTGGCTTATTGTGCGATGTGTTTGACATTCACACACTTGGATTGCCAGTGTACAGGCGGCGGCCGCAACCAAACCACGGTCCACACGTTAAGCTCTGACATAATGGCGCGGCGGGCCCGGGCTGGTGACCGGCGCGGCGCGGCGCCTCCGGGGTCATTCATACACTTGTGTATTCTTGATCATCTTACCTAGTAACATTGAGCGCAGCACGAGTGCGTTGATATGAACGTGCTAACATGCTTGTCACTCGATTTTTCCTATTTATTTACGGAATGACCATGTCCCTTACCTTGTGGAATTTACTTAATATGCCGCAGTAAGTGGCTTATTGGACCATAGTGTTGTTGGTGCGATTGGATTATAGCGGAATAGGCGACCCAGGCAGAGGCAGGCGCCGCTCTCCCGTCCCCCCGCGAGCCCACCGCACGTCAGCGTGACACCCACACCCACCACGCCCCCCCCTCCTCCTCCTCCTCCTCCTCCTCCTCCTAGCGCCAGTGTACGCAGCGCCGCGCCACGCCGCTCGCTACCGCTAGCTGTCTCTCCTACAAATTTTTGATTCCCACTAATCGCACTCGCGGCTGCCGGAGGCGGGAGCGTGGGGGGGGGGGGGCACCGCGTAGCCCGGAGGCTGGAGGGGACCCGGCCGCGGCCGGGTGAGGAGGGGGCGTCCCGGAGATGACAATACTAGACTCATCTCGCCTGTCGGCATCGGGGGAAGGGTGTCACTGAGGCAGCCCTCTGCTCCGCAGCCTCCGCCCGCCCCCGCCGCCGCCCCGCCCCCGCCCCGCAGCCCTTTGGGACCGTATAACTCGGCGGCCGCGCACCGCCTCCCGTTCAGTTGTTGACGGCGCGCCGTCTGCAAACGAACAGCCTCCAGGGACCGGCCATGGCGCTCCGCGTCGTCCTGCTCGCCATCGCCGTCCTGGTGGCGGCGGGACCGTGCCTGTGCACGGCCTCGGACACCGGCGTGCTGCCGGCGCCCACGCCGGCCTCGGCCCTGGCTGACGCCGAGGTCCTCGCGCAGGCCGCTCCCGCAGTGGCGGCCCCGGTGGACGAGGCGACGGCGGTCTACGAGGAGGACGAGCTCGCCGACAACGAGGTGGGTGCTGGGATGGGCAGTGATGCTGGCGCCGCGACTTTGACGCGGAGCGTTGAGTGGCAGCTTAGGGCTGCTCTCGGCCGCACCTCACGCGTCATGGTCATTGACGAGCACAGTGTGTACGTGTGGTACATGCTCCTCGCGCTCGGCCGAGAGGACGCCGAGTTAATTGGTAGAGATAAACGATGTGTAGAGAGCAGAAACGAGAAGTGCGCTCTCCTATCACGTTTCAGTCGTCGGAGATGTCTGTCTGTACTGTGCCTTTTATCGAATGCGCGCGCAGCTGGCGTTCGGATTGGCAAATTCCGAGAGCCGTTGCTTGCACGTATTGCTGCATTCATTAGCTAATTCATACTTAGTGAAGTGTGTTTGGGATTGCCTTACTTTGTGTTCTGTATGGCCGCACGTTTACCGGTTCTAGCACTAAACACGGGTTTTTGTTGTTGTTAAGGGACGGCCTACTCTGGGGGCCACGGTGGTAGGCAACCCGCTTACTGTTAGGTACACGCGGTTGTGTGCGGGTTTGCCTACCCGGCCTATCGGATCTTACCCTTTGGCTAGGCAGACCCGCAACACTTCGCCACATTTCCTTTCACATCCTTGTCCTGTCCTGCCCCACAGACGGTGTCGGACGACCCGGGCGGCCGCCAGGGCCGCTTCCTGCACTGGATGAGCCGCGGGGGCGGGGACTCGAGCCGCGGCCCGCACCCCACCATGGCCACCTTCTCGCAGAGGGCCTCGCAGCTCGGCGACATCCTGCGGAGGGCGGCCAAGTTCCTGTCCGCTTTCGCCTCTGCCCAGGTCGGTAAACACTGCCCCACGGCTGTGAACGGATCGAGGCTAATTTTTACTTCAACAACGGCTTGTCGTAGAGTGGATGGAGCGCCTGGTTTGATTGAGGGGCCCAATTAACCCACTGAAGTTTTGTAAAGAGGTCGCAGAACTGACAATGCACTCAGTCACGGGCAGGGCGCGGCGGGTGGGAGACGCGGTGGGGGCTCCTCCCCCCCCCTCCCCCGCCTGATACTACCTTTATTGTTTTGAACCTCAGTCGATGAGCCGCGCTAGTTTTTTCCCTCGCTTCCGCCCCCCCCCCCCCTGCCTCCTACTTATTTTCAACTGCGGCTCTGATGCGCCTGGTCCTGCAGGAGGACGACGCGGTAGACAACAACGAGGTGGACGTGGACGAGGCCCAGCGCAAGGAGGACCAGCAGGACGACGACTCGCCCGGCGGCGCGCTCGCGGGCATGTACTCGGACTGCCTGCTGCGCCTGTCCGTGCCCTGCGTCCAGCGCAAGCTGCTGCTCTTCCTGGACCGGCTCGGCCGCATGGAGCGCTTCCGGCTGCTGGGGGACTTCCTCACCGTGGTGCGCGTCGAGCCGCGCAGCGGGGAGGCTCGCCGCATCGCCCTGGGTAAGGAGCCTTCCAGCCGGGATCATTGGTTTTCCCGCTGCACTTCTTTCTTTTCTTTTTTTTAAATCTTGGGTTCTCGTTCTTTTTTTTGTCGTGTCTACTACTACGAACAATATTTCGCCTTACCGCATCCTTGTTCTCCTCGAGGCAGTACTCATCTGCCCGCAGTAATGACCTCCGGTCCGGCTGTCTAAGCACGTTATCTTGATCACGTATTGGCTATTAGGAATTTTTTTTGGTGGTGGTGGGGGAACTTTTTCTGTTTCGTAGTTACAAAGATTTTCTAATGGACGTAAATCGTAAAGAAAAGGGGCAGTACATAGCAAAGCGCCAATTTCTTTTCGAAAAAAAAAATATATATTGCAGTGTCGGTTTCTGCAACATTTTAGTTGTATATCTAAAGCTTTATAAGAAACGTGTCGTCAGCTCATGACGCTCGCGTGTGAGCAGCGCATTAAGCCATGTGACTAATTTTGCTTGAGTTGCGCAAATTTCGAGTACGCGCAAATCAAAGAATCACTATCACTGGTATGAGACAGCAGGTGCCAGCATCTGTTTGGCAGCAGACTTCTCAAGTGGGCGCTCCTTTGTGAAGAAGTCTCTCCCTCCTGCGTCACTGCGGCCAGACTGCGGCGGCGTGGCGCGGGGGCGAGATAAGTCCCCGAGCCCGCGGCCCTCGGCTCCATTGACATGCGCGGCCCGGGATCCTTTTGCAGACGAGGACGCTGACGTCACGGACCTGGCCGGCATGGTGGACCGCCTGGTGGACGACTTCTTCGACACGCACGTCCTCCGCTTCTCGCTGCCGGGCACGCTCCGGGTCGGCCGCTCGCCCAAGACGACCGTCGACATCCACCTGGAGCGGCCGGGCGGCGTGCAGCACGACGACGACGACGAGGATGACGACGTTCATGGTCGTGCCCTCGGCGCCCACCATGGCGGTGGCGTGGTCGAGGGCCGTGGCTCCATCTCCATCGGCGGCGGCGGCAACAGCAAGAAGAAGCAAAAGATGCTCAAGAAGATCAGGAAGAAGCTCATGAAGCTGCTCATGATGGCCATGTCCGTTATGATGGTCATGGGCCCCATGACCGGGGGTATGGCGGGCAACACGGCCGGGCTGGCGCTCATGCTCGGCACCATCGCGCTCATCATCCTCAAGGCCCTGTTCATCAAACAGAGCGGCGGCAGCGTCGGCCAGCTGTTCGGGAACATCGGCAGCTCCTTCGGGAACCTGGCGGGCATCCCGGGGCTGCCGGGTCAGCAGGGCCAGGGCACCAACTACCTGCCGACGGGCACCGGGGGCGGGCCGTACGCCCGCAGTGACTACGCCTACCTCCCGCACGCCACCTGGGCCGGCCGCGCGGCCGACTCCTGGTTCGGCGACCTGCCCGACCCCATGACACTCGCGTACCGCGCCTACGCCATTGCCACTCATCTCAAGTAGATCGTGCCGATAAAAACTCGACGTATGCCGTTACCGTCATCGACTTTTCTTTTCTCTCAGAACCCAAAGTGTCGAATGTTTGGTTTATTTGTCTTTTTCATGAGAAAGGGTGGGAGTAAATGTAAAGACCCCACGGCCATCGAAACGCCTGTGATATTTTGCCGTGGATGGTCTTTCTGAATTTAATAGATCTCGCTTCAAAAGTATTCCAATGTTATCTTTGTAGGACTGGCCAAGCAGTGAATAAGACGCCTGTGTGACACCTTTGTGAGCTTCACTTTATGGCTGTAATCTCAAAAGTGTGGTTGACTCATTTGGTGCCTCAGGAACAATAACTTTAGGACTACATGACTATGTCGTCATACATATGCCAAACGGTATTGAAAGGCCCGAAATCTTTTAATCCGTAAACTATTATTTTCATTCATTTAATTTATCTGCAAAATGCAAAAATTTATTTATTTATTTATTATTTATTTATTCAAGTATTATTAAGTGCTTATTTATTGAAAGAAATTGGTTCTCTGTGCAGTGGTGCAATCTGTTGAGAGAATAATAGAGATAATAATAAATCGTTCTTTTTCAATATCTGTCACTCGTGCTCGCCGTCGAACTCCTTGAAGTGGCCGCGCGTGTACATCGTCACGTCCTTGAGCCGGTCCACCACGAACACGCACTCGTTGCGGTCGTAGTACGCGAGGTCGCCGGTGCGCAGCCAGCCCTCCGCGTCCTGGTCGTTGTCGTCGTCCTGGGCGCGAGCGAGGTCCACGTACCCGGCCATGATGGACGGCGCCCTCAGGTAGAGCTCCCCGACCTGCAGCGGGCCGAGGGGCGCGCGCGTCACCGCGTCCACCACCTGCAGCCCAGCCCCAGCACAAAGTTAGCGACGTAGAACATGGAGTGTTTCTCAGTGCAGCTTTGGTGACACCCCAGTGCGGGCCAGGCTGGTGGCACGGCTCCCACCTTGGCCTCGGCGCCGGGGACGACCCGCCCCTGGGTGTCCGGGGGCGCGCCGCGCGGGGCGACGAGCAGCGAGCAGGAGGCCTGCGTCAGCCCGTAGGCCTGGCGGCAGGGCGCGTCCAGGCGGCGCGTCAGGTCGCGGTGCAGGGCGCGGGGCAGCGGCGCCGCGGCGCACACGACGCCCCGCAGCCCGCGGAGCACGCGGCCGCCCCCGCCCGCCACCACGGCGGCGTCCTCGAGCAGCGGGCTGTGCGCCAGCAGCGCCGCCTGCCGCGGCACCAGCACCAGCTGCGACACCTGTCACACGACAGCGCTCAGCGTCACGGGCCAGGGACCCACTCGCCCCGCCCCCGCCCCGGGGTGCCGGCAGGACCCAGGCCCGTACTTTGTGCGTCTGCACTGCGCTGAGGAACAGCTGCTCCCTGAAGTACGGCATGATGACCACCTTGAGGCCGAGGGCGAGCGCTCCCAGGCAGATGCCGAGGCCGAAGGCGTGCGACAGCGGCGCGCCCAGCAGCAGCACGTCGTCCGCAGTCCAGCCGTAGCCGGCGGCGTCGGGCTCCCTGCGGCAGCGGGACGGGACGGCTTGACTTGAGCTGGAGGCGTCGCGTCGAGCTCAGGAGGAAATGGAGCTAGTTATTGGCATGGGTTCGGTGGGGCGCCGCAGCTAGACGCTGCCTTGGGAGACATCGCGCGAAGCGCATTACGATAGACGCCCTGCCAGGTCGACCTAGCCTCAATGCATGACTTGAAATTTATGAGGCAGCTATGAGAATTCTTTTGTCTGCTTCGCGGCATTCCCGCGACGCTCGGCGCGGCCGGCTCCGGGAAGCAGGTGAAGGTGAGTCAGTGGCTGGCGCCGGTGCCGAATGGGTGTCCTACCTGCGCGGCGGTGGGGCTCTACTCACTGCAGCAGCTGCACGGTGTACTGCAGGTTGCGGTGGGTGAGCCTGGCGATTCGGCCGCCCCTCCCGCACTGCAGCAGGTACGCAGTGTGCGTGTTGCTCTCCACGGGCTGCAGCACCTCGCGGACGCTTTGCATCAGGTCCTGTGACGCCTTTTCCGCTGCGGTGTAATAACGTTTCAGATAAACACATTTCATGTCCCAGTTCATCTCACACCTTTCATCTAAAAATTTGTCTAAGTCTCAACCGCGGCGTTGCACCTCGAATGGTTTTGGGAAGAATCTGTCGACCAGACTATGCCAATATGAGCTTATGGGCGTTATCGATTTTTTACCACAACATAAAGAAAGTAAGCAGAAGGGCGGGAGAATAAATGTAGATAAAAAAGTGCGATGTCCGTGGATCTTACGTTGGTTCTGCCTCAGCAGCTCGGTGTACGCCTCTACACGCAGGGCCGAGTGTGACCCTCGGCGTTGCTCGGCAGACCCCTGAGCGTCACCCTGGCCGCCCTCTCGAGTGCCTCTGGGGAAGACCACGGCGTGCCTGAGGAACGGGAGGGACTGGGCGGCCTCCTGGACGGCAGGCAGGGTGCCCCACGAGCACAGCACCAAACAGGGCTTCGTCGACGTCCACGCCCGCACCAGCTCGCCTGCAAGACGTGTGACAGTGAAACTGACCCGCCCTGCTCGGCCCTCTCACCTCCCTCACCGCACGCGCGGCGCGGCGCGGTGCGAACGGAACGGACCCGTGTTGGACAGTGGGTTGAGCATGGTCACGGGCACGCCGAGCAGGAGGTTGGCGACGAGCGACGGCAGCAGCTCCCTCCGGTTTTCCACAAACACGGCCGTCACGGCGTCCTTGGCGTCCTTCAGCAGGGCGCGTAGCGCGCGCGCCAGGCTCACGGACTCGAAAGCCAGCCTCTGGTAGGTCATTCCCTCCCCCGTCACGGCGTCGACCTGGGACATCCCTCGGTGAGTGAGGCCAGGCCAGGCCAGGCGCACCGTGCGACGGGATGCTCGCCACTCACCAGGGCCATGCGCTCCCCGTGATGCTGCAGGTCGCGCAGGAGCGCCAGCCCCAGGGACTCCTCGGCCAGGGCCGCGGACAGTGCTCCTCCGCGCAGGACGCCGTCCTGGGGCGCAGCTCGGGCCGCGGCCGGTGGCAGGCCCAGGCCGTCATCCCCGGGCACGCCAGCGGCAGTTTCGTTGGACATAGGGGCTGGGGGCGCAGACGCGGTGCGCCGCGCTCGCCGAGGAGGCCTCGCCGGAGTCGCCTGCGGCGTGTCCATGTCGGCTGTGCGGCCAGACTGAGCGAGGAGCCGGGCCGGGCGTGCGCGTGCAGTCGAGCTCGCGGCTCGGACACGTGTGGCCCCGCACGGCACACTGACTGACTCACTGTTCTCGGCACGCTCCGGAGCTTCCGCATCTGCGGTACTATTGGGCTCTACCGGCTATACCTTCCTACGATTTTGGGTCAATTTTTTTTTTCTCTCCTAAAGGCAGGGGTTGTACCGGGGGACTCTAACGTACCCCTAGACCAACCCCCAAGGTTCAGTTCGTCCGAAAACCCGGTTTGTCTGCGAAGGAATGAAGTATTCCTAATAGCGCGCAATAAGTTCGGGCGAGGTGGCTTAGGGGCCTATTTTGTCACTAACGAGGTCCGGTATAGGACTCCTAGGACTCGCTATGTGTTTTTTGTTCCCAGAAGGAGGCAACCTGTGAGTTTGGTCGAAATCGGAGACAATTTTTTTTCGACCGAAAATCGCAAAAACGCAAAGGCTATAGCCTTTGCATTTTTATGATTTTGGGTCGAATTTTATTTTCTCTCCAAAATGACAGGGGTTGTACAGGGGGACTCTAACGTACCCCTAGACCAACCCCCAAGGGTCAGTTCGTCCGAAAACCCGGTTTGTCTGCGAGGGAATGCAGTATTCCTAATAGCGCGCAATGTGTTCGGGCGAGGTGGCTTCGGGGCCTATTTTCTCACTAACGAAGTCCGGTATAGGACTCCTAGGACTTGCTATGTGTTTTTTGGTCCCAGGAGGAGGTAACCTGTGAGTTTGGTCGAAATCCGAGACAATTTTTTTTCGACTGAAAATCGCAAAAACGCAAAGGCTATAGCCTTTGCATTTTTACGATTTCGGGTCGAATTTTTTTTTCTCTCCAAAATGACGAGGGTTGTACAGGGGGACTCTAACGTGCCCCTAGACCAACCCCCAAGGGTCAGTTCGTCCGATAACCCGGTTTGTCTGCGAGGGAATGCAGTATTCCTAATAGCGCGCAATGTGTTCGGGCGAGGTGGCTTCGGGGCCTATTTTCTCACTAACGAAGTCCGGTATAGGACTCCTAGGACTTGCTATGTGTTTTTTGGTCCCAGGAGCAGGTAACCTGTGAGTTTGGTCGAAATCCGAGACAATTTTTTCGACTGAAAATCGCAAAACGCAAAGGCTATAGCCTTTGCATTTTTACGATTTCGGGTCGAATTTTTTTTTCTCTCCAAAATGACGAGGGTTGTACAGGGCGACTCTAACGTGCCCCTAGACCAACCCCCAAGGGTCAGTTCGTCCGAAAACCCGGTTTGTCTGCGAGGGAATGCAGTATTCCTAATAGCGCGCAATGTGTTCGGGCGAGGTGGCTTCGGGGCCTATTTTCTCACTAACGAAGTCCGGTATAGGACTCCTAGGACTTGCTATGTGTTTTTTGGTCCCAGGAGGAGGTAACCTGTGAGTTTGGTCGAAATCCGAGACAATTTTTTTTCGACCGAAAATCGCAAAAACGCAAAGGCTATAGCCTTTGCATTTTTACGATTTCGGGTCGAATTTTTTTCTCTCCAAAATGACGGGGTTGTACAGGGGACTCTAACGTACCCCTAGACCAACCCCAAGGGTCAGTTCGTCCGAAAAACCCGGTTTGTCTGCGAGGAATGCAGTATTCCTAATAGCGCGCAATGTGTTCGGGCGAGGTGGCTTCGGGGCCTATTTTCTCACTAACGAAGTCCGGTATAGGACTCCTAGGACTTGCTATGTGTTTTTTGGTCCCAGGAGGAGGTAACCTGTGAGTTTGGTCGAAATCCGAGACAATTTTTTTTCGACTGAAAATCGCAAAAACGCAAAGGCTATAGCCTTTGCATTTTTACGATTTCGGGTCGAATTTTTTTCTTCAAAATGACGGGGGTTGTACAGGGGGACTCTAACGTGCCCTAGACCAACCCCAAGGGTCAGTTCGTCCGAAAACCCGGTTTTGTCTGCGAGGGAATGCAGTATTCCTAATAGCGCGCAATGTGTTCGGGCGAGGTGGCTTAGGGCCTATTTTCTCACTAACGAAGTCCGGTATAGGACTCCTAGGACTTGCTATGTGTTTTTGGTCCCAGGAGGTAACCTGTGAGTTTGGTCGAAATCCGAGACAATTTTTCGACTGAAAATCAACGCAAAGGCTATAGCCTTTGCATTTTTAAGGTCGAATTTTCTCCAAAATGACGGGGGTTGTACAGGGGACTCTAACGTACCCTAGACCAACCCCAAGGGTCAGTTCGTCCGAAAACCCGGTTTGTCTGCGAGGGAATGCAGTAATCCTAATAGCGCGCAATGTGTTCGGGCGAGGTGGCTTCAGGGCCTATTTTCTCTAACGAAGTCCGGCATAGGACTCCTAGGACTTGCTATGTGTTTTTTGGTCCAAGATGAAGGTCACCTGTGAGTTTGGTCGGAATCGGAGACAATTTTTCTTCGACCGAAAATCGCGAAAAACGCAAAGGCTATAGCCTTTGCATTTTTACGATTTTGGGTCGAATTTTTCTTTTTCTTCAAAATAACGGGGGTTGTGCAGGGGGACTTCAACGTACCCCTAGACCAAGCCCCAAGGGTCAGTTCGTCCGAAAACCCGGGTTGTGTGCGAGGGAATGCAGTATTTCTAATAGCGCGCAATGTTTCGGGCGAGGTGGCTTCGGGGCCTATTTTCTCACTAACGAAGTCCGGTATAGGACTCTAGGACTTGCTATGTGTTTTTGGTCCCAGGAGGAGGTAACCTGTGAGTTTGGTCGAAATCCGAGACAATTTTTTCGACTGAAAATCGCAAAAACGCAAAGGCTATAGCCTTTGCATTTTACGATTTCGGGTCGAATTTTTTTTCTCTCCAAAATGACGGGGCTGTACAGGGGACTCTAACGTGTACTCTAGACCAACCCGGCAAGGTCAAGTTCGTCCGATAACCCGGTTTGTCTGCGAGGGAATGCAGTATTCCTAATAGCGCGCAATGTGTTCGGGCGAGGTGGCTTCGGGGTCTATTTTCTCACTAACGAAGTCCGGCATAGGACTCCTAGGACTTGCTATGTGTTTTTTTGGTCCCAGGAGGAGGTAACCTGTGAGTTTGGTCGAAATCCGAGACAATTTTTTTTCGACCGAAAATCGCAAAAACGCAAAGGCTATAGCCTTTGCATTTTTACGATTCCCGGGTCGAATTTTTTTCTCTCCAAAATGACGGGGGTTGTACAGGGGACTTAATCGTACCCCCTAGACCAACCCCCCAAGGGTCAGTTCGTCCGAAAAACCCGGTTTGTCTGCGAGGGAATGCAGTATTCCTAATAGCGCGCAATGTGTTCGGGCGAGGTGGCTTCAGGGCCTATTTTCCTCACTAACGAAGTCCGGTATAGGCAGGACTCCGCTTAGGACTTGCTATGTGTTTTTTGGTCCCAAGGAGGAGGTAACCTGTGAGTTTGGTCGAAATCCGAGACAATGAGTTGACCGAAAATCGCAAAAACGCAAAGGCTATAGCCTTTGCATTTTACGATTTCGGGTCAGAATTTTTTTTTCCTCTCCAAAAATGACGGGGTTGTACAGGGGACTCTAACGTACCCTAGTAACTAACCCCCATGGTCAGTTCGTCCGAAAACCCGGTTTGTCTGCGAGGGAATGCAGCATTTCTAATAGCGCGCAATGTGTTCGGGCGAGGTGGCTTCGGGGCCTATTTTCTCACTAAACGAAGTCCGGCATAGACCCTAGGACTTGCTATGTGTTTTTTGGTCCCAATTTTGCCAGGTAACTCACCTGTGAGTTGCGTCGAAATCCGAGACATTTCTTTTTCGACCAAAATCGTAAAAACGCAAAGGCTATAGCCTTTGCATTTTTCTCTGATTTTCAGGGTCGAATTTTTTTTTCTCCCAATGAAGGGGTTGTACAGGGGACTCACGTACTCTCTAGACCAACCCTTCTACGGGTCAGTTCTGTCCGATAATCCGGTTTGTCTGCGAGGGAATGCAGTATTCAATAGCGCGCAATGTGTTCAAGGAGGTGGCTTCGGGCCTATTTTCTCACTAACGTAAGTCCGGTATACGACTCCTAGACTTGCCATATGTTTTTGGTCCCAGAAGGAGGTAACCTGTGAGTTGGTCGAAATCCGAGACATTTCATTTTGACTGAAAATCGCAAACGCAAAGGCTATAGCTTGCATTTTTGCCGATTTCGGGTCGAATTTTTTTTTCTCCAAAATGACGGGGGTTGTACAGGACTCTAACGTACACCCAGACCAACTCCCCAAGGGTCAGTTCTGTCCGAAAACCCGGTTTGTCTCAAGAGGGAATGCAGTATTCCTATTGTAGCGCAATGTGTTCGGGCGAGGTGGCATGGGCCTATTTTTTTCACCTGCTACAACAAGTCCGGGTATAGGACTCCTAGACTTGCAGTGTGTTTTTTGGTCCCAAGGAGGAGGTAATCGAGCTTTGGTCGAAATCCGAGGACAATTTTATTTTCGACTGAGCACCAAAACGCAATAGGCTATAGCCTTTGCATTTTTATGATTTTCGGGTCGAATTCTTTTTTTCTTCCAAAATGACGGTGGCTTGTACAGGGGACTCTAATCGTACCTTCTAGACCAACCCCCCAAGGGTCAGTTCGTCCGAAAAACCCGGTTTGTCTGCGAGGGAATGTATCTTTACATGAAGCGCATGGGCGAGGTGGCTTCGGTTTGCTATTTTACTTAATGAAGTCTGTATAGGAATCCTTTAGATTTATGCAGGTGTTTTTTGGTCCCAGGAGAGGAGGTAACCTGTGAGTTTGGTCGAAATCCGAGACAATTTTTCGACCGAAAATCGCGTGAAAAACGCAAAGGCTATAGCCTTGCATTTTACGATTTCGGGCTCGAATTTTTTTCTCTCCAAAATGACGGGGGGGTTGTACCGGGGATTCCTGACGTACCCCCTAGACCAACCCCATGTGGGTCAGTCTGTCCGAAAACCGGTTTGCTCGCAAGGGAATGCAGTATTCCTAATTGAAGCGCGCAATGTGTTCGGGCGAGGTGGCTTAGGGGCCTATTTTTCTCACTAACGAAGTCCGGTATAGGACTCCTAGGACTTTGCTATATGTTTTTTGGTCCCAGTAGGAGGTAACCTGTGAGTGGTCGAAATCCGAGACATTATTTTCGACCGAAAATCGTAGAAACGCAAAGGCTATAGCGCCTTTGCATTTTTACGATTTTGGGCCTGAATTTTTTTTCTCTCCAAAATGACGGGGTTTGTACAGGGGGACTCTAACGTACACCTCAGACCTTCCCAAGGGTCAGTCTGTCCGAAAACCCGGTTTGTCTGCGAGGGAAATGCAGTATTTCTAATTAGCGCAATTGTGTTCCGGGCGAGGCAGGCTACGGGGCCTATTTTCCTCACCAACGAAGTCCGGTATAGGACCTCCTAGACTCTGCTATGTGTTTTTTTTGGTCCCAAGGAGAGGTAACTGTGAGTTTGGTCGAAACTCCGAGACAATTTATTTTCGACCGAAAATCGTAAAACGCAAAGGCTATAGCCTTTGCATTTTTATGATTTTCGGGTCGAATTTTTTTTTTCCTTCCAAAATGACGGGGGTTGTACAGGGGACTCTAACGTACCCCTAGACCAACCCCGAAGGGTCAGTTCGTCCTCGAAAAACCCGGTTTGTCTAAGTAGGAATGGCAGTATTCTAATAGCGCGCAAATGTGTTCGGGCGAAGGTGGCCTTAGGGGCCTGTTTTTCACTAACGAAGTCCGGTATAGGACTCCTAGGACTTGCTATGTGTTTTTTGGTCCCAGGAGGAGGTAACCTGTGAGTTTGGTCGAAATCCGAGACAATTTTTTTTCGACCGAAAATCGCAAAAACGCAAAGGCTATAGCCTTTGCATTTTTACGATTTCGGGTCGAATTTTTTTTTCTCTCCAAAATGAAGGGGGTTGTACAGGGGGACTCTAACGTGCCCCTAGACCAACCCCCAAGGGTCAGTTCGTCCGATAACCCGGTTTGTCTGCGAGGGAATGCAGTATTCCTAATAGCGCGCAATGTTTTCGGGCGAGGTGGCTTCGGGGCCTATTTTCTCACTAACGAAGTCCGGTATAGGACTCCTAGGACTTTCTATATGGTTTTTGGTCCTAGGAGGAGGTAACCTGTGAGTTTGGTTGAAATCCGAGACAATTTTTTTCGACCAAAAATCGCAGAAACGCAAAGGCCATAGCCTTTTTTCTCGCAAACGAAGTCCGGTGCCAAAATATATGAGTTGAAGGGTGAATTTCACGTGTAATTGTTGCTTTGCTGTTTGAATTATTGCGCGGTTGGCGCGCGCGTAACGTCATGCAGTCTTCCGTTTGAAGTTGCGCGCCGAAGTACCGTCTTGCCTTGGCGGCCGAAACACCGCCTTGGCGAGCGCCGCGTATCGCCCTGTAGCGGCCAGAGGTTGGCAATGCTGGCTCCCGCCCCCCCTCCCACCTCTCCCCTCCCCCTCCCTCCTACCGCCGCCTCCCACCGTCAGACCAGGATCGCCTCCCATTCGGCTGCTGCGCTTCGAAGAGGTAAGATGCCTTATAGTTCAGGGTCGCTGTAGGTTGGCTGGGTTTGAATGGAAACACCACGTGTTGGGAGCCACATGCGTTCCTGTGTCCGTCTGGACTGGAAGTGGGGTGTGTAGTGGTTTTGTTCAGATTCTCCGAACGGTTGCGCATTTCGTTCTTGGGTTCTCGGTGTCGGCCTTCAGCTCGAGGAGCTCGAGTTACCTTGGTTGCACTTGACTCTTCTGAAATGCAGGCGTCGCGTAACTTGCTCTCATTCGCGTTCGAGAGGGCTGCTCTGAGTTCACATCTAGGTTGGAATGCCTGCCTCGTGTTTCAGTAGAGCTGTGTATGGCACTTGACTCTTCCGAAATGCAGGCGTCGCGTAACTTGCTCTCATTCGCGTTCGAGAGGGCTGCTCTGAGTTCACATCTAGGTTAGAATGCCTGCCTCGTGTTTCAGTATTCCAGTATAGAGCTGTGTATGGGACATCTAGGTTAGAATGCCTGCCTCGTGTTTCAGTATTTCAGAATAGAGCTGTGTATGGGACAGGACAGGAATAACGCACTTAAATTTGGGATCTTCTCATTTATTTTGAAACATTCGACATACTAATTTAGTGCTATCTTTTGTTTTTCTTCAGGATGATGCTGATTCTTTTGTCTATCCAGTACCTTGAATGCTGATTGAAAGTGTGGACCCTCACCACTGAAGGGCCTGCTGATGAATGCTCGAATATATTGGCCTGCTTGGTATTCCTTTTGCGATGTTTGAGGCTGCATACATGACCAATAGCTCAAGGTGTGTATTTCATTTACTGGCTTATGCTGGGCTCTATTATCCATCACATTTCTTTGCTACCTGCTTGTCAGTCTCCAGATATTTCCTGCCATGCTAATAAATAATGTTTGTCTGTTTCAGGTTGATAAGTTGCATTCGTTCTGTTGAACCCTGCCCTTGACGGCTCTCACTTCACTTCCAAAGACTTGACGGGGCTGCTTAGATCTTTACTCTGTCTGCCATCACAGTGCTGATAAGCTGTTTTCATCTGTGATGTCATGTCGCATGTCTGGTGCTTCTGCTGAGCACATGGTGGGTATTGCATGGTTCAGCTGTGCTCTTTTATACATCAGATTTGTTGCTATCTGCTTGCCCTTCTCCTTTCCTTTCTTTCATGCTAATAGGTTTTTCTTAATATTTTCAGGTATTCTCCATGTTCTGCATAATGTACTGAAGCTGTTATTTCACCTCTTAATCTACGGAGGTTCTTGGATCTCCATTCGCTGTTTGCTGTTGAAACCTTATCTGCTGTGGTCATGCTGCTTATGTGAAGGTAAGCAATGTTAAGAGCAAGACCTACTCGATCAGCTACACTAGACGTTTTGTTGTGTACAATACCCTGTCAAAACACATTCTTAACCCGAGCCTCGCCCAAGCCCACCTCCTGGCTCCACCGCTTAGTGGAAGGGACTAGGGACGTTTTGGAACTACATCAGAGCCTTTAAAGAATTCTTAACCCCCATAGTGGAGATTTTATTTAAAACATGAAATATTCTGAATTTAGTTTCAATGAAAGTGATGTAATTGTTCCCCTACTTTATTTGAGAATATTTTCATCTGGTTGTGTGATGAACAACTTCAACAATCATGAGCAGTAATTCGGGCGGAGACCGTAGAGCTATTTGCTACCACTGGCTGTAGGCTGGGGGGAGGGGGGTCCCCAGAGTGGCTTACTTTTGGCACGTTCAGACTTAGTCCTGTCAGGGTTTTGTACGCAGCGGAATATCCAGTGGAGCTGACCAAGGTGGTCTTATTTAAGTGTTACGGCATTGATCTTTGAAAAGCCCGAGAAGTTAGAAAAGACATGTATTTTGATGTGCACCCACTTGTAATAATTTTTTGAAGCATCTTTGCTTATAATTGGCTATGCCCGTGACTAAGACTAACACACATCTGCTAGCTTGAGCAAAGTTGTTACTGGGACAAATATGGCTTACCTTTAATGAAGAGTGGTGCATTTATATTAATACAATTTGCAAATGAGTGCCCAAA
This sequence comes from Frankliniella intonsa, assembly GCA_033675135.1. Classification (NCBI taxonomy): domain Eukaryota; kingdom Metazoa; phylum Arthropoda; class Insecta; order Thysanoptera; family Thripidae; genus Frankliniella; species Frankliniella intonsa. Next base: position 6,848,399 of record CM066245.1, on the reverse strand, counting down.
GAGAAATCCTGTTCTTTGTCTGCCGAACAGCACATTGTTGCTGCTGCCTCCAAGACCTTTTCCCATTTGGATTCAAAATTCAGATCTAAATGGGCATTTTGGCAATTTTCATTTCCTGCCTAACCAGTATACTGGACATATTTTCAAAGATAATTCATTGAATCTTATCCTGTGGAGTAAGGATTCAATACTGGATAGCTCTGATCAGGTTATTGAACTTTTTCTTAAAATAAAAGAAATTAGGCTGCTAGTCTCTTTTGGAGAACATTTGTAATAGTACAAGCAGTAGTTCATATTCCAATTTGTAATTGAGCACTTGGGGGCTCCATGTCAAGGTAGTTTGCCGCAAGCTGACTAACTTTTATTGGCTTGGGAAGACAGACCATTGACAACAGGAACTGAGTTAATCCTTAGATTTGAAGTGCCTTCCTGGCACAGCACTACCTGTTTGGTTGGGCTGCTGTACAAGCTATAGTAAATGAACTACAAATATTCAGCAATCTAATATTTTAATTAACTTCTATTAGTATGAGTAGACCTTTCATGACAGTAACTTTGATAAACAATGAATTTTTTGAGCTTGCCTAGTTCAGCACCACTCCTGTGGTGTCATTTTGATGTCCAGTCTGCTGTTAATTTTATTCCTCTCCATTCAAAATTCAATGCTCTAAATTAAAGATCAGCCTTTAAGAAATATTATCCTTTGTAAAATGGTGAAAGAGCAATGAGATATTTGTATTTTAAATATCTATCGAGGGAAGCTTTGACCCAAGTTATGAAAGTCTACCTGTTCCTTTCATTTGAAAAGTTCACTTGGTACCGCACCACTGTTATGAATCAGATTGATCTCTTGAACTCCCTATGGAGTAGATTGCAATTGGCTTTCAAAACAATACTGATGGCCACTTTCCACCTTTGCTTGCTGTCAAGTCAATAGAAAATTGCAATATTGCTACAAGTACTGTAGTCTCCATTTTAATACTAGTTGTCATATAGTATAAATTTTAACACTAAAATCCCAGAATGTTTGAGTTGCTGCCTTAGTGACTAAAACAGAGATGCATGACATGTTGAATGAGTCAACTGTATAATGGTGAATAACTTGTACGCATTTGTTTGATAGCTTACCAGTTGATGTTTTTATTACTGATGACTAAAAATAACCTGATGCTGTGTTAGTCTGCTCAGAACTTTTGGTAACTAGAAGCTCCTTTCTATGATGGGAGTGAAATTCACCTGTCTGATTCATACTTTGGATGTGGTAAATTTTGTTTATATATTTTAAGCTGAGGTGGGTGTGATTTTGACTTAATATAGATTTTGTTGGAAATCTAGTAGCCTTCAAGTAATTTGCTAATGACATGGATTACCTCTTTTTGACTGCTCAATGCTGCAATAGTAATATGTAAAATTTTGGCATATCTAATTTGCCAGATTGGAGAATAATTTATTCATTTCATGTATATTTACTTTCTTTTGATTGCTGAAAATATTTCAATTTCAAAATGCCATAGCTACACGTAAAATTTGTGCCTGCCATATTAATTTAAAGAGGGATTGGAGACAATTTTTTTTATTTTGTCTCTTTCTAAATAAATCAACCAAGTTGTGATGAAATGCTCAGAGCTACCAATAACTGAAAGCAAACTTATGGTAGGAGTGAATTTTATGTCTGTTTGCCACTTTGGTTTGTGGTAATCATTTTAAATAAAATATTTGAAGTAGACGTAACTTTGGGCTCATAATAGCTTTACCTTCTTTCAATTGCTGAACATATTTTGATTTCAAATTAAAATACCTTAGCAAGATGTCATATTTTGGCACGTCATCACTTGTACCTGCCATATTAAATAAAATGCAAAAAAATAACATTCTCCAATCCTTTGTTTATGTCTTTTTAAATAAATCAACAGAGTTGTGATGAAATGATACTCTTTTCTTGAACTGCTTCTGATACATATTTATTTTTGCAGGTTACAAGACAAAGTTACGGGGAAAGCAGAACCAAATGTGCAGCCGTTGACGATTCTTCAAATCAAGCAACCAACTCGAGCAAGGACGACTGTGAAGATTCTTCGAAACTCAAGACGAGGCTGTCGGCATGAAGAAATGAACTTACTTTGAACTTACTTTTGCTAATGTGAGCAACGATTGCTTCATGTGGAGGAGAGATCAGTCACAGTGGAACATGGAATGGCCTGAGGTCCTGGTACGCATTTCTCGGGCTCCTTTAGTGACATGTTATTGAAGGTTCACCAGGCCACTGCTTGCTCCTCGTCGGCTGTGATTGAGTTCATATGAAGTGATTGTTGCGTAGAGTCAGTTTATGAGGGGTTTTAATTAAACTCCTCTTGACAGTTAATTTGACTAGTTTTTCCAGATGGAACTTTGTTTGACCCCCAGAAATTTTACTTGGGCCGCATCACATAGGGATCTCGAGATAGCCTAAAAGGGCCTTTTTGGGGCCTCCCATTGGCCAGCTGCTATTGCTTCTTTTGTTCTTCTTCCAATAAAGCTTGTTTTTTTATTCAACTGTTTGTTTGTTTTTTTATTTTTTTTTTTTGTTGCCGATGTTCCACTGCTCCAAGTCCCCCCGAGCTCAGCTGCTGCGACTGCAAAGGCGCAGCAGCTGAGCTCGAGGGGACTTGGAGCAGTGGAACATCGGCAACAAAAAATACTTTTTTTTCCTTGGTTGTTGGCTTTGGCTTTCCTTGCTCGAGCAGCTCACTGGTGGAAACCAATGAGCAGCTCGAGCAAGGAAAGCCGGGCCAACAACCAAGGAGGAAAAAAAAAAAAAAAAAATATACAAGTGCTGAAAAGTAAACAAAGCATGAATGTAAACAACAACAAAGAGCAGAAGACAGACAGTATGAAAAAATGGGAGGAACACTGAGCCGGCCAAATACTAAGTCCCAAAAAAAGAGAAGAAGAAATTGGCCAGTGGCAGAGCAGCACAAATGTCAACAAAATTGTAAACAAGTGTAAACAATATTGTAAACAAAGCACTGTGTTCCTCTAAATTTCTCATACATTCAGAGAAAAGGAAGGCAGACAAAGGCGAGGCATAGGACCCGCTGGGATTCGAACCCAGCAGTGAGACAAGTCCCACTCCAGGAGGCCGTATTATACCAAAGCCAGAGGGGAAAACAGCAGAGCACAGAGCAGTAAAAAAAGTATCCATTCAAAAATTGAAATTCAAAAGCAAAGAGAGAGGAATCCCCTCTCATTCGCCCCCTCTCACACACACATTGACCTTCAGGAGTCTGGCCTGGGTCAACATGCCAGCAAGAGGGGGCAACTACAACAAGTTTAAAGCAAGCAAAAATTTACATTTCAAAAGTACAAGAGCAAGACACCCACTCCTCACACCCTGACCATGAGGAGTCTGGCCGAGGTCAAAGTGCGAGGAAGCAAGCAAAAATTTAGATTTGAAAGGTTACCACTAAAATGCCTACTCCTCACACCCTGACCTTTAGGAGTCTGGCCGAGGTCAAAGTGAGAGGAAGCAGGCAGGCCAAATGGCGCAAAACAAAGCATTCAATGGATACTTTTTGCAATAGAGCAAGTAAAGAACAGCAGACACAGGGGCAACAGGGCAACACTCAAATATCAGTAAGCAAAAGCCGTCACTCATCTCTGTTCTCAACAAAACAAGATTTACTACTTTAAAAGCCTCTATCCGAATTATTAAATGCATCCAGCATCTGACTAGTTGGCAAGATACCACCCTTAAATAAGATGGATGGAAAAGTGAACAAGTATTATTTTTAAAAAGCCAAATACCTTAGAAAGGTAATTGCACATCGATAAAATGCTATTCTCTCATGGATATCAGTTGGCAAGATACCAACCATAAATTAGATCAACACGTGAACAACTAGTATTTATACAATTGACAAACAAATTCTGGATAAAGACGAGTGACTGGCCATACACTTTAAACAATATTGCATTGAAAACAAATAAATCTACACAAGACTATTGTATTATTAAGTTTGTTTGAAAACTAGAAGGCGTTTTGAGAATGAACATGACTTACTCCAAATGATAAATATCTAAACAATACTTTCAGTTCTTGATAAAGAAAAGATCTCATTTACATTTAATTATTCTCACTACAAAGATGCAATATTGTTCAAAGAAGAAGAATCATCATGAGCACAGAACTGCAATTTCAAGTGGATGGATACCCACTAATGCCACAAGCCCTACTGACACAGCCAAGAGACCGAGCTTCCCTATTTTCCCCCCAATGTTAACTTATACAAAACCCTTTGATTTTGAAATGAACACGCAAGTGTGCCTGATAGAAAATGCTACTACTGTTGTGGGCTGTCTGTCGCCTAATCGGAATCCATCTGGTCCAAGATTTCCTCACAGAGAGTACTAAGGACACCCCCACTTTCACATTTAAACAAGAACGCAACGTAAAATAGATTTCTGATTCACACTAATGCCCAAATTAAGAGCTTCATGGATAACCCTATCCTTACCCTCAGCCTGCCATGAGGTGGCCTAACCTTCATAGCTAACCTCCCTTGGGCACTACATAATGTGCTACAAGAAAATAACAGCCTTTCAAGGAAATAACGACATTCCGCTAATAAGAATATCATTGAAAAGTTACACCCAATGCTGATGGTTAATTCTAAGCTTACGGTAGGCACTCAGCAGAAAGAGGAACCATTCATAGAAGCGAGGACGTTCAATTTGTCCTCCCCAGCACAATAAAATATATCGATATTTAAATCATAAAGAAATTATCACACTCCCAATTGATTAATTATTTAAAAAATATTACGTTGGAAACAAATATTATCACAATTTCACTCACACTTTTCGCAAAACCACACGCAGCCGCCATGATGCCAGATCCATAGTTGCAAGTTTGCCCACCAGGTGGCGCGGAAAACACACATCCGCCAACATGGCCGCCGGAAACCGCGAAAATTTATCCCATGGTTAAATCGCAGCTGCCGCCGCGCGAAAATTTAAACCGGAGAAGCGCCGTAAGCATTACAGAGAGGCAGAGGGAAGAGTAAAGTAGAGCAGGCTGTGCTCTCCTCCCAGCTTTCGCCTGCTTTCGCCCTTTGTCCCTCCAGAGTCTCCCTGCACAACTACCGTCAATTTGGAGAAAAAAAAAAATTCTATTAGGAATACTGCATTCCCTCGCAGACAAACCGGGTTTTCGGACGAAATGACCCTTGGGGGTTGGTCAAGGGGTATGTTAGAGTCCCCCTCAACAACCCCCGTCATTTCGGAGAATATTAATTTTTGGCCCATAATCGTAGAAATGCAAAGGCTATAGCCTTTGCGTTTTTGCGATTTTCGGTCGAAAAAAAATTGTCTCGGATTTCGACCAAACTCACAGGTTACCTCCTTCTGGGACCAAACAACGCGTAGCAAGTCCTAGGAGTCCTATACCGGACTTCGTTAGTGAGAAAATAGGCCCCTAAGCCACCTTGCCCGAACACATTGCGCGCTATTAGGAATACTGCATTCCCTCGCAGACAAACCGGGTTTTCGGACGAACTGACCCTCGGGGGTTGGTCTAGGGGGACGTTAGAGTCCCCCTGTACAACCCCCGTCATTTTGGAGAGAAAAAAAAATTCGACCCGAAATCGTAAAAATGCAAAGGCTATAGCCTTTGCGTTTTTGCGATTTTCGGTCGAAAGTAAATTGTCTCGGATTTCGACCAAACTCACAGGTTACCTCCTTCTGGGACCAAAAAACACATAGCAAGTCCTAGGAGTCCTATACCGGACTTCGTTAGTAAGAAAATAGGCCCCTAAGCCACCTCGCCCGAACACATTGCGCGCTATTGGGAATACTGCATTCCCTCGCAGACAAACCGGGTTTTCGGACGAACTGACCCTTGGGGGTGGGCCTAGGGGTACGTTAGAGTCCCCCTGTACAACCCCCGCCATTTTGGAGAGAAAATGAAATTCGACCCGAAATCGTACAAGTGCAAAGGCTATAGCCTTTGCATTTTTGCGATTTTCGGTCGCAAGAAAATTGTCTCGGATTTCGACCAAACTCACAGGTTACCTTCTTCTGGGACCAAAAAACACATAGCAAGTCCTAGGAGTCCTATACCGGACTTCGTTAGTGAGAAAATAGGCCCCTAAGCCACCTCGCCCGAACACATTGCGCGCTATTAGGAATACTGCATTCCCTCGCAGACAAACCGGGTTTTCGGACGAACTGACCCTTGGGGGTTGGTCTAGGGGTAAAAATGCCTAGACTCATTTCACTTCTGTACCTAGATCGGTCTAGGGGTACATCAGAGTACCCCTGTCCACCCCAATCAAATTGGAGGCGTAAAAAAAAAAAAGGTATTTATTGAGCTAAAGCCCCACCTAATGTCCTGCAACTGCTACCATTCCTTGGGATACATATTCTCTCTGTAAGATAGTCGAAGCGTACAAAATGTCACCAGAAAATTTAGTAAGAGGATTTATTTATTAACTCCATTATTTTATTGACAAAAATGTAAGCACATTCGCAACATAAAGTCAAGTGGTTGGAGGTCTATACGCTGCACTCTTACTGCACAGGCCTCAATGACAGAAGATATAATGTTAACCATGAACATCTTGGCACACCAGAGAACTCTTTCTCTTGGGAATCACGTATTTTCACATCATATAAATTCATACATGTTAAACAATAGATGCAATCCTATGTGATCTTTAATACCTTTTAAATCATTCTAATATAAAAAATCCTATTGCTCTATTATGAGTTTGAGATTATTTAAGGAATTAGTATAACTTCTACAGATAGAAAAAAAAAAGACTAAAAGGAAGTTTCAGACTCAAAATTCTAAAATTGATTTTGCAGCTAAATTTGCTGAGGTAGAAAGCTAGTAACATGTCTGTCCCCATAGAGGGACAAAGTATATTCTACTCTTTATTTGTTCTTTACATCATTTAGACCTAATTTGGTAAAATTGTATTGCTGATACATTGTATATTTTCAGTGAATTACTACACTACTTCTGTACCTAGTTACTTTGTTTTTTTCTTCTGAAAACACATTATGATTTTCCACATTATTTAATGCATTCTTTTAAAAATAGGAAGACTTTCATGGAGAGAGGTAGTACACTAAAAGACAACACCTAGAGAGTTCAAGCAAAACAATTCTAATTTTACTATGAACTTTAGGCTAGTTAAGAAAAGTAGACTACCACCATATTCCTTATTTTCCTCGTCAATACAGAAATACTAAATATGATTGGAGCCACTGAAAAGGTATATGGTTCAAACTATTACTGGTAATAATAAAGCTCAGTAAATACTCCCATTAAAATACTGAATGGAAACTGATCAGGGACTTACAACATGATAAATTTATCATTTGAATAAGAATACATCACAAAGTTGTATTATTGCCAAAAGCCACACCTTCTAAGAAAAAAATGAAGCATCAAGAGGCAAGTAGGACCTCAAACTATGTATTTTGAAGGACATGATTTAGCTTAACAATAGCACTTCAGTGCATAACTTTTATCAGCATGTGAGGCACAACATACTAAGATCATAGAATCACAGGCAAGTTCAAGGGAGTTTTGGATGTCATCGCTCTGCAAAACAAAATATCTACAGGAAGACGATGTGCAGTGTTAGTACAAAAGTGCAAAAAAATCATTCGTTAACAAGTCAATCCCATAAATTTGAAAAATGTCATAAAAATTATTTCTAAAATATTTGCAAATATTAATTTACTAACATACAACTTTTCCATAAATTTAAAAAGCAACTAGGAAATATTCCCAAACTTCCAATTTCAAACAAGTAACTTCTACATGTGACATTCACAGTGAGTCCATGAGAAAAATAGTACAAACCTTTTGCTTATTGTAGATTTTCATTAGATATATTTTATCTATTTCACAAGCCGAAACAGAAAGAACAATCCAATATGTAACTATTTTATAGTTTCTACCAAAGTACTTAAAAAAGTGCTTGTTGTGATTGAACTGACTTAAATATGTGCTTCCATTTCAAGATCACATTCTGGATAATTCTGCCAATGATGCTCATTGGGAAGCTAAATAATTGACTCCTGCACTACACCCAAAGCCAAATACTAGAGAATTTAGAAGTAAAGATAACATTGCCTTAGTTTATGTTGGGACTTGCCATAAGACCAGTAGCTTGAAAACCTTTCTTTCAAAAGGATTGTGAAATAAAAAATCAACATAAAAACTCTACAAAGTTTATTGCATATTAGTGCAGATATCCCTTGGCACAATTCAATCACAGAAGTGTGACAGATAGCTCAGCATAATAGCCTAAATTTGACTTACAATCCAATGTTAGGATTGCTTGAGCATTGATTTTATTGAGAATTCATAAGAAAAACGAGGAGCCGATGGCAAACAGGAAGATAGCACACAACTTGAATCATGTGTCTGCTTTCCAGCCATGAAAGACAATATTACATCAAAGTTCGCACTTACGGGGAGGAGGGGAGGCTTTACTTACTTGAGTACTATGACAAAGCAAGAGAAAACTAATAAAATGAAACCTAGCAGACCAATATTTAAATGGTACCAGACCCTGTCTACAAGAATTGAAGTACACATGTGCAGTCAAACTGCTTCAAACATTCAGAAGAAAACAATCAATATCAACAAGCAGTACAAAATACTGATTTCTTCACTTTGAAAAATAACTGTAGAATTTAACTTAACAGATTTCCCATAAAGTGTTCAACTACTTTAAAAGCCATGTCATTACAAAATAACAAATTTATGGTGTTCTAGGTATAATAATCAGAAAGTCATTTAAGATTAAGATCACATAAAAAGTTATTGGCACATTACTCTCTTGGAGAGGCATTTTTCACTTAAAAAAAAAAAAGAGATGACTGTAACAACTGAGATAGGAATGTAGGACTACAACTTCATGATTAGGAAAAAAATCTTTTGAGAAAAGGTAAAGTTTACCAAGTATGTACTGAGTTGGTTATCTCCCACATTAAGCGCTTTCTTTCATTCTTCTGAGATTCAGTAGAAACGAACAGAAGTAGCTGGACAAAAACATGAGAATTAAACAAAAATTAGTTAACTGTTCATCTCAGATGTGATAGAATGAGAAGTGTGATCATATGTTCCTTAGCATTTGTACTTCTTATCTTTGTACCCAAAAATTAATATTACAGGGGTAAAAAAGACTACTGATTTTCTCTATGAGAACAAAATTATCAGGAGCCTTTCAATCGATTCAAAAGTATAACAGAAAAAGGTGATACACACACAAAAAATAAGGAAGAGTCAAGAAGAGCTCAGAAAAGACAGAAGCGAGAAGACCCTTTCCACAAGAGGTTCCAAGGAGTTGAGACTTTCCGAACAGTTAAATCTGCATCACATATGCCATGACATGGTTTCAAATAATCAAGAGATAAAAATAATTATTGCTCAAGAATAATAAAAAGTTGTTATAACACATAAAAATAACAATTATAAATAATTTGAAAATCACACAGAAGATATTGCTGTAAAGGTACTGCTGTATATCTGTACAACTACTTTGAAATGGTTCTGCACCTGAAATTAATTCTCAACCCAGAAATTCACATACAAAATTCTACTAGTGCAAGACAGTTTCATGCTAAAGAACAAAGAAAAGGATTCTACATTTAAATAATTCTGTTCAGGATTTACCAAAGTAGAAAACTTGATGAAAATCACAGTACTTTCAATGCATTTATGATTAGAAAGTTTGCTACTCACCACATTACAATAAATTATGACAAATCAACAGTTACATACAAAAGTACGTAAATTTATTATGACCAGGGTACATTATAACAACAACAACAAAAATTAAACTAGGAACAGAACCATTTTACAAGACATATTCTATTAACTCAAAATAAAACTTAATACAAACAAAACAACTACATAAATTGGTACTAGAAAATACCAGGTAACAACACTAAAAAGAGTAAGAGGCAATGACAATGACCAGCAAGATATGCAAATTTGTGTCAAGGCTTAGCGTGCCATACCTCAAATTTTACACATGCAAACTCTATGTCAATTTAGAGTCAGGTTAAAAAAAACAAGGGAAGAAAAAGAAAGGAAGTTGCCAACAACTAACAATAATAAAACTACTATCATTGAAAAAAGCAATCTCATTGCTTTTCGTGCTTTGTCACAATAGGCAAAATGGCTTATTGATTCCTGCTCTACTGGGCACTCTTCCCAGTGGAATAAAACAAGTTATCCTCTAGGAGATTGAGTACTTGAGCATAGATATTGTTTGGGAAATTTAAGAAGAATGTTAACTCATTCTCACAGCAATGTAGAACATGATTCTTCAAAATTATATCACAACCAAATTACTTGAAATTTTAGCTAGAATAATTTAAGGGAATGACTAGATACCAAGTTTCACATAATCCACCTTGCTGATGCCTACAATTGTCTCTTATCTCATAAATCTTATTTACTTTCGGCTCTTTCTTCCACTGCTGTCATGTGACCAGTGCTTCCGTTTTTGAGAGCTATTTGGCCGTTGTTCTGTGACTCGCACAGTGTCTTGCACACTAGCCATGTGATTTACATCTATATTTGGTTTAAAGCTAGACATGGACCGGCGCTTCGGCTTTAGTTTGACGGATCGGTTGTTCACAGAGCCAGCCGAAAGTGAGTTAACTTTTGATACTTCATTTCCTAAGACGACATTGTTGTTGTTTCGAATAACAGCAAGATCTGCTAATATCTCTGCTTTCATAATGTTTTTACGATCCAACAATTCTTGCTGTAATGCGAGCTTTTCTCGCTTTCGAATTGATCGCAAATGTTGTTGCCTTGGTGTATCGGAATTAGCACTTTCTGATGGTTGCCTGAATAAATTACAAGCAAAGGAAAGAGATGAAAGTAAATAAGTTTACAACTAGTAAAAAACAGGATGCATTGAAATAAATGATTAATAGTTTATAATAATTATTTCTTACCTCTGACGCCTTGATCTCTTGGAGAGGGATTTCTTATCTGAATTTACATTTGGCCTAGTAGTAATATGGCCCAAATCAGGTGAATTGAGCTTTGCCCGGTAGCCTGCTAAGTTTAGTAGTGCGTCTGCTGCTCCTTCTGCAATGCGCCTCTGCTCTTCTGTATCTGATGGCACTAACTCATCGTGTAAACTTGGATGCCCCGGAGTAATTTCCGTTCTAAAACAGAAATTTGAAATAAATAATTTTGCTTAAAATTGAGAAATTGACATTAAACATTAAGCTTAAGAACACTTAGAACAAATCAAAAGTTATGTTATGTTGGTAGGCTTTTTTTCTCTCACCCATCATCTGTGTCTGATCCTTCACCATATGCCTCATCTGGTGACATATTAGCACCTGCACTGTATGTATGATCTTCACTTGGAGATGATGTAATGACAGGGACAGCAATAGAAGACTGGAAAACATAAGCATCCGTATAATAATGGAAGACAGCTTAGTAGTTACATGAAACATGACCAAAGAGTTAAGGGAGTGAAAGAGCTAACCTTTCGAGTTCTCTGGCTGTTCATCTTCCTGACATAAGAGCGTTTGTAAATATCTTCTGGAAAATATTAGATTTAATCAAGTGAGATGTATATCGTAGGAAGTAACAGAGCTACTCTTAAGTAGACTAGCACAGTTACCTGTTTTGGATCCAAGTACTCGGGGGCCATGTTTCAGAGAAAGCATCGCTTGTGCTGCATCTACTTCATCTTCTTCATCCTCAGAATCCACTTCGTTGTTTTCTCCAAAACGAATAACCCCAGGAATTTCAACACCAGAAGCTGCTAAGCGACGGCTGAGGAAAGGAAACAGCTCTGCATTTGGCAGTCGAGAAGCTTTGTTTGGAGTCCTGTGATTTACATTATTCATATGCTTTGAAGAGTTTCCGTTTGTTTTCATTTCAGAGTTGCCTGGATTAGATAAGCTGGAATGATAAGAAGTTACCAATTTAAATCTGTTGAACGGATTTCTCTGATTGTGGGTGTTGAGCACCCAAACATTCCAATTGAGCAAATTACTAAATTACGAACAATAAAACAGTTGGTAGAATCTTAGGAGAGGATAGGGATGGGGTGTAAAATAAATTTGAGGAGCATTGGACATCTAGACAGGAAATAGAGGTTTTGTAAGAACACAAAATCAAGGACTGCGAAGATTTTATGATGAAGGGTATATACACTCAAACACTACTTACTTGTTTGAAGGTCGTTCTAAGAATGTTAGATTGTTAACAGGTGCTTTGCTGATAGATTGCAATAGATTTGGTCGAAAAACAGGATCGACCATCCATAGTGACCCCTTTCCAAGATGCTGAAAATTAAAAGAGACAATAGTAATGGGTGCAGAGGCCACGGAAATTTAGGTGGCAATGGAATAAAAAAAAACTTACAGGTGCCTTTTCCACCTTGCAGAAACATTTATTCAGTGAAAGATTGTGCCTGACTGAGTTCTTCCATCCAGTTGGTGCATTGCGATAAAAAGGAAAGTGAGATTGGATCCAATTATAGATTTGTTTCACCGGCAGAGCACGAGCAGGAGAATCTTCTATGGCCATGAATATAAGACATGAAAAGGAGTATGGTGGCTTGGAGTTGATGTGAACCTTCAATAATATTTATCATTAATAATAATTATAATAATAATAAAAATAATTGCTTAATTTAAATCAAACAACAAAAATTTGCAAAAAAAAATTCTAAATACCATTGGATCGTATGGTATGTGGTGAGGATGCTTCAATTTTGAGGTCTTGACAGATTTTATGACTGAGTTTTCATTATCGGGGAAGGATACAGGACGATTACTGGTGCTGATGATGGGACTAATACTCTGTTCAATGCCCGATGAACTTGTAGAATCACCTCTTTCACTCTTCTCACTAATGCTGCTTCCATCTTCAGCAAAGTCACTTGTTGGGGAAGTCTGAGCAGCTCCAGGCTTAAGATTTATACCTGTACAAGAGCAAAAATATAACAATACAGTAAAAAAGCAATTTTATTTCTCTTCCTAATGCCGCTCGCAAACAGACCTTTCAGTATATTTTTGTTCTGAACAAGCCATGATAAAGATGTGAGATCATCATCTTCAACTCCAACTTGCTCTTCAATCAGAGAGCCCTCCCCTTCCTGTAATAAAAATTGTACATTTCTTTAGATTTGACAAATGTTAAGAGTCAGGCAAACAGGAATAAAATAGAAATTACCTTTAAAATAAGAGGACTTGAACTCAGAGAAAACATGTGAGCAATTGCAACACCTGAGCCATCTTCCAGACATGGTCTTTCTGGGGCCATTTCGCAGTCTTGTCATAGACCTAAAACAAAACATAAAAAAATATATTAAAATTAAAAATGTTATAGGATAATATGCAGGTTCCATAGCCCGTAAACTATCGGCAGAAAATACAAGCTAGAATTCTTCAGTCAACACATTACATCAAAAGTGAACGGCATCCTAGAGTTTGACACCATCCAAAGTCTGCTGAATTTCCACTTTTCGATCAAAAAGAAAGAACTCGGGCTCACCCCAAGCTCAAAAGGCGCGTTTGCCTTGCACCCTACGTTTAGCCCCCCCCCCCCCCCCCAACCCCTCTCTCTTTATCTCCCTCCACCCCACTTGTACCGACGGCGAACCCCTCACCCCCGCCCGCAGACGGGACCTGTCTCCATAGCGACCCCGCGCAAATGCGGCCTGCCCCCCCGGCCACCCCCTTCAGCGCCGCGCGGCCGGCCGGGCCCCCGCCCCCACCCGCCCCGCCTCCGCCCCGGGCACCAAAGCTCCGCGGCAGCAGAAAAAGTCGCGGGAGAACGAGAGCGCGAGCGAGCGAACGACCGAACGCAGATATTCGCAAAACTTGGTTATCAGATGCTGGGCTGCAGTCTGGCTGTGCGGTCTGAGCTGAGTATACCGATAACGCCACAAGGGGTACTTAACTCATCCCATCAAATAAATCCGAGGCCAGGGATGCTGAGCATGTACCCGGACCGCAGCGCTCAGCTCAGCACACAGCGTCCAGCCCAGCGCGTACGTACAGTACCGCCCGCGAGCGCAGCGCAGCGGCCGCTGCGGCCGAGCTGGCCCCACGGCGGGCCGGGCCAAATCAGATACAGATACACGCCACGCGCGCACCAGGAGATAAACCGCCAATCAATGCGGCGGCGCGGTGCGGCGTGGGCAAGAAGAGGCGTATCTGCCACGGCGACACACAAGGCACCGCGCCCGCCCCGCGGCTCCTGCTCTATCGGCCCTCAGAGTGCTTGCTGTACCGGAGATCCGAAACAAACTTTCCAGAAATCACCTAGGAAAATTGTCCCGCGCTCTGAAAGCAGGCGACCGCCCCCGCCCCGCCCCGCCCCGCCCACGACCCGCCTCACTCACTCAGGGTCGAGCTGGGCTGGGAGGGTCGCGTGTGTAATGGCGCGCGGGGCGGCGCGCGGCTCGCATTGCGTGCGTCCCGCGCCGAACACTTCCGGCCTCTAGCCGCCGCGGCACGCCAGACCCCCGGACCTAGCTCCGGCTCATTTTCCCTTCCCTTTCCATGACGACACGTCACTTCGCGCCGTTACCTGCCACATTGGCAGGCAGGGGGGAGGGAGGGGGGAGGTCCAAGTTGACCGAAAGCGAGCTCCGAAGAGTGACACTCGGTGTCCGCAGAAGCACGCGGGTCCTCGCCTCGCGCTCCAGCAGGGTGCCGAGGTCGAGGGCGCGGTGCCTTATGGACACAACGGGAGGGCACAGACGGGCCCGCCTGTGCCCTCCCTTCGAGAGCTGCAGGCGGATTCAGGGTATCGTTCTCGTCGCTCTGTCTCTCTCGCACTCATTGGGCGTGCCGCATAGGTGCGAGAGAGACAGTGCGACGAGAACGATACCCTGAATCCGCGTGCTGCCCATATCACCCCGGCCGCACCCGGCCGTCCTGACACCTGACGCTCGGATGTGAGTCACTAGGGCCACCCCGGTGGGAAGGGGCACGGAAGGGCTCGGGGCTGATATGACGGCACAGCTCGGGAGGGAAGGGAAGGGCTCAGGTTACCCGCCCTGTCCCTGCCCCTGCCGGCCGTGCCCCTGGTGGCTCGGGTCAGGCAGTGGCGTCGGAAGTGGGGTTTGGGTGGGGCTCGGAGCCCTCCCCGCCGCGAGGCGGGGAGGGCTCAGCCCCACCCGTTTTTGGATAGGAGAACTCTCTTTTTGAGTCATTTTGGCCTAGCTTTGCCTAGCGTACGACGTAAGACGTTCGACCTACGCAGTCGGCGCTGGCGCCCGGCCGGCCTCACACTCAGACCCTCACACTCAGACCCTCACACTCAGACCCTCACACTCAGACCCTCACACTCAGACCCTCACACTCAGACCCTCACACTCAGACCCTCACACTCAGACCCTCACACTCAGACCCTCACACTCAGACCCTCACACTCAGACCCTGGGTCAGGATGGTGACCCCCCCCCCCCCCCCGCAGAACCTCCCGGGAGTTCGGGTGCGAGGGTGGCCGCGCCGGGCAGGGCCGGGGCGGCCCTGGTCTGGCCCAGGCCGGGCCGGGCGGACGGCGCTATCGAGCAAACTCAGAGAGCATGCCGTGCCGGCCCCGCGCCACCGGCTCGCGGGGGCGCAGTCGTCATGGTTACCACAACGGCGAAGCACCGCAAAGCCCGCAAACGCCCGCAAAGCGCGCACAGCACAGCCTACGACACTACATGCCACGGGGGCGGGCGGGCGCCGTCCCGGAGGAGGGTGGTGGCGGCGGCGGCGATGGCTTACAGGCAGGGGTAAAAGGACGGGGAATATGATGAGGGTGTGGGGGGTGGAGAGGTGGTTCGGGCCAAGCGGTTAGTGTGTCGAGGTCAATGTCACGCCGCGGCGGGGCGGGGCGGGGCGGGGCGGGGCCGGGCCAGTGGCAGTAAGTACCCGCCCGCCCACGACGTGCACAGTGCACACCCTCGTACGGGCGGGGCGGGGCACCCTCCACTTCCCGCGAGCATCGCCATTCTACTTCGCGTCCCGTCCCAAACAGGCCCGCCCCTCGCAGTAAGGGGGAGGGCGGGGGGGAGGCGCAAGGAGAACGGGCCGGAGAGCAGCCTCGGGCCGGGCCGTGTCGGGGGAGGCATGCGGTACAGTCTCGGTAGGGTCCGCGGCGCAGGCGCGCGCGCCCAGCGTAATACCACCGCACCGGCCAGGCCAGCCTAGCTCGGCCCCCTTACGGGATACGGAAGCTAAATTTAAATCCCTCGCTTCGCTAGGAAGGGGGAGGAAGAGGCGCCTCGGCGCCGCGACGGCTTCGGGAGGAATCGAAACACAAGGGGAATCAGTGCAGGCTACAAATGGAACGGGTCGGGCCGGGCCGGGCCGGGCCGGGCAGGCGCCGCGGCGCCGCGGGACAGGGTCACGGGGCCGCGGGTGTCATGTCGGCTGGGCGGCGCGGTGCAGCTGCAGCCGCTGCAGCGGGCCAGGCCGGGCCGAGGCGGGGCGGGTCACGTGACGCAGCGGTTATTTAGGGTGAAAGACGCGAGGGGTGGGGGGGAAGGCGCGGCCGGCCGGTGCATTTCTCAACAGTTTACAAACCACCCCAATTATCCCGAGGCGAGGCAGCCCCATAGCCCAGCGCCAGCGCACGACTCGCTGAGAGCGCAGCGCAGGGAACGGCGCACCCGAGCAGAGCGCCGCGTGGGGTCGGACGCCTGGAGGGTAGGCAACGCGAGCGCACGCCTGTATTGACAACGCCTACCCTGCGATCCGTGGGCGCTCTGCGCCGCAGCAGCGGCGGCGGTGGCTGCGGCGCCCTGGCCCTCCTCTTCCCCGCCTTTTAGCCATGAGTATCCCTCCCTCCCCCTTCTCCTCACCTACCCCCGAAAAACGGTCCAGCCCGCCGGGGGTGGGGGGAGGGGCCCCGAAAGCCCTTCAGCTCATTGCATACCGCCCCGGCCCGCCCCGCCGCGCTGCGCCGCCGGTCCGTCTGGATCCTATTTCGGGCAATTTCGGGTCGGGTCACCGCCGTGTAGGCCGTTGTTGTCGGGACGTAAGTGACGCCGGGGCCGGGGGCCGGCTGGCTCGGCTCTCTCTATCGTCAGGCGCATCTCAATGAAGACACTCTTGTGTAAGCGAGTGTGAGCGAGGCGCGCATCTGAGGGGGACGCCATGCCCCGCCCCGCCCACGCCGCGTGTTGTCCTAGGGCCCAACTGCACAGCTATGCCACGCCAGGTCGCGTCGCGCCCCGCCCCGCCCCGCGGCCGCGTTGCCAGAGTGCTCCGTGCGAAAGGCGCATGCATGTCGTCACGTGCCCCGGCGCGGCGCGGCCCGGCGGTGTGGGCCTCGCGGCGCCCGCCCGCCCCGCCCGGGCCCCCGGGCCTAGCCGCGCGCGCGCCCAGGCCCATCCCACCCCGTTGCCATGACTACCGCATCCGGAGAGGAGATCAGGAGCGGCCGGCCCGCGCCGGCCCGCGGCGTAACCATGGCGACCCGAAATGCGTCCGCCCCGCCTGCCTCCGCCTGGCGCGGGGGACGGGACGGGACGGGACGGGCGGGCCGCGCGAAGGGATCGAGCCGAGGATTGGGAGGGAAAACATTGGCCGGGAGAAAGGGAAGGAAAGGGACGCGCCCCGGCCGGCCGGGTATTGTGTGACGCGCAAAATGAGATCGTGAGGTGGGCGGTGGGCGGGAGAAAGTGCGGCGGGGCGGGGCGGGGCGAGGCGAGGCGCGGAGGCGGGTGTCGGGATGGGGGTGGCGGCTCTTGGGGGTGGGGGCGGGCTAGGCGGACCGCCGAGCCGACGTCACCGCCGTCGATCCCGTGCAGCTGAGCCGCCAGGAGCCCATCCCGGCCCGAGCCCAGCCCGACCCCGGCGCGGCGCGGCGCCCTACCCTGGGGCCGACGGGGACGGCTGGACTATAGGCGCCGTTTGGAGGCGCATACCTTAGACGGGCCTGGGACCCCGGGCCGGGGCTTAGGCGGGCAGGGCAGGGCCGGGCCGGGCTGCACGGATCGAACTTGTTTGCTTCCCTTTCTCTCCACAGCAGCGCCGCGGAGCCCAGCCGAGCTGAGCGCGGCGCGGAGAGGAGAGGCGACCATCTCGGTGACCTTGAGGCCAGCGCCATGCCATGCCATCCCATGCCATGCCACGCGACCAGGAAACGTTTGCAGCAAGGGGCTGTGCATAAACCACGTAACACGCTGCAATTCGGGGGTCAGGCGGGGCGGAGGGTGCAGGCGGAGGGTGCAGCGGGAACAGCGGGCGCCTAGGCGGGGCGGGGCGGGGCGGGGCGGGGCGGGGCGCCGCCGGCGCGGCAGGGCCCCGCGGAGCAGCCGCTAGGCACGGCACCGCTTGCGCCAGTGTGAGTGCGAGTGTGTTAGTGATAAGCGGCCCGAAGGTCGGCCATCTCTAAGCAACCACACGGACGGGACGGGACGGGACGCGACAGCCACGTTACACTCGAGGGGCGATGCGCTGCGTTCGGCAAGAGGCAGGGTTACGTTAGGAGGGGCGGGCGGGCGGGGGCGGGAGGACCACGACTTTTGTAATCAGGCGTACGGCAGGGTCCGAGAACTCCCATTTCAATCACTCAAGACCAGCCCAGAAATAAATCATGGACAGTCAATAAAAATTCTTACTCAAATTTATAATAAAACATCTAAACACACAAAAAGTTATAGTCGAAATTACTTGATATCCTGATATCAGGTGTACGAGAAATTTGAGACATGTGAGGCTCTCGGACAAGGGGAGATACATGCACGCGGCCCCGACCCCGACGCGTCGCGGGTCACATCAGCGGCGCAAGCGCAGCGCAGAGCTCAGCCGTTGGACCTCGTTACAATTAGCACCTATCCCAGCCCGGCCCGGCCCGGCCCGGCTGCCGGCGCCGCGCCGCGCCGCGTACGCGCGCACGCACTCGACCTTCATGACTGGAGCCTTGTGCAAACTTCAACCCTTCCTCGCGAGATTAAAAGAAAACATAATTCGTCCGGGACGTGCCCAGTCCCAGTCTGCCTCCTGCCCCAGTTGGGGCCTAAGCGCTAAGCGCTTAAGCACCGTGCCAGGCAGGCGGATGAGGTAGGGGGGCGGGGCGGGGCCGGGCGGGGCGGGGCGGGCCCGGGGCCAGGACAAGCAGGCCCAGCAGGCGACCTGGCCGACGAATGTCGCCGAGGAGCGCGACGCGTCGCGACGCGGCAGGGCAGGGCTAGTTTATTCTCAGAACCGCGTGTTGACGCCCCGCCCCGCCCCGCCCGCCAGACGCTCCTCCTAGTCTCGATTGGGGACGTTATGTCGAACCCAGGCACTCTTTCCCAGACTCTTCTATTCCAAATCGGTTAACCACACAAAGGGCCAAGGTTTTTATTCTGACATGCTATTAAGAAAAACGGCACTAGAAGTTATCTTTTTAAGACTGGCCATTTTAATGTAGACTGCCTGGTAAGGCGTTAGATTTGCATGAACTCTCAAATTATGGTAGTATGCCATTTAATAACTTACTGGATGTAATGAGAACCAATATAAATTGCAGGCAAGGTAAAAATATTTAGAGAATGTATATGCCACACTTGAAAGTGTTTGAAATAAAATGGTCAATTTACAAAAAAAAAATCAGAGCAAATTTCAAGTCATAGTGCTAACTTAGTCCTGGTGTAATCATTCGGAATACTCCTTTCATTAACGGGTGGATTTGGCAGAAAATAAACTAGTGGAATAAAAAAATATGGTAGCAAAAACGCTAAAACAGCAAGTGGTAAGAGGTGTGGCAGTATGGAGAACCGCACAACTTACACACTTTCACATAAAAATACAGTGGCAAATAGCAAAAAAAGCCCCTAAAACATTGATATAGTGATGAATAGAATGAAATAACTTATCTATAAAAATTGATTGACTTAAGACACAAATAAAATAAAAAAGACTCAACAAATTGCCTCTACCCATTAAGCAAAAATTCAAAAACAGGAAAAAGGAAACAAACATGTTGAACTCCTGACATTTTAAAGTACTGCCTAATGGGAAAGTTGAAAATGTAAAGAGACGAAGGAACATAAAAGTTCACCACTCTTTGCCTGACCCGTGGCTGTGTTTACCTCGCATTCGGGCTAGACGTGGAAAGATGAGGACAAATAAGGCATAAATCTGTACACAGCACAGTAATGTTTGGCATACAACCACAATGCGTGCTGGAATTAGGACGACCAGCACGAGACGTGCTCATGACAATGATCAAATCCATAAATAAATCGAATTTTAATGCTCCCCTAACAAATCAACGCGTCTCGAAAATATGGGTCAAGTTTCAGTCAGACACCTTGGACGAATAAGGCCAAGGCATGACCAGGCGATTTCAGAGCAATACAGCGAATAACAGGCATCTTTACAACGAACAAACTTAACACGACTAGCAAATTTACCGAGAATGCAGGCCGAAAAGTATAAATAAAATTTCACTTACCAGTAAAACCGTAAATTTACGCCCTAAAACTAGCTGTACACAGCATTCCGACTCGACGCGATGCTCCTGGCTTGCTCCTTCGCGTCCTCAACTAGCTGCCAACGTAACAACTGAAAAGGCTCGATAAAACTTTGACCAGTTCAGAAAATATTTTTAAGTGACGCAAATGTAGGTTATGCATTTGCACGAGAAAACTTTTCTTTTCAATTGAAAAAATCTTACTGTTCATGATTTTTGTGGGACATCTAAAAATGTTATATACCTCTTTGCACTAACTAACATTTGGGGATTGTAATCATTTTGTAAACATTACGTTGGCGCTCCTCACAAATCGTAAGAAGAACAATAAGAACATCCACTAGGAAAACAAGGAAGCGCTTGTTGTTGTGGTAAAACAGCTGATCGCGCGACTCTTTAAACACGTAGTCACGTAGTTCAATTTTTTAGGGCGTGTTGATCCATGACGTTGAGGTAGAATTTAGACTTCTGAATGCTGGTGTTCAGCAAATCGTCTTCGGGACCGAAGCCATCAGCTGACGACAATACTTCATGCCTATGTGTAGGCTCCATGATGTGTCATGTTGTATTGAGCAATACTAGATAGCATGCTTCCGTCTCTAGAAGAAATATGCAGCTTTGATTCTCATGACAGGGTTCTTTTCAGTAAATGGGTTGACAGGAATGTAAGAATCAAACATTTCTTTATTACTGTCATAGTGAAGAAAAAACTCTTGATATCTTCAGTATGTAAACAATTCTCAGATGGTTAAAACTTCACCCCTCTGTAATTCTTAAACTATTATTATTAATGAAAAAATTAACAAAATAGATTAAGTCATTCAATATACAAAAAATGGTTTTGGCTTCCAAATATCTTAATGTCATCTGTTCTTGTGCATGAGTTGGAAGGTTTACTAAGCCCCCTTGTAGTGAATTAAGTTTATCACTAAATACAGAAGCTTAAAGATAACGTTTTAATGAGTAATGCAAGAGTAAGCACCAATATAAAAGACATTTTTCAATTTCTACACCAATAGGGCTACAAGGGTTCATTGTCTAGCAAATATAGTTTACCTATTTTGCAAAAAAGACTATACTATTTTAAGTTTTATAAAACACAAACTATCAGGAATAGCAAATGAATTTTGTTTAAATATTTTCCTTTTTCAATAAGGACTGTTTTACTGAATCAGACCACTTTGTAATGAATTAATGAATGAATGAAAACTTAACACACAAGTATTGCTTTCATAGTACATAAAACACCTTGCATCAGAGTTTTTATGTTTTTTTGTTGTTTTTTTAAAATCAGAAACTGATATGTGATATCATACTGGTTATCTCAAGAAGCAATGTATTTGGGACTACCCAAAACGTCTAGAAATCCATTAAGTTTGGTAAGAAAGATAAAAATACTTAGAAAACAAGAAAGACTAAGTCCTCATAAAAAACAAACAGACGCAGAACACACTCCACAAATTTACACATTTTCTTTTATAATTTTTAGTAATACAGCAAACAAACTTTTGAAGCACTTGTGGAAGATTGGAGAGTAGATATAAGATATCATTTTCCCAAATATATTTTCTAACTGCTGCTGTATCTAAAAGTCTATAACAATAGGTTGGTATAGTAGCAAACAATACTTTTTAAAATCACAGTCTATCACAAGAGCAAAAATGACGTGCATTTGAAAGAATTCATACACATACATAAAGTACCTTTGGTTTCTGTCTACAACTGATCAACAATCAAAAATTCAGATTTTGTAGAATTCACTGGTTTGAGGTAGCCTTTCTGGGCTAGTTGAACCATAAGTCAAAAATTAGGCCAGTTGCACAAGCACTTGGTTGCTCTTAATCTCTCTTGATCATTCTCTTATCCAGTTTGACTTTAAAAAAAAAAATATATACATGCCACAAACAAATCACAAAGGACACATTATAATTAAATAATAATTACTTTTAGAAGTAAATAAAGCAAGCTAGACATCTTAGACCAAGAAAAAAACAAATTTTTATATTTACAAGCACAATACATTTTACCTAATTCTTAAAAAGGGTAACCCCTCCATTTAAATTCACATGTTTTCACTAGGGATTCAGTTAAACTTCAAAGCTTACATCAACAAACAAAACACCAGTGTGTATTGTTTCAATTCTTCCAAATTCCATTACAGCTCAGTAATCACAACCATTTCAAAGTGGTGAATAAATTACTGACAATTCTCACATAAATAAAATACCAATCAGCATTATTCAATCCAACATCCTTGTCAAAACATGACAGGGCAAATCACAGCCTCACAATACATACATATGTTATTACCAGACACTTTATAGATTGAGCATTGCCCACTCAGCCAGCATCCTACCTAAAAGTCTCTGAAATCAATTAAACTAAACTAATGGTAATCTTCTTGCCTTGTAATTATGGTTTTAGAATAAGTGAATACATGACAGAACATATCAGTATGTCTAAAATGTAGGTTATTCAAATCCTAGCCCAACCCTAGGAAATATACACAATATTTTATTTTTTTTTCACATACTGTATAGGAAAGAAAAATATTTATTACAAAAATGTTAAGGCAAACACAGTTGATAGGCACTCCAACCACCCAAACCACCAACTTTGGTTAAAAATTGTATTTTCAACATTTGTATTCCATGAAATACAGCTGATCTGATCAGAAATAACTGAAAAATATTTTATGCTATTACAATATTTATACTTTGGATACTTTGTGCCATTCTTAAAATAGATGTGCATTGCCACTGGGTTGAAAGGGTTAAGACAATAAATCAGTCTTCTTTCGTGCAATTGTTACATACTCGAACAGGTGTGTCCCATCCTCTACTTGGAACCTTCCTTTGACTGGGTGAGCATGGATGACACACAGCCTGGCCACAATCCCTACAATGATGAAGTGCTAAGAGAGGGCCAAATTGCTCTTTGCAAACAGCACATGTTTTAGCTTCATGATCAGGCACCCAGTATGTAGGTCTGGCAGAATCCTTGATGAGTTCTAAAGGGAAGAACACAAGAGACTAGTTATTGAAAATTCACCTGTACTGGAAAGCCTACAGAATACATTTTAGTAGCTTACCTTTAGGGTATTGGAGAACAGAAGCCACTGAACTAAAAGTATTCACAACTACCTCTCCATATTTTCTAGCTCGTACTTCAACATCGTCAACAGGATTGTAAGGTACTCTGGTCTCTTTCTCTGAAGGAAAAATACATATAAAATAATGTGTTAGAATATAAGCTAAGGTTATACTTGTAACATGTCACCACCATTTAACAAGAAAATTTTTACTCACTGATTTCATAACATGATTTGCAAACTCTAACTTTATCAGTCCAACCTCTTTCTGGTACAGGGCGGCTAAATGAAGAGCATTCATCACAAAATCCTTCACCACATGAACGGCAATGGTGTTTAGCTTCAGCAGGAGCAAAGGCTTTCTTGCAGAGAAAACAGCTCTGATGTGTGAAGAATGACAACACAATTACAAAGGAGCAAAACTAGGAAGAATGTATTAAGACATGTATTGAAAGTAGATACAAACATGAATTTCATGATTAGGTCTCCAATACTTGGGAGCAATCAAATCAGCCATTTGGGATGAGAGATAACGTGACGGTTGTGATCCAACACTAGCTACAGCTTCCGATAGAAAAGTAATACCATCCAGAACTTTTTGAGCAGTATTTTGAGAGTTGATATTCTGAGAGTTGCTCTGCAAACAATTATTTTTAATTGATTTTATTTTTCAAAAAATTACAGTATAATACCCTGTAATATTCTCTGTAAGAAAACATTAAAAGAAACTTACTCCAGGCCACACATGGGTTATTTCCGTGCGTACAACAGTATCTTCCGGACTCTTGTTTCCGTACCAATACTGACGGCTGCGGTAAATTTCTCCACAAAATGGACAGTTAATGGTATATCTAAAATTGAAATGAAAGTGTTTGATACTCTATAATTCATGAAGTAAAAAATTACGTATGAAATGCAATCAATAAACTAATAATGACTCACCCTGACCAGGCGTGTTTGGCAATATCCATCCATGATGGTTCACTTGGCGTGACAACAACTTGATGTCCTTTAGTGTGGCAAGCTTTACAAGTGTATAATATGTTATTGTACTGAGCTTGAAAACTGGAACACACAGAAAAAAAAAGTAAAAACACATTTGCAGTAATAAACAAGGAAGACTGTTACTAAACCCAATTTAATACTTACCAACATCTTTCTTGGCACATGTGAGGTTGGTCATCTTTTTGGTGTCCCATGCTGGCCTCACATCGCCGTCCACAAGAGAGGCACTTTGATGCACATGTGAAATATTCTTCGGACAAGTACATGGGTTGAGGATCAGTTACTTCTCCACTGAATTTGTCATTCAGTATCTGAAACATATAAACATGTAGAGCGTACACACCAGGAGAATCAATGACAAAAGACATCTTTAATTCATCCCAACCTTTAAGGCCTTAAACACAATGTCTGTCTGCCTTGCTGATCGAACACTGGTATTATTCAGTTCATCCTGCAGCAATCGACGTAGGTCTGAAAAATCAGTGGTTTTTCCTTTCGTCTGAATACCAATATATCTAAGTGAGCTGAATGCATCCGTTTTTAATTGGTTAAAGTAAAACCTTCTTAAAATATCCTCTACTGATTCATTAGATGCTGCAAAATATTTTGTTTTAATTAAATATAATTATAATAATAAAATAAATCAGTTCAAAAAGTTTTATGATTTAACTTACAGCCCTTTAGGGGTTTTGTGTCACAAGTCTCATGAAAAATAATGACAGCTGGACCAAAGTTTACATTTCCTAAAGCAGCACGGAAGTGATTTGTAAATGCCTGAGACGCAGAGCCTAAAAACTTGAACATATCTGCATGCAGACGCTCTGCCCTTGTGCGATAAATGACTACATCAGAAACAGCCAAAATCTAAAAGTGTGACAAAAGAATTGTTGTTAAAAAATTGAGCAGAAAAAATCATGTACTATGTACTATGTATAAAAACACACTTTCAGAAGCAGCCTGGTGCGCTGTCCTTCACGTGTGGTAGTGCCCAGCAAACCCTCAGTATCCAGAGTAATCACATTTAGACAAGGATCAAATGCAGCCCATACTCCCATTGTACAACTAGTTTGTTCACTTGATGTTTGAAACACCTCTTCCCCTTGGAAGAAAACCTAAAATCAAAGTATATGGTTAACACTACATTTCACATTTTTTTAAAAAATTTTTATAGGAGGGGGCGGGGACTCTTTTAGTATGCACACAATAATGAGTCCCTCACTTTGTTCATGGTGTAAGACTTTCCATCTCCAGAATTTCCCACAATTGATACAACTTTCACTTTTGCTGAAGGATTTGGACAACCAAGACAGCTTGCAAACTTCTCAGCAGAGGCCACCTGAAAAATTAAGAATACGTTAAATTAGAAATTGAACTTGGTAACATCTACAGTTTCAAGATAACTGTTCACTTATTTGTCACCTGGAGGTACTCATTGCCATCTAAAAGCAAAAAACTTTTACTTTCAGAAACTGAGTGAAGTCGAAGTGAAGTGAACTTTTCAGATGTAACAGTTATATCCTGTAAACTAGCCATGCTTCTTGGCTCCGAGTTAATGTCAGAAGCAGAAAATGAGTCCAAAGATTGCATTAAAGCTGGTGACACTTGCTAAAATAGACAATCATTATTAATAAAATTAAAATTTGGGGAATCATATTTAAAAAATGCAAACTTGTCAAGTTTATAACACCCACCACTGGACCAGAGCATCTCATATCCATCTCTCACGGTTAAAATAGCAGACTCCAAAGAACCAGAGGCCTCCTGTTTTCGGTAAAAAGAAAAATTAACAAAAGGAAAACAATTCAAAGTTTTAAAAAAAATATATGAACAAAGACACAAATTAATCAGATATTAGTGTGAATATTTTGAATTAAAAGAAAAATTAATAGCAGGCTGGAATGCATTTCTGGAAAATTATTTTTTTAACTTTGAACACCTTGTAATTATTTTTAACAAAATAACAAGGAAAACTGCATACTCTTTAACTATGAACTGCATTCTGCAAGGTAATGATGTCAAAAGTGTTATTTTAAAATAGCTCTAATAAGAAATAAATCAAATTGAGATAGGAGTACCACAAAACCTAGTATTCAGCTTAGTTATTCAATGTTGCAAAATAAGAGAAATAATTGTTTTACTGGGATATGACTGTACTTCTCGAGGATTTCAAGGCCATCTTAATCCCGAAACTATTACAACAGCTTGTATCACACTTACTGACGACGTCCAGTAACAAATACATTGCGTCGTAAATCAGGGTATGACCAGGTATGACAATGACATTCAAAACATAACCTATGAATGAATGCAGGGGGTCCTGAGCACACACCTGCCCACAAAGAAACTCAAACCACTTCAGCGGGGAATAGCCTGAGTTGAAAGTTACTTTATGCATGGGGGGAGACATGGGACCCCTACATCTAAGATAACACTGGGTGATTCATGGCCTTCACCTCTCTGTCAGTAGATCCAGGCTTGTTTTTCACTTCATTACTATTTTGTAGTAGCCCTATTTCGTCGCGGTCCCCACAACAAAAGCTTACTGCTATGGGTCTAGTTGTGAAAACAGCCGCTGGGTGGCGCAGTTTCAATCGGCCGATCGACCGACGGAAAGGCCGTGAGTTGTCGACGCGAACGGCGCGGACGATTTGAACGGGAATCTGAATAAACCAGCGAATTTATTATTGATTCGTTTCAGGCAAGTTGTCCATGAAAACATGTCAAGTAACCTACCATTGCCGTAAGTGCGCCCATTTTTTCCCCCGATTATTCCCTCGCGAAAATGAAATAATGTCGTGGCCAATCTATCGATCCTCTGCGAATATTGCACTCGTCCCGTTTTAACCGTACACGCCGGTACCGAATCTGTCGCAGTTCGTCTACGGGCCGGACTCAGCCGCAGCAGATGAACGTGCTCAAATGCAACGAATGCAACGCCTGTAACTGGTAAGCGCGCGCGCGCGCGTGCTGCCCGTCCGACGCAGCGCCTGGCCTTCCCCCGAATGCTGCGGCCAGGCCAGCAATACCGCCATAGTTTTCTTATATGTAATTCTTTAGAATTTAAGAGACTGGGACTGGGACGTTGAGTTTTCGCAAAACGGTTCCGTCCCGTCTGGTCCCGTCCGGCAGGAAGAGGGCTTGGTCGGGCCGGACTGGGCCGGGCCGCTAACCGTTTAGCAGGCCGTGTTCATTAGCGCCTCTAACGAGGAGCGGCGTAGCGTCGCAGCGGGACGTGCACGTCGCCCTGCTGCAGGCCGGCCGGCCAGTGCGAGGCGGGCACGGCGCAGAGCGTGACACACAGCGTGACACACAGCGTGACGGGGCTGCGGGCGTGACGCGTGACATGACACGGCCGTGTGTGCGTGACGCGACCGCGAGCCGGCGTGCTTAGTTGCGCCGCGCGGCCTTGACTCATGTGGGTGCTGGAGAGGGCGCACCGCCTCAGCCGCTCCTTCTTCTTCGGCGGCGAGGAGGACCCCGCCTCGGACGACGTCCGTGACACCCAGGAGCAGCCTGGACACGGGCAGCATGGAGGAGCGCAGGAGCATGCCGGGGAGCACGGCGAGCACGACGCGCAAGACTCGGTGCGCGGAAGTCAGTCGGAGCCGGAGCAGGCACCGGACCTCACCGGAGAGTCCCTCCAGCGCGACGCGGAGCCGGAGCAGGCGCCGGACCTCACCGGAGAGTCCCTCCAGCGCGACGCGGAGCCCGAGCAGGATGCCGGGCAGGATAGGGAGGAAGTGGAGGTGGAACAGGACCCTCGCGGAACGAGCGAAGTAGCAGTCCCGTCTGGTGAAGACGGTACAACCGCTACCTCGTTCGGGGAAGTCCAATGTACCACAGCTGCTGGTGAAACTCCAGGTCCTGGGAAGGAGGATATTGCGGTCAACGTCGAAGCTCCAGTTACTGCGGAACAAGACGTGACTGCTTTTGAGCTATCCGTCCAATTTAGCGATGGGGCGCATCCGGACAGAATACTCTCCATAGAGTTCCCCGACGTGGGGCAGCAAGTGGCTCAGTGGCCACCCCCGCCTCCTCCGCCACCTCCGCCCCCGCCGCCCCCACCGCCGCCGTCCGTTAGGCCGTCGGTGTCCGCGATGGCCTGGCCGCCGGGTTCGACGGGGGACGTCGAGGGCACCAGCACGAGGTACGCGACGGACGGCTCGGACGACGACGGCGGCATGGTGACGGACACTGACGACGGCAGCGTGCCTGACGAGCCCGCCGCCGGCGCCAACGGCGTTTTCGATGACGAGCGCGATGGCACCGACGACGCGCTCCTGCCGCCGCGGCGGGCCGGCGTGGGTACGTCCCGGGTGAGCGCGCTGCGGCAGGTCCTGCTGGCCCAGGCGAGCCCCTTCGCGCTCAGGGCGGCCATGTGGCGGGGCCCGGAGCAGGAGCCGCTCCTGGACCAGAGGTAAGACCCAGCAGAGGGGCGCGGGCACGATCAGCGCGACGCCACGCTCCCATACTCCACACCGACGCCGTCGCCGTCAGCCTTGGTACGGTATGTGGCGTCACCCCTCATGCCGCCCCCTCCCTCCGCCCACACTCTGTCTTGGTCCCTCCCTCCCCGTCGCACCAGCCGACCCTCGCCGTGCTCGCAGTGCCCGTCCCATCCCATGTTGTGTCAGTCAGGCCTCCATCTGGCCCGTGCGCGGCGCGGCCCTGGCTAGCGGACGTGCCCCGCCCCCGCCCCGCCCCGCCCCGCCTGGCCCGCACAGTCCACGCCGCGCGCGATCAGGCTCGGGTGACGCTAGCCCAGCCTAGTCCATCAGTCACTACACTCCACCGTGTTGCAGTGCGCGCGAGGGGCTCAGCGGAGGGCCCAACGCGGATGCGGACAGCCGCGCCGACAAGGCGGTGCAGATCGACGCCGCCGGCGCCGTCCCGGCCAGAGAGCGGCACCCGCGGCTCATCGAGGACCTCAAGGCGTTCCTGGGCGAGAAGGCGCATGCCAAGCAGGTAATGAACCGTGGCGGGGCGGGGCGGGGCGGGGGGCGGGGCGGGGCGGGGCGGGGCGGGGCGGGGCGGGGCGGGGCGGGGCGGGGCGGGGCGGGGCGGGCAGAAGCCGCAATGCCCCGCCCCGCCGCGGAGCAGCTGCTGCAGCTGCGCAGTGTGCCCCGCGCCGTCTGGTCTGGAGGTCGCGGGCCGGGCGGGGCGGGGCAGGGCCAGGCAGGGCCGAGGTGAAGGGTGCACCAGGGCAGTGGAAATGCTTGTTTACTCTGCGCCGCGTCGCGTCGGCCAAAAGGGCACTCGCTACACCAGCAGGCCTCGGCACACCGCGCTGAGGCGGCGCCGCTCACTTGGGCCGTGTCGTAGAAAACGGGAAAAAGGTTCGGCTGGACTTCCACTTACCTCCAGTAGCTTCTGGCCGGGCCACACACCTCAGCCGCCAGTGGCATGTCCCTTCACGTTATCGCGCCGGCGCGGCGTGGCGCCGAGTCCCCGACGGCGGCGGCCGCCCCCACCACCTACTGTATCATGTTGCCTCGTCCGATTTGCAGATGGAGCCGGAGCCGAGCCTGCTAGCCTCCCCCTGCAAGGCCAAGTCCCCCGAGCAGCCGCAGCGCACCGTGGCCGAGGCCATGAGCGCGCACGATAGCGGAGGTCGGGAGGGCCTGGAGCTCCGCGGCCTGGAACACCTCGGACACGGGGTCGGCGGCGACGCGTCCCTCAGCGCGGCCGAGTGCGCGCAGCCCGCGGCCGTCGCGGCCACTGCCGTGGCTGTCGCGGGCGCCAGCAGCCTCAGCAACGGCCAGGCCGACGCCAGGCGGCGCAGCGTGTGCTCCGTCCACGGCCAGAGCGGAGGCCCCACCAGCATGGAGGACAAGTGCCTCGAGTGCTGCGTGTACTACGGCGTCATGTGCTGTCAGTGCAACATCTTGTGAGCGACCGGACTGAACCTGCGACCATTGAAAAGTTTATCTTATGTATTGAGAAGAAATTAGCATCACGTTATTGCTACTATACTGCTGTCAAGAAAATAACAGGTATTCACTGAAACAGCAAAACAAGGAGAATTCGCGCAAAAAACTTGTTTTTACCCCATGCATTACCTACTCAATTAAATGCACTCATAGAATTTTATGGTTTTATTTGGCTCCAAGTAAAAATGTTTAACTTTATTTAAACAAAGGCATTTTATTATACAATGGGATATATTCTAATACACAAAACTGAGCTCAACTATGCATAAAATGCATCAAAATTACCAAAGATTTTACAAGCTCATCACAAATTTGCACACATGTGTATTGTAAACAATTAGTTGTAGATAAAATATTCTAACAAACCAACATTCTTACCTATCACAATTTTTATGTAAGATGGTATTAGATAACATCCTTGAGAGGTGGTTGCTAACAAAACAAGCATAAACCACAGATTGTTTAGTATTTGTGGTGTTGGCCAGGAATCTTAAAAATTTTGCATTTAAGACATTGTAACCATAAAATGTACCTGAAAGAAGATAATGAGGCAAGTCTCATACAAGACTACTGTTCATTACACCAGCAAATTTACAAATGACTTGTGTGGAGAGGACACAGATATGTAATGGTATGTGGTACATTTGTATTAAATTGTACATGTGAGAAAATTACTGAAAAAAAATCCTATATTCCTTAAAATATATCTTTGGTTACAAGCAGAAATCCACAAAGTTAGCGCACTGGCCCAAAAATGATGTTTGCCAAAATTTGGCAGATAACAATAACTTTAAATTTCAATAGGATTGTACAGCAATGGATGTGCTTGTACATTATTTTTAAAAACATTATTAAGTTGTCCAGTCAACTATAAGAAATAGTTTCATTTAAATTATCTACCCATAAAGAACTGCGGTATACACAGAATTAGTCAAATGAAAAATGAGCATTCTCATAATTTTTTTGATTCTAAAACTCCTTTTAGTTTACTTCTATATTCACAATCATACCTTATCAAATAAATATCTGATAATTGAAGAAATTTACCAGATTCACACAAAACTCTACTTACTGCAAAAGGAAATAAAAGCAATTATTTTTTCTACTCTTTCTAAACAGGTAAGCACATGAAATGGTAAGAAAGGTGGTAACTGACCACAATCAGATTTACTCCAAAACATCTGTTTGACAGTTGTTGTGAGTGAAAATTAACTTGGCAGTAACTAAAAAAAAATTAGGCCTAGGTAATTTCAGAATGGATACAGGCAGTTTTTGTTAAGATAATTTCAAATGACTAGCTTGAAGGCTTCCAAACCTTACGGATCAATGTAAGAGACAAAATCTTCAAAGGTTTGGCATTGTAAATTAATATTTGTACAAAATAATATCTACACTTCAATCCGGATGTCCATGTAAATCATCAGACTATCTATGCTGGTAAATATAAACCAGTGATTGCCTTGTGGAATTAGATTGTGTATAACAACAAAAATTTCAAAACCAAAATAAATTTTTCAAAAACGAGAGGAAGAAAAAGAAAAAAAGAATACTCACAAGAAAAATCTTATGGCAGGCAAAACTGTCTTGCTTTGTGGCAGTAACTTGAGATACTTGTGAAAGCAAGACATTGATTGTTCCTGAAGAAACTAGACAGGTCACACATTACACTGCAATTTTTGGTCGAAAATCGAGAAAAAGTCCCTGTTCTTCCCATCAACTTGGTGTTCAATATACACTGCATTTTGAAAGACACTTTAGATTGTCGCGTTCAGCGATTAACTTTTAAGAGTTCAATGAATGCCTGGTTAGGAACGGGTGGTTCCGATGGCAGTGGTACTAGAACGTCACATCCACGCCCGGCCCGTCACGTTCAGGGGACGGGAGTGCTTGGCAGGCGGCACTTCGGACAACACTCGCCGGGCTGCTGGACGGTGTCCGTACACGAGAGCTGCGGGCAGGACACTGGAGAGCATTTGATGGTCTCGCCCTGTGTGAAAAAAAAACAATAGATGTATTATCTGCGGAAAGAAGAGCCACCTGTAACGTGACGTCGGTTGAGGCCACGACCACCCACCTTGCACGTGCAGCGAGTGCACGGGTCCCGGAACCAGTGCTCTCCGCTGTCCCTCCGCCGGCCCCCCGCCTCCTCCACGCAGCCCTCCCCGGAGTCCGCGTCCGCCCGGTCCGCGTGGCCGCGCCCACCCTGGCCCCTGTCCTTGGTGCAGCGGCCCTCCAGGCGGCGGAGCTTCCGCCGCAGCTGGCGCACGGCCTTCTGGAAGCTCTCGATGGCCGTCTCCAGGCCCTCGATCCTCTCCTCGCCGAGGTCGTCGTCAAGGCCCAGCCCCAGGTCGAGCGCCGAGTTGAGCGCGTCGTCATCCTCGTTCTGCCAGTCGGCGGGCTGGTGCGCGTGCGCGGGGTCGTTGAGCTCGCGCCGGTACCGCCGCACCCCGCGGAAGAACGTGCGGCCCAGGCTGCTGAACTGGCCGGCCGAGCGGCAGTCTGCGGAGGACACTCAGGTGTCACAACACAAAAATTGGAGCAAGAAATAAGCGAATAACTTACGCTTTACTTTCCCCTACCTTGACAGCACTCTGCCCAGAAGCGGAACTCTAGCCGCGGGATGTCCCACGTGTCGCAGCTCAGCAGGTTCTCGGTCTTCTCGAGGTAGAACACGTCGCGCTGCACCCGGCTAATCTGGTCGCCGTTGTCGCAGAGGACGCGGGCGAGCGTCGTCTGCTTGATCTGCGTAAGCTGCTCCGGCTTGAACACGGCGGGGTTCTCGTAGTAGAACCTGGGTGAGGAATGAATGTGACGGTGGTGAGTGGGGAGAAAAACCCGGAGATTCAATGGTGGTAAGTCTGAGGCGAGAGCTAGAGCTACTCACCTGTCTCCGTCGCGCAGCCTCTTAAACTGTTCGACGAGGAGGCAGCGGAAGGTGGGTCCGACCTTGGCACCATCCACTTGATCTTCCAGAATGCCTCCGACCCACAAATCAATGTTGCCTGCGGGATAGATTTTCCGTCAGTGAGTTTCGGCTCCATCTCTCAGACACCAACGCACTTTATACGACTTGACTCACCCGGGTGGCCGTACATCTCCTTGAGCTTGTCCCGGACCTCCTGGCTGCTGATCTCGTGCTGCAGGTCGTCGAACGTGTTGGCCGCGGAGAGGCCGCACTTCTCCCGGTAGGCGTTGTACTCGGGCAGGCCGTGGTCGCGGCCGCGCTGGATGTTGATGGCGGCCAGGTCCAGGGCGACGGCGTGCGCTACGGTGAACAGCTGCTCCGTCAGCTCGGTGTTGAGGTTCTGGCTGGGGGTCTTGAGCTTGGCGGGCGTGTGGATAAGCCCGCGCATGAGCGGGTCGACGCCGCCCTCCACGACGAGCCGCCAGGGCGAGAAGAAGGCCTTGCCGAGCGGCAGGTGGCCCTCGGGGATGGGCATGTACGACTCGTTGAGCCGGTGCAGCTGCGGGTTGATGAGCGAGTGCCCGAAGCGCAGCGCCGCGGTGGCGAACGCGTTCGAGATGCCCGGGTTGACGTTGGGGTCGTAGCCCTGGTAGTCGCCCATCATCTCAATGCCCTTGGTGCCGAGCACGGTGGGCAGCCAGTGCTTGAACGTGATGTGCTGCACCTCGGCGCCGACAATCTGCGAACGAGACGATGTCACCATCTGCGCAAAGTCCCCGACGCAACGTCTGCAGGAGCTAGCTGCGACCCTCACCTTTCTAGCCTCGTGGTACAGCGTGTCGCCGTCCCAGTGCGGGTTCACCTTCCGCAGTTCGTCGGCGACCCGGTTGTGCTCGCGGAACCAGATGGTGTGCATGGCGAGAAGCCCCACCTGCTCGTTGGCGCGGATGTCGCCCGCCAGGAAGCACCGTATGTCTGACTCGGCGGGGTCCCTGTGGTGGAGGAGGATCAAACATAAGCCATCTGCAGATGGGGTGAGTCCATAGTCCATACCGCGCGCCGCGCCGCATCGCACGCACCTGCGGCAGTCCATGGCCTCGCCGGGGTTGGGGAAGGGCAGGTACGGCTTGTCGCCGAACTGGTAGGCGGAGCCCTCGCGCAGGCGGCCCAGCTCGTTGGTCAGGTTGCGCAGGCCGCGCGCCTGCTCGTCCGAGAAGCCGTACACCTGCGACGCGTCCACGTAGGCCGTCAGCTGGTTGATCTGCTCGCGGGGCTGCATGCCGTCGAACAGCACCGAGGTCTGGCCCGAGCCGCAGATGGCGCTGCTGCGGATGAAGTCGATACAGCGGCGGTTGTTGACGCGCGGGTCGTTGGGCGGCACCTCGATGGGGTAGCAGGGCGCGGCGTAGTCGCACGACCTGGGAGACAAGTTACGAGAAAATAAATCAATTCCACGATAAAAGCCGGAGCGCCGAGCACGGCACGGTCGGCTCCTTACTTTTTGCAGTCGATGCCGTCCCAGCTGGTGCTGGTCTCGGAGGGGATGGCGTGGTCCAGATCGTGGTCCAGGAACTGGCCCCACTGCATGACCATGTGCGTGATGCTGGGGTCGGGCGTGATGGCGTCCGTCTTGATGATGCTCGTCGAGACGAGGCGCGCCGACGGCTTGGGGTAGCCGAAGTACTTGACGTTCTTGTTCCAGCCGATGGGCGTGCTCAGGCCGTTCTCGTACTGCGGCCGGAGCACGCGCCGGAAGCCGGTGAGCGACGCGCCCCACATGGGGTGCTGCAGGTTGTTGCAGGTGCCGTCGACAGTCCGGTACTTGAGGTGGAAGCACATGTCGGAGCAGTCGACCGTGGGCCGGTGCGCCATGCAGCCCGACAGGTTGGCCACCAGCTGCAGCTGGTTAGGCGACAGCAGCTCCGTGTAGTTGAAGTCTATCAAATGCATAACTTATTCAGAGAGCAGCGGCAGAGAGACAGCAGGTAAAACCCAAGTTCAAGGCTCATTTTCACTCACCCTGCGTGACGTTCATCTTCATGCCGGCCTCCACGTGCCGCCTGATGTTGATGAGCGTCTTCTCGAACACGTCGGCGGCGCGGGCCACGTCCCTGGCGCTCGCGTCCGGGAACCGGATGGCGCGGTACAGCGTCGCGTGGTTGCGCTCGGCCTGCTGGAAGGCGCGCAGCGTCGCGTTGACGGCGCGGTCCACGGCCAGCGACGCCTCGCCGAACGCCTGGCGCACGAACTGGTCGCCCGGGGCGGCGAAGGGCCCCGCGGGGCCGGCGGGCACGTCCCCGCGCACGGCCAGCAGGCCCTTGGCGGACACCTCCTCGGCGCCGTCCGTCGCGATGCACTCGTACAGCCCGGCGTCCTCCAGGGTCACGTTGTAGATGCGCAGGCTGCCGACGCGGCCGACGCGCAGCCGCGGCCCCAGCGTCACGCTCTGGCCGTCCTTACGCCACGAGAGCAGCGGCTGCCCGCTGTCCGCCTCGGCGCTGCACGGGATCTCCACGCTCGTGCCCACCATGGCCTCCATGTTGAACGGGTGGTGCACGAGGCGGACGCGGCCG
Organism: Frankliniella intonsa; assembly: GCA_033675135.1. Lineage (NCBI taxonomy): Eukaryota > Metazoa > Arthropoda > Insecta > Thysanoptera > Thripidae > Frankliniella > Frankliniella intonsa. The sequence goes on along the minus strand of CM066245.1, from coordinate 6,812,443 downwards.
CGCGGCCTCGGCCCCTGGCCCTGCTGGCCGGCCTGCGCCTGGCCGAGGCCCACGACCTGCACGCGCGCCATGGTCTCCGCCGAGCCCGCCGCGTTCTCCGCCCGGCACAGGTACAGCCCGCTGTCCGCCTCCTTGGCGTGCTCCACGCGCAGCTCCTCGCCCGTGTTGGAGATGGTGGTGCGCGGGCTGCCGGCCGTCACGCCGCGCCCGTCCTTGAACCAGGCGACCGAGGGCCTCGGGGAGCCGTCCACCCGGCACCGCAGCAGCACCGTGCCGCCCGCCTTCACCGTCAGGTTGTCCGGCCGCGTCGAGATGCGCGGCGCCACTGCGGGCCCGAAGGACGAAAAGTTAGAATCCGTCGACGGATCAGACACGGAAGGTTTGAAATCCAGGAAAAGCTTCATTTTCTTCACAGAAATTAGGATACCGGTGTGAACCGGGTGGCCTAAGGGTCTGTGTTCAATTTCCTAGATTGACAACCCTGTCCGCAATACCAGAGAAGTTCATAGACAAGGACACTACGACTACATCAACTACCAGCACAAAGGCACACAGACACACGGGATGCTTTACCTCTCGGAATGGTTATGGTCTCTGGAGAAAGCAGCGTGAAAGAGTGAGAAGGAGAGAACGTGTTTTAGAATGAGACAGTCAGACATAAGAGGGCGGGGCGGTACGGTCCTGCGCCTCTGCTCACCATTGATGATGACGCTGGCCGTGGCGCTCGCCGACCCCACCGCGTTGCTCGCCGTGCAGCGGTACTCGCCGGCCTCGTCGACGCGCAGCCCGGTCAGCACCAGCGTGCCGTCCGTCGCGATCTGCAGGAGGAACCGGAAAAGAATAAAATAAGTTCAAGAAAACTTCAGAAAAATCATGAGAGATGTAAGAAAAATGCCGAGGAAAGTAAGGAAAATTTGAGGAAAAAACAACAAATAAAACGTAATTTTTGTTGACTAAAATACTGACCAGGGAGCGCGGCGAGTGCGCCACGGGCTTGCCGTTGTGCGTCCAGGACACGAGCGGCGGCGGCGTGCCCACGGCCCTGCAGTCCAGGGTCACCGTGTCCCCGGGGGCCACCTGCCAGTCGCGCGGCGGCCGGACGATGTCGGGGCGCTCTGCGTGCGGGTGGGCGCGTGTTGCGTTAGCATGAGCACGGCGAAGGGTGACTTCTCTCATGGTGTACTCCGAGGGGGAAACAACTCTGAATTTTGGTGTACAAATGTCGTGAATTTTTGTGAATTTTTATTGAATTTTCGTGAATTTTTGCTCGAATTTTTCTTAAATTTTTGTGAACTTTTGTGAATTTTTGTGAAATTTTCTGAATCTTTCTGAATTTTATTGAATTTTTCTGAACTTTTACTGAATTTTTCTGAACTTTTACTGAATTTTTCTGAACTTTTACTGAATTTTTCTGATCTTTTACTGAATTTTTCTGAATTTTCCTGAATTACTAGGTGTACAAAAATTTTAGAGTTGTTTCCCCCTCGGTGTACTCGCACCGCTCTGCTCACCTCTGCGCTTGTTGGTGACGAGCCGCGCCACGCGCGACTTGGCCTCGCCCATGGCGCTCTTGGCGATGCAGGCGTACGCGCCCACCGGGTCCATGGAGGGCGCCTCCACCATGAGCGTGCCGTCAGACATGAACTCGTAGCCGGGCTCGCCGGGGCTCAGCTCCTCCTGCCTGCGAGCACGCCGCAGAGCACGCCCCAAACAAGGGGATTATTTGATTTAAAAATACAAACACGATAAGCTAGTCGTAAAATTATCGACCTTACCGGGGCGTTTGTTTTTTCCAAACGCTTCTAGACTGTCAAAAGAGAATGATCAAGCATTCTCTTTGACACGAGAGGTAACAGAAAAGTTAGAATTGTGCGTGCGTGCGTACGGGTAAGGGGAATCGAGTTGCATCACCCAGATGCTCAATATTTTATAATTTTGCCGTGCGGGAGTTCCCTTCTGCATAGCGGCGGGCGGCGAGATAAAACGATGTGCAAAAAGGGGCGAGAATGAGAAAACGAAAGAGCAAAAAAGGGAGGATGAGAGAGAGAGAGAGGGATGATAATAAGGCTCGAGAGCAATGTGGGTATATAGGAAGAGCCTCTCGCCGCTCCGCTCATCTCTATAGGAACACTATGAAAAGCCGTCCTGGGGCAACGGCAGCGAACGGCAGCCAACGGCAGCCCGTAAAAAGAATGATGTCAGCAGACGCACAATCGCCCACAGCTGCGGCGCGGCCGGGGCGGGGGCAGAGAAAGAGAGCATATCAAAAGCACACATACACGCACACACGCACACGCACACCCTCGGTAAATTATCCAACACAAGGGGGAAAAGGTATATGGGATTGGTGTGCGTGGAGTGCGGGGGCGGGGAGTTGAGGTGAGGTGAGGTTGTCAATGGGGAAATAAAAACCAAAGGAACCGTCTGATTCTAGGGCACCATGCGGCGGCGCGCCGCAGCCGCAGCCGGCAACTCTACGGCGAGGCCGAGGCGACCACCTCTCCACCCCCTCCTCTCCTCTGACTCACTCACCCCTCCTTGAGCCAGACGATACGCGGTTGTGGGTCGCCCTCCGCCTGGCACTTGAAGTACACCGGCCCGACGTAGTCCAGCTCCACGTCGTCGGGCTCCTTGACGATGCGCGGCTTACCTGCGGGGAAGAGAACCAGGACGCTGTTAAAAATATTTATTGCCAGGCGGCCGCTCGGCGCGGCGCGCGCTCGGGGCGCCGGGCGCCCTGGGTAGGCAGGCACCTCGTCAGCGCCGGCGGGCGGGTGGCCTACCCCGCCGACCACAGGCGCCCCGCGCAGAGCAGCGGGTCCGAGCTTTGGTTCCGCCATATTTTCATTGCGGTTCCTGTCGGTTCGGGAGGACGTCAAGAGGGACGTCCACGCCGCGCCCGAGGTCGGCCCGAGGGGTCAAGAGCAGCTAACTCAAGCATTCTGCAAACTTCATCGCCGTCTGGTCATGTTGTTGCTGCCATCAAGTGCCTCCCCAGCCCGCCCCGCCCGGCGCGCCCGACCCGGCCCGGGCCCCGCCACACAGTGTTGTTGAGTCTTGGATGACACTCACGGCTGCGCTGGTGTTTGCGAGGAGGTGGGGCGGGGCGGGGCGGGGCGGGGCGAGGCGGGGCGCCGGGGGTAGCAGACAGCACTGAGCACTGCACGGTTCACCATTAGCGGTGCAAGTGGCCCGAGGGCTGGCGCTTCACACACTCCTCTCGCTGCCCCCGCCCCGCCCCGCCCCGCCCCGCCCTAGTAGCACCTTTACCTCGCGTAATCACCCTCATCCATTGCGGTGCGAGGCGCCCCGCCCCGCCCCGGCCCCGCCACTAAACGGCCCCGATAGCCGATTGGCTGGAAGTCAAGTGGCAGCACCACCACCACCACCATTACGACGCTGTGAGGGAGAGAGTGGAAGTGAATCCACACGGGGAAGACTATGGGGAACGATAGGCGCTTGTGCGGGGGGAGCGGGAAAAAAATAGTGTGGTCAGCCTGGGCGCGTGGTCCGCTGGCCGGGCTGGGGGAGAGGGAGGGGTTGATGAGACCGAATGAGCCCGGGCTGTCACCTCGCCCAGTTTATACGCCCCGCCCCCGTCCCCAGGCGGGGCATCCATTACGCCAACACCCTACTAACTCGGGAGGAGCAGCCCTTCGGGTCGCCCCGCCCCGCCCCGCCCCACCTCACCCAGGCCGACTCGGCTCGGCGCGCTCCCGCCGGGAAGTCCCACCCCACCCCACCCCGCCCCGCCCCGCCCCGCCGCTCGCGCTCTCTGTGACTGAAGCGCTGCGGACCGGAGGGACAGGCGGGGCGGGGGTGCGGGGCCTAGCCGGGGCTGATTCTACTTTGCGTTATCTCAGCATCTGATAGATGACCAGGTCGTTTGCGTGGGCGCCGCAGAGGAGGGCGGCGCGGGGGCGGGCCGGGCGAAGCGCGGGCAGGATCGCCCCGCCTGCTTGTCGCACGTTTGTTTCTTGGCAGTGCCCCCCTGATTCTTTTCGCTCTTCTACTCAGAATTATGTTCTTTTCCTTTTGAAATAAATTTAAACGACGCGAAACTCGTACCCATAAACTAAGACACTCCTGAAAGAAATAAAAAAAAAAAAGAGTCCGTAAGAAATGTAGTGGGTGCACTCATACTCACTGCAGTGGAAGTCCTGCTCGCGCAGCTCGGCCACGGGCCGGCCCTGCAGCGGGGGCGGCGAGGCGCAGGTGGCGGCGCCCTGCACGCCGCGCTCCCGCAGCAGCCGCGCCAGCCACAGGGCGTTGCAGTCGCACACCAGCCAGTTGTTGTCCAGGCGGCTGCGGGGCAGGCCAGGCAGACAGCTCAGCTCATGTCGTGTCCATCCATCCATCACGCACACGCCCGGTGAGTCAAAGGCGCGGGACGTGTTCTACGTGCGGGCGGGGCTGTCGCAGCAGCAGCGTAGGGGCGGGCTGCAGAGCGGGATGAAAATGCCCGGAAAGTTTCCGGAAAAATTGAAAAAAAACACTGTTTTTTTCGGTTTTTTTCTAGCCTCGGAAAAATTGGAAAGATTCATCCTGCAAAATAGGCAAAAAGCACGACTTTTCGCCTGGAAATAGGCAAAAAGCATATCTTCATCACTATGTGAAGACGCTTCTCAGTGTACTCATACTATTTATACCCTGTTACGTTTCCTTCTCGTGCGTTTTTTGCGATTCCAGTTGGTTATCTAGAGTTGCCAGTGGAAGTAAAGACCTGATGAAATACGAAAGTAGTGGCTTTTATGTTCATATTCCACTATAGGACAAATTTTTCCAATTTTTCCGGTATTTTTCCGTTTTTTTCCTATTTTTCCGTTCTTTTTCGGACACTTTGAAAGTTTTCGGAAATTTTCCATCTCTAGCTGCAGAGCGGGGAGGGGGCGGGGGGAGTAGGGGGGGGAGGGGCGCAAGATAAGCGCGCTCGGGCCGTCCCGTCCCGTCCCGCCGCGGGGTCAGGCCCGCAAGGCGTTCACCAGGAAATACCTTGATAAGGTTTCCGAGTTGTGCGGGGCGGGGCGGGGCGGGGCGGGGCGGGGGGCGCGGTGCAAACGCACCGTGACCTGACCCGGGATAAAATTTACACACCGTGCCGTGGCCCCTGCGGGTTCCACCACACAAACTTAGGGGGTGAAATACAGTTTTCCAGCCGCCAGGGTGTTTGGAAGCGGAGGCCAAAGGGAACGGTGTGGGCGGGGGCGGGGGAGCATGAGGGTGGCGGTGCAAGTGTTGTGTGTGTGTGGGCGCTGCGCCGGGCCGGGCCGGGCAGCGTGGAAGGTAAAGCAGGGAGAGTGGAGGTTCAGTGTTCTGCAGCGGGTAGGGGGCCCAGCCCAGCCCAGCCCAGCCTCGGCTCGGGCCTGGCGACAGGATTTAGCGCTGCTCCATTCAAACTCTCTGCTCTCCTCCCTACCCCGCTCCGCCACGCCACGGTCTTCCCGACACCTCCCTTTCCCCTCGAGACGGCAGGGAGGCGCTAGGCGGTGCGGTGCGGGGGGTAGGGGGTAGGGGTGGAGGGTAGGGTCGGGGGATGCTCTGCGCTGGAGCGGCGCTGGAGCGTGAGCGGCCCCGACTCCAGCAGCTGGGAGGACTGCTGGAGCGGCTCTTCGCCTGCTGGAGAGCGGAAGCAGCAGCACCAGCGGGACTTACGAGATTTTGCGATTAAAAAACACTGTATTTTATTTTTTTTTTTTTTAAGGAAGTTGCACTGGTTGCACGAGCAGAAAGGAGTGACGTGCTTGTTCTCCAGGCATGGGGCTGCTGGAGCCCTGCTGGAGCCCTGCTGGAGCCTGCTGCAGCGGCGCAATGTAGGGCACTAAGATTTGCATGCGAGAATGGCATCTCACAGCGGCAGGGCGCGCGCTCAGCTCAGCGGTTGCGGGATTGGGTGGAGATGAATGGCAGTCGGGGGAAGGGGCGGGGCGATGGAGGGTGCATCTACGCGCGGTATATATATTCGCAGACCTATTAGGGCGAGCAGTACACTGGCGATGCAAGTGGTGCAAATAACAAAAATGCTATGCATTGTGAAGTACACTTACATTCTCTTGAGCGACTGCAGGTTCCTGAAGGCACTCGGCGGGATTGTGCGCAGCTTGTTGTTGTGGAGGAATCTGCAAGACACCAGGCAAAGAGGATTATAATACTCGTAAAGAAAAAAAATATAGCCGATGGAAGAAGAGAGGGGGGAAATGCTAAACCTTCTGCGGCACTCGAGGGTAAAGCCGGGAGAAAGGAATATTAAGTTCCGCTAATCGAACGCGCGCGGCGTTTAACTGCAAAATGCAAATCAAAGGAGGGTAGCGGCCTCAGGTGCAGCGCGGGGCCCGGGGCCCTGTAACCGGGAAAAAGAGAACCTCTTCCCCGCAAGTATGACCAACAAGTCATCATTACTTCAAACCCAAATCTTTTCTCCACAACCTATATGATATCACTGGTAAAACAAATGCACAGTTCTATGCATCAATTGATGCATAGCTGCTGGCGTATAATATTTACACATTATGTCATGCATAGTTCACACTATACATCAACAGATGTATAGTTCTTAGACATTTTGCAAGTGAATAGTTGGCTTTACACTTGGGCAGCATCGTATCTCTATGCTTTAACATGGGAAGCGTCGCCCAAAGGTATACTTACTATGCACCACGTGATGCATAGTCTCTAAACACTTAAAAAGTGTATAAGTATTAAACATGTTGTCATGCATAGTTCCTGCTATACACGATCTCATGCATAGAAGTACCAACTAACCACCAATGATGTATAGAAACTAAACATTTGTTTTACCAGTGATTTTTTTTCATTATTACGTGTCTCACACTTAAAAATTTTTCGATCATGACATTTTTAAACGTCTGCTCCTTTGCTCGCGCAGGCGACCCACTGGGCCACGCGGAAACAACTCGGACCGTGACCATGTAACCTTCTTCTTGCCCCCAACCCCGCGGCCTGCATAGACCAACGCGAGAAAGGATAACCCAGCCAGCCAGCCAGTAGCAGTTGAACCCCTGCTGCGCCCCCCGCTGGTACGAGTACAAGCCGCTTGCAGAGCTCCGCGCAAAGCTGCGCGCTGCACGGGGCGGGGCGGGGCGGGGCGGGGCGGGGCGAGGGAGAACGGGGTTCTTCCCGCTTCTTGCCCTGTCAGATACAGCGAGCGGAATTGGCAGTGAAACCCCCCTCCCTCTGCCGCCTGCATATAATCAACGCCCCCTCCACCCCCTACTGTATTATTCAGTTTCTGAGCCCGACGGCCTCCCCTCCCTCCCCACCCCACCCCCTCCCCTACTCTGCACCCCATCGCCGCGAAATCAGTGGAGCAAGGCGGCTCGTTTGTACTATCGCTGTACTGTGTTATTGTTTCGAGATGACTTCGAGACCTTCCCCCCTCCCCTCCCCTCCGCCGCCCGGGCCCGGGCCGCCCTAGAGACTTGGTGTCAACCCTACCCCGCCGACAGAGTGCCCCACCCCGCCCCGCCCCCCGCCCCGCCCCGGGCACGGACCAGGGGAATGAGTGCCAAAGCAATTTTGTTCAACTCGACTTGTTTGTTTTCTTTATTATTGCCGACTCTCCTCCGGCCCGGCTCTCCCGCAGCACAAGCGCGGTACTGCTGGGACAGGACGGGGCGGGGCGGGGCGGGGCGGGGCAGGGCGGGGCAGGGCGGGGCGGGCCGGGGCGGGCTTTTCAATATAACCTGGGCGACGCAAAGAAGAGGCACGCCGAGCCCGGACCCTTGGCTTGCAATCAAGAAGAAGAAGAAAAAGAGATACGTCAGGGGGGGGGGGGGTGAAATACGGACAGAGGCACCCCGCCCCGCCCCGCCCACCTCGAGAGACATTTAAGCACAAGAGAGCACGAGGTGGGGTGGTGGGGGGGTCCAGTGCAGTGCGAGGCGGCGAGGCCGGGCTGAGGAGACAGAGCTTGGCACGGCGCGGCAGTAGGGAGACTCGTGGGATCAAAGGGGAAACGAAGAAGGGGGAAAAAAAGTAACAACAACTTTGGACATCGCGGGGCGACGAGGAGCAGGGGGAGCCAGTTGACTACGAAAGCAAGCCGGGTGAAATAAAATTTGCGAGCGCCTAAGGGGGGAAAATATTTATAAGAAAATCACGGTCAACGCTAACAAGAGGCAAAAGATTTTGTTGCGTTACAAATCTAGTGAAGTTGTCGAGCTACTTTAGGGGAAAAGAGGGTCGGGCCACGGGTGGTTATCCATGGTAACAAACTATCGTGCAAACATCTAGTCAATCGACGACATGCGTTAATGAACAACACCTCCAACAACGCCAGCACCACCACCATCCAATACCAAAATTAGTTCATTCAGTTTAGAACTTCTGAACTAAAACTGTGTCAACTCACCTAGACCCTTAATTCTAGAGTGTATTTAAAAGTCTATCGTCCACAGCAGCATGCCGCGGAACTTGAAAGTCTATGAAGTATTTTATTTTAAATGATGTACAACCAACTGCATAGACACCATATAAGGCGTGCGAATAATTCGAATATTCGGAACATGCAGAAGGACATGCACTGACTTTTAAGGTAGTAATAAGGAACCACTCCAAACCACCTCAGCCGGTTACGTGGGAAGCTTTACAGAAAAGAACCAGATATACCATGAATGAGTGGAAAAAGAGCGCAGCACTCCGGAAACCTCAACGATTATAAACAATTAACAAGGAGCTGAACGACCATGCAATTAATACTCGTCAACAAAGCTTTCTGCGCTAAGAGGGACTCACAGTCGTTCAAGGCTCCGCAATTCTAGGAAGGCCAGGCCTGGAATCCTGTCTATCTTGTTGAAATGGAGGTATCTGCAAAGCAGGCGGCGAGTGCATGTGAGCCAACATTGTCACTCAACTTGTGCGGGTGAGTCGGGTCGGGTGGGGCCCGTGGTGCAGTCGCGCCCGGAGCAGGTGCGGTACGGTACGGTACGGGTGCGGCTGGAAGCGACCAAACTACAGCTACACCACAAGTCATTCGAGGCGGAGCGGACCGGAGGCACGCGGGCTTCACACAGCTACACAGAGTGGCGTCGGCCGTCATGCAGAACAGAGTAAGTGCTCCTAGTTGATATGTATAACAAATAAAATTGTGCTGTAAAGGGAAAATGAAAAAAAAAAACACACACAAAAAAAAACTGACAAGACTAAAAAAAGGCAAAAAAAAAAGGAAAGGAAAACAATAAAGCGTCGATTTACATTTAGCATAAAGTCTCCGCCTCGAATGATTGATACATTTTTCACCTTTGCTACTTACAATCGTTGCAACGAAGGCATAGCTGAAAATGTGTCTGGGACAATCTTTTCGAGCTCATTATAATGGAGATATCTGAAAGCAGAAGGTAAAAATGCAACAAGTTCAGTGGTTTTGTTTTCAGCCGGGTCGACGGGGCAGGGCAGGCACGGCAGGGGGGGCGAGGACGAGGCTACCACAAAGCAGAAATGACATTCCGACGACAAAGTTCAGAGACAGCTGAAAGTGAAAATGGAGCAAAATCACGTAATGTTTGAGACGGAGACGACAAATAATTTACGGCGCCCGCTCCGCTCCGCTCCGCCGCGCCGCGCCGCGCCCACAACAGGCAAGTAGCGGTTTGATTTAATCTGACTCCCACGGCCTCGAGTGGTAGGCGGCGCGGCGCGGGGCGGGGCGCGGCACGGGCGGGGTAGGCCGGATCGCACGAGACAAAAGTGACGTCCCCGCGTCACTCTCAATCAAAGCTTTTTGGGCCAATGGACGGACGGGTGTGCGTGCGGGCCACCAGTGGCGCCGCAGGCGGCAGGGCCACAAGGCGTTCACTTAAAAGAAAAATAATAAAAAAATCAGCTGCTCATTGCGGCTGTCAGGCTGTGGCTGTGGGAGACTCTTGTTCTGGCTGCTCGTTGACGGTCCCCCGCGGGGCCGCGGGCAGAGCCGGCTGCAGCTGATTGTCTCTGCATTTCTTTACAGCGGGGCCGGGCGGGCGCAATCAATCACAGCCCTGGAGGGAGATAGTGGCGCCACAACAGTCTCGACAGATCTAGAAGAATGATGTCCTGCTCGCCTCCGCTCCGACATTAAATAAAGTTGCATATTATCTGGCACGGCACGGGGCGGGCGGGACGATGGCGCGTGGCCAGAAAGGCCCCGGCCGGCCCGGCCCGGCGGCGTGTACTTACAGCTGCTCAAGTTTGGGGACGCCTCTGAAGACTTTGCTGTCGATCTCGCGGATGCGGTTCTTGTACAGGAACCTGGGAACAGGCGACCAAAAAAAAATGACACGTTTGGCAAAATAAGAAATAAACAAATATCCATACCATAATATCCATAACGAAAGAGAACGATAGACTTAGAGGAGAATACTCTACTTACATGTATCTCAGCTCGCCGAGGCCGTTGAACATGCCGTTCTGGAGCCGGACGAGGTGGTTGTTGTTGAGCAGTCTGCAAACAGAGGCATCAGGTGGGAATGAGTGGAGCGCTCTGCCGACTGATTCAGAACATCGCTCCCATGCCTCTTTCCTTGTCGCACTCGCGAAGGTGTCCCCCCTAGGGTATGGAGCTGCTCCATGAGTGCGACAAGGACAGAGGCATGGGAGCGATGTTCTGAATCAGTCGGCTGCTCTGCGCGGTAGAGGGAGCACGCCGCCGCGCCGCACCGCACCGCCATCATCGAAATTGCACCGGGCCGGGGCGGGGCGGGGCAGCGCGTGCAAGTTTAAAGCGAACAACATCATGGAACGGGTCGGAGAGGAGAGAACGGCTGACGTGGGAGGGAGCTCATTTCAGAAATTTTAAATGAAAGTATTACTAACTAAAAGGGAGAGCAGTGACCGTGCCGTGGCCTCCCCGCCACTCCACTCCACTCGCGGGGCGGGGCGGGGCGGGGCGGAGTGGGGCGGGGGGCAGTCCCCAGGGGGAGCGGGAGGCAGGCCAGGCCAGGCTGGTGGGGGTCATGATGGAGGCACATTAACTCCGGCGGTGGGAACGCTTTCCGAGCGGCCTAAATCTGCTGCAGAGCAATGCGAGTCATGTCGGAGGGAGGGCAGATACATAATTCCCGTTTCCCCCGTCCTCCTTTGGGTACAGCTTTTAAAGAGGATGTAAGATTCAGCAGCGGCGGAAGGCGGCGCGGCGGAGGCGGCGCTATGGGGAGGCTTTCTTCACACGGGCCTATTCTCTCACCGCCATCGATAACATGCCTGCGCGAACCCTCCGCCCCCGCCCGGCCCTAAAGATACTTTTGTACACACTCTCCCATTCATGTCATGGGACCACGAGGGGTGAGGAGTGAGGGGGGGGGGGAGCGATTAGGGGCCCTTGTGTGGTGGGGAGCGAAATGTGTGGAACACGGACTGCGGGGGCGCGAGAGAGAGAAAGAGAGGGAGGGAGAGAGAGGGAGAGGGAGAGGGAGAGGGAGAGGGAGAGAGAGAGAGAGAGAGAGAGAGAGAGAGAGAGAGAGAGAGAGAGAGAGAGAGAGAGAGAGAGAGAGAAAGAGAGAGAGCCGGGGAGAGCACACCGCACAACGGAGGGCTACACGTCTCGCAAGCCGCAGCAGCAGGCAGACGCGCCGCCACGCACGGCACGGCACGGACACCGGCACAGAGGTCGTGCAGTGGCTTTGCGAAAACTTTGGAGCGTCCAGACAGACAGCAGCAGCACGCTGATGGAGTGAGCTCAGTGCGGGGCGGGGCGGGGCGGGGCTCACGCGCGCGCTGTACGCTCCTACCTCAGCACTTTGCACGCCCCGCCCCGCCCCGCCCCGCCCCGCCCCGCCCCGGACCAGCTCAGTTCCATACGCAGGAGTGTCTTCCTCCGCCTTGCCCCGCCTCGCCCCGTCCACTTTAACACCTACCCTTCAGGCTTCCCTCTACGTCATTCCCTTTGGGACGACGAAAGCGCCAGACCTCCCTCTCTCTCCCTTTCTCTCTCTCTCTCTCTCTCTCTCTCTCTCTCTCTCTCTCTCTCTCTCTCTCTCTCTCTCTCTCTCTCGCTCTCTCTCTCTCTCTCTCTCTCTCTCTCTCTCTCTCTCTCGCAGACAAGGCCGGCCCCGGCCTCAAACCCCTCTTGAGATGAGCCGTCGCCCCAGTCAAGCAGGGCGTGTAAGGTATGCATTATACCTTATTCATAAAGCAAATAGCGGTGGGGGCATTCCAGCCGGGAGAGGCACGGCCGGCACCGGACCGGCACGTCCAAGGACCAGAGGGAGAGAGAGAGCGAGAGAGAGAGCGAGAGAGAGAGAGAGAGAGAGAGAGAGAGAGAGAGAGAGAGAGAGAGAGAGAGAGAGAGAGAGAGAGAGAGAGAGAGAGAGAGAGAGAGAGAGAGAGAGAGAGAGAGAGAGAGAGAGAGAGAGAGACCCAGTAGAGGACCAAGCGCACTGAGGGCTCTGCCTGCACTGTCCCCACGGAATACGTAACCCTGTGCGCCTCACGCCTCGCATTGCCCGCCCCCCTACCCCATAACCCCATTCCCCCCTACCCCAGGGGGAAAGCCCCACAACAACGGGATTAATTGCCAGTGTAGCTCTGGTCTGCATCCGTGGCGGGCGCGGGGGAACGCAGAGTGAATACCAAACGAAAACGCAAGTTTTTCTGATGGGTTTAGGGGAGGGGGGCGGGGGCCAGCGGGAGGGGAGGCTCGTTTAGCCGCCTTAATAACCATTATCGTTATTGCTGTGATTCACGTTGTCACCCTATTCATGCGCCCTTCAAACAAAAGGCCCTGTGCCTTGTTTAATTCTTCTTGCATTCGTCGCGAACGCTTTTCTGCGGGATTGCGAAGAATTAGCATCCCTTGTAGACGACGAAGTATTGTTCCTTTTTTTTTTCCTTTCTTTTTTTTTCGCAATTGCAAAGCAAACGCTTTGCCGTCCACAAAGGAAGCAAATCCTCGGTGGTAGGGAAATAATAGAGTGCCGACGTGTCGAACAGGACCGCAACGCCGGGTCCGCAGCCGCTGCACCGTCACCTTGACCGCGGCCGCGGGGCGGAGCGCGGGGCGGAGCGCGGGGCGGAGCGCGGGGCGGAGCGCGGGGCGGAGCGCGGGGCAGCAGAGCAACTGTGCTGGCAGAGGCCCGCAGTTACGGGGCTGTTCCCGTCCCGGCAGCGGGGGGAGGGAGATAGGCTACGCTCCACAAAGGAATAATAGCGAGAGAACGTACTGCTACGGCTGCAATTCATTCGATTCTGCCGGCGACAAGAGGCGGTCGGATTGGCCGTGCCTGCCTGCCTGCCCTGCACGTGACCGCCGGTGGCTGTGGCTCCGCTCTCCGCCCTCCGCTCTCCGCTCTCTGCCCTCCGCTCTCCGCTCTCCGCCCTCCGCTCTCCGCTCTCCGCCCTCCGCTCTCCGCCCTCCGCTCTCCGCTCTCCGGTCCCTCCCTACCCTGCTCTCCGCTCAGCGGCAGCGAGACAAAGCCTCCAGCGACAAAGTTGCGCGGTGTGCGTTGGCGACGCGCGCACCTCGCTGGGCTGGAGCGTGGCGGGGCGGGGCGGGGCGTGGCGTGGCGGGGCGTGGCGTGGCGGGGCGGGGCGGGGCGGGGCGGGGCGGGGCGGGGCGGGGCGCTCAGCAGAGCACGAGTCCTGTTTGCATGCGTACCGGGTGCCGCGGAGAGTTGTTTTCAGGGAGCAGCAAGGTGTCCTGGGGAGAGGCGTGGGCGTGTGGGAGAGAGAGAGAGAGAGAGAGAGAGAGAGCGAGAGAGAGAGAGAGAGAGAGAGAGAGAGAGAGAGAGAGAGAGAGAGAGAGAGAGAGAGAGAGAGGCAGTCGTGGTTGCAGCATAGGGAGTGTTCTGGGAAATGGGTGTCCTGTCCGTGGAGGTGGGGAGGGTGGCGTGAGCAGCGTGTGTCGAATCACAAACCAACACGCGGAACTACAGAATTTATACCTCACGTACGCGCGCCGGGGTGGCGGGGCGGGGCGGGGCGGGGCGGGGCGGGTTCAGCACACTGTCGCTGCTGTGGAGGGGAATCCGATACATGATACACATATATACGCTTTTCGATCAGGGGGGAGGGCCGCGCCGCCACTCCACCCGCTATCGCACACCCTCCCCTCCGGTCCGACTCGACGCGGCCCTTTCTATCATATGTTTTTAGATTAATTTGACGATATTTACGCGCATGCGATGAGTCTTATTTTTAAAAGGTGCCCGCCGTTTTCCTTGTAAGACATGCAGAACAAAACAAGGAGCAGCCAGTTGTGACGCAACGTTTGTTGGAGAGCACAACTCGCGAGCGGTGCGGGGCCTGGGGCTCCACGGGAAAGAGCAAGTCGCATTGGCACAGTACAGCCAGCACAGCCCAGCCCAAGCAGCTCCCCTGTTCCTGTAGTTAAGGCCCTCATTGAGTACGGCCATAGTACCGCAGGGCAGGGCAAGGGCAGGGCAGGGCAGGGCGCTGGTGCTCGGAGCCGAGCGGGGTGCACGCCGGGGCGGCAGGGGTGGGGCGGTGAGGGCGGCGGGGCCAGCGGCGGGGCGGGGCCGCCCCCACTGTCAAGGCCTCCCTGCCTCCTGGCCTTACAAAATCGCCCGGCTCACAAACAGAGGGCCCCATTCTACGGTGTTTATGTAAACAACGCCAGAGCGCGCCAACCCCCTCCCTCTCTCTCTCTTTCTCCCTCTCCCTCTCCCCCCCTTCTCTCTCTCTCTCCATTCATTCCCCTGCTCCTTCTCCACCAACCTCGCGTCGTTCCGCCAAACTACATCTGCTTCCCGGTCCGTCTGAACTGAAGCCCTTTCAAGAGCGTCTATAAATCTCAGGTCTCGGCGGGATGCGCGACTGGGCGAGAAGAAGAAGAAGAAGAAGAAGAAGAAGAAGAAGAAGAAGAAGAAGAAGAAGAAGAAGAAGAAGAAGAAGAAGAAGAAGAAGAAGAAGCGGTGTGCGCTGGTCAGCCCGACGTGGACAAGGCGATGGACGTGCCTTACGGTTCTAAGAGCAGCGGGCGCGGCAAGACGGAAGGCGCGGACGCGGGAAAAAAAAAGATGGGGGAGAGGAAGAGAGGAGAGAGAGAGAAGAAAGAGAGGCCTGTTTGCGCAGAGTAAATCGACCTCTCTGCGCGCCACTTAGAGTTGCAGTGTGTGGCGGAGGGGTGAGGGAGGCGGGGTGGGGTGGGGCGGGGCGGGGCACGGCGGGGTGGGGCGCGGCGGGGTGGGTCAGGGCGGGGCGGGGCCAGGACGAGGGCAGCGGACCAGCCGTGGGGCGGGGCGGGGCGGGGCCGAACGCCCGCGAGCAGTGGGTCGGCAAGATAAAAAAAAAACATAAACAAACAAAAAAAAAAAAAAAAAAAAAAAACAACCCCCACCCGGCGGCCGCGACCTGGCCCTGGCCGCTGCTGTTGGCGCTGCTGCTGTTTGTCTAACCTCACAAGTGCATCGGGCTGTGAGTGGGCGGGGCGGGGCGGGGCGGGGCGGGGCGGGCATTATACTTGGTCCAAACAGACGCTTCACAGCTGCCAATAACGCCTAAACAAGCTCCGCGCCCCGCCCCGCCCCGCCCCGCCCCGCCCGTGGTATCCATATTGATGAGCCCATTGTTGTACCTGCGCAGCGCGCAGGGCCGTGCCGGGCCAGGTCAGGGCTGGTGCGGTGGCTCGGATGATGGACCAGCAGGAATATTAATTTTCTTATTGGAGCGCGAAGCGATAGGCGACCAGGACAGGGCGGCAGGGGCCTAACGGAACGCCACCGTCGCGACGCCCAGTGCACAGTGGGCCGGAGAGCCCATTTTGACGCGCAAAACCTCTTTTGAACCGTTATCGTTCACAGATCTGCACCAAACTTCGTGCATGGACTCCTAGTGGTACCTGCAATACTATTAACACATGTCGTCACCCGGTAAGACGTCCTCCGCCAGGAAACCCAATCAAAAGAATGATAAAAAAAAAGAAAAATTCCGAAAAATTAAGAAAAAACTTGCTTGAAATTTTCGTGAAATTTTCTTAATTTTTTCAGAATTTTTGCGATTTTTTTTCATTCTTTTTTTTTGAATTTTTCTAAATTTTTCCGAATTCTCATTGAATTTTTTTTAAATTTCTGGTCGAAATTTTTCGAAATTTTTCTGAATTTTTAATGATTTTTTAAAAAGTATTCCTCGAAATTTTCCTGAAATTTTCTTATTTTTTCTGATTTTTTCCGATTTTTTTTAACTTTTTAATGTTTTTGTATTTTCCTAAATTACGATGTGTACATAAATTTTGTTGTTTTCCCCTTGGGGAGCGGAGAACGACCTTCGGCAGTGCTCCAGGTCCACATTCAATGTTTGGTGCGGATCGGTCGTCGAGAGCTTTGCGCAGTGTCAGGGATGTTTGCAGAGGCCTTAATTTTCACCAATCCCTTATTTCAGTTCTATTAGTTAAGCTGGATCACGTTTGCGCAAGTTTGCGCAAAGTTTTATTGTTGGGTTGGATATGGGGCACTATCAGGTAGCTCAGGAGCCCGGTCCCCCCATGCAATCGCGTGCAATGCGTTTTAAAAGTCAAGAAAACTGTTTTTTATGGTGTTTTCTTCAAATTCCTTTATATCTTATGGTCTTTGCCGGGGCATTGATGTCAACTCATTGAATGGGTATTTTTTTTCTTGTAACTAACCCCATAGGCAACTCTTATCCAGCATGGGACCGCTCTACATTTCAAATAGACTATACAGAAGACGTCACAAAGAAACCCTCGCATTTGCCCCCAAAACCGCAAAGAGAAGCAAAGTTCTCTCTTTGAGTGCCTGTGGCGGGGAAACCCATCGACATATTCAAAAACCGTTCTAGGGCTAAGTACTTTGGACATATTGGAGCAAATCTAGCCGGTTGCGACCTCTGTACTGCCAAGTTGATTTTTTGAGGTTTTGCGCGTCAAAATGGGCTCTCCGGCCCACTGTGCAGTGTGCCCCGGCCCGGCCACACACGTCACACGGTAATTGGGAATAAATCGACGGCGGCACGGGCTGCCTAACAGGCAGGGCGGGGCGGGGCGGGGCGCCTCCATCAGTTACCTCAGTGTTTAGGGTTGGTGGGAGGGTGCGGGCGGGAGCCCACCGCCAGGGCGGAGAAAACTTAGGCGCCGCCAACAACAAGCAGACCGCGCTCCTGGCCCTGACGTGTCATGTCAAAGCAGCAGGAAAAGCGATTCGATAATTTCGAGTCCCGAGCGCGGGCGGGGCGGGGCGGGGCGGGGAGGGGGGTCGTTGGAACAGCAGCCCCTTAATCTTAACCCGCTACCACACACACACACATCCCTCTCCTCTCTCTCTCTGTCTCTCTCTCGCGCAAAGACCGAGGCAGCTCAACCCGCGTAACGAGAGGCATTACGAGTCATTGCACACGCCTGCATTATTTTATCTATCGCTATACCCGCGGCTGATGCAGCGCTAGCTTTTTGCTGCACGAAGTCTCCCCCCCCCCCCCCCCCCCGGTCTGAGCGCCCTACATACGCGCGGGGTGCGTGCCCCGCCCCGCCCCGCCAGCACACAAATACACACGGCACTGACACTCGCTTCAGAACACAGACTCGCCCGCGCGCGCGTGTGTGTGTACAGGCGTTCCTTTGAAAAACAAGGATGCCAAACTAGAACCGTAAACCAAAGCGATGATGTACAAGAGTCATCGGGATTGCGGAAAGCCTTTTCCATCACTTAACTGCCAGCGTTCCTGCTCCCTCTCCCGCTCTCTCTCTCTGTCTCTCTCTCCCCCTCTCTCTTTGCTCCTCCCTCTCCTCCCGCTTTGCTCCCCTTTGGCCAAAATCCCCTCGGCGGCTCTGATCATTGAAATGAAGCGCCCGCTGGTGCTCGAGGCATGTCCGGAGCAGAGCCTCGTAACTCGGCCGGGATTTCCGCGGGGATACGCGACGCTGCGCCGAACAGGAAATTAGGGGGATCGAAATGGGAGAGTGAGCGTGGAGCGGCGGTGGGGGCTGGGGTACTTACAGAGTGTGGAGGTTTCTCAGGTCCTTGAACGTGTTGGCCGGAATATCTCGAATCTTGTTGAAGCGGAGATCCCTGAAACAATCAAAGGAGATACACGTAAGTTTCAGAACAGATGACAATGTAGATTTTATAATTTTGGATAATACATGTTAGAGTACTATAACGCACGTACGATATAAATGTTTCCCAGTATTTTTGCTTCCGTCTGACAGGGCGTGTACCCCCCACTTTGCGAAAGAGTAGGTCGTAAGCACAATGCGAGAATGGCATAGCACTATGATATATTGCCTCGAGGAAGTCATGCACCCCGAAAAAAATGGGATACGACGACGCTACGCTGTGCTCGGCACCTGTGTGCATACGAGCGGAGCGGGCGGGGCGGGGCGGGGCGGGGCGGGGCGGGGCGCCCAGAGGCGGTACGACCAGAGATGCCACTGGCGCCCGTATCACAGTGTCAGCCTTGGCGCCATCACTTTGCACTGTCGTGCAGTAACGGGAGCCAGCCCGAGCCCCGCCCACAGGAACCGAGAAAAAAAAGCGGTTGGTTAACGCCAACAACCAAAACATTTCCACCGAGCATAACCCAAATATGAGTGAATTACAGCACCTTTGAAAAAGCCTCAGACTTGCGATAGGCCTTAAAGATTTCAACTAATCTTGACCATCACTGTTCTCCTCTGCTGTGACAAGCCACTTCCGACTAGTACCGGTACAGAAGGCAAAAGGGAACACTCTCCAGCCCACGGGCCGCGCAGACACGCCCCGCCCCGCCCCGCCCCGCCCCGCCCCGGGGCTGGAATGCCCTGCCCTTGTCCTCTGTAGGGCACAATTGCCGTCCCAGCCCCTCGAATCCTGGCCGGGCTGTAAAGCGAGCCAGCAAGCAGCGCAGTACCGCGCTGCGTTGCGGAATGGTAGCTCTCAGTACGAGAGAGAGAGAGAGAGAGAGAGAGAGAGAGAGAGAGAGAGAGAGAGAGAGAGAGAGAGAGAGAGAGAGAGAAGAGAGAGAGAAGGACCAATCAGAACCACGGACGCGGGTTCCCTGAACGCACGATCCGACCCAACACAGTGCAAATAGAGACACGAACCCTTCCCTCCCTCCCTCCCTCGCTCCCACACATGGCTACTGCAGAACAAACAGGATTAGCGCTCGCCGGGGCGGGGCGGGGCGGGGCGGGGCGGGGCGGGCTCACAAGGCAATAGGTCCGGCGGCGCCTGGAACAGGTCTGCGCCGCGGCGCCTGTATCGCCCTGCTGCAGCAGGAGGGCCATTCCTGCCGTCCTGCCGCGCGCCGTAAACCAAAGGAGAGCGAAGGGCGCCTCTGGGGCCGCCCCCACCCCCCATTTATTTTTTAACGGCGACCACACACAACAACAACGGCAGCACGATCGCGGCGGCGACCCCTACACGCACCACGCTCTTATTCGTCCAATAACCCGTTTGCCTTGTGAATTCTATACCTACCCCTCTCCTTGTCCCCCCGCCTTTTATTTTTCCACCCCCTCCCACAACGCCCACATCCTGCTCGCCGTTCTGACTCTCCCTCTCTCTCTCTCGCTCTCTCTCTCTCTCTCTCTCTCCCTCTCTCTCTCACTGTCGGGAATGTCTGCGTCCTCATTACCCTAAAACGACGGAACTCGAGGACCTTTCTGCCTCGTGGGCCTTGTCCTGTCCGCCACGCCCCGCCACCCCGCGCGCTTTATTTCCTTTTGTGCGAATCCCATGTCGCTGTATCCGCCTTGTCTTTTCAGCTCGGCCTCGGCCTCGGCCCCGGCGGGCCTCAGCCGCGGGCCCCGCCACGACGACAAGGGCCCGGCCTCGGCCCTTCCCTTCCAAGACCTCTGCCCCCGGCGGCCCCCGCCAGGCCGGGGAGCCCGGAGATTTCCAGCAGGAACAATACGCGGAAAAGCCACGCCATTTTCAAATTAAGAAAAAAAATTTAAATTCTTTTTTTACCTTGGAGGAATACCGTTGCAACTAATCTCAGGCGACAACATTTCTACTGGCGATTTTCTCTCCTATCAAACGCTTCAAAAAAAAAAAAAGTCAGCGAAAAATTTTTCGTAGGTCTTGACTGCTACTTACTGTTCGCCCCACCCCTACGACTGGCGAGCAAGATGTCAAGTGGGCGCGGCCCTACTCCGGAGTGTTTCCGTTTCCACTCTCTCTCTCTCTCTCTCTCTCTCTCTCTCTCTCTCTCTCTCTCTCTCTCTCTCACTCTCACAGAGCGTGGCTGCTGGCCGAGCGCTGCACGACGCCAGTCCCGTCCCGTCCCACAGGGCTATCCGGGGGCGCTTTTAGGTCCCAGTGCGGAGTCCTTCACTTCTCCCCCCCCCCCACCCCCTTTCCCCTCTCCCCCCCCCTTCCGTCTCTCCCCGCCAAGGACACCTCAGCTGTGCTCTGCAGGTAACCGCCCAGCCTAGCCCCGGCCCCGCCGCTGCCCGCCGGCCTGCCCCGTGCCTTGTCCTGTTGTGGGGTGGCCACCCACCCCCAACCCCTGGGAAGAGACGAACCCAGCGGACCCACCACCACCCCTTGACTCCCCGTATATACCCCCCCTCTCTCTCTCTCTCTCTCTCTCTTCAGGAACCATCTACCTACCGAATGCTTGAACCAACTTCTGCACTATAGACTTTGGCAGTCAAACGTGCGAAGTGATATTAAGAACAGAACTACGGCGCTTACACTGGGAACTAAATTGCACTCAGTTGTAAGTAATAACTTCTCCGCAACTGGCTACCCAAGTGCTTGTTTCCGCGCGACACGCGGGGGTGAGCACGGCGTACACAGCGTATACAGCGGGGCCGCACAACGCGAGCGACGCGAGCGCCATCTACATCCCCATATACACTCTTTGCCCAAGTCTGCTGTATACACTCCGTTTATAATTCTATTGCTGCATCTCCATTTCAGACGGCGCGGAAGTGTTCAGTTCAGGGCGCGCGAGGGGGTAGGGGAGGGAGAGAGGGAGAGAGGGGGAGGGAGAGAGGGAGAGAGAGAGAGAGAGAGAGAGAGAGAGAGAGAGAGAGAGAGAGAGAGAGAGAGAGAGAGAGAGAGAGAAGAAGAGGCAATAGGGAGGAGAGGGAAAACAAAAGAGACAGAGAGAAGCAAGTGGTATGGAAACAGGGAAGACGGACGACACCGGATGGGAGACGCGTTGATCCGGGCTGCGACAGGAATCCTTAGAGTGCGGCAGCAGGAGCACGGGTAGGGAGGACGCAGCCTTGGAGTAGTATCCTACTCCAAGACGCATCCACCAGGGATTGCGTCCCGGGCCTTGCCTGCCTGCATGTGTGTGTGTGTGTGTGTGTGTGGCGGCGCTCCCGCCCCGCCCCGGGGCCGGGGTCCACATGAGGACGCTGTGCACACTCTCAGAGAGGGACTTAGTGAACCAAACATATGCGAGAACCCTGTCCCCTCCCCCCTCTTCCTGAGCTCTCTGGCCGCGGCACCGCGGTAACCATAGTGTGTGAATGTCGAACACTTGCAGGTGGGTCAATTCCCATTGAACGAGGAAAAAAAGTGTAAATCTTCCGCGAGGAATTCCCCCACGCACTTTTGTGCAAACGCGTTAGGAGAGGGAGAAGGGCTGGAGGAGACCCGCAAAGGGCTGAACTCGTGCGGCCGATAGCCGGAGGAGCGTGCGTATGGGCAAAGCGATTACGCACCAGGCAGGCTGGCTGCCGGGCCGGGGGAAAGGAAACTAATAACGCCCGAGCCTCTTGCTCTGCGGTAGCGTAGCACACGGGGCGGCAGTGTGGCGCCGCAGAGAGCGTCCAGAAAGTACCTCCGTTAGAGTGCACGCCGTGCGGGCCCTCGGGGCGTCTGGGAGGTAGGCAACATCCCCCACAGTGCATGCGTGTACTGCGGGGCTGCCTACCCCCAGCCTCGCAGGCGCCCGCCCCGCGGCTCCCGTATTTCGCTGTGAGGGAATCTGAGCGAAACGGACGCGCACTTTGTGTAAGAGTCCTTAAAGATAGACCCGCAAAGAACTGCTCGCAGCGCTACAGCGCGCTGCTGCCCCTCGGGGAGTGTAGGAGCGGGGTGGGGGTGACCCTCGTCAGCTGGACGTACGGCCAGGGCGCGGCGTGGCGTGGCGCGGCGGGGTGGCCCGGGGTGCAGCATGGGCAGACCTGCTGCTGCCTCTGACACGGGCCAATTAGGCGGGAGCGGCGCGGGGGCGCGATTGGGGCAGCGCGCGACGCGCGGGCCGCCCCCGGAGGCGGCAGCGGTCGTCCCCGGCTGGGGCTAGGCCCCGCGCCGTCCCCGCCGCCCCGCCCTGCCCCGCGCCAGTCTCCCCGCGGGCGTTTCACAATTGCCCTCGCGAGGTCCTGCCTACATTAAAACGGCGCTCTGGGGAGTATCTCTGTCTCCCTCGCCCTTTTCCCTTCAGCTTCTACTCCGGACGCCGCGCGCCCCGCCCCGCCCCGCCGTCTTGCCCCCGAGGGGGCGCCAACCACCCGGCGCGGGAGCCCAACTAGCACGGCAGCGAGTTGGGCTGGCTGGGACCGCACCTCTCTCAGCCTTTTTCCTACTTCCTCCCCCCCTTCTCTCTCTCTCTCTCTCTCTCTCTCTCTCTCTCTCTCTCTCTCTCTCTCTCTTTACGTCTCTTTAGTACGTCTTTGCCTCTAACCACTGACGTCGTGGCGCGCGCGCTGTGGCGGAGACAGCAAGAAATAAAATAAAAGTAAGAGAAAAAAAAAATATATATATACAATATTTCTGCTTTCTCCCTCGCTTCTCCCTACAAACAGCAGAAGGAATTTGTCGGAGGAGAGGCGAGGAGGAGAGGCCTTTTATTTCCGAGGCCAGCGCCGTGGGGAGCTCTGGGGCAGCCGGGCTGGGGGAGGCGCCCTCTAGCGGCGGAGCGCTGCGCGAACCTCGACCACAGGACCCAGCCGAGCAAGGGCTGTGCGCACCACGCACCTCTCCCTCCCTCCCTCCCTCCCTCCCGGCCCCGGATAAATCAACCGGCCGCACTCGAATCAGATTTCAGTTAGCCGCGCGCAAAATGTATTTTGTTCTTTGAAGTACTACAGCATTCCTGCGGCGGGCGGGGCGGGAGCCCGCGGGCGAGCGAATCACGGCAGTGCATTACTTGCGGGGCCCGCCCGCACCCTCATAAAGGGCGCCTACGGTGTGTTTAGCCCGCCCCGCCGCCTGAGCCCTTCCAAAGGGCCGCGGCCCGGCCCGGCCCGGCGGCACCAGAGGAGTTTCAGGCGAAAGGGTTGGCGGCCCTGCTGGCTGCAGCTCGCCGGGCCGGGCCGGGCCGGGCCGCGGTGAGAGACCACTAAGCAGCAGCGGCAGCAGGGCGGGGAGGGGGCGGGGAGGGAGGGCATGGTAAACGGATCCGCCCCGCCCCGCCCCAACCCCTGTTTTGTCTCGCAGCGCCAACGCTAAAAGTTTTTCACAACATCGTTTGTACTTCCGCAGCACATAAATCCCACAAGCAGCAGCGCAGGCCCTCGGCATGGCGCGGCGCGGCGCGGCGCGGGCAGGGCGGCGGCAGACCACCCTAGTGTGACCGCACTCGCACGCACATGGTACAGTACTGCATGCCGCATGCTTGTCGCCGCACACAGGCGCGGCGCGGCGCGGCGAGGCGAGCTGGCGACGCGGCGAGTTAGAAAGGAGCGTTAATGTCGTGTCGTCTGCTAGTGCACAAAAAATAAAGAAAAGGCGACTCCCTTCCGCTCCGACGCGCGCTCCCATGATGTTCTGATTATATTTCATTTCATTATTCAACGGAATTACGCGCTCATTTTCCGGGACGAGCGACGCAAGTGAGGGAGGAGAGGGGGAGGGGGGGTGCTCCACTTCCAATTTTCTTCTTCGTTTTGGCGCCGCTGGTTTTCGCGTGGTGTTTTGTTTGCTTTCGCGAACAGTTTGGTCGAATCTTTTTAGACAGGGACCGGGGCGGCAAAGAGGAAAAGCGCCGCCTTGCGACGCGGGGAGGGATGGCAGATGGGGCAGAAGTTCGGTAGTGGCCGCGGTCCAAGCAGCAGGAGAGCGAGAGCGAGAGAGAGAGAGAGAGAGAGAGAGAGAGAGAGAGAGAGAGAGAGAGAGAGAGAGAGAGAGAGAGAGAGAGAGAGAGAGAGAGAGAGAGAGAGAGGGAAGGAGAGCGGCCGCCAGGATTTGGCGCAGCCCACGTGGGAACCGCCAGAAGGCACTCTTCCTCTCGTTGTTGTGAGGACGGGCTGGCAGGGCGACGGGAGAGGAAATGAGCGAAGGAGAGGAGGGGGAGGAGGTGGGGGAGGAGCAGGACAGAGGACCCCGTCCACAAAAATTGAGACTTGATAAAGCAGGCCAACGCCCACTATAATTCGTCGTAGCAGACAAAAAATAATAAAAATAAAAATTCCGAGGAGTGGTAGGGGCTGAAAAAGAGGCGCGCGCGACCCAGAAAGGGAAGCAGAAAGGACATATCAGACTCAGACTCGCTGAAGGTCACAGACCCCAGTGCCGCCTGGGGCGGCCGGCGGCCCCGCCCCGCCCCGCCCCGCCCCGCCCCGCCCTCGGCGTTTGATTCTATCGCAAGAAAATCATAGGGTCGACATCAGCAGAGGCAGCGAGGCAGGAGGGTGGGGCAGCCTCAGCCTCCCTGAGGGCGGGTCTGATGGGATCATGTTTGGAGAGGCAGTGGTTCCATACCGGCGCGGGGCGGGGCGGGGCAGAGGGAGCTAGGGAGGGTAGTTCTGACCGCGCAGAGGCGAGCCCCACACGGGCCCCGCCCCACCCGGTCCCGCCCCGCCCCGCCCCGCCCCGCCCGCCCCTCACCAGGCCGCGGTCACGATGTCTTTGCGGTGTCTGCTCTGCAGCGCGGCGCCGGCGCTTTTCACTTTGAGGACTTAGCTCCATTAAAGCGAGCTGCTCCCGACCGACTTACGAAAGGCAAATCCCTGCCGCCGGCCGGCCGGGACGGAATAGGAACAAGGAGGACGCGGCATTGGACGGTCTGGTCGTCAAAGAGCTTATCGGAGCACCTAAATAATTAGCTCACGCAGTGTTGTCAATGTTCGCTACACTGCTCTTTCCCTCTCTTTCGCCCGCTGCCCTCTTCGTCTCTCTCTCTCTCTCTCTCTCTCTCTCTCTGTCTCTCTCTCTCTCTCTCTCTCTCTCTCTCTCTCTCTCTCCCTCTCTCTCTCTCTCTCTCTCTCTCTCTCCCCCTCCCTCCCTCTCTTCCTCCCCTTTTCCAATGTGCCATTCATTCCGTCCCCCCTCGTTTCTCCTTGTCTTCCCTCGCCGCCAAACTAGGGGATCGTCCGGACTTACTTGGCGAAGTAAGACGTGGCGTGGCGAGTCGACGGCCTGGGCGGGGCGGGGGGGGGGCGGGGCGGGGCGGGGCGGGGCAGCGCTTCTCCGAGGCGCCAGTGTAAAGTTCTGCCCCACCGCCCGCGCCCAGGCAGACGCTCCGGCCGGCAACGCCAGCTGCAGTTTGAAATAGCGGAGGTCCTTAATTTTCTCTTTTCATCATCTTTACGACGAGGTGGAGATCATTCATTGCCCCCCCCCCCCAATCCCTCCCCGAAAACTCTTCCCTCAACCACCGCCACGCGGCCCCGCCCCACCCCGCCCGCAGGCCAAGCGCCTGCCTCCCATCTCCCTAAAACAGGGCAGGCCAGTCAGTTACCACTGCTGGCCCTCGTACAGTGGGGAGGGGCCGGGAGGGGCTCACAGGGCTGTTTGGGAATTTCAGACGTAAACGAGAGAAATAAAAGAAGTCTCGCAATAACACGAGCGCGCGCGGCTCCCCGAGCGCCAGGAGGAATAAGGCAAAAGCCCGCACCGCACCGCACCGCGGTGTTTCGATCCTTCCGCTTAACAGCGGCAGGTGATATTCTTGGTATCTGTGGAGAATATCCCCCTCAGACCGGAAACATTCCTGCCCCACCCCTCCCCGTCGACGGCGCGATAGCCTGCTGTCATACATCCACTGGAACACCTCTCTCCTCGCGTCCATACCCCCCGGTCTCCTTCTCCGTCTCCCGCTTTTTTTTTTCCAACACACATCTTCTTTTTCCCCCGCTCTCTTCCTGTCACACACACACACACGCACACACACAGTGCAGGACCGCAGCCACTACCCCCCAGTTAGGGACAAAAGAACGGCGCCGTGTCCTCCGCACAACGGCACATTTGCCGAGCAAGTGCCTTTCGTCCGCGAGCCATTCAACCCCCCCCCCCCCCCCCCCCGGCTGTACCAGCGGAGGCCCTCCCCGCCACAATACCTGGCCGCACATTCTTCTGGTGCGCAGACTCTGCGTGCTCGCTGGACCAAACACGACTCGTGCACCACTTACTTGCGGCTTATCCCAAACGTATACACGCCATATTTTGAACCCTTGACTTTTTTTTTTTTTTTTTTTTTTTTTTATTTACGAATAAAAGGTTTATGCGCGTAATACCCGGCGTCGTCCAGCTGAAACGGCGGCGCGGGTGCGGGGACGTGCATAGCGTAGTAAGGGTGAGTGGTGAATACTTGATGGGGTTGGCACCGCCGAAAGTGGCCCCATCACTTGGCTTGCACGGGGGCAGGGCAGGGCAGGGGCGCCCGACCGCACACTGCCGTGTCGTGCGCGCGCTCCGGGGCCAGCGCTCATGGTAGCCTCGCACCAGGACCACACACAACTCGACCTCGGCCCGCCCCCGCCCCGCCCCGCCCCGCCCCGCCCCCAGCCCTCACATCCGTTCAAAACTTTTTAATAGCGGCTATATATTTCGCGGCTAGGCGCGGCGCGGGGCGCAAGAGTGCGCGGGGCGGGAGGGAGCGGCCGCGCCCGGTACGACAATGGACAAGTATCCAGTGTTCCCGCCGCCTGGGCCTGGGCGCCTCTTTGAACAGGCCAAGAAGGCCCTCCCCCACGTTCCTGCACCCCGACGACCTCCCTACAGCCTTCCTTCTACCCCCGCCTTCGCCGATCAAGCGTCCGCCTGGCGGAGAGAAATCATCCCCCTCAATCATCCAGCCCGCTCGTCCGGACAGTGGCGTGGCGTGGCGGCGCGGGGCGGCGCGGGGCCCACGGGCCACTAATTAAACTCTCCCTGCCAGTCCCGCGCCCCCCGCGGCCCCCGCAGCACCGCGGCCAACCCGGGCGCCATCTTGGTTGTGCGCAAAATGTGTGCCCCGGCCCCGCACCAACATTCCTCACTGGACAATATCGTGTGAGCTACAAGCTATCATCCTGAGAATTCATCGGCGGCATTATAGGGGATGAACCGGTCTGAGGTGATGCTAGTTGTACCTCCCTGTAAACAGGGAGGGAATGCTAGTGCGACGGGTCATGAGCATGAGCGGGAAAGGTGTTCCCGGAGATGCGTTCGTCCGTCCTCTCGCCCGGCCCCCCTGGAGCCCTCTCCACCGCGCGGGGGCGGGGCGGGGTGTGGCGGGGTGTGGCGGGGTGGGGCGGGGCGGGGCCGCGGGGTTACGTGCCTTGTCGCACCTCCAGCGACGGGGTCCCCCAGGGGACAGCGCAGCCAACCGCCTCGTCTACAAAAGAACGCGGTAGGGAAGGAAAGAACACCGTCCCGTCCCAGGTGGGGTGGGGGATGCACTATACTTGTAACCTAGTGTTTGCGCGGCGGGGTCTCACACTCCTTACTGTAGGACCATGGGCCTCGCACTTGTTACTGTAATACTGAACTATACGGTTGAGTTTGCAGAGTTCGAGTGTGGCCTATTGAGATGCGTATCTCGCTGCAGGGCCTCCTACCCCACGCTCCCTCCCCCTAGTCCTGGCACCGTGCCTTTTTCTCCTGCCAATGTGAAGCGCGTTGCTCCTGACACCGCGTGGCGCGCTCGCTACCCCCTACCCCCAACCCCACCCCTTTGTCCCCCGCTCAGAGGAGGTCGACGCCGGCCCGCGCCCCAGCGGCAGCTGCAGAAGGACGCTCTCCACCGCCGCGCCCCGCCCGCCCCGCCACACCGCGCCCCGCCCACCCCGCCCGCACGGTTAAAGTGTTGGTTTGCGAGCGACACTTAGCGAATGCGCGGTGGAGAGGAGGGTGGGGGCGTTCAGCAGGAATACTAAACGAAGGCTGCGCGGGTTTGGAAGGGTTCTGCTGAGGGGAGGGGCGGGGGAGTGAGGGGGCGGGCGGGCACTGGGATGGGGGTATAGGGAATTAAGGGCATTATAACTTATTCACTAACGCAGCACGCGCCCCGCCGCGCCTCACCCCACCCCGCCTCACCCCACCCCGCCCCGCGCGACCCACTCCAGCGCAGGGCTCCCGGAGAGATTGGCTGTCGCCGAGAGTGTGTCGGGATAGGGGCCGTCGCGCCGCGCCGCGGCTGCTGGAGAATCTGCAGGAGACGTGCCATTATTTCAGCACTGCTCGGAAAAAGTTATCGGTTCTCATTATCCTGGCTTAAGCGCCCGGCTCATTCTTTTGATAACAGTAATGACTCCGACAATGGTACGGCGTTATTATTCTCAGTGATTATCAGTTGGGACCAGCCAGGCCCGCCCCGCTCCGCTACGGTTGCGTTTGGTTGCGCCCCCCGCGGTCAATATTTGCCCAGCGGAAAACTGGGAAGCGGCCGAACCGAAACCAATAAAGTACCGCGAGTTATGCCATAAACGGGCACAGTAACGGCCGCGCGGAAAATGATCTATATTTTATAGACTTGTCCCCCACCCCCACCTCGTCCTCGTCCCCCACCCCCTTACAGTCCCCGCCGCACCGGGGCGGGCGAAGATATTTCAGTCATTGAAGATGACACCCACTGGATGAGTTCCAGAGTCCGACGGTGGACCCCCCGCCCCCTCCCAAACCCCTCCTCTTTCTCCTTCATTGTCCCTTCCTCCATACTCTCGTCTCTTTCCTTTCGGCAATGGTTCTTCTCTTCTATTATTACGTAACAGACTTTTTTTTTCCTCCCCAGCAGCGGCTCGTCGTTCACCACCAAAACGCTTAGCTGCCCGCTCAGCCCTCGTTTTTTTTTTTTTTTGTCGGTGGTCGCTCTCATAAATTGAGGTGGAAGGCGGGGCGAGGCGGGGCGGGGTGAGGCGGGGCGGGGTGAGGCGGGGCGGGGTGAGGCGGGGCGGGGTGAGGCGGGGCGGGGCGGGGCGGGGTGAGGCGGGGCGAGGCGGGGCGAGGCGGGGCGAGGCGGGCAGGGCACGCGGTCGCAGGAGGAGCAGGGCCTGCCCGGCCCGAGGACAGGGCCAGCGATGAGCGGACAGGGAAAAGGGTTGGGGGCAGCAGCGGACCCTGAAAATGGTTTCAGTAATTCTAGCTAAACTGAGGATACAGAAATATTTCAACTTTCACGTAAAGAAATTTCCCTCACACGAGGAAAATTTTCCTTACGTTCCCTCGACCTAAAGAGTCGAAATTTCCTTGCTCACAGATAGGGGCTGCGGGTGCTTCTCCTGCAGAGCGATGAGGCATTCCGCAGAGGCAGACCGCCCCCTCCCCCTCCCTTCCCTGCACTGGCCGCGGCGCGTTCTGTTGTTCGAGTTTATTTCCGCTCGCGCGCCCCGTGTTGTGGCTGCGGGGCGGGGCGGGGCGGGGCGGGGCGGGGCGGGGCGGGGCGGGGCGGGGCGGGGCGGGGCGTCGAGTCATGTCATGCAGGCGGCGGGCACGTCTGGGATCTCCGCGGCGCCCGTCCCGTCCCGGCCCGCACACAGTGCACTGCAAACCGCAGGGGGCTGCTGCGGGGGCTCAGAGCAGGGCGACACGACAAGAGGCCCAGCCCGGGACACACACACACACTGGGCTGATCTCCCCGGCTCTGCGCTGGAGTCCTGGAGAAGAGCAGAGCAGCCGCTCCAGCCGGCTCCAGCCGACCGCACCGCTCCGCTCTGCTGTGCCAGTGGTGTCGCTTCCGCTCGCGTCGCCGCAGTGTTCGCTGCCAATGGAGCGCAATGGAGCCCCTCTCCTCCAAGCTTGGCCGCGCGGGCCGCGCGCCGCACCCAGCCCAGCCAGCAGCCGGCTCCGGGCCCGGAGCGAGATCCACCCCGGTGATACCTATATCTACCCCCGGGGGGAGAAAAACTGTAAGCCCGTGTCGTTCAAGATAGTCCCGTCTTTTTTCTTTCTTCCCTGCCTGGCGTGCGACGACGGATGGATGCGGGGGACATAAGTGGCTGGTGTGCACAAGTCATGCCCCCCCCCCCCCCCAGCGGTTCTCATTCCCCGGGTGGGTGCCGGGGGACTTTGGGACAAAGCGTTTCCCCCCCGGTGGGTGAGGCAGGAGCTGCGCTGCGGACGACTCGTGTCGCGAGGGAGCCATCCCGGCGAGATGGAGACCCCGCCCCGCCTGCACATGCCATGCGAGTCCCCTGGCGCCGCAGCGAAATCCTAGACGGAACCGATATATACTTCCTCCATTCCCAAAGTCTCTATTTTTCTCGGTGTCTTACTTTTTGGGTCACTCTCTTCCGCGCATGTATCTCAATACTGCCTGATAATTTTTAAAAGATTAAAAAAAAATATTTTAAAAAAACGGCGAAGACGGATTAAGAGAGCGTGTTTTGTCGGGGCTTTCTCCAGCGAGCACAGTCACGTCGCGGTGACTGGAGAAGGGAAGGGGCAGGGCCGGCCACTCCAGGACCTGCTCCAGGAGCACGGCCGGGCCCCGGCGACTGTCTCCACAACGACGTGACGGCACAACTTTCGCGGATGAGCGCCGGGGGAGGCGGGGAGGTGAGATGGAGGAGGGCCGGCGCGGCGCGGTCAGCACGTCGCGAGAGAGAGAGAGAGAGAGAGAGAGAGAGAGAGAGAGAGAGAGAGAGAGAGAGAGAGAGAGAGAGAGAGAAGAAGAAGAGAGAGAGATATGACCCTCGCCCGCACCCGGCCTCTTCCTCTCTTACTCACTGGAAGGGACGCGATTCAATAAAACGAACGCTTACTCTCGACACGCCCCGGTGAGACCGACGAGGGTCCGGGCGGGGCGGGGCGGGGCGGGGCGAGGTCGGGTGGGGTGGAGCGGGGCGGGGTGGGGCGGAAGGGCCACAGATAAGTGTTCCGAGGAGCCGAGGCCGGCCGGGTCATCCAGCTGCGGCTGGGCTGGGACTGACTGGGCATTAGGCCCCATTACACCGGAGCCGCGCTCGTGTGTGTGTGTGTGCGTGTGTGTTTGCCAACAGCCAACAAGGCGACACCAAGCTGGCTGGGCATCACGAAGAGCAATAGTCAGCGGTTCTCAGAAGGCTCACATAAACCTCCACACACGCGCACACACACACAAACACAATAGACAGCAGGACCCAATATAAACAAAACGTTACCCTGCGTTGTTACTTTTCATAACGCCCCCATGCCATAACCGCGTCGTACATCACAATGACGCAAATCTACAAGATTTATCAATACTGTTCATTTAATATCAACTTCCCGGCCGACAGGATGACTTTGTCACGCGAGACGCGAGTAATCGCACACGCGAAGCAGCGCAGCGTGACACCCTTCGCCACCTGCTTGCGCTGCGACTGCATGGGCTGCGCTCGAGTCTGCGCCCCTCGAGCGGGCGTTGCACCCCGCCCCCAGTTATCCACTTTAGCCCGGCGTGCTCTCGACGCCCCGCCCCGCCCCGCCCCGCCCCGCCCCGCCACGACCCAGCGCGTGTTAATCGTGCTGCATCACCCCGCTGCACACAAAGTCATGGCGCGCGGCCACAAGGGCCTAACTCAGCCGGGCCGCTCTCGAGCACGCCTCGTCACCGTGCGCGCGCGCACCTCGGCGTGGCGTGGCGCGGGCCGTCCGGAACCAAAGTCCAATAACCACACTGACACGGCTCGGCTCGGCTCGGCTCCGCGGAGAGAAGCCCGATCCGAGCCGATCAGGCGGGTTAAGCCGCAGGCAGCGCGGCGCGGCGCACCACGGCGCGTTGAATGTCGGTCATAACCGCAATACTCATTAAAACACGGAGGAACGTGGCTGGGCGGGGCCGGGCGGGGCCGGGCGGGGCAGCAGGTCGCCCAGGTCGCGCAGGTCGCCCAGGTCGCGCAGGCCCCGTTCCGCCCCACCTCGCCGCCGCGACCGTTCCGTCCAGCGGCCGGGCCGGGATTAAAGTGCAGGCAGCCATGAAATGTTATCAACCCGGCCGCGCCATTAAGACCGGCGCCCGACCGGCCGGGATGATAAAACCTGCTGCACCATCAGCCCTGCCCGCCTGGATAGGCAACCCGCGTGACGCACCGCTGCGCAACCGGGCCGTCGTAGGTTGCCTTCGCTACCCACTGACGCCGACGCCGGAAGCAGGACCGCCTGGTGATCGAAGAGTAGGCAACCCGCCGCGCACGGCAGTGCGACCGTAACGGCGGTTGCCTACCTCACCAGGCGGGCGGCGCCTAGTGGAGCATAAGGCAGGCAGCTCGGCCGCACAACAGCGATGCGCGTGACGCTGAAGGAGGTTGCCTACCCCGCCGCGCCGGGCGGGCGGGTCGGCGCGACACTCCCCCACAGCGGAGGCACTTGGAGTCGCATGACCAGCGGTCATTGTTCAGCGGCGCCATGACAGTCTACGCCCCGCCCCGCCCCGCCACGCCACGCCACGCCCGATATCGGACCATATACTCCCTCCAGACGCTCCACACCCCGCCCCGCCCCGCCCCGCCCCGCCGCGTTCCCCTTCGAACATCATCAGCTAATTAGAGGATGGAAGCACGCCCTGTTCGACGACCGCCGGCCCTGAGCCTGGGGGGCAGAGCGGCGGGGCGGGGTGGGGCGGGGTGGGGCGGGGTGTGGCGGGGTGAGGCGGAGGAGTAGAGCCGGCAGCGCGAGTATGCACTATAATAAGCCCGGCGATGAGGGACACACAACGGCGGGGCACGAGTTTTGTGTTGTGGACTCTTTCCGCTCCCTCTCCCCCTCTCTTTCTCGCCCCCCTTTCCCCCCGAGAAGAATAAAGGAGAAGGAAGACTTAGGAATGGGGAAGAGGGAGGGGGAGGGCGACAAAAAGGGTACAGACTGCCAACATGCACACTTGGCCGCCAGCAGGGCGGGGCGGGGCGGGGCGGGGCGGGACTGGGACATCCGGGCCGGGACCAGAGGAGAGCTGAGCTGCGCTGCAGACAGAAGCTGCAGCTGCTGCAGCTACTGCAATCATGCTGGCGCGCACTTCTCAGAAGAGAGAGAGAGAGAGAGAGAGAGAGAGAGAGAGAGAGAGAGAGAGAGAGAGAGAGAGAGAGAGAGAGAGAGAGAGAGAGAGAGGAGGAGGAGGAGGAGAATAGGAAAGGGACTGAAGAAATAGCTTTCAATAAATAAATGGCACTACAAGAGCACATGCCCGACACGGACACGGCGACGCGTTCGACATGTTCGTGAGAAACGCTTCGCTGTCTCGCTTATTTGCCCTGCGATTTGAAACAAATCTCGCGCCATTCTTTCAGCGAATTTGCGGCGAGGTGGCGGGCTGAGCGAGCTGCGGCGTGGCGCGGAGTGGTGGTGCAAAGCCCTTTGACCGCTGCGGTCTGGATCAGGAGGAACAAAGTGAGCGACAGAGAGAGAGCTCACAGAGTGATCATCGCTTTACATCTCGACATAGACGGCAAAAAGAGGCAGAGCCTTCCCCCCCACCCCTCCCAGAAAAAAGGAGAAAAAAACAAAAATTGGGATTCTCCGTTAAAAAAAAAAAAGTTGTAAAGTTATTGGGATGTCGTGCGGCTGGTCGCGCATCGCGGGTCACACGGCAGACTGCGGAAATGATGAAGAGGGGTAGGGGGCTCGATACGCCGGCAGCGCGCGAATTGCAGCGAGAGAGAGGGAGAGTTTTCAAAAAATATCACGGTGAAAAGGGCGGTTCATTTCGCCGCTGCGAGGAAGGGGGGGAGGGGACGGGATGGAGCAGCAGTTTAAAACAAATCCCTTTTGGGAGCGCGGGGGCCGCGGAAGTAGTGGCGAGGGGGGGGATGGGGGGATCCGAATGGCCCCTGCGTGAAAATTCGGGCGAAAATCGCTGTCAATAATTTCGCCACTTTAGCTTCATCAGCGTCACGGCCCGAGAATTATGTAACGACAATCTACTCTACCGGCTGATTTTTGGCGCTCCCGGCGGAGGAACACAATGTCGCCAAAAGTTTCTAATTGGCCCCTCCTCTCCCCCCTCCCTCCGCGTTGGCGTAAACAACGGGTGAAAAGTTTCACTCGCCATTCAATCATTTCAAGTTTTCAGGCTGTTTTTATCCCATCAATGCCCGTGGGAGATCGGATATAGAGACCCGGTCCATAAAGTGCGAGAGGGAGGCGGGGAGGGGAGGGGACACCACCCGCCAAACTCCTCCCCGCCCCGTCTCTGTCCACGTCCTATTACTTAGAGGCCATGAAAAGAAAATGTCGTGACTTGGCACTCGACTTTGATCGTAAGTCACGCGCCTCTGACGCGGCGGCGCGGTGCTCGCTGTGATTATCGATTCTATATCGCCAACAAATCTGATTTAAAAAATAACGGTCGACGAGCTTCGTGCTTTTCTTTCTACTTACCCTGGCCCCCCTCCCCCCTCTCTCTCTCTCTCTCTCTCTCTCTCTCTCTCTCTCTCTCTCTGCGTCCTGACGCATTCATTCATACCGGCCTTCCCTACTCCCGTTTCTAAACCTCCAAACTTCCCAATAGCTTCTCAATAACTTCCCTCCCAGGCGAGGCAGGGCCGTATCGGTTCGGCATTCCTGCTCGCACCGCGGTCGTTCAGCAAAACATCTAAAAAAAAAAAAGCGCTCTACTTTTTTTTTTTTTTAGCAGTTTACCTGCGCGCGCGTTTGACCTCTGCCTTCTACGTTGTATCGAAAAACAGAAATTGAATGGCAACATTCATTTTACAGTGAATCAGGCATGCAGATTACTGAATATTGTATATTGGGGCACGCAGCGATAGTGGGATGCTGAATACATGAATACCGCGCGTGGCGAGGCGGGGCGTGGTGTCACACTGCCGCCGCCCCGCGCCGCCCCGCCCCGCCCCGCCCCGCCCACCCCGACGGTTTACACGTGTATTACCAGCCGAGCCTCCCACCGCAAATGCAATTCGGAAGGCAATTTCGTTCCCCGATCGTAATAGTGCGGCTTGCGATAGACTTGGTGGGGTGGGGTAGAGAGGGGGCGAGGCGCTGATCCGTATTCCTCGAGGCGGGGCAAGGTGGGGCGGGGCGAGGCGGGTTGGGGCGGGGTGGGGCTAGGTCTTCTGATGAGAGGGTAGCCGTGGGCCCCGCCGGCCCGATCCACCCCGCCCCACCCCGGGGACGCAGTAGGGTCCAGCAGGGTAGTTGGCCGAACAGCCTCACACCTATCCTGCATTGCAAACGGCAACCATTTCTGCACTTCGCAACGATCGCACAGCCGTTACATATGCCCGGCGGGGCGGGGCGGGGTGGGGCGGGGCGTTCCCTCCGTCCCCGCCACATCCCGCCCGCGGCCCCGCCCCGCCCCGCGGTACAGTGCGGCCCCTTCAGGAGGGGATGATTGATCCCTTTCAGGTGAGTACAGCTAACTGCAGGAGGGTGCGGAAGGGAAGGCAAGGGCCCAGCCTGGCCTCTAATCGCGGCTGGGGAGTGGCGTGGCGCGGAGGGGCGGGGCGGGGCAGGGCGGGCGGGGCCTCCAGGCGAGGCCGTGCTGGAATTTCTATGAATAACATTTGAGTGGATTGAAGAGCGAAAGGGGGTGGGGGTGGGGGGAGGCCAGGCCTCCGCTACGCGAGGTGGAGGCCGTCATCGGCTCGGCGGCTGCGAGGTGCTGAAGGGGCAAGGAAGGGCCTCAGAAGGACCAAGAGGTGGATGGTACACTGCCCTGGCCACTTGTAGGCAAGAAAATTTTCATTCGTACACTGCTAGTCCATTTTCACAGCGTGGGGAATTCCTATAGGAATTTCCTATAGGATATTTCGCGAATGTGCGAAGGGAAATTCACACATACCCACACACGTATACGCGGAGTGGCTAGCAAGCGCTACAGATCACAAACGCTACAGGTCACAAGCGCTACAGCTTAATTTTTTTTTTAATTTTTTTTTTTTTGGACCAAGTGCTCTTTCCAGTGCCTTTTTTAGCAGTTGCCAAGTCACAAGGACGGTATAGCTTATTAAATTAAATTAAATTAAATTAAATTAAAAAGAAAAAAAAATTGCGCGGTTTTTGAACCACTGCCCACCTAGTGCTATAAGCAGCGTCGATACCAATGACGCTACGCTGCCGGCCCAGCACTGACCGGAGAGCAGGCGCACTCATAACACCGGGTTCGTTTCTTCGGTGACTGTGGCTTCTCGCGCAGCATGACTCCTAGTGGTCCGGCATCTGGTACCGTGGCGTCGTAGCCGTGCCGGCATAGTGTCCGCGCGGAGAGTCGCAGGACGAAGGTTCGAATCTTACCGAAAAAATTAATTTTTCTGAGGACAACAATTTGGAGAGTGGAATTCAAGCCCCCCATTTCAACCGACCTCCCTCGTGGAATAGCCGACGGTCTAGTGGTCTAGTGGTGCCGCGAAAGCCGTGGGGTGTCTGTGAGACTCGGCACATGGGGCCTGGTTCAAACCCAGGTAGGTTCTTCACTGGTAGCGACAGCGGGTTGCCAGGAAGTTCCGTCCCATGCCCACGACTGGTGGTCGGTCGTGGGGTCATAAGTCCTAGAATCTGGCTCCAAAAATAGCTATTCCATGCTCTGGGGACAGGGCAGTTCGGTTAACCACCGTACGACTAAATCTGGCAGTACGGGGATCAAATCTGTCGAATTGCGCGACAGGATCGCAGTCAGAAAAGCACCGGTTCCCATAAGAACACCGAAGTAGCTGGCTGCCACGGGGGGTAAAAGCCCTGTGCCTGGCGGGAACCGCAACCTCCTTCGGGAGGTTTACTGTCGCAAAAATTTTCCATGTTTTCACGCCACCCTTTCATTCGCAGAGCACGTGCGTAATTTTTCAAGGTTCAGCTCGGCTCGGCTCCGCCTAACGCGCGGATTCTCGCTGTAGCGCTTGTGACCCGCAGCGCTAGCGAACCGTAGCGCTACCGAGCTGTAGCCCTTGTGACTCGTAGCGCTTGCGACCCGTAGCGTTAGCGAGCTGTAGCGCTTGCGCTTCTGACCTGTAGCGGTTGTGATAAATCGATTGAAAGCAACTCGACGCAATAATACACGGCGGGACAGTGGAAGTCAACGGTTCACTCAGTTTCCGCCCGCAGCAGCGGGTGTCCCTTTCCGAACGGCTGGTATATTGCCATCTACACGAGGCCAGGCGGCGGGCTCCGCCAATATTGAAGGACGGAAGCCCTTCGGCGCCGTCCTCTGGAGCTCCGGGCCGCAACGCGCAGCTCAGCGCCGCGGGCTACGGCTGTGAAACATTTCCATGTTTTTGTGTAACTAAGCCCGGGGCGGGGCGGGGCGGGGCGGGGCGTACACTGCGACGAGACGAGAGGAACGCGCCTGCCTCCCCGGCCGGGCCGGAGGCGTCCGGGGTGAAACCGGAACCGGAGGCACCCGGAGGAGGGGAAAGGCCACGAGGGTTCGGGCGGAAGGAGCCGGGCAGGCACAGGCAAGGTACACAGGAGAAGAGTTAATACGTCTTTCTTGAGGATGGGACGAAGTTTGGACAGAAGCAGCAGCACAGCCACAGCTCAGCAGAGTCCAGCACGGGCGGGGAGAGGGAGGGAGAAGGAGGGAGAGGGAGAGGGAGAGGGAGAGGGAGAGGGAGAGAGACAGAGAGGGGGGAGGTGAGCAGCCTAGCAGGGCGGCACGCAGGAGCCGCGGGCACGAGGCGGGAAAAAACAGACGCGGACAGACAGTCGGACAGCGGAAGCAGCAAGAAAGGTACACGGTGCGACAAACCCTGCGGACGGAACGGGGCGGGGCGGGGCGGGGCGGGGCCCAAACTGTCCCGAACCCACCCCACCCCACCCCACCCCGGGAACATTTTGTAGCGGCCCTGCAAGCAGACGGGGCGAACGTTCTGAGCCTTTAGAGAGACCCGCTTTTGGGTTTGACCGAGAGAGAGACAGAGAGAGGGAGAGAGAGAGCGCAGCACGGGCAAGTAGCACACCCCCACAGAGAGGCAGAGCAGCACCACGAGGTGGGGCGGGGCGAGGCGGGGCGGGGTGAGGTGTGCGGGGCGGGGCGGGAACGACGGCGCCACATCACAGAAACTTAAGCACCATTGTGCCGAGTGTAAATGCCTAGGCGAGGCGGGGCGGGGCGGGGCGGGGCGGGGCGGGGCGGGGCATGACGGGAGCGCTACGGCACGGCCCGGCACAGAGGAGAGAAGGCGGGTGTGGACCAGCAGCCCGCGCTATACTTGTGTTTCGTAAAAGTTTCGAGACGGTGGAGAGGAGGGGCGTGGGGCGGGCGGAAGGGTTGCGCCCGTTCTGTTCATCACGGCGGCCCGTCGCAATGAGTTTCCACGTTTAAATTGAATGCTGGGCGCCCTCGCCCCGCCCCGCCCCGCCCCACAGCCAGGCCTCCTTTCATTCACCCCCGCACGCACAGTTATGTGGCGGTGCGTGCGTGTCACTAGGGCAGCGGGAGAGCGTGTGTAAGGGTGAGGCTTGAGCTACACGGATACGAATTTTTCAGACCCGAACCTAAAATTATATCCACACTTGTCATCACCTTAAGTCTACATCTCTCGTGCACAAAAAAAAAATGAATCGTGAATATTTCTTTGCGGAGCACAAAGTATGATTCATTTCAAAAACAAAACTCCAAAAAAAAAAAACGGTGTCTCCTTTTCAGGGTAGTTATAGCAGTCGCAGAGGGGGGAATACAGAGGGGACCGGAGTGGGGGTTGCGCGAAGAAAGGCAAGACGAATGCTGGCTGGTTTTGTTCTCTTTAAATGTGATTACGAAGAAAGTTGCAGCAACTTGTCAATATATATTTCCAAAGCGCGGAAGTTTTTTTTTTATTCCGGGCTCCGCGTCGTGCAAAGTTTCTCTCTCCCTGCTGCGCCCCGCTCCGCGCCCACCCACGCCAATATCTACTTACCGCCCCAAACATACACAGGGGAAGGGGGGGGGGGAGTAACACGGGGGCGGACACGGCGGAGGGGGTGGTGAAGCTAATGTGTCCAGCGCACATAGTACACGGCCGGGTAATGAGGGAAGGGAACAGGACAGGGGGTGGCCGGCCGGAGGACGCGAATACAGGGGGTGCGGCCCGGCCAGCCCGGCCACCCAATGCCAAAGGGTTATCAGCGCGCCAAAGTTTTGAAAAAAAAAAAAAAGCAGTGTTGGTTTTATAGCAAGCAACCTGGAAATTTCTTCGCGGCGTCGGGAAGACGTACAATAAAAAAAAGTGGCGATCGCCGATACACAGCTCTCGCTTCGACTCACTCACACCCTCCTTCAAGTGCGGCGGGGTGGGGCGGGGCGGGGCGGGGCCGCGGCGCCGGGGCCCAACGCTCGCTAAAACATCAATCTGCACTCGGTCATGCTCCGGGGCCCCGCCCCGCCCCGCCCCACATCCTTCAGGCCCGCCCGCCCCGGGGGCGAGGGAGGGTGACGCGCTATTGCTCCCGCCGCCCCCGCGCCGCCCCCGCGCGCCACACTGCCTGCCATACAAACTCAATAGCACGCTACTTTGCTGTCTGCAGTGAGTAGACACCGCAGACAGAGGCGCTCCGGAGCCGGAGCCGCAGGACCGGTCGAGAAAAAATAAATGAAAATAAAAACTAAACTCGTCTGCTCATCTTGCGGCTGTGCGGTACAGTCCGCTTTTGCCCCTTCAACCTTTTGCTGCCCATTCACTGCCCAGCGCAGCACAGCACAGCGCAGCGCGGTCCAGACACTAACGAACGGAATAACTCTGACGACGCAGAAAAGGGTTTTGTTGAACGCCCCGCCCCGTCCCAGGGCGAGCAGGGGCCGCCAGGGGCGGGCTCGGGCCGCGGCACAACTACAACAAAAGAAGGGCAAACTCGAGGCAAGGCGAAAAGTTTGGGCTGCTGCTGCACTGGACAGTGCGGGCAGGGCGGGGCGTCAGCATGCGGCGATAAGACGAGCAGGGGCGGGGCGGGGCGGGGCGGGGCGGGGCGGCCGAGGACGCACAACATGGTCACAGCGCTGCTCGTTAAAGTTGAACCTCGCACGACTGGGTACGAGCGAAAAGTCGTACGTCAAAGTCCCCAAGAGTAGTCAATTCCTAGGATAATCCCCACTTTTCCCTATTCAAGTGTCGTTTCCCCACGTTTGCGACTTAAAATTTCTGTCCAGTTTCGAATCCTTTAGCTGTCGGTAATTTCATTGGTATGCCGCCAGACACGGGGAAGGTTTGGTGCGCGGGCCAAATTATTGACTCGCGCACACGCAGACGAGACGCGGGGTAAATACCCGAAGAAATGAGGTGTGAACAAACGAGGGTGCAAACAGATGGGGGAGGCTCCTGCTCCTGGGGGATGCAGTGCCACCTGTGGCGGGGCGGGGCGGGGCGGGCCGGGGCACCCTTACCTCTCCCCCGCGGCCCACCCCACCCCCAGACTCATTCAACCTGCCTTCGCTTCCTTCCTACCCTCTGCTCTCCTCCTCCGCTTCCCTGCTCAAACAAATTCATATTCAAATACACCGCCCCCGCCCCTCCGGGCCGGGCCGGGCCGCGCGCGGGGCGCAGCGTGGCGCCGACACCAAAGGGAATTAACTCAACAGTGGGAATGGAAAGTTACATTCCCGTAGTGAGCTTGTTGCTTTCCGTCAGCGGCAGCAGCCTGGGCGCACCCCGCCGCCGCCGGCTCGCGGGTGGCTCCGTGCCCCCGCCCCGCCCCGCCCCGCCCCACCCCACCCCGCCGCACCCCACCCCGCCGCACCCCACCCCAGTAGCAAGGCCGGGCATGGACAAACG
Source organism: Frankliniella intonsa (assembly GCA_033675135.1). NCBI lineage: Eukaryota > Metazoa > Arthropoda > Insecta > Thysanoptera > Thripidae > Frankliniella > Frankliniella intonsa. Next base: position 6,771,807 of record CM066245.1, on the reverse strand, counting down.
TGCTCTGAAATCTCATAATGCGAAATCTAGTTTGTTCTCAACTAACAACTCTCGGCGATGATGCCATGAAAGCGCGCTGCTGGCGGGGCGGGACGGGACGGGACGGCCCGTAGCGTAGCTGCTGCCATGAATGGTCTTCTCTACGGGGGCTGCGCCATGGAGCTGCCACTGGAGCCGCTCCAGAATGCACAGGAAAAACGAAGGTGCTACATGGCACCCCTAAAAATAACAGGTAGCGGCTAAAACTCTAAAGGGACGGCGGCATGAGAACAGAGAGAGAGATAGTGAGCGAGGCGTAGAAGTGAGTAGCATAGACACGAATGTGACACAGGCCGACAGGGGCGCTGAGGGACATAAAGCGACCGTGGGCAGGCATGGGGGCAGCCATGGGGGCAGGGGGCCCGGTGGGTGAGGGAGACTCATGGCCGTACCGGGAGAGACAAGGGTCAGGAGGCGGCGTGGCAGCAGGGGGCTGGGAAGGGCGCAGGGCAGGGTGGGGCGGGGTGGGGCGGGGTAGGGTGGGCTGGGGCGGGGTGGGTGAGGGCGCGGCCTGCCAGAGACACCTGCAGTAGCGGCAGCGGCGGCGCACTGGGGCGTGGCGACCTGGCCGTGTTTAATAATTCATACAAGGTTGCCGTGTCAGGGCAAATGAGTGGCGGGGGTGAGGTGAGAGGGGAGGTAGAACAGAGGGAGAGAGCGAGAGAGAGAGTGAGAGAAAGAGGGGGCATCTAGTGTGTGTGTGTGTGTGTGTGTCCCGGAAGGAGTCACCACGGCCGGGACAAATATTTCGCTCAACTGTCGTCGCGGCCATAGGATAATGAGAGCAGCGCGAATGTCAGGGCGTCCTTCCCGCCCATCCTCACGGCACAGCACGGCGCGGCGGCATGGCAGCGCGATCAAGCACGACGGTCACCGCCCCGCCCCGCCCCGCCCCGCCCAACCCCACCGATGCACACGGCAGAGGCGGGCAGAGACAATGAAGAATTACCGGCGCAGAGTAGACGAGTGCGGAGTGGGGGCGGGGGGGTTGCGGCCGGGGAGTCTGTGTTCGGCTGGATCGCGCTGTACCCCGCGCCGCGCGAGCACCGCGCTCGTGGCCATCAGCGTGATGGAGCGAGCGGAGACAGAGGTGAGGGGAGGGGCGTAAGAGAGGGAGAGAGAGGGAGAGAGAGAGAGAGAGAGAGAGAGAAAGAGAGAGAGAGAAAGAGAAAGAGAGGGGGAGAGGGAGAGAGAGAGAGAGAGAGAGAGAGAGAGAGAGAGAGCACGCAAAAAAGAGGAGAAAAAGACCTAAAACAGGCAGCAGAGCCCCTGTGCCCCTGCGAGGTATTCCCAGAAAAAATGGAGCAGCAGCGCCGCCGGGCCCGGAGCCGGCGCCGCTACAGACAGCCATAGGGGCGCGGTCCGCCCCGGCTCCGGCTCCGGAGGGATGACTAGACCGCCACTCAGGTGTTGCCCGGAGCCTTGCCCGCGCCGCCCCACCCCACCCCGCAGCTCCGGGTAGAGCTCTGACATGAGTCGGACAGCGCGACTGTAAGGAAGGCGGGCGTTGCTGCGAAACATTACGCCTCACTACTTGACAAAGCGCTGCTGACCAGAAACAGTGTGTGCGCGCGCGCGTGTGTGGCGAAAGCCGCAGCAGAAAGACAACGGGGGAGAAAAGGTGAAAAGACACTGACAGTAGCAGCAAAAGAAACAGACAGAGAAACGGACTGGCGAAAAGAGATATCCTAAGGTAACGTGGTACCTCTGGGTCTAAACGGTGTCTTGAGGTGCGCCAGACCCCCCCAGGACCCAGACCAGACAACGAGAAGAGGCGCACAAAGAACTGACAGCGGTGGAAGTATGGTGGGTGGAGGGCGGAAGGGGCACGTCGGGGGTGGCACGGCACGTCACCTAGACAGACGGGGTATGGCCCTGGCGGGGAGGGGGTGGGGGAGGAGGGGCATCTCGACCTCCGAGAGGCCTTACCCCCTGCATTACAGCAGCTGCGACCTGAGCCTGATACATCACGGTCATGCCGAGAGCTCGGCGGAGGGAGGGGGCGCTGGAGGAGGAGGAGGAGGAGGGGGAGGCGGAGGAGGAGGGGGAGGAGGGAGCGGCCTGTTTTTAGAGGATGAGGAGGAGGGAGGGCTGGACGCCGGGGCGGAGCAGGGCGCCCGCTCAGAGAAATTCAGAATTTTGAATAGTAGTAGGCCGCGGCATGTTGGAAAGCGCGGGGGAGGAGGGGGGAGGGGGTATGAAGTTTAGAACTTATGGGACGGCAACTGGAGGGGGCTAGGGTTGTAAAATGCTGGATAGAAGGGGAAGAGAGGGCGAGTGCGGGTGAGGAGGGGAAGGGGATAGTCAGACAGACAGACAGACAGTCCCGGCCTGGCCCAGCCCGGCTACAGGGCTGGTCTTAAACAAGCACTCCCGCCCTCTCACTGGCGCCGCGCGTCCTCGCGGATTGGGCGTGATTCTAATGGTCGGGCGGACTACTAGAATTTAGCGTTCGCGTGGGATAGGGGGCGGCGCGGGGGCGGGGGGGTTGCAAGCGGTGGCGCGCGGGCGGTATGCGAGCCGCTGGAGGGTGGGGTGGTACACTGGTACAGTAGTCCAGTCATGTCCTGTGTGACGCGGGGCGGGGCGGGGCGGGGCGGGGCGGGGCCGGCAGTACTGTCGTGTCCTCATCCGACGCGACGCTATCTCTGCGCCCCAGTCCCGCCCTGCCGCCTGCCGCCTGCTCTGCTCATATCCCCCGCATGACCCGCCGGCGCCAGTCCTGCGAGCCTAGGACAGGCCAGCCCTGCAGGACCGGCCCCCCCCGCCCCGCCCCGCCCCGACAAAATGAAACGACGTCGCTCGACGTCGGTTTCAAAACGTCCGGGAAATCTACAAGCCCCGGCCGGGCGGGCCGCTCAGCTGCTGCTGCTGCTCCGCTCGTGCCCTCCTGAGGTAAAGCGGCGGGCTGCGGTGTGCTCGTCGGCCAGGCTGCCGACTGATTCAGAAGATCGCTCATATGCCTCTGTCCTTGTCGCACTCATTCAGCAGCTCCATACCCTAGAGGGAACACCTTCGTGAGTGCGACAAGGACAGGGGCAGGGGAGCGATGTTCTGAATCAGTCGGCTGGGCTCGGCTCGGCTCCGCACGGCGGCTCTCGACGTCCGCTCCGCTGGCCAGGCGCCGCGACGCCGCTGCGCGCCGGCGTCCCTCCCGACGCGTCTTAACGAACGGGCGAACGAGATATTGAAAATGAAATGGGGGACGGTATGGTATGGGCTCTGCTCGGTGCGGTGCCTCGCCTCGGGCGCTATGGGACATGCCGGGGTAGGGTGGGGTGGGGGGTTAGCGAGTGGCGAGCAGATTGGGACGAGGCGGGGCGGGGTGGGCGGGGCGGGGCGGGGCGGGGCTGCCCGGAGGGCTCGCAGGGCTGGGAGTGGCGGGGCGGGGCGGCAAGGTTTACATCGGAGTTGATGCCGGCCCGGCGCCGGCGGTGCTGATACACGCTTGGCAAAAACCAAATGGAAACTCGCGTCTCTCTCCTCCCGTGTGTTTCCAAATGAAAATAAAAAATAAATAAAGTGATAACAAATAAAGAAAAATGCGAGGCGCGCAAGCTCGGCGTATACCAGCCTCCGCAGGGATAAAGCTCCGGTCAACATTGTTCCGAACCTGTCTATGGAACACAGCGAACACGCGGTAGGGGCGGGAGCGAGCGAGCGGGGTATCGGTTTGATGCCGAACAGCGCTTTAATCAACGTATACTGCGGAGTCTGCCGGGGTTTTGCCGGAGAGGAGGAACCTGACCTGCATGTGGGCGGTGGGGTAGCGCTGCCAGCGCTAGCGCGCCGCCGGGCAGGGGCCGGGCAGGGGCCGGGCAGGGGCCGGGCAGGGGCCGGGCAGGGGCCGGGCTGACCGCCCCGCCCGTATTTGGGCGTCCAGGGGTTAAAATGGAGTCCGTTTGGTGGAGCAGGAAGTGAGCGGGGCGGGCGGGGCGGGGCAGGAAGGGGAGGATGACATGAAGCGTAACGTGGGGCTCGGGCGGGGCGGGGTGGGGTGCGGCGGGGCGGGGTGGGGCGGGGTCCGGACGAGAGCCGCCGGGAGGCGAAAGGGGAGAGCTCAGTCCGCCTAGATCCACAGTCGGTCCCGTCCGCCACAGAGAGGCTGGAGGGAAGGTGCACCGGAGAGCGAGCGCTCGGAGAGATTTTGTGAGTAACTGAGTGACGGAGGCGGAGGCAGCGACGGTAAAGAGAGACACGCACACCACGCAAATAGCTGAGTTTCGGCCGCCCCGCCCCGCGCCGCCCCGTTCCAGGTAGCAGTGCTTTGATAGCCCGTGCATCCTAATGACGCCCGTGTGCCACTCCTCATGCACTCCGGGGAGGACATGAGGGTGGGGGGGCAGCGCAGCGGAGAGAGGCTCGGGAGAGGGGAGGAGGAGAGCGGCCTCACTCGCTCACACTCAGCCCCCGCACCCTACACTTCCCCGTGGCTCCTCACAGACGCAGCAGGTATGAAACGGCCACACAGACTTACGCCACAGAGAGCCCGCATGCACAATAAACCTCACACCTCATTTTTTAGGCACGAAGTAGCCTTATGGATTTGTCTCAGGATCCGATTTTTTTTTAGGCCCCCGTTAAGTGCCCTGTGCTCACGCCAGTGAGTTTTTATTTTCTGCTTGACGATGGCCCCTTATGGCCGCAGCCGATCGTGCCGGAAGCGATTCGTACAAAATTACAATGAAAATACTACAAAAAATTAAAAAATTTTGAGATAGGTGTGATGTCAAACTGTCTATACGTTTTTGCATAAAATTAGTTTGCATTCGCTGTTTCCATGGTAATTACGAGCGGAGCAGCAAGGCCGAGCCGGTTCGGGGAAGGCTCTGACCAATAAAATTATTTCGCGGTTTTTCCCGACCAATGAAAAAGATCACTTGTTGCTTTGTACCTCGATGTCCAAAAGTTTCTAGGCAGGAGTGGTCACGTCAGAATCGCAGCAGTTTCGCGCCGTGCAAAAGGATACACCAGCAGGACAGTTTTGAACGCGACCACTAGCTGCCGGCAGCGGCTCGTGATTGTTGGCAGGGACTGTAATTCCGCCTTCCAATAATTTTATTTGAAAGTGGGCGGGGCTTCTAACAATACCGCCAACCTAAGATTCAGTCCCAAGTTCATGTTTTTAGTAAATGGTTTAAATTACGTCGCCCATGTGTCCGTATGTTGGTGCGCGAAGGCTTTCATAGTTGTATGCTAAACGCCGGCAGCATCCTTTTACTTCATTTCCTAATTTAAAACTGTTCAAGTATATAAGGTCGCGAAGTGGTCGCGTGAGCCGCCGGGCCACCAGCCTTCTTTGTCGAGTGGAAGTCCCAGCCACACGCCCCGCCGTGGCCGCTGGCTGACGTGTCCACCTGGCGACTTTAAATCATTGTGTAAAGTTATCTAAACGTTTACAAGGCGAACTGAATGCTTAAAAATTAGTTTTATATCTGCGGAAATCGTTTTGCAAAGTTTGACTTCAATATGGCGAGAAGGAACAAAACTGATTCGTGAAATGGTGTACATCTACGTGTATCTTTACGTAAACCATTTTCCGAATCACTTTTGTTCCTGCTCAACGAACGTACGTGAAACTTTGCAAAACGATTTCCGCAGGTCCAGAACTAGTATAAACACATTCATTTCCATTGTCTAACATTTCGTTCTCCTAATATAAAGAGTTAAAGTCGCGAGGTGGACGCGTGAGCCGCCGAGCCGCCGCCGGCCTTCTTTTGTCGAGTAAACATCAAGGCGGCGTTATTGATAGCTGGCCCGCTAGGCATTTTATGTGGCAAACGTGTGGCGGATAAAATTCATGATTTGGTCCTCAAAAATAGTTTACACTAAATATTTTAAAATTCTTTCTCATTTTATAATAAGTGTTAAAACCTAGGGGGCCGTTTAACGCGTTAGCGTTAGAATTTTTTTTTTTTTATTAGCACGGCCCCTTATGCAAAACCGAAATTTTCTATACGATTTTGATAAGAGTTGGCAGAGAGGTAGAACTAAATCTCCTGAGTTCACTGCTGCAATGCCATCCAAAAGTTGGTGGCCAATTTGAGAAATTTGAAGTGCAAATCTTCATTTCTATTGTAATGCTCGACTTGTCACGGAAAAACAGACGTGGGAAGGGAAGCCGAGCCGGAGCCGAGCCGGGTCAGAAAGCTCTAACCAATAACAACATTTCGCGGTTATTTTCAACCAATGAAAAGCATCGCCTGTTGCTTTGTACCTCGATGTCCAAAAGTCTCGAAGGAGGGAGTGGTCACGTCAGAATCGTTGCTGTTTCGCGCCGTGCAAAGGATGCACCGCGAGGACAGTTTGAACGTGACCACTAGCTGGCCACCGCGGCTCCTGATTGTTGGCTAGGACTGTAATGCCGCCACGGCCGGTCGCTGACGGCGTCCACCTCGCGACAAACTCATTGTTTAAAGTAATCGAAACGTTGAAAAGGTGAACTGAATGCGGAAATATTAGTTTTATATCTGCGGAAATCGTTTTGGAAATTTGACTTCAATCTCGCGAGAAGGAACAAAACTGGTTTACATCTACGTGTATCTTTACGTAAACCATTTTACGAATCACTGTTTTTCCTTCTCGACGAACCTACGTGAAACTTTTCAAAACGATTTCCGCAGGTCCAAAACTGATAATTACATATTCATTTCGACTGCCCAACATTTCGTTCACCTAATATGAACAGTGAAAGTCGCGAGGTGGACGAGCCATCCGAGCCATCGGCCTTCTTGTCGAGTGGAGTTTCAAGCCTAGGACTACGCACTCCCACCCCAAACGCGCTCCGTTCTGTCTACCGCCCCCTCAGGTTGCCTACCCCCAGGATAGTGCCAGTTCAGAAGGGGAGCCGAGCCCAATCGGTATTGTTGCAGGTGCGCGGCTCGGCCCCTCTGCGCGGTACGCAGGAGAGGGGGAGGAGGACCGTGGCTGGGGACCTGTTGATTCAAATCATGTACAGTAATTTAAAAACTGAAAACTGAAAAAAACACGTCAGAATAAAAATGTGAATTCAGTGTTCGAACGCTAATTGCACAACGAGCCTATAGTTCAAAAATCAAGCTGATCGGACATTTCCTTACTGAGAACCAATCTTCTAAGTCGTTTAAGGAAACGAGTACAAATTTGGCTTGTGACCTAATCTTATGTCGCTAATCAAACACTCGGAGAAAAAAAAATCAATATTTTGAATGAATTGGTTGGATATTTTTAACTCAATTTCTACATCCACCAAAAACTCTGATGAAACCAAAACATACTTCGTGCCTACCAGGATTTCGTGAAATCGTATTTTTTTAAATTATTTTTTTTTTAAAAGAAAAAATGCAAGCCGTAATTAATCCGCACGCGGGACAGGGCAGGCGGCGTCACATGGAAATGTCCGCCGGTACATCTTCGTTAAAGCGAGTAAACCCCGTCCCCTCCCTCCCTCCCTCCCTCTCTCCCTCTCTCTCTCTCTCTCTCCCCTCTCCCTCTCTGTCGGCGCGTCCCGTCCCGCAGGAAAGCCCCTCTACCCTACAGTCATACGCGCGCGCACACACACGAACGCTCAGGCAGTTTTCCCATCGACGCAGACCACTTTTACTATCTAAACTTCACAGCAATGAGGTATATGTGTATTCCATTTCTGTCCCTTTTTTCTTTTTTCATTCAGCTCGCTGTTGTTGAGCGGAGGAGCTCGGCTCGCGCAGCGCAGCGTGTGCGACACGACAGTACAGTACAGTACACTCGCTCCAAACTTGTAATGAGCGGCTGAATAAGTAACCAGCTCATCACATCGCGACGCCGGCCCGGCCCGGCCCGGCGCAGCACGGTACCGTACCGTGTAACGTCCGAGGAAGCTACGCTACGCTCAGCCTCCGCGTCGTGCAAACTCCATAGCAAACAGACAACGCGTCGAGGGTCAGAAAATCAAAATTTAATAACGGCGCAATGTAACATTTTTTTTTTTTTTTGCAGCAGGTTAAGGCTAGGCTGTCCTGAACGCTGCGCGCTGCGGCTGCGGCGCCCTGCTGGGTGTTCCCCCCCGTGCGGATTTGCGAGTTGCCTCCCGGCGTGATGACAGTGATACATATGTACTGGCCGGCCCCCGGTGCAGCCGCCGCCCCGCCCCGCCCCGCCCCGCCCTATGCGCCCGCGCGCATATTGAACAGGAGAGAGGGAGCGAAAGGGACATATAGGCGACGCGGACAGATTCTCATAAATTTCATCCTTCCCATCGCCGACTGTCTACCAACCAATTGGAGACGCGCGCGCACACACACACACACGCGGCTTTGCCAGCCACAAAAAAAACCCTCTCCGATGATGGCCGAAAAACAGTGGAGCCAACTGCGATGAGCGACATACGTCGCGGCGAGACCGCTGCTGCTGCATGTGTTTCGGTCGGGGCTGGCTCATCAGAAGCATAAGGGACGCCCGCCCAGCCCAGCGGCTGCTCATGGCATCAATCATGAATGCTTATGGGGAGCAGAACCCCGGTCCAACCTCTGTCGCAGCGCTCAGCACTGAGCGGCGCTGATGGAGCTGCTCGCTTGTCTTCTCTTAACCTAATGGTCTCATTTAGACTGTTTGTGAGTGTGTGTGTGTGTGGCCCACCCGTCCATGGCTCATGGCCCTGCGCTGCTCGACGAACACCCAATTTAATGATTTATCTCATGTCGGCAATCAAGCGTCCTATGCTGTTTCGTGCTCCTCCCCCAGGACGCGGTCAGACGGTCCATCTTTATCTCTCTCACCCTCTCTCTCTCTCTCACTCGCCATATCACACATTCGCACGTGCCCCACGTAGCGCAAGGGAATACAAGATAAAAAAAAGTTGAAAAAAAAAGAAACAAGCTGTTGATTGAAACATGTAACTCTTTTTTCTTTTTCTTTTTTTGGTCTCTCTTCCCCGGTTGTCCGTAGCATGCTGCGGCCTCCGAAACGTCATGTGGTACAATGGAGGGCGGGGCGCGTGGCACCATAGCCGCCCAGGGCGGGGCGGGGTAGGGCGGGGTAGGGCGGGGTAGGGCGGGGTAGGGCGGGGCGCGATCGCCAGGGGGCATACAGTTGGCGCCGCGGGGCTAGGCGGAAAAGGGAGAGAGAGAGAGAGCAGAGTGAATAGAACAGAGGGGGGGATAAAGAGAGCCGCAGGAGAGAGAGATAGGCGCGGAAGAGACGGGGAGCCATGACATCTGCTCGGCTAACCGTGCAAACAGTTTAGCGGGACATTTCGGGCCGTGACGCTTATTGCCCGGGCCGGGCCGCGCCGCGCCGCGCCAATGCCTACGCGATGGATGGTTCACTTCCCTCTACGCTCCGGACCTTCCGCCTCGCCTGCCCACCGTCCTGTACTCCCCACCAACTCCACTGCTCAGAGGGAGAGAAAAGATCCGAGAACAAACTGTGCAGTGTACCGGGTGTTTCTTTGAATGCGTAACAGTGTTGCGGGATTGCATACTCTCCAGCGCTGCAGGGGCCATGGCGCCTTACGGGCGAATGGGGTAGGCAAACCCGCAACACTGTTACGCATTCAAAGAAACACCCGGTACAATATGGAGCGGTAGCGGCGCTGGACACAAGCAGTTTGGTCCTCTTGAACGCCAGTCGTAAAGGTCTAGTGTTCAGTGTTCATTTTTCTCGCTGTCTCCCATTCCCCTCTCCCCCGTGTCCTGATGTCCTTCCACTCACCAGCTCGACCGTCCCCCTCTCACACTCTCTCTCCTCCCCTTCCCCCTCCCGCACAATGATGTGCGATATCAATTTACGACGACGTCTAATCATCATTACCAGTCGCGGCCCAATTCACGCGCCGGCCCGGTCATTCCCGGCGCCGACAGGACTTTATATCACGGCACGCGCCCCGCCCCGCCCCGCCGCGCCCCGCCCCGCCCCGCCCCGCCGCGCCGCGTCTAGACGGCGAGCAGCGCTGCTGGGTGAGTGACCAGCAGAAGAAACAACTGCTTTATGAAATAAAAGAGAAAATAAATCAAAGGGATTTTTTACTGTGTGTGAAGAAGAACAAATGAAAAGGCTACAATTTGTCACACGACAAAGTCCTTAGCTGCTTTGGAGTAGAAGATTTAATGGAGGGGGAGGGGGGGGGGACAACGGGTGTAGCAATAACCCACGACAAGTAGATCCTGCCTCTCTATCGGCATGAGGTATAGAGCACCACACGGGCGTTGCTGTGTTCATAAATACGCCCTCCAGCGTGGCGTGGCGGGGCGTGGTGCGGGGCGGGGCGTTGTGCCATAGTCTCTATGGCCCTAGGTAGTGCGCGGTGTTGCTGTCAATGTCGTCGTAGTGGCCGAGCGCGCGGAACCAGTCTACCCCGGGACCGGGACCGGCTCGAGTACTACTCTCTCTCTCTCTCTCTCTCTCTCTCTCTCTCTCTCTCTCTCTCTCTCTGTGGCGTTATGGCTGAGTAAATGGCACTTTGTTTTGATATACGGCGCGGCCACGCACACACACACACACATACTGACAGTACTCAGGGCGGGAGCCGGCGCCGTGCACCTCGCAGCACTCCCAGCCCCGCCGCGCCGCGCCGGGCGCCGACTCCTGGTAGTCGCCGTGTCGCCGTCGAGACTGTTTGACTTGCGAATTTCGAGAGCGGTGTATGTGTACACCAGAGTACACACTGACTGAGAGAGCCGGCGACAGGAGGGGAGAGGAGCTGTGCGCGACGAGCAGACCCCGCGGCGGGGCGGGGCGGGGCGGGGCGCGGCGGGGCGGGGCGCGGCGGGGCGGGGCTGCGAACATACGCCGAGACCGACTCGCGCCGCCCCCGATCACGGGCCTATCCTACATCAGCCCCGCCCCGCCCCGCCCCGCCCCGGCGGCGCGCCCAGCCCGGCCGGCCGGGCCCCTAGCCATGTTCTGGCCCCCACAGTTGAGCACAGTTAGTTGATGGACTCCCCCAGGGGTGCTCTGCTCTGCCGCGCGAGCGAGAGCGACGAGCTGGGCCTTTGTCCGCCCGTCCATCCATGGGGTCAGTAGCGCGTGGCGGGGCGTGGTGGGGCGTGGCGGGGCGGGGCGGGGCGCGGTGGGGTGGGGTGGGGTCCGGTGGGGTGGTTGCTGTAAAGCTGCACGCGGCAGGACATCGCGTCTGTGCGAAATACATAACCAACCCAAGCACACGAGTCGCGATACTTAAAAGTATGCTTCAAATATTTTCCGCGCGATCACTGTGCATTCTTTCTTTTGTTCCCCGTTATTATTAATACTGGATCCTGGCCTACATGAGCCGCCTCTCGTGTATGTCGGAGGGGGTGGGGTGCTGATATAGAGACTGGGGCGGGGCGGGGCGGGGCGGTGATGGAGGGAGCGGGCGTGGCGGGCAGGCGGGCGTGTGATGAGAATGGATGGGGTGGGGTTGGCGGGGCGGGGCGGGGCGGGGCGGGGCCGCTCCCGGAATAAGGAGGACCCCAACCCCGGCCGGGCCCGGCGAGAGAAGACGAAGGAGCGTCAATAAAAAGATTAAGTAAAAAAAAAATTGGTATAACGTAAATGAGCGTGATATAAAAAGAGCGGCGGCGGGCGACGCGCAAGTGTTTGTTTTCGGATTCATCTCCGAAGCAGTCCTGAAACTCTCTAACCACGAGTGGGGTAGGATGAGGTGGGGTGGGGTGGGGCGCGGCGTGGCGGGGTGGGGCGGAGCAGGGCATGCTAGGCAGTTGATCCGCTCCTCTTTGAGCCGCGGCGGCACCCTGTTTGCGCAAATGCCCCTCTCTCCCTCCCCCCTCTCTTTCTCTCTCACTGAGAGCGTGGCCCACTTTGTTGCCACTAGACTGTCAGGAAAGACACTTTATCGCAATTTATTGAAGGAGAAAAAAAAACATATTTTTAAACTGTGTCCAATTGAAAAGCGTACGTTTCATCTGCCATGAAATTACCGCTACCTCTAGATTGATGAATCATCTCATCAAAGAAGCCAAAAGTAACAAGGTCAAAAAAAAAAATCCTTTCTCTTTCATAATTTAGAGCCTCCCGACACTTTTCCCGTCAATCAAGTCCGAAGATGTGATTACTCCTATGCGCACTCACTCTACAGGTTCTACTTTTCTCGTCCGGGCTTCACTTCAAAGAACCGCCCCGCCCCGCTACCCCCGGGCAGAGAGGCCCGCAAAGCTCGAGGACACGCCGTACCGGCCAGGGACGCGAGAACTCCCGACGAGGCCGCCCCGCCCCGCCCGGCACCCCGCCCCACAGTGGGGCCGCGGCAAGCTCTGTGGAACCTTGACTTTAGAACGTAATTAAAATGGGTGTGAGGAGAAAGAGGGCAGAGCGAGAGGGAGGGGAGGACTCGAAAGCGAGGAAACCGACTCCGAAAACGAGACCGCTTTGCCTCGCAAGTTTTCTCATTCGGAAAATGCTCGCAGTGTTCGCCGAAAGCCATAGCCAGCCAGGACCCTCAGTGTGGCAGACTCCTTTGCGCCGGTGCCGGTGGTACCGACGACCCGGGGGCAGCGGGGGCGGGGGCGGGGGCAGCGGGGGCGGGGGCAGCGGGGGCGGGGGCAGCGGGGGCGGGGGCGGGGGCGGGGGATGAGGCATGTTCCGTGTAGACGGCGTCCCAACACGGCCCGCCCCGCGCCGCGTCGCGCAGCTCCCGGGGGCGACATCAGGTCAGGGTCTCGCAGTGATTGTGACTAAAAGCGCAGAGCAGAGCTAGAGCTACGGCATCTACCGGTAGTGAGGTAAGGTCCCCTGGGGCAGCTGCGGCCCGGAGCCTCGGGTCGGTATAGGTACCTCCAGGCTGCAGGAGCGGGCGCTGTATACCTCATTCACACGGCACGGCAACTAAACACGAGCGACCGGACTGGAACTATACTTTAGAGGGCCGTGCTAACACATAAGGAATGTAGCATCCCTTTGAACTGCAAATAAAAAAGAGTGGAGGTTTCACTGCTAAACGGCCTGATATAACCCTGAGCAGGTTAGGCAACCCGCCCACACGCACGCGTGGCGGCACAGTCCACCTCACGAGACGCGGGCGCCCCGCTCGCTATACCCTGCCGCTCTGGACAAATTTTCATTCATTTTCCCGGCGGAACGGAACGCCCGGCAACACAACACTGTACTACATCGGTGCCAGCCAGCCAGCCAGCCAGATCGGCGTGTCAACGCTTGTGGTGGGCGTGTGTGTATGCAGCACACCGCCGGGGCGGGGCGGGGCGGGGCGGGGCGGGGCGGGGCGGGGCGGGGCGCCTGTCTGGCTTGTGCAGGCTGCCTCGCCTGACCGCTCGAACAGGACAGCCAGCCCAGGCCAGGCCGAGCCAGTCAGCCGGTTGGACAAGGGCGTGGTCCCAGTGCTGCGGCCGGGCCGGGGCCGGCAGTTTGCATACGTGGTCAAGGCCTCGTGGCATGGCCCGGTCGCCTCTCATCCCGACCCGCCCCGCCCCGTCCCGTCCCCGCCAGGCCCTGCTGGCGCCGGTGTAGTTCGGTGGGTCCCGCCCGCCCTCTACGACACCGCACTGTCCGACCCGACCCGACCCGACCCGGGCCCCGCCCGGCCCCCCTCCCTTCTTCCCGTAGCGCAGGCAGCAGTACACCAATTTTTCACCGTCCGAATCCCTGAAGCGGAGTAAAAGTCGGAGCGGGGCGTCCATCGCCATCCGTTACCCCATCCCTGGCCTGGACCCGGGACCCGCGTGACGCGGGCGTTAATCTTCCTCCACCTGCGCGAGGCGAGGCGAGGCCCGACGCCGAAATAACGATAAGGAGTAATAATAAATAAAATAAAAAAGCGGCCCATGCGGGGGAGGTGGGCGTGCTGCAGTATAGAGTGTCCGCTTACGTCACGCGCGCACGCGCACGCGTTCAATAAACAGGGCCGCGATGTGCTGCCCTGCTGGGGGTCATACCTTTCTCGCCCGCAGCGAGCACGCGTGCGCGTGCGCGGGCCCGCAGGCCACGGGCCAGGGTCCCAGCCGCACCGCGCGCCGCGCCGAGCCGAGCTCAAGCGATGGCTCCAACCTGATAGACGTCATAAATAGACGAACTCCACCTGAAGGCCGACGGGCCGCCAGGCCTGCCTGTGCCCGTATAGCCCAGCCCAGCCCGGCCCGGCCCGGCTCGGGTTAAGCCCAGTCGAGCCTCCACCGGGCCGGGCCGGGCCGGGCCGCGGCTCAGCCTGCAAGATCAGGGAAGTGAAGCCCGCTCGGCCTGCCGGCCTGGACCCACCAGTGCAGTAACTCACAGCCCTATCAATTCTCCCGCGCTGAGCGGCCCTGCCCGGCCCGGCCCGGCCCGAGCCCCGCCAGAGAAAAGGAAAGGCGGAGCGAGGGGAAAAAGGATTACTGTAGTCCTGCGCCTGCCATCGCGTGGATGCTGAAACAATCTGGGCATGAGGGCCTCGCGAGTGTGTGTGTGTGTGTGTGTGTGTGTGTCGGCAGCGCAACTCATTCGTCACCCGGCCGGCCGCAGGGCCATGAACAGAGCACGCCCAGGCAGGCCTCCTAGGTCCAGCGTCTGAGCGGGGCGTGGCGCGGCGTGGCCGGGGAGAAAACGATATCGCTGAAAACTAGAAAGAGAGAGAAAAACAGAGAGTGGAGAGAAAGAGAAGTGGCCTAGCAAACGTGCAGCGAGCCGCGCCTAAAACTTTTATCAGAAAACTTGGCGGTGGCGCTGCGAGGAGAGACGGATTGGAATAAAATGGCGCCATGCTGCCGAGTGACGCGGGGGGAGGGGGCGGGGGGTTCCAGGTCCAGCGAGTACCAGCAGGCCGGCGGGCGCAGGACGCAGGACGCAGGACGAGGCGAGGGGCGAGCGTCACCACGGAATATTCCACATCCCGATCCATTCCGTCTCCGTCTCCCTCACGCCCCTCGCAACCTCATCCCATGCTTCCTCTCGCGACTCGCTCTCCACGAGCGCAGCGGCGAGGAGATCAGTCGCCGTCAAGTGTTTGCAGCGACGCGACGCGTCGTGTACGTCCGCCCAGGCGCTCACATCTCTCTCGCCCTCGCTCTCTCTCTCGCTCTCTCTCTTTCTCTCTCGCTCTCTCTCTCTCTCTCGCACTCTCTCGCTCTCGCTATCTCTCTCACACACACACACAACGTTCGCCGCTGCCGCGCGACAACCGTTAAAAATCGCCCTTTTCCAGCTGTAGGTGACGGTCGGGAAGAGGAAGAGAAAGATAAAGAGAGAGAGAGAGACCTAAGCCCATCCCCCTCACTCCCCCCCGCCCGCGAATAACCTGCCGAGGGAGCCTGGGCTCGGCATGGCAGGGCGGGCAGCTGTGTCATGCTTACTGGTGCACTTTTGGGTGAGCGCGCGGCGGGGCGCGGCGGACGCGGCGGGCGCCGGTAATGGCGGTGGCGGTGGCGGGGGTTAAGGGGCGCGGGGCGAGTCGAGTCGAGTCTCTATTTAGTGACAGGGGTGGGAGGTGACCGCGCCTGGAGGATGCTGAGAACAACGACAGCGCGGCTCGGGCGTAACGACGGACATCCATGTCCATGTCTGCGGCGGAACGCATGAGAAGGCATAGTGAGTGAGGAAAAAATAAAGAAGAAAAAAATAAACAAATAGAAAGAGGGCGGCGGTAGCACGCGGGGCAATCAGTGTAGCTGCTGCAGCAGAATAGGGGGATCAGGATCATGCGGGTAGGCTAGATAGAGGGAGAAAGAGAGAGGAGAGAAGAGGGGGCTGAAGGAGGGGTGGGGGGGAGGGGAGGGGCCGTACCGTCATATCGCCATCACGCCCAGGCGCTGCACAACCACTCCCCCCCCTCTCTCTCTCTCTCTCTCTCTCTCTCTCTCTCTCTCTCTCTCTCTCTCTCTCTCTCTCTCAGATATCGTCCCCCCGGACATTCGGCCAGCAAACTACTGCTGCCGCGCTGCTGCCAGCAGGTGCGCCCGTAACGCTAACATCACAACTCCCAACGGCTCAAGAGGGCGAGAGAGAGAGAGAGAGAGAGAGAGAGAGAGAGAGAGAGAGAGAGAGAGAGAGAGAGAGAGAGAGAGAGTATCTGGAGCAGTAGAGTAGGGGTGTGGAGAAAGGGTAGGGGGTAACGTCAGACCAGAGCCGTCGCGGATAAACTGCGCCGGCGGATCAAATCCGATAAGAATTCGGTTTACAGGGAGGGGCGGGAAGGGGCTCTGGGGAAGAGGGGAGGGTCGGGAGAATGAAAAGAGCAAAGGCCGAGGAGAGGGGGGAGGGGTATAAGAAGGAGGTAAATAGAAATGCAGACAGATGATAAGGGAAAGATAAGACGGAATCAGCCCGGGGCGCGGCGGGGACCAATAAGGGGCTTTTTGGGGGCGAGAAGGCCGGGCCGGGCCGGGCGTGGAAGCGAAACCCCGTTCCGCGCGCGCGCGCCGCACCGCGGAGCAGGCAAAACCAGCGCCCCCGCCCCCAGCGCAGAATAAGGGGCTTATGAATAATGAAATAAAATCTCGTGGTATGAAGCAAGGCGGGCGGTGGGATGACATGCTCCAAGGGTGTAGCCCCGGCAGGGGCGTGCAGCCCCCGCAGCCCCCGCCCCGGAGCCTTTAACCTGGTGTGGGAGGGGAGAGGAGGGGGCGTATGAAGCGGCATTACCTTGCTTCG
The DNA here is from genome assembly GCA_033675135.1 of Frankliniella intonsa. Taxonomy (NCBI): domain Eukaryota; kingdom Metazoa; phylum Arthropoda; class Insecta; order Thysanoptera; family Thripidae; genus Frankliniella; species Frankliniella intonsa. Next base: position 6,755,238 of record CM066245.1, on the reverse strand, counting down.
TTGGGCTTCATTTTCGGCAGCCAGTGCAAGCCGAGTAATTTACTTCATCTTCATATAAATTTCAAATCTGACGGGTTTTGCGTGCTAGTAAAAAAAATGTAGCGGGAGTTGACAAATTAAATTCTGCCTGGTTTGTAATCTGCCAACCGGCTCGTCAGCTCTGGAGCCTTGGAGCGCCTTGCTGGTAGGCAACCAGCACACACGCGTGTTACGCGGTACAGTAGAGGCACACGAGCGCACGGCGTTTTGCGGTCCAGTCGCTCAGTACTTCCTTAAGAAAAAAAAAGTTCCAAAGCGATTCGCGCACAGTTCCTAAAATAAAACCGAGAACCGAACCACGTAAAGAAAACCAAATATTACCTGCTGCCGCAATAAGCGACAAGACTTTTAACACGCTCCGACTGCGCGCGCCACACTCAAGGCAACCTTCACGCACTCTCTCTCTCTCTCTCTCTCTCTCTCTCTCTCTCTCTCTCTCTCTCTCTCTCTCTCTCTCTCTCTCTCTCTCTCTCTCTCTCTCTCACACACACACGCGCGCGCGCTGGATAATGAGAGCCCAAGGCTCGAGCCTCAGTGTTCTATTGAATCCTTTTCGAAGCGAAGTCAAGTCGGCGGCGCGCGGGGTAGAGCGGAGCTGAGCGGAGCGGAGCAGAGCGGAGCAGCAAACTTTGCCCGGAGCTCGCTGATAGGCCTGTCAGGGGGGCGTCAACGGCTACAACAATGCGCAGCCCGGGAGCAAAAGCGGCCCGGAGGAGCCCCGGAGGAGCCCCGGAGGCAGCCGGAGGAGGCCGCACCGCACGCGCCGCGCGGAGCAGCTTTGTCCCGGAGCGGAGCGGCGCGGCGCGACGACTTCTAGCGGCCGGGCCGGGCCGGGCCGGCGCTGAGCGCTTAGCGGCTCCCATAGCCTCGGCGCGGGCCGGGCGGGTGTTTCGCCTGCTTCCCGAAGGCCCCGCGTGATGAGATTATTACAGCCACGGCCGCGCCAAAGTTACGACGTCTCGCTCGTAGGATTCGGCCAAGTTCTTTCTCTCCGGAGGGACGGGGTAACTCGGCTAACGGCCCCGGGCCGGACCGGACCCCGGGGCGCCCGCACCACCTGCAGCCCGACGCCGTGCCTTATCTCCCCCGGGGGGCTAGCATGTTCTTCTTCATGCCGCAGACACTCCGCCCCGCGGGCCCAGCCTCTGGCTCCGGGCTTCAAGCCCCGGCCCGGACCCAGATGCCGACACGGCCTTCTTGTTGATGAATCGCACTCCATTCTGACAACCTCACCACCCGGGCCCGGGGCGGGGGCCTGCCTCTCTCCATCCGAGCCCTCGAGCCTGGCTCCGGGCCGGCCTGCGGTCAGCGCAGGGGTTGAGCGGCAGGCTAGGGGAGCGAGCCGGAAGAAAAAGGGACCCTCGGGGAGGAGCGAGAGAGTGAGAGCGAGAGAGAGAGAGCGAGAGAGAGAGGCGCGAGAGGGGGCGGGTTACCCGCGCGGGGGAAGGAAGGGTATTTCGGAATGCCCGCCACTCAGATTGCGGTGGTCAAGAGGCTAGCACGGAGGGGTAGCGGGGCGGGGCCGCCGATGGTCTGCATACCGAAGGCACCCCCGAGTCCCGGCCGGCCCGGGCCGACTTGGAGGGTGCTTGCCTTTCAGAGTTCTGGTCGCGTTGTTCAAAGCGCCCGTGCCGCCGTGCCGAGGTATGCAGGAAGGGATGGGTGGATGGGGTCGCTGGGGAGGAGCGAGGCTGTGATAGAGAGAATAGGGTAACCTGGTCCTCTCCGTTGGTACCACTCGCCCACATTTTCACGCACAAAAAAAAAATATTGACGGAAACATCCTGGCCGTTAATGGCCGCTGGACAGGGACACGTGTCACGAGGAGTTTGCTCACTGACTCTGCGCCCTTCTTCCTCCTCGACTAACACCCCCTCACCCCCGTCGTCCCTCCTCGGTCTCGGTCCGGTCCGGTCACCACGACGTAATCCTATTTCGCACAAGTCGCCCCTTCCACCCTTCTCCTCCTTCTACTTCTCCTCCTCGGATCAGCGGAGATAATGCCCCACTCGGAGCTCAGCATCACGTTTAAAACCCCCTCTTTTTTTTCCAGACCGCTGAACAAACCGCGGCGGTGAAACAAAAACATTCGTGAGGGAGGATGTGCAGCAGGAGGTGCAATATATATATATAGGACGCTGCAGGCTGGTCCAGCTGCTCCGGGCGGCATTAGCGAGGCCAGCCACTTGTACGCCACGCCACGCCACGCCACGCTGCTGCCGCCGGCAGGACGCGCCTAACCAACGCGCTGCCCCACCCCGCCCCGCCCCGCCACACGCAGACCCCGTCTGTATGCAGGCCGCGCCCGGAGATTCTGTGGCGGACGAGACCCGCTGGAGAAAAGAAGGCAGCAGAGCTAGGACGGGACGGACGCGGGCGCGGGGGTGGGTGGGGGGGGGGCATGGAGGAAAGTGTGATGCCGCCCTTTACGAGTTCCTTGCCCTGTTTGATGAGGCGGGGCACGTTGGGCGCGGCGTGCGGGGCGGGGCGGGGCGGGGCGGGGCAGGGCGGGGCGGGGCCAGGCGCCACCAGCAGGCGCCAACGAGCCGCCCACGTCTGTTGCCGCCCGGCCCGTCCCGGCCCGTCCCTCCGGGGCCCCACTACTGACCTCGCCGACCAAGTAGGCGCCGAGGAACAAGTAAGAGGGACCCCACACGACGCGCCCGGCCCGGCCCGGCCCGCTCCTACACCGTGTCTAACCTAGAGCCCTACTGAGGCCGGCAAATCACAAGGGAGAGAAGTGCCACCTGCGAGGAGACGGGACGGGACGGGAGAGGAGAGGAGAGGAGAGGCAGGCGTCGGGAGAGGAGCAGGAGCAGCAGGTTCATTGGGCGGGAACTGGCTCCGGCTCCGGGCTCCGGGGCCGCGCCCGCCCTCCTCCGGGGGGCCCTGTCAGAACTTCAGCTCGCAGCCCAGCCCGCGGGGCTCCTCTGTCTGCCGTTTGACTTGCGGGGCGGGGCGGGGCGGGGCGCGCGGGGCGGGGTGGGGCGAGGGCTCTGCGTCGACGTCCTGACATCATGACACAGAGCCCCCCCGCCGCCCCGCCCCGCCTGGCTCCGTCCAGAAGTGCCCTCGCCCCGCCCCGCCTCGCCCAGCACTATACCGCGGCGCAACGTTCTTTGCCCAGTTTTCTTCTCGGTGTTATCAATAAATTACGCGGTGCCGGGAGAGCAGGTGATGAGCGGGCACAAGAGCGACGCCGCTGCGCTGCGCCGCGCCCCGGGGAGGAGGAGAGGGGGCCGAATAAAAACAGACAGGAAATTTGAAATACCGTCTTCGGCAAGTCTCTTAAAGTAAAACTGCAATCAGGAGGGAAAAAAAGAGCTGATTTCTTTTGCTACGTCTGAAAGTATTTACTCATTGCTCAAACTCGAGAACATTGAAGACGCAGATATATCGCATAGAAAATAAAAACTTGTTTCAACAAGTTGCCACATTGCATTTTCCGTACATGTGAAAAGTATATCGTTTCAGGAAGAAACAGATCTCAGCCAGGACTCTTGACTTTAAGTCGTACCCGAGCACGAGGCGGGCAGGGTAATCGTTCTGCGGAGGGGAGGGGGGGGGGGGTATAATGTGAGCAAAGTGAAGCGCGGCCCGGCCCGGCCCGCCCGAGCGCGAGCTCAGCGCAGCGCAGCCGGGTCATGCGACCACAATCAACGGATTGGTCACGACGACTTGATTTCGTGTGTGGCGTGCTGCGTGGCGCTTTTGTAAGCGGACTGCGACTGCACCGCAGAGCGCACCACTCACACGCACACACTCACACACGCGCTCACACACTCATTTACCTGCGCAAAGCGGACGGTATTGCGCTCGCGGATCGGGCGGGGGATAGAGGACCTCCATTAATTAACTTGACAAAGCGCTCTAACCCGCAGAATACAAATAGAGAAAATCCCTTTTTCTTCCTCATTCCTCTCTTTTATTTCCATTTGTGGAATAACCGAAATAAAAATAAAGAAGGCGAGAGAAAGAGAGAGGGCCACCACGCCCCCCACTCCAAACCGCAAAAACACCCGCACCACCCACCCAGCTGGAGGCCGCGCGGGCTTGGCAAAGGAAAGAGCAATCTGTCGACCCGCCACGCCCCGCCACGCCCCGCCACGCCCTGCCACGCCCCACACCGCCACGCCCAGGGCACTGCCGCTCCCTCGAGAGAGTTATCAAGTGAAATAAAAAAAAAAATCGATCTGTCGCCAAATCGGGTGCCGTCTAGTGATTCAAGCAGAGGATCTGCCGGGCCGGGCCGGCCCCAACCCGCCCCGCCCGACTGCAGTGCGGTGGCTAGGAGAGTGAGGCACAGCGACGAGAGAAGTGAAGGGCTCTCAAGGTACGGGGAAGCTACTGGCACGGTGCCTGTTGAATGGCGAGAGTGTATTGATTATTAAGACATCATCACCTTATCCGAGCTGGTTGTACACGCCACGCCAGCGCGTCGAAAGGAAGAGAGCGTGAGGGGGAGTGTGCGAGAGAGGGAGAGAGAGAGAGAGAGAGATTACAAGAGCGAAAGAAGAGCGTGCTAGCAAAGAGCAGGCAGGGCGCGAATTTTTTAAATAATTTAAGAGGTGTCATTGGATGCCGCGCGGCGGAGCGCGGGGGAAGATGAAACACTCTCTGGTTGCGCGGGCCACAAGCACGCCGCAGCCCGCCCCGCCCCGCCCCACCCCACCCCGCCCCGCTGAATGGGCGTGTCCTCCTGCTGCGATATCACGCGGTGCATTATTCATCCCTTACACGTTGATTAAGCGCGCCACCATTTCGACAGGCCGCCCCCGCTGCGCCCCCGCTGCGCCCCCCCCCCCGTCATCCTGCCCTGCTACCCCTTCCGCCTGCACTCCCGTCCTCTCCCTTCTTCCTCCTCCTCTCCTTTGTCTCCCCGCCGCGCGATTTCTCTATAAACCCTCTTCGCACTCCGAAAATTTTACTTTTGCTATGCATTTTCATATTTATATATCGATATTATAAAAATTTCCCTCTCCTCTCTTCTGCCGTCGTTTCGTTTCCGGGCGGGGGGAATCCGCCGCAGCGCAAAGACGGACTTTAATCTCCCGGAAAGCGTTAACCACTTTATCATTGAATTAGACCGCTGTCTGACCTGCCCGGGGCGGGGCGGGGCGGGGCGGGGCGGGGCGGGGCGGGGCGGGGGGCGGGGCTGGGCGGGGCAGGGCAGGGCGGGCCGCATGTTCCACGCATAATGAATGGGGCTTATGGGAAAGGTATAAAAATTCCTCCGGGGCCATTAGGCAAATCGATATACTGCCCATCCGCGCGTTTAGGATTAGGGCGGCAATGTGGCTGAGCAGATCCGGCTGGGCCGTTAGGCGGGAGGTCTGGGAGGGGGGGGGGGGGGGGTAAAGGCCGATCATACCCGATCGCACGCCCGCCCAGCCGAGGGGGACCTGGTCCGGTGACGACGGCGGTCGAGTCCGGTCCTTTCGGGTTATGTGGCGCGGCGGGCGGCGGGGCACACTACACCTGTGGTTCAATCCGCGCCGTCCCCGAGGGTTGACGTGGTACGCCACGGCGTCCGTGCGGAACGTAGAGGTGGCCTGAGGGCGGGGATGGTATGGTGGACCCCCGCCCCCTACCCGCCGCCGCTGGCCCGCGGCCATGGGGGCGATGGGGGCGCTGCGGGCGACAGGAGAGGGGACGCACGAGGCCGATTTCAACGAATAAATAGCAGAGCGACGAGGCTTTTACCTGGGGGCGGCCAAAGGGGCGGCGGCCGCGACCGCCGCCGCTGGGAGGGGCGGTAAAAAAGGGGGTTTGTGTGGACGGCCGCGGGGGCGGGACGGGGGGCGGGGCGGGGGCGGCAGCAGCAGCATCCGCCTCAGTGTCAAAGCGGAAAGCGGCGCGCTGAGGGAGGGGCGAGTCGGGGCGGGGCGGCGCGGGGACGGACGGGGCTCCTTCTGGAGCTCGGAGAGGGCCAGGCTGGAGGCTGGGCCCAACTCACTTGAGCGAAAAATCAAAGTCTCCCCCGAAAAGTTACTCCTCCTGCTGCTGCTGAGCGCAGGGCAGGGCGGGGCGGGGCGGGGCGGGGCGGGGCGGGGCGGGGCGGGGCGGGGCTTGTGCGGTGAGGCGGCCTGCCCGCGGCGGGGCGGGGCTGGCCGGGGTGGGCCGAAATAAGAAAAGATAAAGAGCCCATCAGGCGGTAAGGCGCGGCGGCGGCGGCAAGTTAGCGGAGAGAGAGACACAGACAGTAGGGGAAGAGAGAGAAGGGTAAAGGAAAGGTGTGCAAGGTGGGGCGGGGCAGGGCGGCGGGGACAAAAAAAAATGCGCCACCGCAAAGACATTGTGGCTGCGGAGACTGCAAAAGACACTGGACCAGAAAGGGAAGGGGGAAGGGAAGGCCAGGGCCAGGGGAGACGAGCCAGAGGTGCAAAAAGATTTGAAAGGACCGAAATGAATGGGTAAAGTGCGAGGAGGAGGGGAGGAAGGGGAGGGGGGGAGGCGAGGGGAGGGGAGGGCGGCGCTGGAGAGGACAGCGCCGCCAAAAGAGGATATTCGGAATAAAGCTGGAAATATATATAAATAGGAAGAGTAAGGTTACGGGTATCGGTTGCGATTGGTTTTTCTCAGAAGTACCCGCGGCCCCAACTGCGGTAGTGGAGAGCCGATAATAAATAAACACCTCGGATACACGCACGACCGTGCAGCGGGAAAAAATAAATAAAGATAGGAAGGAAGGAGTGAGCGGTTATTCGGCGCGGTTTCACACCAGAGCGCGCCCGAGAGGGTCGCGGGGAGAAGGGTTCGGAGGAGGGCGTGGCGAGGCGTGGCGTGGCGGAGGATCACTCGCCTGCGAGGCAAGCGGAGCGCGCAGCGCCACGCCACGCCACGCCACGCCGCGTGTCGCCCGCCTGCCTGCCAGGCAGGGGAAGGGAAGAGGGCTTCGCTTGACAAGTCTTATTTTTCCGCGCCTTCCACCTCCTCCCCCGCGGGATCACATTAGGCGGTGTGCCGTGTACCAACACACAACGTGCGATATCTCCAGGCAGGCAGCAGGGGCCCCGCCCCGCCTCACCCCGCCCCGCCCCGGGCCGCAGCGCCTCAGCCGCACCGCGCCAGCCGCCGTGAAAAAGTTTTTCGTACTAAACGTAATGGACGCTTGGAAAGGGAGATGCGTGGTGCGGGAGAGTGGAGAGAGGGGAAAAAAAATATAAGAAGCCGGGCGAAAGAGAAGAGAAGGAGGAGGAGAAAAGGACGGTAACGCAGGCGCTGAGTGGTGCCGAGGTGCTAAGGCGCGGCGCTGTGCTGCGACGTCCAGGCCAAGCCCGCCGAGGACCTGGCCCCGTGCCCAACCTGCCCGGCCCGGCCCGGCCCGCCTGGCTCCGGTCCTGCCCCCTGCCAGAGGAGCGCACTGCTGGTGCGGCGGGGCCGGGCGGGGCAGGGGGGAGATATGCGCGGTCGCCTGAAGCAGCCTGCCCTGGAGAGGTATATGCATGCGTGCGTGAGCGCAAGCAGCGCAGGTCGTTTTCCTCGAGTGCCGCGTATACGCCACGCTGCCCCTACCCTATACCGGCGAGGTCGGTCGCGCCGTCACCGCGCGCTCAGGTTGGTAGTCCTGCCGCTGCGTTACAGCCTACGGTGACCTGCGTGCGCTCGTAAAGCGGCAGCGGCGGCCCCGCCACGCCACGCTACGCCCCGCAGCACAAACTTGCAAATGATCAAGTCGTTGGCACGCCTGCGCCAGGGCGCGCCCCGGGGGCACGCGCGGTCAGAGCTGTGCTGTTGGGACCAGGAGTCGAGTCGAGTCGAGTCGCGGCGGCATTCCTCGCGCGGCCGTCGCCGTCGTGATTTAAACTCGCGGGCGATGACACACGGATGTAATGCGCGGGGCGGGGAGGCCGATGCACTCCGGCGTGCTGCAGCAGCTGGTCACGCGTCAGAGCCTGACAGATAGGCAACCCAACGCGCACCGCTGTGTGCAGTAGAAGCGGGTTGCCTACAAGACACCCGTCAAACTTGCACTTCAGCCGTTATCGCATGGCGCCCGGAGCTCCGCCGCGCCGATGCAAAGTGAAACTTAGGGTGCTCGGTCACGCGACGAGCAAAGGATCAAAAAGTAAAAGTAAAGGCAGGCCGTCCTGCGGGCGACGTCCTGCGGGCGTCCTGCGGGCGTCCTGCGGGCCCTGCAACAGGGCGGATGTACTTACAGGATGGTGGTGTCCGGGGGCACCCTGGGCACGTGGTCCAGCTGCAGAAACATGCAGCGCACGGTCGTCTTGAAGCACACGCAGCGGTTGGGGCAGTGCTTGGGGGTGTGCCCCGCGCCGCCCCACGCCCGGTGCCCGTGGCCGCCGCCGCCGCCGGGGGCCGGGACTTGCGGGGCTGGCGCCGGGGGCGGCGACTGGGCGGGGGCCGCGGCCGTGGAGGCGGCCGCGGTGGAGGCGACGGGGCTGGCCGGGGCGGCGGTGGCCGCCTCCGTGGACGCGGCCGGCAGCGTGGTACCGCCGAGGTCCGCGGCGGCCAGGGTCGCCGCCAGCAGCAGCAGCACGGCCGCCGCCAGGGGTGCGCGCCGGGGCCGGGGCGCCGTCATGGCGCTGTCCTGCGGACACCAACACAGCGACAAAGGATGAGAAAAGAGCATTCTAAGTTTTCGTCAACTACTCTATTTTAAAAAATTACAGAAATTAAAAAGAAAATTAGAAAAATTCAGGCAATAAATTTGAAGAAAAAAATCCCGTGATTTGCACACAAAAATTCTGATTCATTCCCTCTCGGGGCGACGTCCTGGGAAAGGAACGGGGTGTCGTCCACCGCGTTCCTAGAATCAGCCTGCCTCCTCCTCCCTCCCTGACCCGGGCTACGTCGCAGCGGGCGCGGGGGTGGTGGAGAGGCGGAGAGCGGGGCGGGGCGGGGCGGGGGTGGGGTGGGGTGGGGCGCTGATAATCAAGCCAGAGAGCCTTTCCTCTATCTCGATAGCGACCCGACACGCACCGTTGGTTGCGCTGTCCTCAGGCAGTCCGCTCCGCCCCCGGCCCACCCCCGCCCCGCCCCCTGCCAGTGCTCTGCTTACCGCAGCCCCCACTGCCGCCCCCCATCACTACTGCCCCACGCGCCGGCCGGGGCTACCCAAACCACCGCGCGCTACCAAACGGCTGGGACGTGTTCGAACTGACCTAACTCGCCTGCCAAAACGACCAGAACGCGAGCAGCGGGGGAGAGGCGGGGCTGGCTTTGGGTCGGACTGGCTGGGCTGGGGGCGACGTGGAGGTGGTGGCGCGGTGCGGCGGGGAGGGCGGCCGCACGCAGGAGGTATCCTCTTATTTCCCCGCCCGATTGCTGTTGACTTTCCGTTGTTTTCGCACTGTTTGGCCCAGCCCGGCCGGTGCGGTGGGGGGCAAGGGCGCAAAGCGCGAGCCTCGCCGTAATAAAGTGTCAGCCGAAAATTCGCGACGAAAATAAATATATGAACGCGCTGCGTTTGCGCGTTTCCCGGCTGGTCGTCACCACCGAAACAATGGACCGCGCGCTTTTTAAAGTCACGGTTTAAAAAAAGATGGCCGCCGGTTTCACGGCGCTTTCGGTCGGGCGGTCATTCAACGCACCCCTCCCCGATCGCAACGCATGCCGGTAAACGCGATATGGACTTTGAGCAGCGTTTTATTTTTCATAAACCTCACGTCATAAGGCTGGTTCACCTGCGCCGGGGTTAGCCGAGCAGATCGGTGGGCTGGATATGAGCTGTGCCGCCCACGGAACGAGCAGGAAATCACGTAAAGCGTTGAAAATGTCTGATGGTTTATGGGTGGTTTATCTTTTGAGGAGCATCCAGCCCATCGCTATCTTTCTCTTTCCATCCTCCGTCCGGGCCATCCAGCCCTCGTAGAACGCCCCCCTAAGCCACAGTACCACCAGGCCTGCGTGTTGTGGCCGCCCCGCCCCGCCCCGCCCCACCGCGGCGTTCTCCTTTTATTCGTCGCAGTAAAAGGGAATATAACCCAACCTGGGCGTTTCGCGCGGCCGTTTCCCTTTTAATCTGGACGCGTCCAGAACGACTTGTTAACCGGACGTTCAAACTTTTACAGTCGCGCCCGCCTTTTAGCGGGCCAGTCGGGCGGAATAGTGCCGTTGCGCCGGCGGGGCGGGGTTGGGCGCGGGGCGTGGCGGGAGGGCGGACACATTGCACGCCGCTACCAGCATAAAGCTCACGGCTCACACGACACCCACCACGCCGCCGTGCTCGCCAGTGCGCGCTGGTGCTGCTAGTGAAGAGATCATACGGCCCACTGGACGCCCTCCCCACCCCATCCCATCCCACCCCGCCCCGCCCCGCCCCCAGCGGGCTGAGGTGGACAGCACCCTCGCCCAAAGCACGCTGCCGCCCCACCCCGCCCCGCCACACAGACAGGTCACCCCGGCGCGGCGCGGACCGCTGATTCGCCAGCCCCATCCCACAGCACACGGCCCCGTTCCCCGTTTATTACGGAATTCGGAATCACTGGCTGCGCTTGGCTCTGCCCCGCTCTGCCCTGCTCTGCTCGCCGGCTCTGCCGCTCTGCCCTGCTCCGCGCCGCACCGGCTGAATCCCATTTGCTGCCCCGCCCGTGATGATGACGTCCGCTGGGGGGGGGGGGGGGGGGTGACGGGACGCGGCTGACAGGGATGACGGACGCGGCGATGGGCGCGGAGATGTACTGTCGGACGACGAAGCGGCTAGAAGCGCGGGTTGCGCTATCATCCGCGCGGGCGCGACCAGGACATTGACGGGGCCGACGTCGACGAGCACGGCGCGGGCGGAGGGTATGTCATGTCCGCGGCTGTTGTGATCGCAGCGCCGCGGCAGAACACGGCGTGGGGCGTGGGCGCCGCATAGTGCAGAGAGCAGCCGAACCACCACCTCATGGTATAGGAAATGCGCGTACCCCGCCCCCTCCCCTCCACGCCCCTCCCTCCATTCACCCTCCTTCCTTCCTGTCCCTCCAGGCCGCGCGTCACACACACACACACACACACACACCGCCACATCATTGCTACCCCATGCGATGCGCCGTGGCCCGGCCGGAGCCATTCACGACGCCACACAAATCATCCCCAGAGAGTAGCGGAGGCTGCGCCCCCCCCCCCCCCCCCGCCCCGCCCCTGCGCGGGGACGCGCCCGGCCCCTGCGCTTCCTGGAGACGCAGCGACCTGGAGCGATGCGCGCGACAGATAGGCCCTTCTCCACGTCCAGTGGAGAGGCGAAGCGAGTGTGTCTGCGGCGGCGTCCCGTCCAATAACGACTGGTCGAGAGGACAACAGAGGGAGTGGCGGGGGGGGGGGGGGGGCAGAGGAAGAGGAATCGAAGCGTTGGGAGGTCCGGCCCGGCTGTGTGGCCACAGTGTGGCGGGGCGGGGCGGGGGGCGGGGGGGCACGGCAGGGCAGAGCGCAGCCCGACACCAACACAATCTGTCCGGGCGGGCCGGATCGGACCCTGGCCGTCTGAAGGACGCGTCCGCGTCACACACCCATCACCGCGTCGAGTCGAGACCGTGGCGGCAGCACAGCACTCAGGGCCGCGCCCGGGGCGGGGCGGGGCGGGGCGGGGCGGGGCGGGGCGGCGGAGCGGGGCGGGGCGCTTGCATGGCTGGACGAACACTCGCTGCCAGGAGTGCTGTCATTGCATGGCCCCCGCGACCTCCCCCGGTCACTCTCATACACTCATACACTCAAACTCTCATACTACACTCATACACTCATACTACACTCATACACTCATACTACACTCATACACTCATACTACACTCATACACTCATACACTCATACTACACTCATACACTCATACTACACTAATACACTCATACTACACTCATACACTCATACTACACTCATACACTCATACTACACTCATACACTCATACTACACTCATACTACACTCATACACTCATACTACACTCATTCACTCATACTACACTCATTCACTCATACTACACTCATTCACTCATACTACACTCATACTACACTCATACTACACTCATACACTCATACTACACTCATACACTCATACTACACTCATAATACACTCATACACTCATACTACACTCATACTACACTCATACACTCATACTACACTCATACACTCATACTACACTCATACACTCATACTACACTCATACACTCATACTACACTCATACACTCATACTACACTCATACACTCATACTACACTCATACAACACTCATACACTCATAATACACTCATACACTCATACTACACTCATACACTCATACTACACTCATACAACACTCATACACTCATAATACACTCATACACTCATACTACACTCATACACTCATACTACACTCATACACTCATACTACACTCATACACTCATACTACACTCATACTCCACTCATACACTCATCCTACCCTCATACACTCATACTACACTCATACACTCACTCACTCACACTCTCTCTCTCTCTCTCTCTCTCTCTCTCTCTCCGTCGCCATTAGCCACAAGCGGAGCGCACTGCTGGTGCTGGTGCGGCACCCACACCACGTCCTGCATGACCACCACCACCGTGTTTGGCACGCCCTGCACGATCAGCACCACGGGCGCGAGCGCGACCATCACGAACATCACGGCGAGGCGAGGCGAGCTCGTCACCCGTCCGTCCAGGGTAGGCGGAACTACAACTACACCAGCTCGCCGTAGCGCAGCACGCGGACGCGCCGCGGGGTCTACACTGTACTGTACTCGTGTCCCCGTGGCGGCGCGCCCCGCCACGCCACGCCACGCCGCGCGACACTTGTCCCCGCGGGTCGCCGGCGTCCACCCTGATCGTCGCGCTCGCCGCCGACATCGTTTTTATTTGTATCATTTCTTTTCCTGATAACTGTACACCCGGGAGATAAGCTTCGCAGCTGACGAGACGAGACGCGGTCGTGGAGAAAAGGGGGTACTACTCCACACCCGACCCGACCCGACCCGACCCGACCCGCAGCGTCAGCAGCAGCTGAGCGCGAGGCGAGGCGAGGCCTCTCCCGCCCCCCGCGCTCGCCTCGCCGATAACGAAATTAATATTGAGAATTACGCCAACTCGCGCCCCTCCCCCACCCCCACCCCGTCCTACTCGCGGGAAACAAAACAGTAGCGCTGATATAATCGCGGCCGCGAAACGATGTCGACATGTGCAGCCTCTTGCTCTATCGGCGCCGCGCCCGCCGCCCTGCCTGCCGATGTCTGCGATAATACATCTCCCTGAGAAAGATTTACTATTGGCGACGACCTGGGGCGCGCCGAGGGGGACAATACCCCGCGCCCCAAGGCCGCGAGCACCATTGGTTCATCGACAAAGGAAAGACATCGGGTCCGGAACGGAGTCTGCGTGAGGGGAAGGGGGGCGGGGGGCGCGCACCGCACACGGTAATTAGTTTATGTTCCCAAAAGTTGGTTTGTAGAGAGGAGGAAGAGGAGGAGGAGAGGATTGGCGAAAAGCTGGCGGGCGGGCGCGGCTGGAGAGGAGGGTTGATGTGGGCGCGGTATGAGGCGAGGGGCGCGCCCACTGCACAAGTACCATACCGCTTCACAGTTCCCCCCTCCTCCCCCTTTTCCTGGACGCTCAACTTTCAGCGCAAAAACAGTCCATAGCATGATCCTACCCAATCCAGGCGATTGAGCGCGGTATACACGGTGCGCGGCTATGGGCTGGCCGGCGGATCAGGGGGTTACTTTTTACGTACGGAAAGGGGGGAGGGAGAGGAGGGGCGGGGGTGCCGAGTACAGCAATCAGAGGGATGCTGATAAAACGAGGAAGCGCAAAAAAAAATTGAGCTTGCGTAGAGCGGGGACCTCATTATCCCATCTGCGGTACGCAGGATGGCTATCCGTGTATCCTGGCCGCATGACAAAAAGCCAGACAATCGTATACGACGCAGTTTTTTTAAAGCATTTCTCACCCCCATACACCTTTCTGCACCCCCTGCGAGAAGGTGGCCGGGCCGACCCACCGCTACACACATCATCGCGTGATGCGATTTCCGCGCGCGCGTTGGCGGAATTTCTCCGGGGCTTATGCTCATAATGGCTCTTGAGGCCCCGCTGTGCCGGTGCCGGGCCGGGCCGGGGCCTGCACGGCGTGTATGTGTAAACTAAGCACATTACGGGGTGCCCGGGGGTCCTCTGTGCCCGGCCCGGCCCGGCCCGGCACGCCAAGGCACGGTGGCGTCCCGCAGGGAGCGCAACGGCGGCGGAGTTGGGCATTGCGCCGCGCCACGCCGCGCCACGCCGCGCCACGCACACGTAGCCCTCTCACCTGCCCCCCCCCCCCTCTCTCCCCACGACTTTTCCCACCTTCGCACTTCCCCATCGCGCGCACCTTACCCATCCTTCTCTCTCTCACTCTCTCCCTCGCGCCCCTCTCCTCCTCTCTCTCCTTCCCGGAGAGCCTATTACGCGCACGACCTGCCTGCATGCGCCGCCAGCCCCGCGCGGTGCCATCACAGTAATAATACGATGGCCATGCCACGCCCGTTATTATTAGTGTTCAGGCCACGGCCGCTGGCTGGCGCGACCGCTAAACACACGCGCGCGCACACACACTCGCCCACATGTGCGCTCAGAGTGCAAAAGGTTTTGCGTGGGGAGCGTCTTTGGCCGGCCCTGGCGCCGGCGCCTGTGGGCGGAGCGGGACGGGATCTCGCGCATGTTGTAGGGCAGGGTGACCACCCCATGCGCCCCGGTCGCCGTCCTGCTCCACGCACTCGTTGGCCTGCAGCAGAGCGCGAACCGAATAGGGAAGTACAGTATGTGTTTCTGCGGGGGTGTCTTTGGGTGTCTGGGGCGGGTCAGTGGGGTGTCGGGTACAGAGTTCTGCTGAACTGGTGCACCAGCAGCGCCGGCCCGGCCCCGGCCCGGCAGTAGAGCTGCGCAGAGCAGAACGCACACGACCGTTGCGGAAAGGAGAACAAACAAAATCATAAAGTTTTTGCTGATCCGCGAGGCAATATAAAGGAAGCAGCCGTGCCATATTGAGGAGGGGCGGGTGCGGCGCGGGGGCGGGGCGGAGCTGGGAATGTGGAGCCGAGCGGGTCTCCTGGTATTAGGGAGGAGGAGGCAGGAGAAGGGTAAGGCGGCGGCTGCGGCGGCAGGAACGCGGGGAAGTAGAAGAGTTTCAAGACAAAGTTTTTCATACTCGATTTCGCTGGCGCGGCGCGGCCCGCCCCGCCCCGGCCCGGCGTTACGGGTTACGGTACGTACGCCGAGTGCACATCACAGTCTCATAACGACCTCTCCTCTCCTCGCAGGGCTCTCAGCGCCGTGCATGCAGTCATCCATGACAAAGTGCCAGCATCAAGCAGCCAGCCCGGCCCCGGCCCGACCCCGACCCGGTCCACGATCGAGAACGCCGTCGTTATGTATCCGCTACGATCAAGAGGGAGCGTAACCGGGCGAGGACAGACCGCTGCGGGGTCTGCTCTGCTGTGTGACGCGCGCCTCGGGCCCGTCGTAAATGTAGCATCTGCGTCTGCCGCGGTGGGTGACGCGTGACGCGCCCGCCGGACGACACGACGCCACTGCAGCGCAGATGCGGCCAGCTGGCCCAATCCGATGTGGCTTTCGTCTTAATGGTCCGGGCGGGGCGGGGCGGGGCGGGGCGGGGCGAGCAGCGCGGGGTGCACAGAGGGGGCCCTAATTCGGCCACTTATTAGCCAATCAAGACGCCTTTGTCGAGCCCTGAGCCTGGCCCGGCGCGGCGCCGCCACTAAATTCCCTTTCGCCTGCTAAATGCTCCTCCTGCCCTGCTCCCGCCATGCGGCCGGGCCGGGCCGGGCCCGCCCCGCAACCACAGCAGCCCAGCCCAGCCCAGCCCAGGGCCGGGCGCCTAGTTACCCGGGATGAGTGATGAGCCGATAGCGCCGGGCGGGGCCGCGCCGGGCCGCGGGTCAACCCGGCGGGGGGAGGCCTCATCAGGCGTCGGAGCACGCACCGCCCGCCCCCCGCCCCGCCTCGCCCAGGCCCGCGCACTATGAGAAATAACGAAGCATGGGTGAGCCGGGTGAGCATCACCCGACGATGAGGAGGAGGAGGAGGGAGAGGGGCAGCAGGGGCGTATAGTACCGCCTCCTCTCAAACTCTTGGGAGTGTAGCATATGCATATGGGATAACTCGGCCAGCATACACGCGCGCCGCGGCGCCGCACCACGTGTACCGAGGAGGCTGCCGATGTAGGCGTCGTGGGGTGCGGTGCGCGGCTGCGCGGCGGGACACGGCGCGGCGCTGCTGAATCTTGAGCCTTATCTGTCCTGCTGGCGCTGCCCGCTGCCCCCTGTCCGTCCCCCTTTGCCTCTCTCGCTACATTCCGCACGCGATCTCGGTGGCTGAGCCGGCGGGGCCGGGCCGGGCCGGGCCGGGCCCGTGGTCGCGGGTAGGGCCGGGTCGGGCACGGCGAGGGCTTCATCTGCCCGCGCGAGCAGCCCGCTGCTGGGCCGGGCCGGGCTGTGCTGGGTACGGTCAGGCAGGCCACTAGGCCAGGCCGCTCTAATCGTCCAAGCCAAGTTTATAACAGCTTTCTGCCCGGCCCAGCCCAGCCCAGCCCAGCCCGGATAGGACCCGGGACAGGACAAGGACCGGGCCAGCTAGGCTAAGCGCGCTTCAAGGCTCAGGCTGCGGGCTGCGGGGTTGAGGTTGAGCCACCCCCACTCCATCTCTCTCACTCTCTCTTTCATTGTTTATCTGGCGACTTCTCACACAACACTCTCAGACTCCCTTTCAGACCTCCTTTTCCTTTCCCTCCCTCTCTCTCCCTTCACAGCGACTCCTTTCTTCCATCCAACGACCACCACAAAACATTAACTCACACTCACACACGCGGGCGCGCGCACATGCACACATTCAGACCAAAAAGAGGAAAAAAAACGAAGGAAAGAAAAGATGTTACAAATAAAAAAAAAACTGAAAGAAACACAAACGCGAAACACGTCACGCGAAACACACACGTGTGCCCGCCTCACGGGGCGGGCGCAAGAGTCCTGGGGTGCGGGGGGCGGGGCGGAACGCCCTTCACCAGGAGACCAAAAGCACACGTGCTTCGCGTTTCGTCCTCCCTCTCTCTCGCACTTATGGTTCGACGCCATTGAGGTGTAAGCCCGGATCGGGCGGGGGCCGGGGCCGGGGCCGCCGCGGAGGCGCGCGGGCGAGCGGAAGGGAATGGGAGGGAAGGCGAGGAGAGGCGGCAACAGGAGCGCCCGCCCCGCCCCGCCCCGCCCCGCCACGCTCCGCCAGGCGGCGGTAACTAGGACCCGCGAACCGGGCAGGGGATAGGATTCTAGGCCGAGCAAAGATGATGGCCAAATCGAGCAGGGCGAGGCGAGCACCAGCAGGCCATCAAACGCACGCAACAACGGCTGCTCTGTGCTCTGCTCCAGCGCGTGCCCGCCGTTAAAGTTCCGTCTTCATTCAGAGCAGAAGCAATAGCTGAAGAAAACCGACAAGGAGCTTCATTTGCCTGAGGCTGATATGTGATGTCGGGGTCGGCAAATATTTTTAAAAATTAATTCAGTGCTACTACTTTTAAGGCGGAGTAGGGAAATTGAGTGAGGTCGGTGAAAAGGGTGGCAAGCTTGCTGGCTGTCGCCGGCCCGGCCGCAGTCGACTCCGAGTCAAGGACGCCGCTCCGCGCCCGCTCATCTCCGGGTCGCTCCGGTGGTGGTCCCCCCCCCCCCCCATGTCCCTCCTCGGCTCTACCAGACTCATTCCGTATGTACTTTGACGGACGGCCCGAGCGTGGGCCGAATTCAATCCCTCTTTCTCCCTCTCTCTCTCTCCCTCTCTAGAAAACAACTTGGGCCGGGCGGCGTGGCGGCACCTGTGCCTGTACTACGGGAGGCCGGGAGGTAAGCTCCACGCCGACAACGACCCTCTCTGGCCTGCCTGAGCCTGAGCGTTTAATTCAGATCCACCCGGCCGGCCGCGCCAGAGGAAAGAATAAGTGCCGGGTTTAATCACGGGAAACGGGGGGAGGGGGGGAGGCATGTCGACTAGGTGCCTCGCGGATGTGCGGTGCGAAAAAAAAATCGGAAGGGGCGCGGACGGACGATTCCTCAGTGACTGTAAAGGGGTTTTATGGGGTACCGTGACTAAGCTGTAATCGGCGGGAATAGAGCAGTCCCACCACGACGTGACGTGCCATCATTATGACATCATTACCGACATATTAAATGGCGCTTCGGAGTGATGCTTCAAACTGGCGCGCGCCCCGGCCCGGCCCGCTCCACGGCGGAACTCACTCAAGTTTGGAGCTCTTGACAGTTTACCGAGGAGTTATCACGCGAGAGCAGATATTTCCCTCCCCCGCCTCGATAACGAAAATAATTGATCATCACAGCACGGTGCGGTACGGTCGGCTCTTACCCGCAGCCTAGGGTATCCTGTGGCGCTGTGCTGCAGTCCGGCCGGCACACTGACACACTGCAGGGAGGAGAGCGGGAGCGGGGCGGCCCGCCGAGCCTGCCTGGGCGCCGGACCGCGACGATTCAAAGCAAGTCGAGAGTACGCGGGCGGCGCGCGCGGCGCGGAGGAGCGGGCGGGCGGGGCGAGCGGCGATGCGCGCACCGGCACCAGCGAGGAGCGACTGACTGCCTGCCGGTGCGGTGCGGCGCGCGGCCCGGCGAGAGCGGCCTGGCCGGGGCCGGGGCGGCGGGGGTGGGAGGGGCAGCACCGGCAGGGGCAGTACCGGCCGGAGTGGGAGGGAGGGACGGAGGCTGGGGCGGCTGGGGCCGACTGAGAGAGACGGAGAATACTGCGAGCGGGGTGAGTATGTGTCGGGGGCGGTGCGCCGGCCGTCCACAGGGTCCGGACCAGACCGCAGGCAGGGAGTGTAAGAGAGCGAGAGAGACAGAGAGAGGCAGGGGGAGGAGGGGGGTTGAGGAACTGACTGCTACTACTCCGTGTCCGAGGCGAACCGCACCCGGTGTGTTGATATGGCGGTGAGGGCGGCTCCTGATGACGGTAGCTGTGGCGGGGCGGGGCTGGGCGGGATGGAATTGACAGGGTAATTCCCTACAGGGGGCTCTCGGGTCGGGGAACAGGGGGGGGGGCTCGAGCCGCGCGTCCCCCCCCCCCTTCCCACCAAACCCCCCCCTCCATGCTCAGGGGAGTCGGAAGTGGGAATCAGGGGGTGCGCTGAGCACCTCCTAAAATACTAGACAGGCAAGCCCTCGGCTTGAATGCTGAGCTCAGGAGTGGCTCACAAGCGCTACAGATCGCAACCGCTACAGGTCCAGCTCAGGAGTGGCTCGCAAGCGCTACAGATCGCAACCGCTACAGGTCACAAGCGCTACAGCTCGCTAACGCTACGGGTCGCAAGCGCTACGAGTCACAAGCGCTACAGCTCGGTAGCGCTACGGGTCACAAGCGCTACAGCGAGAATCCGCGCGTTAGGCGGAGCCGAGCCGAGCCGAGCTAAACCTTGAAAAATTACGCACGTGGCGTGAAAACATGGAAAATTTTTGCGACAGTAAACCTCCCGAGGGAGGTTGCGGTTCCCGCCAGGCACAGGGCTTTTACCCCCCGTGGCAGCCAACTACTTCGGTGTTCTTATGGGAACCGGTGCTTCTTGGACTGCGATCCTGTCGCGCAATTCGACAGATTTGATCCCCGTACTGCCAGATTTAGTCGTACGGTGGTTAACCGAACTGCCCTGTCCCCAGAGCATGGAATAGCTATTTTTGGAGCCAGATTCTAGGACTTATGACCCCACGACCGACCACCAGTCGTGGGCATGGGACGGAACTTCCTGGCAACCCGCTGTCGCTACCAGTGAAGAACCTACCTGGGTTTGAACCAGGCCCCATGTGCCGAGTCTCACAGACACCCCACGGCTTTCGCGGCACCACTAGACCACTAGACCGTCGGCTATTCCACGAAGAGGTCGGTTGAAATGGGGGGCTTGAATTCCACTCTCCAAATTGTTGTCCTCAGAAAAATTAAATGTTTTGGTAAGATTCGAACCTCCGTCCTGCGACTCTCCGCGCGGACACTATGCCGGCACGGCTACGACGCCACGGTACCAGACGCCGGACCACTAGGAGTCATGCTGCGCGAGAAGCCACAGTCACCGAAGAAACGAACCCGGTGTCATGAGTGCGCCTGCTCTCCGGTCAGTGCTCGGCCGGCCGCGTAGCGTCATTGGTATCGTCGCTGTTCATAGCACTGGGCGGGAAGTGGTTCAAAAACCGCGTAAGTTTTTTTCTTTTTATTATTATTTTTTTGTTCTGACCAAGTGCTCTTTTCAGTGCCTTTTTTGCAGTTGCCCAAGTCACAAGGACGGTATAGCTGGAAAGAGCACTTGGTCCGAACAAAAAAAAATAATAAAAAGAAAAAACTTACGCGGTTTTTGAACCACTTCCCGCCAAGTGCTATGAGCAGCGACGATACCAATGACGCTACGCGGCCGGCCGAGCACTGACCGGAGAGCAGGCGCACTCATGACACCGGGTTCGTTTCTTCGGTGACTGTGGTTTCTCGCGCAGCATGACTCCTAGTGGTCCGGCGTCTGGTACCGTGGCGTCGTAGCCGTGCCGGCATAGTGTCCGCGCGGAGAGTCGCAGGACGGAGGTTCGAATCTTACCAAAACATTTAATTTTTCTGAGGACAACAATTTGGAGAGTGGAATTCAAGCCCCCCATTTCAACCGAGCTCCCTCGTGGAATAGCCGACGGTCTAGTGGTCTAGTGGTGCCGCGAAAGCCGTGGGGTGTCTGTGAGACTCGGCACATGGGGCCTGGTTCAAACCCAGGTAGGTTCTTCACTGGTAGCGACAGCGGGTTGCCAGGAAGTTCCGTCCTATGCCCACGACTGGTGGTCGGTCGGGTCATAAGTCCTAGAATCTGGCTCCAAAAATAGCTATTCCATGCTCTGGGGACAGGGCAGTTCGGTTAACCACCGTACGACTAAATCTGGCAGTACGGGGATCAAATCTGTCGAATTGCGCGACAGGATCGCAGTCCAAAAAGCACCGGTTCCCATAAGAACACCGAAGTAGTTGGCTGCCACGGGGGTAAAGCCCTGTGCCTGGCGGGAACCGCAACCTCCCTCGGGAGGTTTACTGTCGCAAAAATTTTCCATGTTTTCACGCCACGTGCGTAATTTTTCAAGGTTTAGCTCGGCTCGGCTCGGCTCCGCCTAACGCGCGGATTCTCGCTGTAGCGCTTGTGACCCGTAGCGCTACCGAGCTGTAGCGCTTGTGACTCGTAGCGCTTGCGACCCGTAGCGTTAGCGAGCTGTAGCGCTTGTGACCTGTAGCGGTTGTGATCTGTAGCGCTTGTGACCTACGTCCCTGAGCTCAATCCCGCCTTAAGAACAATACATTTGTAAGATCGGCCTGTCGCACTACTTAAACGAGATCAGAGGCGTGGAGGTAAAGATGTTATTTCAAAAACGGCTGCAGCTTGTGTCACGGTTAGACGGCGGCCCTTAAGGTTAAACCAGTGTTCCCACATGGCGCGGGGGCAAAGCGGGGCAGGGCAGGGCAGGCTAACACCGCGTCCGTTACAGCCACGCCGCCACGTCGGGCGGCGGCGCCGGCGCCGGTAAAACTTTATAGGACTCAAAGCACAGCAAAGGGTCCGCGCCGCTCCGCGGGAGCGAAGGGCCGACACTCCGCGCCCGCGCCATGCCTAACTCCTGCTGCGCGACAGACAGACAGTTCGGGCGCGGACAAAAATTTTTGGGTGCATCACGAGCGGCAGAAATTCGGCCAGGCCGGACAAACGATGAGCACCATCCTCACGACCATGGTCTCCACAACCAGGCCGCGGGGCGGGGGCGACCGCGCACAGCAGGCCGAGGGGGCAGAGGGTCAGGGGGGCGGCCGACCGGGAAGGGTAGGGGGAGAGGTGTGCGGGAGAAGGGCCGGCGACGACTCGGTCGGGTCAGGTCAGGAGCCGCCCCCGCCGCCCCCGCCGCCCCCGCCGCCCCCGCCGCCCCGTCCGGCTGCGGCTGTCCTTTGTAGCATTTGCTCCGCCCCTGTACACTGGCATGAGGGAGCGCTTTGCTCCGAGGCTCACTGTGGGGCCGTAGGACTCCGCCCCGCCCCGCGCGCCCCGCCGGGCCAGAGGCTCTTGTCCGCGACACAACAAATGGAGAGGATTCTGAATCGGGACGCGGCACGGCGCAGCGGGTTGTTCAATTTTTTTCTCTCTCCCTCTCCCTCCACCTCCCTTCTTTTCTCTTTCTATCTCTCTCACAACGCGCGGTGCTTATGGGGGTAGGGGCTCGGCGTCCGCACCACGCTCCCTTAAAGAAAAGATGGGGAAGGGAGGGAGGAGAGGGAGAGAGAGAGAGAGAGAGCTAGCGCGAGACAAAAGGCCCCTGCGGAAGCTGGAGCCGCGGCGGCGGAGACTTCTAGCCTAGCTGGAACGGATTGCCTCGGCTACCAGCCCGGCCCGGCTACGGACAAAACAAGAGAGGAATTTACGATTGCATCGAGTAAGACAGCACTTCCAGCCCCCGAGCGGTGAGGGGCGAGACGGTCGTGGGGGTCGGGGAGGGGAGGGTCTTCCTGCCGAGTTCAGTCGGTGGACTTGAGGCTGACGGAGGCGGCGGCGGCGCGGGTCGCGTCGACGGCTGTCCAATCCGATACCAGCCCACTACCCCTGCCCATTCCCACCCTCCCACCGGCCACCGCGGCACGGCACGGGGTTAAATCAGGAACAACTTCGACCCGACTGGGCCGGACCGGACCGGCGAGCTCGGCGCGGCGCGGCGCAAACACGTCCACCCCAGAGAGGTTTCGCCCTCCCCGCAGCCCACCGGCGACCGGAATAATTGAGTAAACGAATTTGGTTCGGGTTGTAATTGCTGTTGCTCTAACCGAACCAGAGCCCCCCCCCCCCTCCCCTCCACTCCCGCGCTTTAATCCGCGAACGGGTGCGGTAAGGGGTGGGTAGGCCGCGTGGGGACCTGCAGCGCACTGGTGCACATTGGGTTGCCTACCCGCCCGTCCGCAGGCGCTCAGCTGCAGCGGGCTAGATAGACTCTGAGTCTCTCTACAGCGGGCTGGTGGCTGGTGGCGCCGCTCGCCCGTCCCTCGCAAAGATAGTCACGCCGCGCCGGCCCGCATTTTTCTGCCCAATTTGGCGTCCAAATCGCGGGCTCCCTACAGGGCGACTCCCGGGCCCGGGCGCGGGGCGGCGCTAGGCGGGCTGAAGGGACGCTGAGCGCGGCGCGCGGCATTAGAGCCCTTCAGACCTCTCCCTTTTCATCCTAATCCACCTTCACCCCGCCGCTCTCACCCCTTCTCTCCTACCCTTCCTCCCCCCATTTCGTCGCCGGCTCCACGGCGTTTTCTTTCCCTTTCTTTTTTTGTTTTCCTCGAGTGCCTCGAGCGCGATTTGTCGCTCTCAAGTTGCAGAAAGACCCTTTGTCTCATTAAGGCGGAACGAGTACGCCAAGCGTGAAACCCGTCTGGCAAGGCGTCGCGTCGCAGGCTCGGTGACTCGCACATTACATGAAACTAATCAAGGTTCATCACTCACCTACGTTCCCTCGAAGACGGCCTATTCTCCTCTATTCCACTTCCCGCTGGGTGACAGGTTTACCTGCGTCATGGCGGGGCCGCCTTGGTGATCTTGGCGCCAGACGTAACCTCTGAGATTGTCACTCACTCGCACCGAACATCCCGATTTACATTTATTTCTACACGGTTATCAGATCTGAGACTGACTTCGGTACTGGAGATTCGCGACGGCTCTAATATCCACCGTTCTGCGTAAACTGCGAAAACGAACACGAACACGAACGCGACGACACTGACGAACACGGACGAGACGAGACTGATCACTGGGACCAGGATCAGTTCAAACTGTTCCTGCAACCGTTACGGGCGGCGTTACCACCCTTAGGGAACCGAGAGCTTTGTCATGAATGACTATATAGGTTGTTATCTCTGCTATAAAACCGGGTGCCCTTCAGAAAAAATTACCGATGACGTTCTATGCAAAGTGGGAGCAGAACTCGCCGTAATTTAGAACAATCTCAGTGTACCCTTGGCTCGCCGGTGGTGAAATATCCCGCTAGTAGCACTGCCTTCTCACTAACTCCTTGTTCCGGTTCTACTTGCACAGATTGCCGTCTGCTGGGGACCTTAACCTTTATACCAGACATAAACCTTTGCAATTAAGTTTTTATGCCATTTCTAGTTACTGTCGACGCTTGGGCTCGAATTTATTGTAGAAAAAGTGTTAAAGGGAAGGTTTGAGTCAGGTGTTGCAATGGCGTCTGGTCGACAACTTGTAGAGATGCTGGCAAAGCGTTTAAGCTCTCAAGGTTTTGACAGAGTTTTAAGCAAGGTACCAAGATTTTTTGGCTTTTTTTTTTTAGATAGAGCAAACTAAATGTCTTGATTTCACCTAGTCAGCCTACTCTACCCACAAAAACAAATGTGTTCATGCATTCATTATTTGTTTTAAAAAATAATTATACCTGTTTCTGTTTCTGTTTTAGATTAAAATAATATCAGGAGGTGAAGGGAAGTGTGTTGCGGAATTGAAAGTTGAGGAAGAGCATCAAAATATTGGAGGAACTCTCCATGGAGGTATGACGGCTACTATGGTGGACATTATATCGACATTGGCAATGATGACCCATGAGAAAAGTAAATCACCTGGAGTTACTGTTGATTTGCATGTTTCGTAAGTAAGCAATTTATATCTCTAACAGTCTGTATGAAGAAATTTAAGATAAAAATAAAACCTTATTGTTCTACAGATACCTGAAGGGAGCAAAAGTTGGTGAAGATGTTTTAATTGAAGCATCAACCCTTAAAACTGGCAGAAATTTGGCTTACCTACATGTTGACATAAAAGATAAGAAAACCAATGAGTTAATAGCAACGGGTAGTCATACCAAATTTGTAGGTTTGTAATATTTTGAATATTGCCCTCAGAAAAAAAGCGTTGTTTTTTGTTGTTGTTTTTTTCCCCTTCATAAATCTGTGATAATAAAATTTCTGTGGCTTCCTTAAAATTAATGTTTACAGACGTCAGTCTCCACGCGGATTATCCGCACACTGCTGCTGCTATGCACTGTTAAACCAAGTGTTCAACTGTTCAACACTTGTATGTATGCAACTTCCAGCCTAACACGCACAAGTGTGCAGCTCGACAGTTGTGCAATTTCATGTGTTTAACTCGCCAATTGTACACTTCTCAGTGTTCAACTCAACAGTTGTGCTGCAGTGGTATTGCTCACCCAATGAGACTTGTGTATGTGGAATCTGCCTTTAAAAAAAATAGTTTTGCCGATTTCTAACTAGTAATTGTGCAAAGAGTTTTGCACTGCTATTCGATGTAGCTCCTTGAGTATTTGGAGAAAGATGCAAAGGCTCAAGCAATTAAGATGCATTCCTTGTTTAGTGGTAAAGAAACAGGCCATTTAACTTTGGAACAAATAAATGCACTCTATTGGGTAAAAGAAAGTTTACAGATCATTATTCCCTATTGTCAATTCTGATAAATTAAAATGGCACTGGTTTTATGAAGCTTAAACATATAAGTTGTTCAACAAAAGTATTTCATGGTTTAGAGATAATCTGTTGTGACACAGTACAAAAACAATATAATTACACTGTGAGATGCATATACATAACCAAATGTTGAGCACAAATTTTTCTACATTAGGGGCCCGTACTTGAATCCATCTGGCACCTAACATACAGCACTCTACATTGGCTTATGTATGGCAGTCTCAAACTTAAAAAAATAGTGTATGGCCCCTACTTGAACATAAGAGAATTTTGAAAAGGAAGTTTTTTATAATTAAAAAGCTTTTATCAAAGCTAAATATACTACAATAAAACTCATATTGTATTGCAATAACAGTCATAACAATCTTAATATAAATGAAAATAGATCTTTGCTGTTTTAACACCCAATATTATTAACACCAACAGTAAATTCCTCTTTAATGATGTCAGAGATTAGGCATAACACCAAAGAATAAAACTACTAAAAAAAAAATTACACAAAATAAAAAGTAATTGCAAAATCTTAAGTTTTATGCCCACAAAGCTCACATGCATGAATGAGGGATTCCACTGAATATGACTCATTAAATCCCAGAATCCTTAAGTTAAAAAAATCACAGAATACAGAGAACGCATCAGGAACTCCAGAAATTTTACTTATATACAGATACACAGTATCTTTATAATTCGTTGAAAAAAAAAAATACCCTAATGAGTTTGCAGTTGGATCATTGTTGTCAGCTTGCCTCCATTAGCAGCTCTTATCTTACTAACTTGTTCATTGGAAAGAAATATCAAACCACCATCATCAAGTTTTAAAGCATATGAGAACTGGTTGTTGTCTCCATTTGCCAAAACTATTTGCCCTCTAAGGCCAGGAGGTAAACCAAGGTCGAATGCACTCACTGGTAAAGGCAATGGACCAGGTGTTTGTGCCATAGGGACATACTGGTACGTTGGTGCAGCATTAACTAGATATGAACTACCCATTGGAGCAAAGGGAGCAGAATTTGCGACAATGTACTGATTATTCATACTAACAACCTGAGCAACTGGCTGAAATTGATTAGTTATAGGCATGATTTGGTTCACCGGAACAAACTGTTGCTGCGCCTGTCGCATAGGTACTGGGTTGATAGATACAAATGATTGGTTTGGAGTTGGCTGATGAAAGACACCTGTTTGTTGAAGGTTTCTCCTGTTTTGCACATTTTTTGCAGGAGTAATAACTACTTCAGGAGCACCAGGGGCTGGAACTCTTGGTGAGGTAGAAGCTGGCTCTAAGCTGACAGTTTTTGATATTACAGGGTTCCATTGGGCAGGTTTTTTGTTATTACCAGTACCAGGCAATTGTTTGTTAGATTTAAAAACAGGGGTCATTGTCACAGACTTTGTCAAAGGTTTAGGAGCGAAGTCTACACTTGCATTACCAATCACTGACTCTATTCTAGGCACACCATTTTGTTTAGTTGTTTTCGGTTCTGTTTCTTTTATGACTTCAATGCTATCATCACTGCCGTCACTCAGAACAACAACTTCTTCAGGTTCACTCTGCTTCTTTGTTTGAGATTGAGGTACTACTCTTGTTACAGTAGTAGGCTTTGGAGTTTCAGTTCTTTTCCTATTGCCATATGTTTTCAATGGACCTGTGGATCCCGATGTAACAGTAACTGATGAAGAAATATTTCCTAAGGGTGGTGTCCATTCCTTTGCCTGAATACTTGTCTCTACTTTAGGCTTCACAAGACTGTCTTTTAAATAAGTAGTCACCACTGGTGGAGTCCACTCTTTAGCCTGAACAACTCCACCTGGTTGAGATACAGCAGGAAATAAGGTAGTGGAGCGTTTGGCTGGTTGAGGCTCCGAAGGAAATAATGTTGTGGACTGTTTTTTAGCAGGCTTAGCAGATTTCCTCTTCTTATTCTGCACCACTTTACCAGAACCAACAAGCTGGTCCAGTGTCTTTCCATTAATCATAGACAGACCCGCATGACCGTTTGGTACTATTATTCTGCCCTCATCATCTTTTCCTAGTTGAACTTTGGTGCCACAGCCTAATGTAATGAACATATTGCCTTCTTTGTCAAGTGTAAGTTTATTTGGCAATAACTTCTGATTCAGTTTTGGTTTCTTTTCGATAGGTAAATTTTGAGTTGGTGTATCAGTATTTTGACTAGATTCCTTGTTATCTATGGCAGCTTCAAATGAAAAGTTTTTATCGACATCAAACGTTGTATTGCCTTCTTTTAGGGGGTTTGTAATTTCATTTGAGTCATTCTCATCTTTCTTATTCTTTCGTGATCGTCCTAAAAAAAGCATAAAAGGTTTGTAGTGAAACAAACATTAGCTTGACCAATAAGATTAGGATAAAAAATATAGTAGGTAATGGTGTAGGAAAGGGGCTTTAGATACATACCAGCTGCCGGCTTCTTTTTCTTCCGTCGAGAAGGCATTTCCCATGCATCTTCTTCATCCTCATCACTTTCTCCTTCGGATTCACTACTCATCCAATTTTGTTGTAGGTTATCAATTTTGGGCTTTTTAGCTCTTAGAGAATGGCGTATATCATAACCTACAGAGGATTCTATTTTAAATTTATAAATTCATAAGTTTTTAAGTACATGTAGAAAATTAAAACAGAACACAAACCAGTTTCTGATTCATCGTCAGCATGTTCTGCCTGAGATTCAGCACCGTTCACAATATTTCCACCTTGGATATCATCCAAATTGTCAGTGGACTTGTCTTCTTTTATTTCCACCTTTACCTTAACCTCTGGAAGGCTTTCTTTGCTTTCTTGCACTTCAAGAGCAGATTTAAAAATATTTAGCCAATGCATTTCTGCATCATCTTTAACATCCATAGGTCTAGAAACAAAATATAAGCATATTATGTGGTGTTTGATTCAGTGGAAAATAATGATGATGAGAAAGATAATTAAGAAAGAAGGGTAATTACCTGTTTTTGAATTCTTCCCATTCGTGAAACAACTTCCATCTTAATTTACGTGCATTGGACTCCATTTTCACTTCAAAGAAACAGGTCTCACTAATCAATTCTTGGAGTCTTTGCTCAAGCTTTTCTTCACAAATTGGTTTAGTGGAGCCAGACTGAAAAGCAAGAAACACAATCAAAACTTAAAATAGTACTTGGACAGAAAATAAAAGGCAATTTAATTAAGTTCTAATGACAGTACCGAATTTTTCAGGCGCTGAATAAGACCAACATTGTCATCCTCTTCACATAAACTATCAATGAGATTTCGAATACCATCGACGGAATCAGCAACAAGTTCAAAGTGCTCTGCTCCCAAAAGTAGCCAATCTGGATTGAAATGGGGCCTTTTCTGTTTCTGATTGTCTGAAAAATTTTAACAAAGAAGATATAAGATTATTAAAATACCAGATGTCATGAAAAAATTACAAATTTTTTCCTCACCATTGGGGATCCATGGGTATTCATCTGCAAGGTTGAAGTCATTTTCATTCTTTTTGGATTGGCATCTCTCATCCTTTTCTTCTTCCTCTCCTTCATCTGAGTCTTCTCCACAGTCTTCTCTCTTTCCATTTAATGCAGGAGTTGACCACTCACTTCTGTTGCAAGTTCAAAAAATGATTGTCAAAAGTAAATTCTGGTGCAAATGCTCAGAGTTTTACATAAATTTGGATTAAATTTTATTCAAAGAAAATATGACTAACCGGCTTGCATCCTCTTCAACAAGAGATTCATGACAGTCATCAGGAGACTTAGGAACTTCCCCATCTTCACTTTTATCATTTTCAGAAATATCACTCTCTCTTGAAGGGGTACTATGCCCTGTTTGCGCGGGCGATCCTGATTTCTGAAATATTAAAGATCAAAAGAATAACTTAGTGAACAGTTTGTATATATTTTCCTCTTCTTTAATATAGATCAGTAAATAAATGTAACATACCAATTTCAAAACCTTTTTTGAAAGTGATTTACTATTTTGGCATGATTTCTTGGCAGGTGTGCTGCTTGGAGAAGCAGTTGACACACTGTCACTGTCACTCCAGTCTGCATAAAAGCCCTTAAAAAATGTAACAAATAGTTAGCAAAGTAACCTTTTATGCATTTTTTTGTAACCAATACAGGCGGAGCTCTCCCCACTTTTTTACCTGAGATACATTGCGCTTTGAACGGGTTTGCCTTCTGGAACTACTACTTGAATCAACTGTGGCTTCTTCAGTACTCAATGCTTTGCTTTCGAAATCACTTATGTTTTTCCTCAATGCAAGGGATGTTTCAGTGGGGTTTAAAGTTTGGTTAGTATTGCTTTCTTTTCTGGGGCTATAAGATGGAGGTTCAGATAATCTATTACTTCCACGTCTTTTACCCCCTCTTATATACATCCCATTTGGCATCCGATAAACCAGTCTTGACAAAAATTTCTTATTGTTGATTTCAGCTCCTTTTTTCTTTTTTAAATTCTACATTATTAAAAAAAAAAAGAAGAAAGTTTAAAACTTAATAAAAATAATTAAACATCATATTGTTAGATTCAAAATGAATTGCTTACAGATCCACCCTTCCCTTTAGCCCTTCCTCGGCCTCTCATCCATACTGGAAGAAAATCTCCTTTTCCAGTCCTCACATGTACGCAAGGAACATCTTCAGAGATATCAGGTGAGCGAGCTTTTTCAGTGGGTATGAGACAACGATACACTCGAACACAAGAGCATAGACCAGGTGACCAGCAAAATTGCGGAAAATGAAGATACTGTCTCCCATGTCGATCTTCACCAAGAATCTCACAATTTTGCTCTCGAAGGGAGTGATCTGCTAAAGCATCTTGCATTGTTTTGTGGTTATGCTGCGTGAAAAGCAAGTAAGAAGAAACGAGGATTAGATTAGATTGGATAGTTAAAATTCATGGTTGGGTGTTACAGAGTAAGATACTACTTACAACTTGGAAGTCACAGAGAGATTTCACGAGCCACACTCTTTGATGAAAGCTGAGCTCATGAAACTCATAATCCTCTAGTTGATTCCAATCCCCAAGAATATTCCAAAATTCTTTTTCTATACCACAAAGCTCAAAAACCTATTTAGTAAAAAAGATTAAATTAGATTTTTTAAATGTGAAATCAATATAAAATAAACATGCACAGAAAAATACCTTTAACCAATTATGATTTCTAGATTGGAACATCTTATACCACACTGCCACTCTTTGTGAAAGCTTTCTACTCCAAATGGAGTATGGCATAGGGGGAAGACCTTGAAGCTTTGGTCGTTGGACAGGAGGACTGAAACAAATAATAACAACGGTAAATGAATTTTAACATCTCTAGAATACAACTCTTTCAGATTGCCAGAGTGAAAAGTTTAGGTACCTTAACAGGGAGGTCATAAGGATTGCTAGAGATTTTGAAGCTTGAGGCATTAAAAACATGCGTTCCACTTCATACTGAGGAATTTGATCTATGCACAGAACTTGCACTGTAAGTTGGAGTAAGTGTCCTATCAATGGGATCTAGATCAGAAGTCACAAGAATATTTATTAGAATTTTCAGAGATAGCAAGACAAAATTTCCATTTTGAAAGAAATGTAGCTTACCTCCCACATAGTTCTCATTTGTGACAAAGCAGGTGGTGCAAGAAGAACATCAGCCTCCCATTTCACAATTTCTTTACCCTTACCCTCTTTATTTAGTTGTCTCTCCTTATTGAGTAAATCCTTTCTATTGTTATCCCTCTGTTCTTTTTCTCCTCCCACACTTTCCAGCAAATAAGATGAAAAATCTCCAGCTATAAAACCAAAGACAGTCAAAAGGTTATTATATTTTTTAAACTTAAATCTAGAAAATTAAAATAAGCTTTGGAAACAAAACACAAAATTTTCTTACCTCTACGCATACTAGACCCTTCACTTTCTGTCTCATCTGCTTTAATACCATGGGTAGACATCAATGAACACTGTCGTTTTAAATTTCTGGAACACAAAACCTACATAAAAACCCTGTAAATGTTTGTCATCAGAGCAGTAATTCCATGGCTCACACATACAGAGGAAGCTTAGACAAGCTCAGCTTGTGTTCAAAAACTTGTTCGATACGAAGTGCTCTTTTAGTCTGCAGTGCATTCGGGCCAAAATAACGGTATGTATTCAACAGCAACAGTCTGACGTCCTTCACAAAGTCAACTATTGATAAGTACTCCTTATTGTCAAAGCGCCTCTGAACTGTAACAGAAAGAGAAGAATGTTTTATCATGAGAAAAGAAAAAGTAATAGAAATACAACAAAATTAAGAAGATAAATAATCTAACTTTCTTCAAACCACATTGGAGTTTCTATCACATCATGGTAATCTATCATCCCCTTTTTAGCTTCTGGGTAATGTAGAAATGTTGAGTTTGTGTTCAGTAGATCTTGTAGAATTCTGAAAAACCAAAATCAAAAAAAAATTAAAAATATAAAAATAATTAAAAAAATATATATATTTAAAAAAAAAAGGGGGGGGGGGACCGAAAGGCGCTTACCTGTACCCGACCGATAGTCCCAGCTCCACGTCACTCTCCGGCTCTTCCTCGCTCGAGGTTTCCACCGTCTTGCTGGACTTGGACTTGGCTCTTTCGGGTCTTCCTCGACCCCGCAACCCCCGCTGGCGAGTCCGCCGCGCACACGGGGAGGAGGAGGGCGCGTCGGAGTCACTGCCGCTGCTGCCGTCGTCATCCTCGCCGGCGTGCTCATCCAAAGCCTCCCCCGAGGCCGGTGAGGACTGGACAGACTCTGGCGCCTCATCCCGGGTGTCATCCTGAGTGTCATCCCGGGTGTCATCCTGAGCGTCATCCCGAGCGTCATCCCGAGTGTCATCCTGAGCGTCACCCCGGGCGACCTCCTGCCCACCACCCTGACTGTCCGAGTCGCCCTCGCCCTCGCTCCAGACGAGCTCCGGCGCGATCCTGTTCACCTCCGTCGGGCCGTCGTCGGCGTCCCCGGAGGATGGGTCCGACTCCACCCCGGGGTCTTCGGGGTCCCCGAGGTCGACCTCCGCGCCCGAGGCCGAAGCCTCCTCGTCGGCCATGGCATGCGTCCGGGGCCCTGGAACACAAAAACAGGTGGTAAATAAAACGAAAGCCTCTCGCAAGAGACATTGCCCGCTGCGGGGAGGCCCGGGGTGCCGTCTAAGTGGGCGCCTGGCGGGCACTTCACACCCAAGGCCAGCACCGCAACTATGAGGAATGCCGAGGGGCTCTTCACGAACGCAAAAAGGCGTCCACGCAAGAATACTCCTCGCCGCCCAATTCCGTATATTTACCCTCCGGGCCACTTCACCCGGCCACAGGAGGGGTGGCAGCAGGGAGGACCCCCGCCCGGGCCGGGGCCGGGGCAGCGGAAGGAGGCAGTGTGCTACTTGAGGGCGGCCCGGCCCGGCCCGCCCCGAGGCGCGACGCTACGCATGCAGAAGCAGCCGAGGCCGTGGGTGCACCGCAGTCCCAGCAGCGCCTGGCCGAGGCCCAGCGCCAGCGCCGGGCGCCAGCCGCGCCAGCACCACCGGGGCGCCAGGGGGTGCTCCGGCCTCGGCCCCGCGGGACCCACGGCAGGGCCAGGGTACGTGCACGCGGTCCACATCACCTCGCGAGCTGGACTTAACACCGACGGAACCAAGCTCCCCCAAGACAGGGTGCGGGAGACTGCGAGTCCTATCCTCCCTGGCTGCGCCCCTTTGATCTATTTACGGACAAGACCGGACATTGGAATTAATTCGTGGGCGGTCAGTGTGATCGACCAGGCGCCCCGCCGCGTAGGGCCACCCCCTCCCCGCCAGTGACACATATTTCTAATTGGCCGCAGAGTACGACTTTTTTTTTTTTTTTGCTCTCTCGCAAATAAATGGGACGCCAGTAACACCTTTCACCCGTCCCGGATTCCTTTTCCCAGATCAGGCCTCAACAGGGGAGCTCGCGGTTTTGCCAGAGCACACGTCGAACATGACCTGTGCGAAGTGTCTCCAGGCACCTGAGGTCATAAGCGCTTACATTGTAGCCTGGCGGCTAGTAAATAAAATAAAACGACCCACAGCCCAGGCCGCCTCTCGTTGAGTTATAGCTGGGGCGGGGCGGGGCGGGGCGGGGCGGGGCGGGGCGGGGCGGGCGACGAGTGCCGCGAGTCGTCAAGTGTCGGGCAGGGCGTTGATTAGGCCGGGCCGGGGTGGGCCGGGGTGGGCCGGGCTCGGCGCGCAGCGCACCGCACGCAATGTGTAGCGGAGGGGTCCGGCGGGTCCGGCGAGCGCGAGGAAATCAAGAAAATGCGCGCCGCAGACACCTGGGCGTGAGGCGAGGCGGCGCGAGTCGAAAAAGCGTGCAGGGTCGGGGAGACCATGCGGGGCAGCTGCGACCTCACGCGCGCGCACCGTCACATCCCATCCAGGAGGCGCCTATTCTCAATGTCGACGACTGTCTGTGAACAGTGTACGCTGCGTGCCGCGGGCCGGCAGTGAGGGCGCAATACACCACCAGCCGCCGGGGCCGGGGCCGGGGCCGGGGCCGGGCCCGGCCGGTCACCTAGGGCGCATTACGCCCATCCTCTGCACACACTTCTAATTCGCGCGGGCACGCGACCGACCCCAGCCAATCACAGCGACCGGGCCCGCGCACTCCACTGTACAACTGCCTGCTTTGATGTCGGCTTTAATCATTTACTCTTTGAAAAGAAAAACTGACAGCCGATCAAACTCGTGCAGCTGTAGGGCACGGTTCGAGCGTCTGCACCCCAGCCAGCTGCAAGTGATGACGCGGCCAAATGAAAGCGCCCCCCCCCCCCCCCCCCCCCCCCCCCCGGGCTCAGCAGCTCACAGAAAATTGAAACTAAACAGACGGACGGCTAGGATACCTCAGAGGTCGACCTTGTCCCTCAGGCCCCAGCCGCGCAGCAGACGGCCCTGCCCTGCCCGCCCCGCCCCGCCCCACCCCGCGCGCCGGCCGGGTCGGGCCCGGTGCGCGCCCGGGAGGTAGGCCGCGGGCCGCCAGTGCGCGCACGGCTGTGGAGCGGGCGGCCTACCCGCACGACCACAGGCGCCCCGCGGACCTGGCAGGGCGGGCTGGCCTGGCGTCCTGGACCACCATGTAGGGCGTCGTCGGCCGGTGCCCCCGCTGGCCGAGCATGGCCTGGGACATCCCCCCCGACGCCAACGACACCCCGCCGCCGGCCCCGGGCTCGGCCGCCGCCCTGGCGTCCCTGACGACGCAAACCAAGCTGCCCAGCAAGCTACTCGGCGGCGGAGGCGGCGGCGGCAAGAAGTAAGCAGGGGCTGCGGCCACCGCACCTTGCTGGTGCCAGCGCGTAGTAAACAGTAGGGGGCGTGAGCGACAGGTACCACCTGGCCCGGACACCGGCGGGCGCAAATGTGTGTCGGCACGCCGTGCTTCTAACTCCATGGGGCTTAATGCCAGTCATCACGGGGTCGTTAGTCGCGCCAACGGCCACCGTGCATTAGCCGCTTGTTACGGCCCAGGCATCAGTGTATCGGGGCGGGGGCGGCACGGGTCCGATATCTTACAACATCCCCCCCAAAAAAGAATTAAATTGTAAGTCAGAGAGACTAAGTTGTAAAACGAGGGGCCGACCTGTTCCCTTTTGCACCCATACCTCTCACGCCTGGCCGGCCGCGGCGGCCGCGCTTCCTTGCAGCCCGATGGACGGCGACCTGGTCGCCGTGTTCCGTAGCGACCTGCACCACCACCACCAGCACCAGTACGGCATGCGGCCGCGGCCGCGCCACCCGTCCAGCCTGGCCTGGAGCAGCTCCACGCCCTGGGCGGGGGCGGGCGCGGGGGCGGCGCACGACGCGGAGCACGCGCGCGGCCAGGGCCAGGGCGGGCGCCCCCGGGGCGCGGGCACGGGCACGCAGCCCGGCGGCGGCTGCAGCGAGCTGCACTGGGTCGAGACGGCTCAGCAGTACTGCCAGAGCTCCTCGCTGCACGGCCTGCGCTACGTGGGCGACACCGGCATCTCGCCCGTCGAGAGGTGAGCGGAGTGAGGCATCGAGGGGTCCTTCACTTAAAATTCAAGCGTACGCCGAATTTTCCACTTTTCTAAATTTTACTTAATTTTGAGTGTTTTTTCCTGATTTTTTCTTAATTTTTTTCCTGATGTATTAGTAATTTTTTTAAAGGATGTACACTGATTTTTTTTTAGTAAAGGATCTTTCGCATGGCTGGGCCGTAGCGATACGACTGAATGGACGTAGCAGGGGGCTCGCGATATCAATGACACTCTACCGAAGAAGCGTCAAAACGGAGTCTGGCGCACGTTTTACGTCCCCGACAATCACACACACACCTGACCTGCAGGTGCTTCTGGGTGGTGTCGTTCGCCCTGGCCGTCATCGTGGCGGCCTACTTCATCACCAACATCTACCAGCGCTGGGAGAACAGCCCCGTCATCAACTCGGTGGCGCCCGTGGCCACACCCATCTTCGAGATCCCCTTCCCGGCCATCACCATCTGCAACATGAACCGCGCGCGCCGGACCATCGCCGAGGTCATCAAGAGCGGCTCGTAGGTCCACTGGGGCCCGGGCGGGGCGGGGCGGGGCGGGGCGGGGGACGGGGCTGGGCAGGGCTGGGCAGGCGCCCACAAAAAATGAAATGAATAGCCATCGTGCGGTTAGCTCGGGGACGACTTTAGAATAGTGGTGCACTTGTCCCTGTCCTTGCGGCAGGGCCCGCAACCCGTACAACTCGCTGCAGCGCCGCCTCCTCAGCGACATCTGCGACGACAACGACTTCAACACCGCCACCAACACGAGCGTGGACGAGGTGGACCGCACGTCCGGAAACTGGAGCGTCGTCATGGGATTCATGATCAACGTTAGTTTGATGAGCGCAACGCTGGCCTCATTTTCTTTTTCTATGCCAAATTGTTTTCTCTGATAATTTTTTTCTATGTTTAATTTTTAAAAAATAATTTTCCTCTGTTAATTTTTTTCTTCCCCGCCCCTCTTCCCATTTTCAGGTGACGCAGCCCTGCCACGAGATGCTGCTGACGTGCAAGTGGCGCAACCAGCCCATGGACTGCGACAACCTGTTCAACGCCGTGCTCACCGACGAGGGCATCTGCTGCACGTTCAACCGCGTGCGCAGGGACCTGACCTTCCGCAACCCGTGAGTCCTGCTCCGCCGCCCCGCTCGGTCCCTCCCCCCGGCCCCCCGCCCCTCACGGCGCCCCGTCTCTGTCCTCGCCGCAGGCGGGAGCTGAGCGACCTCAACATCACGTTCCCCTACCCGTCGGCCGACTGGACGCCCGAGACGGGCTACCCGGAGACGGACAGCAAGGGCTCGGTGCTGGAGACGCCCTGGCGGCCGGTGGGCATCGGGACGCACCTGGGCCTCACGGTGAGCCTGGACAGCGAGATCAACGACTACTACTGCTCGTCCACCTACAGCGCGGGCTTCAAGGCGAGTACCTGACGCTTCGCAAAAATACTCTCGAGTACATTTTTGCACTGGTTTGCTACGTGAATATTCCAAATCGTTTCTTTTTCAGATATTTTTAAAAATAATTGTAAGACCTGGCCATTCATCGGGATGAAATTATACTTATTTCCACAACTAACTGTTCTTCCCTTAAAACTTGAACAATGCTTTCTCTCGGGCGCAGGTGCTGCTGCACAACCCGGTCGAGACGCCCAAGATCGCCGCGTTCGGCTTCCTCGTGGAGCCCGGCACCGAGAACCGCGTCGCCATCTCGCCGCTCATCAGCCACACGGCGCCCACGCTGCAGAGCGTGTCGGTGGAGAAGCGCCAGTGCCTGTTCCAGCACGAGCGCAACCTGCACTTCTACCGCACCTACACGCAGCGCAACTGCATCCTCGAGTGCGAGGCCAACTTCACCCTCAGCCACTGCAAGTGCGTCGCCTACTACATGCCGAGTGAGTCCCCGCAGTGCGTTAATGGGGCCGGGCCGGGCGGTAGGAGAGGAACTTTTACCACTAACGCTATGTGTCTCCCCCTTCAGAGGACAGACTTACAAGAATTTGTGGCAAAAAGGATGAACACTGTGCAAATGTGGCCAGGGGTAAGTATGCAATGTAAAATGACTCAAATATTTTCTTTTAATTAAAAAATGTAATCCTTGGAAAACATAGTGAAATGAACGGTATGATTTCAGAGGCAATGGAACTTCGACTTGCAAATTCGGCAGCTAATCTCACACAGCTAAATATAACTGACGTGCCTTCATGTCAATGCCTTCCTGGTTGCAGTGAGCTTTCATATTCTTCAAGTCACTCAAGCAGTCATTTTGCTCCAACATACACACCAGAAAGTGTTGACGAGAAATCTCCTAAAAATATAGATTACCTTCTGTATGATACATTGAGAGTTGGCTTAAGTTTTATTTTCAGAAAAGTGATAAATAACATGAAACTTTTATGAAATTTGCAGGAAGAATTCAGCTGTAATTCAATTTTACTTCACAGAAACACTCTTTGCAAGTCGATTTAAAGGTGAACTCTTCGGTTTCACAGAATTTCTTTGTAAGTGTCCAGAATGCATTTATATTATAGAAAGTACAGCTAGTAACAGTTTCATAAACATCTTTCTCAACCTTTCCAGCAAATTCCGGAGGAATATTGGGTTTGTTTCTAGGATTTAGTTTTTTAAGTGTAGTAGAAGTTGCCTATTTCATATCATTAAGGATATACTGCTCATGGTCACGAACAAAACATGTTGGTCGGTCAAAAATCAAGAACAGGAAAAAGTTTAAGTTAGAAGATGATGATAAGTCTGTAGCAATAATTGACACTATTCCTTACCTCCAATAATGAAAAGTGCAAATTAAAAACAACTGCCCAAACTAAGGTTTCTATTTTCAAAATCTTAAATTTTATGTTAATAATAATATTAAAATATATTACATCAGGAAGCCTAACTGTACTGCGTGGTAGTTTTTATTTTTTTGTTTTGTTTTGTTTTTTTGGAACAAACAACTACAACTGACGCTTATATATTCTGCTTTTTACCTTAGTTACAAGGAAATTAAGAACTGACTTTGAAAAGTAAGAATATATGTGAGGTGTACGCACAAACCATATCATGATTTGTAAAATCAGAAATAAAAATAAGGGAGAGGGAGGAGTGATTCCCATTTAGTTCTCATTCAAAAATTCATTGCCAGGATTCACCGCAAAATCATAATAACAAACATAACCTGCGCCGAAGATTAAGAGTACGGCCTTAGTTCGAGACATTTCTGCGCGTCTACTCTTGACAAATAAATGAAGAAAATAAATGGAACGTGGAAAGACTTACCTGACCGCCCGAATTATTCCAAGAAGAGGTTTGACAGATAAATTTAAATGATTAGGTCCTGGAGATCCTGAATGATGCTTCTTGTTACTCCGCCATGACACTTTACTACAGAATCAAACACGGCATACTGGATCGCTTTTAAATTTCACTCACTTAATTTCTCATATCAGGTATAGTTTGTAAAAAGTGAAACATGGCGACCTTCTCCCGTTCTGTCTGTTCTCGTCATTTTCGGACATTTTATACGGTTTGCAAAAATGAACAGCTTAACCCAGTTATTCGAAGGGTCAATTTGAACCCTTGTCGATCATTTTCTGGGAATGGCGTAACTCCCAGGCCCGTTACTGCTCAGGGCAACCTGATAGTGTGTGCTGTGGCTGGGATAGCCGCCGGCGTTGCTTGGAAATATTGGGAAGTTAAATCCCAAGACTTCTCGCCAGTCTCTAACGATGGTGTTTTCAAACCAAAAATTATTAATGAACTTCCCCCATACCCACCAGCACGTAAGGTGAGTCCTTACGTTCAAATCTCGTACTGTGCCTATTGTGTTATGTAACCTAAGTAATAGTAGTCTGCTATTCGTGTCCACTCTGTCTTGGAGGACTCTCATTTTGTGAGACCAAATTTTATCCAAATAAATTTTATTGACATTGCAGGTTTCCATTCCTACCGATAATAGTGGTCTTCATTTAGTGCTGTACCAGTATCCTACTTGCCCTTTCTGCTGTAAAGTCCGAGCATTCCTGGATTACTATGGTCTATCATATGACGTTGTTGAGGTGGATCCTGTCTTACGAACTCAGACAAAGTGGTCAGACTACAAAAAAGTTCCAATTCTTTTGGCTGGTATTGGCGACGGAAAATATGTGGTTAGTGTTAATGATCAGTCTTATAATTTCAATCAATCAATTACAGCTTTGTTTTTGAAATTAGTAAAGAAAAAAAATCATAACTATGGAATGTATAATTATAACAATTAATTGAGTGTGCACTTTCCCTCAGCAATTAAATGATAGCACAGTTATCATTTCAATTTTGACAAGCTTCTTGTCAGATCCGAAGCAAAATCTACTTGACATTGTGAACTGCTATCCCCCTTTATCATACCGTGACAGTGATGGTTCTATTAAATCAGAAATTCAGAACCGTTACTTCCTTATGGGTGGAGAGGATGGCAGAAGAGGGAGAAGTAAAGAGAGCATAATGTAGGTCTAAAAGAATTATTATAAGCCCTCCCCCCCCCAAACTTAAATTTTTTTTCTAACACTTATTTGCACTTACAGGGATGAAGTGAAGTGGAGGGAATGGGCAGACAAAAAATTGGTACATGTCTTGTCTCCTAATGTCTACAGAACCACTGCGGAGGCTTTGGAATCATTTGAGTGGTTTTCAGAGGTGAGATATCATAGCTTTGTTTTCTAAAAATGTTTTGGAAATAAGTTTTAAATTTTAATGCATACCAATTTTAGGTGGGAGAGTGGGACAGACTTTTTCCTTCGTGGGAAAGGAATCTAATTGTTTATGTAGGTGCCTACGCTATGTGGCTCATTGGCAAAAGATTGAAAAAGAGGTAAGATATCTGTCCATACCATGATTGAAAAACTAGTTTACTATTAAGATTTCATCTCGGTCTTATCTTGAGCTTACTTTTTCCTTTTTACAACTCTTAGACATTTGCTGAAGGATGAAGTCAGGCTTTCACTTTATGATGAGATAAACTTTTGGCTGAAGCAGCTGA
This sequence comes from Frankliniella intonsa, assembly GCA_033675135.1. Lineage (NCBI taxonomy): Eukaryota > Metazoa > Arthropoda > Insecta > Thysanoptera > Thripidae > Frankliniella > Frankliniella intonsa. The sequence goes on along the minus strand of CM066245.1, from coordinate 6,714,729 downwards.
AGAAAAAAGGCACCAAATTTTCTGGAGGAAGCAAACCAGATCTGTCTGATCTTGCTGTTTATGGAGTATTAAGTAGTATTGAGGGTTGTCAGGCTTTTAAAGATGCCTTGGAGAACACAAATATTGGAACCTGGTATTATGATATGAAAAAACATGCCACTCAGCATGGAGGTAGTAATCCTATAGGACTCTAGCTGTTATAAATTAATTATTCTTAATATGTAAAATAATGGTGAGTCATTACCAGCAGTAAAGACTCATGTAAACTGCTGCTTATTTTGATCTTTTGTGAGTTCTTAGCAAACTTCTATTTTTCCTCCAAAGATTGAAATGCACACGTTTTCAAGTATTACTTAGAATTCCCCTTTTTTTAAACCTTCAACCACATTTAAATTTTGATTTCTTCACATGCATTAGTTTGCTATGTGAATCTTGTGTTATTTATTTTTGGTAAAAGATTTTCAAATGATACATCCATAATTATATCGTGATGAAATTATTTTTCCCACAATAAATTATCTTCCTTTGAAGTTGAGGTATTTTCATGATTGCCTAGGAGAGACAAGGATGAGATAGTGATAAACAAAATTATTTAATAAATTATTTATTAAATAATTATGAAGAAGCAAGTGATTCATCAATGCAATTAGGAGAAGTGAAATAAGATATAAAGAAAATGATACAAGTACTTTTTTAAATTAGAAAAGACAAATATGATTTATCAAATCATTTTCAATTAAGTATGAGAGACCACATGTAGGACAAAGAAATGGCAGTGGATGAAGCTGCTTGTGTTGTATCAGCTCAAAAATTGTCTTGAAGGACAATGAACACTGGGTGCAAAAGTGGAGAATGGACTCATCATCACATGAAGAATTTGTAGTACATCTTTGTCTGATAAATTTAGAAGCTTTTTCAAGTTGTTCAGGGAGAGAACCTTCTGCTTTGATACCCCGAAGCATATTATTATTAATATTAACCCACACCTCATTACTTTCTTGAATCACTTGGAACTCTTGTCCAGAAGGAATGTCATCCTTCAGGTCTTGTCCAGGATCAACTTTACCAAGAGAAGAGGCTGAGTGTGAGGCATCAGAATCTGAACTAACACACCTCTTAGTCTTCTGACGGCCTTTAGTTCCTACAGCCTTCTTCACTGGTGTGTGCATAGATTCAATATGTTTCTTCAAATCAGAAGCTCGTCGAAAGGGATCACAGCAAAATTCGCATAGAAACTTAAGCTCACGAAAACTCAAAGATGACACTTTAATCTGAAATTTGGCTTTTAAACTGCTACGCCGAGCTTTGGGTTGGTGAGTTAAGACATGCCTGCTGTAAACAGCATTTGAGTGGAAGCTCTTCCCACATTCACCACACTTAAAGGTAGACTTTTTGTTTGTCTTCTTCAGGGGTGGATTACGGTGATGGGCAGTTGTTGTGTGACATCTTAACTTTTTGACTGTGGCAAACTTCTTTCCACATGTTGCACAGCACAATTTTGTTTTCTCCTTGGATCTTGTAGTATGGGATTTATGCGCCACAGTCTTATGCATTATCATAGCTCTAAGTTTGTTAAAAAGCTTGCCACATGTTTCGCATTTAAATACGTCATCTACTTTCACAACAGTCTTTTCTTCTGTCATTATATTAGGGGAATGGAAGAACCTTTGATGACAATAGAGGTCATCTTTGGATCGAAACAATGAGGTGCACACGATGCATTTGAATATTAGCTCTCCAGTGTGTTGGCTCAAATGAATACAATAACTAGAAAATTTGCTATATTTTAAGTCACACTCACCACACTGGAAAGGTTCTAGCTTGGAATGGTACCCAGAGTGTTCCAAATATTCGCAATATGTGGGCATTGTAGCAGAACAATCTTCACAAGAGTAGCCATTAGAATAATTATGGACTTTAACATTATGGCCCAAAAGCTCTGTCTCAGATTCAAGAACTTGGTCACAGGGATCACAACAAAATACCTGGATTTTAGTGTGACTGCTTAGATGGTGACTGAAGTTAGTCTGCTTGGTAAACACCTGACTGCATGTCTGACATTTGAAAACATTCTGGGGTGTTTCAGAGCTGTCACTAAGAACTTCCATCTTTATTTTTCCAATGAAAGAAACAGAGGATAGGCGCTCAATGTTACTTTCTACCTTCTCAATAATAGTTTCCATCGCCTGAAAAATCTGCTCTTCAATTTCACATGCATTTTCCAGGAAGCTTGATGAGTCACAGGACAATTTTCTAGAAACAGAATCTGTCTTCTGATCTTTAAGTAGCATAGTTGGACATTTAATTATGAATTCACTGTTGGGAAAATTTGGGCCAGAACTTAAAATAGGCAGACTTTGTGAGACGAGACCATTCTCTACATCAGTCATACCATTAAAAGAACTTGATTTAAGTTTATCTTCTTCCTTCTCTGATGGAATATCATGCAGAGACCTTGAGGACGAGACAATCTGATCAAAGCAAACAGGCATTACGGTGCAAGTTACTTGGGAAGTTGTTGTTGAATCAACCCTCCTCTCAATTTCTTCAGTAATTACAGTGTTTCTGTTTACAGAAGTCTTGCACTTAACTTTTCCTTCATTGTTAATGAAAGATGAAAATGCTGCTTCATTGATGTTGCATTTCTGCATGATTGTAACAGGATATTTTCCAGGAAATTCAGAATATTTGGGTACCGCTTCACTCACAAAATTTGGGTGTTGGAAAGAGGAGTGAGCCCCAACAGATATAGTATTCTGAGATGAGATGCCAACCACTGCTTGCGTGTATATTGGTTCTTCTTTAAAAGTCATAAATTTGGTACCTTGTTTGGTACTATCTAGAAAGAAAATAGAAGGATCCATCTTTTTCTCCTCACTGATTACTGGAGATGATTCAGGCTGGCTTAATTCATCCAGATCTTGAATCAGCGATTCAAAAGATTCATTAATCAGATCAGGATTTGAGGAAACAATGTCTTGCATGTCCTATAATAAAGGTTAAACAAGTTGAAATTAATAAGCAATTGATGTTTATTTTTAGTGAGCTCTGTGAATTATGGGCAGAATGGTTTTCTCACCTGATAAGAATAAGACTCAAAAACACCTGCATTTTGCTGACCGGGTTCAAAAAGTTGGGCCATTTCTGCGTCATTGCTTTGAAAACAAAGACAAAAAAAATGTAACAATAAGATTTAAAATTATTTTTGCATTCCAAACAAAATATTGTCAAAAAAATACACACAGGTTCAGTAAATCTGCTGGCAAAACTGGTCTGGCCTCTTCTGGTAGTAATGAGTTTTCTGCTCCATGAATTACACCCATGTGGGTAGATTCTCGATATTGGGATTCCATGGTTGTTGCATGCCTGGGAATTGAGAGGATAAAGCACATACCCAAACCCATATAAGAATCGTAGTGTCATCTAATATGAGGAACTTGTTCATCTCTACGCAATAATTCACATAAATTCTCTATCATCTCTAGTACCTATCTAAAAAGATCTGGACTCTTTGAAAAATTTTTAACTTACCATGTAAAATGACACACGATTCTTGTACATCATAGGTGATGCACAAAGTTGAACTCTCTGTAGACTGTAACTGTTAAGTTGACAGTCCCCACTGACACTCTTCAGCAAATGATGAACTTATGATTACAACTAAAGTCCGCGAGATAGCGTGCACAGACGATGGATGTATCAAAAAGCAAACTTGGACGTCGTGCACAAAATAACTAACCTTACATGGAGAAGCCATGAAAATACACACCACTCAGACACGGCGTACGGCGGCATGTTCACACACGTTTGAATCCAACTAACAGGTGAGACAGTCGTGCCAACTCTTACATGCTAACTTACCCCTCGCGCAGGTGGCGAGAAACGTGTGGTGATTGGTAGGCCTGGCCTTTTCCCCTTTCTGCCTGTCTCTGTCGTAAATTTTAATGTCTAATTTTGAGTTAGAGATAGAAAGGAATTTTAGTTGTGTAGGCAGCTTAGTGTTCCTCACAAATTGCCAGTGTATGAAAAAATCTTTGCCAATAAATATTTGAGACAAAAAAAGGGGGGGGGGGTGTCATACAATAAGTGAACACAAGGCGGGGATACCCCGTGCGATCTGTTTTTCCCGCGTGAGCGCCGCGCCGCTACCCCTGCGCTCGTGGCTGTCGATACACCGTGCTAACTTCTCCCTCGCCCCTCCCCCGAGCGCGTGAATGGCGTGAAAGAAAATAATTTCCACTGCCACACTTGCCTCTGTTCGTTGATAGAATTTTCACGAAACGGACATTTGCGCTTCAAACCGAAATCCCATGCAGGTTAAATATCGTGGAAAGTCCTCTGGGTCTCTACTGACAGCCGTGTCCGGTTCAGCCCCTTTGTCTGTCCTGGGCGTGCCCGGCCCAGGCCCCAGCCCGGGTCACCTCGGCTCGGCAGGTGCGAAGCTGCGGCTGGGACCTGGATGCGCGTAGCGGCTGCCCGAAATTTATGACCGACTTTGTGTCACTTCTAATTGGAGGGCCTTGGGGGGCACGCCAGTGCCTCGGTGGTGGCTTCCGATCAGATCGACAGGTTTCCAAACAAGATGGACCGACCGCGGGCCGCTCCACCGCAGTCCAGGCGGCGGGACGAGGAGAGGGGGGAAGAGGAGGAGGAAAATATTCAGGCACCGACATCGTTTGTATCCAAAAGCGAAACGTAAATCAGCCAGCGCAGGCAGCGCGAGACAGGTGAGGAGCGGGACGGGACGGGACGGGACGGGACGGGGTCGGGCTGGAGGAAGATAGCGGGGTAGGACCAGGACTCCAGGATCAGAGCGCTGCCCCTGCCTCTGCCCTGCAAACGTAGAGCTGTCCTGGTGTAGCGCTGTTCTGGACACCCGCCATCCTCCACCCTTTCCTCCTCAGATGCTGATGCACAACGCTCTCCCACCGAGGTGGCGTACTATACGACGGGCGCTTGCAAGCGACAGAAAAAAAGAAGAGAGACTGGTCGATTTCTTTAGCCGTGTACCGTATACCGTTTGATGCGAGCCAATTCATCGCCCTTCTCCAATAGGCCCCCTCCCCCCACTCCCCGCCCTCCTCCGTTTTCTATTACGCATAGCAAGGGGGCGCTGACGTTTATAAAGCGCTCCCCTGGGTGAGGCCAAAAAGGGAAGGGAAGGGCCGATACGCGTCGACTTCGCAAAAATAAAATGGGCGAAAAAGAGAGGGGGAGAAAGAGGTGGGAGGGGAAACGAGAAGTGTCGAACTCACTCGGCCGCGCCCCACAGCGACGCTGCTGTCCGCCCGCTTGGCGAGGGAACACCGAGGGGAACACCCACCCCACCCATCAAGTCCTCAAACAAACGAAATAACGCCGAGCATGTCCTCCGGGTGTCCATGCAGGCCAGGCCCGCGAGCCAAAACACGTTATTCACCATCCGATCCACAGTTTGCTTATCGGCAGCAGCGAGCGCTCCGCGAAGCTCGGCGACAAAAATGCTGTAAATAACGCCGCGGAGCTGTCAGGCCTCCGAGGATATCAATTTCCTGGCGTGAGCTGAGCGTGCCGATAGGCGGAGCCCCTCGAGGGCTCGCGGCCAGCCAGCGGCGCCCCGGCCGGCGCCGACACCGAGGCCGAGGCCGAGCTCCAGGGCGCTGGGCATGGCCATGTCGCGCATTAGTCCGCCCGAGCCCCGGGGTACAGTATCCAGGTCGTGGGAGGACGGGACGGCGGGACGGGCGCGCCCCGACTGTCAGAGACGCGACGCGTCTGCTCCGAGCTCCTCTACGTGTGCTTCTACGTGGACGCTGCCTGCGCGCCACGCAGACCTGGACCCTGCTGGCCGGACGGCTCAATCGCTAATAAGATCGGCCGTCCATAGGAGGACCGCCTGCAGGGACGTACGGGCGCCCGTTAAGCGTTGGCAATTAAAGGTGTGCGGGGCGGGGCGGGGCGGGGCGGGGCGGGGCGGGGCGGGGCCGCATGAGGATATGCCCGGCAGTGCCCGCCCCGGCCCGGTCGGCCCTTTGGGACGCGGGGTCTTAATTTGTTATTTTACCTTTTTATGGTACTGTTACTCCTGGCGGGTCGTCATGTTCCGAGTTATGGGTCGTTGCCGGTGCCCCCGGACGGGGCGGCAGTGTTCTACCTGCAGAGGAGCGCAGGAAACGGGGGAGATATTTAGAAAATAAAATACTAGGAATAAGCGGCAGTCACACACCTGTGCGCGACGTGACGGGGCGCTCGCGTGCGGAACCAGCCGACTACCGCGCACCGCGCACCGCGCAGCACCGCCTGCAGGCCGGCGAGTCCGACACCGAGCCCGGCCCGGCCGCCAGCCGGTAGCACCAGCAGCACCGCCGCCTTTGCGAAATTCCTCCGCCGCCCCGCCCCGCCCCGCCCCACGCGCCCTGCTTTTATTGTGGTTAATGAATCGGGCGAATAGCTTGATTCTCACTTCATGAATGTAATGAGAGTGCCGCCTTGTTGATTTTACTTGGCATTCCTCCGCGACTTGTTTGTAAGCGCAATTACGTTATCTCTCTCCCTCTGTGCGGAGCGCCAGCCCGCGGGCCGGGCCGGGCCGGGCCGGGCCGGGCCGGGCCCCGCCCCTCTGTCCACTTGTTGGCGAGTGTCCATTGTGCCGCACTGCGCCGCCCCGCCCCGCCCCTTCGTCTCCCTCCTCCTCCTCCGGATCCCGTAACGCGTTAAGTCGTTGTGCCTCAGTCGGTCCTTGCCGGGCCGGGGGCCGGGGGCGAGTGATGTGCAAGTTCCTCCCAAATTACAGCGCGCGCCTCGAGCCTCGCGCGCCCCGCCCCGCCCCGCCGCGCCTGCGCGTCATTGGACACGCGGGTCGCCGTCGGAATGCGAGCGCGCGAGCGAGCGCCTCCCTGCCCGCCCCGCCCCACCCCGCCCCGCCCCACCCCGCCCCGCCCCACCCCGCCCCGCCCCACCGTGCTCTAAGGGACTAATGGTCGAGCGAGGGGCGTTCGGCTGAGCGCGAGGCAGACGGGACGGCAGAGACTGTTTCGTCTTATTCTCCCCTGCACTGCGCTGCGCCGGGCTGCGCTTTCTTCTTTTACTCCCTCCCTCCTGTCGCTCTTGCTGCGCTCGTCGAGGCTATGGGCGGCGCGGCGCGCATTTGGACATTTGTCACTCCGGTATCACCACCGGGAGAGAGGGACAGTGTGTCGCAACCAAAAGAACATCAATTAAAAAAAGAATAAAAATTGTTCGGAGGGCGGCAGGGCAGGGCAGGGCAGGCGGGGCTGGCGACTGCGTCAGGAGTATGAACGCCCGGGCGAGACGGCTGGAGAGGAACATGGGCCACGGCCACGCAGTACGCCAGGGCCGGGCCGGGCCAGGCCGCCTGATTCGACAAAACAAACGCAGCATAATGGCTTCATTACCAAAATGTTTGGCGCGCAGCGCAGCCCTGCCCAGCCCGGCTCGCACCTGGTGTAACACCGCCCCCCTCCCCCCCCCTCCCGGGGTGAGCGGCGCGGTGCTGGTGGGCGGGGCGGGGCGGGGCGCAGTGGAGCTGCTGGCGGGGCTGGGTGAGCTCGCCCAATAACGCGCCTGCCGCACACTGCCCACTCGCGCATGGCGAGGTGTGGCGGGGCGGGGCGGGGCGGGGCGGGCTGGACCCGGACCGATAAATTAGACTAATTACTTATTAGCGGCAGGCTGCCGAGGGGACGGCCCGTAAGCGAGCTGAGGCCGAAATCATGATGACCAGGGCTGCTGCTGCTGACGGAGGCGCCTGCGAGGTAGGCAATGCTAAGTACGGAAGGCGCGCAAGTGGAGCGGGTTGCCTACCTCAGCGCCCCCGGGCGGGCAGCTGCGCGACCAGACCAGACCGGGACCGGGACGCCTGCGAGGTAGGCAATGCCTAGTTACGCGACACGCGCAGCCGGAGCGGGTTGCCTACCTCAGCGCCCCCGAGGCGGGCAGCTGCGCACGCAGCGCTTCACGGACGTGCCCCGCGGGCCAGACAGAATAGAGCGCGGTGTGGAGATAGGAGCGCTGCGCTGCACGGAGCGCGGGGAGGTGGGGCGAGGGGCGAACAAGGTGAGTACGCGAGGATGAAATTAAGAAAACAAATGTTATGATTAGACGGTCTCGCCTCGCCCCGCCGGACGGCCCGGCCCGGCCCGGCACAGCCTCGTCCTGAATATACTCATCATGGCGAGGGCGGGGCGCGGGCTGACAGGCGGGGCGGGGCGGGGCGGGGCGGGGACGCTCACACCTCTGATCTGTGCCGCCTAGGCGCGCCTCGGGTGTGACCCTACCATACTGCTATACGTACAGCGCATTAGCTGCACTTTTCATAAGTACTTGAATTTTTTAAAATTTTGCTTCTCTGAGCTTTAAACCTCATGCGTGTGTTGTTCTTAAGCGTTCTTAAGTAAAGAGTCGCCAAATATTCTCGGCTTTTTGAGACAGTCGCCTCGCTGCTTCCTCGTCGTTTGCGAGCGCGCTCTAGAGCGCGAATGCTCGTCCTGCGTTGATTCAGCCGCGAGCTGCTGCAGGCGCCGCCGCCATGCGCCAGTAAATGATATAAAAGCCTGCCTGCCTGCCGGCCGGCCGGCCTGTTATTACTCTGCGACGCGCACCAAAGTGCGTCGCCACGGCGGAGCGTCGGCGTCGCGCCGTCGAGGAGAGGGAAGAGAAAGAGAGACGCCATACTGAGGGAAGGAGAGAGATAAGAGGAAGGAAGGCGTCTTAACGAGCGATAATTAACACGGCAGTGACTCCGTCACAACGCAACGCCCGGCCCGCGCGCGAGAACACGGGCACGGCCCCCGCCGCCCCCGCCCCCTGTCTGTGCACTATTGGTGCGCCGCGCCGGGCTGATTGGTCTAGTTCACAGCATCTGTCTCGTCTTCACTACCGCGTCATGCCCCGCCCCGCCCCGCCCCGCCCCGCCCCGCCCCGCCCCGACGCAGCCATCACAGATATTAGCGCAGTGAACCAATGTTTAATGACGGCTGGTGACGGGCGCCTGACGGGCGCCTGACGGCCCGGCCGGGGGTAAAATAACGATCGGCCAGCGCAGCGGTAAAACCGAGTGCGGTAAAAACCGAGAGGGCAGAGCTGCAAAGCGGTAGAATATAACGAAGCGCGGGACGTAGTGGACGAACAAAAGTCTTGTGCATCAAAGTGTGTAGCTAAACGTACTAGTGGGAGTAGCCAGCGATTGCTCTCAAATTTTCAGACAAAAAATTGAATTATAACACTTGCAATTTAAAGAAAAAACAACAAAAAAAACTTAATGCTTTTAAGGTAGCACTCCCGGCAAAAATCAAAATCACTACGGAACAGTTTTTTCCCCCAGCCCATTATGGAGCGTCATCAAAATTGTAAAATAAGTAAATAGGGCTGAAGGACCGCGTCGAGTGAGGGGCGGCCGGGCCGCCAGGGCCAGGTGGCAGCGCTGTGGCCACTCCATCGCTGTCACGGAGTCGGATAATGACGACTGTGAATTCATCCGATCTGAGCCGCGCTCCGCCCGACCCGGCCCGGCAGCGCCGCTCCTGGACGCTGCGCTGCGCTCCGGTCCGGTCATCACCAGTCTAATTACCGCACGAGTAGCGTGTTGCCCGGCCCTGCCCTGCCCGCCTGCTGCCTGTTGCCTGTGACGAGTTGCCCGGGAGATGACTTACTCCGCTTCCAGAAAGAGAAGAGCGTCTATAAATGAGAAAGACATAACTCTGGCGCCGGAGTGGAGATATTCCCCCGAGCTGCTGCCGCTGCCGCTGCGCCGAGCCCAGCCCGGCTGCTCGTTTCGCCGAGAGGAGAGGAGAGGAGAGGAGAGGGGAGGAGAGGAGAGGAGAGTGCGCTCTCTCGCTCCCGCCGCTGCCCTTCCCTGCCCTGCCCAGCCCAGCCGAGATGACCTCTTCATCAGGAGTCGCACCGCCCCTCAATTTAAAAAACAACACCTTTTAAAACCAGTAATTATCGTGGCCAGTCGGACCCACCCCCGTAATATCTCAATCTCGGCTCTTTTATTTAATTTGTTTTTGTCGGCGCGCTGCGCGCTCCCTACGCCCCTGCCTCTCCCGCCCACAGCCCCCCCCCCTCCCCCCTTTTCCCTTATTTTCTCCTCCTCCTCTTTTCCCCCCTTTTTGCCCTGGACGCTCCCGCGCGCCCCGCCTGCTGCTCGGCCCTCGCGGCGGTCTAAAGGGCTTAAGGGCACAGGGCCTAATTATGAAATTATTGACTGCGGCACCTCCCTGCCCCGCTGCCTCCGCCCCTGGGTAGGCTGTGCTGGAGGGCTGCCGTCTTGTCCGAGTTTTGCCCGCGAGACGTGTGCCGCGGGGCTGCAGTCCTGCTGGCCTGCAGGCCTCGGCAGTCCTGCTGGCCTGCAGGCCTGCAGGCCTCGGCAGTCCTGCTGGCTTGCAGGCCTCGGCAGTCCTGCTGGCCTGCAGGTCTCGGCAGTCCTGCTGGCCTGCAGGCGGACGTAGCCCTTGTGAAACGGTTAAATTAATCGTAAATTACTGGGTAATTTACGGTAAATTTACAGTTAATTTACAGATGTGTAATTAAGAAGGTATTAGACTATAATTAGAAGCTAAAAATGTAATTACTGGGTAATTACTAAGCATTAAAAATTAATTAACGTTCAATTACCCAGTAATTGAATTTTGCTAGTTTAATTTAACGTTAATGGACAGTAGTAAATTACAATTTAATGGGAAAAAATGATATATTTGGGGATTTGAACCCGCAACTTTGTGGTTACAACTCCGCTGTTCTAACCACTCAGCCATCACTGCTTCTTAGTCCAGCTGAGGTCCGGTACGCTCCACTATCGACCAGCACTGGTCGTTCATAAGATGTTAATTACTGTTCAACTAACGGTCCTTAAATTAACGCTTAATTAAGTCAATCTCTCGTAAAATTGCTAAGTCGTCAAATGACAAATACTTTAATTACGCTGACATTAAAGTTACATTAACTGTCTTAGAATTCTCTAAACTAAACCTGTGTCTTCTAATGAACTTCAAATGTCTATCATATTGTGAGTTAATTAAACATGTAGTAATTACACTTGTGTAAATTACCAGCAAATGTAACACAAATGAGAGTTAAATTAACCGAAAGTTGATTAAATTAACGGTTAATCGATTTCTTTAACTGTAATTACAGTTTAATTTCACTTTAATTTACCAGAAATTTACCAGTAATTAAAACGTTTTACAAGGGAGGTCACAAGCGCTACAGATCACAACCGCTACAGGTCACAAGCGCTACAGCTCGCTAACGCTACGGGTCGCAAGCGCTACGAGTCACAAGCGCTACAGCTCGGTAGCGCTACGGGTCACAAGCGCTACAGCAGCGAGAATCCGCGCGTTAAGCGGAGCCGAGCCGAGCCGAGCTAAACCTTGAAAAATTACGCACGTGGCGTGAAAACATAGAAAATTTTGCGACAGTAAACCTCCCGAGGGAGGTTGCGGTTCCCGCCAGGCACAGAGCTTTTACCCCCGTGGCAGCCAACTACTTCGGTGTTCTTATGGGAACCGGTGCTTTTCTGGCCGCGATCCTGTCGCGCAATTCGACAAATTTGATCCCCGTACTGTCAGATTTAGTCGTACGGTGGTTAACGAACTGCCCTGTCCCCAGAGCATGGAATAGCTATTTTGGAGCCAGATTCTAGGACTTATGACGACCGACCACCAGTCGTGGGGCATGGGACAGGAACTTCCTGGCAACCCGCTGTCAGCTACCAGTGAAGAACCTACCTGGGTTTGAACTAGGCCCCACGTGCCGAGTCTCACAGACACCCCACGGCTTTCGCGGCACCACTAGACCACTAGACCGTCGGCTATTCCACGAGTGGAGCTCGGCTGAAACGGGGCTTGAATTCCACTCTCCAAATTGTTGTCCTCAGAAAAAATTAAATGTTGGTAAGATTCGAACCTCCGTCCTGCGACTCTCCGCGCGGACACTATGCCGGCACGGCTACGACGCCACGGTACCAGAAGCCGGACCACTAGGAGTCATGCTGCGCGAGAAGCCACAGTCACCGAAGAAACGAACCCGGTGTCATGAGTGCGCCTGCTCTCTGGGCGGTGCTGGGCCGGCCGCGTAGCGTCATTGGTATCGACGCTGCTCATAGCACTGGGCGGGATGTGATTAAAAAACCGCGTAAGTTTTTTTTTTTTTTTTTTTTTTTTTTTGTTCGGACCAAGTTCTCTTTCCAGCTATACCGTCCTTGTGACTTGGGCAACTGCAAAAAAGGCACTTAGTCCAAACAAAAAAAAAACTTACGCGGTTTTTGAACCACCTCCCGCCCAGTGCTGATGAGTAGCGTCGATACCAATGATCGCCTACGCGGCCGACCTAAGCACCGCCCAGAGAGCAGGCACCTCTGACACCGGGTTCGTTTCCTTAACTGCTTCGTCGCACAACATGACTCACTAGTGGTCCGGCAATCTGGTACCGTGAGGCCGTAGCCGTGCCGGCATAGTGTCCGCGCGGAGAGAAATCGCAGGACTGAGAGATTCATGCTTACCAAGCTACATTTAATTTTTCTGGAGGACAACAATTCTGAGAGTGGAAATTCAAGCCCCATTTCAACCGAGCTCCCCTCGTGGGGAAATAAGCCGACGTCTAGAATGGTCTAGTGGTGCCGCGAGAAAGCCGGGGTGTCTGTGAGACTCGGCACATGGAAGACTGGATTCAAACAGGTAGGCAATTCTTCACTGGTAAAGCGACAGCGGGTTGCCAGGAAGTTCCAGAGTCCCATGCCCACGACTGGTGGTCGGTCGCGTAATCATAAGTCTAGAATCTGGCTCCATTAAATAGCTATTCCAATGCTCTGGGACGAGACGGCAGTTCGAGTTAAACCACCACCGTACGACTAAATCTGACAGTACGGGGATGCAAATTCGTCGAATTGATGACGGATCGCGGTGTCCAGAAAAGCACCGGTTCCCATGAAGAACACCGAAGAAGCGTGGCTGCCACGGGGGGGTAAAAGCCCTGTGCCTCGGCGGGAACCGCAACCTTCCTCGGAGAAATTTACTGATCGCAAAAATTTTCCATGCTTCACGCCATAATTTTTACCAAGGTTTAGCTCGGCTCGGCTCGGTTCGCTTAACGCGCGGATTCTCGCTGCTAGCGCTTGTGGACCCTGCGCTACCGAGCTGTAGCGCTTGTGACTCGTAGCGCTTGCGACCCGTAGCGTTAGCGAGCTGTAGCGCTTGTGACCTGTAGCGGTTGTGATCTGTAGCGCTTGCGAGCCACTCCTCTGCAAGGCCTCGGCAGTCCTGCTGTCCTGCGGGGGTGACGGGGCTGCGCGGCGCGGCGCTTGGGCTGTCCAGGGGTGGACACGTTTCGATCCTCCCCGGGCTGGGCTGCTGCTGGCGCACGCGGCGATGCTGCCGCGGGGCGCTCCGCACGGTTGCCATGGCGACCGGCTGATAAGGACCGGCGGGGGGGTAACGTTAATGGCGGGGCGGGGCGGGGGGGGGGCGGGGCGGGGCGGGGCGGGGCGCGCTCGCGGGGCCGACGCGATAGAGTCCTCTGAAGGGAGGACGCGGTGCCCACCCCGCGGCACGGCACGCAGACCAGGGCGGCGCCGCCCATTACAGATGACTAATTACTGAACGGAGAAGGCACTTTTCTCTTCCCTTCTGCCCGTGTGCCTTCCTCTCACCCGTCGTCCTTTCACCAGACCAGACGGTCTCGTGGTGGATGTGTTCGAGAACCTTTACTCACTTCCGTCCGCAGCCGACGCGCGACACGCGGCGGGACGTCCCCGCTCCACCACCACCCTCTCCTCCTCCCTCCCCCTCCTCCTCCCTCTCCTCCTCCCTCCCTCTCCTCCTCCCTCCCTCTCCTCCCCCCCCCCCCCTTCCCTCTCGCTGCTCGCCTGGGTGTAATAGTAAGACCGTTCCATTCAGCCCATGTTGGCAATTAATCAAGAATCAAACCAAGAGCCCAGCCCAGCCCGACCCAGCCCGACCTAGCGCAGACCAGCCTAGAGTGAACGCCCACCCCCCTCTCTCCCTCCGCCTCTCTCCCCCCACTCTAATGCGCGGACCCTTCTCTCCCTCCCTCCCTCTCTCTCTCTCTCTCTCCCTCTCTCTCTCTCTCTCTCTCTCTCTCTCTCTCTCCCCCCCTCCCTCCCTTGTCCCTTCGCCGTGCTCTACTTCACAAGGCTTGTAAGGCAAAAGGCGTGTTCAGTCATCCTCGACGAGAAGGCAATACACACACACACACACACACACACAGAGGCGCCCAGCTGCTTGGGGTTGGGCTTTGATAAACAAGCTGTGCCCGTACAATCGGTGTTATCCCAGATGGTATTTCGTGTCCGCGGCAAACGGCAGTAGAAGGAGACGGTCACTGCTCGTCGTAATCTGTGCAGTTCTGAGGAATCAACATCCATTTAGACATCCTACACGCGGTCCGGCCCGGCCCGTCCGTCCGGCGCCCCCCGCCGGCTGGACACACGCACCCCCCGCCCCGCCCCGCCCCGCCCCGCCCCGCCCGGCTAGTCCTCGGCGCGTTTGATTGATTGACGAGTTTTGATTCGACACGACTCTGTTTCGAGCATCGCGTCGCGTCGCGGCCGCCGCCCCGCCCTGTATCCATTCATTCAGACTCATTCAGTCTGGAGTAATGACACCCATTTCATTCATGATCGGGTCGCTGCGGATGGATGGAGACACGGTACGGTTCGTGTGGGAGTAGCGGACACCCGGTGACTAACTCATGGTCTATTGACTCACGCATTTCTTTTTCCTGTTCGTTCTCTATACAGAAACATTATGAATACGTGCTATTCCGGAATAGCGGGAAAGTGGTGATAAATACGACGCTTTTTGGTATATTGCATATTCTTTTTCGTTCATATGGATGTCTCTCCGTCTTCGCCAGGGCAACTTTTTCTTTGCGGAGGGCGGCGAGAGGCTCTAACGGGAAGTTTCTGAGGAGCGTAATCCCCCCGCTCCACCCACTTTGCAAAGATAGGAGGCGCAGGGGGGACGGGAGGGGTAGCGTGGTGTGCCTCTGTTTAGGGAGTGTGTGTATGTACGTACGTGTGCTTGTGTGTGCGTGTGTGTGTGTCTGTGTATGTACGTGTGAGCGAGCGCGCAAGAGGATTCGTCCGCAGCCGATTGAAGTCCCACGTCCTCCTGATTTGTTTGCAGTCGGCCATTTGCATGCGATTATTGTCTGTCCGTATGCAGGCAGGCAGGCTCGGGTATATAGGGCCGCGCCTCGCCGCGCCGCGCCACGCCGGGGCAGAAAGGCGGAACATGAGCAGCAAGCGCTCTGCTCTCGCGAGGAGCGCGCGGGATGAGCGATTTTCAGAAATTATAGCGAGCCATCGATGATGCTGTACCACCTACTTAATATTGTAATTCATCGCTGCTGCGCCGTACACGACTCGACACGGCGCGCACCGGCCCGGCCCGGCCCAGTACAGGCGGCGCCGCAATACCCGCCGGGAAAATGGATTGCAATTTTCACAGCAATGCGAAACTTAAGGGGGGTGCAAATGTTTGCAAAAACTACATTATAGCGCGAGAAGTAGAAAGATTTCTTTTCAAAAAAATACTGATGACCCCTTTATGTTTTCGAGGTAAAGGGTATACGATAACTTTACTACTTTTACGCGTGAGTCTTAAAAGAACACCACGTTAGCTCACTATATAGAGCGCTGCCTCGCTTCGCTCTCGCCACCCGCGCCGCGCGAGCGAAGTGCAACAAAGTGCGGCGATTGCTAGCACCAAATTAACTTCTCGTCGGATTTATTGGTCCGACTGTACTTGTGCAAACGCCGCGCAGCCAGCGCTGCTACCCCTGCCCCTGCCCCTGCCCGGCCTGCACACAATGAAGACATCGACCAAATTCAAATGCGCTGTTGACCTTATATGAAAGCGAACACAAAACACACACTCAGACACTCACGCCAAGTGAAACATATACGAGGAAGGAGAAGGCGTAGGGAAGAGAGAGGACGAGGGGAGGGAGGAGGATCGGGAAGAGAGAGAGAGAGAGAGAGAGAGAGAGAGAGAGAGAGAGAGAGAGAGAGAGAGAGAGAGAGAGAGAGAGAGAGAGAGAGAGAGAGAGAGAGAGAGAGAGAGAGAGAGGCGAGTAGAAGGGCAGAGAGGCAGATACCTTTTGTTTTGGTGATATATATGCAGATGCTGATCAGACGTTATTCTGAGAAGAGTTCGCGGCTCTGCGGCCTGACTGCGGCTGGGCTGCCCCGGGCTGGTGCTGGTGCTGGCTGTGCAGAGCCCAGGGCTTGTGCAGGGCTGCGCAGGGCTGCGCAGGGCTGCCCTTACAGCATTCATGTTGTACATTGTGGGCCGTGTAATCTGTCCGGCGCGGCCGGCGGGGCGGCAGGTGGACGGGGCGGGACGGAGCGGCGGCGGCGCGGCCGGCGACCAAACGGATGGGGGGCTAGTAGTGTTTTTCGGGCGCAATGCCAAAAGGGCGACAGGGCAAATCTGAAGCAGGCTCGCCCTGGTGGCAGAGACGCCCCGGGTGGAAGGGGAGGGAGGGGGCGATGGAGGTGGGCGATATTGGATGGGCGAAGCAGCGAGCACAGGCAGGCCCCGTACCTAACCGGCCGGGTAGGGCCCGGCCAGCGAGCAGGGACACGGTGGACGAGACGGGACGGGACGGGACGGGCTCGCCGATGTTCGGCGAACAAAGTCGTTATTGTGTCGTGCATTGCGGCCCTGGCCCCGGCCCTGCCCGGCCGACACGTACTGTTAGACAGCGGGGAAGAGTCGTAGTCGCGCGGCGCGCTGGGCTGCGCTGGGCCGCGCTGGTGCTGTTGTTGCGATCAATGATAATTCGGATTGAGTCGTATGGGCGGCCTGCAGGTGAGTCGAGTCGAGTCGCAGGCGCGCTCCGCTCGGTGTGCTTTCAGCTCCAGGCGGAGGGAGGACGCCGCGACTTCGCGCTGCCGGCCCGGCGACATAAGGTGCCAGTTCGAAAAGAATAAAAATAAATAAAAATAACGTATACTAGGAGCGTTTATCGGCTTGGCGCTGCAACTGACCTGGTTGCCGAGGTGCTTCAGCGGGAGGACGGCGGCGTGGCGACAGGTGCGGGTCCGAGGCGAGCCCGAGACACCAACCCCTCCCCGTGTCCGCGCGCCGCGCCACGCCGCGCCACGCCACGCGGTCCATTCAAGCGCCAGAAATTAATCGCGTGGCCCGGCCCGGCCCGTTGTGGCGTGGCGCCGAGCGGGCCTGCCCAGCACGGGGCAAAGCGACTGATTCATCAAGAACCACTAACTCACTGGTGTGGCTTTTCGTTTCATTGATAAAACTCCGGGCCAAGAAGAAGCCAGTTTTTCTCGTCCCCCCCCCCCCCCGTTTCTCTCTCTCTCTCCCCGCGCACTCCCGGTTTTTTTTTTAATTTATTTATTTTTAATTTTTTTCTGGTCGGCGCGTCGTTTTGTCCCATCCGCTCCAGTCGGCCCTGCTCCGCTCCGTTCGGCTCGATTGTTTATACGTCCGCCGGGTGACGTCACGTGACCCGTGCGCCCGTGATACTGGAGGCTGCTGCTGGAGCTGGAGCTGGACCGTATCGCCTCCGCCCGGTCCGCCGCGCCGAGCTCGAGAGTTTCGAAATACACGCGGGAAAACCAAAAAGCAAAAGCCCTAAAACTTGAAAGAACGAACAGTTTGATAAAAGGCCGCGACGCTGACCTCCTTTCGGAGACACACGGTGGCGGCGGCACGCAATGGCAATGACGACCCCCTGCTACCTCAGAATTATGACGTTTGAGGTCGAATAACGCGCGGTGCTGTGCGGGAGGGGGACGGGAAGGGGCCAACGGAAGGATATATGAATCGGTCAATTAGAGGGAAACACGGAAACATTTTTGTAATGACTTTTATTAATACGACCGCTGCTTTACGACGAGGAAACAATGATATACCTTCGGCGCCCGGCCCGGCCCGGCGCTGCCGCCCCGCTGTTCCGGGCCCGGCGCCCCGCCGCACCGCACGGGCCGGCGCGGCGCCACGGCTACTCTACTTCTAAACACTCTCCCCAGTCTTTCTCCAAATCTTATTCAAAAACTCGGAGAAGAAAAACTACATTTAAAGTCTGGTCCTCGATAACGACACCACAAAATGACAACATCCTACTATTCACTGCACCATGTAAAATTTTTAGAAGCGTACGTCGTGTCTCATTAGCAAAATAAAATATTACTAAAGTAAAATATGAACAAAAAAAAATACTGACTGAGAAAAAAGAAGCACAAAAATTTTACAAAACCAAAGCAGAATATCCAAGTGCGAGAGAATGACAAGCATGTCGGGCGGGGCGGGGCGGGGCGGGGCGGGGCGGGGCGGGGCGGGGCGGGGCACTCCATGAATAACGCGGCCGGGCCGGATTCATAGGAGTGAGACAAATTAATTTCGGAACACCACGGCTGCGGCTGGTCAGGCGAGGTCAGGCCGGAGCCGGCCAGCCGGCCGGCCAGGAATGCGTCGAGGTTTTGGCTCCTGCCCCCCGCGGGCCCGGGACGGACACGGCTTATCCGGCCTGATCAAACCTTATTGATTAGAGAAAAACAGATTTTCGTGCGCCGCAAGTAAGGGAGGAATTTCTTCGTGTCTCGAGCAGACGTGAAGAGGATGGGGTTCTGATGCAAAACTACTCGGGATGTGGGGAGAGCGAGCGGGAGAGTGATAGAGAGTGAGTGAGTGAGTGAGAGAGAGAGAAAGCGAGAGCGAGCGAGAGAGATGCCACTGGGCGTGCGCGGCGTGGAGCGAGTCGCAGCTCAGCGGGCGCAGCGCAGAGTCCCGCGCGCCGACAAAGAGCGATCAGGTCCAGGTGTTGGTGCTGAACGGTAGTCGGCAATAAATTACAGCTTCTGTTATTTGTTTATGCAGCGATATGGCTGCCAGCAGGGGCTGATTATTTTGTACGATCGCCGTGCGGAGCGAGGCGGGGCGGGGCGTGGTGGGGCGTGGTGGGGCGTGGCGGGGCGTGGCGGGGCGTGGCGGGGCGTCGCGGAGCTCGATCGAAAAAAAAAAACGCAATCACGGGAGCAGGAGTGGCGGCGCCGCGTCGCCTCTGCTCTTTGGGGATTTCAATTTCAATTCGTTTCCTTCCGAACTGAATAGCTCTGACCTCCTCTCCTCCGCCTCGCTCCCCGCCGCGCCCGCCCCGCTCGCCGCGACTCGGAGGAGGATGAAACACCGGATAAGATTCCCCGGGTAGATTACTCTGGGCGCCATTCAGGAACTGGGCTGCTGGCCCAGGCTAAGCGATTGCTTTCGCGTTGTTCGCGTCGCGGCCGTTCGCTTCGGTCGGCCCGTGCAAATGTGATTCCGGGCGGCGCCACGCCACGGCGGCTCCGGGCGGCTCCGGCGCGCCCGGAACACCTCGGCGGCAGCGGCAGCGGCCATCGGCGCGGCGCCTCTCTCCCCACAAATCGGTCGGACCGCCGCGCCGCGCTCTGACAAACAACGCAGTTTATGATTGGGGCGTGGGTCAAGTTTGCACCCAGAAAAATGAGTTCTCGAATTAAGAAAAATGCTCTCGACCCAAGAACATTTTCTAATCAAGTGAATCAAGACGATTTTGCACTCGATGGAAGTATAGTTTCCTCTTGGAGATCAACGGCAACGGTCGATACCAGGTTCCTCTCAGTTTAGCGGGGTGCGAGTAGAAAATGATCTCGTTCGGGATGCATTTTGCTCCTATCAAAGAGAAAATGTTTTCATGGGCGATCGTCTTCTGCTCTCGACAAAATTTTGTCCAAGCCGAGGGGGCTTTAGATACACCAGATGCTGAGAACATGTTCTCGATTCACTTGAATGCAAGATACACTTGACTGATAATTATTGTGTCACACATGCCGGAACTACCCGAGTGTCCCTAAACAAACACCGAACCTTCCTGAGTGTTCCCGGGAACATCCCGAACATAATTGAGTGTCCCCGAACATGTGCCTAGCACAACCGAGTGTCCCCGAACACATGCCGAACCTAACCGAGAGACCCCGACCCCATGACGAACACGTGTGTGTCCGGGAACTCTCGATTGTGTTCGTCATAGGCTCGGGGACTCTCGGTTAGTTTGGCATTGTTCGGGAACACTCGGTTGTGTGTGCCATATGATCGGGGACACTCGGTTATCTTCGGCAAGGGTCCGGGAACAGAAGGGTTGGTTCAGCATGTATTCGGGGACACTCGGTTAGGTTCAGCATGTGTTCGGGGACACTCGGTTAGGTTCGGCATGTGTTCGGGGACACTTGACTAAGTTCGGGTTATCCTCGAAAACACTCGGATATGTTCGGCTTGAGGACGGGTACATTCGTTTCAGACCGGAAAAAGTTCAGGGCCTCTCAGTTACCACGTGGGTTATTCCGTCCTGGACATGTCTAGGGTGGACGTGGACGCCGAAGGGCTTCATCATGACCACCATTCCGTCAAGTGTTGGCCTAATGTCGGGGACCTGCTGAGGTCGGCATCGAAAACCGTGTTGCGCTGTGGCCATCGGTTCGCGAGTTACGAGGACGTACCCTGAGGTTCCCGCCTGGGATACGCAAATTTGAGTGGAATTTTAGAGTCCAAAGTGGCCCTGGCGTCCACCTCGTTGTGTGTCCGGGACTTCTGCCTGCGGCATTTGCTTCTATGCGTTGTTCCTCAACAAGGGGCATCTCGAGGTCTCACCCACGACCCCTGTGGCGGCAGGTATTCGTCGGTAATGGCGTCCTGTACGTGATGCAGGTCGAGCGCCATAAATGCCTGCTGATGCAGGGGTCGTAGGAGAGGTCTCGAGGTGCCCCCTAGTGAAGAACAACGCCGAGGACCGACCGCCGCAGACAGTCCCGAAAACAGTACGAAGTGGGGACCAGGGCTACTTTGGCCTCCAAACAGGGTTGATGCCGACGGGTTTCATCTTGACCCCCATTCCGTCACGTGTTTTTCTCATGTTGGTGACCTGCTGAGGTCGGCGTCGAAAACCGCA
The DNA here is from genome assembly GCA_033675135.1 of Frankliniella intonsa. NCBI lineage: Eukaryota > Metazoa > Arthropoda > Insecta > Thysanoptera > Thripidae > Frankliniella > Frankliniella intonsa. Next base: position 6,693,777 of record CM066245.1, on the reverse strand, counting down.
TTGCGCTGCGGCCAACGGTTCGCGAGATACGAAGACATACCACGAGGTCTCCGCCAAAGATACGAAAATTTGGGTGGAATTTTGAAGGCCAAAGTAGCTCTGGCGCCCGCTTCGTCGTGTGTCCGGGACTTCTGTCTGCGGCGGTCGGTCCTCGGCGTTGTTCTTCACTAGAGGGCACCTCGAGACCTCTCCTACGACCCCTGTGTCGTCAGGTATTCGTCAGTAACGGCGTCCTGGGCGTTATAGAGGTCGAGCGACATAAATATTTGCTGATGCATGGGTCGTGGAAGAGATCTCGAGGTGTCCCTTGTTGAGGAACAACGCATAGAAGAGAATGCCGCAAATAGAAGTCCCGGACACACGACGAGGCGGGCGCCAGAGCCACTTTGGCCTTCAAAATACAACCCAAATTTTCGTATCTTTGGCGGAGACCTCGTGGTATGTCTTCGTATCTCGCGAACCCTTGGCCGCAGCGCAATGCGGTTTTCGACGCCGACCTCAGCAGGTCACAAACATGAGAAAAACACGTGACGGAATGGGGGTCAAGATGAAACCCGTCGGCATCAACCCTATTTGGAGGCCAAAGTAGCCCTGGCGCCCACTTCGTACTGTTTTTGGGACTTCTGTCTGCGGCGGTCGGTCCTCGGCGTTGTTCTTCACTAGGGGGCACCTCGAGACCTCTCCTACGAGCCTGCCGCCACGGGGGTCGTGGGTGAGACCTCGAGATGCCCCTTGTTGAGGAACAACTAGAAGCAAATGCCGCAGGCAGAAGTCCCGGACACACAACGAGGCGGACGCCAGGGCCACTTTGGACTCTAAAATTCCACTCAAATTTGCGTATCCCAGGCGGGAACCTCAGGGTACGTCCTCGTAACTCGCGAACCGATGGCCACAGCGCAACACGGTTTTCGATGCCGACCTCAGCAGGTCCCCGACATTTGGCCAACACTTGACGGAATGGTGGTCATGATGAAACCCTTCGGCGTCCACGTCCACCCTAGACATGTCCAGGACGGAATAACCCACGTGGTAACTGAGAGGCCCCGAACTTTTTCCGGTCTGAAACGAATGTACCCGTCCTCAAGCCGAACATATCCGAGTGTTTTCGAGGATAACCCAAACATAGTCAAGTGTCCCCGAACACATGCTGAACCCAACCGAGTGTTTCTGGGCCCGTGACGAACATGTGTGTTCGGAAACAGTCGGTTGATCGGCATGGGCTTAGGGACACATGGTTAGGTTCTAGATTTGTTCGGGAACACTCGGTTGTGTTTGGCATGGCGTTCAAAAATTGGTTTGTCGTTCTTTAGCACCACCTTGTTTAGCACCTCCTCTTACAACTCCCAGAGCCCTACGACTTGCGGTCGATTGGGTTTTGCGAATTGATGCGATATGTCAACTGTGCCGACGAAGTGTGGCAACAAAGCCGAAGAGATTGCGGCATTGACGATTAATTTAAAGGTTTTGAGAGTTTATAAAGAATTTCGTTAAGTTGGAAGTAATCCGGTTATAATACCCGTTAAATGCTGTAACCGCTATAGGTATAACCTTACTTTTTTCGTTATTTTTTACGGTTAAAAGAATATTTTACGTTTTCTATTTTCGGTTTTTCAAATTCACTAACCTGAAAAAATAACGATCTGAAAGTTACCTTCTTATTTACCGTTACGTTAAAGTTATTGTTAAGTTAACACACCCTGGCTACCAGCAGAGAGCTGCTTCCGAATCCGAGTTGGCTTGGATCGAATGCATAATGGTTTTGAAAATTTTCAGAGCCAAATGTACTCGGCACAAGAGCACCAGTCGAGAACAGTATGTCAAGTATTGCACTATACTTGAATCAAGAACCCATTTTTCTGGGTGTGCATACCTGCCGTCCAGTGCCGCCCCACCCCGCCCCGCCCCGCCCCGCCCGGGCCAGGAGGACGGCGCTGATGATGACTTGTGGCCTCTCGATGCCAGCGCGGCGCGGCGGGTCCCTTGTCTAATCGGGGCTTAAAAGCCCGGTCCGGAGGAGAGGAGAGCCCCGGCGGGGGCAGCGCGGGGCTCCGGCCGGATTAACGCGCCATTCTTGTAAAATAGAGTATTTCGTATTTATTGTGACAGCAAATTATGTGCGGAGACGGTGAATGGGGCGTAACTCCGGCTGTCGCGCGCTTGGTCCGGCCGCATTAGTGCGCCGGCCGGCCGAGCACGGGGACACCCCCCCCCCCCCATCCTCCAGCCCCAGCATTGTCGGCCCGGACGGCAAATATGACTTGTGTGACTAGTCTATTTCAAAACTATGTTTACGTGAGGTTTAACGTATGTTCTCGGCCTGCTCGCTTATTTTAATCCGACCGCGGTGCAGCAGCCTTAGCGTCCGTCTCCGCCACGGTCTGTACTCGCCGCGCCGAGCACTATTGTTGTCGATACTCCTCGTCTCAGAGGACCGCGTGGAGGAGTGCGCTTCAATTGTTAACACGACCGAGTGGTTTATCACACGACGACCACTCACCCCAACCCCGCGCGATGAGACTTTAATCCGACTGGCCGCCGCGAGCGAGGAGAAAAAAAAAGATCACGATTTAGAGCTGTAAATTTAACCACAGGGGCCATTCTCGCGTTATGAATTGATTTCAAGCCAAAGCCGTCTGTCCCATCCCACACAACTCCCCACACACACATTCGGCCCTCCTCGTAGTTCTGAATTAAACTCCATATCCTTCTTAAATAACCCGGGTGAATGGTTGGTGCGTGGGTACCTGCTCATTGTGGCCTCCCCTTCGCGGCGGGGCCGGCGAGGCCCGTGTGATGATCCCCCTGCGCTGCGCTACTCTGCGCCCCTTCGACGGCCATTCCTGTCGTCCTACTCCGATTCAGAACGGGAAGTAATTTTAATGAACCGATGATTCGTACGGGTTGTTTGTAGTCCCGGGCGATGCGACGGCGACCGCCGCGCCGCGTGTCGTAAATCGGCACGCGGCGGCTTGTATGTACCGCCCCGCCCCGCCCCGCCCCGCCCCGCCCCGCCCCGCCTCGCCTCGCCCAGCCCCACCCCGAAAAGAGTAAAACTAAAATACAAGAGCGGTGCGGTGCATTGGAACTCACGGGTGCTCTCCGCCCCGCCCCGCCCCGCCCCGCCCCGCCCCGCCCCGTGCTCACCGGCGCGACTGGTTAGGTGAGCGGCTCGCCGTGCGCGCCCCGGCCCGGTCCCCACCGGTCGGTCCCCCGGAGCCCAAAGGGACACTATGACGGTATAATTGAAAATAACGACAGAGCCGAGCCCAGGCGAGGCGAGGCGAGGGCCGGGCCGGGCAGGGCCGCAGGGAGGCACGCAGCGCGGCACGCTGCTGTAAAGAACACGAGTAGCAGTGCGTTAAGGTCCCCGCAGCGGAGCAAAGCGTCGAGCGTTAAAAGTATAAAATTCTACGGTACCTTTCGCTTGGACGAAACACAATTCATTCATCGAAGAAAATCCATAACATTCAATTTCCGGCAGCGCGGTGCCGCGGTGCGGGTGGGGGCGCAACCATGCGTCAGGCTCCCTGGTGCTGCCGATGACAGAGGTCAGCAGGTCCGACCCGACCCGCCGCGTCCGGTCCGGGGGGTCAGCGCGGGGCGGGGCGGGGCGGGGCGGGGCGGGGCGGGGCGAACGTTTCTGAATGGAGCGGCCGCGGGGGGCCCCTGGACGGGCCTGAGCCAGAGCAGACCCCCGCGGGGGCCTCGCCGCGCCGCCTGCCCTGCCCGCGCCTGCGTGCCTTATTGCGTGCGGGCCGGGCGAGCCGGGCAAATATTAGCTCCTCGTAATGTGGGGCCAGCCTCGCACGTCCCAAGTCACTGCGCGTGTCCGTCCACCTGCCCGTCCCGGCCGTGTCCGTCCGCCCGCCCGTCCGAGACGTGTTCAGCCGGGCGCGCCACGCCACGCCACGGCTGCCCCCTTCCCTTCATTTGTCGATAAATTAGACCCCCACGCTGGCGAGGCGACTCCCGCCTTTAGTCCAACTTTACTCGCTGCAGCGGCGGCTGCTGGGCTGGCCCGGCCCGGCCCGGCCCGGCCTCATGTTCACCGCCCGGCAATTAAAAAGGAATTAATAAATTACGCCTCTTCCACTTGTAAATATTCCAGCGCGCTCTGACGGCTCAATTTTCTGGGGGCCGTCCCGTCCCGCCACGCTGCGCCGCGCCGCGCCGCGGCTGCTGGCCAGCGCGATAAGAAATGTATCCCTCTTTTGTTTCTCAGAGCGCGAAGGTTTGACTTATGGCTCCGCCCAGCTCGGCCCGGCCCGGCCCACCGTGTCCGAAGTAGAGCATTCTGCAGCGGGGAGGGCCCGGGCCGGGGCCGCTCCGGCGTATTGAAGCGCGATAGAGATCAAAGTTATAGTCACTACTTCATCTGCTTTGCAGCGAAACCGCGAGAAAGTCAGTGAGGCGCGGACTTTTATTGCTACATGGCCTAACGACGTGCGAGAAATGACCGGTAATCTTTACAGACCTGATTTTCGTTTCTTTCCTTCAACTCGTTTCGGTCCCGCTGTCACCATGCTGCGAGGCCCGCCCCGCGCATGACTGAGCGCCCCCGCCCCGCCCCGCCCCGCCCCGCCCCGCCCCGGCGCTCTAATCTCTCCATCTAATTCTGTTTCATACGGCGCTCGCTTTTGTCCCCCGGCTCATTTTTACATTGTCTCCGGCCGAAAACAGACTAGAGGGAGGGAATTAATGCTAATGTAGTCATCCGAATCCACATTCTTACCTCCAAATTAGAGCCCGCGCGGCGCGCACCGGGGCGGGGGCCGGCAGGGGTTGGACAGCAGGCGGGCAGGGCAGGGCGGGGCTCCTCAGGTGTGCTGCCTCTGATTAACTGCCTGGTATGAGCGTGTTAGTTGCTGCTTCCGTCGGTGGTGCATCGACTGCTGCATGCGACCCTATCTTTACATTCCACTGCCCTGAAAAAAAAAAAAGGTTTTCATTAAAAATGTTGACACATGATTCTCGCGAGTAGTCATTGCAATATCAATTTCCGGGGTTATTTGGTTACTAGACATTTTAAAAATGCTTTTATTTTCCTCAAAAAAAAAAAAGTTTTTTGAGGCTCTCGTATTTATAAAGTGTTTTCCCCCCAAATCCCCCTTCCTATACGGTAAAGTTTGCAGTCCAACGAGCGCTGCTGCTTGCCGTTGCCACTGGTTGTCAGAGAGGGGGAACGTGAACAGTGTGTGCTCGACCTGACAAGGAGATGCGAAATATGCTCAAATAACGAAACACGGCGAGCACACGCGCATGCGCACACACACACACACACCGGACGCGCCGCGCCGCTCGCTCGGGGACGGGACTGTGTGCGCTTGAAGAAGCCATCGCCTGTTTGCGTTTTCAATGAGATCTGAAAGTGCGCGCCCTCCCCTAATGGGCTACCAGTCTTACACGCTGCGCCTGTCGCCGGCCATAAGTCGTCGTGCGCACTGTCCTGTGGGAGCCGCTCCGCCGCGCCCCGCCCCGCCGCGCCCCGCCCCGCCCCGCCGCGCCCCGCCCCGCCCCGCCGCGCTCAAGTGCGGTGAACACATCGTTACTACGTACACACACGTGGCCGTATTCGGCGGCCATAAGGGGCTATGCATCGCTATGCGCACCGCGCGCTTCGCTTCATTACCTCTGCATTCTGGGGCACGACTGATTTTGGAGTTCGGCCTGGCGCGGTGGGAGTAGCCAGTAGCCGCCAGCCCGCCAGCCACCCGCGCCTGCCTGTCCTGTCTCACTACCCCCCGGACGGAGACGGATGCCTCGTGTTCGTTCCGCGCGCGTAAGTGACACAAACGCCTCAACGCCACCGTGCGCCGGCCGGCCGGTCGATACTCCGCGCCACTGCGGACCGGGGACCATCGTCATCCCGCGGGCCGCCGGCCGGCCGTCCATATGAGGACGCCTGTAACGCGGGGTATCATCAATCGAAGGCGCGCGGCGCGGCGGCGACATCCGCGCGGGGTATCGCGACAGGACAGCCTGCGCAGGCCAGGCAATACGCATGACATGGTTGGACAATGAAGGGGCCTGCGCTGCTGCCTGCGCGCCTCGCCTGGGAGCGAGCAGAGAGATTCATGGGAGCGAAGCGAAGCACCGCCATGAGGCACCGCCACGAGGCACCGCCATGAGGCACCACTGCGCTGCCATGGCCTCGCTGATTGAGACATCAAGCTGAGCACGGCCCCGCCCCGCCCCGCCCCGCCGCTGCCCTGTGTTTGTCCGTCTTATTGGCTGAGCGGGGAGAGGAGAGTGATGCCTGCTCCCCATTCCCTTAGAGTTTATATTTCATGTAATGGCGCACGTCCGTTCTCTCCCGATAGGAATATATTGCTCGCTTTCTCTCTCTCTCTCTCGCTCGCTCTCAGTGCTACCTGTGGCGGAGCGCTGGAGAGAAAGGGTAAGGGAGAGGAGGGGTGGGGGTGGAGGAGAGAGAGAGAGAAGTAAAGGCCACCCTCTCTTGCAGAGATAGATGGATGGATAGATACGCTCATTCTCCTCCACAGCAACACCAGGAGCGGCCTAACGAGAAGAAGGCAAAGAAAAGACATCAAAGAGTCCAAGCCAGAGGCGGGGCGGAGAGGAGAGAGAGAGAGAGAGAGAGAGAGAGAGAGAGAGAGAGAGAGAGAGAGAGAGAGAGAGAGAGAGAGAGAGAGAGAGGAACAGTAAAAGAAAAGGAAGAGGTATTCGTTGCCGGAGCCAATTAGTAAGGCAAGTCATAAAGTTTGTATGGATAAGTGAGTACGAGACGCCGCGCTGCAACGCACGGGCACGGGGGGATAGGGGAGGGGGGGGGGGAGGGGCGCTCTCCACACTGATTATGTCTTCTGATTCCCCGGGCGGGGGCGTGGCGGGGCGTGGCGGGGCGGGGCGGGGCGGGGCGCGGGGCTCACCTGGCGCTTAGGAACAAAACGCTCTGGGAATTGAGTCATTTGAGTTGCCGGCGGCGGAAGGCGAACAACGGCCTGGTGAGCGGGGCGGGTGTGCAGCAGACGGGTCGATGCTGACGGGGATAAGGACCCCCATTCCGCGTCTGACGGATTACTCCGAGTATGAATTTTAAAATAGGGGGGCCCTGCATGGGGAGGGAGGCCTCTAGAATAGCATGCGGCGGACAGTATCGCCGTGCGATAGGCGGGGGGCGTGCTGAGCTGAGCTGAGTGCCCCCGTGCCCTGGGCAGCCCCGCCCCGCAGCAAACTGGGCTGGGCGGAGATCGGTTTAAATTAGGGACCGGCACACACTTTTCTCGCTCCCTTAATTAGTTGTCATTAATAACGCACGATATTTATTCGCCATTAGGGGGCGCTGTGGGTAGAAACGTGACGGAGAGAGAGGGAGAGAGAGAGCGTGCCATAAATCACTAGGTCACGTATTGTCGGCGCAAGGTGAGAGGAAGGGGAGGGGTGCTGGTGGGCGCAAGGCCGCGCCGCGCCGTCGCATCATACACGAGCAGGGTGGCCTCCAGGCGAGCCGAAAATTAGAGCGGCGCAATTATGAATGAGACAGTATCCGAGGCCGAAAAAAAAAAACGCGAGTATTCCCCCGAGACGCTTCACCAGGGTTACTTGTGACGCGCGGGTGGCAGGCTGCGGGCCCAGCAGCCTATCGCGCCGACCGGACCGGCGGCGTCGAGAACTCCCGCGTCGCGCACGAGAAGGGCTTTTCGGTGTAGGCCATCGGTCCTGGCGCGGCCCGGCCCCGCCCGCCCGATTGAGTCCCTCTCCAGACACACGACGCATTCGGTGTGATTGGGAAACGGAAATGGGGGCCGAATTAATCTCTGAAAACAGGTGGCGGTGAAATCAGCTTACAAAGTGGTCCCCGCCGCTGCCCCGCCCGGTCCGACCCATCTCGACCGGAGAGTCGGGGCGGGGCGAGGGAACAGCTCCCGTGCTACGACCCGTGAGTGCTCCCCCCACCCCGCCCGGTTGTCTGCTGGTGTTGTCTCGTTGTGTCGTTCGTTCGATCGCGGCCGGTCCTCGGCGGTCCAGCAGCAGCCGCAGCATCCAGCCGGATGAGCCAGTCGATAGCAGCAGCAGCCTCCGAACTACCGCAACGCGCCCCGCCCCACCCCGCCCCGCCCCGCCCCGCCCCGCCCCGCCACGCCCCGCCGCGCCCGTCTGTGCCGCACCACGCCCCAGCTACCTGCTCCTGAACGACTCCTGAACGGAACGAGAATGTGTTGATTGGTGTACAAACACCTGGTAGGCCTCTGTTTCTCACGCGAACAATTTCAAACAGTCTCACACGCACGCACACACACACGCACGTAGGTCACACATTCCGTAAGGCCGCCGGAGCAAATACGCGTTAACTAGTGGTGTGTTACGCGTATAGGGAAGGAGACGAGTACAAGGGAGTGCCTGCCTGCCTGCCAGGCCCCGCCGTGGTGAGTAATACTGAAATGACTGTGCAGCGGTACAGAGCGCGGCGAGCGTTACTCGTAAACTGAGTCTGATTAGCTGTTGGCAGTATGAGGCGCCAGCACGCCCCGCCCCGCCCCGCCCCACCCCGCCCCGCACTGCTGGACGTCATTAGCGGCCGCCGGACAACTCTACGCTCGCCCCGCTCCGCCCCGCGCCACCGCCGGCAGGACGGCCCGGCCCGGCCCGCCGGACGGGACAACAATTTCACTCTTATGGTGCTTTTGAGTAACAATCAGCGCCCTTGTCCTGGGCTGGGGCCGCCGCGGCCACGCCGCGCTCTTCGTCACCCGCGAGCCGCGTGCAAATTGACTTGTCCGACGCGGAGGCCGCCCCGCCCTGCTCCGCCCGCCCCGCCCCCCCCCGCCCTGCATCGCCCCGCCCCTCATTACGGGGCGCCACCGGGAAGAACAAGAACACCGCTCCACTCCACTCCGCTCCGCTGTGCGGGCGGCGCGCGCGCGAGGATACTGCCCCGCAGCACAGGCGCGCCGCCGGGTTGCCTACCCTCACGGGGTCGAGAGGCGCAGCAGATCCCATGGCTCCGAAAGCAAAAGCACCATTATTTATGTAAAGGTAAATTGCGCGCGTATGCAATAGACCTCTAAATACGATTAGAGCTAATTTCTTTACAGATTTCGGGGTGCGACCGTAAGAACAGTGGCGTCGCGTGGCGTCGCCCGGAGCGTCACAGCCGCCGCCGCCGCCCACGGCCGCTGCCTCGCGGCTCAAGATGTCTTTCTATAAGCGGGTTGCGGCGCGGCGCGGGCCGGGCTCTCCGCGCCGAGCAGAGGCAGTGGGAGCCGCCCCGCCCCGCCCCGCCCCGCCCCGCCCCGCCCCGCCCCGCCCCGCCACATTCAAATCAGTCTACTTTCGGAAACAGTAAAGTAAAAGTGGCGCGCGGTGTGGTACGGCGCCATGGTTTTCTCGGGGTGGCGGCGGGGCGGGGCGGCCCGCAGCGCAGCGGCCGAGGCGAGGCGAGGTGAGGGGCGCTCTTTTATTCCTTTTGGGATTGGGGTATGAATTATAGCCTCGCGGCGCCCATTGCCTAATAACGGCGTGGGGTGGCGTGGCGTGGGGCGGGGCGGGGCGGCAAACGGCGCCCGGCCCGGTTATTGGCTGCTGCGACACTGGAGGCGCCCGCGCCCCGCCCCGCCCCGCCCGGCCAGGCCCGGCGCAGGCAGCAGAGGAGCAGCAAATCTTGCGCTTGCCTCGCCGTGTAATATATCGCAAAGGCGCTGCAGCGCACGGCTGGGCTCGGCTGGGCTCGGCTGGGCTCGGCTGGGCTCGGCTCGGCTCGGCTCGGGCCTTATTCGCTCTTATTCCCATTTCGAGGAACGGCCATGCAGGGGGGCACTGGAGGGCGAGCGGTGTGCGCTGGACGCGCGCACGGAGCCTGTGACACGGCACGGGCAGCAGCGGCGGAGAAATAGCAGCGCTCGCGCGGGGCCGGGCGGGCGGGACAGAAAGAGAACATGCTGCCGCTGCATGACGGATGGCGCCGTAGGGGCTCAGGCTCAGGGACCGCGGCCAGGCCAGGCCACATAAACAACCCCAACAGGTAGGGAATATCACCAAAAGAGTTTGCAAAATATATTATGGAAGGGACCGGCGGGCCGGCAGGCAGGCCGGGCCTGGAAGGAGCTATGTCAATACGGACGGGCCTCGAGGGCGCGCGGCGCGCACCCCGTCCGGCCGTTACCTGTGCAAATCTTGAGAATCTGGCTAGCGGATCCTGTGGGAGGGGGGAGGGGGGCTGTAGGTAGGGACGGCTCCTCCACCCCCGCAGCGCGCGCGCCGCCGCCGCCGAGGAGCCAGAAAAGTGGTGGAATAGTAAATTTGGCGGTAAATATGGGGGTGGACCCATAAACTGCGAAAATGAGCCATTTCTATTCATTATTCACCGTCATAAATCAGCGGGAAAAATCCCGAGCTGCGGATTCGGTGCGGCGTCCACCACCCTCTCTGTAGGCCGCCCGGCCCGACCCGCCCGGCCCGCCTGCGCTGCGCCGCCCTCCAATCTGCGGCCTGCGAGATTTTATTTCCCTCCCTGGTGCCGGGCGTGGCGGCCGGGCGGGGCGGCCGGGCGGGCAGGTGCGGCGCGCCTCATGTCCGTCTCATGATGAAGTACTTTCTCTCTGTAATTGCGCGCGGTGCGGCGCTGTGCGGCGCGGGTACGACACCGCGCGCTTTTCTTATACAGCAGTAGTCTCCCCCGCGGCCGCCTCTCGAGAGATCTATTCGACTCATGGGTAATGTTCTAACATTTTCCAAGCCTGGGAAGCGAAACGTATTTTCAGCTCGATAATTTACAGCAATGTTTCACAGCGGGACCTCCTGCCTCCTGCACGACCGCCTCCCTTAGGAGACGACGCAGGTGATCCCCGCCCCGCCTTGCCTCGGATTGCCCCGCGCCCCCCGCGCGAGTTGAACGCGCCGGGATCAGATTGGATCACCATGACAATGTATCGATATGTTCGCCGGGGACACACACGCTTTGCATCACACACACACACACTCACACGCTTGCGAGTAAACAGCACACAGGCTCGCCAAGACGGACGGATATGTTTAGGGAAATCCTTTTGGGAGATTTACGGCGCCTCACTGACTTACTTCATCTCGGCACGACGCCAGAGAGCGACGCCCCGCCCGCAGGCCTATAGCGCACGGCTTGAGAAATACACGGAAACATTTTCAAGACTCCCCGGTACTCCCTTACAGAGAGGGTGGCGTTCTTAAAATAACGCTCGCGGGTTCTCGTGCAAAAATTTGTCGATACCGCGATCAGCCATGCAAGCCACAGAGAGTGTGAACTTCGTGCCCTCGGTCTTCCTGTTGGTGCACGTGCAGGCTGCCCCGAGCTCATTCAGCCGGCAGGCTCGCCCCGCCCCGCCCCGCCCCGCCCCGCCCCGCCCCGCCCCGCCCCGCCGGGGCCGCCCGGGGAAGCGTGCGCATGTTTAAGCAACTTTCGTATTCAGGTTGGATCGGGTCCAAAAGACCGCACGGCTGCCGATTCCTATCCTCGCGCCTCTTCCCCTGACCCCTTCCAAGCCCCAACCCCTTTCGCCCCGGCGCATAGGTAAAATAAAAAAAAATAAAAAAAAATAAAGGGAAGAAAGAAGCGAGCGACCGCCTGCTTTGGAACACTCGCCACGCGGACTGCAAGTTCAGCGCAGATTTTTCGTCTCTTTGACCACGAGGCTGGCTGTTTGAGAATTACATCGTTTAACAAGCACGTGCCTCAGAGCGCTTTCCCACCAGCCGCTCTCGCACCCTCACGCCTGCGCCTGTAAACTGAGCTTTACCCGCCACAATTCAAACCATATTTCCTTTGTCAAACAACAAATTATATATTCATATCAGTAGCCGGCCGATTCCCTCCCCTCCCCGTCCGCGCGGCCGCCTACCCACGAAGCTCGCGGGTGGCTTCCGCTCCCCTCCCCTTTATCCCTTACCCTCCGCGCTGGTCTCGACGATAATAATATAAAGTCACCAGCGACAACAAAAGAAGCTGTAATGCATGTGTTATAATCTGGGGGAGTGTCCAAAACTAAAACTCTGATAAAGCCAGGGATATGACTCGAAAATCAATTTTTCCGTCGCAGCCAACACGTGAGAAGCACTAAGTACTATAGGTCCCTAGTATTGCTTTTTTTTTTGCCCAGGCAAGCAGCGTTGGCTTGCCTCTTTTTCTTATTATTTTTTTTTTTAAAGTAACATTCCATATTTCAGCGTTTTTGGTTTCGGGCAAAAAATTCCGGTCCCCACGAGCAGCGAACGTTTGTGGCCAAATAACCAAATGCGCTATGAAAACGATTCGGCGACTCCCTCCAATAAAGCCAGCCTCACACCCCCGGCCCGGCCCGGCCCGGCCCGGCCCGCAGCCCTCGTCCATCACGCGTGCGTGGCGTTTAACCTACTTATCGTGCGCGGCGCCCCCGCCGTGGGAAACGGCTCGCGGTGAGCAGTGAGCCCTTGCTAAGCCTCGTCCGACCGGCCCGCCACCGCCCGCCACCCTCGCGCCTGTAAAACGATACGTTCTGTTTTGTGCGGCGTGGCGTGGCGCGGCGGTGCGCGGTGTGGCGCGGGGACAAAGTATGACGCCCGGCCTGGACCCGGCCCGGAAGACCACGCCAGGCCAGGCCGCCGGGGAGGATCACCCGCCCGCGCCACAGCGTGCGACCTCGCGACCACGCGCCTGTGGGCGTGCGCGCGCGCGCGCGGCTCGAGGGATAGCGATGCTCTTTTCTTTGTCGCACTTTATTTACTTTCCCTAATCTTCCGAGGGGAATATGCCTCTCCGATTCGCAAAATTGCCATTAGTTTAACACGATTAGAACTAGAATTTCCACTTTTTAAGGGCGGTGGCAAACATTATAATATTAGTATGATTTTTTTTTAAATATTTTTTCCATTTTTTTGTGTGTTTTGATCTGAATTTCTCGAAGATGGCGCTTTGAAGTAATCCCTTTTTCTGATCTCCGACCTCATTGTTTAGTTTAGTCCTAACAGCCCGCCTACATGTCTACGATCACATTGCCGGTCTATCGCAGGAAGGGAAGGGGTGCGGCAGCCTATGGCCCCGCAGGGAGGTTGAAGGTGCAGATATGACGAGGGAGCGGCGAGGGGGAGATAAAGGGGCAAGCGGGAGGGGCGGGACGCGGGAGGGGGGAGAGCTAATCCGAGGCTGGCAGAGATTGATCCGATGTCGCCTCATCATGGTAATTGATCTTGGCGTGCGACCATAATCAGGCCCACGTGCCAGCGCCTCTCACTGCCCTGTGCAGCAGCAGGGAGTAGTGATGGAGATAAACATAGGGAGGGAAAAGCGCGAGGAGAGGAGAGAAAGAGAGAGAAGGAGAGAGGACAGGACAGGGGTGGAAACCCAAGTCAGTAGACGTCGCACACTTGTAGGTGTGTGAATTTTCCTTTTAAAAAAATCACACACTTTTGTAGGGGCTAATGTGTGAAATGCAAATTTACACACCTAAAAGAATGTGACATTCACACAGTTGGGGTTTTCAGTGTACGGCCACCACGACGCCACGTGTTGCTCTTACCTAGGAGATACACTAATTCCCAGCGGCGCGTAAACAGTTGGCACCTTTGCGAGGAAAACTCCTGCTGCCCGCAGCCAGCGGCCAGCGCCTTCTCTTCTCTCACGTGATCCACCGCCTTCCTACTAAACTGCTCCACACATACACTGCTTTCTTCAGAAGAACTATGAACGGCCGCTCACGGGGAAAATTAGGCGTCATAGTTCCTCGGAAGAGAAATAAAATGCACCAATCATCACCCATTCGTGTGCCGCTCGGGCAATGTGCGAGGCTAGTTTACTCGGGAGGAGGGGAGGCCGGCTAGTAAACTTGTTTGCTGTAACAATTTCGGAGTCGTAAGACTTGGGCGGTCCGCCGCCGCGGTCATTTGTGGTCGGTGTCTTTTGCCCGCTCTCTACAGTCTCTGATGTCAGGTGTGAGAGAGCAGAGCCGAAGTGGTAAGTTTTACAAGGGAGACGGGACGCCGCGCGCAGGCAGGCCCTCGAGGACCACCCCTGGTGTAAGCCTGGCCCCGCCCCACCACACCTGAGGTCCGGACCGCAGTCAAGTGGGTTTGTTTGTGTGTTTACTTTTACACCGCTGCTCGGCGCTTTCTGATAAAACGGGGCTGCTACTGCCGAGAGCCCGGCGTGGCACCAGCTCGGTGCGAAGCGGTAGCGCCCAAAGGTGCGCGCAGTAAGTACAAAGTATTTTACCGGCTGTTTCATTTTAACACGATAATCACAATAACAAACGTGCTAGGCAGGTGCGCGCCGCTTTGCATATTCCCGGCTGCCCCATTTTATCGGACGGCCGATCGTCAAGTCGTAAAACGCGAGATCGCAATGACGCCGGCGCGGTGTCCCTCTCCCCGCCACCCCCCGCTCCCACCCCGCTCAGCCATTCCCCCCGAAAAAAGGCAAACGCCGCGAGGTAATTTTGGCACACGGCGGGCGCTATAAAGATTCATCTGTCATCGCTTCCTCCTTCCGACGGTGAAAAATATATACTTAAACTACTAAACCGCCGCCGTGCCACAATTTTATGGCATAAAAGTCAAAATCGGACAAAGATAGGGTAATTACGGGGCGTAATTTCGACAGCCGCGTTAACTCATTCTGGCACTAAAATGCTACTCACACAGCTACAAAAATAAGGAAAATGAGAGAGAAAAAAAGAAAAGAAGAAGCGAGGTACGATGGCGCTAGCGGGACTACAAACACTTTACAAGTGATCAGGGTCGACTCTTACGCAAAGTTAAAAGTCAAGACGACCCGATAGGAAGTCGTATTTCGACAGAGTCAAGCCTTATGACATACAGTACGCCGTCAGCGGGCTCGCTTTTGAATTTCCCGCTCAAGCAAATACGCTGACGTATAGCCATCGCGAAAGCGCGCAGCACTTCGCATGTTGAGTAAGAATACTCCAAGACACAAATCAAGCAAGTAGCTAGCTACCCAGGGCCCTCACCGCACCAGCGACTTTAATTCCGTCCGCAAGATGTCCCTCCCCCAAGTGCGCTATTTGTTACGCAGCATGTGAAGGAGGTTGGGAGGAGAGGGGGGAGGGACACAGCTGCACCGGTAGTCAGGGCTTAATTGATATTATGTCTCAGCGCGCACGCCCGGTTAGCGACACACGGCTCTTGTTTTTTTTCTTTTTTTCTAAAAAGAAAGACACTCACGCGTTGTGTTCACTTTTTTTCCACTCTTGCTACTAGAATTTCGTTGTCGCAAGGGGAACCTTTTTTTCTACCTTCATATGGTTGGAGTCTGCGGCGATGACAAACTCAGAACGTCAAAGTCGATCATTTCAGTGGGCCGGCTCTGCTCCCCATTTTTAAGACACATGTGGGTAATTATGAACGCCCCCCCCCTCACCCCGGTTCCCCTTCTAAAAAACTGTGTTGACAGCGCGCACCCGTCAAGTGCGACATGGCAGAGGATAAATATGATTATATCTTAACTTTTCAAATGCAAAGAAATTTGAAGAATTCTTTTAAAAAAGACGGAAGGTTTGGATCCGATCGGGCGATGCGGTTGGCCGCCGACAGGCCTAGTAGTAGGCTACGGCTACGGCGGCGGCGAACACAGAGAGGCAGATGTCGAACACACCTGCTGTTTGTGTTGCCTGTTTGAGCGGGTCGTCACCACATCGCTAATCCACTTAAGGGCAATCATCACAGCTGCTGTTTAGGTATCGCCGTGCCGCCTAAGGGGTCGGGGCGGGGTCGACCCCTGCCTACCACCGCCCCCGCTCGACCCCGCCCCACTCAACTCCACCCCGCAGAAGTCCCTTCCCCCGCCTCCCAAACAGCAGTAAGTTGGATACAGAGCCGCAGCCTCTTATACCAACACGTATTTTTCAAGGCTCTGGCGGTAAAGTCTCTCCCACTTGGACACGCGCACTACTCGCAGCACTACGGTATCGACGCCGTTCTGGCAGTGCCGAGGGTGATACATTTCCGCTGACTCGCGCGGCCGCTCTGCGTTACACACCTCTTTACATATAAATCACAACACTCCGCGGCCGTCCAGGAGGCGGACACGGCTCCGGCTGTGCTCGGCTCGGCTCGGCTCGCGGTCCGTCATTTTTATGACTTGATAATTGAGTCGAGAAGAGGGGCGGGGTGAGGGGTGGGGGAGGGGGTGGGTTCCGGGGCGCCGCTGAGCGTGGAATTGAATTCCCCGGCCGCACGATATGCACCCGCTTTCACGGCCATTACGGACCCACCCCACCCCACCCCGCGCCAATGGCACCCCATCGCACTCGCACCAAGTGGCGAATGGCACCCTGGGAGGCACGCGACGCAGCTACCTTCAGCAGCAGGCTCAGTTAAGCAGGGGCACGAACTAAATGTTGAACACAATTCATACTGAAGCTTCTGTACTTTATATTTATTGCGGCAGAGATCCGGAAGGTAGAGTGTTGGCGAGGTAGGCAAAGTCGCGTAAAGAGAACGGGGAACGGGCGACGCCATGCAGTTCCCGCCGCGGTTGCGCACGCGCCGAAATAACCCCGTGCAGTGAAGCGCGTCGAGCGCGGGAGGGATCGGTGCAAAAGACATATCGCCCGCACCTCGGTAGAGTCCCGACGGATTCGCGCGCGCCAATTTTAATTCAATCAGCCGCCGCCAGCGAGCGGCGCGGCACTCAGCGACGGCCATAAAAACCTGTCGTCGCGGAATTGGCTTTTCGGAGCGCCACCCCCCTCCCCCCCCGGTCCCTCGCTCCCCCAGCGGGCTTGCAGGGCTACCAAATCCAAAGCTCCTGGCGGGGGCGGGGGCGGGGCGGGGCGGGGCGGGCGGGGGAGGCTCATTTGAATCCGCGGAAGGTGTGGTGCCATTGGCATGAATAGAACGGTATTGGCTGGGGCCGGGCGTGGCCTGGCGTGGGGGTGGGGTGGGGGATAGAAGGCCGTGCAAAGCGCCCTGCAGGGCGGAGCACGGAGCAGCCAGGCCGGAGGCTAGCGCGGGGCGGGACGGGCGGTGATTGAAACTCCCCTGGAGAAATGCAGCGCGGAAAATCGGCGCCAAGGAGTAAAGGTTTCCCAGGCGCGTTGTCTGGTGGCTGGGAGGCCGGTGGCGAGAGGAGAGACAAGGGTGTGCAAGCCGAGAGACGATAGGAGAGTGGTAGGAGATGTAATGATTTACCAGGCGGTGATTGACCGCTGTGTTGCGCGCGATAGGATGGACTTAGCAGCCGACGCGCCGACACCTCTTATGTCTTTTTCGCGGCCATTCCTAGCCGTAGTCAGATGTAGCGGGTCTTACTTTCTCCCTCCCAGGCCCGGGGCGTCGGGACGGGGTCGCGGGCCGCTATTGGCGAGAGTGCAGCCCTCTGCGCGTCTGGGGCGCCATCCCCGCGGCGCCCCGCCTGGCCCCGCCCCTCCAGCGCCGCCCCGCCCGCCCCGCCCCGCCCGGCCCCGTCGGAGGGCTCGAGGGTGGCAATAAAAATCTACATAAGGAATGGGCCGGTTGGGCTCTCGGCTCCGCCCCGCCTCGCCTCCCCCATTCCTCGGCAATTCCTTGATTTCATTTATTTGCAAATAAACTTGACGTACGAGGTTCCTCTGGCGCGAGGGAGAAAACCGCCGCGCCCCTCCCTCCTCCTCGCAGTCTGCGCCCCCAGCCGCTCCTTCTTGTTTCCCTTATTCATCCCCGCACCGAGGAAATATTTGCAATTTTATTCCGACCTCTCGAAAATCTTTTGCGGCTGCGGCGGGCGGGTCTGTTCTCTCCCTCGCGCGAGGCGAGGCGTGCACCTTGCCTTTTCCGCCTTTGACGGGTGGGCGCCGCGCCGCGTAGAGACGCCGGCGATACCCCTGCGCAAACAGGACCTGGCGCCGCCCGCTGTCGCCTCCGCACCGCTCCCGCACCGCTCCCGCACCGCCACGCCGGGAGGGAGGAAGCGAAGTAGCCGGATTTATTGAGTCTTTATTTGTGTTTGTCCCAGAGCTGTGTGGGAGGTGCGCGTACCCCTGTGTGGGCGTGTGTGTGAGAGTGAGAGAGAGGGAGAGGGCCCACGCCACCCCTGCGGCAAACCCGGCACCCGCTTTGAGGCTTCCGACAAAGGCGTGCTGCCCTACGCCGCCCCCAGCGGCTCGTTTGGAAACTACTTCTCGCAAGTAGTCTCCGAGTGTGGGTACTGCAGCGCCAGGCAGCCCTCTCTCCTCTCCTCTCATCCCCACCGGTGCCGGCCGCCCCTGCTGTCAATAAGGCCAGCGCAGCGTTGCGGCTATTTGCAGAAAGGCAGAGCCCAGGTGCGCCTGCGCAGAAACATTATCGCGGGGCGGCTGCAGCCACGCTTAACTGGGGACTGATATTCTCGGAAAATGATGAATATATTTTATTTTTTTCGAGACGGTTCGGAGCCGGAGCGCGCACGGTAGCGGCCGGGCCGGGCCGGGTCTCAGCGCGGTGGTACGGCGGAGGCTTACAGGGCTGTTTGCCCGGAATACATATGGGACGAGTCAATACACAATAATGAAGCTCCCATAGGTCGGGCTCTATGGGGGCCCGATAATTGTTGGAACCCAAGGCGAACGGCGTATGGTACACACGGGAAATTCGATGTGTCCTAGTTTCTAAAAGACAAGATCAGACACGATATTTTTTTTTTTTTAAATACAGTACGTCGTCTCTAAACCATCAAGGAAAACGTTATATCCGGGCAAGGCCCCGCTACCCCCATACCACTTCACTTCAGCCCCTTCCCCCGCCGAGCGACCCTCGGTGACGCCATATCTACGCGCCTCGCCTCGTTAACCGGAAGACATTTTGGAAATGTAAATCTTGGGACATTTGATTTGCACAGTGATTTATCGAGAACGGAGGTCTGCATGGGAATTGGCGGCAAACGCCAAGAGAAGATTGCAGGATAGGCGCCCGTCGACACGAATGGTGCGACAGAGGGAAGGGAGAGGGAGACGAGAGGCAGACATGGTGGAGGAAGAAGAAGAAGAGGAAGAAAAAACTTTGCTGAACGTACAGCAGAGTCGTTTTTCTGCAAATAAGAGTAAATTAGTTTTTTTAAATCCCATCTCTGGTATAAACAAATACATTAAACAGCACTATTGAGATAAAGCCCAATCCCATTAATTTCCATACTACATTTACACGCAACAGATAAGAAATAAAAACGGAAACATCGCGTCCTGCTCTACGCACGGGCGTGTACACATCCCTCGCGCGGCGCGGCGCCCCCGCCCCGCCACCGCACGCCTTAGGAAACATTTGACAGCGCAATCGCTTTCCCACTTTGAGTTTGGCATTCATTGTGTGCGGCCTGGCCTGGCCCCGGCCTGGCCCCGGCCCCATGGCGACCTCCGTAGCGCCGGGCGGGGCGGGGCGGCCAGGGCCGGGCCTCTGCTGCTACTTTATTTGCAAGTGTCCGTCGGCGCCCCCGACCATGAATATGCAATGCGGGGGAGTCCGCCCCGCCCTGCCCTGCCCCGCCGCGGGCTGGCTCTGGCCTGGCCCCGCCCGGACTTTCCCTCCCCCTCGCCCCCCATCTCCCATCATCTCTCTTTCTCTCTCTCTGTCCGCTGTCGCGGCGGGAGGCGCCGGGCGCCCGGGTCACTCAACTTTGCTGCTGGCCTAGCATGAAAAAGCGGCAGTCAATCAACTTCTCGTTCCTCCATTTCCTGGGCGAGGCGAGCGTGACTCTCTCTCTCCCCCGCCCCGCCCCGCCCCGCCCCGCCCAGCACACCCCTAGAGGGCGCCAGCAGCGCTGTATGGGAAATTATCATTATTCATTTATTATCGCGCCGCATCATATCCCGCCGCACCGTCATTGTCGTTCAACGACATCGCGGCTGTCATTATTTTCGACTGTTCTTATCTTTCGCACGCGCGCGCGCTTGCGCCGAACTCTCCCTCGCGGCCGTGTGCGGATTTTTGTATATTATAAAACGCAAAAAAAAAATATTGCACATTCAAAACAATTCAAGCCGTTAAAACCCTGCAAACCCTCGCGAAAGTTTGTCGTACGCTAATGTTGCAAGAGTGTGCGGGGGAGGGCGCCCCGGCCGCAGCCAGGCGCCGCCGCTGCGACCCTGCTCCTCGGCTCGTTGGAGGCGTTGGTCCGGTCGGGCCCCTGGCGTCGGCGCCGCGACGCCCCAGCCGCGGGCCCGCCGCCGTTGGAAGCGTAGAAGCAATTTCCTCCACTAAGCGTTCCATCACGGCGCCGTGTCAACTACAGGCCCGGCCCGGCGGCCCGCTGGGTGCCTCACCACCCTTGTACCCTGCGAGGAAAAAGAGCGAGAGAGAGAGAGAGAGAGAGAGAGAGAGAGAGAGAGAGAGAGAGAGAGAGAGAGAGAGAGAGAGAGAGGGAAGGGAGAGAACAGAACGAGGCGCAGAGCGAGGCACAGAGGAGCCACGAACGCAAGTGGAGGGCGCGGCTTTTGGTCCCTTTATCTCTCTCTCTCTCTCTCATCGCTACACTTAATATCTTCCTCGGCTGCGGGAACATCAGCGCAGGTAAGTGTCTGGCTTAATTTCTCCCGACGCGGTACGCGGAGACGCTGAGTGCCGTCCGTAATTGCGGGCCCGTTTTTATATATAT